>CM058045.1:343934-1686154 GCA_030169165.1 Centaurea solstitialis
ACCTTAAAAGGGTAGATTAGGAATTTCCATGAATGATGTAATGTTTTTGTATTTTGTAGAAATAGAAACAAACAATTGTCTAGTAAACAATGGTGGTTGTTGGATGGACAAAGTTGCTAATATTACGGCATGCAAGGTACTTATATGTTTATCTTTATGTTGACCCATTTTCACATATGAATTAACTTGTTTCACTTTATCTAGCGAGCATATTCATTTTTGGTTTAGGATACCTTCCGGGGGAGTGTGTGTGAATGTCCTATCGTGGAGGGTGTGAAATTTATCGGCGATGGTTATAAACACTGCGAAGGTAATTTGGTTCTTATTTTGAATATAAGAGATGTCCACCTTCTTACCTCCGATGAAGTACATTTGGTTGAACATATAGCTCGATTGAATGTCTAATGTACCCCTCATAAGATGGGGAACCTTGTCGAACAAATTTGTTGCTATCAATGTGTTGTAATGGTTAATCATGTGCAAAATGGTAATCTTAGATTAAAACTTGAGGTGCATTGTAATTTTGTGTTGCAGCTTCAGCTGCCTTAAATTGTGGGCTTAACAATGGAGGCTGCTGGAAAAGCAGTAAAGAGGACAGGACCTATTCTGCTTGTATTGTTAGTTCTCTGTCTATCTACCTCTCTTATACATAGGGTTGGGTTTCGGCAAGAAATTGAGGTTAAAGTGAGAAGTGGTTAGTAGTGGATGTACATTGGGATGAGATGCATCGAATTGAACCCTTTTAAGCCGTGATTCATGTGGGAGTATTTAATTATAAAAGATCAACGGTTTAAAAGTACATCTCATACTTATCACCAAAAATAACACTTCTTACAAGATCCCATGCCTATATATGTGTGTGTAGCAGGATTCAAAGATTCTAGGTGTCACAACAATAAATGTATCTTTTGTCTTGACTCTTTTTCCTGTTTATAACTTGTATGCGTTAAAATCGTTAAATTTTATCATTAAGGACGGCCACACGGAAGGTTGCCAATGTCCACCAGGATTCAAGGGAGACGGAATTCATAGTTGCGAAGGTACTATTCCCCTTCCTAAAATTCTTTTTTTCGCAAAGCTCATTTTTATGTTTTTCATAATGTTGCTATAATTTCGCGTTGAACTCCCACAAAACCCCAAAGGGCCTTGATGCAACCATTGTCATCTTATGGGTGTTTGTAGTAGAGCTTTTGTTGAAGGTTAAATTTCTTTTATTTTATGAATTTCACCGTGTGTCTTTCAGATATCGATGAATGCAAAGAGAACACGATGTGTAAGTGTCCTGAGTGCAAATGCAAGAATACATGGGGAAGTTACGAGTGTAGTTGCACAGCTAATTTGCTCTACATTAAAGAACACGACACATGTCTACGTGAGTATTCAAATTTCCACCTCAAATTTTACTATGTCTGGGGTTTACTGGGTTTATTTGATTTAAATCAGTACCTCTTCCATCCAAGAAAAAGTTCACATAGAAATGAAATTTATTATGTTTCAAAACTAGTTTTCATAATTTTTCCGCACATATTGTAATATTGGGATATACTTGGTTCATTTGGTAATTTCTCGTTGGGATATAGGCAAAGATGACAAGACAAGTGCCGGTTGGGGATTCGTTTGGGGGTTTGTTTTTGGTTTGGCAGCTATTGGAGTCGTAGGATATGCGCTCTACAAGTACAGAGTTCGGGTACGCTTTCCGTTTTCTCCCTTGAATTACTTTCTTTGTGGTAACCATGGTTGTCCATACTAGCTTGCACACCCCATTGCTAATCCGATGTGCGCCAAGAGCATCTCTAGTATATTCTTTGAAATAGAGAAAATGAAGCTTTTAAATATTTTTTTTGCTTCCAACAATTTCTCTAAAAGGTTCCCTAAAATAGAGAAAACCTGGGAGAAAGAAAGTCAATTCGTTCAAATGTAGAGAATTTTCTAAAATTTAATGATGACAAAAAGGAAAATGGTTTTTGTAGTAAAATAAGTAATGTGACGTCTTCAAAAATAGAGAATTTATTGGAGTTCAATCAATAAAGTCTTTTAGAGAATTTAACTTTTGATTCTTCATCTTGAAAGAAATTATAAGGACTCCGTTGTGGATTCTCTAAAATTAACTATCAGACAACTTGTAAATTGTAATGGGCTTGAAAGGGCTTGAACTTGTGACATATGGGGAGTAAGTCCAGTGTCTTACCGATTGGACTTTCCGTTAAGGTTAAATCAACCCTCTTTCCACATACATAGACTCGGCCCAGTAGACATCGAATCCCACCCCAATAAACTTGGGTTGACGTTGGTATGTTAACATTTCGCATGCAGAGATACATGGATTCAGAGATTCGAGCTATCATGGCGCAGTACATGCCATTGGATGGTCAAGGAGAAGTTTCGGTTCACGGGTCTCTTGGAGACATCTAAGCGACAATAAGAAGCGTTGCTCAGAGATTGTCTGTTCTAGATTCAACAATCTATTCGCTGAAAGGTCACAATCCTGGGAATCTGGGATATTCTCAGGGTTTTTGACATCATGCTCATTTCTCCCATCTTTGTAAAATTTGATATCTATATTTCACCAAATATTATTATTAGGATCGTCAAAGGAATTATTTAAAATATACTTATAGTAAAAGGACACATCGTATATCCTCTTGTGAAGTACCTAACTGGATAAGCATTTACCGACTCACTTACTTAGTTACTTTACCAATGAGCATAGTAAGGACTGAGATCTGCTAAATCAGAACGGTGACATTTACTTAGTTAGAGCATCCCTAACAGTTTCTCTAAAATAGATATAAAGAGAGTTTGAACTAAAAAGAAGTTCTAACAACTTCCAAAAAACATATCTAAAATTGAGAAAGTAGAAATTTTTTTTTTCCTAAAAATATGGGAAAGGTCTAAAAAGTGATTATCAAGAATATTATAATCCATGTTAAAATTTATAAAATATATAATTTATTAGAAATGAATGTTTTCTTTTTATAGATTTAAATTCTTGGTTCTTATTTTTGAGAAATTGTATCAAATCGGTGGGGAATGAAAACAATAGGTAGTTGAATTTATTCAATCTATGAATTAAAAAAAAAGTAGAAGATAAAATAATGAGAAGTTGACTATGAATATGAAGTAGCAAATGGCAATAGCATAGAGATGCGTGTCTTATTTAAAACCAAATTAACTGCAACGTTACGACGGAATTAATTTGTTTGCTTTTTGTTTTGTTTTGTGTCCCCGCCTTTTACGCCCAAAACCCCATCCAGACCCCCACCCCCAATCACCTTTTTTATTTATTTATTATCTTTTTTCATAACAAATTAACCTTTTTTTTTCTGTTAAAAAAAACATTTCAACAAATAATCAAAAAACAAAATTTAACAAACTAGTCCAGAATTTTGTAAAATGTGGAAACATTTTCTTAATTCTTGTTGGGTTAGATGGAAGCCGAGTTTGTTTCCGTTTGGATTTAAACCTTGAGTAGATAGGTTCACATCCTTCCAAGCCTTGATTAGCATGCCATAAGTTTGTTAAGTAATTAGAGGGAGGTTCATACGAAAAATATAACTTTTTAAGAAAACAAGAGTAGCAGTATCAACCACTCATCTCGGTTAAGAAATGTGGCTTTAACCGGTCCCTCCTTTAATAATCTCTACCCTTCCATGAACCGCATCAATCCTCCGTAATAACGTCCACCGTAACCGTGAGATGAGTGACTGAGATTACTCTTCACTTTTTCTTAAATTGACAATCTTCTCGTTTGAAACTTCCCCATAATACAATATGTTTTATAACATTTGATAGATATAATGTGTGATTGTTATGGTTATGAGGTAGGTTGAAGTCAATTTCTTTTCTATTTAACAAAAATCCAAAAAATTTATAATTTTTAAAATTGGAAAAAAGGTCAATATAGGGGTGTGTGATTTCTTTATAGGTGTTTGGGTTGATACAACTATACAAGTACAAGAAAGAAAAACATAACAAATAGAAACAAAAATGTGACTTAGAAAATAAGTATGGATTTTGTGAAAACACCAAAAGATGAGCAGTGAGATTTTCTTTGACTTTACCTTTGACTCTTTCTCTTTCATTTTACCCAACAAAGTGAAATCTTGTTTTTATTCCTAATTACATATCTAATTTTGTTATGCGATATTAGTTGTATTCTTATTTTTTTTTATTAAAATAAATTTAAATTCATGAAATATGGTCCTTTTTTTTCAAATGGGAATCTCAGATCTGGTATTTTTTTTTCCAAAATATCTGTAAATACAATTTCTGTAATACCCTTGTGAAGAGGCGCACTCTAATATTATTGATATTTATAAATTATATGGAATAAACTACTTGGCATCGGATCATATAAGAACGGTTTTAAAACCGTTGATCATTTTTAATCAAAATACATTTCATGAATCGCGGTTTAAAAGGGAATTATCCGGTGTATCTTTGTGTATTTCATTTCAATACATCTCATGTTAATGTTTGTTTGTTTTCATCCAGATAACCATTTTTCTACACTTCTCATCAAGTTCGACACTTTTCATCAAAACTCATCCTTAATTAAAGGGTTTACTAAAATGAAACTGTTGTATCATTCTAGAAAAAAATTAGTTTATAGTTATCGTTTTTTAATTAAAGATGAAATTGATACAAGTATATTTTTGATTTGGTTTGCTTTTTACATGGAATGAAAAGCATGAGATGTGGAATGTTTTGACAACATGATGATGCCATGGGCATGAGGGTGTAAAGAACCAAAAATACCATCATCATGTCATATGTTTTCCATTGTAGTTTTTATTATAAGTTTTTTTTTTATTATAACATTTTTTATTATTTTTATTTTATTTAGAAAAAAGAAAGAAAAAGAAATTGGGTTGGAGTTAATGCAGTCCCCACCAGACACGCTCATTACTCATTACTAGTCCTCCTCTTCACTTTTCCCAACCCATTCAAATTCTTCCTCACTCCTCTTTTAACTTTTTTTTTTCACTTCAAAAAGAAAATAATTAAATAATTCTAGAAATATGTTAAAGCATTAACTATACGAATTTGCAACCCATTATTATTTTATGTAACTTTTTAGAGAAACGCAATTTACTTTAAAATGTTAATTTAGATATCATGTATATTGTTTCGATAATGTTAATTTAGTGGATACTTCTGTAATTTTATTAAATTATCCTAATGTTATTATTCAATTTCTTTTTTTTTCCTTATATTTAGAAGGAAACATATCACTTATTTTGTCACTTTCATTTTCTTTTTCTCTTTAAAAAGTTTGAAAACACATGTTCTTTTTTTAGTTTCCCTTGTTTTATCTACTTCCTTTGTGTATGGTTTTCCGTATATAAAAATATTTGGTTAAAAAACTATATAAAAGATGGAAAACAAGAATGTCTCCACTCTTCAACAATTACATTATAACTTTTTAATATTAGTTAATATCTAAATCCAAAAAAATTTAAATAAAATTAACTTAACTATAACAATTCTTATATTTTAACAATTAATTATGTTATTAAAATATTATAAATTATTAATTTCATATTTTAATAAAAGAAATTAAAATATTATCTATTTTTTAAATGCAACTTTTAGTTTAGATTTGGGGATTTCCATATTTTATTTCTTTATTTTAACATACCATTTAAGACAACTATTAAAACATAAAAGAATCTAATTTCTTTTACATAGTTATTAAAGATGCTTTTGGAAATTAATCCCATATTTAGAGATTATCATATATTTACCTTTAAAATTTTCTATATTAACACAGAGAGATTATGGTGTTAATAAACTAATAAAGTCTATTTGTATAGAAACGAAGAACAAAAAAAAAGGTAAAAAAGGGGTCTCCTTCTTCCGGCATCCATCATCACCATTAAAACTCCACCTCCCATAAAGACTGCACACTTCCACACACACACACACCAGACAACAACCCCTTTTCTTCCCTCCTCCCTTTTCCGGCCACCTTCCTCCGCCCTTTTCCGCCGTAGATTCAACCCAATGTTTTCAATCTTCATTCAGGACTTTCATCAAACACCTTCTATGCCCATTTAGATCACTTATATCCCCACTCTATATACCTCAACAAACACAATCCCAATATGTGGTTATGGAAGACGACGACGTTTCAGCTCATGGGTCTTCTCTTATTCTCGTTATTATTATCTCCGGCGACCATTTTTCCGGCGAGCTCTTTAAATGTGGCCCTAAACGACGACGTTTTGGGTCTCATGGTCTTCAAAGCCGACATCCAAGACCCTTTCTTTCACCTCTCAACATGGAAAGAAGAAGACGACAGCCCTTGTAAATGGTTCGGAGTCACCTGCGACCCGTATTCCAATCGGGTCACGGAGCTCCATCTAAACGGGTTGTCTCTTTCGGGTCACATCAGCAAAGGCTTGTTAAGGTTACAGTTTCTTCAAACCCTCTCTCTCTCTAGAAACAACTTCACCGGGTCCATCGATAACCCGACTTTAACCCAAATCGTTAAGAACTCACAAGTGATCGATTTTAGCGGAAACGGGTTTTCCGGATCCATACCCGAACAGCTTTTCACCCAATGCGGGTCGATTAGATCCGTTTCGTTAGCTAACAATAAGTTGACCGGTCAAATCCCTGATTCGATTTCAACTTGTTTCACTTTGCAAAATGTTGATTTTTCATCTAATCAGTTATCGGGTGGATTGCCTAAAGACATTTGGTCGTTAACTAATTTAAGATCAGTGGATGTATCTAACAACTTTCTTGAAGGCGAAATCCCGAAAGAAAAGATCGAGAGTTTGTTTGATTTGAGGGTTTTGAACTTCAGTGGGAATAATTTCTCCGGCGAGCTTCCGGAGAAGATCGGAGAGTGTTTGCTGCTGAAATCGGTCGATTTTAGCGATAATTATTTGGTCGGAACGATACCGGTGTCGTTGCAGAAGCTTGGTTTGTGCAATGTGCTTAATTTGAGAGGGAATTACTTCGCGGGAGAGGTCCCGGAGTGGATCGGAAGCTTGAAAAGCCTCGAGTTCCTCGATCTTTCGGTTAATAATTTCACGGGTTCGGTTCCGGGTTCGTTGGGTGATCTTGAGTCGTTGAAAAGTTTGAATCTTTCGATGAATTGGTTCACAGGGGACTTGCCGGAATCGTTGGGGAGTTGTGGAAACCTGACGGTGGTTGATTTGAGCCGGAATTCGTTCACGGGAAAGATTCCGGGTTGGGCGTTTGGTTTACGGATGAAGGGGGTTTCTCTTTCGGGAAACCGGTTTATCGGGGAGGTGGAATTCGGTGAAGGAAGTGCGGCTTTTGATAGTCTTGAAATGTTGGATTTGTCTTTGAATTCGTTTTCCGGGGTGATCCCGTTATCGATCGGGAATTTTAGTAGCTTGGTGTTCTTGAATATGTCTTCTAATGGCTTAAGCGGTTCAGTTCCCCCGAGTTTGGGCGGTTTAAAAGCTGCAAATGTGGTTGATTTAAGCCACAATTGGCTTAATGGCAGCATTCCGGTTGAGATCGGTGGAGCCGCTCAATTGAAGGAACTACGGCTTGATGGTAACTTCTTGAGCGGATCGATCCCCGCCCAGATCGAAAACTGTTCGGTTCTACAAACACTGTAAGTCTTAGTAAACTCTCGATGTAATTTTGTTATCGCGAAAATATAAATCAATATATAATGTCGTTAATTTTACTAATATGCAGGATCTTGGCTAGGAACAACATTAGCGGTTCGATCCCGGTTGGGATCGTGAACTTATCGGAACTCGAATCGGTTGATTTATCGTTCAACCATCTCTCGGGAAGCTTACCGAAAGAGCTCACGAACCTCTCAAATCTCGTGACGTTTAACGTATCTCATAACGATCTAGAGGGTGAGCTTCCGCTCGGCGGGTTTTTCAACACGATCCCGCTTTCTGCGGTCTCGGGTAACCCATCTCTATGTGGGTCGATCGTGAACCAATCGTGCCCCGGTGCACACCCAAAGCCGATCGTTTTGAACCCGAACCCGTCGCATTCTGACCAATCCTCGTCGTTGGACCTCCGTCACAAACGAATCGTATTAAGCATCTCCGCTATCATCGCAATTGGTGCCGCCGTATTCATCGCGTTGGGAGTGATCGTGGTCTCGATCCTCAATCTCCACGTCCGGACCTCGGTTTCCCGATCTGCTGCGGTGGCCCTTACGTTTTCCGGTGGAGACGAGTTCAGCCACACCCGATCGCCGAGCTCCGATTACGGGAAGCTCGTGATGTTTACTGGCGATGCTGAGTTCGTCTCTGGAACCCACGCGTTGCTTAACAAGGATTGTGAATTGGGGCGTGGCGGGTTCGGGGTGGTTTACTGGACCGCCCTCAGAAACGGTCGATCGGTTGCGATTAAAAAGCTACATGTTCCCGGTTTAATCAAGTCTCGGGAAGATTTCGATCGGGAAGTAAAAAAGCTCGGGATGATCCGTCATTCGAATCTCGTCTCCCTCGAAGGGTATTATTGGACTCCGTCGTTACAACTTTTGATCAACGAATACGTATCGAGCGGAAGCTTGTACAAGCATCTCCATGAAGGAAATTCAGAAAATACCCTCTCGTGGCGGGAGCGGTTTGATATCGTGCTCGGGATGGCTCGGGGTTTGGCCCACTTGCACCGGATGAACGTGATTCACTACAACATGAAATCTACAAACGTTTTGATCGATTGCTCAGGTGAGGCCAAAGTCGGAGACTTCGGTCTGGTCACGCTTTTGCCATCGCTCGACCGCCACGTTCTTAGCGGCAAGATTCAGAGCGCGCTCGGGTACGTGGCTCCTGAATTCGCATGCCAAACGGTGAAGATCACCGAGAAATGCGACGCTTACGGGTTCGGGATTTTGGTGCTCGAGGTCATTACGGGAAAGAAACCGGTCGAGTATATGGAGGACGATGTAGTCGTTTTGTGCGATATGGTTCGGGGCGCTTTGGACGGTGGTCGGGCCGAGGAATGCGTTGACCGGAAGTTGACCGGCGATTTTCCGATTGAGGAGGTTATTTCAGTAATTAAGCTCGGTTTGGTGTGTGCATCGCAGGTGCCATCGAACCGGCCCGATATGGAAGAGGTGATCAAGATTCTCGAGTTGATTCGGTGTCCTTCGGAAGGGAACGAAGAGTTGGAATGAAAAGGGCAAAATGCTGCTGGCAAAGACGAATGTCGAAGAAATTCGGATCCGAAAAACCCGTGGAGTATATGGAGCAGGATTCGACCCGGATCCGGATCCGGAAAACGCAAGAATTTTCGGGTCTTTGGTGATAGCATTTTGCTTTTTGTTTGATATAGGTTTAGGATCCATACTTTTTGGCTGTTTAAGGTTGTATTTTGTTTTGATGTCTTATGGGGTTTCTGTTGCTGAAGATCTTTGTCGAGTTGAAGATTTCTAGGGTTCCTATATCACCCTTTTGTGGATATTTGTTTTAGGTTACGAAATCACAAATTTAAAGGGCAATTTTGTCTTTTGCTTTATTGTGTTTTTCATGTTGTTGAATGGCGACAAATGATTGTGTTTATATTCTGTTTTATGCCCCACAATGTGTCTAAAAAGTATGGACATTGTAAAATGGTTGGAAATGATGAATGAATGACAAAAAAAAAAGTCATTATTTAAATTTTAAGGGTGTTTTAACTTATTAATTTAAGGGATCATTTACTCAAAATATTTATCTGCTAAGAGCATTCATGATATATTGAGGTTTTCATCAAGTTTTTTCACAGTTTTTCTCTTATGCATTGTTACCACCTTAACAACCTAAAAATCTCTACATATTTCCTCTTGGCTTCTGGAAAGCGAAGGAGGATAGGGGTGCTGAAACCCGAGGCAACCACTATGGTGTTGCCAAGCAACCCAATCAACCCGATGGCCAAGCCGAAGCTGTCGGGTCTCCCATAGTGGATGGTCTAAGATTCAAAAGTAATAACGATATGTTCTCAGAAGGCATGGGAAAGATCCCAATTCCCATCTCCGTTTTCGATCCCCTATCTTCGTCCTTATCCCTACAAGTTGATCATATTTCCATTCCCATATTCTCAACAGATAAAACAATATCATATGAAACAATTATCAAAACGTAATGACTAGAAGCACTACTTACATTGGTGGATCCAAAAACTTAGGTAACTCGATGACCTTGGTATATAAAAAGAAACTACAAAATGAATAACTCACCTAAAGCGAGAGAATTTTGGGTTATTTCCTTTGCAGGTTAAATGGATCGTTTGAACGTATAAAGTAAGTCCCAATTTTGATTTCATTTTACCATATAAAAATCACTTTTGAATTTATTTTTATGAGTATCAACATTATAAAATAGATATATATGTGAAACAGAGCCTTGAATCCTAATTTTTTATTACAAAATCATGCTAAATAAGTAAATATATTGTTATACATACCCTTTAATTACTAGTATACCATTTAATTTTATATCTTCTTCTTCACTCACATACCGCTATAAAAAAAAATATGAATAAGATATATACAGTATAACAAACTTAATATTAACTTTATGGAAAACTTAATATTAACTTTATGGAAATGTTTGAATGATGAGTTTTGGTGGAAATAATTGATGCTTATATTTGAAGTCATGAATCCAATGAAATGGTTAAAGAGGGTGGGGGTTGGGGGGTAATGCATGAGTCATAACACCACACATGTTGGTTTATTAATTCAAACACTAGTCTTCCTCCATTCATTTCATTACTTGGTTTCCTTTTTCTTTTTATTTTTCACATTACAAGTTTGTTGAATAAATCATTTCCAAGAATAAAACAAGTTTCAAACTAGATGAAATCCCAACTTTAGTTTATAAAATCTTGGGTTTATCATATACAGGTCACCCATTTTTAAATCTAATTAGATCACTATGAAGATTTCTTTCAAGTAAACATATAAAGCCTTATAAAATTAGTAGAGTTGCATGTAAATTCATTCAAACATTAATGGTTTATAGAATTTTTTTTCATCTTTTAACACTTTTAAAACTAAAGAATATATAAAAGTAAATATTTTTAAGACAAATAATTATTTAAATTGTAATGACTTGTACTTTATGTAGTAAAATAATATACACCTATATGAATGGAAAGTGGCAAACGTCTTTAAGTTTACTCCTAATGAGAACATTTGCTCAAACATCATAATCATTTGTTCACATTCTTAATATTAATAATGATGATAATTATTGAATATTGGTAAGAATGTTTTTATGTTTATATATTTTGTCGAATGACTCAAAATTTTGAATGTCATGTTATAGATATCAATACTATAGATAAAGAAAATAAATATTAAACAAACAAAATGAAAAAGTTTAGAAGATTAATTTTAAATATTAAATTCATCTCCTTATAAATTTCCTTTCAGATTTACCAAACTAATCACTTAGTCCGTCGTCGGACCTCTGTCAATGGCGGATACATGTCGCCAGCCTACCTCAGCCACAAAGCAGGGTCACCAATGGCGGAATCCTTCAAAATGAAATTTACAGTTTTGTTTCCCATCCTCCAATTGAGGACTCATTTTGGTCCCTATCCTCCAAACGACATCTTCGCCAATGGTAAGTGGGTAGAATTTGTAAAAAAATGGAATGTTGAGGGGCATAATGGATAAGGGCCAAATTTGCAAACTCTTGAAACATCAGCCATTGGCACCATTGTTTGGTGGCGCAGGTGGCCGGAAAATCCGTGATAGGCAGAGGTGTGGTGGCGGCATACATGGTTAGTTTGGTAAAATTGGGGAGAAATTGGTTAGAAGATGAATTCAATATTTAAAGTTGGTTAGAATAATTAACTTCCCATGTTTATATCATATAACTGAATGAAAATTATTACAAATGAAAAGAAATGATAAGGTAGCATATAAAATTCGCTTAAAATAAACCGTTCTTCTAACATTATTCGAATGTCACAATTGGGATCATCATATTGGATAAAAAGGTAAATATGAAAACGTTATAAGTGCCTAATAGAGTGTAATAGGTCATGCGAGATGATGTTGTATATCTACATCAATCTTGAACTCGATTCTAGGATTTTCCATGTACGAGATCTGTTGCAAGATATTTCTCTAGATGACAAAAACTATTGTATTGTCTATCTTGAAAGTAAATTTTCCTACACCCGTTAAAGAAAATTACTTCGACATCTTTTCATTTTGCCAAGTACTCAAGTTTCATTCATATCAACTTAGTGTCGGCTCTGTTGTCCGGCTGTCCCCAACCAACAACACGTTCTACAATTAGTCATGGGTCTCACCGAGGCATAATGACGATGTGGCCATCGTCATTCAACAAAGCGACCCCTACCCCCCTTTAACAAGGCTCATGCGATGCTTCCTGGACAATGAAATACACTTAGAGTTAGTTTGTTTTTAAGAAAAGATCTACAAACCTTTTACCGTGCTTTGAAATTTTAAGAGGTACATCCTCCACCTCTTATTTATTATATGTGAAATAAGACTTTAGACCTTCAAAAAGCAAACGATACATTGGTTTCTCAATAGCTTTCAGAAATTACAGTTTTCCAACTTATTTTTGATGATTTGACAAATCTAAAATACAAGAGAATGTAAAATAAACTTACCTCAATTCTAAATATTTAAATGAATGAAAAAACTCTGATTTAAAAAATAAGTGATCTAATTTCTTGACCAACGTAAAAAAATGATCAATACATACAAAATCTACAACTTGATCATGACGAAAGACATAATTTATCAAATACTTGTTTTATTATTTTCTTCGATCTTAATATATTTGATAAGAAAAATATATATTTTTACAAAAATCTGCTTTTGTTCATTAGTATTTCATTTTCTTTTCAAAAAGAGTTGTTGAAGTTTTAAAATCAAATTTCTTGCTTTAATAATAAAACTTGACTAAAATGTGAGATATTTTGATATTGATTGACTTTGGAATTTAATTTTTCACCGATTACAGTAAAACAAAATTTTGTTTTAACTTTTTTATATTATCTTTTTTAAGTTTGTTCAAACAACTTATTACTTTGTAAGTATAAAACTTGTTAGATATCTAACTTTTTTTTGAAAAAAGTAGTTTAATGCGTCTATATAAATTGCATAATTGTTGGTCTAATCAACTTTAAAATCTCGTTAAACATCTTATTAAGACTAGAGATGTAAAAAAAAGCCCAAATCGGAAGCCAGCCATGTCTGATCCGAAAAATCTTATGCCCAAGTAGCCTGAAGGTCGGTCCATACTAAGCCCAATAGCCTGACCAAACAACCTCTAAGTTAGACCTGGCAAACGTGTCGTGTCGTGTCGAGTTCGTGTCGGGTTCAAAGTTAAACGGGTTGAAAATGTTTGACCCTAACCCGACCCGTTTAATAAACGGGTCAGAAATCTCAACCCTAACCCGACCCGTTTAATAAACGGGTTGACCCGCTTAACCCGTTTAACCCATTTAACAATTATAAAATTAAAAATAAAAAATAAAAAATTCACAGAATTTTAGGAATCCAACTTCTATAATTCAAACTTATAAGATTGAATCAAATCAATTAACATTATAATATTAAAAATCCAAATAAAACGTTAATTAGTAAAAAGGTAAAAAGAAAATTTTATATATATATACACAAACACACATGCATATGTGTATAAACGGGTTAGTCGGGTCATTTTCGAGTTGATATGTATGACCCTGACCTTACCCGTTTAATTTTCGTGTCGTGTCGTGTCAACCCGTTTACTTAAACGGGTTGAAATCTGTTACCCAAACCCATTTATTTCGTGTCGAGTTCGTGTCGGGTTAGCGTGTCGTGTCAGTTTTTGCCAGCTCTACTCTAAGTAGTAAGACTTGGTCCTTATCATCACTCTTACTGTATAAGACTTTGGATGCTTACCATGTAATTGACCAAGTCAAGCCTTAACATTTATACTATAACTAGAAACAATTGAATTGCCTATTGAGACTTGACTTGATCCAATCAAATTGTTCCATTGAACAGTCGAGTAGTAAGACTATAAGGGTGGTGGCGTATAGGGGTGTAAACGAGTCGAGCTTTTTTCGAGTAACTCGAGCTCGAACTCGAGCTCGGCTCGTTCGAGTCGAACTTTATCGAGTTCGAGCTCGAGCTCAAGCCCAAAAAACGAACTCGAATATTTAACGAGTTCGAGCTCGAGCTTTTAAGAGTTCGGCTCGAGTTCTTATCGAGCTTTTCGAGCCTTGTATAGTATATACATATGTATTCTTGTTATATATATTATGTATATATATATAAGGGCCATATATCAAAATAACCTCAACATGTATCTTTCGAGTTTTTCGAGCCGAGCTCGAGCTATAACCTAAATGACCTATTTTTTATATAATTTCGAGCTTTTCGAGCCGAGCTCGAGCTATAATGTACCTTTTACGAGTCGAGCTCGAGCTTGAAGTATGAAAGCTCGTCAAGCTATCGAGTCGAAGTCGAGCTTAACATAAAATCTCGAGCCGAGCTCGAGCCCTGTCGAGCTCGGCTCGACTCGTTTACACCCCTAGTGGCGTATTGGTAAAAGGCCTAGGGGAATGTGTTGGAATATCCCATCTACCCCGGATTCGAGTCTAGACGTTAACATTCTATGGTTAGGCTTAGTCTTAGACGCCCGTAACTTAATTATAAATTTGCCAATGATGTAATCTAAGCATAGCCTTAGAAGAACTTTTCCAAAATAGAAAAGAAAAAAAATGCTTTCTTTAATCATCTTGGATTCTTGGTTTGCAGTCCATGGTCTTATACTCTTATAGTGTAAATCTTTGATGACAGGCCCGAAGAAGCCCAAAACTCAATTCAAAAGCCTGAAGTGCTGGACCTCAACTTATGCAAAGTTGAAAAGCTTAATCATTCCAACTTCCAAGTTAGACAGCAAATAAATACAACATATCAAACGCAATAATATATTTAGTAACACTATATTATAGAAAACTTGATTAATCATATAATCTATTATGATAAAATCGTTTTATTATTTTATTGAAATGTTTTTATTTTATTTTATGTTTCTATTAAGATTGTAGAAGATATGGTTTCTGATATCATAGATTGGTTGAATTTTGAAGATAAGGAGGTGATGTTCTTCAAGGTACTCAGAAGTGGAGGTAGAAGTGAGATTTATGCCAATTCACATTCTATCTTTACCAAGTTACCTAGAGCTGATCTGATGAAGATGTATGAGCTTAGCTGCACAATGGAGAATGGAGATTATTTGGAGACAAAAATAATGAAGGAAGACTTGCAATTGATGTTTGCAATTGCTAAAGCCAGGAATGAGTTGAAGAGAAACAGTGCAAGAGATCACAAAGATAGCATTGGTGAAGGAAAAGTAGTTGCCTGGTTCACCCACAAGAAGAACAAAACTTTTTCTTTGTCATTTGAACAAGGAAGGAAGAGTTACTTTTTAATAGATAAATGGTATGATTTTGACCCTGGTATGATTGAGGGTGTGATAAGGTTGAAAGATGAAAAATTTGCTCTCACTGAGTTAGATAAGGAGCTGGTTGAAAAGCTGAAGTCTCAAGTTCTTGGTATACAAGCAGATTATTTGGGAAATGAGACAAATCTACAACTTGAAAGAAAGGTCAAGTCATGGGGTTTATCTGGGATAGAAAGGTTGTTCTACACCATAGAATGGGAAGATGGTGAAAAGCTAAAAAGGCCTATTTTGTCAAAGCTGCTAGAGGAGTGCACAAGGGAAAATTTGAAGCAAATGTATGAGATTGGCATGAAGATGTATGGGTCTGATCTTCAGTCTGATAATCAAGATGAGATCATTGTGAAGCTGAAGAGTGCTTTGGAATGCCTATGTTGGTTGTTTGAACCTTCTAGGATTACCAATTGCTGAATCAACCATGTGAAGTTGTGAATGAATGGAGATGGTTTGAGAAGAGCAGAATGTACTCCCTTACCATTAATGGTATGGATAAAGAGTATTATTTTGAAGACAGTGCTCCTGTTCATGATATTCAGAGGCTACAAGGTATGATGAAGGTGAATTTGAGCATGGAGAAGCATATGACTGCTCAAGGAAGAAAGTTGGTGAAGAAAATTCAGCAACAACTCAAAAACTTAACTTCTCATTCTGAAAGTTAAGTTAGGGGGAGATTGTTGGGATTCTGATACTGTTGCTGAAATACCAGTATACCACTGCTAGCATTGAGTTACTACTGCTGAAGACTACTCTGAAGATTACCACTGCTAGTTTGTTGGTTACCACCGCTGATCATGTAACACCCGTAGTTTTCAGAATCCGACCTTTTAAGGTAAAAAGTGAGAAATAGAATTTTGGATTAAATCATAGATTTTATGGTCTGGATGGGTAGAGAATTCAATTACGAATCCAACGGTTCTTCCGGAATCAAAATCGGAGCTATAACGAAGAAGTTATGGCCGAAACAAGATCTCACTCGCGCACAGCTCGCTAGCGATCGCTAGCTCTCACCCTAGCGATCGCTAGACATGCGAATTTTTGGTTCTGGTGGAGCTCACTATCAGGTAGCGACCGCTAGGCTCTTTTCCAAGTAGCTAGCGATCGCTAGGGCTTACACCTAGCGATCGCTAGGTGCTGTCAGCTCCGAAAACGCGTTAAAAAGCCCCCTTTCTTCATTTGGGCATAACTCTCTCATTTCAACTCCGTTTCTCTCGATTCTTTTTGCGTTATTCTCGATTTTTCGAGCTCTCCAAGACTAAATCAATGGATTTCAAGTATTTGGTGGTTCAAAAACGTTGGTGTAGGTAATCTCTTCATCTCCATCGAGTTTTAAGCTTCGATTTGGGTGATTATTCATCTCCAAACCTTTTCTTCCATACTCATCTCAGATCTAGTGTTGTTTTAGGTGGATTTCATGTATTGGGAAGTGTTAGAGGCTAGATCTACTAGTTTAGAGGGTGGAGACTTTCGTGGCTTCATCTTCTTCACCCCCTCTCCACCATTGTTGAAGGTTCTTCATCTTAGGGTTTTCACCCAAGATCTTGAAGAAGTAAGTTCTATTTATGGGTTTTAAGTGTACATCTAGTCTTGTATGTTGTGGATCTAGAATTAATCCAAGATATTAACTCCTTATCAGTTTAGGTGTTCACTCAAGCTTTAAGCTAGGGTTCTTGGTGAAATTTGGGGCTTTTGGCTTTACGAGACACAAGGTGAGTTGCTAAACCCGTTTTGTTAAAACTGAGAGCACATCATCTTGTTTGATTTACATATCTAATGCATGAGTTAAATCCATGTGATTATATGATGAATGTATTTATGAGAAATACGTGTTATTATGTATGCCACGGAATGATGTGAAGGAATTGAATCCCGAGCATGTTGGCTTAAATGAAATGAATGAAGGGCTTGAGACCCTCGATCAATACCTATGAAAGGTTAAGATAATTGTATGAGTCTTTCTAGATATATTCCGCACCATGTTTCCACACCAAACAGTCTTGGGAGGTACTGAAATAGGTACACACCTATGTCGCCGGCTCTCGGGTTGCTCCGAGGTGCGCGGGCCTCTGTTGATGGTGTCATGATAGATATGGCATAGATGTGTTTGGAAGTAAAGAGTGATGGGACTGGCGGATATACGGCTATATAAATAACAATGGACGATCCAACGCAATATGTCCACACCAAACAGTCTTGGGAGGTACTGAAATAGGTACTCACCTATGTTGCCGGCATCTCGGGTGGCTCCGAGGTGTGCGGGCCCCAGTGGATGATGTTAGGATAAATTCGGCATCGGGGTGTTTGGAAGTAATGAGTGTAGGGATATTGGTTGGTGGAAGTGGGTTGCTCCCACTGTTTCCGAAGATAAAAGATAACCCGTAAAAGTATACTTTGATTATGTTGTTTAAATACCCTTATGTATACATCATATGTCTTAACATGATTCTATATGTATCGTACTTGTTGGTACAACTCACTAGGCTCTTTTGGCCTAACACTTGCGTGGTGTCGAT
The DNA here is from genome assembly GCA_030169165.1 of Centaurea solstitialis. NCBI lineage: Eukaryota > Viridiplantae > Streptophyta > Magnoliopsida > Asterales > Asteraceae > Centaurea > Centaurea solstitialis. The sequence goes on from CM058045.1 coordinate 361,885, forward strand.
GTATCTCTCAGGTGCTAGTGGCGCCGCTCCAAACTAAATGCTTCGGTTTAGAGTGAGCTTGGGGAATCGTGTGAAGAGTCCGGTCATCTAGACCGCGAGTTGATAGTAGAGACTGATAACCTTTTGTAGTCTTTTCCTTGTTAGGAATTAGACTTGTTGGTTATTACATCGCTTCATTTAAATTACAAACATTGTAATTGTACATTACTTTATACCCCATTTTTGGGAAGAGCTCACGCTTTGGCGAAATTTGTATTACCACCTTTCGTTAATGAAAGTTTTTGTTGACTCCAATTTTTGGGGTGCTACAGATCAATTTACCACCGCTGGCACTGAGTTACCACTGCTAGTTGAATAATACTACTGCTTTTGTTTTACCACTATCAGTTGGATTGCGATATGGTAAAGATTTGAAGACTGAAGATAAGGAAAGGATGCGAAGATTTTGGAGATATCTTAGAGATTATTTTGTAGATTTACTTTCCTTATTCTTATCTTGTAATTCGTATAAATAGATAGCTGATAGATTGATAGGAGTACGAGTTCATTAAGTTTTCTGTTTAGAATATTGGAGCCTCAAGATTATTCTTGATCCCTGCAATTGAGAAGAATTGCACGTCTGTTTGAGCCTGTTCAAACAGATTGGGGCTTTGGTTTGTAGTCATTAAACTTGTGATAAATACAAATTAGTTTTGCAAATTCATTGTTAATCATTCAAAGTGTTATTCCGCGACTTCTTTGAATTATTTTTCTGTTCTTGTTAATTTGATCCTGACAGATTAGTTGTTATATACACATTTTAGCTTCGATTTTGTAGTCGTTTTTCGATTTTTCAACTGTATTTCGAAAATGTTTTGAAGATTAGCTGTTATATACACATTTTAGCTTCGATTTTGTAGTTGTTTTTCGATTTTTCAACTGTATTTCGAAGATGTTTTTGAAGATTTTAGAAACATTATTTGAAGAAACTAGAGGTTTTCAGACAGATGAGTGGTTTTAGAAATTAGTTTTGCTCGCTAGGGTTTTTTCACGAGTCGTCCAAATTAGCTGTTATATATATATATATATATATATATTTTAGCTTATTTATTTTGTATTTTTCGTTTTTCATCTGGTCATTTGTTCTTCATTGTTATTCCATTATCGAACATGTTTTTGAAGATTTTAGAAACATTATTTGAATTTGACCAGACAGATGAGGTTTTTTAGGAATAAACTTCGCTAGGGTTTTTTCACAGATTGTTTACCCTCCAAATTAGCTGTTATACTTGTGATATAAACATGGAACCCAGAGATGAGTAGTGATGTAAATGAGTTGAGTCGAGTAGTAGGTTAAACGAGTCCAACTCTAGGGATGTAAATGAGTCGAGTAGTAGGTTAAACGAGTCCAGCTCTAGGGATGTAAATGAGCCGAGCTACTCATGAGGTACTCAAGCTCGGACCGTTAAAAGCTCTAAATGAACCGAGCTCGAGCTTCAAAGAGTTGGCTCATTTAAGCTCGCGAGCTTAAATGAGCTCAATATATAATTTAATATATATTTTATATGTTTAATTTTTAATATTTATATATATCATTTTAATAAAAATATCAAAATAATACCCGAGCCTAAACAAGCATAGCTTAAACGAGCCGAGCCCGAGCTTCATAAATCTTAAACGAGCCGAGCACGAGCTCAACATTACTAGCTCTAAACAAGCCGAGCTCGAGCTCGAGCTTAAAAAAGCCTAAACGAGCCCGACTCGATAAGTATCTAGCTCGTCTCACTCTGAGCTCAGCTCGTTTACATCCCTAGAACGGACTCAACGGCTAAGGCTAGCAGAGGGATTCATGCACGTTTCTTGTTTAGGATTCAATCTTAAACTTGTTGTGCATTTAAGTAAAGTTAGCTCTATGGTTGATCACGCATTTACTTATTGACGTTTTTTCAGGTTACTATGACATTGGTTTTTCTTGCGGTGCCGTCGGCGTTGGCTGCAAATGGGGGAAATAATGGTATCTATTCTCCTCACTCCTCCTTTCACTTTATATAGAGATTTAAAGTAAATAACAAAAACTGATGTAAAACTTCAAAATCGACTATTGAAGTACTTTGCTTGAACCAAAAATATCAAAAGAGAGTTTGTGTTAATGCTTAAACCAAAACTTCAAATTACCACTTGCACATTATCAGGCCATCCCTTAGGCCATCCTCTATCGGCCCGGTATGGGAGCGGTACCGGTGGCGGTACCGGCGGCAACACCGCGCGCGCATGGCCGGTATGCGCACCGGTACGCGCTGCATCGGTGTGTTGATGCCGGTGTCAATATACACCTCCAACTTTTGGAGATTGGCAAAAGAGCCCCCCCAACGGCTATATTACTGTTGGGGTAAAAAAAATTAAATTTTTATTTTTTTTTATTTTTAACCATTTCCTATATATATCAAATACATCTTTTTACCAACTTACATCTTCATCTCTATTCTTATCTACTCTTATCTCCTCACCATCTTCATATTTTTTTTTATTCTCATCTCTATTCTTTATACTCTTATCTTCATCAACATCTTCATCTCAATGGATCCACACGGCACCCCCTCCGGTTCGAGACGTACCAACCCGAACCAACCGAACCAACCGAACCAACCGTATCACCAACCGTATCACCTACCGAATCTCTCGTATCACCCACCTAACATAGCATCGGATTATTGGATGTATGCGCACTTTCTTGCGCAACAACAACCACCACCACCACCATCACAACACTCCGGTTTCCACCAACCTACCGGTTCGCACCAAGCTACGGGTTCGCACCAAAACCCGACGACGGGAAGGTGGGCACTACGAGATGAGGAATACGTCGACGCCGACGATGACGACGAACTTGTACCCGAAACGCAACCTTTGTCGTCGCCGTCACCGCCACCACCACCACCACCACAAAAAAACAAACGTGGACGCAAGGGTAAGAGTGCGGCCACGGAGGCGGAACCGAGTGAGACGTATACCGGTAAAGCCAAATGTAGACCGTGGACCTTGAATGAGGAGGTCGAACTAGCAAAAGCGTGGGTCGAAGTCACGGAGGATCCGGCCATAGTTATTTTAGTTTTTTTAGTTTTTATGAAATGTTAATTTTAATTTTAATTTTAATTATGAAATGTTTTTTTTAGTTTTTATGTTAATGTAATTTTTAGTTATTTTAATTAATGTAATTTTAATTTTAATTTTAATTTTAATTTTAATTGTTTACTTAATGTTTATTTAAAAAAAATAAAATGAAGGGTTTGAATTAAAAATAAAATAAAATGAAGGGTATGAAATGAAAAATAAAAAAATAAAGGGAAGGGTATGAGGGGTATGATAGTGGATGAAAGGTATGGAGTTGGTAGGGTAGTGGTAAAGCTGATGTGGCAGCTGATGTGGCAACATGTATGAGGGGTATGGCCTGCACCATAAAGGATGGCCTTAGGCCATCCGCATTGGGACGGTTTGCACAACGGTGCAGCCGGCATACCGGCGGTAACACCGCCGCGGTATGCCGGTGAGGGAGCGGTTTGGTGAGGCAACGGTGAGGGCATGCCGATGGTTTTAAGACGCAAAGTTTTTTTTTTCTTTTTTTTTTTCTTTTTTGATCGTTATACAACGGTTATATTTTATATATATATATATTATATATATATTTTTTCCTTTTTATCTATATATATACCTCCAAACCCCAACAAAATTTTCTCATTCTTTCACCTCTAAACTTCTCCTATTCACCTCTAATTCTCTTAAACTTCTCTTAAACCTCTCATCTTCTTTCAAATAATGAATCCTTTCGACGACGACGAAGAATTTGATCTCATCGTGGATCAAATTGTTACGAACACCATTCAAGCGACGCAATTGATTATTCAACGTATCCAAAACGGAGAGGCGGAACCGTCAAACCCTAGACCGAGAGGGCCGAATAAAGATAGAGGTCGGGAAGATGGACACGATAAACTTGTCGCCGACTACTTTTCGGATAACCCGGTGTACAACGACGAAGACTTTAAACGGCGGTTTCGTATGAGTCGACGACTATTCGTACGGATAGTTTCTGATCTTGAAAAAGAGTTTGATTGTTTCAAGCAGCAGTGGGATGCAAGAGGCGTGAAGGGGTTTTCTCCGCTTCAAAAGTGTACGTCCGCTATCCGACAATTGGCGTACGGGACTTCTTCAGATTCTATGGACGAGTACCTAAGGATGGGCGAAACGACCTCAAGGGAATGCCTAAAATTTTTTTGTCAAGGTGTTATTAAACTCTATATGCGACAATATTTACGAAAGCCAACTGCTAGCGATATTCAGGCTATCTACGCGTTGCACGAACAACGACACGGCTTACCCGGCATGCTTGGTTCGATAGATTGTATGCATTGGGGATGGAAAAATTGTCCCGTCGCATGGAGGGGTCAATTCCATAGAGGTGATCACGATGGACCGACGGTAATTCTTGAAGCCGTCGCATCATACGATGAATGGATTTGGCACGCATTTTTCGGGGTTCCGGGTGCCACGAACGACATAATCGTTGTGAATCAATCACCGATTTTCAACGATTTATTCGAAAATAAAGCGCCCGATAGTTCGTTTGTAGCGAATAACGTACACTACCATCACGGGTATTATCTTGCCGACGGGATATATCCCGAGTGGACAACTTTCGTGAAAGCATTTAGGTACCCAGTGGAAGTGCCACGGGTGCAGTTCACGACACGTCAAGAATCGGCAAGAAAAGACATCGAACGGACATTCGCCACGCTTAAAAGTAAATGGCACGTCGTTGCTAGACCGGCACGGGTATGGTCACGAAGGAAATTACAAGAAATCATGTACACGTGTATAATTTTACACAACATGATTCGTGAAGACGAAGGGTTTTCACATTATCCTTTTGATCCTACGGAGGTTTTACCGAGCGAAGTCGAGACAACGATCTCGGAAGAAGAACGAGCAAACAACGTCAACTTCGTAAAAAACCGAGAGAGGCACGCCAACCTTCGCGCCGATTTATCTCAACATTTGTGGGATTCTATGCATCATAATTAGTTTTATTGTATTTTTTATTTTTAATTAGTTTTTTTTAATTTGAATGAAATTTTAATATTAATGTAATTTTATTTTTAATTTATAGTATTTAAATTTATATTATTTAAATTTATAGTATTTATACCACCTGCATAGACTGCCACCTCAGCGCCACATCAGCTTTACCACTACCTTACCATTACCATACCATTCACCCACACCCGTACCACTCATACCAACTGTATAGTTTTTTTTAATTAACAATTTAAATTAACAATTAACAATTCATTTTAAATTAACATTTAAATTAACAATTAAAGTTAACAATTAACAATTAAAATTAAAAATAACAATTAAAATTAAAACTTTAAATTAAAATTAGAAATAACAATTAAAAAAATTACATTAAAATTTAAAATAAAAAACTATTCGAAAGGAGGCCAATCGTATAGTTCGCGCAACCGCGCCTTCTCTCGCAACGTGGTCTCCAAAAGGTGACCCGAGAGATGGTTGTGCGGTGATGTGTAGAAGTGTAAGTGTGACATCCTTTGTTTTTCTTTGAGTATATCGACAAGCCCGGTGATACCATGTGAGAGAGCGCCTACGTCGGTTGACATGCCCGTGTTGGTATCGTTTGTCGAAGACGAAGACCCCGCACGTCTCGCCGCGTTCCGACCCATTGGTCGTGGTAGTTCGGAATCGCCGAGGTGGGTGTAAGTACGAGCATCGGAATCGCCGGGGGAGTCCGTTGGGGTTTCGGACGTTTTCGACCGTTTGTTTGTAGGCGCGCGGATGTCCGATGGGTTCATCATTTCCACCGGGTTGTACTTCGGGCATTCGATGAGAACTTTCCAAGCGGCTTGGAAAGGGAATGTTCGATTATACTCACGTCGGTATCGCTCGAGCGCTCGTTCCAATAAATTAACGTCGGATTCGCCGCTACCTCGGTGATTCAACACATTGTTGTAGATACAAGCAAATTTCGAGACCCCCGATAGAAGCAATTTCACTTTGGTTTGCACGGCGTCGCTTGAGCGGACATTGGGGCCGTACCCCATGCGTTTGTCTAACGACATTTTAACGTGCATCCAAAAATTGTCTACTTCAAAAATGGAAAAAATTAAAACACATTAGCGAATACTTAAGTACGTTAAAAAAACGGTTTTTTATTTACCTCCCGTTCGATAGTTACCTATGGTTGAATCCTCCGAGATTTCGGCCCACGATTTCGCCAACTCGACCTCCTCGTCACTCGTCCACGGTCTAGGAGGCGCTTTAGTTTTGGTCGGGTTCGCACTCGAGCTCGCTTCTACGTTCTTACCCTTCCCACGTTTTTTACCTTTGGGTTGTGGCGGCGGTGGCGGTGGCGGCGACTCCGGTTGGGTCTCGGGTACCTCCTCGTCATCTCCCCACGATTGCGATGACAAGTCGGTTCCATCTCGTGGTTCCCACATTTGTGACGGCGTCGGTTGTTGGGTTTGCGTCGTCGGTTGTTGGGTTTGCGTCGTCGGTTGTTGGGTTTGCGTCGTCGGTTGTTGGGGGTGCATGGGGTACGACATCATAGGGGTATTCGCCATCATATTCGCATACGCCCAATTGTCGACCATTGGGGTTTGCGGCCAACCCGATGGAGGCAACCAACTTCCAAACCCCATTGCGGGCCGATAGACACCCGACGGTGGAGGCGTTTGGGATGCCGACGGTGGAGGCGTTTGGGATGCCGAGTTACGACGTCGGGAACCGGAAGGGGTACCGTGTGAATCCATGAAGAAGAGATGAAGAAGAGATGAGTAAAGAGATGAGTAAAGAGATGAAATTGTTGAGGAAGAGATGAAGATGAGATGAGTGGTAATTTGTTGAATAGATAAATATGGTATATATATATATGTAAAAAGTAAAAAAAAAGTAAAAAAAATATATATATATATATATATATATCCGTTGAATAACGGTCGAAAAAGAAAAAAAAAATAAAAAAAAAAAACAATTCGGCAACGGCATGCTCTCACCGCTGCCATCCCAAACCGTTGGCTCACCGGCATACCGCGGCGGTGTTACCGCCGGTATGCCGGCTACACCGTTCCACAAACCGGCGCGCCGCGGATGGCCTTATGGTACATGTGGTACCTGTGGTACCTGTTGCCACATCAGCTGCCACATCAACTTTCCATTATTTTTACCACTACCTACCAACTTCATACATTTCATCCACTATCATACCCCTCATACCCTTCATTTTATTTTTTTAATTTTCATTTCATACCCTTCATTTTAATTTTTTATTAATTCATCCACTAAAATTTATTTTTTTAAATAAACATTAGAATTAAAATAACTAAACAATAAAATTTAAAATTATATTAAATAAAAAAATTACATTAACATTAAAACTAAAAATAAATTTCATAATTAAAATTAAAATTACATTAAAATAAAAATTAATAATATTTTTTAAACCCCAATTGTTCGCGTAACCGGTCTTTCTCCTCCAAAATGGCCTCCAACTCTAAACCCTCGAGCCCCGTATAAGGTGTCATGTAGGTCTTGAAGTCGATACTTCGTTGTCGTGCGGAAAGCGAATCGATTAGCCTACTATTTGTGGTCGCAAGGGAACCTATTGAGCTCGCAACCATCGACACGCCATCGGCAAACGCGGGTGCTGTAGAGGATGACGCCGCATGTCTTGCGGTGTTTCGACCCATCGGTCATGTGCACTCCGTTTGTGAGGGAGGGTCGTCATCGACGTTCACGAAATGAGTGCGAGCATCGGATTCGTTTGGGGAATCGGTTGGGGTTTCGGACGTTTTCGACCGTTTATTTTTTGGCGCGCCTATGTTCCGTGGGTCCATCATTAAGGACCGGGTCGAACTTAGGAGAGTCTTTGACAACTCTCCAAGCGTGTTCGTGTGGAAAGCTTTTGCCGTTCTCGCGATGGTATCGGTCTTTGGCTCGGTTAAGCACCATAACGTCATCTTCCCCGCTACGTCGCGAGTTCGACACATTATTGTAAACGCATGCGAACTTCGAGACGCTAGCTATGAGCCCTCTCACCTTCGTCGGAATGGCGTCGTCGGACCGGACTTTTGGGTCGTAGTTCATGCGTATGTCGAAAGAAGCCTTGATCGACTTCCAATAGTTATCTACTACAAAAAATAAAAAGTTAAACAATGTTAGTGGAAAACTATATAAATGAAAACGGTTTTTTTTATATACCTCTTTTTTTATAATTACCTATGGTCGGATCCTCCGTGACTTCGACCCAGGATTTTGCTAATTCGACCTCCTCATTCAACGTCCACGTTTTACATTTGGCTTTACCCGTCGGCGTCCCACTCATGTCCGCGTCTGTGGCCGCACTCTTACCCTTACGTCCACGTTTGTTTTTTTTTGTGTGGTGGTGGCGGTGACGGAGACGACAAATGTTGGGTTTCGGTTACAAGTTCGTCGTCATCGTCGTCGTCGTCTTCCTCATCTCGTAGTGCCCACCTTCCCGTCGGCGGGTTTTGGTACAAACTGGTCGGTTGGCGCGAACCGGAAGGTTGTGGTGGTGGTGGTGGATGTTGCGCAAGCAAGTGCGCATACATCCAATAATTCGCCGGTACGTTCGGTTGGTGATACAGAACGTTCGGTTGGCTCGGCATTTGGGGGAATTATATACCGGGGTGGTGAGGCGTTGGGGACATTGTGGATGGCAGAACCGATACATTTGGAATTCTCGGGTTAGTACGCCTCGAGCCGGAATTGTTACCGTATTGATCCATGTTTGAGAATAAAAATAAGAGAGATTAAAAGATGAGAGTAAAGAGATTAAGACGAGAGTAAAGAGAGATAGAGATGAGAGTAGAGATAAAGGTGTATTGAGAGTAAAAAGATATAAAATATATATAGGGAGGTTAAAAGTGAAAAAAAAATAATAAAAAAATTGGATTTTTACCCCCAACGGCTATATGACCGTTGGGGGGCTGTTTGAGCCAAATCGTCAAAGATCAAGGGGTTGTTTTCTACCGGTGTGGGTATGCCGATGGGTGCGAGTACCGGCCGCCTACTTGTCACCCGCGGCGGTGTTGCCGCCGGTACCGCTCCCCTCCCGGTCCCATAACGGATGGCCTCATTAAAATGCTATTTGATTCTTTCGTGTTCATCAAATTGAAAGTGGGGTTGGTTTACATAAATACAGTGGTAAGCACTTACCAATTACCAGTAAGGGTCAACAGTATAATTACTGCATTCTATATTTCTTTCAGTTCTTCCTTCTGTTCTTTCCACCATGTTTCCTTGATCCTTACATGTAGTTGTACTTAGTTTTCAGATTGAGAAACTTCAATAATCCATCACACAACTTTTTTGTATAATATACTTCTGTTGTTTCAAGAAAGAAAAAAACAAAAAACAAATATCAAGTGTGAAGGGTGATGGAAGGTACCTTTGGGCAATTGATGAAGAAGGAAAAAGAGAAAACTCAAATCTTAACATCCTTCTCTCTTGTATCTTTGAATAAAACTTAAATTTCCAGATGAGGTTTAAAACTCAAATCTTAAATTTGCTGCACCAGGTTCTCAGGGCTGGGTTAATCTTACGGTCCGCATCAGCTCAGCCTTGGTTGTTGCTTTGGTGATATCGCATTTTTTTGCCAAATTGGCGCAGAGGAGTAGTCAATACCCAACGTCCGGTTGAGCCTGATTCCAGAATGGAAGACCTGGAGGCTGGAGTGTCGCACGAGAGCAACGTCGAGACTGATCAGCAACCAATGGAAAGAGGAGAGGAAGATAACTTTGCCCAAAGGCAGGATCTCCTAGACCAGGAGGCACAGATGGGTGAATTGGAGGCTGGACGTCTCGGAGGTGAACCCCAGGCTGATGAATCCCAAGCTGCTGCCGATGCCGATCCAACCATGCAAGAAAATGCTTTGAAGGATATGGCGCGTGAAGCCTATGGAGCGGCTGCTGAAGTTCTTGAGCTCCAAGATCCTGATGATGAGGCTGCATCAAAAGCCATCCAGGACGATATCCAGCTACGTATGGCTAGGCGGGAGAGGGCTAGGAAGGGCACGTCAGGGGCAGGGGAGGGCACGTAGGGGGCAAACTGATAGCTAGGAATATCCTTAATATAATTTAATTATTAAATCCCCAATCTACCCTTGTTTTTAAATCAAAATCAAAGTCCCCATTAGATCTTCTTTTCAATTGGCACTTCATCTGCGGTTTCATCTTGCGACAATCAACATGTTTGAATTTGCTTTGGAATATTATCAGTATTAGATGTTAATTCGGTCTCTATTCGAAAAGTCTGAAGTTTTCTGAATCTATGACGGCATGTTGCATGATTTCTTATCTTTTGGGTGATTTTGTTGTTTCAAATTGTTTAATTATGAAGTTGAAGTGTTAAAAAATTTTCTTCCTTTTTAAAACAAATCTCATGAAATTGTGGCCTACTATATATTTAGAGAAATTAATTATTTTACCCACTCAGGTAAAATAAATTCATCTCCTACCCTCTCTCTAAGTCGTTTTCCCCGAATACCCACCGATTCGCAATTAACCCACCGCTAAGAGCTTAAATCTACCGCTATCCGGCCAACTGGGTGACTAGGCAAAAAAGTCATAGGTGCCGCTAACGGGACCCACCGCTAATAGCGGCACCGGGTACGTGGCGGCACCCTATTGGTCCCTCGAATCCACGTAGGCGCCACGTTAGAGCATTTGACCAGCCACATCAGCGCCACCCGGCTCTTTTTTCTTGGACCGCACACGCCACGTCATGCCACCTCACCTTCCACATCACCACCCACCGCTAATAACCCCTACCCCTATTAGCGGTACCCCCTTTTTTGTCTCAGCCCCATTCGTCCACGTGTCAGCCCCTAAGAAAACCCTGATTCCTCCCCTTCTATTATTAGTGGTACTTGTTAGACTGTTTACTCACGAGAAAGTAAATATGATGTACAATTGACACTGCTTACTCACGAGAAAGTAAATAGGATGTACAATTGACACTACTTTTTCTATAGCATACAAAAAACTTAAATTTACATTGTACAAGTTACTGTTTTTTTTCTCTATAAAATACAAATAATTTTAACCAAGACATTGTACAATTTACTGTGTTTTTTTCTATAAAATACAAAACTAACAATTTTATTTATACCGGTGGTTCTTGAGGAACAAGATGTCAATTTGAAAAAAAATAAGTGAAGGGAAGGTGAGAACTTCAATTTCCTTACAAACTTACTTGTGTTTTCATCATGAGTTGTGATGATGAAAAAGCAAACGTATATCTTCGTTCTGGTGGGTTCTGGGCTGAAGGAGTCGAGGGATGGGATTACGTCGTTTCTGAAGAAACGGTGACAAAAGGTGTTAGACTGAAATTAAACACAACATATCAACATTTGGTTCGTTACTGTTGTCGAAAATGCGAAATCGACCCTTCAAATGGAGTAATGAATATGGCGTACAAGTTCCAGCGGCAAATATTTCAGGTCACGACGACGAAGATGTTACGGCGTTTCTGCAATTCGCAAAACAGTCAACTAAAGCTCCTATACTTTACGTTGATGCATTTCTTGACGGTGGAGGTGATGGCAGTGGTACTTCGAACGCTGTAAATGAAGAACCAATGTATAGTGATCAAGTCTATACCGAGTCACAAATACAACAGTCTTACGATACTTCTTATACTGAAGTTTTCCCAGAGACGCAACATCAACAACAAGAAGGTCAAGAAGAAGAAGACGAAGAAGAATACGAGCGTAGAAAGTTTGCCGGATGTGCAGAAGATGAATCTCATGTTTACCATACAGGTTTAATAGACGAAGAAGAAGATGAAGAAAACGAAGAAGAAGATGAAGATGAAGAAGATGAAGAAGGTGTGGAACCTTTCAAGTTACGAGAAGGCGTAAATGATTATTTTGGTATGCCTCCTCTCCTTCGAAGCGAAGATTTTTTGTCGCAGAACAACGAAGTCGTACCTTATAGACGTAGTCAAAGGGTTAAAGACGGATAAGTTTTTGATACGAAAGAGCAAATGATTTTAGCGGTCGGGCAGAAATTTCTTGAAGAGGGTTTTGAGCATAAGACGAACAGGTCTTGCACTCAAAGGTACGAGGTTGTATGTGTCCGAGATAAGTGTAACTGGCTTATGAAAGCCAGGTCCGTTGGAGAAACTGGTGCGTTTATGGTAAGAACATTGGTTGACAAACACACTTGTTCTAGGACCCAACTAAACCCTGGCCATCGTCAAGCCAATAAGAAAATATTGGGTAACCTTTTTAAAAACAAATTTATAAACGTCAAGCGAGCACTAACTCCAAAGGACATGGTCCAAGACGTTCAGGAAATGTATGGATTCGAAATCTCGTATGCCACCGCATGGCGTGCTAGATGGAAGGCCCTGGAGCTAATTAGAGGCAGCCATGCAGAGTCATTCACCCGGCTCCCTACGTATTTGTATAACTTGAAGCGTGTAAATCCAGGTACTAGAACGGCAATAAGGACAGACTCGAGCGGTCGTTTTGCAGAGTGTTTCGTCGCGTTGGGAGTATCGGTACGTTTAACTAATTACTTTTAATTAATTAATTTTTTTGGCTATAAACAACTACTTTTTATGCAGATCCAAACATTCTTGGAAAACTTGCGGCCCGTCCTTATAATAGACGCTGCCCACTTGAATGGGGCTTATTTGGGTACTATGTTTTTAGTGGTGGCTATGGACGGAAACAACAACATTGTTCCCGTTGCCTTCGGAGTAGGTAGGTCCGAGACAGCGGACGAGTGGACATGGTTTCTTAACATGTTGAAAGGATGCATCGGTGAGCCAAGAGGGTTGGTGTTTATGTCGGATAGGGCTGCTTCTATAAACGCTGCCATATCCACAATTTTTCCAGGTGCACATCATGCCTTATGTTGTCGACATTTGGTCATGAATGTGAGATCCAGGGACCCACGGATAAAAGTTTATAGGATAGCATACTGGAAGGCATGCAAGGCTTACACCACGCGAGTGTTTGACCGAATGATGAATATTCTGCGAGTTGGTGTTCCAGAAGGTGCTAAATTGATGGAAGAGGTTGGGGTGGATAGGTGGTCAAGAGCTTATTTTCCTGCGCAACGTTTCATATTTAATAAGTCAACGTAAATTGGTGTTAATACTATAACTTGTTACATTAACTAGTCAAACCTCTCGGTAATTCCACCAGTCCACACAAGAGGCGGTGAGTACGGTAATGCCTTGGCATTTAAAAAACCATACTTATTCGGTTACCATTTTATAGGCAACCTCCTTAAACCCCCTTAAAGTGCTTGTAGCGAGTACACCCCTCGATTTGACTGTCAATGCGTAATTTAATTTTTTACATATATATTTAACTAACGTTAACTAAATATATATCATGTGAGGACACATGATAATGATTCGAATTAAACACGTGAGGTCACATGCTAACTAAATGAGCCAAAAGTGTCACTTCCTAAATGAAAGGGGCTAAAATTGGTATTTTGTAAAGTTAAGGGGCCAAAGGTGTCATTTACTAAAGTTAAGGGGCCAAAAGTGTCATTTTGTAAAGTTAAGGGGCCAAAAGTGTCACTTCCTAAAGTTAATGGGTCAAAATTGTCATTTCCTAAACTCAAGGGGCCAAAAGTGTCATTTCCTAAAGTTAAGGGGCCAAAAGTGTCATTTTGTAAAGTTAAGGGGCCAAAAGTGTCATTTCCTAAAGTTAAGGGGCCATTATTGTCATCTCCTAAACTTAAGGGGCAAACGTGTCATTTCCTAAACTTAAGGGGCCAACAGTGTTATTTCCTAAAGTCAAGGGGCCAAAAGTGTCACTTCCTAAAGTCAAGGGGCCAAAAGTGTCACTTCCTAAAGTCAAGGGGCCAAAAGTGTCACTTCATAAAGTTAAGGGATCATTATTGTCAATTCCTAAAGTTAAGGGACCAAAATTGTAAATTCTTAAAAATAAATAAAATAATTTTATAAAACTATTTTATAAAATTCATTTATAAATAAAACAATTTAAAAATACATTTAATAAAAGAATTTTTAAGTTAAGGGGCCTAAAACTCTTTTATAAATAAAAGAATTTTTTTTTAAAATACATTTATTCTCAATAAATACACATAATTACCGAATTTTTAATTTTTTTTTACAAATACATGACATACATACATACATACATAACATAAATACTTAAACATAAACAAACTTATCCATACATACATACATAAACAAACTTATCCATACATACATACATAAACATAGACAAATTTATCCATCCATCCATCCATCCATACATACATACATACATACATACATACATAAACAAACTTATCCATAACATAAACATCATAAACAAACTTATCCCTAATTTTTTTTACAAATGGATGGATGAAAATAAATACATATCATTAAAACAACATAAATACATGCATTCTTAAAACAACATAAATACATACATGAGAATAACAACATACATACATACCCTTAAAACAACATACATACATTCATATCATTAACATTCTAAATAATTTCTTAACAACACATATACAAACCTACACAACAATATATATACAAAATATCATGGGTAAACACTTACTTGATTCGCCATTATCAAAATCCGACAAACCCACGTGATGACAAACCGAGAAACCAACGCAATAAACAAATCGAGACACCCCCACGTGATAATTAATAGCAACTTCCTTATGTTGAATTAACAAAGACTTGGTCCCCACAATTTCTAAATAAATTAAGGAACACTAAACAGAAGAGAAAAGAGAAGAGAAGAGAAAAGAAGAAAAGTGAAGTAGTGGGGAAGAAAGAAAGGGACGGCTGATTTTTATAAAGGGGAGGAATTAGGGTTTTCTTAGGGGCTGACACGTGGACGAATCACGTTGAGACACATACGGGGGTACCGCTAATAGGGGTAGGGGTTATTAGCGGTGGGTGGTGATGTGGAAGGTGAGGTGGCATGACGTGGCGTGTGCGGTCCAATAAAAAAGAGCTGGGTGGCGCTGATGTGGCTGGTCAAACGCTCTAACGTGGCGCCTACGTGGATTCGAGGGACCAATAGGGTGCCGCCACGTACCCGGTGCCGCTATTAGCGGTGGGTCCCGTTAGCGGCACCTATGACTTTTTTGCCTAGTCACCCAGTTGGCCGGATAGCGGTAGATTTAAGCTCTTAGCGGTGGGTTAATTGCGAATCGGTGGGTATTCGGGGAAAACGACTTAGAGAGAGGGTAGGAGATGAATTTATTTTACCTGAGTGGGTAAAATAATTAATTTCTCATATATTTATATACATTATCCTATTATATTTTGCAGTGTAAATTGGTTTTAGATTCCTTATCTGTATCTAGAGGTTTTAGAAGCCAATTTGGTTGGATTTTGTTGTTGTGTCATATTCACATCCCACGTTTCTTAATTGTGTGTTTCCTGCAAATTTGAATAATAAAAAGGAGTAGGAAATGGAGTCTTTGCAAAATCACTAGATGAGGTGGTTGAAGACGCAGTGAGAACTCATAGATTGAAGCGTCGATTAGGAAGAAGATTTAGGCTTTGTTTGGCAAGCATAAACTAGCTTATAAGCTAGCTGATAAGCTAGCTTATAAGCTAGTCCATCCAAACATGTACCAGGAAGCTAGCTTATCAGCTAGCTTATAAGCTAGCCTTTTGAAACGCTACTTTGAGTAGCTTATGAGGAACTTATTGTAGCTTTTTCCAATTATACCCTTATTAATATTAATTATTAAATTCAAATATACCCTTTTTGGTCATTTTACATACTCATAAGCTAGTTTTTGCCAAACATAATTTGTTCAACAGCTAGCTTATCAGCTACTAGCAAGCTTATCAATCAACAGCTAGCTTATCAACTATCCGCTAGCTTATCAGCTACCAGCTAGCTTATAAGCTACGTTTGCCAAACATAGCCTTAATAAGGGATTTTAATTTTATATTAGAGATAAGGGTAGATTGGGGATTTAACATCTAAATTATCTTAAAAGTATTTTTTAATGATTTTGAAATAAATAAAATGGGTATAAGGATATAGGTGTAATTATTTAAGTTTTACAAGGATATAGGTGTAGTTTAAAAGTTTGTAAGGATATATGTATAATTATTTAAGTTTTGTAAGGATATAGGTGCAATTCTCCCTATTATTATATAACATTCATTATATATTTAATATTATTTTTCTAACGACATATTTTAATATGATTAAATGACAATTATGAATTATCATTAACTATTCTTTATACAATACGCATCTTCTTATCTATAATTGGTATTTGTTATAATTTGTTCTATATATACCAATATTAATATTGTATTTATACTTAAGTAAATTCAAACCATATGTAAAAGATTGTATTGAGAGTTTATAGATTAACTTGAAAAGCACATTCGAACGTAATTATTATTATGAATATCATTTCATCAATAAACTTGAGATTTACCTACAAGTTAAACAAAAATGCTAATACTTTCTATGGGTTTTGCTTTGATTAGTAATAGACTTATCTTTTAGATCATATTTCTTAAAAAGAAAAAAATCTTCCTATTATGTGACAATTTTGTGCGACTATTTGAAATATATAGTACTTAAAAAAAAGCTTTTGAGATTGTTTTCATTACTTCACTTTCGTTTATAGATGTTCATGACTTCACTTTCGTTTATAGATGACTTCTTATTTTTATATATTTTGTAGATTAATTTTGTTCATATGATAAGATTTTCTTAAATGTTTTTCAATTGAAAAATGCATTATATATAGTTTTGAAACACCTCTTTTATAAGGTGTACAAAAACTACTCTTCTATAATAAAATGGCTAGAGATATCCTTTTTCTTAAATCAATGTGCACACACACACATACACAAACAGACACACACACACACATTTATTTATAGATAATTATATTCATCAACTAACATTTATTTATATAGATAATTTATATATTATCAAACCCAAATTACTTCCGCTACCAGGCAACGCGCGGTTTCTACACTTGTTTATACTAAAACCAAAAACTGGGTCTCTTGGCTTGGATGATGGCTTTACCGAAGCTCTTGCCTCGAGTTCCCTTTCTTGCCTTAAAAAAACCAAAAACAATCTTATTTTCTCAATTACCCAAATGACTATTGAGACTTGGGCTGTGTTTTACAAACTAGTTGATAAGCTAGCTGTTGTTTCATAAGCTAGCTAGTAGTTGATACGCTAGCTTATGAATAAATTATATTTGACAAAAACTAGCTTATAAGTTAGAATTTGCTTGAAGATCAAGGTCATCTCCAAGGCATTCTAACTAACTCCCAAGAGCTTGACAATGTGTGAGACGCATGCAATTGAATTGGATGAGGGTTTTGAATTTGATCTCAGTTTGTGTTTGTGAGAGAGTGAAGTCAAAGAGTTATATGCCTAAACCGGCCCTATGGACCAACCCAGAGCTAAATACCGCAGCAAGTCGTCGCCTGCGGGGTTTGAACCTTGGCCAACTGAGAATACCATCCCCTGAAGGCACAAAGGTGTTACCTCCACCCACTAGGCTAGACCATCTTTGGTGTCAACATAACATTTGACCATCAGTTTTTTTATCAGCCCAAGTGACAGAGTGATATGTCCTGAAAGCACCTGAAGATTTTAGCCCACTAAAACTTTGTTTAGGTGCCTTGACGCTTTACTAGATAAGGCAAACGATAAATCCGCCAACATGGCATGTTGATCTTGATGGGATGATGCTTCAATTCCATTTAATGTATTTTTCTTCCTTATCACCCACTTAAACAACATACTTGATCACTTCCTGCTTCAAATTTATCTACCATCCAAAGGTTATCATCATCATCTTTATGTTCAAACCAGCTGTAACCTGGACCTTTTACCGCCTGCTTTTCAATCATCAACTCCCTAATATTTCTTACATCATCCCATCTTCCCATAGAAGAATACATGTTAGCTAGAAGCACATAAGGAGCAGAATTACGTGGATTCAGCCGAAAAAGCTCCTCCGCTGCTCTTCTTGCTAATATTACATTGGAATGCACTCTACAAGAGCTAAGAAGAACCTCCCACACAATCGGATCATTTACGTATGGCATCCTATTCAAAACAACCTCCACTTCATGGAACCGACCACCACGTCCCAAACAATCAATTATACAAGTGTAGTGGTCTGAAATTGGTTCCACTCCATGTTCTTGTAGCATCGAGTTAAATATCCTAACACCATCATCAATTAACCCTGAATGACTACAAGCAGTCAAAACAGCAACAAATGTTATAGCATCAGGCTTCTCACCTGATTCATTGCTGATCATGTCTTCATAGAGAGAAACGCCCTCATCTCCACGTCCATTTTGGGCATAACCATGAATCATCTCATTCCAAGTAACGGTGTTCTTAGTGGTCATTGTGTCAAAAAACAATCTGGCTTCATCCACATCTCCACATTTAGAATACATATCAATCAGGGCGCTTCCAACAATGACATCGTTTACAGTTTCATCTTTCAAAGCCTGTGCATGTACCTGCCTCCCTTGAGATATAGACGATAACTTAGCACAACAACTCAGTACAGTAGAATAAGAGAATCGAGTAGGAAGCATCTCGTTTTCCAGCATGTTCTTGAATAACATGAAGGCTTCATTATCAAGGTTATTCAACGATAATCCTGCCATCATAGAATTCCAACAAACAATATCTTGCTCTCTTTTTATTCTATCAAATACAAATTTTGCCAACTGTATCCTATTACACTTGGAGTACATCCCAATGAGCCCACTAGCAACATAGATATCATCGTCAACAAGAGCCTTTATTGATACAGCATGAACTTGTCTCCCACCCTTCATAAGCCCCAAGGAAGCACATAAGCTAAAGATAACAGCAAAAGTAGTTCGATCACCTTTGACATTACAAAATTGCATATCTCTGAAAAGCCTAATTGCCTCCTTATGCTTTCCAATCTGGGAATAGCCTGAAAGCAAAGCATTCCAAGAACTTAGACTTGGGCATGACATCCTATCGAATATTTCACGTGCAGTTTCAATATCTCCTGATTTAAGACATGCTGAAAACATATTAATGTAGGTCACCTGGTCTGGTTCTAAACCAAAACTTTGCATCCTTTGCATACACTCTATTGCCTTGATAATTTGGTATTGCTGGCCATACCCACCAATCATTACGTTCCAGGAAACAACAGTAATTTCTGGCAAATTATTAAATATCCTTTCAGCACCATCCATGTCTCCATCTTTTGCATACATATCTAGCAACGAGTTACTCAAGTGTAAATCTCTTTCGAACCCAAGTCTAATTGTGAGGCCATGAAACTGTTTTCCATTAATAGCAATCCCACTTGTTGTAGTGCACACACCAAGGATGCTAGACAAGGATATAGCATCAACCTGTATCCCAATTCTATGCATTGATCGAAACATGCGAAAAGCCTCCTCAACTTGATCAGTCTCCCCTAACGCCCCCATAATTGCGGTGTAAGAAACCTGGTTAGTTTCAGGCAAGTCCTCAAAAGCCTTGATTGCATTCCCAACAGACCCGCACTTTGCATACATACCTAACAGAGCATTACCAACATATACATTCTTGTCAAGGCCAATCTTGGTGGCAAACCCATGAGATGCACAACCACATTTCAAATCCAGCAATGCCCCGCATGCACTCAAGACACTTGCTAACGTAAAATTGGTTGGCAAGAAACCGGCCCGGTTCATGTCGTAATACAAATTTAATGCTTTTTGCTCCGACCCACCACGGACTAAAGCACTGATCAAAGTGTTCCAGGAGACCGAGTTTCTGTCAGGCATTTTAACAAACAACTTATGTGCTTCCTCTAAGTCACCAGTCTTGCAATAAGCACTTAAGACTGCGTGCCACGAAAAGAGGTTCTTGTGTGGCATTTTATCAAACACCTGGCGGGCAGTTATTAAGCGACCACATTTGTTGTACAACTCGATTAGGCGGTTTGATAGAAAGATATCGGCAAAAAGACCAGCACGGAGGATATTAGCATGAAGGATCTTTCCATTTACATGGGATTTTTTGTCGATGCAGAATTGCAAGAAATTTGCCAATTGGGTTGTGGTTCTGCTCTCCATTTAGTTCTCAAAGTTGAAAAGTAAGTTGAAAAGAGATGAAATTTTCCAGGGGCTTAAGGATAGGAATTAATCTTTTCCAGATGATGTTTTTGGGATTCTTTGGAAGAGAAAAAGAAATCGAAACAAGTACGTGAATGAAGAGGGGCTTCGATTGGAAAATGAAGGAAGATTTGTTGGATATTTTTACTTGAGACCTAAAATCTCTATTTGTTAATTACTGATTAAGAGGAAAAATCAAATACACACCAAGTAATTCGTAAACACTTACACATCAATCTAAACTATTGATTTACCATTGAATTTTTGATCCGACGATGCATAGATATTGGGGGTGTTTTGATTATATAGCTATGGCAACTAACAATTTGAAATTTGAATTATTAATAGCCTTTAGTTAATAAAATTCATAATTTTAGGAAGTAAATCTCATATGCAAATTGGTGTGTAAGTGTTTACGAATTACTTGGTGTGTATTTGATTGTTCCTCTACTAATTAATATATCAACCACAATTTTTTACTTAATTCTATATTTTAACTTATTTATTGACGTTTTATTAATAGTTTTAAATCATAATAATAAAAGATTTGGGGATGTAAAATTGAAGCCACATCTTAACATAATAATTCGTACAAATGATGATATTTAGCATTTTGTATGAAGTTATGTAAACAGACTATGTAAATGCAGAGAGAGATGTCTCGCTATCTGGAAGAACCTTCTGTTTGTCAAGTGTGGGGCCATAACAGGATCTGACAAATAGAAATAGCTTCAACAAACAAAAGAACAAACACTTGACATTGTTTCATTCTCAGAGATGGAAATGGTAGAGAGGTTGATTTTGTGTTTTCCCTTCAAATTCCTATATTGAAAAACAAGATTCCACCATACAGGTTAAGAATAGGATTCAACATAAGGCAAACGATAAATCCGTCAACATAGCATGTTGATCTTGATGGGATGATGCTTGGTAAACACAATTCCATTTAATGTATTTTTCTTCCTTATCACCCACTTAAACAATATACTTCATCACTTCTTGCTTCAAATTTATCTACCATCCTACGATTATCATCATCTTTATGTTCAAATCAGCTGTAACATGGACCTTTTACCGCCTACTTTTCAAACATCAACTCCCTAATATTCCTTGCATCATCCCATCTTCCCAGAAGAATACATGTTGGTTAAACAAAAACCAAAAAGAAAGCATAAATGAGAATCAATTATGTAATCACTGAATAAATCAAGATGATGACTCTCTTGTCTTGAAATATTAATTCATAATGTAAATAAGAGCGATAATTGTTACCCGGTAACAAAAATAAAAACTTTAACATAATTAAAGGACCAAAAATGTAATTTACTCTTTTATAATATAATCTTGAAGCAACCTCCATCCTTCCTATCAGACATGAATCCTCCATTTGCAACAACTTCTTCACCTTCTCAATTTCCCACTTCTCTTCTCTTCATCCCCCCAAAACCAAAACCCTCCCACTTCATCATCTTTCAACAAAACCCCTAAAATCAAATTCTCAATCTACACACACAACCCTAATCCCAATTCAAAAACTCAAAACCAAAAGCAAAAAGATTCAAGATTTGGCAGAAAGATTCAAAGATGGAACCTTTGAAACCATAACAGACTTCAACCATCTCTTCATGAGGTTAGTTTTGGAAAACCAAGTGGATCTTGCCTATAAACTCTACTCATCTTTACCAACCCACAACTTCTCTCCAGATAGCTTCACTTTCTCCATTCTTATCCATTGCTACTGCAAAAGAAATGAGCCAATGGAGGCCAAAAGGGTTTTGGTTCACATGATTGAAAATGGGTTTGACTCCCCAAAAGTCAAAACCTTTACTCAACTAATCAATTCCTTTTGCAAAAAGGGCAGATTAAAGCATGCATTTGAAGTCTTTGAGATGATGGGTAAGGCTAAATGTGACCCCACAATTAACACATACAATTGTTTGTTAAAAGGGTTGTGTTATGTTGGAAGGATTGAAGAAGCTTATGAGCTTTTGACCAAAATCAAGAAATCTTGTGATTTGCAGCCTGATGTTTACAGTTTCACTGCTGTGATGGATGGATTTTGCAAAGTGGGTAGGTCTGATGAGGCTTTGGAGTTGCTTAATGAAGCAATTGAGATGGGGTTGACTCCAAGTATTGTGACTTATAACACCATTTTCAATGGCTATTTCAAGGAAGGGAGGCCAAAAGATGGGTTTGGGTTATTGAAGCAGATGAAAGAGAGGAATTGCAAGCCAGATTATGTTAGTTATAGCACATTGTTACATGGGTTGTTGCAATGGGGAGAGATTAGAGATGGGATTAGGGTTTATAATGAGATGTTAGATATGGGTTTTGATGTTGATGTGAGGATGATGAACACATTGTTGAGAGGAGTGTGCAGGAGGTCAAGGAAGGAAAAGGAGCTTTTGAAAGACGCATACCAACTGTTCGATGAAATGTCTAAGAGAGGTGTTGGGATCGATCCGTGTGCTCGTGAGCTCACGTCGAAGCGTTTTGCAATGGGAATATGATGGAGAAGGCTTTTGTGAATTTGTGCGAGATGATAACGACGGGTTTGTGTCCGAAAACGTTTATATTGGACAGTGTCGTTAGAGGGCTTTGTGTTGAGGGGAAGGTTGAGAAAGCGATGTTGGTTTTGGTGTTGGTGTGTAGGGGAAGATGTGGAATGATCGATGGTGTCACCTTTGATGTTTTGATTGATGAGATGAATCGGCAAGGCATGGCTAGACATGCTACTTGCGTGCACTGTGTCGCACTGAAAAACGGAGTGATAACAAAAGTAGTGTAGAATGTAGAATGTTGTAACGAAAATTGAAAATTTTATTTTGTTTAACCGATTAAGAGTTATGTTTTGTGTATTTATACTACACAAATCATCCAACTAACAAATGAGTTTGCAGGAGTATCCATATTACAAGTAGATTCCAGTTGTTGTATGTGTAAGTTTTGTTGTATATAAATATTATAAACCAAGTTTTAACTCTGATATACGATGATCCACAAGAAATCTAAAAGATGATGGGAGAGTAGATATCGTTGTTGAAGAAATTCTCTCAGGAATCATATCAAACAGTCGGGATGCATGTATTAATCAGATTCTTCCCTTCTTCATGGGTTCTCTCGGTGGAAGATCCAAACAGACAGATTCCAATTCCTTTGACAGATTCCATTCCATTCCTGTCAACCAAACACTTTGGTCAAACCTGATAACATTCCATTCCATTCCTTCCGGATTCCAATTCCTTTGCCAGATTCCATTCCTTCATAAATCATTCTGCGAACCAAACGCCCCCTTAATAGTGTGACCGTCTAACAATTTCATCATGTGTAACATGAGTTCAAGCTCTTTCCGAATGTTCCTTTTACTGCAATTTTTTGAGTAATCTCTCTCTTTTTTGCCCACCATGCACAAGCCAAGAGTCTTTATGATAACAACTGCTTTACCTTTTGTATGGAGACCAAGTCTGCCTACATCTTTTACCCGGCATACTCCACTTTCGTATGGCATATACCGAGTTTGTTTGGTTTAGTTTTAATGAAATTAGTAGATGATAAAAGAACTCTGAAGTTTCTTATAAAATAAGTTCCTTTCAAGTGAGTACATTCATGATTCATACATGTATAGTACATCTCATTCACAGTGAATTTACTAACATACCCTTCTAGAATCTATAAAGCTATGATAGAAACTCGCGGTTGAGCAAAACTTTTTCTTCGGAAAGAAAAAAGAACCCGTTAAGGAAACATTCTCATACTCGACTCACGTATTGTCCGGTCCTCGTATCGACAATAATTTCTTGACCTCTTTCGACAAACAAAGGCACATTCACAACGGCACCTGTTTCCACCGTGGCTGGTTTAGTTCCACCTGCCGATAACAACAAACAATTTTTAAGTTATAGAATGACCTCAAACGTAATTAAAGATAAATTATTTTAGGGCTAGTTCTAGTTCATTTTAGGGCCATTGAAGATTTTCCTGATTGTTAACTTCAGTGTTTCGTGGAGGTTCGCACCAGCCGGCCCAGATACCCATAGTTATAAGAAAGGATTGTTTAAAGATCACTTCTAAGTGTTGTTTGTTTTTTAAGAGGTATGGAGTCTAAAGTCTGATTTCACATCTACAAAAATAAGAGGTGGATGGCGCACCTCTTAAAATTTCAGAAGAAGGTAAGAGATTTTCAGACCTTCTCGTAAAAAGACAACAAACAATCTTAAGTCTACAGACCTCTTAATTCTCAGACTTACGAGGTTTTAAGAGGTGTTTTTTAAATAACAAACAGCCCCCTAGTCTACAAATTAAAATTACCACACTAACTTTCTACAATGATGTCCACTTTCTTACCTTACTTGGTGAAAGTTGTGTGGACTGCAAAAGGAACTCTCTTTAAAGTTGGTATCTATTTTATAATAGGTTTCTATTTACCCTTATATATTTGCCTATTGTTGGTTATATTTTTGACTTCATTATCTTCATTTATTTTGACATGGGCAAATTGCATGAAAGTGCATACTTTGGTATGATTCTTATTTTGTGTAATGTACTTTCAAAACTTTCATTTTGGTACCTTAGATGACATATGTGATATCTCAAACATTTTGGTATCCGATTTACATCTTAGAGTGCATGAAAATTGCACATCTAACATACCAAAAAGATGGTTCTGAAAGTACGTTAGACAAAATAAGAATCAAACTCAAATACTTTGCATTTTCGTGCAATTTCGACAAGCGTAGTATTCTATGAGCTCTATATTACCATGTCTTTTGTAGCCAAAATACGATGCAACTATTCCTATTTTGGGATGTCTCATGAGTTAAAGAGTTCGACTCTTGGTAAATTTTCAAAAGAAACTCACATATATGCTCATCCTCATCATTAAAACTTAAAACCATGGACGCTATTGTTTTTAATCCACAAATTTCCCTTTTTGTCGTCACATGGGGGTAATTTAGACATTTGACTTATAGAAAGGAAGGGTATTTTAGTCATATTTATATTACCTTGAGCGGTATCACCTTTCACACCAGGATCAGACTCGACTATAGTCACCTTAACTTGTATCGGGAGCTCAAAATCGATAACCTGCAAGGACGATAAAACCCTCGTGGGAATAAACGCTCTTTTAGAGAGAGATTCAAAGGGGTACCCAATATCATAGATGTACAAATTTTACAACAAAAACGCACCTTTCCCTTCCAAAACAACAAAATGCAATCCATGCCTTCTTTTAGCCATTTTGTCTTATCTCCCATATCTGACTCATTAAGACGAACTTCCTCATACGTAGTCTGCAATAAATATTCCGAAATTGAACAAAATTAAAGAAAAATAAATCAAGTTTCTCACGCTATCCCATGAAATTTCCTACAAGTTGTAGATGCAATTGTTGGTCCCTAAAGTTATGTTTAGCAAACTAGCTGTTGGCTCATAAACCAACCATGTTTGGTGAAAACTAACTCATAAGTTAGATGACAAAAATGACATGTTGAAACATTAATTCGAAGATATATGGGGCATAACTGGAAAAAGTAAAAGTATAAAACCCCTGAGCTTATTGAAATGCTACTTGAAGTAACTTATAAAAAAAAGTTAGCTTATCGCTAACCAACTTGTGGTTTTTTAATAGGCTTTATAAAGGGCCTAACAACAGTGTACTAGTCTTTGTTCCTTTTAACTATATGCCCACACTCTTGCACAAACCACGAGTCTTCACAGAAACAACTGCTCTACTCATTAGGGGTAAAAGAGATATTTGCATACATCTCATACCCCCTCCCCCTTTTGTACCTTCACAATGTTTTGCCATGAAATTTCAGTGTTATTTTGTGATCTCATGGGTCTCATGAAAACAGGTCCGGCTCACGTGAACCGAACCCTTATGGGTCCCATTTACTAGATGTGAGAGGAATGAAAATGGACCCAATGATTTTCAAACACGCCTTTGAGACTTCCCTTCTCCCATTTTCAAGTTAATTCCAAATTCAATAAGATTAGTCGACATATAAAGAATTGGGTATCTAAAGCATACAACATTTGGAAGAACATAAAATACCAGATCCATGAAAACAAACTGCGGACCATCCTTGTACGTGAATTGTTTTGTCTCCTTAGATATCTCGGCTAGTTCAATCTGATAAGAGCAGTAAATATAAGATAAGAAAACAACTTAATTTAAGGCAAATATTGGCTTTTGAGCTAAAACAAATTTTGGCTTAGTTCCTATTTAGTGTATGAAAGAATTTGTTTTGCTTAATTGATGTAACAAACTTTCAAACTTTCAATCTTTCCTATTTTGTACACATTTCATCCGTTATACCACTTTTCCCCCTACTTAATCATTTCCGCAATATAATTGACAACTTGACATGCAGAACCACCAAATGTTACAAGATTAGGAATTAAACTCTGAACATCGATTTAGGGAATAAGAAAATACTTTATTTAAGGTATAAATAGGAATTAAACCCAGCTTTGTTGCATTTTATCACACACTTTACCGTATTTAGCAAAGATTTTATTCCGTGAAGAACACTTATATTTACCTTGCTTCCGGCTCGGAAAGTTTTCTCAACAGAATTTCCGGTCACATAATTACGTAGTGTCGTCCTCACATACGCAGCCCCTTTACCAGGCTTCACATGAAGAAACTCTGAACAACATCAAGCAACAAAACAGGATAAATGGAAAATGGAAAAAAGAAAGCCAAAACCATAATGAAATTATAATCCACCCCCGTCACAAAACTATACGTTATCCATTTTTCAATTTGCATTCTAAGAAACAACAAGAATGTGTGCGTCTTTGGAGATGCCCAAAAAGGTTCAATTTGAGGACCGTAAATATTTTGAGAAACGTGATAACCAACTATTCATGATGAATAATATTATTTAATATTTAGGTATATTCATCATGAATACTTGGTTTTCATGGTTCTCAAAATATCTACAGTCCTCCAATAAAAACCGGTTAAACATATGAAGAATTCAATAATACAAGTGTGGAACACAAATGTGACATCAATACCATTCAAGCAAAATTACATTGCTCAAAATTCAGTACAAGTTACGAATGGGACGTACCTATAACTTTCCATGGAGAACCATCTACCTCAACTTGGAACCCACCTTTATATCATTACTGAAAATGCATAAATTCCTGCAAAAATCCAAAAATTAACGTCTATCAGTACTTGGTTTTTTGGTATGAAAAACATACAATAATCTAAAGACATTCACAAGAACAACCTATCACATAAAGACTACTCGATTCAAGCACCAAAAAAGACTTGCAATTACAAAAGATCGGTTTAGTGATTTTAACCGATTGATGTTTGACTAACATTAGCAGCACTAAAAGTATAAAACCAAACCAAACAGAACCAATATATCCCACCGAAGGTACATAGCCCTTACCTCTGAAGTGTGAATGACTTCACTTATGATTTTTTAGGAGGTGGGGACAAACGTCTAAATATGTATAATTGTCTATTTTATCCCTAAAACTTCAACTTAAATACGTCAATTGAAGTGAGCATCGATGATCAAAGAGTGGAACATATTCATATAATTGTCTATGCATATTCATATACAAGTTTGAGACCAAACCCTGAAATTAAGGTAAAAAAGACCAACATTACTAACCCTAATCTACACTCTCACTTTGCAAAAAAAAAAAAAACAATTTCATTACATGATTCCTTACTACATTCATATCACAAAGAACCAACATTACAGATCCCTAATCCACACATATCCATATACAAAAGCACCCTGAAACCAATTCCACTCTACTTTCTTCAAGAAAATCTTTTAAGGGTTTTTGTAAATTTTAACTCAACCCTTTTATTTACCAATTTTTCATACAAATTAAAGGGTTTTTGTAAATTTTAACTCAAACATACAAATTAATAGAAAAGAATGAATTTTTACTTGGAAATGTAGAACGAGTTGATTTTCCCAGCTTCACAGGAAGAAAGAATTTGTTGGAAGAAAAGGAAATTGAAGAATGGGAAGAAGCCATTGGTGGAAGTGTCGATGAGAAAGGCGATAGCTTAATATCGCCATCATGCTCGCCATGGATTTTGCAAAATCAAGATTTCTTGAAACTGTGTGTTTGTGTGTGTAATTAGTGTGTGATATTATCTGTAATTCTTTCACCCAGAAACCATTATCATAATACAATTGAAGAATTTCCAAAGCTTGGATAAGGAGGGTTTTCTTCTGCTGGTATTTTGCTTCATTTCTTGTTTACTAAATTACACTTTTGGTCCCTGTTTTTTCTTAAAATTCCGGCTTTTGTCCTTATGTTTTTAAAGTTATGGTTTTCGTTCACATTGTTTACGTACCATTCATTGTTGTACTTGTTGTTAAAGCTAATTCTGTTAGTTGTTAACTGTTATGTTAAGTATGAGAGACGAAAATGGATTATGATTGGTGGAAAACATGGTTTCCAAAGTTTCCACAAATTAATGAGTTTTCAAAATAAAATGACTCTATATATAATATATTCAATGTTTATTGTTTTTATATCTTACATTGCAGTTTGTATGATACATAAATATTTTATGTATATTATTTGGATAAATATAGTAATTCATTTTATAAAAAGAAAAATCATATAAATTATTATTAACAAAAATAATCTTTAATTAAATATTAGAAGGGTAACATTATAGTAACTTTGTTTTAATCGTGAATCCAGAACGTGTATAAACTTTTGAAACTGTGAGGGGTAAGACTAAATAAATCAATAAGAACGTAAATCTAAGATAAAATTGTAAAACACAAAAGCTAAAAAAATTAATTTTTTAAAGTCACGCCCTATAAAATATGCACACCACACAGTTGACTGCATTATGTTGTGAACCATGCCTCATATTAATGTTATAGGTCTTATGCTACAGCAGAGACACATTTTCTATCACGTCTTTTTAAACTCTTATTTTTTTACTTGATGACTAATTGGAAATGTTTGTCTTAAATGGGTCTACTTTTACGAAGTTAAAAAATATAATAAAAATTGAAGTAAATTGCATCAATAAAATATAGGTTGTTCAAACATACTTGAACCACTTATTTTCAAAAGATCCACTAAAACAACGTATTATGTTTTCTATAAAATTTTAAGGAGAACATGCCATGTATTGTAATATTAAATTTTAGTAGTTGACAACTTGACATATTCTCCCATAGTCTCATACATGAAACTTTTGAAAGTAGATTGTCCAAATAAAACGAAAAGAATATGTTGTATTTTGATATCATTTGCCTTTAAATTTAAACAAATGTTAGATCATGTAAGTTCGTTTTCGCAGTAATCAAGTGTTTTGTGGACATTGATATCAAATAAACTTTTCTATCATGAATGATAATTAACATGACTCATGATTAAACAAAATAACAATATCAACAAGTCACATTGTATTCGGAGAGGGTTTTGGTGGGTAGTTAAATGTCCATTGCTTTGGGTCTATTTCCACTCTTATGTTATCTTTAATCATTGAAAGCAATACGCTATATATGTTTTTATAAAACTAAAAATCAAAATATCTTATTGAAAAATATTTTATTGAAACATAATTTATTAATTAGTTTATTACACATAACAAAATACAAAATAACTTTCGTGTGCCACCTCCACCACCACCATTACCTCCATTGCATTCGCCACAAACTAACTTTGCCACCATTGATCGCGCCATCGTCACCACCAATATCCACCATCTTCACGTAATCACGTCCTTCATAATCATAAGAATCCGTCTTGTTATAAAAATGCATAAAAAAAAAACAACCAGTTAAGTTTTACAGAAAAAAAAAATGTTAAGGACCACTAAAAACATATACCCACAAAAAACCCAACATTCCATATACCCAATTTTTTCCTTAACAATTTAATCAATCAAAACATGCAACTTTTCTTTATTTTTCAAAGCAAAATAAACACACATTATCCAACTAGAATTTGTCAAATCTTCCATCATCATCATCATCACCACCACCACCTTGTCACCATTAATAGTAAAAAACTTAGCACCAATTGAATTCCTTAAAATCTTCTTGAAAACAAACTTAGATTTGAGTAGAAGCTTTCTTTGCCATATCTTCAAGCATCGTGCATGCAACTCTCTTCTCTCTTTCTCTCTCTTCACCATGGTGGTTTCATGAGAAAAGCTTCAATCCCTAAAATACTAATCTGGCCAACAACAATCAAACTACTTCCTTCAATCAAACTACTTCCATACTGTCAACATGTGAGTTAAGATTCTTCTAATTCAACATTACTTTTGTTGCTAATTAGGAATATCTGTGATTGATTTCTGAAATGAATTCAATTGTTAAGTTTTCAAGGGTTTTAGAACTACTGTTATTGTTTTGGTGATTTAGTTGACTAATTTTTGATTTTTTTGTTGGATTGGATTTGAGCTAATTTCTAGGGTTAGGGCTTTTTTCTCTGATTGATGTTTGTGGATGGAGTCTGAAGTATGCATGAATGGATTATGCGGTGGCTTATTAGCAGCAGAAGGTGATTGTAAAAAAGGTTGGGGTTGCGATCTGGTGGTGGTTTTGCAAAACTTTGTGATAAGTGCGGGTAAGTCCCAAATCTCTTCACTTTCATCTTGAAATTTGCCTAATTTGATGGAAAACTGTTTTATTTGATACAACAGTGTTTAGTATTGGGTGTTATTTACTTATGATTTCCACAATCTATTGCTTATTTATTTTATCCCCAAATTGTTAAGTTCAAGCTCAATTTATGATGTTAATCGCGTTGCCATAATGGTTGAGGAGAATAGCGGTGCTATATGCCGCATTTTGACTGCATTTTTCGGTTTGCAATGGCGCCGGTGGTGCTACATTCGTGATTTTTTGTTTTTTTTTTACTTTAGTTGGGCTGTTTAGTGTTGGACACTGTTTTTTGCCAAGTATGGAGCTCTTTAAGGTTTAGGTTAAGATTTCTGAAATGCCTAAGATTGTGTTGAAATGATGTCAAATTTGAAGCTGAATTTATCTGAGACTTAAATTATTATTATTTTTAATTGTTAGGAGCACATATTTATCTATACATATTAATATGCAATTTCAGTAACTACTAGATAGACTTTTGACTGCCAAAATATGGATACATACATATATAGAATTCTAATTAGTAATGAACCACTATTTATGGACCACTATACCACGCAACAAAAATGGCAACAACATGCTTATATCTCAACTAGTAACGAGTGGACTTAAAATGTAACCAAAAAGAATTATGTGGTGAAATCCGAAAGCAAACATTCAGAGGTGGATATTTAGTGCAACGTATTGACATTTAGCAATATGTCTTAAAGGTGGATTTTTGAACAGTTTTTTCCCATACTGATGATTATAAATAGAATATCAGTTTTGGTACTAGATTTGCAAGTGGGTTGAGTTGTGAAAAGTGATGCATAAGTGGTGGAGGGACTCTCTGTCTATAACTCTAATATAGTCTACAGAGGTGCTTTATTTCACAGAACAACCTACTAAGGTGGCGTTTGGTTCACACGATGGAGTCTGTTGGAATTGGAATTCGAAGAAAGTGGGATGGAATTTAATCATATGTTTGGTTGGCAGGAGTTGGACCAAAATATGTCGAAGGAAATCGAATATTTCTCTTTGGTTCGTTGAATATACGGTGCTAGTGGTGAGCAGAACCAAACGGATGAATTAAGTTTCAATATCATCGATTCCAACAAACCAGACGCCACCTAAATCTTACGAATATCCCACTGGCAGACGACTCTATTGGCACAATTTAATTTTACTCACCGTTTAGCTCAATTCCGTTCAGAAAAATCTTTTCTTCTACTAGAACTTTAACATTCAAAACTTTTTTTTTGTTCCAGTACTGCATACGAGCAACTAGCTTTCTGTGAACTGTTTCACCTAAACGACACTGGTTGGAGGGAGTGCACTTCTTGTGGCAGAGTAAGCTCGTTTCTAAGTTACCTCCATAGATAGCTTTTTCATCATTAATACACTTGCCTCTGTGTATTTGGGTTTACGTAATTGGGCTTTTTCTAACGCAGAGACTCCATTGTGGATGCATCGCTTCCAGTGCTTTTGTGGAATTACTTGACAATGGTGGTGTAAGTTGTGTCAGCTGCTCAAATAAGACTATGTTGACAAATCTGAATGGTTCTGCTGCTGTTAACAATGGTGAAGAGTTATTGGTTCCACCCGAGAATGATATTGCATCTACGTCTCAAATGAAGTTAGAAGAAAATGGAACTTCATCTGAATCTCTCCATGCAGCGAGATTTAAAGATGTGTATGGATCACTTGTCCAAACGAACTTAACCATTGGCTT
The DNA here is from genome assembly GCA_030169165.1 of Centaurea solstitialis. Taxonomy (NCBI): domain Eukaryota; kingdom Viridiplantae; phylum Streptophyta; class Magnoliopsida; order Asterales; family Asteraceae; genus Centaurea; species Centaurea solstitialis. The sequence goes on from CM058045.1 coordinate 394,408, forward strand.
GTCTGCTTCTCCCGGAAAGCCAGTTTTCTATCCTAATTCAGCTGTTGAAGAACGGGAATTGAACAAAACGTTTTCTTCCTTCCAACATGGGACTTGGCCGTCTCGTCATATTTTGCCAAAAGTGCCAAAATCCATCCTTCCTGGTACGAGTTCACCAATAAGGGTTGCAAGGCCGCCTGTTGAAGGGAGAGTTAAAAATCAGTTGCTTCCTCGTTATTGGCCCAGGATTACTGAACAAGAGCTGCAGCAGATATCCGGAGAGTATCCTTGCTTACAAATGCATTATTTCTTTCTTTCTTTCTTTATTTTAGATCGGTGTGTTTTCTTTAACTTTTCCATCTTAGCTCAAATGCCACTGTTGTGCCGTTATTTGAAAAGGTTCTTAGTGCGAGTGATGCTGGTCGAATTGGTCGATTGGTTCTCCCGAAAGCGTGTGCTGAAGTAAGCTGAATGTTATTATCTTCTCGTTCTTTAGTAGCTTATTTGGAATAAAAATGTTAGCTTGTTTTATGAGTAAATTTGAACTACTTTGCAGGCATATTTTCCGCCCATATCTCAACCTGAGGGGCTACCTTTGAGAATTCAGGATGTGAAGGGCAAAGAATGGCTGTTTCAGTTCAGATTTTGGCCAAATAACAACAGCCGCATGTATGTTTTAGAGGGTGTTACCCCATGCATACAGTCTATGCAGTTACAGGCTGGGGATACTGGTACGCATCAAAAACGTTATTCTTTTAGTAGTCAAAAGGGCAGCCATGACTGCCTTGCTATGTTTCAGTTCACATGGATCCACGGGTCTGAACTAGATAAATGCAAGAAGTAAAACACTAATAAGCTACGTCTTTAACACCAACCATTATGTGGGTGATAAGACCCAAATCAGTATTTTTATTATTATTAGATAATTATTTATGGTCTTTTATTAGGCAAGTATTATTTTTAGGTAAGTAGTATTTTAGATAAAGATTAGTATTATTTTAGATAAAGATTAGGAATCTTTATATTAGGATATTTTTTAGTATAAATAGGTCATTAGGGGTTGTAATTTTCTTATGGTTAATGTGATTGGTGATTTTGATATCATTGGAGAGTTGGTTTACCTCTCGAAAGTAAACCTTGGGAGAGTCAATCGACCTCTCGAACGTCGATTGTTCTATCTTTTAATTTTTTGTTTTGTCTTTTTAAGAGTTTACCGGGGTTCCTATCAATTGGTATCAAAGCGGTCGATTCTCGGAAACACTTTCCATCGTGAAAAACACCGTTCACGATCGAACATTGTTCATCGTGAAAACACTATTCATCGTCAGAAAATACTGTTCATCACCGGAAACACTATTCATGGTGGTACTGTTCATCGTACACAATTCATCGAGTACTGTTCATCGCGCAAAAAAAAACACTTTCGATCCGGTCAAGATGGTAAGCGACACAGAAAGAATCACAAACCTAGAAGCGAAGATGGCTAAGATACGAGAAGTATGGGAAGCTACTCGCCAAGAAAACGCATTGCAGTTCGATCAATTAAGGAAGGCAATCAGCGATTTATCTCGGGAGATCAGCAAACTAGGAGGGAAGAAGGCAAAGTCAGGCATTGAGGGGGAACGATTCAAGAAGCTGGAAGCGGTGATTGATCCCACGCGTTCAGAGTTCAAAACACGGCATGCGGAGAGGACGGAGTTGCTGCTGCTGCAGGCGCAACATTCCAGGCCGCTGCCGGCACCTAAGATGGCAATGCCGGCGTCAATAAACGACACTCAGCCGCTGTTCCAGTCGTCGGGCCTGGTTTTTTTATGACCACGAGTATCCTATACCGCCATTCCAAGAGTTCAATAGTGAGAAGGTTGGTCGTCGGCCGATTTCTGGCCGGGGCGATACGAAACCCGTGATCACGGCAGCCATTGTTAACAAAGGTAAAGAAAATAAAGAGGAAATAGATAATGGGAAGAAAGTGTTGCCGATTGAAGAGAAGAGAGGTTCCATAGGAATAAAATGGTCATGGGAAGACATCATTGATGATGGAAGCTACCAAGCCACAAAGATATTGTGCACCGATCATTCTGAGAAATTAGGGTTTCACTTGGGACCAGACGCAACACGGCCAATTGGGGAATTTCTTTATTTTTTCTATCCACCTTGAGGACAAGGTGTTTTTTGGGGGCGGAGTAATGATAAGACCCAAATCAGTATTTTTATTATTATTAGATAATTATTTATGGTCTTTTATTAGGCAAGTATTATTTTTAGGTAAGTAGTATTTTAGATAAAGATTAGTATTATTTTAGATAAAGATTAGGAATCTTTATATTAGGATATTTTTTAGTATAAATAGGTCATTAGGGGTTGTAATTTTCTTATGGTTAATCTGATTAGTGATTTTGATATCATTGGAGTGTGGTTTACCTCTCGAAAGTAAACCGTGGGAGAGTTGATCGACCTCTCGAACGTCGATTATTCTATCTGTTATTTTCTATTCGTTTCTTTCAATAGTTTATCAAATTGGGTTCCTATCAGTGGGTATGCAAAACCGAAAGATTCTGGATCATGAAACAAGACTCTGTCTTTCAATAACTGTACTTCTTTTATTACATATAACCTAGTAGTAGCTCCGCATTTCATTATTTTGGTTCAAGTATTCTCATCTTCAACTGTTTCTCCCCAGTGACATTCAGCCGAATGGAACCTGAAGGAAAGCTTCTTATGGGCTTTCGGAAAGCCTCAACTAGTGCTTCTCTGCAGGTACCTCACATTCAAATTATACCTTCACCATGTTTAAGATCATAGATAGCTTTTACTAAGATTAAGGGGATCTGTCTAATGTCTATATAGGTTGGGAAGGTTTTTCATAGATGGAAGGGTGTGTTTTTTTTTTTTTTTGTTTAATTGGGAGGGGCATGTTTGGATTTGGAAAAACTTGGCTTTTTGCATAAAGCTTCACCCTAAAAGCTTACTAAATAAGAGTAATGAATTCAACTACACGAATTCAACTACACAACATTCTGATCTATCTGCAATGCATAATCGTCTCTTTAGAATCTACTCTTCGGGTGTTATTATATTTGGAATTTTGATTATTCTAGCATTCTCCAGTTGATGAAGGGAAGCACATATTCCCATCTAAGTGAGTTATCAAGAAACGTAAATCTGCCTGATGTTGGTTGGCATACAAATGAGCAGCTTGGAAGCAAGTTAATGGCTGGTTCGTTTCCACCATCAATGCTGGTTCCAGAGAAAAAAAGAAGTCGAAACATTGGGTCAAAAGTAAAAGGTTGCTGATTGAAAGCCAAGATGCTCTGGAGCTAAAACATACATGGGAAGAATCACAAGACATGCTCTTCCCACCCCCTCTTCAGAAGCCAACCGTCGTTACTATAGATGATAACGAGTTTGAAGAATACGAAGTAAGTAATCACTATTGGTCATTCTGGTATCATGTACTATGTTGTATCTATCTGGCGTTGAAGCTTGGAGTACATTAGTCATGAATTCACTGATAAGATAGGAGAAAATAATCTAAATATAGAAAGCCAGCTAATTTAATGGAGAAAGATACATTATAGAGGCAGTGGCAATCCCGAATTACTTTTTCAGCTGAAATTCATTTTTGTATCCTTTATTTACGCTTTTTTGTAGGAACCTCCAGTTTTTGGCAAGGGGAGTATATTCACAGTTTGCTCATCCGGGTAAGGATCTTTTTATCATTGTAGTCCTCATGTAAACGAACAAGTTTCTTTTTGCCAAGTTTTATACATTTTGATTTTCAAGCATTTGAACGTTACTTACTACAAACCTATTAAGATGTCCTTGAGATGCATTAAGTGTTCGCTTAACATGAAAAGCTTCATGTTTCAGTGAGCAAGAACAATGGGCTCAGTGCGATAATTGTTCCAAATGGCGAAGGTTACCAGCACATTTTCTTCTCCCCCCGAGATGGACATGCCAAGATAATGTGTGGGACCAGAGCAGGTCAGTTATGAGGATTATTCTTATTATGTATGTAAATATATAATTATGTGCCCGGAAACCCCACCTTCTGGAAGGTCAAGGGTTCAAGGTTCACCATAGCTGAAAAGGTGTGAGTTCAAGTTGCCGTGTGAGTATATATATATATATATTATTATATTATATAGGGTTGGGTTCCGTGAGAAATTGAGGTTAACATGAGAAGCCTGAAAAGTGGTTATCAACCGTTGGATGAGAAGTGGATGCACATTAGGATAAATGCACCGAGCTGCACTGGATCAATTCCCTTCTAAACCGCAATTCATGGGAGGGAAATGATCAAGGGTTCATATCCACTTCTCACATTTCTTACATTAAACTCAACATCTCACACGATCCTTCGCTCTGATGAGAAGTTGAGGTTAACTTGAGAAGCGTGATAAGTGGCTGCAAACCGTTGGATGAGAAGTGGAGGCACATTAAGATAAGATGCACCGAGATGCACTGGATCAACTCTCTTCTAAAGCGCAAATCATGGGAGGGCATGAATCTAAAAGTGATCAACGATTTAGATCCATTTCTCACACTTCTCACTGTTAACTCAACTTCTCGCATGATGCTTCACCTATATACATATTATATACTTCAAAAATATGTATAGCTTTACTTACTAAATTTGTGTTCTTAGGGCTGCATGTATTGCACCAGATGAACTAAGCCCTAGAGAACTTGAGAACCTTCTTAGACTGGCCAAAGGTATGATGCTCTTAAAATCTGTTAGTATATCTTAAAATTTTGATCGTTTTGCCTCTTATCATCAAGGGTAAAATTGTCATTCAGTTACATTCAAAACTTTAAATGGAGCTATAACACGATTTTCTCTCTTTTCTTTTGCTTAGATTTTCATAGGAGGAGAAGTTCCGTGAGCCATAAACCAGAACAAGGGCAGGGATATAGTGGCATGGACGCCGAACCAGCTTCCACTGCCGAACCATCGGTTGCAACCACCACCAAGCACCCACGGCACCGCCCTGGCTGCTCCTGCATTGTCTGCATCCAACCTCCTAGCGGCAAAGGCAAACACAACCCGACATGCACTTGCAACGTATGCATGACGGTCAAACGACGCTTCAAAACATTAATGTTGCGTAAGAAACAACGTCAATCGGAGCACGAAGCCCAAATTGCCGAGAAAAACCAGACTCATGTGGGCCCCCAAAAGAAGACCCAGAAGTATCTGCCAGTATACCACCTCAGAACCAACTCTGCTACACCCTGGGCCCCAAAGAGGCGGAAGTTGGCTTTCCGGATAACGAATCGAGTTTGGTGGGAAGCGAAAGTACGAGCAAAGGACATCTAGACTTAAATATCAATCCTCATCGTGTAAGCATGATGGGTCTCCTCCAAGTGGCGAATTTGCCACTGGAAACGTATCTGAAGCAAAATGGTCTTACGAGCTTAATATCTGAGCAACCAACTAGTTCTGCTTCACAGACGTTACCTCAAGAAACCGGAGAAACTGAAGGTGGAGATGAAGAAGACGACAGAGTGGGTGATGATGATGAGCTCCAAGAACCCAATGATATCCAAGAAACTTGTTCGTAAACCTATTTTTCGTAATGGGTTTCCATTTTCTTGACCTGACGATAGAAGTAAAGTCTGCGTACGTCGTACCCTGTATAGCTCATGCCTTCTTGTGGGATATAGTGTTGGAAGTTTTTTGGTATGCAGAGTTTATGGTAGATGTCATGTTTGCATACGTCATAACGTTTGGACTCCTTCAGGTGGGATATACTGGGCTGGTTTAGTTTTTTTTGGTATGCAGAGTTTATAGTGGATGCCATGTCAGCATACATCATAACAATTGGACCCCACCTCCAGGTGGGATATACTGGGCTGGTTTTTTTTTTTTTTTTTTTTTTTTTTTTTTTTGGTATGCAAACGATTGGTTGGTATTATGCTCGTGGGAGAAGACCAAACTTTTTTTCATTTCTGTGATGGAAAATACTACCTTTTTCGTGATTTTGGTTTGTGACTTTCATCTCTATTGTCTTATATGTATGTTGTACAATTGATTATTGATATAAAACTGAATAAAACATGGCGTCAACGACACTTTTACTTGAAATGTTGTACTTGCTTTCGAGCTACCTATCCACCTCAATTTTTAGATATTTTTCATTCGTGGTCTTGGAAGGGTCGACAATGGTTGAAGCTTTTCCAAAAAGTGGGACCCACAAGCTTAGACGGCGAAGAAAAAGGGACTTACTTCGAAGTTGTATGGTTACAAGCAAAAAGAGGATTTCTTGGTTGCGATATGGCCAAAAAGCTTTTCAATAAGCTTGCAAAAAGTCTCTAAAAGGCATCGATCATGAAGCCAAAAACAACATGAAAAATATGCAACAATGATAAAGTGGTAAGTGGTTTTTCGGATAAATAGCGATACCGTGAGCGAAAAATGGAATTTCGACCATAATTTACGATAAGAATTATCTTGGAAAAGCTTTTCTTAACAAAGAAGTGATCAAATCCATAGTTGAAAAGTGTCGCTAATGACTTGAAAGTTGCTCTATCTTTTCTGCAAATTAACTTGTATATTTACAAATGCTTTCACTTGGTTTAACGCTAAACCACGGCAGCCCCACCACCGTGCTCCACCCTAACCGTTGCTCGATCTCCGCCATTGGCCCCCACCAAAGACCGTCTACAATTTGGGCACGACGTATGTTCCGCCAACCACTTATCTACACACTTGACATGAAACTCATGGTTACATTCCGGCAAAACCCTCACCTTCTCTCCATCGATAAAATCTCCGAGACAGATCGAGCATTCGGTGGCGGAACCAGCCGTCCGCAACCGGAACACCGCCACCGGGATCTTCCGTAGGGCCCGCTTCTCGAGGCCCGAAGATTTTACGTTCGTCGACGCGGCCTCCAGGGACTCACGTCTACGCCGTAAAAATACATGTATCACTGAATTCAGTACCAGTGCAACTACTAACGCGCATAATAAGGCCGCAAGTACCAACACCATGTTGGCATCGAAATCGGTTTCCTCTGTGCGGGGAGAACCGTCATCTGTGTTGTCCCCGCTCGAGGGGTTATCTGACAAAAGAAGACGGCGGGTTAAACTAACCATGGTTAGGTTCAAAACTAACTCTAGTTAGAGAGAGAGGGAGAGGGAGAGAGATGGATTTGGTTTGAAAATGTTGGTCTAAATGGAATATAAGCACAAGATAATGAAGGTTCTGGTTACCTAATAATCACTACCAAATCCAATAAGATCCCTTTCTCAAAATTGTTTATGTTTCCATTTCTTGTGTTTTCATATTTTAACTAACCTTAAAATACAACAAAGTTTTTTCTTAATTTTCATTTAATAAATTAATTATTTTTAACAGAAATATTAATGCCTTTTTTTTCTTCTATATATTTTGATTGATAATATTGCTAATTTTGTAAATGATTCCATGATGTGAATAAATAATGTTTATGGAAGAGTTACGGTGAAGGGTGAAGAGACGATAAAGTAGTTGACATTCATATATGTTATAAGAAACATACCAAATCGGTTAAATGGATACAAAATAAAAGATTTTAGAATATCAATATGTTGATTAAAAAAAATAATATTCGTATACTAAATAGGACTAAGAAGATTTCTTTGCATTTTACTGTTTTGGCTTTATTTTAAAGGGGTATAGACTGAAACATGTTATTTTATAGATATATGGTTTCAAAAATAATTGTGCTTTTAAAAAAATGTTTTAAGTGACACATCAGCTTTACAAGGGTCATTATAATAAAATTGAGTTTATAGAACGTCTAAATAAATAAAATTTATAATAGTGTGTTCTATAGGACTAAACAAAAAACATCCAATATAAAAGTGTTACAATAAGATTATCAGATGTTTTTGGATGTCATAACAAGTTTTTTTTAAAAAAAAATCAGATAAAACATCCTATTAACTATTTTACAGGACAATATTTGAAAATTGTTCTATAAACATAAGTGTCATCTTGGACAAACTATAAGTGTCATCTAAAAAGATGAGTTTATAAGACACGGGGTGGGTTCAAATGTGAACCACTTTTTGGTTGTGAACGTGAGGACAACCGAGAGCGTGACACGTGGCGGATGACTAGGCGCCATGTCAGATCCACGGCGGATGACTAGGCGCGATTCATGGGAGGGCATTGAATTAAAGAGGGGGACCACACTCAAAGTCGCCACGTGTCGCGCTCTTGGTTGTCCGCACGTTCACAACCAAAAAGTGGTTCACATTTGAACTTTCCTCTATAAGACACTTATATCAAAAACGTGCTATAAAATTAAGAATACGATACATTCTTTTAAAAATTTCCTAGAAAACCTGTTATGAAATTTAATAACGTCTTATAAACTAGTTGTTTTAGTTAAAACGAAAAGGTGTTACTTAATTTTGTTATTTTGTTGTAAATAGTTATATAATTTTTGTTATTGGGTTAGTTTATATCTAGAGACGTAGTTGATCGAAGTGTTGAACAAACATTGGGTGTGAGGCTTTCCTAATGATTGAAGTTGTTAGGGTTAGGCAAGCAAATTTATTACACCAAGTGGCTTTGGTTTGCTTCCAACGTATTTTTATATATGAGTTTATAGTTTCATATATAGATAATGGTCAATTTACTCTAAGATGCCATATGACAACGTTATAAAACCAAAAAATTTCCGTAGTAAGTTAAAAAGCTTAGAAGCGTAGGAGTTGGTTCCGTAATGTCCTTTCAAGGTTTTCCTGCAATTTCCCATAATGAGTTTGGTACCAAAATACGAAATAGAATTTTCACTTGTATCGTAAGACACTTCATAAAAAGACAGGAAAAAGATTTAACATGGTTGGGAGGACATCGTTTTTAGAAAAGTACCACAAAAGACAAGTCTAGTTTATGAAAACATGGTTTCTTTTCTACCATAAACACGATACATCCGATGGCCAAATTTCCGGTACAACAAATTAATGCATAAAACATTTATTCGCACACACCAACTAATGAAAACCACGTTTGAAAAGTTTTATTGGTGTTTGTTACAACAAGGATGATAACAACCTATTTTCTTACGAATCAAATGAAAAATTACATCAAAATGAAATATACTTTGTCTTTTTTGTAGTATATAATTATATTTATATACAATAAATATTTATGAATATATCTCATGACCTCTTAAGAAGTTGGGTTTTACCGACAACCCAAATACCCTTTGGCAGAAATGTACTTTGGTCAAATTGTTTTACCGACAACCCAAATACAACATACTTTTAAAAAGTTTTGTTTTGATGTTTACTAGACATCTTAACTAATACGGCAAATGGTTTAGACTTTAGATATATATATATATATACAGAGGGACATCTTATGAACATTTTGGTTCAAGAAAACAATAGACAATCGAGAGAGAAATTTTGTTTATCAATGAATCGAGATAAAATATCCAACCAAATTTTGATTAGTTCTTACATGGTTACTGGTTAGGTTCGATTTTTTGTCCTCTATTAAACCTTGGTAGCCTCATGTCTCAGTTTTCAGTTTACAAGGTCCGATTTTCAGTTTTCTTACTGATTTTCGAGTTATGTAAAAACCGAGACTTTAAATGAGAAAATGGGACTCAATACTGATGATTTTTATTGATTCTTGTTTCTATGGTTGAGAAAAATGATTATCCAAAGTTATGCAAGAAAAATCAATGAAAATGGTAAGATAATGAACCTGAATAATACCAACGGCAGGTTTGAGACGTTTTCATATGGGTTGTTGTATGAAAATTTGGATGTTTGACGGTTCCAACTAGAGGTGCACACGACCGGATTTTTATCCGATCCGGATCGGATTTATACTAAACCGGTTTTTTTCGGATTTGTCAGAAACCGGTTCAGATTTCAACCGGTTTTTTCGAAAAAATCCATATCTGATGGAACCGGTTTCGGATCGGATTGAAACCGGATTTATACTAAACCGGTCCTCTATTGGGTCTTTTTTTTGCTAGAAAATTCAGAAAATTCAATTGAAATCTAATCTGAATTGGTGTGGGCCTTGATTTTTTTTTTAAATTGGGCTCAGCGAATTACATATGGAATGATGGATCATGATGGAAGTGTCTTGGATTTTTTTTCAATTGAAATATAATCTGAATTAGAGTATTAGACTTACTGACTTTGACTTAGTTGGACACTTGGACTTTCAGTCCGATAAAATTTGGGCTCTAATTCACAATGATCTATCATTACTCAATATTCATTATTCATTAGGCCCTGATCTATCAGACTATCATTAGGATTTTAGGCCCAACAGCAGTAAGCTCACATAGACATTACCGGTTTGATTTGAAACCGGTTCGGTTTAAACCGGTTATCCGGTCAAACCGGTTCGGTTTAAACCGGTTATCCGGTCAAACCGGATCGGATCCAATCCGGTTAAAATCCGGTTTGAAAACAAACCGGTTTGAAAAAAATCCGGTCCGGTTTGAAAAAAAATCGGTTTTTATAAAGCCGGATTCGAATAGTTTTTACGCAAAATCGGATAACCGGATTTTCTGTACACCTCTAGTTCCAACCCCTTTACTTTTAAGTATTACGTTTCAACCTAGAATAATTTGTTGGACCATTTCTTTTCATTGGGCTCTGAATTTTCAAGCATAAGATCCATAAACGATAAATTATTTTGGGTTTTAAGGATTTATTGATGGTTACATTTTTGGGCCTGAGCTTTTAATTAAATCTTGGAAATAATATATTAACCAATGTTTGAAAAACCTCATGACAATTAGCCGTCCTCACATCGTGTGTCAACTTATGTCTCATGTCACGTTACATCTGAAGCATGCCATGATGCAGGGTATGAGTTTTGTAATAAGGTATTGATTTTACTTATATTTTTAATGTTTTATTTGTTCATTTTTAATATATAACATGATTTAAATGGCTTATTATCATTGATTCATTGATCAATAGTAAAAAATATATGTTTATATATACAATATTATATTTAATATAATTTTTTTTGTCATAAGTCGGATATTGAAAAATGTCATGACCTAAGGCTTGAGGCTTAGCCTTGCCACCACATCATGTCTCATGCTATTTAGAACCTTCATATTAACTATGTGTTGTCCTTAGTTAACTTATACCATCATGTCTCATGCTATTTAGAACCTTGATATTAACTATGTGTTGTCCTTAGACATATTTTATAACCATAGATGTTTCGGGTAGTCTTGTGTGTACCTAATTAATTAACTCATGGGTCTTGAAATTAACAATTAATAGACCTCCGATGATCCCAAACGAACTCGAATTGATGTTCTGGAGGAAAGAACCTCAAGACTAGTCAGTTAAGCTACCTAAGGATTTAGTTGTTTGATTTAGTCTACGAACAAAACCATCATAAACGAAACAAATAGTTGTAAATACCAACTGAACGTTCAAAAGGGAGGTGTTCATTGAGGTTGATAAAAGCAAGTACATAATATAGCCAACGACGATAGGTATATAATACAGACACAATCATAGCATCGATAATTCCAAAGTGAACCAGCAGGACCAACGAATATTGGATCATCTGAATCCTTATTCACTCTTATACTCCTTCTACATCTGCTTTGCTTGCATCTACGCCTATGTCCTCAGTGCACCCTGTAACAAGTTATGAATTAGATACACAATTTTTTTTTATCATAACATGATATATCACATTTTTATTAGGATATATAACAAAAACACCCATGAGTACATAAAACAAATGTTAAAAGGCTTCTTAAAATCAATCTAAGTGCACTGAGAAGTTGTCTAGAATCCATCAATTAATAAAATATCTTTGTCACTTTAATAATATAAAGTATATTCTTGTTGTAAAAAGTAAATTGATTGTAATGTTTTTACTTTAAATAAAGAGAAATCCAACAAGTTTATTAATTTTTATGATTTTCATCTGATCACGATCTTATTTTATATACATATACGATACTTTTTACGAGTATTATATATTATGTTTTATATTTAATTAGGAAGTGTGTAGAAGTACTACTTGGAGCAGTCGGTAGTAGGGCTGATCTTGTAGGGGACGTTGACACCACATTTCCCGGGGAGGCTAACAGCGTTCTGAAGATTGATTCCGGGGACCATTCCGGCGGCTTGTTCCATGCAACGGCAAGCCGTTTGGCGGTCAAGGGTGGTTGCTGCAGACCTGTAGAGTGAGGTTATCCCACTGCAACATGAGGTTGGCACTGAACCTCCTCTGGTGAGGTAGGAGGCACATGGGCTTAAGCTAGTCACCACCATCTGACAGGTCATTGCACCCTGTGATGGTGCACTTGCTACCATCAAGCATAAGAGTACCACCAATATCACCTTTCCATCTATTGCCATTACTTCTAGTATATTTGTATGTGTTTAGAGGTGCTTTCTAGCAAGGGTGAGAGTAGTGATGTGGGTTGTGGAGTATGGGGTTGGGGTGTTTATATAGAGTCCCAAGAGTGACTAAGGAAAGTTTATATATATATATATATATATATATATTGAAATAGAATTTTTTTTTTTTAACAATTACACAATTTAATTATAAGGGTAAAACTTTAATATTCTAGAGAATGATGATGTATTAGTTATTGGTTGTTTGTAACAATTACACAATTTAATTATAAGGATAAAATATTATTTTAAATAATATTCTAGAGAATGATAATATATTAGTTGATTAGTTGTTTGATAATATATTTGATATATATAGGTACTGAATATAGGAGTACATGAGGCAATGAAGAGACGTGAATATTCAATTGATAAACGATGAGGACAGACTGAGAGACGGGCGTAGTGACTATGTCAATTGAAATGAATTACGTGATGATTCAGACTGGATAGTTACGTGGGTTCAGGTAGAGTACAAGAGAGAGAAGAGGAGATCAAGCAAAGCTTTGACCAGAAGGATAGATAGAGAGAGAGGGAAGAGAGATGAGAGAGAGAGGAGAGAGAGAGAGAGGAGAAGAGAGAGAAGAGGAGAGAGAGAGAGAGAGATGAGAGAGAGAGAGAGAGAGAGAGGAGAAGGGGAGAGTTCAGTTATTTGTAAACCCAAAAAGGTATAAACCATGTAAACTCATGGTTGCATAGATAAATCAATGAAAAATCTTTGTGAGATGAGTTGTTTAATTTGATAAAATGTTTCATATACTTCATTTTTTGATGAAATTTTTTCATATTTTGGTGTTTTTAATGTAAAAATGAAAAAAATTCGGGGTTTAAACGAGTCGAACTGAGTTCGAGCTCGGCTCAAGACTTTATGTTAAGCTCGAGTTCGACTCGATAGCTCGACAAGCTTTCATAATTCAAGCTCGAGCTCGAGTCGTGAAAGATACATTATAGCTCGAACTCGGCTAAAAAACAGGTTATTTAGGTTTTAGTTCGAGCTCGGCCCGAAAAGCTCGAAAGATACATATTTAGGTTATTTTGATATATGCCTCTTATATACATAATATATATATACTAATACAAATATATATATATATGCTATATAAGGCCGGAAAAGCTCGAGCTCGGCTCGTTAAATATTCGAGCTTGTTTTTCGGGCTCGAGCTTGAGCTCGTACTCGATAAAGTTCGACTTGAACGAGCCGAGCTCGAACTCGAGCTCGAGTTACTTGATAAAAGCTCGATTCATTTACACCCCTAATTACCACTGCAAAGATAGAGATCTCTCTAAGAAAAGATGACTATAAAAAATCATTTCATTTTTTTATTTTGTCTAGGCAGGTTTATTTTGAAATGATACACTAACTTCTAATTCTATGTTCCCTAACTACTTTGTTGTCTATATTATTTCACGTTTTTATAAAGTATATAACTATTATATAATAATCAGACTTGTTAAAAAAAAGATATGATAAAACTATAAATATATGATATAATTTAATTAAAATATATATATATATATATATATATGAAATATTTTCGTCAAATTAAGCAACTCCACGAATTTTTTCGTTGATTTAATCTATGAAATCATTGGTTTGTAGGGTTTTTACTCTTATGGTGATTTCTAAATGAACTTCCCCTCTCTCTCTCTCTCTCTCTATATATATATATATATACATAGAGGGGCCTTCAATTAAAAACCATTTTTTTTGTAAAAACTTTAGGACTAATCTAAGCCTTTGATCTAAAAAGGGCATGATCGTCATTTTAGATTATTCCTCAAGTTTTTACAAAAGAAGAGGTTTTTACAAAATATGTGGTTTTTACAATATATATATATATATATATATATTCACTTTTTTGTAAAAACTTGAGCAATAATCTAAGCCATTGATCTGAAAATCGTAGTTTATTCATTATATGAATATTCACTATCATATTCACCATATGAATATTCATCGTATATTCACCATATGAATATTCACCATCATATTCATCATATGAATATTCACTATCATATTCATCATATGAATATTCATCATATATTCACCATATGAATATTCATATTCCCCATATCATATTCATCATATATTTACCATATGAATATTCATATTCATCATATATTCACCATATGAATATTCATATTCATCATATGAATATTATATAAATTCATTCACCAAGTGAATATTCACCTTATGAATACAAAACAAAATGTCCATTACATTTATATTCGTAAGTAAATAACAACTAAATACATAGAACCAATCCCCATCATCAATACAATACATTGTACTCTTCCCAATACGCTTGTTCTCCCTATATATGGCGTACAAAAACAATTGTAGTGCTTCGAATACGCTTCCAAATACAAACCTGCAATTCGATTTAAGGCACTCATCAATTAAACGATTATGTATAAACGACTTAAATCTGAAATCAATTGATCAGGATGAACGAATTAAAAGACTTATGTATAAATTTCAATAAAATTCATATCAATTTCAGTTACAGATTTTGTTACTTCTAATCAAATCCATTAACAACAAAAATCTGATGTTAAAATAAACTCATCAATGGAAGAAGTTAAAACAAAGATGGATAACAACTAGAGTGACGATGATGATGATGATTGAGGCATAAACATTTGTATTTTATTGAGGTCTTTTATAACATAATCCACAAAGCCCTAATTTGCATTGTCATTCATCCATAAATAACAAAATCAATTGCAACTCAAAATAGGAACAAAGCTACGTACTTAGATCGCAGAAAAAACATCCAAATTGGGGAAAAGTTTCACGAAAGCTTACTGCTTCAGCAGATCTAAAGTCTCCACCGCC
Organism: Centaurea solstitialis; assembly: GCA_030169165.1. Taxonomy (NCBI): domain Eukaryota; kingdom Viridiplantae; phylum Streptophyta; class Magnoliopsida; order Asterales; family Asteraceae; genus Centaurea; species Centaurea solstitialis. The sequence continues at coordinate 409,634 of CM058045.1, forward strand.
GGATCTGCAACGGTGTTACGACGGCGTTCGCCGGAATGTTTCTTTCTGGAGAACCAGCGGCGGCGGAATGTTTATGGCTTCGGCAGATCTGAAGTCTCCACCGACGGATCTGCAACGATGTTACGACGGCGTTCGCCGGAATGTTTCTTTCTGCAGAACCAGTGGCGGCAGAATGTTTCTGGGGAACCAACGGCGCCGGAGGAGAATTTCTCCAAAAACGTCGGAAGAAACGTCAAGGAGAAGTTCGCCGGAATGTTTGGGATTCTCCTCCGATCAGAACTAGCGGCGCCGGAGAAGTTCGCCGGAATGTTTATGGAGAAGGCATCAAAAGAAACATAGATGTATGAACCCTAGAAGGTAGGTGGCGAGATCTGAAAGAAAAATGCATTCAGATCAAAAGAGGAAGTGTTGGAGAAGGAGATGAATTGGAAGTGTTATAAAATGACTAAATTACCCTTTGGGGGTTATAATCAAGTGTGATTATATAAAAGCTACAAAAAATGCTATTATGGTCTTCTTTATTTAAAACCCTTGATTAAAATAGATAGATGGTTGAGATTGGTCCTATAGTTTTTACAAAAAAAGTGGTTTGTATTTGATTTTTCCTCTATATACATATATATATATATATATATATATAGGGGTGGGTTCAAATGCGAACCACCTTTTGGTTGTGAACGTGAGGACAACCGAGAACGCAACACGTGGCGGATGACTAGGCGCCACATCAAATCCACGGCGGATGATTAGGCGTGATTCATGGGAGGGCATTGAATTAAAGAAGGAGACCATACTCAAAGTCGCCACGTGTCGCGCTCTCGGCTGTCCTCACGTTCACAACCAAAAAGTGGCTCACATTTGAACTTTCCTCTATATATATATATATGTTTATATGCAGATGACCGTTTTCATGTATATATAAACATAAGCGAGTTAAAACAATAGCCATATCTATTTGATAAAATTAAAAAGCAATCAAATTATATATGAGTATTGAGTTTGTATTAATATCATGTATAATATTACATGTGCTTCGACGTGACTTTGTCCGGTACTAGATAAAATCACGTTAAATCATAATGATTTTATACTTGATGTTAGTTAAACTCAGTTAACTCCCACGTGATCTGATGTATCTATGTATATATATATCATATATGGATAAGGGGTCGTTTCAATTAGAAACTATTCAATTCTAACAAAATATTCAAACCATAAACAATTATATTATGAAATAATATATATATATATATATTTATGGATAATTATCATGATTTATTAATTATAATTAAGGTAAATGTACTTGATGTTCATTAGTTATGATCATGGTTTAGATAGAAAATAAAATAAAATTAGATATTTTTAGACTAGATGGATGAACTATTAAAATTGGTTTACATAGCTTATTAAAACTGAATGGCTTGTAAATAAAACGATCTGTATAGACAAAATTGCAAAGTTAGTAAATGGATATTATATTCTTTCCATCTTCAAATGTGATGAATTAATTAGCATAAAAGATTAGAAAATAATTATTGTGGCATGATAAATTCTAAAAATCACATGGCTAGTCGCATTCCTATTGCGTCTATCAATTACTGCTTTATATTATTTATATATTATACAAAAAAAAAAAACACACACCCATGTTACTCCTACGTAACGTAATTAATTTCAGCCAAAATTACAGGTAAAAAAATTATGCATTTTTAAGACAGTACAAGAAATTAAATCGCCTGCAACAAACACTATAGCGGCGACAAGAAAAAAACCAAACTTTTCCATAAAATAATTTGAGGACTAGCTTCAAATCTCCAAAAAAATGACTTAGAAAAAAAAAACATTAAAAATCCTTCAAAAATGCGGAATTAAGCTAAATATATATATATGGGACGACTTTTTTAGCCGTTAATCCATCTTAGAGATGCCCCCATTTATCAATCCCTTTTCTCTCAGTCATAGCTTTTATATACAACAAAATTGAAGAAGCAAAGTTCATAGGAGATGGTATTTAACATTGGGTATTAAAGACTTTCTTTGTGGGTTATTTATGATCGGTTCTCTTTTTTGGTATATAATGTAATCCCTAACTTTTATGGTTTAATTACATATTGTTTTTTAATCACTAATTAAACCAATATGCATGCATATCAATATGGGATTCTCTATGACTATATGGATTAGATATATAATGGGATTTAGTCATTTAGAGTTGCAATGCCCGTTAGCCAGATTGCTTACTGTGATTTGTGTTGGAACTTAATAACAAAATCATGAAGTTAGTTAGTTATATGGCACCGGTTCGGTATCTATCTATCTATATATGCATATATGTATCGATATGTACAATTTCGGGTGTTGAATTGTAACACCCCCATCCCGCGTGGCTAAGGACGGAAGATGCCACAAAACTTTTAAGTCATAGACAAGCTAAACTATCGATCATAACAGAGCAACTACTAAGGTCATCCAAAATACAGATACACAACCACAAACGGAGATAACTGTTACAAAATATCGTCTCACAATACACATGTGTACATATATATACAGGCACCAAAAGATTAACAAAAGTGAGTCCTAGTAACTTTCGTCAGTCTTGTTATCTCTGTTGCTCTCGTCCCATATCCCTGCTAAATTACGTACCTGCCGATGACAAAGAAAAACTCGGCTGAGCTTAATGCTCAGTGAATGGATAATATAATGACAATGTAACAATAAACATGATATACAAGATCAAAGGAAATACGTAGGCAATAAGCAACATTCAAAACTAAGAACGTCTCAAAGAAAACTTGATATCAATCGAACGCCTTAAAGGCATATCAAAGTCCGAAGACTAAACCGCATCATCATGATACGTTGTTCCCAAAGGATGATCAGTCCGTTTAGGCTTGGGTGAGGAAAGAGGTGCGGGCATAGCACAACAATCCTCTCCGTGGATCTAACCACGGCCGCAATTCCTTTTCCGATAACGGTTCCTATGATCGATCCATACGCCCTCTATTCGACTGGTTCATTCTAGTCCGCTTTTAAGGACTCTATATAAAATGAGGACAACATAATTGTTTTAGCCACCATGGAAGTATCTCAATACCGGTGCCTCGATATTGAGTCTATAAGAAAATAGTTCAACAATATGAAATCTCATAGTTCAATTGATCAAGTGATCGACATTCCAAATAAGTAATAATCCGAAAAAGGAGACAATCTCAAGACAATTAACAAGCAATTTTTGAATCAATTATTCGGATTTATCAATAATCGTTCCGGATTAGGATGCCTTTTGCAAATGGCTATCCCCGTGTCAAGTGAGATATAGAATCCATACCTGAGTCGACGATAATGAATAACACGATGGGAGACCCAACGAGTTGATATGGTTCACACCCGGTCACCTTTTCACAAAACAATAACATATCATCAACTATAAAGCAACTAACGGATCTATCGCATATATAATCTAAGGCTAATGTTTCTACCCATTTTTATCTCTATATTGGTCTTAAATAGATTTAAGATTGATTGGTACAAATTCTCTTAAGGTACAAGATGACTAAGTACAATTGGGGATTGTCGATTGACAGCATCGAAATATCAAGATCAGAAAACTTAATCAAAGAAGTTTGCGGAATAACACTTTGATTATAAGAACAAAACAATGGATCTATAACAAACTGTATGTGTATTGATTTCAATAGCTTAATGATTACAAACACAAGCCCCAATCTGTTTGAATAGGCTCAAACAGACGTGCAAATCTTCTCAATTGCAGGGATTTCAAGAACAATCTTGAGGCTAGAATTCTAAAACAAAAGCTAATGAAAAACTCATATCTAACAAAGACAAACCTATCAGCTATATATACGAGTTACAAGATTACAATAAGGAAACTAGATTTACAAGATAATCTCTAAAATATCTCCAAGCAGATCGTATCTTGTCCATATCTTCAGTCATCGCAATCCTTTCCTTATCATTATCTTGTCAGCAGTGGTAATAACAAAAGTAGTGTTAACCTTCAACCAACAGTGGTAATCTTCTATAGGCAGTGGTAATTCTCCAAGAGCAGTGGTAATTTGATCTTCATTGGAAACACACATACTGGCAGTGGTAACCTTCAGAGAACTAGCAGTGGTAAGAACTCCAAAGCCAGCAGTGTTAATCCTCAGCAGTGGTAATGCAACAGAATCAGTCCTAACATCGATTTAACTTCCCGTACCAAACAGCCCCTATTTCGCTTCTTTTCTAGCATTTTTATCCTATTTAGAGACCACATTAGCCTATACAATACAAAGGAAAGTTGTAGTACAAGGTCTTAGGAGTGTATCGGCTTTAGAATCACCTCATTTGGAACATCCATCTATTAGATACGGACATTACAAAACAGCAGTGCTGCTCTCGGCATGCTGCCAACAGCCCCAAAAACGCACTATTTTGGACCTTTTATCGCCACAATTGGCTGTCGGACTCTTCATGACAATTGTAATACATACTAAGGGCTTTAAGACTGAAAAATTTGAGCCCTTTACGATGTACGGTTTGTGAGTTATGGGCTGCCAAACATCGGGATTCATGGCTTTCAGAAATCCCGATTTCGGCCATTTTTCCCCAACTCGATTTCATGATTTCAAAAGCATAATTTGCTGTTCTTACAAGAGATGCACATGCATTAACATCCAGATATCTAGATAAGGTCCACGACTTACTATCCTAGGCTTTATCACGTCGTTTCGTTCTTTTACGCATTTGATCGAATAGTTGGCATGCGTTAACTTATACTCCCCAAAGTCTTAGCTATATTGGAATCCTAAGTTACCAAACAATTCCTACTCAGATTTTAGCTAATCTAAGTTATCAAAACACATAAGTAACCCACTTTACACCACTAAATCATAATCTAAACATCGAAACGAAAACAAAAGAAACTTGTACCTTTGGAAAGGATTTGACGAGAGGATTCCGAATATGCAACCATTACGTTCAATCTCTTAGTAACTACAATCAAGTATGACATATTCCAAATGAAAATTGCATGGATTTCAATCAAACAATAAAATAATAATCTTTTTATATCATCAAATACCATTAAATTCATAGTTCGGATTCAGATAATGATTGAGTACAAACATCAAGCAAGATAGAAAAGGTATGTTGGATTATCATTAGCATGAAAAAGAAACAAAAGATAAAAAGGCAATGAGTTTTAACCAGATGGTGTGTGAAAAAAGTTTCAGCCACTCTCTAGTTTCAATTCTACATGCATAACCAGAAGATAATTTAATAACCTCTCACTCTAGGAGTAGATTTAATTAGTATGTTTGATGGAGGGAAGAGTGCATAATTATTTAGAGTTGTTTCAACCTAGGATTCCCTTCCTAATTGGACATGTTTCATTATTTTTGTCATAGTTATTGTTGCGTAGTTAGCATTGTCGTAATAGTTTCCTAGTTAGCTCCAATTAGGCTTATAAATAGTTGGTTTGTTGAGAATATTTTTCGTTATGCATTTTGACATTAAAAGTCAATTTAGTCTGTGTAACAGGTCGCCCTAAAGTATTCTTGATTCATACATAAGTTTGGCCATTCAATCTATCCATCATCATTTGGTATTAGAGTGGAATCCCCCATAGTACTATCCATCATGGATGAGTCGATTGAGGCAACACTAGAGATCCAAGAGACCCAAGAGCAAATCAGTTAAGCTACGCAAGGATTTAGTTGTTGATATAATTGATTTAGTAGACTGTCATAAACGAAATAAATAGTTGTCACAACAACAAAACGTTCAAAAGGTAGATGTTCATTGAAGATGACAAAAGCAAGCACATCATACAACCAAAGACAATAGATATATAATACAGACGCTACCATAGCATCCGTACATTGAAAATAAACTAGCAAGAACCATGAGTAATTGGATGATCTGGATCCTTATTCACTGTTATACTCCTACATCTGCTTTGCTTGCATCTACATTTATGTCCTCAATGCACCCTGTAACATGTTACGAATTAGATAAACAAATCTTTTATTTTTATCATAAGATCATATATCACATTTTAATTAGGATATCTAACAAAAACACACATGAATACATAAAATAAATGTTAAAAGGCTTCTTAAAATGCACTCTACAGAAGTTGTCTAGAATCCATCAATTAATAAAATATTTATCTTTGGCACTTTAATAATATAAAGCATATTCTTGTTGTAAAAAGTAAATAGATTGTAATGTTTTTTATTTTAAATAAAAAAACCCAACAAGTTTATTAGTTTTTATGATTTTCATTTAATTACCATTTTATTGTATATACATTACGATCCTTTTTACGAGTATTATATATTATGTTTTACTATCCAATTAGAAAGTATGTAGGAGTAGTACTTGGAGCAGTCGGTAGTAGGGCTGATCTTATAGGGGACGTTGACACCACATTTCCCGGGGAGGTTAGCAGCGTTCTGAAGATTGATTCCGGGGACCATTCCGGCTGCTTGTTCCATGCACCGGCAAGCCGTTTGGCGGTCAAGGGTGGTTGCTGCAGACTTGTAGAGTGAGGTTATCCCACTGCAGCATGAGGTTGGCACTGGACCACCTCTGGTGAGGTAGGAGGCACATGGGCTTAGGCTACTAACCACCATCTGGCAGGTCATTGCACCCTCTGATGGTGCACTTGCTACCATCCAGCATAGGAGTACCACCAATGCCACCTTTCCACCTGCTGCCATTACTTCTAGTGTATGTGTGTGTGTGTTTTAGAGGTTTTTTTTTGCTTTCTAGGAAATGTAAGAGTAGTGTTGTGGGTTGTGGAGTATAAGGTTGGGGTGTTTATATAGAGTCCCAAAAGTGATCAAGGAAAGCTTATATATATTAAAATATAATTTTTTTTATAACAATTACACAATTTAGTTAAAACTTTAATATTCTAGAGAATGATGATGTATTAATTGATTAGTTGTTTGTATTTGCATGAAAAGGTAATATGAGTAACACCTAGTGCAACTACTAGCTTTCCTTAATATTTTTTTCTTTCACAAAAGTTGTAGAATTGAAAAATAAAATGATGAAGAAATGAGAGATTTACAAAAAGCAAGACTCAAACACCCGTCCTTTTGAACAAGAAACTTTAATCAATCAACTCAAATGAATTCAACCAACACCAAAATTTGGTCATAAATTCAGTTTTAAGAAATACAATAGCTTAAACGAAAATTTAGCGGTAGCACCCTTAACGAACATAATTTTTTCCCACTAAGGAACAAGGAAGTGATAGGATGAGTGACGTTATGTTTTCACATATGCATGCTCTCGGGTTTTTCCGTTGGAATAAACATATATTAAAAATATTGGAGTCTCATGTTTGATAGACATCAGAAAGTTAAAGGGTTCTCACATATTTTCATATGGTCTCAAACTAGCATCAACTAGAGACTAACACGTACATATCAGTTCTTGAGGGCACTGTCGGTTTGTCTGAAAGCGTGTGTTGTAGTCCTCAATAGGCTAGAGATAATTATCAAACCGATATTTTGAGATAATGCCAAGTAAAATTGATACAAGGAGGTTTTGAGTGTTAACCAGGACTTTTGTAAATCTTTAAAAACAACAAAACAACATAGATTTTTGGGATTACTTCTTCAAAATGTATCCAACTATCCCCAATATACTATTGTGTGTATTAATCTAAAAAAATTCCTTTTGTATATATCAAACTTTCTTTTTCAATCTATTATGTGTATTTCTGAGTCTATTATGTGTATCCAACTATCCCCCAATATACTATTGTGTGTATCAAAAATACACACAATAGACTAAAAAATAAAGTTTGATATATACAAAAGGAATTATTTTAGGTGGATACATACAATAGTATATTAGGGATAGTTGGATACGTTTTGAAAAAGTAATCCCTAGATTTTTTAAACGTTATCCAACAAAAAAGGTAAAAACTATAGGATTTCATGATTTTAGTTTAAATTGTTTAAAACAGTTATCTTTTAGTTGCATATGTGATTTGATAGATTAGTAATCTAATCACCTATTTGTTTCAAGCAAATCCGTTAACTTGAAACCAAAAATATATAGATATAGCACCATTCCTTTTTTATGAAATTTAAACACCTATTTGACTTCTTCATATATTAGGAACTTTTTTTTTTTGAAAACTCATTTAATGAGTAATTTGAAGAGGTTTCATATATTTTATGATAGTTTTTTTAACAACAAATCTACTCTACTTCTAAACTACACCTTTGCTTACAACGGGACTCGAACCCCTGACCAAAGGTCAGGGGAAAACACCTTACAAACACCTCGATACTGCTGGGCTACAAACCCTTTGGTTATATCTCATAATAGTGATATATGAGTATGATTTTGTAAGAAAATCAAATGGTATGGGAGGTTAATATAGTCCATCTATAGCTAAAAACCTTGTGTTATTATATAAAAGATCTTACATTTATTTGTAACTTTTTGTGGCTTGCAATTGTGGGTATTAATTGAGTTCATCATTAGACACTGCAAAGGTATAATCAGTAAAACAATGAGTGAATGAATTATATGTCATTGATTCCTTAGAGTATTCATTTTTAAAGTTTATTCAAAATGCATCTAAGATATATTCCCTTCATGAGCTTATTATGAGAGTGCATATATACATTTAGAAAGGATCAAATAAAAAAATTTACGGGAAAAAGTGAAATTCCAAGATCATAAATGATCACACATAAATACATTAAAACGACCTATGTTTATTCATATATTATCTTAGAAATTACTGTCTTCTTTAAATTAACTATTTTCTAATTAAAATGTAATCCTTTATATATCTCTATAGGGGTGGGTTCAAATGTGAACCACTTTTTGGTTGTGAACGTGAGGACAACCGAAAGCGCAACACGTGGTGGATGACTAGGCGCCACGTCAAGTCCACGGCGGATGACTAGGCGCCACGTCAAGTCCACAGCGGATGAGTAGGCGCGATTCATGGGAGGGCATTGAATTAAAGAGGGGGACCACACTTAAAGCCGCCACGTGTCGCGCTCTCGGTTGTCCTCACGTTCACAACCAAAAAGTGGTTCACATTTGAACTTTCCTCTCTCTCTCTATATATATATATATATATATATTATCTAAGGTTCATGAATCGATAATAAAATAAAAGCATGTTCAATAGATGGATCTCTTTAAGAAAAAGATGACTAATAAAAAAATCATATATTTTTATATTTTATCTAGGCAGATTTATTTGAAATCATACCCTAGATTCTTTGTTTCCTAACTACTTTGTCGTCTAGATCAATTTCACGATTTAAAAAGTACATAAGTATCATATAATAATCAGAATTGTTAACCAAATAGTCGTATCCCACACTTTCCTTTTGCACCTCCATGTCGCAATTAGGGCGCGACGGTGTGCGCGTATACATTATTATAATATATGTTATATATGCAAAGAACCGTTTTCGTGTATTATATATATATATATATTATATTGGGGTGGGTTCAAATGTGAACACTTTTTGGTTGTGAACGTGAGGACAACCGAGAGCGCGACACGTGGCAGATGACTAGGCGCCACGTCAAGTCCACGGCGGATGACTAGGCGCGATTCATGGGAGGGCATTAAATTAAAGAGGGGGACCACACTCAAAGCCGCCACGTGTGGCGCTCTAGGTTGTCCTCACGTTCACAACCAAAAAGTGGTTCACATTTGAACTTTCCTCTATATAAAGAAAAACAAGTTAAAATAAGAATCGTACTTATTTAAGAAAAAGTTAAAGTTAAATCATACATGAGTAATGAGTTTACACTAACATGAGATACAATCAGCTTTAATGTGACTTTGTTTAATATTAGATAAAATCATTTTGAATCACATTAATTATGCACCTGATATTAGTGTAGACTCAATTAACTCTCTTATGATTTAACGTGCCTATGTAAATATATATATATATATATAAACAAATAGGCAAAGTTAGAAAAAGGATATTGTATTCTTCCCATCTTCAATTTTGACATTATAATTCGCGTAAAGGATTAGAAAATAATTATTGTGGCATGATAAGTTCTAAAAATTACATGGCTATAGTTGCATGCTTCCATTACTGCTTTGGAATTGAAAAGAGAAGGCATGAAGTCAGAAAATTCTGGTTCTTATAGTGTAAATAAAAAAATATTTAAGCTGCTTTTCTGGATTTATAATCAGGTGTGACTTCATAAAAAGTACAAAAAATGCCATCGTGATTAATAACCTTTGATTAAAAAAAGTTAATGTTTGAAATTGGTTTCCACGGTACCCTTTTGTATCTTTGTTTGGTTGGTACATTTGGTACCCCTTTGTATCTTTGTTGGTTAATGAAGCTGCTTTTCAAAAAAAAAAAAAAATGGTTTCCATTGTTCATCATCTTTTTTGGATTTGTATTTGATTATGAATATATCAAAAAATGAATCATATAATATAATTTCATTATACTAAACAATTTCATAAACTCATTTCATTGATTTAACCAATAAAAATATAAAAACATCCAAAGGTTCATGAACCACCAAAATAATCATGTTCAGTAAGTTGGACTCATTAATTGTATGCTAGCCAACAACCATTAAAAAGCATTAATGTTGCAAAGATATATATAAAAATGGCTAATAAGAGTACTATTCAAATAATAGCCAAAATTTCATGTTTTCTAACTACTTTATTGCTTAATTTGATTTTAACCTTTAGTAAAATATATGATCAATCATATAACCTTAGGCCATCCGCAGCCCGGCTGCACTCGCAGCTGCACCGGCCCCTTGCAGGCGGTAACACCGCCGAGGTGGACCTGCAAGGCCCCTCAACGGTGAGAGCTCACCGTTCTCAACACACACACATGTATATACATACAAAATATATATATATTTCTTTTACTTTATTATTTAAATAATACAGGTGGTATGACCTGTATGGTTGTGGATGATATGGTAAGGTAATGGTAAAGCTGACGTGACACTGAGGTGACAGCCTGTACAGGTCATACCACTTGCACGGCTGTGGATGGCCTAATAATCAAGGATTATTATAAAAGATAAAAAGTGTGTATGGATCTTCCCTTTTTCGTCTCCATGTCGCAATAAGGGAGCCGTGGGTGTATAATATGTATATATATATATATATATGGGGACAAATAGCTAAAGCTAAGAAATGGATATTGTACTCTTTCCATCTTCAAATGTGATAGATTAATTAATTAATTAGGGTAATGATTAGGAAATAATTATTGTGGCATGATAGATTCTAAAATCACATGGAAGCTGCAGGCGTCCATACTGCTTTATGACACCAAAAATAAAAAAAAAGGTTAAGAAAGCACACTCATGTTACACATACGTATGTGTTGTTTTAAGACTATTCTATTCATACTTAAGGAAAATATAAGTGGTAAGGTAAAATCTCATTGTTACCTCATTTTTAGTTTTATAACTTTCTTCATGATTTATATTATTTTAGAGTTTTTTTATCATGACAATTTTTTATGTCAGATAGAATAAAAACTAAATAGAATTATTCACGTTCAACAAATGAATATTTTCTAACAAATTTTACTTTTTAAAAAAACTTTAGATCATACATTAGAACTTATTATTTTTGTCATGTGTGTAATTTTGTGAAATAATTATATGCAAGAAATTTGTGTTATGTTATCCAGTTTCTAGTATACATATGTTCGGCAATTTTTAACAAAATATATAAATTAAATATGCTATATAATGACTATTTTTGAGCTATTTTGAGAATTGATGTCAACACTATTGAAGATCATTATTATATAACATGGTTATTCTACAAATAATGAATGTAAAATGTTATTTTAGAATGATACTTGTCAAGTTTTACTATATCCTAAATATAGTTTATTTCGATTCATTTACATGATGTATTAAGAACCAGAATCCATTATTATGTTATCCCTAGCTAAGTGCACATTATAGTTGGACTTGTTGTCTTGTAAAACCATTCAACATTGTTAGAAACAATACAAAAGCTAGTTTTAAAAAAAAACATGGGGGCACTTTCAACTATTTTCGCTCAAGGCATCAAATATGGCAAGAACGGCATGACCATTGGTTTGACAAGGATGCATTTTTTTTGGAAGGGTATCTGGGCCAAAGCCCGACTAATCCCGACAATTTTGGGGGCTAAACATGGCCCCAATTAAATGTCTCCAGGCATGCACACGAGAAGGCTCGAACTCGGTTAGGGCGCTATGAACCCCCCGAGCGATAACCAATCCGTCATTCGAAAATATGCATATATGAATTTGCATATCAAATATAAAAAAATAAGGCATGAAAAACGAGTAAAATATCAAAAAAGAAAAAAAAAAAAAAAAAAAAAGAACGAGGAATGATTCAATTCAACACATGGATGCATGATTCATATACGTGTATTTCCGGTTGAACCATTCATCTTGAAATATATAAAGAATGAATGTTTCACGATTTTCAGATAATAACAATGAATATGCATATAAATGATTGTTTGAGGTAAGGTAAAACAAACATTTAATTCTCACATATATCTTCAAATGATACACATATGAATCTATATATTATTAATGATAACATTGATGTTTAATCTATATAAGATAAATACAAATATCTGATTTTTGTAGATAATTTTTTTAAGTTTCTAACTAAATAGAGTTGATATTTTAAATTTGTTTTTTTTTTTTTTTTTTTTTTTTTTTTTTTTTTGGGGGGGGGGGGGGGGGTGGGGGGTGGGTGCTTGGAGGTCGGTCTCTTCTATTGGGTTTGTCATAGGACCAAATTGTTCTAGTATTTGAAAGTTTTACAAAGAAAGCTTTGGGCCATATATAATATTGATTTATTGTGGGTTTGGTTTATTGTAAATTGACCCTATATAAAAGGTCTAAGGTTTTGGAAAGAGTTAAGGAGCATTATTCGATGAGAGTCGCTTAGTGCATTATGTGTGTGTTTTCTTGTAACTTTTGAGAGATCTCCAATAAACAAGAAACCTTTAATTTCTCACTGATTCTTCTCTCAGTCCTCTTCTTGTTTGATTTCTTGTTTGCTTTTGTTACAATCGTTTGGTGGTTAATTTTGCTTGATATTTGATAGAAGCAAATGAAATACAAGGAAAGGGGTTTTATTTTATTTCATTCTAAGATAATCAAACGAAACAAAATTTATTTTATCATGAAATTTTTCCTTGCAAGGATTTTGAAAATGCTTTGAAATATGATATTTAATTTTTAATTGGGCCATGCGTAGCACGTGGCGGCCGGCTCGGCGGGCTCAACCCCCCCATGGTACGCGACTGGCAGTTTTAAGCAACGGGCTGGGCAATGGTTTCCCCAACCTGCTCTCTTCACTCTCTCTTTCTCTCTCCTTATTTATATATAAAATAATTAAAAGATGTAGAGGGTTGAAAGGTTGATGATGGTTTTAGGGTATGATAGTAGAAAGCTGATGTGGCGATGAAACTATAAAACCACATAACTTTATGGTAGTCATGGCCAATATCTTTTGGAAGCAATTACTTATAATTTGATCAACCATATGTATGTACATGATGTGTAGCAAATTATACGTTCTCCAATAGTAACTCTGGTTGTTAATATATGTTTCCATTTGCATTAGTGATGGGATAAGTTGTTGCATAACTCGATTAACTTTATGGCGTCATGCACTTAACGGTCAAAAAACCTGATGGTTTTGAAAAGCCTTAACAAGTTGAGTTACCCCCCAAGGCTTTAGTTGGATAATTAGTTAATTTGGTCTACGAATAAAATGGAGATAGACGAAACTAGTAGTTGCAAACAAGAAATGCAAGTAGAAAAAAGGAGAGATTCATTGAAGACGATAAAGGCAAGTAGCTAGTACAACCAACGATAATAGGCATACAAAATGCATGCTACCAAGCCATCGATATCCTGAGAGCAAACAGAGAGTAAAACTAGCAGGAGACACGAGTATTCGATCATCTGCATCCTTATTCATTATAATACTACCACTTCGACCTTCTGCTTGGCTCGCATCCACCTTTCTATCCTCATTGCACCCTGTAACATGTTTTAAATCAGATGTAAATTATATAAATCATTTTTCACCGTAACATATATATTACATTAACTTTTATCATGATACGAAACAAAAACATACATGCGTACATAAAAACGTAAAAAGCTTCCATAAAAATTAATCAAAATAATTAGTATTTTATTTCAAATTAAAAAATAATAGTTAGTATTTCTGTACTTGGTTATTATACACTTTCTTATATTTAAAAAAAATTAAAAAATTAAAATTATTATTCTCACACATATACCCACACAGTCTTATTAACAAATTATGTTAATAAAAACCCTTTTAAGTCTTATAACTTAGGTGAAAAAATAATGTAACATAACACATGGTTAATAGTTTACAGGATCTTCACAATTTTATGAGTCTCTCTCACTATATATATACATGGACGAGAACACTAACTATTTAAGAAAATAAGATTGTCAATGTACAAAATCATATGTAATTCACGCAACTTTGGATGCAACTTTAAGTGGTGTGACAAGTTGCCCACGTCTAGTTTTTCAGTTAAAATAAAATCATATGTGATTTTGTAAATGAGCGAACTTTTTCTTCTCTTCTTAAATAGTTATCGTTATCGTTATCGTTTGAACATATATATACTAAAAAATTATTATTATGAATAATACTATGTTTTATTTAGAAAGAAAGTGTACTTGGAGCAGTCGGTAGTAGGGCTGATCTTGTAGGGGATGTTGACACCGCATTTCCCGGGGAGGCTACCGGCGTTCTGGAGATTGATTCCGGGAACCATTCCGGCGGCTTGTTCCATGCACCGGCAAGCGGTCTGGCGGTCGACGGTGGTTGTTGCAGACCTGTAGAGTGAGGTTATCCCATTGCAGCATGAGGTTGGCACCGGACCTCCTCGGGTGAGGTAGGCGGCACATGGGGTTAGGCCACTCACCACCATCTGGCAGGTCATTGCACCCTCTGATGGTGCACTTGCTACCATCAAGCATAGGAGTACCACCAATGCCACCTTTCCACCTAATGCCATTACTTCTAGTGTGCGTGTGTGTTTTAGAGGTTTTTTTTTGCTTTCTAGGAAGGGTAAGAGTAGTGATGTGGGTTGTGGTATAGGGTTCGGGTGTTTATATAGAGTCCCAAAAGTGATTCATGGCAAGTTTTTTTATTTATATTTTTTGGAATAGAAATTTTTCTAAGAGTTAGACAACTTAATGATAAGGGTAAAGCTTTAATGATATTCTAGAATGTCACATAGTCGATTAGGTGTTTGAATTTACAAGAAAAGGTAATAGGTTCAATACCTTGTATGGCTACTTTCCTTCATTGTTTCCACAAAAGCTAGAGAAATTCAAAATAAAACATCGAAAAAATGAGAGATTTGCAAAAATGGGATTCAAATTAGGTGTATACTCACAAAAATTTTAAAACGGTGGTACGGTTTTACTATAAAAAATTTACAAAGATATATTTTTTACAAGATCAATATTGGTTTGGTGGTTGGTTCATTGGTTTTCAAACCTAAATAAAGGTCACAAGTCCGACTTTGTTATTGCAAATTTTTTAGAAATACAATAAATCATAAATTAAGAGCTAAAATATAAGAAAAATGACTTTAATTGGATTTGAATCTAAAACCTCACATTTGATAAACAGAGAACTAACCAATTCTACCAAGGAAATATATATGGTGACACACAACAAATTGATACAGTGTACGTTACATTTCAGCACCCTGTAACTTTTTACACAACGATGAAGAAACGAAATGGTGGCACGTGCCACTGTATGCACTAGTGTAGGGGAGCCCATGATTCAAACAGTTGTCCTTTTGAACATGAAATTGTATTTAATGAACTGATCATATGAACTCAACCATCACCAAGATTCTATCGTAAGGCTAGTTTTAAGGAATACAGTTGCATACAATGAAATTTAACCATAACACCCTTAAGGAACACAGATGAAAATTGAAGCGGTAGAACAAGTGACCTTATGACCCCCACAATGACAGGGACGGCGACGGAGCAAGAACATTTTTCAAATGGTGACACTATATAATTTAGTTTTTGGTTGATTTTAAGAGATTTCTTTTAATTTTTTGGTTGATTTCAAGAAATTTTTCAAATTTATTTTTGTTGATTTCAGTGGATTGTTTTGTTGAATCGAGGGATTTTTTTATGTTTTTTATTGATTTTGAGAAGAAGAAAAATTGGGTTTCTTAGTTGATGTCAAGAGAATTTTTTGGTTTTTTGGTTGATCTCCAGAGAACTTTTTTTGGTTCATTTGGAGAGAATTTTTTGTTTTTTAGATGCACCATTTAGATGTTTCAAGAACTATACTAGCCAGTGGCAGACGCATGATTTTTGTCGAATGGATGCATCTTTAAATGTCCATAAAAACTCGATATGTTTTTAACCGAATTTTGTTTTTGAAGGATTTTTCTTTTGGTTGAACTCAGTGGTTTCTTCAATGTTTTTTTTATTGATTTTGAAAGATTCTTTTAGAAAATGCAATTGGAAAATGCAAGCCTACCCTCAATCCTTATTAAGGTTTATGGTTTCTTCAATGTTTTTTATTGTTTCTTCAACGGCTCCTCCTTCTCATGCGGTCGTCAATTGGAAAATGCAAGCCTACCCTCAATCCTTATTAAGGTCAAACCGTCAAACCGGCCAAACGAAACCGGTTTATATTGGTTTGGTCGGTTTGGTTTGACACAATAATGTTGGCCGGTTTGGTTTGAAAAATTATCAAACCGGGGTCACCGGTTTGGCCAAGATTTTAGGCTCAAACCGGCCAAACCGAACCATGCACACCCCTAATTGCTATTACGATAAAACCTATAACGTTTTTGATAATACCCGACTTTTTTCCCCAGTTTTTGAACTTTTGTATTTCTATACAATTTAACTTTAGATTTTACACTTTTGTAGATTACCTAATCACATCACCAGTAATTTTATGGTTCCTAATTACTATTTTCGATTAGATAAATCGATCATGAATTAATAATAAATGTACACTTTTATTATCTCATGATAAATAAAGACGTAAGATAATAAATTTGGACAACTAAGAGGATGTGTTACCTTTCTCCTTTATGCTTTAGTTAACAACATAAAAAGATTTGCAATTAAACTCCCTCCTCTTTTTCTCTCTCTCTCTCTATATATTGACAAATAGCCATCGGTTAAGAATAGATAATTGTACTATTCCCATCTTGATAAGTTAATTAAATAGCGTAAAAAGTTGGGAAATGATTATTGTGGCATGATAAATTCTATTATCACATGGCTAGTTGTAACCCAAACAAATAAAGCATCCCACATTCATGTTATTTCTACCTAAGTATGCATTCATATTCTCTCTCTCTTTCTCTCATATATTAACAATGAAAAAATGGTTCACATTTTAACTTTTCTCTATATATAGTCATGTTCAAATGTAAACTCAATTTTGGTTGTGACATGAGGACGAATCTCAGCCACATATCTTCGGTTACGGTAGATGCGATTCAAACAATATTTTTATTGTTAAGATCCGAGGTTTTTTATACCTTCACAATATTTTGTTGTGAAGGTTCACTGTTATTTTTTAGTTTTACAAGTCTCATGTAAATCCAACTCTTGATAATAATGTTTAATTATATGTACGATAATGATCAAACAAAAGAAGGAAACAATTTACTAGTCAAACAAAGTCAAAGATGGAAGTCCAAGTCTCGAAGAAACTCAAAGTCAAACATTAGTTAGTTCATTGTGAGAAGAGAACTTCATTCTAATATTAGAAAGTCAAAGTTGTAGAAAGAAAATCTAAAGATAGAAAGTGGATTTTGTATCAATTTGATGATTGAATGAGAAAATAGTGTTTGTGATCATTATTACTTGTTCAAATCTTATTCTAACAATTGGTATTGGAATCAATTTGATTTCAAGAAGATTTAAGTAAACTTTTGAGATTTTTAGTATTTTTGAAAAAGTCAAAATTTGATCGATTTCGGTGTTTTTGATCAAATTGGTTAAAGATTTGTATACAAAAACAGTCGTTTTTTATTATGGATTGAATTCGATCAAAAAACTTTTGAGTTTGAATCAAAATTTGTGGAATTTTTGAGATTTTTGGATTTTATGACAAAGTTGTTGAGAACATGATTTCAAGCATATTTGCAAATTTTCATATCATTTGGACCTTTTTTGAGTGAAAATCAAAGTTTGAAATTTTTGGGTTCGTATCTTTAAACTGCTTGGGTGCTATAGTGTTTATCCTACTCGAACAACACTGATATTCAAGTTGCTCGGGTCAAACTGTGTTTTATCTGCTTGTCCTTTCAGGACTAGAGATCTTACTGTTCATCGCCCTTCAAGAGCCAAGATACTGTTCATCGACCCATATAAATTGAGTTATAGCTAGTAAAGGAGTACTTAAAATTTTTGTAACCTAAGATCTTCAAGTACCCGATCTAAGTTGTTACTCTGCCCGATTCATGACCTGAGCTAGGAATGATCTTGGCCCTATGAAACCCGAGATCTTACTATTACTTGGGTCGTAACACGACCAGAGATCTTAAAAAAGTCCAGAAATGTTTTTTCGACGTCTTTTTAACATATATACTCGTGTGGTATCATCCCAAGTTTTATATAAAGAGAATAGTTCTTCATCTAGACATGGCTCAACATACTAAGGTGACATACCAAACTATGCTAACATTAATCTCTGGTGTCATATTGTCTCTTTTATGTTCTATTTTATGGCATACGTGCTCATTGTGTGGCGACATCGTATACCCTATGTTGCAATATTGAACTAGGAAACTAAGAAAACTTATGAGACATAATCGAAAGATGAATTAAAGCATCATATAATATTTAAGTTGATACTATTATAAAAGTTGAATGCACTATTCACTCTACAACTCTACGACACACGAGTTAAAGAGTGCCATAAAAGATCACCTACTATGTGATCGAATATGTACTTTCGGTTTATCGTATGACCATCTCTTTCATGTGGATTTGGTGAATAACACATCCCTCTATCAACATATAAGTCCAAACCATTGGTGGGTTTCAAATTATATTGATATATTTTCCTTTTAAATTATAAAATATAATATGTGAAATCAATTAAATGATATTAACAAAAAGGAATTGTACATATCCCCAACTAGATTTTCCTACCATCGTCTATTGAGTGTAAATAAAAGCAGTTGGTAGACTTGAATGCAAGAATAAATTATGTGTACCATTTTACTTATCTTCTCTTATATACAATGAATGCTTCTATTATTAATCACCAATCGGTAGTTGTATCATTTAAAACGAAAACCCAAATAAAAGGTAGTAAGTCCAACTAAGAACAAAAACATTTAATGTACCTAGTTTCGTATTGGACAAAAATACTATAAACCATTTGATTTGAATGAGCCTATTTGGGTATTTCTTTTTTAACAACAAAAACAGAGTAATCTCTAGTCGAAGATGATGGTCTTGTCAAAACTTCTATTTAAATATCAAGCTTAACTATTTTTTCAATATTCAAGTACGAACTTGAAGTTCGTTTAAAAACTTTGAGTTATACCTTATATCTTGACTTCCAATTCTATAAGTTTGTTTATGTCGTCGAACATGAGAGGATTAATTCGTATATTAGCTCGAGTTCAACAATCTGTATATATGATCATATGGATATGTTTTGCTCAAAAAAGTATATACTCGAAAGTTTAAACATCATAGGCGGATCCATGCTTTTGAGTGTGGTTGCACATTTTTGGGTGTTAAGGTGTAATATTTCTAAGGTCCATACATATTAAACCATAATTTTGTGGTAAAATCATAAAATCTTTTAGGATGAAGCCATGAACTTTAAAAGTTTTTGGGATTATATATGAAAATTTAATAGATAAAACTTGACCGTGATGTAGGGACGGATTTAGAACCTTTTTCAAACGGTGGCAGCATTTAACTATAAAGAACATATATAAAGAAAATTCTCACAGAATCTCTATTGGTCTAGTGGTTGGTTTATTACTTTTCAAAGGTGAAGTCTCAAGTTCAATTCTTGATACAAGCAACTTTTTTATATAAACACCAAATTAGAAATTAAAAGCAAAAATCTAAAAAAATGTCTTTAATAAGACTTGAACCGATGACCTCATGGTTATAAGGCAAATAACTAACCAACCCAGCCAAAGAAAACTTGTATCTTTATTGTTGTTTCAAAATATATATGGTGACACACGACAAATCGATACGGTGGCACCGTAATACGACGGAGGAATTTGACGGAGGAATTTAACGGTAGCCCGCCACCGTGTGCCCTTCGATAGCTCCGTCCCTGCCGTGATGATTGATGATAAGTTATAGTTTATCCTTTAAAGATACTACTAAAGCATGTATTTTCTTCTTCTTCAAATTATACTATTAGAAATGTATCCTCAATAATTTCTAAACGAGTCCAATATTGATTATTTATGTAGATATTAAATGCAATATTTAATCATTATTAAATGCATATTTATGTTGGAGTAATCTTAAAGTTGAGTTATTGATAAAGGAAATGATCAATTTTGAATTATAAAGTTTTGAGCTCTATTACAAATTTCTTTTGTTGTGTTAATTAATCTTAAAATTTAAAGCCAACTAAATTTATTTTAATATATATATATATAGAGAGAGAGAGGTGGGTTCATAAAAGAACGATGTCAATTTAAGAAAATGCGAAGACGATTCTCGGCCACACATTTTTAGTTACGGTGGACGCAATCAAAGCTGCATTTATTGACCGGATGAGTGGTTGAGAATCCTCCATGCATTTTCTTGAAAGATTTTGTTTCCGGCATAAACCTTTATATATAATTGTTTATAAGGTACGGTACCATCATGGGTAGACACATATGGGGGTGCATTGCTATCCATGTGACGCCAAATTTCTTTCTAGATGTAGTGTAATTTTCTTTAAGGCCCTTAAGGATGCTATAATTTTATTTGGTTGTGTGCGATGATGCAATTATAAAGATATTTTTTTGGATCTGTCTCTATATAATCAAGCAATCGATGTTATGGAGCTCGTGTTTTTAAGTTCAATGAACTTTGTTTCATCGTCAAATTGACTCAAGCTCATGATTAATTATAAGTTCAAGCTCGAGTAGCTTGTTAAAACTCGAATTACACCCTAGTTAATTACTTTAGTTAGAGCAACTCCAACAACTACTCTAAAATGAAGAGTTTTGGGCATTTATTCTGCTCTAATAGATTCTCCAAAACGGAGATAATACAACAGGAAGTGTAAATTTCTTTAAACTTTGAGATATTTCCAAAAATGATTACCATGAAAAAGAAATAAAATATATTTTACTCATAAGAAATCTTGAAATAAAATGTTGATAAGAGATAAATAATATTTTATTAGATATATGTAATAATTTAATAATATGTAATGATGCAAATGAAGAATTTGTTTGAGTAGAATGAAATTTTCTTACAAATTTTAATCACGGTTCTCCATATTAGAAAACTTTTAGAAAATATGCTGAAGATGCTCTAAAATTTTATCGAAATAAAATGTAGTTTGTTTCCTTTTTTATAAGAAGGAAAACAAACAACATTTTATTCCGATATACCGGATCAGGTTCATATGAGACAAAGTTATTTTCGTGAGACCGATAAGATCGACTAACCTTTTACACTTGAAATTTCATAGCAAAATACCATGAAGGTAAAAAGAATCCGAATCTTACAACAAAAACATTGTGAATGTTTCTTTTAGAATGTTTTGCTGTAAAGTTTCAAATATAAAAACTTGATGCTAAAGATTTCAAGAAAACAATTTAATTGATCTTACATAATATCAAGTCTTGATATACGAATCAATGATTAATTTTGAGGAAACTACTTGGTTTTTTAATTTATTGTAATAAAAATAACGTAATATAACTTTGTAAACCAAAAATAATTCCTTAGAAACAAATTCTTAACATGTAATTTGTTTGAGATGATTTTGTATGAAGATGAAATTTTACAAAGTAGGTTTTTTTTCCAAATATAAAATTAGAAAAAGTATACCTTTAAATGTAGTTGAGATGGTTGTGTGTTGCATTGCATGTGAGAGGTCTGTTTGCATTGCATGTGGGAGGGGTATGGGGTTTGATGACTTGTATCCCTTTTTGCACCTTTGTTTAATTGTGCAAAACATATCACAAAAGAAACTCCCATCACTGTATTTTAAATTGTTTTAATAGACTCTTTTGTAACAATAACTTAGAAGACCAGAAAATATAGCATTTTATTCTATTAAGATGTTGTAGTTAACATATACAATGATTTTAGACGTTGTAATAATTTGATAGGATGATTTTACGCCTCTTAACTAGTATTTTGGGACACTTAAATATGAAGAGTGACCTTAGCTGCTTTACAAGACAACTTTATGAAACTTATCTATAAGCCATCATTTTATAGGATGTTTATTTTTATACGACAATTTTAAATAGTATCATAAATGCAATATATATATATAGGGGTGGGTTCAAATGTGAACCACTTTTTGGTTGTGAATGTGAGGACAACCGAGAGCGTGACACATGGCGGATGACTAGGCGCCATGTCAAGTCCACGACGGATGACTAGGCGCGATTCATAGGAGGGCATTGAATTAAAGAGGGGGACCACACTCAAAGCCGTCACGTGTCGCGCTCTATGTTGTCTTCACGTTCACAACCAAAAAATGGTTCACATTTGAACTTTCCTCTATATATATACATATATATAGAAGGAAGTTCATTTAAAAACCAAAACATTAGTAAAAACCGTAAAAACTCATTGTGTTTTGGCTTAAATCAACGAAAACTCTTTGTGTAGTTGTGTAATATGATGCAAATGTTTCATATAATTTATTTTTGATGAAATTGTGTCATATTTCGGTGTTTTTTTTTATGTAAAATGATTGATACATTTTTTTTTATTCTTGAGAAACTGTTTCACGTATTTTTTTAATCCTATGAAACCTTGTCATTTTTACAAAAAAGAACACAAGAAAATCAAATTATATAAAACTTTTGCATCATATTAAACAACTCCACGAAGAGTTTCGTTGATTTAATTTATGAAACAATGAGTTTTTATCATTTTTACTAATGTTTTGGTTTTTAAAACGAACTTGACTCTCTCTCTCTCTCTCTCTCTCCCTCTCTCTCTATATATATATATATATATAGAGAGAGGGAGAGAGACCGAGAGAGAAAGAGAAAGAGAAGTTCAAAACAATAGTTATGTGGTCTAAAACCCTATATAAATTTATTACAATACATTTAAGAGAAAATTATTTAAATAGCCATTTGGAAAAATCCATTTAACCTTCTACTCATTTTTTTTTCCTAAAAATTCACCTTATACGGCTATACCCATGAAGCCACTATCCGACGATCGCTAGTAGCGGTCAGCCACTTTTTCCGGCCAAACATGTTGAGAACACACACACATATATATATATATATATATATATATATATATATAATTTCATACAATTCAAACTTGGTTTATGAAACATTTTGTTAACATACTTAGAAACTTTTTGTATTCTTTAAACCAAATTTTACCGTAGTCTTATAAGATAAATTATTACCAAATAAGGAGTAGTATTTTTCTTTACAATATATGAATGGTTAAATTTTTCTTTCGATAAAATAATAGTAATATGTTTGCTTAGTTACGTCAAATCAAATTAAGATATTGCACGTGTCACCATTTTCTTAAAGACATAGTACATTCCAAATAATAGGCTATTCGAAAGTACGTTTTTCTAAAATACGAACGGTACAAAACAAGTTGAATTTTCTTTTATTAGAAAAATAAAAATACCAATCTATCACATATTAGATACTATCATTAACTATTTATAAATTATATGTTGAGTTTTTTTTACTATCAAATTTTATCAGTATTTTTTGAAATTCAAGAATATATGTATCTTCAAAGGTAATTAATTATCGTCGTAGCATTTTCATTGACTTTTATATTTCAGTTTTTTCATTAGATTGCTTCAGACTCAAAGATCAACCTATTTTAAAGACAACATGATTTTAGTTTCATTCTTTTGCTACTTCCTAAGGTTATCTTGTTTCTTCTTTATAGCTTTTGGTTTTTGCTAGATACTTTGAGCTTTCCTTCATCCCCACTTCGGTATATGTTCAATGGCCAATTTCTTTTAGCAGGGTTGTATATTTTGTTTCGCTTAATTTTATCTTGTTTTTTTCAAAAAACACGGCTAGATCCCATTTTGTAGTTATTATAATTTTGATCATTATGTTGCCACTTTCTTTAACTATTGGTCATTGGAGTTGTTACTAGTTTTCTACACGTTTGATCCCTTGATCAATTTGTTTTAAAAATTGGTTGAGATGAAGGCATTTTGGTTTTATTGTTTATATTTATCTATTTTCTTCTTTAATCGTATATCTTATCTTTCATGTCATTAATGCAACCGTCCCCTACTCGGATTCCACCCCTTGTCATCTCCTCTATCATCGACACTGGTCATCGACGTGACTAAACCCTCTATTTCCCATCGATGATGGACAAAGACCCAATATATCTAAAATCAGCAAAACTTAAATTCAATTTTATAATCCTACCAATTGATTTGTACATAAAACCAAAAAGTTAATAACCCACATTCACATCGGGGAACTTAGACAGAATAAAGTTGGACTAAAACCCATTTCCATCTTATTTCTCAAAGAGATGAAAACTTTGGGACCGTTTAATTGATGCTTACCCGGTAAGTGCTTACCGAATTAATTTACCATACGGGTAAGACATGAAAATGGCTAGAATCTTACCTGGTAATAGCGATAGCATGAACCAGGATTCTTACCCGATAAGTGAGATCGACAAATCTTACCTAGTAAGAGCTTACCGGATAAATTGTTGCGTATGATACCGTTTTGAGAGACTAAAATATTGTCCGATGTCAGGGACAAAGCACTTATGGTTCACACGTTGGCACGTGCCACCATGTGATTCGTTCGTCGAGAGGTAAATTTTTTTTTTTGTGTAAAGGTGCAACCGTATTATTTGAAGGGTGCCACCGCGCGTATTAATTTCAAAACTTAAAGGGGTGCACTAAAAACCCAAAAAGTCTCTCAAAATCAACCAAATTAAAAACTTAAAATTTCTCTCGAAACCAACCAAAAAAACCAAAAGTTCTCTCGAAATCAACTAAAAATAAAAAAAATTCTCGAAATCAACCAAAAAGTCAAAAACTTTGCTTGAAATCAATCAAAAAACCCAAAAAATATTTTGATTCAACAAAAAGGTAAAAAAAAGTCTATCGAAATCAACAAAAAATAACTTAAAGAATCTGTTGGAATGAACCAAAAAATTCTCGAATTCAACCAAAAAATTTATTATATGGTGCTACCATTTAAAAAATGTTCTGCCTCCATCCTTGTCCAATGTAGCGCTCTACTTTCTGATAAACACTTACCGAATAAATGTTCAAGTAACCGGTCCCTAAGTCTAATTAAACTTCATCTCATTTATTATAAAGGGAACCAAATCCATATTCTATTTTAATTCCATGGAAGAAGATAACGCTAGATGGGCTATTAGGATTGGGCTTTATCCATATATGATGGGGGCCCAACTCAATAGGCCAATGGCAAGTGTCATGGCGATTAGACGATTGGCATAATAAAATAGTGTCCAAACTATCCAATAGTGGTAAGGTAAATGGATAAATGGTAGTAGTATTGAAGTAGTCTAATTTGTATTTCAAATTACTATACCCTACAAAAACCAGGAAAGAAATTTTATTAATAAAATAATAGACCCTCTTGTTTGACATTCATAACATTTTCTATTCTTGATATTTAAAAGTTTTTTTTTTTCATCCTTATAATTTTATTTCCATTTCATTTTCACCCTTCATCCAACTTTGTTATATTTAATGATTAATTCAACCAAAAAATGTTTGATTAAATTACATATTGTCTTCTTATAGTAAATCATTCTTTATATTTTTTATTCTCAAATTACATCATTTATATTTTTTTTTACCTTTTTTAATTTATTTTATCAACACATTTTGCTTTATTGATAATTATAAACTATTATAACTTTAATCAAGAAAATAATCAAATAATTTCATTAAACTAATCATAATTACATGATGTTTTTTTCCCAAACATTTGGTCCCTAAGGTTTGTCAAATGCGATAGATTTCTTTGTTAAAGTTAATCTATTACAAAATAAACCTCCAAGTATACAGTTTGTTATGAATTTTGTCCCTCGTATTAGCGACTATCTATTAATCCCTTAGATGAGAGTGCAAAATGACCATTATACCCTTTTAAATTAATTGTATACTTTCTTAATTGAAAATAACGACGTAAAAATATGTGTCATACTTACATTTCATTGTAAACATATAGGTAAACAGCTAACACAATGCATGAAATCTGTCATACTTACATTTCATATGACAACATATGTACAAATTTATGTTTTATATAAATTCTTCTTACCTATGATAAAATCTATCACACTTTATAACCCGACGCAAAACCCGGGCTCTTAATAGCTAGTTATATACATATATGTGAGGTTTTGCTTATTTGAGAACTTAAAAATATATGATTTTAATCATCCGAACTTCAAAATATGTGAGGTATATATGTTATATTTATTTGAGGTATCTAAGATGATTCCATGTTTCTCTTATTTCTTTTTCTCATACCTTTATATTAATATGCACATCATGCACACAAGGTGAACACCTTATACACAAAAGGTAATCAAATCTCGTAAATTTAGAATCTGTTCACATCATAAAATTGTATTCAATTATGTACGTATTTGTATGTTATAGAAAACTGAGAGAGAAAATATTGAAAAAAAAATAGGAAAGAACAGAGAAAATCGATTTTTTAATTTATATTAATTTATTTTTGTGTAAATTCTAATTTTGATCCTGTGGTTTAGCGAAAATTTTGAATGTATTAGCAGATTACCACCTATCCGTGAGAATGTGGCTCTAGCGCTCTTTGATGCAATGTCCTGAGCGATTAGCTTGGGACTTACTCAGGTCATTTTTTAGACAGATGCGAAAGTTGTTGTAGATGTATCCAATTCGTTGAAAGAAGACACTTCAGAATTCGGGGACATTATGTGTTGTATTACGTCTATACTTTTTTAGTCAGGAGTCCTTTTTGATTAACGCTATTAGTAGGCAAGCAAATCGGGTAGCCCATCCCCTAACCAAACTATTTCATTTCAACCCTTGTCTTTTTTCTTATCCTAAGTTACCTGCTCATATTTCTCATTGTTACCTTTTAACATCTCGGTGATCATTAATCCAATTTGGTTTTACAAGAAATAAAGTATTTTCAATACGGTTGAACAAAAGCCTCAGGCCGAACATTTTCTTACCTTTTGAATTGTTGTACTTTTGAGATAAGTTGACGAAAAAACCAACTAAAAATTGTAAATGGTAAGATATATGTTAAACTGATGGTTAATGTACTTGTGAACCAATATTTTTGTGTGAATCTGTGAACTTAATCCTAATCATTCAAATCTTATCCTCATAGTCAAGATTAATCATAGGAGTTTCCTAAAATCTTGGGCGGTTATTAAGATTAAACATGAAACTAATCTTGACCATGCATCTTGAATTTCAACGGCTAAGATATGGTTCACAAGTTCACATATAAATATTGGTTCGCAAATGAAAATCCTTCTATATACATATATATATATAATATAATGAAATGTGGTAAGATTTTTCTAATATAAAAGAGAAGCATACATCTAAAACAAAATGAACATCAACATTCCAAAATCCATAGACGAATTATTACACAAGAGGCAAATACAAATCTTCTATCCCAAAGTCCTATACGTTCCCTTCCTGTCCGTCCCATCGCGACTACACGTCAATACGTCATCATTTTATTTAGACCGTCTTCTATTCTCTATTCTCACAAAATGCCGTGATTTGTGGAGAAGAAGGGGAAACAAAAGTTGAAGTATTTTCATTCATTGCATACGACTTTTGAGTTTGCACGCAACGATTAAAGTAAGTGTTATCAAACAAGCAAATGATGCATATGAAGTGATTATGGATAGAGTGATCTTGGAGCAGAATTTGTGAGCAAACGGGCATACCGGTGCCCAACTGATTCCAGGCTTATTCAAGCCTTTTAAGGCGACCATCCCGATTGCCGTCGCACTAGCACATCCCGAGATTGCCAATATCATCATCACCTGCCATCCAAATGGTTAATTACGGACAACCACCATTTCATATAAAGCATAACATCAACAATGTTAAGATGTGACCATGAGTTGCAATGTCATATGGTATGTTTAAATTTTCCATTCACAAAAATATTCCCTAAATGAGAAAGATGAATTTTGTGATTTTTGCTTAATGGACAATTCTATAAGTTTTTATAATCAAATATTCCCCAAGACAGGTGATTATGTTTTTATAAAATTCAAAAACAACATTATTACTAACTTAACGGTTTGGTTTTCATAAAAAAACAAGGGTGTTGCTATCTAGACACCTATCTATATACCTACCTAGTTACCAATAAATGTCTTTTTTAATTAATGTTGTTCCTTTCCCAAATCCCTATAAACTTTAACAAATTCCCATGGTCTCATGATAATTAATTTTTTTTGTTTTATCTTTTTTATAAGTAATTATTATATTATATTTTAACTTTTATTTTTCAAAATAAACATTGTATTAATATTAATCCTTTTTGTTTTTTATATCATTGTCATTGTTAAAAAGTTCGAGGTATTAAAATTTTAAAACTTAAACTAATAGTATAAAACAACATAACTTCTAACAAATCAAACTTCCTTTAAACTTGTTCCAAGTTAATATACAAATGAACATTCACAATTTTGAAATTAATTTCCATTCACCTACAGTAACATATTCGAATGTACAATAATTACTATTATTACTATTTTTGAAATAATAAATTTTGTTTTATTTATATTTCATAAGTTTAAATAATTAAATTTGTAATGCTTTGCAAAGATAATTTATTAAGTGCTTAGTTTTATTTTTTTTTTCCAAAAAAAAGTGTTTAGTTTTAATAATAACAATTAACAAAAATAATCTTGATAATATTATATTTATCACTAACAGATATATAGAAATTAAAGTAATAAAAAAAATAATAGTATATTTTTATTATAGATAAAAAAAAATCATAGTAAAGTACTTATTTAGAGAAAGTATAAAAAACTTATTATGTAATAATGACTATTAATAAAATAAAAGTAACAAAAAATAAGTAATTAATGATGGCTAATAAATAAAGTAACTAAAAGAAGAAATAATTAAGTAATAATTATATGTAGCTAGGTGTCTATATAGCAATTAGATAGGTGTTCTAATAGAATCACCCAAAAACAAATGATAACATTTAATATTCATTATTAACTAAATTCTATAAGTTTTTATATATTAAAAAAAACAAATAGAATAATTTAATACCGGTCATTATTAGTTATAAATAGTTAAATACCAAAAAATGTACCGTAATTTTTTTTCCTTAACTCACTAGTTAAGACCTTAGATAATGCCAACCTTGTGTGTATGTACCAAGAAAAAATAGAGCTCATATGAGATATAGGAAACATACCTCGTCAAAAATGAGCAAATAAAAATAGAAATCGTGATCGGGGCCGTTTTTAGAAAATTTCACCGCCTTTAACACGAGAATAGTCGAAAGGATAGAGAAAACGCATACCCCCGCATCGACTACCAACATGTACCTATCCATCAACATGAAGTTCAAAATAAGACAATGTTCTCTTTTCTTTAGTACGTGATACAATAGCTTTCAAAGAATTGAAACAAATAAATTATAATCTCGCATTACCGCAATGCAGAAGAATAGCTATATCGAGCTTTCCCGACCAACAGGTAACCGAAAGCCTCACTGCCCAGATAAATGTCTTCGTTGCTAAAGCGCAAAATGAAGATGGAAGCCATCGCGAAAATTGTAGCTAAAAGCCTTAAAAGAATTTGGGAAATTAGAAAGAGGTTGCTACATTGTGTGTTCTTAGGCTGCTTCTCTTTAGTCTCCATTTTGTATTTGAATAAGAAAGAAATAGTGAAGTAAATTTATAGGCAAAGAGTTAAGATTAAAATTAAATGGACTTAATTGTATTAGAATAAATGATTATTTCTTTCCATAATAATTTGAGCCATGAGTCATAAATCATATAATTTGTATATGGAAAATAAATTGATTTAGAAACGTTCTTGATTTTTATGAAAATCTGAATTGATTTTTTGATTATAGTGCGCCTAATTAATTGAAATGTAAATTACTTCGAATAATATTGATCACCATATATTAACTAAAAATACATCAAAATTTAAGAAATAATGAAAAGTCAACCAAGTGAGAACACTTTGGGCACATGCATAGACTTTTTCAGGCATCATTACATATAAAAAAAAATACGACTAAATTAGAAAATTCTGTTTTTCATCACTTAACTTTAATAGTTAGTACTATATTGGAAACTTTGTGGTTTCCATTTCATTAAGATTTTCATCCTTAACTATATTATTCATCTTTATGTAGAATATGCTAAATTTTTTCACATGACTACGAATATGAGGGATATTTTAGCCTTTTCCAGTGACATTTTTCTAAGCTAACTAACTTTTTTTTGAAAGGCAAGAAAGGGAACACCAGGCAAGAGCTTCGGCAAAGCCATCACCCAAGCCTAGAGACCCAAAGCTTTATAAAACAACATCAGCCAGGAGCTAAAAACAAGAACAACGAGTCCAAGCGCAAAAAGCTAACAAAACACCAACCAAGGAAACCAGAAGGAAAGAAAAAAAGAACCCGGTAAAGAGGAGAGCAACAACAACAGCTCAACAACCGCACTCCCGTACCCAAGGGGAATAAGCGAACACTTAGGCTTGACGAGGAGAAGAGAACCAGTTAGACCACTTAACCTAAACCTTGTGATTTCGGCAGCTTATCCAGAGTTTTGAACAATTCTATACTGTTGGGAAGGATCCACAAGTTTCTTCTTGATAATATTCTCCCCTTCAGCAAAGAGCACTGCATTTCTCCACTTCCAAATCGACCATAAGGTCACATAACATACAGCCAGGAAGATGCCACCCCATCGATGTTTTACATTCAGATGTTGAACAAGCTGAAACATTTTTCTAAGCTAACTAATGGAAAAATGTTTCAAGCTAAGAGCATCCACAATAAAGGTTTATTGGGTTTTACAAGAACCTTCACTGTGGGACAAAGGTTCTTGTCTAGTCACATGTTCTTATTAGAACCCAGGTGGTTGAACAAGAACCCAGGTTCTTGTATACTTTCCTTTTTTGTTATATACTAATTTACATAAATAAAAATAATATTTTACAAATAAGAAAATGGGTGCGAGGTTTTTGTAAGAACCTCCATTGTAGAGTTTTAATGAAGTTCTTTCTTTATTGAGGTGACAATGATGTGGCTCGAAAAAATATGGCAAATGATATTCTCAAAGATTCCACCACTATGGATGCTCTAAGGTACAAACTTTGTATTTATCAAGTTTCCACATCCACATCCACTTATCTTCTCCTCCATCAAAAAGTTGTTTTTCGCAGCTTTGGGTCAGCTCAGCCAATTGATTTGCTTCACATCCTCTTGTTGGTTGTCTGATCCACTTCCAAGACCATCTCAAGAAACCCCCTGATACCGAAAGATCCTTCCTATCCAAAACAACACACCTTGCGGTCTAAAGCCGCTAGTCTTGGAAAACGACTAGGAAGAGACACATTCCCACACCTTATGTTTCAAATTGGTTTTCACTTCATCTGTTTAGTTGTTGTCAGGGCATTAATTTTGACCCATGTCTTAAATTATATAGTCCTATCTCGATTCTTCAATTGATGGATCGATATATGGATCAATACCATGTAAATAACTAAGCTTACGTTAGATCATATTTATCAATTGCCAAATCTAAAATAACCCTAATATTTCTTAAATAAAAGACTAGTCTATCCGATAAGATACAACATTTGGGTTGTGATGTATTGATTACGGTCCAAGGGGATATATTAAAATCCTGTCGTCCTTGGGTTCAAATCCAGACACTGCCAAAGTTTGTATGGTCATGGAAGTTCACTTGTGATGACTTCAGACTTTATATTCATCGTTGTACAAGAATTAGTCAATATGCAAAACTGATTCGAATACCGACAATTAAATGATGATAGCTAAATGACAAGTTGATTTGATATGTTGCATTTGATATCATGGAAAATAAGAAGTCGTTGCCACAGTCTTCTTTACGTTTGTGGACTAAATGGGTGCATTGAATTTGGGGGAATGTTGTGTTATTAGAAGAGACCAAGGGAAAGAAACAGGAAGGTAACAAATACTTAAAAAAAATGGAAAGAAATTGACAATTTGGTACTAAAAAAATCCTTTTTACCAATCATATGTATCAATGATAGTCATCATTCTCATTAACCTTCTTATGGTAAATTGTCAATTCTGTTATTCGATAAACAATAACATCGTAAGATTTTCGATTCTAGTCATGCATGCTCATTGATAAGGTAAGAACATTTATTAAGACTTTATCCGTATACCGGTAACCAACCTCTCAATTTTTTTTAACGTGATAAATGTTTAGATGCCACTACGTTAATGCCATTAAGTTATGGAAAGAATACATGAAAGTGTAAACTTTGTCCTAATTATTACTAGAGGTTACATACCTCAAAATCTTCAAATATAATATCTCAAACATTTATGTCATAGTTCGTTACATCGGCGATCGTATATTAACTTCCATACAATCTCATCTGTAAAACCAAATACCTAAAGGTTTTAGGTTTGAATAAGCTACCTTATAAGTTAGCTTATAAGCTAGCTTATGGTTTATCCAAATATGTACTAACTTATAAGCTAGCTTTTTTTAGCAGTAAAAAAGAAAACCCAAAGAAAGAGCTTCGGAAAACACAACTTAAGGCTATGTTTGGCAAGCTAGCTGATATTTGGTACATATTTAGATGGACTAGCTTATCACCTAGCTTATTTTTACCAAACACAACCTAAGTTGTTTTCTAATTTCTATACATAATTAAGCGCATATACATATTACAAATTACATTTAAAACCAGACGAACGGCTCCAAGGTATTTCTTAATTCTTTGTTTTGTTAAAAATTTTCCCCGTGACTTTATATACACGCACTCACAATTCTTTGTTTCATATTCCACCAAATAACACGATTCCGTACTCAATAGTTTAAGAATTCATTTGCGTGGTCGTTATTTAGTCGTCTCGTCGGTCGCAACCGGCCATCATCATTTATGGACCATTCACACCATAATTAAATGCCACCCAATAATTGGTTTTTATTTATATTTCTTTGTATCTCTTTATAACTCCTTCTAAGTACTATATCTTACAAATAAAACGCCTTATCTAAATATATCATGATAAATTTATTTGTCTCATAAAAATCTTTTTAAATAATTGTCTTATAAGTAGTATGTTTGTAGGACATTCTCTATGTTTGTATGCAAAATAGATAATACAACATTAATGTCCCTTCTTCTTAATAAATCTCTCTTTTGCGGTCCAAAAAAAAAGATAATATACAAAATTAATGCATTTGCAAATTATCATAAAACAAGTTGTTAAGATGTTTAAAAGAAATTTATAAATTTATACATCATTTTTAACCACCACAAGTTATTCATAGATTCTATACATTTAATTTATCGTAAAATTCGTTTATTAAAACAATTACACATTTAATTTTGACATTATATAAACCAATTTTATTATAACAAGTTAAATATGTTTATGGCATCCTGGTTGGAGCTTCAATGAGAAGAGTGGAGGATTGGAAATCGGTAGTCGAGAAAATGAAAAGTAAGCTTGCACCATGGAAATCCAAATTGATCTCTTTTGGAGAACGATTAACACTTGTTAAGTCGGTCCTAGGAAGTACACCACTATACTCGATGTCCTTGTTCTAGGTCCCGAGATGAGTGCTCGGTGAGCTCAAGAGAATTCGAATTTGTTTTTTTGGAGGGGGGGGGGGGGGGGGGTGAGAGCGCAAAGAAATCTATCGGTATTGAAATCTTTGGAATATCGTCGTTAAATAATTGCTAATCTTTACCGACGAACATTTTACCGACGATCATAAGATCTGTTTCCACCATTAATAATACCCATGATTTTAGTAATGAACATACATGGTAAATTTAGAGTATCCACAGTGGTGGAACATCCAATAACCTCACTTACCAATTTTCTTCCTACCACGTCATTGTCATCTCAACATACCAAGAACCTCCTTAAAACTCTACAATGGAGGTTCTTACAAAACCACACTTCCCTCTTCTTATTTATAATATAATTTTTATTTATGTAAACTATTATATAACAGAAAAGAAAACTATTACAAGAACCTGGGTTCTTGTTCAAGCACTCGAGTTCCAGTAAGAACCTATTACTAGACAAGAACCTCTATCTCACAGTGGAGGTTCTTGTAAAAACCCCATGAATAACCTCACGAAGAACTTCCATTGTGGATGCTCTTGGAACAAAAACATACACCTTGAATGAAAAACGTTAATCATCTAAATCGTTCATAACTAGTATAAATGCATTCATTCAACATATAACTTTTAACTGGAATACGCAAATAAAGATATTATACAACAATTTAATAACGTATCTTTCTACCCATTTGGCTTTTTTAAATCAACCTTGCATAGGACAAATCATTGACTCCAAGTCTTCGAATCGACTTGCACGTTGAATCCACATACATCATTGTCGAACCCCCCCCCCCCCCCCCCCCCCCCCCCCCCCCAACAACCCACCCATCACGGCTTAACTATTCATGTAATAAAATATGAAAAATAAACTACATTAATACAATATTTCATTAAAAAAGTTTATATTATTTTTTAGTTAATTTTATGAAATTATAACATGAAGCAAAAGTTACACATATAAATAATAAGTTATAAACGTATATTTTATAAGATTGTGTATTGTTAAAAATACATAAAAAAAAATCCTTATTACATGATTTCTAAATAAGTTAAACTGAGTTAAAAGAATGTAACTAAAAACATGTTTACAACATTAATTAACCTTAGGGTGGTGAAATACTAGCAAAATATTTAGGGGATGTGATGAAATATCCTATTTATCCTGGGTTCGAGTCATGATACTAGCATTTTGTGGCCAGACTAATTAGTTGACGTCCGATACTTAATTTTCTAATATATTACCAAAGTTGTAGTCTAGGCAAAAACTAGATGAATCTTTAAAAAATAAAAAACCCATTAAGTATTTAAAAAATTATTAGGAAGAAAAGTATGGCATTCATCTCTATATAAAGACATCTCCACAGGCTATTGATATCCACACTAAACAACTTCCTTCCTTTGTTCTAATTAATCAACAATGGCGGCCATGCGTATGAAGATGTCTTGTGCTTTGCTGTCCATGATGGTTCTGGTGGCGTTGTGGTCGCCGGTGGCCGAGGCTGTAACATGTGGTGAGGTGGTGAGCGCGGTGGCACCGTGCCTTGGATACCTTAGGAACGGTGGTGCTCCACCGCGGGTGTGTTGTAATGGGGTCCGAGGGATTAGAAATAAGGCAAGAACCACTGGCGACCGGAAGACCATCTGCAATTGTTTGAAGAGTGCTTCTTCGTCGTACCGTGGTGTTAGCGGGAATTACGCCGCCAGTCTCCCCGGAAAATGCGGTATCAACTTCCCATACAAGATCAGCCCGTCCACTGACTGCAACAGGTATAACATACCTGATACCACCCTCACACCGTAAAATCATCTTGAATAAAAAATTGTTTTAAGGGTGCGTTTGGTCATAGAAATTTGTTTTTATTTTCATAGAAAACATTTTAAGAAAATGGAATTAGTTTTCATTTTCAGTTTTCTATGGGAATTTTGGAAAGCGCGGTTGGTTGAAATAGTGGAGTTTTCATTTTCCATTAAAAAAAGTTCGATAACTAGTATAGAAAATTTTATAAAATTACTAAAATCCGTTTTTTTATTTATTTATATAAAAGTTAGAAAACAAAAACATGATTTGTTTTTAAAAGCTCTTAAAATCTGAGTAAATCTTTATAAATTGTCATTCGTTTATCAATTTCTCTGTTGCGAAATGTTTAATAAACTAATTATTAAAATAGTTATTGGACGACAAAATAACAATCATCTAAAAGTGAACTATTGACTGATAATTTGGTTGCTAATAACTAATCAAATTTCATATAATTATTTGATAAAGTAGATCAATTATCAGAAGTATAATTTTTGTTAAGAAATATAGTGTATAAGTCGTTGGCTTTAGTTTCTAATTGTTTTAAATTTTTTTGTTATGTAGGATCCAGTGAGGTCAAGAGGTGAAATTTTGATGAAGCAAAGGAGAAGAAAAGAGGCATACAATAAGAACCAAAAAGAGTCTCTTAGTAATTTGGTGCATTTGCAATTGAATATTAGTGATGATTTCGCCTTTGAAATCTAGGACTGTTTTATATCAAAATATTCGTTACAATTATGAATAATGGAATTTGAATAAAATAGTATTGTTTCAAATTTATCTAAAAGTATATTTTTTAAGTATAAAGAATTAAAAAGTGTGTATAATTAATATGGTTAATGAAAGGTGAAAGTATGCAATATAATTCAAAATACGGAATTATAGAAAGTAAAGTTTTTGATTATATACATAAAGAGAGGCGGGCACAAATGAAAACTCATCTTTTATTACCAACTAGTAGACAAAGAAGAGCATGTACATATCATCACAGGTGGTTTATGTATTATTCATCATGAATGATGAATAATTGGGAAAGAATAGTACACAATTCATAATGGAATAATACATGAATCATGAATTTCATTTATTAGTCATTCACTCATCCTATATGATTGTATTATTCATCTTGAATATCGTATTATTCATCATAAATAATGCGTAAACATGTACCTTTGTTATTCATTTTGACATATGTTGCGATTTTATTTGTCCTCATATTCAATAAAAAATGAGTTTGCATCCGAACTTCCATCCACACACATATAGTAAGGTTCAAATGGAAATGTGGTTGTTTATAAAAAGGGGAGAAGTTTGAAGATCAAATGATCACATGGAATATAAACATATAATCATAATGATACAACATATGTTGCGTTGACCAAAAATACCACGCTCTTTGGTTCAATAGACCAACATAATAAAAACTTCAGTTTTAATATAAACACATACAATTGCCAAAGGGCTTACAGCCCAACGGCATTTGGTGTAGATTTAAGTGGTGTCTTCCTCTCTTGTGGTTGTGGACTCGAGTCCGTTGTGGACATTGGTGTAGATATATGAGTAGGTTTAATGGTTGTGTCGATTTGCCATTCCTATATATATATATATATATATATATATATATAGAGAGAGAGAGAGAGAGAGAGAGAGAAAGAGGTGGGTTTATATGAGAATACTATCATTTTAAGAAAAAAAATTTGATGTACAAAACCCTATATGATTCACATAGGAAAATCCACGTGCAAAAAATATGTACAAAATCACATATGATTAATAACGCACGAGACTGGTCTGCGACTTTAAGTCATGTGGAAGTCGCCTATACATATGAGAAGAGTAACCGGTTATACAAGTTACCGGTTACTCTTCTCCCCTTTTTTGACAAAATCAAATGTATAGTCCTTTCTCGGCAAAAAAATGTATGTTCCCTTGATTGGATTTTTTGAACATTTATGTTACCTTTTCGGCTATTTGCCCTAAAATATATGTTGGTGCAATAGCGATAACAATAGCAAAATTCTTTTTTGGAATATCATTGTTTCATTCTTATTTATTGTTAGGACCAAATTGTCCTAACTAGAGAAAGTTTTTATAAAGAGAGCTTTGAGAAAGATTAATTATTGATTAGCTAATTGTTGTAGCTTACGGGTTTGGGCTTGATGTAATGAGTCCTATATATAAAGGGTTTAGGGTTTGGAAAAGAGGTGAAGCCAATCACATGAGAGTCGTATAGTGTGTTTGTGTGTGTGTTTCTTGTAGTCTGATGAGAGTTCTCCAATAAATCAAAAACACTTATTTTGTCTATCGATTTCTCTCCTAAATCCTTTATTGTTTGATTGTTTTGGGACCAACAAGTGGTATTAGAGCTAAGCAAATCATCAGATTTGTTTGTTCCTATGGAATCATTCAATAAGAAGAATTTTTTTTTGGGGTTTTGAAGCTGTTCACAAAGCAAAAATTTTGGAACTGGAAGATGAAGATAGGTGTTTGGGTTGAAATTTGAAACAACTTTAGGGTTAATTTATTGGATATTACAAGTTGTTTCATCATTTTTATTGGATCCGGAATGGAATTTATGTTTGAAAAGTCGTCTCCCAACTCTTCAAATCTGAAATTCCGACTCGGACTTTGGAATTTTATAGTTGGACATTGGATTTGGAAGCCTCAAATTGAAGTCGGATAAAAAAAAGTGGAAATTGGGTCGGACTTCACATTTGGAATCGGAGCAAAATATGAGTTGGAATTTTGGAATGGCAAGATTGGGATATATAATTTTGGATTCTCAACGTAAAAATTGGACTCGGATTATTAGCATTGAAATTGAAGTGTTTTAATTGGTTAACAATTGAATTCTCCGAGTCTAACAATTGAAATCTCCGAGTCACGTGATTGGCATGAGAGTTAATTCAAAGTTTGAAGACTTTGACTTCTTTGGCCCCTGCAGTTTGAATTGGTTAATAATTTAAATTTTCAAGTTTTGAGATTTGACGCTGCCAGCCCTTATACTTTCAATCTTATTTATTTGTCAATTTTAGACAAATTGTTCAAATCCAGTCCCTGCACGTCAAGTTTCAAATATATTCAGATTTGGTCCCTTAATTATTAGGTTTTGAAATGTTCATTTTTGGTCCCTCTAGTTTAGCTCTGAATATCTACAAGATCAACCCCTAGAGTTCAAAGTTCTGAATTTTCACAAATTCTACCCCTGGAGTTTATTCACGATTAATTTTGCAAACTTTGCAAATTTTGCAATATCGGTCCTGGAGTTTGAGATTTCACATCTTTTTCAAAAATTTTTATTTTTTTCTGACTTGGGACTTCCAAGTTTCGGGGTTTGGGACTATTTGACGGGATTTTTTTCCCGACGATGCTAAAGTGCTCAAATTCAATTCAGGAATTATCTTCAAATGCGCTTTGAAGACCATAAGATGAATCGGGCTTTCGAGTTTTATTATTTTTGAGGCACAATTTCTTAGTGGCTTTGATGTTCTATATGGCCCAAGTGGTTGATTACTTTCATTTCGATTCTGATCCACGCAGATTCAAATACAGATATGCTACAAATTCTTGCGCTTAAATAGCCACCTTTCTATCCCAATTGGTTTGTAAACATCACATCAGCCTAGTTTTAGCCCAGTTCAATTTTCAATCGTGAAAATTGAATTTCTCTCATTTCCCCAACTATTTCAGATTCTTTGAAATCATGTCTGATTTGTAACGATTTCAGAACGACCATGATTGGATTTTGCATTTGGTTAGATTACTCAGAAAGCTAACTTTCTAATGTTTTCCGAATAGCCCTTTTTGGCCTAGCATTCTTCCATTCGGCCTTTTTGCCTTAAACTCCAAATCGGCCCAGGACTAGTTTTTTGAGAAGAACCCGGTAGTGAAATATTTATCTAGAAAGGAAAAAAATTTCAAGGGGCGCTGCCCCTCAGACCCGACAAGGGCGGTCACCCTTGACCCCATCCGCTAATCGGGTAGCGAAACCCCCGTGCTGAGTCTGCCTAGGGATGTTATAGTTAGATAATCTCTCGATTAGGTAAAACCACTAATGCATTAGAGTATTTTACAGATTCGATAGACGAGGCGTACTTGGGGAAAACGGTTTAGGTGTAGGTGAGTTCCCTTATCAAAATCTTTTTATACGTCTGGAAATGTTTATGAAAATATTCTGAACTGTTTACATTTGATAAATTGTCTCTGATAACATACATTATGAGTATGCTTATATTGATTTATGTATGTGTTTAACTCTGTGTGTGTGTGGGGGGGGGGGGGGGGTGGCATCGTGGGCAGTGGTTACCAAGGGACCGTACATCCCTTGGGAGTGAGTGTGGTGTGGAGCACGAACTTGGTTCGTCCTCCCTTAAAAGAGCATTCGAGGGAGCCTGCCACTAGAGGTGTTACCAAGACCTGGGAGGTCTACGGTAGCCCAGTTCTACGTCACAGGGTGATGACTTCCTTGCCCACAATGCATCCCGAAACTTTGTTTAAATTAATGTTTTCTTGGGCCAGCGGACTGCTTTGTTGCATAAACTGTTCTTGAGGGA
Organism: Centaurea solstitialis; assembly: GCA_030169165.1. Classification (NCBI taxonomy): domain Eukaryota; kingdom Viridiplantae; phylum Streptophyta; class Magnoliopsida; order Asterales; family Asteraceae; genus Centaurea; species Centaurea solstitialis. The sequence goes on from CM058045.1 coordinate 450,119, forward strand.
ATTCAGTAGACCTTACGGTCTAACCCTCGTTTTCAAACTCTTAAAAAAATCGAGCTTCTTGAGGCAAGGAGAAGGTTAGCGGTTAGTTTAGTCATCTGTTAGCTCCTAGAGGAATAAATTAGTTTATTAATATCTCAGCTATGGAGGGTTGTTCCACTAGCACTACTTATTATGATTTTATTAAAATGATATAAATAATATTGAATATTTTTATAATAATATAATCAATGATTAAATCTTTGAAATTAATGAATTTATTGAAGTTATGTGATTCTTTTTAACTCTTGATTTTTTTATTTATTTTTATAGAATTATAAGAAATCAAAGGAGAGTGGATAACAAGTAGATTTAGTACACATAATCAAGAAGATATATTCTTCAAGCCAAATACATTAGAATTAAAAAGGAGACAACCCACTAAAGACCAACAGTGCCATATATGAATGTGTCTTTGATCCATATTTAATTAATTAAAGCCAAAACTAAAATTGCAAAACATATGGAATCTCATCTCACTTGATCACTCCATCATCCTCCATCTTCATCAACCTAAAATTAATGAATCCTACAATTTCCACATCAACATCATCATATCAGTAAACTTTATTTGTTTCCTTGAAAAACTTGTTAGGCGTAACCAATCACTATAGCAAAAAAAATGGTTTTATAGAATGCAAATTTTGTCCCAATGTCATGATTTATTGGTTTATAAGACTTAATGAAGTGACAGAAGCAAAAAATGTGTCATATACAAAGTCGTTATAATAGGAAATTATTGAGCGTTCTAACAAGCTTTTAGGGTCAATTTCTAAATAAAGTGTTCAATTAGTCTTTTTAACTGAAGTTATTAGACGAATGTCTTATAAAAACATGTGGCAATTCTAAAAGGTAAAAAGTTAACAAGACACTATATATTAAAACTGTTATAAATATCTGGTTAATTAGGATGTTCAAATACGTCCTCATATCGTGTTGCTAACACTTTTTATATATAGACATACAATTATATGGTCCTATAAACGAGAGTCTTAAAAACCAGTTTACTAAGACATTTCGACATTTTGGCATCCTATAAAACCAATTTCGTTGTAGTGATTTTATGGACAAAGTCCTATGAATTAACATTTGAAATTCATGGACAAAGAGTGTAGTTTTAGAGGATAAAAAAAAATCAATGCATCATCGTAAATTATTGTTTAAATTATATTTTGAATGTATGAAGAGCTGATTATATAGAAAACTGAACTTAAACAGAGTCCAGGTTTGACTTCCATAGATAATCACGAGAGAAAAATCATTATAGTGGACGTACTTGGAGCAGTCGGTATCGGGGCCGACAATCTTATAGGGAATGTTGACACCACACTTGGCAGGAAGGAACTAGCGGCGTTTGCCGGGTTGAACCCATGGTAAGCCGCATAAGCATTCTTAAGGCAGACGCAGGCGATTTTCCGGTTAGCCGTGGTTCGAGCAGCATTATTAAGTGCCCTAACACCATTACAACAACCCCCCAATGCTCCACCTGACCTTAGGTATGAGAGGCAAGGCAACACGCTACTAGCCACTTGACCACAATTAATATTGGCTTCTGTAGGGGGTGCCAAAACCACCATGCAAGCCACCATCACACAAGCCATCTTCATCAACATACCACCTGCCATTGTTTAAAATGTATTAGTGGGGTTTGGATGAATGGAAATGGATGGGGTGTATGGGGTTTATATAGAGCCAAGAGTGACTTTTTGGGACCACTACCAAATTTTCATTTTGGAAACGGTCATTTATTAACCAATGACTAACAAGACGTTAGCGCATGCGCAAGGAATTGCGACGACCAGTTGTTACAAGCTTAATCACAGAGTTTTTTGCACTGTTAATATAATTTTGAAAAAAATTAACAAAAGTAAGTTGGTTTTTTTCATTATCAAAAGTATGGGTTTCGGTGTTTGAAACCCCGGTTTATTGATAAGTTTTCAGGGTTCCTAATCCCGATTATTTTCTAATGGCACAATCTACACCTGATATTCTGTATTTTCTTTTTAATTAAAAACTTATTTACCAGGATTTCAAAACCTGGTTCTTAACTGTAATAAATTGAATTCCATTGAATTGAATTTTCAATTTACATATTAACCCTTTATAGTAATTATTTAATCAGTTTATTTTATATATTTTAGTTTTCTATTTTCATTTTCTATTTCAATAATACTAACAAATATAATCGTATATTAACTAAAATATGTTAATAAAATACGTTTTAATTTTAACAAGCAAACCATTATAATCGTCTCATCGATACCTTCGAAATGAGTCCAATTTTAACAAGCAAATCCCTTTTAAAAACATTTCATTTTTTCAATAAAAACACCAAAATATAAAACAATTTCGTCAACTTTTTTATAGTTTAACTTTATCATATTAAACAATTTCATGATTATATTAAGATAATAAAATCCATAAATATTTAATATTGAGCTCATTTCGAAGGTATCGACGAGACGATTATAATAGTGTAACTTGTTAAGATTAAAACGTATTTTATTAATGTATTAGTTAATATAGGATTATACGGTTACTATTATTAAAATAGAAAATAAAGAGTAGATAACTAAAAAGTATAAGATAAACTAACTAAATAACTATGAGGGATTATTATGTAAACTGAAAATTCGATTCAATGGAATTTAATTTAGTGTTAATTTCATGTATACCCTTATTAAAGCTAAAAATTTCATATTTAGCCAACATAATCTATAAATATCATATATAAGCTTATTAACCTATCAAAATATCATATTTATCCAAATAACAAATTTTGTTAATTTTTAACAAGATTTAATAATCTAAAATAGTAAAATGACTATTATACCCTTTTTAAGTTTATTAAAAAAATAATAACTTTTTTCTTTTTCTTTTTTAATAATTTTAATTCTTCTACTTTTAACTCTTATTTTCTTTCTCCAGCACCACATGAACACCACTAATTTCAACTCCATCATGGCCGCTTGAAAATCAAGATATAAATTATTCCAATTCCACCATCCCCAATTCCATCAATCGCTAATCAAACCCACCAAACCCTCTTTCAATTCCCTCACGTGGCCCGCCATCATCTTACTTGTTTCTCTCAACTTCTTCCTTGTTCTTACAAAGAGATCGCAAATTAAAAACCTTTACCAACATTAACATCGTTATATAGATCTTCATAATCATCATTATCTTCGCCTAAAAAACCCTCGTCCACAACACTGGAAATAGCTTCATTTTTGATGAAATTGCTCATTTGCATCTCCATTGCCATGGCCCTCGTTTTGATCCATGATTCCCAAACTCCTTAATTTCTAGGGCTTATATCTCTTCTAGATTCCCATCCTTAGCTGGGGTGGTATGGATCCGATATGGTGACCGATACCGGTGGTAACACCACCGTGGTTGACCGGTACCACACCGACAAGCAATCCAACCGGCATCCCCATGCCATTCTCTCTTCTTACCCCACCCCACCCCATCCTCTCTTTCCTTTCTTTCTATCTCTCTCTTCTTTCTCTCCCTTTTTTTTTTCTTCTTCTTTTATTTTTTTAATTAACTAATTAGATTGGAATGGAGTTGGTATGGGTGTGGATGAATTGGTATGGTGTTGGTAAGGTGTTGGCAAGATAGTGGAAATCTGATGTGGCGCTGAGGTGGCAGCTGGTAAAGGTGGTACCACTAAAGATGGCGTTATTCTAAAACGAGATTCTTAGTTAAATGAAAATAGAAGATGACAATGTACTGAAAGAAGGATAGTAGATTTCAATAATGGTGATTAGAGGAACTTACCAAAAAATCTATGAACCTGATTCTTGCCATGAAACAAATGGATCGACAAGGAGAGTTTGACAACTAAACCCTAAAATTTATTGAAGTTGTCTCCAGAGTCGAAAGAACAAGGATTTGTTTCACTTTTTTTAAAGGAAAAAAAACACATTCACATAAGGGTAAAAATGTCATTAGCTAAAAGTAATACTTAATAAATTAATAATTTTTATTTAAAATAATCCAAAATTAATAAAAAAAATGTTATTTGGGTAAATATGATATTTTGATCGGTTAAGAGTATACATGATATTTGAAGATTCAGTTGAATAAATATGATATTTTCAACTTTAATAAGGGCATATATGAAATTAACTCTTTAAATTATTACAGTCAAAGAACCGGATTTTGAAACCCCAGTAAATGAGTTTTTAATAAATAAATAAATAAAAGTACATAATGTCAAGTGTTTATTGTGTCATTAGAAGTCAAGAATTGGGATTTGAAACCCCGAAAACTTACTAATAAACCGTGGTTTCAAACCCTAAAAAACCATACTTTTGATTATAAAAAAAAACAACTTGCTTTTGTTAATATTTTTCAAAATTATATTAAAAGTGCAAAAAACTCCCAGTCGAACCACTTCAAACTACGGCTAAAAGAGCACCTATACCGAATCCAAAAGAAAAATGAGGATTGAACCTCGTTAGCAACGAACAACGTATTAAAGGTACGGTCGTTGAAGACCAGGTCATTCCACCCATTTTTTTTCTTATTTTTAACGTAAATAGAGTATTGCTTTAGTTTTATGGAGAATACTAGAAAAATTAGATTGCCGATTATCAATAATACCATAAAATTTGAAGTTGTTCTAATGTAATTGAAGGTAAATCATACATCCATAATCAATTTTTGTTCAAAACTGTTTCTTATTTCATTGATTTTTCATTAGTTCTTTCTCAAATATGAATAAAAGTAAATCATAAATAGATTGGTTATCGCTCGAGAGGTTCATAGTGTCCTAACTGAGTTCAAGCTTTTCCGTGAACATGCTTGGGGACATTTAAATAGGGTCATGTTTAGCCTCCAAAATTATCGGAGATTTATCAGATTTTGGCCTGGACACCTTCAAAAAAACAAGGTAATATACTTTTTTTTTAAATAAGAATGTCTAGAGATATTTTGTTGAAAAAAGTGATTTTTCTTAAAAGATATGAATCTCAAATATAATAAGTCTTCAGATATTTTGTTGAAAAATTTAATCATTGTAGTTAGAGATGCACAAAACCAGTTTTTTAACCGAACCGGTTTTTTAAAAATCGGTTTTTTATTAATCGGTTTTTTTCTTAACCGGTTTTGGCTTTGGAATTAACTTATATATAACCGGATCGGTTTAATAAAAAACCGGTTTGGAAAAAAACCGGTCAGGAAAGATGAGTTTTTTTTTTGGTTCTAATGATAAAAGTACATGTATCAAGAAGATATGGGGATGGGGCCCACCACATCATTGAAGAACTGTCCTACAATTGGCTACATTCCTCCCCTAGAACCCAACGGTCTGAAATATTTTGAAAAGAGCTTACCTTTTAAAAAATCGGTTTAAAACCGGTTAAAAAACCGGTTCGTATAAAAACCGGTTATTGAACCGGTTAAAACCGATCCGGTTTTTTTCTCAACCGGTTACAAAAAAAACCAGTTTCGGTTATTTTTTTCGGTTTTCGGTTAATCGGTTTTTTTGTGCACCTCTAATTGTAGTCATTGAATCTGAACAAATAAGAATTTAAATCTCCTAAAAAAAAGTATACGATTTATCTCAAGATTTATCAACGTGTCAATAGTAAAGTAAAATGAAGCAATAAAATAAAATAATTATATTATTTGTACTTGCCGTTAGGCTACCCACACCCAACCCTCTCAACCCTTCCAACCCACTCACTTTTTTAATGCCACATCAGTTGACACATCAGCTTTTTCCCAACCCTCTCTTTACCCTCCCATAACCCTCTACAACTCACACCCAACCCTCTCAACCCTCTCACACACAACACACACAACACACACAAAATAAAGCGGGTTGGAGAAGCCGCTTACACCCATAACCCGCCGGCTACCCACACCACGCAGCCAACCCGCCGGGTGTTTTTGAACCTGGTGGGCCAACCCGCTGCCAACGGCCGGGTTGGGTGCGGACAACCTTATATATTTTTCATGTTCAAACAATAATAAACCTATACTTAATTAACATTTTCAATATTCAAATGACAATCACATGTAATTGTAGTTTGAATTCTCGATAAATCTCCAAATATATTGTCAAAAATGTTGTCTAAGGAAAACTTTGATAAATCTTTTGAAAAAAAAACCCATTAATTAATAAAAAAATTTATTAGGAAGAAAAGTATGGCATTCATCTCTATATAAAGCCATCTCCACAGGCTGTTGATATCCACGCTAAACAACTTCCTTCCTTTTTTTGTTCTAATTAATCAACAATGGCGGCCATGCATATAAAGATGTCTTGTGCTTTGTTGTCCGTGATGGTTCTGGTGGCGTTGTGGTCGCCGGTGGCCGAGGCTGTGACATGTGGTGAGGTGGTGAGCGCGGTGGCAGTGGCACCGTGCCTTGGGTACCTTAGGAACGGTGGTGCTCCACCGCGGGTGTGTTGTAAGGTCAGAGGGATCAGAAATAAGGCAAGAACCACTCGCGATTAATTGTTTAAAGAGTGCTTCTTCGTCTTACCGCGGTGTTAGCGGGAATTACGCCGCCAGTCTCAGGTCCCAGAAAATTGTATGGGAAGTTGATGGCATTACGACCCAAACCGAACCCTACGTGACCCATTACGACCCCAAAGCAGACCTTCAGCAATTTTTCCAAAGGAGGTGGCATCATTTTAAATACTATTAACAATTTTTCCAAAGCAGACCTTCAGCAAAGACTGAAATGACAGCAAATCCCCCATACTTTTGAAGTTAATAAAACTAGGGTATTAGGCTACACACCCATACTCTCCAACCCTCTCAACCCACTCACTTTTTGAATGCCACATCAGCTTCCACATCAGCTTTTGGTCAACCCTCTCTTTACCCTCCCATAACCCTCTACAACACACACCCAACCCTCCCAACCCACTCACTTTTCAATTTATTTTATTTATTTCATTTATTTTATTTAATTAAATAACATAATTAAATAAATAATATTGTTAAAAATAATTTGAAAATTCTAATATTAATAAAAATTACATAACATTAATAAAAAAATTACATAACATTAATAAAAAAAATTACATAACATTAATAAAAAAACTAAAAATCAATATCGAGGTTCCAAATATGTTCCACTAAATCCGCCCGAAGATTATGGTGAATAGTTGAGTTTCTCACTTGGAAAATATTCACCATACGTTGCTCCTCAGTGAGTTGCGGGTTAGGTGGATCCGGAATATCGTTCGGCACAACACAAATGGCCTTGTTTTTGTTTTCGAGTATCATATTGTGCAATATGATACACGCGTACATAACTTTGCGCATCGTAGGTATCTCCATGAAGCGAGACGGTTGTTTGATTATATTCCAACGTTTACGGAGAATGCCGAAAGCTCGTTCGATATCTTTACGTGCCGCTTCTTGCGCTCCCTTAAACTTAATTCGTTTATCGTCTTCCGGATAGGAAAACGCTTTGACAAAAGTAGCCCATTCCGGATATATCCCATCCCCGAGATAATATCCGTGCTTGTAGGTCGCCCCATTTACTTGAAAAGTTCGGTCGGGTGCGATTCCGTTATACACATCTTCGAAGATGGGCGAATGATTGAGCACGTTTAGGTCGTTCATGGCACCGGGACAACCAAAGAATGCGTGCCAAATCCATGCGTCTTGGGAGGCCGCCGCTTCTAAAATGATTGACGGATGCGGTTTATCGCCTCGATGGTATTGACCTTGCCATGCAACCGGACACATCGCCCATTCCCAATGCATGCAGTCAAGGCTACCGAGCATGCCGGGAAATCCGTGACGGTCATCGTGCGTGGCGTACAACTGCTGAATATCTTCGTAAGTCGGCTTGTGTAAATATACTTTTCCATACATTTGTATAATTCCCTCAACGAAGTGGTTTAGACACTTGCGTGCCGTTGACTCTCCCATGCGGACGTAGTCATCCCATGCGTCACCGGTTATTCCATACGCCAGTTGCCGAATTGCCGCCGTACACTTTTGGTGTGTGGACAAACCCGGCAACCCCGTAGCATCGTACTGTTGTTGGAAATATGGGTACCGTGTGTATAAATCATAGACTATTCGTGTGAATAGATTTCTCGACATCCTAAAACGTCGCTTGAACGTCTTCTCCGGGTACGTCGGGTTTTCGTCAAAGTAGTCCGCCATTAGCCTTGCGTTAGCTTCTACCCGACCCCTGTCTATGTTAGGGGCCTTCGAACGACGAATCGATGATGATGCGTTTGCTTGTTTGACAAGATGCGCAAAGATTTGCGCATCTTGTTCCCAGTCTTCGTCGGTATCCGTGGATGATGAATCGTTCAAATAACCGGGTTGTGCCATTGTGGATGTATGTAGAAGAGAGTAGTGGTGTAAGAAATATGGTTGGAGGATGAAGAAATTTGTGTAATAATATTTGGTTGGGTATGTGTATATGTTGTGTATAGAGGGTATATATATATATATATATATTATATATAGAAGGTATTAAATGAAAAAGAAAAAAAATAAAAAAAATAAAAAAATAATATTTATCCGTTGGAGAGAGCCGTTTGACAACGGCTCTCCCAAACCGTTGTTGCCTTGAAGCCGCCGGCTTCAATCCCTGCGCACCCAAACCCTCTAACCCGCCGGCTTCACCTCACTCTTGCCCGCACCGAAGCCGCAAGGCGGTGCGTGTAGCCTTACAGCTTTGTTTAGGTGTTGTTGGAAAAAGATGTCATTTACAAGTAGAAATCACAATTTTGCAGCTTTCAGTGAGAAAAGAATGAATTATTTAAGCAAAGATGTGGATGTTAGTTGAATCTTGAATGTCATATGGCAGTCAGATTTTGTGTTTATTAAGTAGAAGCATGATTTGATCTCAATAAAAATATTTTAGGGAAGAAATTCTAGATAACAATAATTGATACCATTAAGGCTACACGCACCCAACCCACTCACTTTTTGAATGCCACATCAGCTGCCACATCAGCTTTTGGTCAACCCTCTCTTTACCCTCCTATAACCCTCTACAACACACACCCAACCCTCCCAACCCTCTCACTTTTCAATTTAATTTATTTATTTTATTTAATTAAATAATATAATTAAATAAAACATGTAATTAATTAATTAATAATAAGATTAATAATTAATTAACTAAAAATTAAAATTACATAATTAATTAACTAAAAATTAAAATTAAACATTACATAATTAAATAAAATAAACTAATACATTAAATAAACTAAAAATTACAAGCCATATTTGGCTTTGATCTCCTCTTTTCGTTTCAAAGTATCCTTGAGCTTCTTACCCCGGAGATAGTAGTGCGGGGTGGTGTAAAACTTAATGTCTTTCTCTTGTTGGGTCGTTGGTGAAAGTTCTCCCTCATCGGAAGTGTCTTCCTCTTGTACGGGTTGGTAATTGGGTTGGTAACCGGGTACAAATTGTGGTTGATAAGGAGAACCAAAATCGATTGGAGGAAATTGTGGATTAGGAAACGGTTGATAAGGAAACGATTGATAAGGACACGGTTGAGGAGCTTGTGAAGAGCTCCCGGGTTGATTGGGTTGTGAAGAGCTCCCGGGTTGAGGAACTTGAGGATGAGTAATTGTGATAGAAGAGAGCCGTTGAAGAGAGCCGTTGAAAAAAAGTAAAAAAAAAATATATATATTTTACCGTTGAAGAAAACGGCTCTCCCAACCCAATTTGCTCCCAACCCACCGGCTTGAAGAACTCGTGCACCCGACCCGCTGAACCCGGCGGGCTTAGCCGATGGAACCCGCTGTGCACCCAACACAGCGGTGCGTGCAGCCTAATGGAGAGGAAACAAATAGTCATGTGAAATAGCAATTAAAATATATGTTGGTGCAATATAGGGGTGTAAACGAGTCAAGCCGAGCTTGAGCTCGAGACTTTATGTTAAGCTCGAGTTCGACTCGATAGCTCGACAAGCTTTCATACTTCTAGCTCGAGCTCGAATCGTGAAAGATACATTATAGTTCGATCTCGACTCGAAAAGGTCGAAATTACATAAAAAGTTAGGTTATTTAGGTGATAGCTTGAGCTCGGCTAGAAAAGCTCGAAAGATACATATTTAGGTTATTTTGATAGATGCCCCTTATATATACATAATATATAATAGGGGAGTGATCATTTGCAAACCACTGTTAAATGATATAAAAAATATATTTATGCTATATAAGGCTCAAAAAGCTCGATAAGAACTCGAGTCGAACTCTTAAAAGCTCGAGCTCGGCTCGTTAAATATTCGAGCTTGTTTTTTGGGCTTGAGCTCGAACTCAAACTCAATAAAGTTCGACTCGAACGAGCCAAGCTCGAGCTAATCGATAAAAGCTAGCTCGACTCGTTTACACCCACTGCAATAATAGCAATAGCAATCTTCTTTTTTGGAATATCATTGTTTCTTTCTTATTCATCAATCACAGAGATACATTAAAACAAGTATTTACTATTGAAATCAAGTATTTTCTTATAACATCTCTAATAGTTTTTTATTCTTTCTAATTTTCTTCAAAATACATTTACATGTAAATTATGAGTGTATCTAATAGAACCTTATTGATTCTATCTAAGAACTCTTAATTAGCTGTCATGTAAGTTTTGTTTTATATGTTTGAACGTAAATATCACTCAAATATACCATTTAAAAGGTAATGAGTGGTTCGTAGAATCTAATAATTCTTCTCTTAACAACTTGACTATAAAAGCCAAAGTGGTCTTTTGCGTGTTTGAACATTTTTTGCTTGGGAATAAACTTATTTCCATCTCTTTCAATATTTTAATTTTACTATTTCTGCATTTTGAAGATATATTCTTATCTTAGATTACATGTTAAGTTTTTCCAATATATTATGGTGAATTTTATTCCCACCTCCTGGTAAGGGGGTGGGAGTTGGGGGTGTAAGTACACGTGTGGGACTTAGAGTTGGGACCCAATGAATTATATGGGTGACAAATGGAGATAGCAACCCCTATATTATTTATTACAGAGAAAATAAAGATTTTATTTTAAATCTGTTTTATATTTTTTTCAAAAAATTAAGAAAACAAAAGAAGACTCCAAACAAAAGAAAAACTTCAAATCAAAAAACACACTAATGAGTTGGTTTATTGTTATTTTATTTGAAGTCTTATTATGACTAAATTGAAATGATATGATTAACATTGAATTTTTTTTATAATAATATAATTAGTGTATAAATCTCTGAAATTAATGAATTTATTGAAGTTATGTGATTCTTTTTAACTCTTGCTTTTTTATTTTTAAATAATTATAAAAAATCAAAGGAGGATAAATAACAAGTAGATTTAGTACACATAATCAAGAAGATATATTCTTCAAGCCAAACATTAGAATTAAAAAGGAGAAAACCCAGCTAAAGACCAGCAATAGCATATCCATCTTTGATTAATTAAAGCTAAAACTAAAATTGCAAAATGGAATCTCATCTCACTTGATCACTCCATCATCCTCCATCTTCATCAACCTAAAATTAATGAATCCTACAATTTCCACATCAACATCATCATATCAGTAAACTTCCATTTGTTTCCTTGGAACACTTGTTAGGCAAAACCAATCACTATAGCAAAAAATGGTTTTATAGAATGCAAATTTTGTCCAATGCCATCATATATTGCTTTATAAGACTTAATGAAGTGACAGAAGCAAAAAATGTGTGTCGTATACAAATTCGTTATAACAGGACGTTATTGAGCATTCTAACAAGTTTTTAGAGTCAATTTCTAAATAAAAAGTTCTATTAGTCTTTTTAACTAAAGTTATTAGATGAATGTCTTATAAAAACATGTGGCAATTCTAAAAGTGTCATGTAAAAAGTTAACAAAACACTATATATTAAAAGTGTTATAAATATCTGGTTAATTAGGATGTTCAAATACATCCTAATATCATGTTGTTAACACTTTTTATATATAGACATACTATTATGGTCTTATAAACGGGAGTCTTAAAAAACCAGCATTTCAACATTTTGGCGTCCTATAAAATCAATTTCGTTGTAGTGATTTTATGTACAAAGTCCGATGAATTAACATTTGAAATCCATGGACAAAGAGTGTAGTTTAGAGGATTAAACAAATCAATGTATCTTCAAAAATGCTTGTTTAAATTATATTTTGAATGTAGGAAAAGCCGATGATATAGAAATTTCTGTTGAACGTAATTAATTAAATAGAGTTCAGGTCGACTTCCATAGATAATCATGAGAGAAAAAGTCATTATAGTGTACGTACTTGGAGCAGTCTGTATTGGGCCTGACGATGTTGTAGGGAATGTTGACACCACATTTGGCAGGAAGACCAGCTGCGCTTGACGGGTCAATCCCCGGGAACGACGAATAAGCGTCCTTAAGGCAGCCGCAGGCGATTTTCCGGTTAGCCGTGGTTCGAGCAGCATTATTAAGTGCCCTAACACCATTACAGCAACTCCCCAATGCTCCACCTGACCTTAGGTATGAGAGGCAAGGCAACAAGCTGCTAAGCACTTGACCACACTTGATAATATTGGCTTCTGTAGGGGGTGCAAAAACCACCATGCAAGCCAACACCACACAAGCCATCTTCATCAACATACCACCTGCCATTGTTTAAAATGTACTAGAGGTGTTTTATTAATTAATTAGGATGAATGGGAAAATGGATGGAGTGTTGAATGGGATTTAATTTATATAAAGCCAAAAGTGACACTTTTCGGGACCACTACCATTTTTTCTTATTTTTAACATAAATAGGATATTGCTTTAATTTTATTGAGAATACTAGAAATATTTAAGATGTTACCGGTTATTACACTACAAGAAAAAACTATATCCACGACGAGTCACTTTTGACCTTTAAGGTGACCCACGATACACGTTCTGCGACGACATAAATTTGAACTTGTTCAAATGTAAATGAAGATAAATCATCCATTCATACCTATCCATTTTTGTTCAAAATCAAAACATTAATCAGTATCCTAGTGGTTGGTAACATCTTTGGGGTGGACAGTGGATGACATCCCTGTCTAGCTACCCGGGGTCGTTTCATGGGTTGAGCATGTGGCGATACGCTGACTATGGGTCGACTTTCGGGTCTGTCCATGGTCGCCGAGGATTAGTGGGTCCATATGGATCCCGAATACTTCGTCGACTTCGTGTCGAAACGTGTGCCTGGGTTATCTACATGTGGTCCAAAAACAAATGTTCAAAAGTCTTCTTATTTCATTGATTTTTCATTACTTCTTATTTCATTGATTTATTATTTTTTTTATTTATTTTAAATAATCACTAACATAACACCCCACCCACATTATCTACATGCTAACAGTCACGTAAAATAGGCATCAGTTGTACCATATATTGTAAACATATAATTAAATACCCAACACAATGCATATGTTATGTTTCATATAATTATAACCTGACGCAAAGCCCGGGCTCTTAATAATTTTTTTTTGAACGACATGTTGCAACGGAGTATCATCGTGTCACCATGACACCAAGTCACGATGGCATGAGTTTGAAACTTCTCCAAGAAGAATAACCACCGGACTCTTAATAACTAGTTCTAAGTATTATTCACATTTTTTTCCAAAGCAGACCTTCAACAAAGGCCGAAATGACAGCAAACCCCCTAGACTTTTTGAAGTTAATAAAACACAACTTCTTTAATTAGGTGTTGTTGGAAAAAGATGTCATTTGCAAGTAGAGATCACAATTTTGCAGCTTTCGGTGAGAAAAGATTGAAGAAGTATTTAAGCAAAGATGTGGATGTTGGTTAAATGCCAAATGGCAAATTCAGATTTTGGGTTTATTAACTAGAAGCACTTGATCTTAATAAAAATATTTTAGGAAAGAAATTCTAGATAACAAGAATTGATTAAGCCTGTCCATAAGATGCGTAAGAAGAGATTCGAATTTGAGGTAAATGGGATACCATCTACATCTCCCACAGGCCTTATTGCTATGCCACAAGCCTTGTGGTTAAGAAAATATATATTCTTCAAGCCAAATACATTAGAATTAAAAAGGAGACAACAAGAAAAGACCAACAGGGCTATATATGAATGTGCCCTCCATCTTTTATTAAAGCTAAAATTAAAATTGCAAAACATATGGAATTTCATCTCACTTGATTACTCCATCATCCTCCATCTTCATCAACCTAAAATTATTGAATCCTGCAATTTACAGTGATTCCACATTATCATATCAGTAAACTTCCATTTGTTTCCTGGAAACTTGTTAAGCAAAATTAACCAATAACTCACTATAGCAAAAAATGGTTTTATAGAATGCAAATTTTGTCAATGTCATGGTATATTGCTTTATAAGCTTAATGAAGTGACAGAATCAGAAAATGTGCCATATACAAATTCCTTATAATAGGATGTTATATTGAGCATCTAACAAGTTTTTAGAGTCAATTTCTAATATAGTGTTTTATTAGTCTTCTTATCTAAACTTACTAGATGAATGTCTTATAATAAAAACATGTGGCAATTCTAAATGTGTCATGTAAAAAGTTAACAGGAGACTATATATTAAAAGTGTTTATAAATATCTTGTTAGGATGTTCAAATACATCCTAATATCGTATTGTTAACACTTTTTTTTATATATAGACATACAATTATTTGGTCTTCTAAAACCAGTTTACTAAGACATTTTGACGTCCTATAAAACAAAAGTCCGATGAATTAACATTTCAAATCCATGGACACTCAGTGTAGTTTTAGAGAATTAAACAAATTAATGCATCATCATAAATGCTTGTTTAAATTATATTTTGAATGTATATATGAAGAGCCGATTATATAGAAATACTGAATGTAAACAGAGTTCAGGTTTAACTTCCATAGATAATCATGAGAGAAAAATCATTATAGTGGACATACTTGGAGCAGTCGGTATCCGGGCTAATGATCTTGTAGGGAATGTTGATACCACACTTGGCAGGAAGACCAGTGGCATTTGACGGGTTAATCCCATGGTAAGCCGAATAAGCATTCTTAAGGCAGCCACAGGCGATTTTCCGGTTAGCCGTGGTTCGAGCAGCATTATTAAGTGCCCTAACACCATTACAACAACCCCCCAATGCTCCACCTGACCTTAGGTATGAGAGGCAAGGCAACACGCTGCTAGCCACTTGACCACAATTGATATTGGCTTCTGTAGGGGGTGCCAAAACCACCATGCAAGCCAACACCACACAAGCCATCTTCATCAACATACCTCCTGCCATTGTTTAAAATGTATTAGAGGGGTTTGGATGAATGGAAATGGATGGAGTGTATCGGGTTTATATAGAGCCAAGAGTAACTTTTTGGGACCACTGCCATTTTTTCATTTTGGAAACGGTCGTTTATCAACCAATGACTAGCAAGACGCTATCGCACACGTAAAGAATTCCAACGACCAGTTGTTACAAGCTTAATCGGAGAGTTTTTTGCACTTTTAATATCATTTTGAAAAAAATTAACAAAAGTAAGTCGTTTTTTTTTCATTATCGAAACTATGTTTTTTAGGGTTTGAAACCCCAGTTTATTGGTAAGTTTCGGGGTTTCTAATCCCAATTATTGACTCTTAATGACACAATCTACACCTAACATTCTATATTTTCTTTTTAATTAAAAACTCATTTACCAGGATTTCAAAACCCAGTTCTTGACCGTAATAAATTGAATTCCATTGAATTGAATTTTCAATTTACATATTAACCCCTTATGGTAATTACTAGAAATTGCCCGTGCGGCGGATGCTGCACGAAACACATAAAATTCTATAACAAAGAGGGATATTGATCATCATCTTTTGACTCATGCGAAAAATAACATTTAAGATTTTTCTTAACATATTTTTGTTCATATATAATTATTTATCTTAATATGATAAAGATTTAAAATGAAACATGAAAAAATAGGGGATTAATAGTAAACTAAATGACTAATCATAAAAGGATTAACTGTAACTCTAATTAATAAACAATTATTATTTAATATATGAAAATTAAATAATATAATTGTATTAAAATTATATAAATATATTAAAATTTAAAAATATGATTAAATAAATATTCGTATTGGACTCATTTTGAAGATATTTTCGAGACGATTATAATGGTATAATTTGTAAAAAATAAAAATAAAAATTTCAATATATTTTACACAATTTACATTATTTATGTTAATATAATAAGGGTGTAAAATGAAAAAAGAAAAAATAAGGGGGTAAAAGTAATTTAATTAAGTAACCATAGGGATATAGAGTGTAAGTTATGAATGGAATTTGAGTAGTGGGAAGAAAGGCACTTTCCAATTGGTGCATTCTAGGCTTGTACTTAATGCTTTAGAATATATAACATTGATGAAAAACAGTTTTGCTTAAAAAAACTAATTTATATACAGTATAGATTTAGTTAGTTTATTTTATATTTTTTAGTTTTCTATTTTTCATTTTCTATTTTAATAATATAACAAATATAATCATATATTAGCTAAAATGCGTTAATAAAATACGTTTTAGTTTTAACAAGTTAAACCATTAAAATCGTCTCGTCGATATCTTTGAAATGAGCCAAATATTGAATATTTTTGAATTTAAAAACATTTCATTTTTACAACAAAAACATCAAAATATAAAACAATTTCGTCAATTTTTTATAATTTAAATTAAATTATTTCATGATTTATATTAAGATAATGAAACTCAGAAATATTTAATATTGGGCTTATTTCGAAGGATCGACTACAAGGTATAAAATAAACTAACTAAATAACTATAAAGGATTAATATGTAAATTGAAAAGTCAATTCAATGAAATTTAATTTATTATAGTCAAAGAACCGGATTTTGAAACCCCGGTAAATGAGTTTTTAATAAATAAATAAATAATACAGAATGCCAGTTGTTGATTGTGTCATTAGAAGTCAAGAATCGGGATTTGTAACCCCGAAAACTTACAAATAAACCGTGGTTTCAAACCCTCAAAAACCATAATTTTGATTATAAAAAAAAACTTATGTTAATTTTTTTTCAAAATTATATTAAAAGTGCAAAAAACTCCCAATCGGACCACTTCAAACTAATGAAACTATGGCTAAAAGAACACCTATACCGAATCCAAAAGAAGAACGAGGATTGAACCTCGTTAGCAACGAACAACGTATTAAAGGTACGGTCGTTGAACACCACGTCATTCCTCCCATTTTTTCTTATTTTTAACATAAATAGAATATTGCTTTAATTTTATGGAGAATACTAGAAAAATTAAAGACGTTGCCGATTATCAATAACGCCAGGAAATTTGGAGTTGTTCAAATGTAAATGAAGGTAAATCATACATCCATACCAATCAATTTTTGTTCAAAGCTGTTTCTTATTTTATTGATTTTTCATTACTTCTTTCTCGAATATAAATAAAAGTAAATCATAAATAGCCTTCCAGTGTTGTGACGGATTGGTTATCGCTCGGGGGTTTATAACGCTCTAACAGAGTTCGAACCTTTCCGTGCGCATGCATGTCTAAAAACATTTAAATGGGGCCATGTTTAGCTCCCAAAATTGTCGGAAATTAGTCGGGTTTTGGCTCGAACACCCTTCAGCAAAACAAGTAAATCATAAATATACTTTTTTTTTTAAAATATGAATGTCTAGAGATATTCTGATATTTTGTTGAAAAAGTGGTTTCTCTTAAAATATATGAATCTCAAATATAATAACTCTTCAGATATTTTGTCGAAAAAATAAATCATTGTAGAAATTGAACATATAAGAATTTAAATAAATCCTAGAAAAAAAGTATATATTTTATTTCAAGATTTACCAACGTGTCAAAAGTAAAGTAATACGATAAAATAAATTATATTATTTCTACTTGCCGTTATATATTTTTCATGTTCAAACAATAATCTTGGGAGATCAAACCTATACTTATTTAACATTTTCAATATTCAAATGACAATCACATGATGGTAAGATATATGTGATTGTCGTTTGAATCCGAATATAAATAATGGATAATAGAAATGGTGTGTTACTTTTGTTTATTCGTTCACTACAATTTATTATTAATTAGAATCGATATGATTTTTTCTGAATAGTAGAAAATCGGTTTATCAAATAATCAATTTGGATCTGATCCGATTTTGGAGCCAAATTTTGTAACCGTCTGAACCGGTTTCGAATGAAAAAAGAAGAAAAACGAATTTTATTTAACCGGTTTGAAACTAAACCAGTCACCTTTGAGGTATTTTATTGGGCCACTTAATTGAAATATGATTTTCAAAAGTTGGGCTTGAATTTGGGCCAACTATATAATTTATATTTTGCGCAAACTCTTACTCAACCAACTAAACTATATATAATATAATTTATATGACTTATTTATTAGCAAAATATAACGGCTACATTTCGAAATTGTGCAGACCGGATCGAAACCAAACCGGTTCAGTTTGGAACCGGTTAATCTGGTAAACCGGATCGGTTTGAAACCGGTTAATTAGGTTCAAAGCACTGATTGGGGGATTTTCTTAGGGATTGAAATAGGTGGTTTTGAGAAGGATTTAAGTAGTTTAGCATCATACCGATGTTGTGTAATTTAGCATCATACCGATGTTGTGGTTTTGAGAAGGATTTAAGTAGTTTAGCATCATACCGATGTTGTGTAATTTACGTGTTTGGTTTGGACACCTATATTTTAGCTTTAAAGGGTGTGTTTTAAGCTAGGACATTAGGTGGGTTTCCTATCTCTTAATTCTTATAAATGGTAAATGGTCTATGCATATTAATTTATGTTATAATTACACCAAATTGGTTGTGAACATGTGATGGCTTCATTGGGGGGTGTGACCCATCAAAGATGCTTGAATTCATTTCATGGCATTCCTCTAAGGGTGGGTGTGTGGTCCAAGCATGTTGTCACAAGTGTGGGTGATTGTAATTGTGTTAATGTCATTAATTTTATGATTATGATGACGTTATTTGTAGAATGAACATTGTACTTGAAGGAACTCATTAGCTAGACCTTCGGTCTAAATCCTCTCTTTATAAAAAAATCAAAATCATTTTCAGGTAAGTAGGCTAAGAGGAGTTCTAGAAAAGGGAAGCGCACGATCCTGGAACCTAGAGCATGGATAAAACGCTTTTAGCTTCGTTTAGACTTTACGGTTAGCATAGGGAAGCGCACGGTATTACTTTTGTGATTATGATGTGTTTGTTTCCATTACAACTTTTAAGATGTAATGAGGCTTTGACTATTGAAGTTGAGGATCTTCTAGGAAATTATCTATGTTATTGGTTTTGTTTTATATGTTATATAAATGCCGTTCGAATACCATTCAAAAGGTAATGAATGGTTCTTACAAAATGGCCTTACGCAATAATTCTTCTCTTAACAACTTGTCAATGAAAGCGAAAGGGATTTTTGGCCTGTGTGAAAGAGTTTTTTGGTTGGGAAAATTAAAGGCTATTTCCCATCTCTTTCAAGATTTAAATTTATAGATTTCTATATATTCTTCAACTATATTAAGAAACTTTTTTTAATTAACCTCTTCTTTTTCTGTTTTAAAATATTTTTAAGAAAATTTGTTGAAGTATAGAAAATAAATGAAAAACTTTAAAATATTTTATTTATGCATTCTGAAGATTGTTATTGGAGATTCTTTTGAAGACAAACGTTTTCCAATTTATTATTTATAGTAGAGAAAATAAAGATTTTTTTTTTACTTTTTTTTTGCTTTAAAATAGATTTTTTATATTATTCATAAAAACTGATAAAACAAAAAAAGAACTCTCACTAAGGTTGTGAGGAGCGCCTGCGGGCTTACATTCAGGCTCGCCTGCGGGCTTGTGAATTGTGAGGGTTCACGAGGGTTGCGCTATTCCCTGTGTGGGCTTGTGCCGCAGGTTTCGACAAAGGCTTCTTTACCCTTGTCTACCCGATCGTTTTCTCTCTCTCTCTCTCTCTCTCTCGCTCTCTCTCTCTCTCTCTCTCTCACTTTCACACTCATTCTTTCTCTCTTTATCTCTCTTAAAATATATATATATATATATGTATATATATTTAAAAAGAAACGATTAAGGGTATGAGGTTAGTGAGGACTTGTGGGTTGTAGTTAAAGCTAATGTGATAGTGATGGGTTTTGTGATGGGCTTGTGGGTTGCGTTACTCATACCCTAATGAGTTGGATTATTACTATCTTATTTCAAATATATAATTTACTTTAAATCCTTGAAATTGATGAATTTATTAAGTTAAATTAATCCTTTTTAACTCTTGATCTTTTTATTTTTATAGAATCATAGAAAATCTAATATTGATGCTCTAAAATTGTGAATAGTAAAAGAGTTGCAAGATGAATCAAAAGGAGGATGGATAACAAGTAGATTTAGTACATAGAATCAAGAACATATATTCTTGAAGCCAAATACATGGATTTAAAATGGAGACAATTACAGAGAAAGACCAGCAGCGTCATATCTGAACATGCACTCCATCTTTTATTAATGCTAAAAAGTAAATTGGGAAACATATGGAATCTCATCTCTCTTCATACTTCGTCATCTTCATCAGCCAAAACTTAATTAATCCTACAATTTCCACATCAACATCATCATATATCAGTAAACTTGTTAGGCAAAACCAATAACCCAGTACAACAAACACAATTTTATAAGATGCAAATTACGTCTAAATATCAAATATATTGTTTTACAAGACTTAATAAAGTTGATAGGATCAAACAATGTGCTTTGCAAAACAAATGTGTTACAATATGTGTTGAATGTTGGGTGTTCTAACAAGTTTTAAAAACATTTTTTTATAAAACATCTTATTAGGCTTTATATATGAAGGTTATTAGATTAATGTCTTACGAAAAAACACATGGTCATTTCTAAAAGTTGTCTAAAGGGTCCTAAAACACTTGTTAGGATATTTAAATACGTCTTAACATCATATTGTATATATACACACACAAACACAATTGTTTGTTCCTATAAACACAATCTTAATAGATATCCAGTAGGATGTTTTATCATAAATCACATAATGGCGTCTTATAGAACTATTTTGTTAAGATGTAATTTTAAGAACAAACTCGACGAGTAAACATTTCTAATCCGTCGACAATGAATGTAGATTAGATATTTAAACAATACCAATGCATCATCACACTACTAGAAAATAAGGGTATTTCAAAAGAGACGGTAAACCATGGAAAACAAGCTTTACCGATGGTTTTCCAATGGAAATGAGAATTGATAAAAAGTTGGCCAGCAAAACCTAGTGACAGTTTTCCGATGGCATTTTACAGACGATATCCCGACTCTTCTATTTACCAACGGTTTTTCAACGACTAATTAAAAAATAAAATAAAAAAGGAACAATCAGTAAGCAATCGGAAAGTAGTCGGTAACGGCAGCCGGTATTACATATATAGTTTTTTAGTAGTTGTCATGAATGTTTTTTTTTTGGTTTATTGGCAGGAACCTACGGCCCAGTGGTCCACATATTGTGAACCCTACTTGCCATACCTCATAAGCAAGCACCGTAAAGACATCCTGTCCTCCCCTGGAATCGAACCCGAGTGGACACGTCCAGGGCAAGGCGTTTGCGAAAGGAGGTTGACACTAGGCCAAGGCCTAATGGTTAGTGTCATGAATGTTTGTTTCGGTTAGTTCGGATATAGAGTGTTTATTCGTGAGAGTAAAATCATAATATATAGTTTGACATACTTGCTGCAGTCGGTGTTGGGGCTGATCTTGTACGGGACACTGACACCACATGTCGAGGGAAGGCTGGATGCCTTCTTCTGGTCGATCCCAGAGAACTGAGAATAAGCGCTCTTTATACAGTTACAGGCGACTTTCCGGTCAGCCGGGGTTTGGGCAGCACTGTTAAGTGACCTAACACCATTGCAACAGCCCCCCAATGGGCCATTTGCCCTCAGGTAATTCAGGCATGGCAACAAGTTGCTGTTCACTTGACCACAAGTGAGGGCTTCAGCTGCATGGGGTGCAAAAACCACCATGCATGCCATCGCCACACAAGCCATCTTCATCAACATACCTGCTGCCATTGTGTAGATACTCAAGGGTTGTATGGATAATTTAGAAGTGTTTAATCAAGGTTTGGATGAATGGAAATGGATTGGAGTGTATGGGGTTTATATAGAGCCAAAAAGTGACACTTTTTGCAACCACCATCATTTTTTCTTATTTTTAACATAAATAGAGTATTGCTTTAATTTTATATATGGAGAAAGTACTAGAAAAAGACATTGCCGATTATTAATGGTACCAGAAAACTAATTTGGAGTTGTTCAAATATAAATGAAAGTAAATCATACATTCATACCTATCAATTTTTGTTCATTATTTTTTTAACATCATAAATCACTTTTATTACCACAATAATTAAGGACCAAATGACACCGAATATTATAATAAACAACAAGAAAAATCTAAGCCAGCTAAGATTAAATAAAATTTTGATGCTTGGATATTGGTTATTATATTTTGGGGTTTGATTCTTACGTTTTGGAAGCATACAATCAATTTGGGAAGAATTGGACATGAGTGAATTTGAGTTTTTTTGCAGAAAATTGTTGTATAGTAAAAAAGGGCTTTAAACGACTTTCAAGAGGGTTCATTCACATGAAACTCATCAAATCCGTTGTTTGGCCAGTTTCAGTTTCTTGTTTCATTTCTCGTTTTGGGCTAGTTTCAAGGCATTGATGATACAGATTGATTTCGACCTGTATCAGAGATTTTTAAAGAGTTTTAGAAAGCACGGAAACGAGCTCGGAAAAAGACATAACACACGCGTCTGAACGTGCCTTGCGGCGCGAAGATCATTACTCGCGGCGCGAGCGTGATGCTGGATCGCGAAATCAGTTCCGAATTAATTGCCTTTATTGATTTATACAAGTATTTTATTAGTTAAGAATCTTGATTAATCTAGAATAGGATTATTACCATTTAATTAGTTTTCTTTTCTATCAAGATGTATATTTGGTAGTTATTTAATTGTTTTCCTAGTTAGAATAGATTTATGTTATTTAGTTTCCTTAATTATCTCCTAGCTAGATTATAAATAGGATGCTTAGGCTTCTTTGTTATTCAGATTATCAGTTTAATATAATTCTCTTCGAGAGTGTTTTAGAGATTTATCTCTTGTGTTTCTTTGAGTATTACGCTTGTAATTCTCTTTCTATTTTGGATTTGACGCTTCTCGATCCGTTCCGCGTATTCCGTCCCGCGTCAACTGATTAGGGGATTTTCTTAGGGATTGAATTAGGTGGTTTTGAGAAGGTTGTAAGTAGTTTTGCATCATCCCTATGTTGTGTGATTTAGGTATTTGGCTTGGACACCTGTAGTTTAGCTTTAAAGGGTGTGTATTAAGCTTGGACATTATGTAAGTTTCCTATCTCTATATTCTTATATGCATACTAATTTATGTTATAAACTAGTGTATTCACCGCGCGTTGCGCGCGGTTGCCATTTTTTTTATTAGAAAACGTATTGAAATATATTTAATGTAAAATAAGAATAAATGTACTAAAATAGTTTTATATAAATTGATTTTAGTGATTAGATATTTAAATGTGAATTTTTTTTGTTTAAACAACTAACATCCGTTGTTCATCGATAGATACCCGATCATCGATTTAATCTTGATCATAATATGAAGTTTATTTTTTAAAGAACATAAATGAACACAAGTTTTTTATATCATTCATTGTAATCTTATTAAAAAAATAGGTAAACTCTTTTATTTCTCTTATTAAACAAAGTATCGTTTGGATGAGAGACCTTTAAATTTCACCCTCATATTTCAAAAAATTTACACATCTTTCTTTAAAATTTGTTGTCTTTAATTTTTTTAAACACTTAAAACCTTAATATTTTTAAAACACTTCACACACACACGATGTTATATACATTTAATTTTCGATTTTATATTATATATTTAATGAATTATTTTTTTAAGAATTTAAACATGATTTTTGAACAAATTAAAGAAATTGAAAACATAAAAAGATGAAAAGCCGAAGACCGAAGACCGAACCATTTCAACCATTCGGTTTTAAAACCGAACCGAACCGAAAAAAAACCGCACCACCAATAAAAATATAGGCTTACTTGATGATATATAAGTCGGCTAATAAAAAAATTATAATTTTAAATTTAGATGATTGGATTTGAAAAATAAAGTGGTGTATGTTTAGAAAATTGTCCAGTCTAACATTGTTTTTAAAATACATGTATTTTACTTAAGGATGTCTATTTTTATTTTGTAATTGTCCTTTTTCGTTTGAATAAAAGAACTATATATATAAAAAAACTTTAAGTATTTTCAACCCAAATATATGTGTTCATTTTTTATTTACGCATTTTCAACTTTCAATTTTCCATCTTCTTACATGATATATTAATTGATTGATATCACATTACTTTTAATTTTTAAATTATGTAAAGAAAATTCAAAGGAAAATATATGTTTAAATAACTATAAAACAATATAATAACAACAACAACAACAACAATAATAATAATAATAAAAGAACAATTTGTTATTAAAAAGTATTTTGTACATTCATTTATTTTATATAAAGTGAAAATAAAATATTTAACCATTACATAAAATGTTTAGTTATGTAAATGAAGCATAACTATATAAATCAATATTGAACCATAATTTGAATGAACATTTAAGCCATGTCTTATCATTTATAAAACTTTGATAATATTAATTGATTTACATGCTTATAAAACTTCAACTTCTCAAATGTAACACTACAAATACATTAAGATATACATCAAACAATAATCGAACATAAAAATGTAGATTTACGATTTTTTGTGAGTAATAATGTAATCTTTGAATAAAAAATACAAAATATGTTTTTTGCATGATGGTTATGCTCCTAAGAAAAAAAATACAAAAAAATCAGAATTAAGGTATAATACATCATGAAACTATAAACAGAGAAAATCAAGAATAAACTGAAATAAAAAGAGTATTTAAATAAAAGAAACTTACATGTTGTTATGTATATGTGTACCGTGGTGATGAAGTTTTGATGCTCTTATGCATACTTGACGATCTTTCAAACTTGTTTCCACCCATGTCACTTACTACAAAACACATAACATAAAAATTATATGAAGTCAACATAATTTTAAAGAGCCTAACCATAAACAAAAGTTCATACCATCGTATGATCTTTTAGCAAGAAAAAATGTGTTAGAAAGGAAGAATGTGAGGTAGGTTATTGTATGACAAAGAATTGAAAACCATAACATTTACTAACAAAAACCAAAAACCACTTGTACTTATATATGAGAAATGGATGATTAACTGAATAAATGAAAGGAAAATGAAAGGTTAATAACATAAAGAAGTATAAATAAATTATTAATTAACATAAATACAATAAA
This sequence comes from Centaurea solstitialis, assembly GCA_030169165.1. NCBI lineage: Eukaryota > Viridiplantae > Streptophyta > Magnoliopsida > Asterales > Asteraceae > Centaurea > Centaurea solstitialis. The sequence goes on from CM058045.1 coordinate 475,584, forward strand.
TAGTATGGTTAATTCTCTTAATTAAAATTAAAATAATTTAATAGACAAGATATTTAATGTCTTTAAAGAGTAATTAATAAATTAAGAAAATTGATGTAGGAGAAAATAAAAAATGAGAAAAAAATGAGGTGATGCCACGTCATCGATCAATGTTCCAGCTTTATATTATATATATAGATTACACCAAAGTGTGCATTAATTGGTTGTGAACATGTGATGGCTTCAATATATGGGGGCATGACCCATCAAGGATGCTTGAATTCATTTCATGGCATTCCTCTATGGGCGGGTGTGTGGCCCAAGCATGTTGTCACATGTGTGGGTGATTGTAATTGTAAGTGTGTTAATGCCATTACTTTTATGATTATGATGACGTTATTTGTAGAATGAACATTGTACTTGAGGGAACTTGTTGGTCCAAATAATCAAACAATAAGAGGATTTAGGAGGAGAAATCGATAGACAAAAAGATGAGTTTTTGCATTATTGTGAGAGCTCTCAAAGCTACAAGAAAAACACACACAAACACCTAATCGACTCATTGAAAATGTTTCTCTCCTTCTCTTCTCAAACCTAAACCCTTTATATATATGGCCTGATTACATCAAGCCCAAACCCAAGCCCATTAGCTATAACTACAAGCTAATTACAAAATAACTCTTCTCAAAACTTACTTTATAAAACTTTCACTAATTAGGACAATTTGGTCCTAACAGAATTCACTAGCTAGACCTTCAGTCTAAATCCTCTATTTTATAAAAAAATCAAAAATCATTTTCAGGCAAATAGGGTAAGAAGAGTTCTAGCAAAGGGAAGCGCACGGTATGATCCCGGAACCTAGAGCATGGATAAAACTCTTTTATCTTCATTTAGACTTTACAGTTAGCAAAGGGAAGCTCACGATATTACTTTTATGATTATGATGTGTTTGTTTCCATTACAACTTTTAAGATGTAATGAGGTTTTGACTACTGAAGTTGAGGACCTTCTAGGAAATTATCTATGTTATTGGTTTTGTTTTATATGTTATATTAATACCATTCAAAAGGTAATGAATGGTTCGTACAAAATGGCCTTACGCAATAATTCTTCTCTTAACAACTTGTCAATAAAAGCGAAAGGGATTTTTGGACCGTGTGAAAGAGTTTTTTGGTTGGGAAAATTAAAGATTTCTATATATTCTAAAACTATTAAGAAACTTTCTTTAACCTCTTCTTTTTCTGTTTTATAACATGTTTAAGAGATTTTGTTGAACATAGAAAATAGAATTATAAGAAAAACTTCAAAAAGTTGTATTTTTCATTTTAAAGATTGTTATTGGGAGATTCTTTTGAAGCATAAATTAACGTTTTCCAATTTATTATTCCTAACAAAGGAAATATAGAATTTGTTTTTTATTATGCTTCAAAATAGATGTTCACATAAATTGAGAAAATAAAAGAGAAATCCAGATTAACGCATTGTTTGATAAAAATAAGTTAATTTATAAGTTAGCTTATAAGTGACCTTATAAGTTAGATATATGTTTGGATGGACCATAAGCTAGCTTATAAGTTAACTTATAAGTTAGTTTTTAAAAAACTACTCTCACAAACCTTTTGGTGAATTATGGGAATTTTTATTTTTTTATTCCAAATATACCCTTGCTAAGTTTGATATCACTAATTTTCAAACATGTCTTTTTTTGTCCTTTTATAGTCATAAGCTACCATATCAGCTAGTTTTTGCCAAACGTAACTTATGCATCAACTACCTTATCAGTCATCAGCTACTTTATCAGTCATAAGTTACTTTATCAGTCATAAGTTAACTTATCAACTAGTTTACCAAACATAGCCTAAATAATCCACTAATGAGGACCAAATCACTTTTCTATGTATTCTTCAACTATTAAAAAACTTTCTCTAATTAACCTCCTCTTTTTCTGGTTTATAATATGTTTAAGAGATTTTGTGGAAGTATAAAAAAAGAGTAAATTGCAATTTTGGTTCCTGTGGTTTAACGAAACCAACACCTTTGGTCCCTACAAAACTTTTATTGCAGAAAACCATTGTGGTACGCAACTTTGCTTGGTTTTGGTCCCTCATGACTAACACCGTTAGTTATGTCTGTTAAGTTCCTCCCATGTGCCTTGCACATGAGGGCATATCGGTCTTTTTACCAAAAACAAACTACAAGGACCAAAATTGCAAATATTCTTTTAGCATTATATAATTTATTTTAAAATACAATAATTAACATACAACCTTATATAAATCAGAGGACCAATCATGTTATTCACTCAAACTTGACCCTACCCCACCTCCACCATACTCATCTTCTTCTTCCTCTTATTACCATGGATTCCAGCACCACCCACCCACCACCCAACACCACCACCACCCCCTATTTTACCCATCACTATCACTACCCACTTTATCCACCACCGCTACCACCCATCACTACCATTACCCACTTTATCCACCACCAGTCCACCACTACCACCCACCACTACCATTACCCACTTTATCCACCACCAGTCCACCACTACCACCCACCACTACCATTACCCACTTTATCTACCACCACTACCACCCATCACCATCACCACCACCACCCATCACCCATCACCACCACCCACCTATTTTACCACCATCACTACCACCACCATCACCATCACCACCAGCCACCTATTTTACCCATCACCACCACCAGCCACCTATTTTGCCCATCACCACCACCACTACCCATCACCATCACCACCAACCTATTTTACCCATCACCACCACCACCCACTTTACCCACCAACCGCCATCCATCACCACCACCACCCAACTATTTTAACCATCACTACCACCACCACTTTACCCACCATCACCACCCACCCATTTTACCCGTCACCACCAACCCCCCCCACCTTTACCCGCCTCCATCGACCATTGATGTTGTCTTTTCCGGCAAGACCCCGCCCCCACCACCGCTGTCGCCACCACCATTAAGAAACACAGATATGGAAACCAATGGCAAATCGAAGCAGATCTGAGACGGGATGTGGGCGAGATTTGGAATCTTCGAAATCGAAGTAGGTGGTCGGTGTTTGGATGGCGTACGCGGCATGGTGGTCGCCGGCTGGAGATGATGGTGGTCAGCGTAGGCAGCGTGACCGCCTGTTGGAGATGGCGACGGTGGTCGGTGTTTGGACGGCGGCGATTTGTAATGGGTGAGTAAAAAGAAGAAGAATAAGAGTGGGGGGGGGGAATCTGGAAACAGGGTTTGGGTAAATCTGCAATTGAATTTGGGGGAAGGATGAATTAGAGTGAATTACAATTTTGGTCCTTGTAGTTTGTTTTTTGGTAAAAAGACCGATATGGCTTCATGTGCAAGGCACATGGGAGGAACTTAACAGACATAACTAATGGTGTTAGTCATGAGGGACCAAAAGCAAGCAAAGTTGCATACCACAATGGTTTTTCTACAATAAAAATTTTGTAGGAACCAAAGGTGTTGGTTTCGTTAAGCCACAGGGACCAAAATTGCAATTCACTCAAAAAAGAATTATAAGAAAGACTTCAAAAAGTTTTGTTTTTTGCATTTTAAAGATTGTTATTGGAGATTCTTTTGAAGCACAAACGTTTTCCAATATATTATTCCTAATAGAGAAAATATAGATTTTATTTTTTATTTTGCTTCAAAATAGACTTTTATGATGTTCACAGAAATTGAGAAAATAAAAGAGTTGGATTATTGCTATCTTATTTGAAATCTTTTTATGACTTTATTGAAATTTTTATAATAATGTAATAAATGTTTAAATTTCTGATATTACCAAATTTATTAAAGTTAAATGTAATTCCTTTTAATTCTTAGACTTTTTATTTTTTTATAGAATTAAAAAAAATCTAATGTTGATGCTCTAAAATTGTGAATAGTGAAAGAGTTGCAAGACGAATATCAAAGAAGATGGATAACAAGTAGATTTAGTACATAGAATCAAGAAAATACATTCTTGAAGCCAAATACATTAGATTTAAAATGGAGACAATTACAAAGAAAAACAATTGCGAAACAGCGCCATATCTGAATATGCACTCCATCTTTTATTAATGCTAAAAAGTAAATTGCGAAACATATGGAATCTCATCTCTCTTCATACTTCATCATCTTCATCAACCAAAGTTTAATTAATCCTACAATTTTCACATCAGCATCATCATATCAGTAAACTTGTTAGGCAAAACCAATAACCCACTACAAGAAAAACAATTTATAAGATGCAAATATCATATAATATATTGTTTTACAAGACTTAATAAAGTTGATAGGATCAAACAATGTGCGTTGCAAAACAAAGGTGTTACAATATGCTGTTATTGGGCGTTCGTTCTAACAAGTTTTAAAGGCATTTTCTAAATAAAACATCTTATTAGGCTTTTTATATGAAGTTATCAGAATAATGTTTTACGAAAAACACGCGGGGATTTCTAAAACTCGTCTAAAGGGTCCTAAATAACTTGTTAGGATATTTAAATACCTCTTAAAACATCGTATTATATACACACACAAACACAATTGTTGGTTCTTATAAACACAATCTTAAAAAATATCCATTAGAAAATTTAGACATAAATCACATCAGGGCATCTTATAGAACCGATTTTGTTAAGATGTAATTTTAAGAACAAACTCGATGAGAATTGATAAAAAGCTGGCCAGCAAAAGCTAGTGACAGTTTTCCGATGGCATTTTACAGACGATATCCCGACTCTTCTATTTACCGACGGTTTTTCAACGACTAATTAAAAAATAAAATAAAAAAGGAACAATCAGTAAGCAATCAGAAAGTAGTCGGTAACGGCAGCCGGTATTACATATATAGTTTTTTAGCAGTGTCATGAATGTTTTTTTTTTTTTTGGTTTATTGGCGGGATCCTATGCCCCATGGTCCACATATTATGAACCGTATTTGTCATACCTCATAAGCAAGCATCGTAAACACATCATGTCCTCCCCTGAAATCGAACCCGGGTGGGCACGTCCAGGGCAAGGCATTTGCGAAAGGAGGTTGACACTAGGCCAAGGCCTAATGGTTAGTGTCATGAATGTTTGTTTCAGATAGTTCGAATATAGTGTTTATTCGTGAGAGTAAAATCATAATATATAGTTTGACATACTTGCTGCAGTCGGTATTGGGGCTGATCTTGTACGGGACACTGACACCACATGTCGAGGGAAGGCTGGATGCCTTCTTCTGGTCAATCCCAGAGAACTGAGAATAAGCGCTCTTTATACAGTTACAGGCAACTTTCCGGTCAGCCGGGGTTTGGGCAGCACTGTTAAGTGACCTAACACCATTGCAACAACCCCCCAATGGGCCATTTGCCCTCAGGTAATTCAGGCATGGCAACAAGTTGCTGTTCACTTGACCACAAGTGAGGGCTTCAGCTGCATGGGGTGCAAAAACCACCATGCAAGCCATCACCACACAAGCCATCTTCATCAACATACCTGCTGCCATTGTGTAGATACTCAAGGGTTGGATGGATATATTTAGAAGTGTTTAATCAAGGTTTGGATGAATGGAAATGGATTGGAGTGTATGGGGTTTATATAGAGCCAAAGAGTGACACTTTTTGCAACCACCATCATTTTTTTCTTATTTTTAACATAAATAGAATATTGCTTTAATTTAATATATGGAGAATAGTACTAGAAAAAAGACATTGCCGATTATTAATGGTACCAGAAAACTAATTTGGAGTTGTTCAAATATAAATGAAAGTAAATCATACATTCATACCTATCAATTTTTGTTCATTATTTTTTTTAACATCATAAATCACTTTTATTACCACAATAATTAAGGACCAAATGACACCGAATATTACAAGAAACAACAAGAAAAAATCTAAGCCAGCTAAGATTAAATGAAGTTTTGATGCTTGGATATTGGTTATTATATTTTGGGGTTTGATTCTTACGTTTTGGAAGCATACAATCAATTTGGGAAGAATTGGACATGAGTGGATTTGAGTTTTTTGCTGAAAAATTGTTGTATAGTAAAAAAGGGCTTTAAACGACTTTCAAGAGGGTTCATTCACATGAAACTCATCAAACCCGTTGTTTGGCCGGTTTGAGTTTCTTGCTTCATTTCTCGTTTTGGGCTAGTTTCAAGGCACTGATGATACAGATCGATTTCGACCTGTATCGGAGATTTTTAAAGAGTTTTAGAAACCACGAAAACGAGCTCGGAAAAAGACAGAACACACGCGTTTGAACGTGCCTTGCGGCGCGAAGATCATTACTCGCGGCACGAGCGTGATGCTGGATCGCGAAATCAGTCCCGAATTAATTATCTTTAATTATCTTTATCGATTTATTCAAGTATTTTATTAGTTAAGAATCTTGATTAATCTAGAATAGGATTATTACCATTTAATTTGTTTTCTTTTCTATCAATTTAGGATTTATATTTGGTAGTTATTTAATTGCTTTCCTAGTTAGAATAGATTTATGCTATTTTGTTTCCTTAATTATCTCCTAGCTAGATTATAAATAGGATTCTTAGGGTTCTTTTGTTATTCAGATTATCAGTTTAATATAATTCTCTTCGAGAGTATTTTAGAGATTTATCTCTTGTGTTTCTTTGAGTATTACGCTTGTAATTCTCTTTCTATTTTGGATTTGACGCTCGTCGATCCGTTCCGCATATTCCATCCCGCGTCAACTGATTAGGGGATTTTCTTAGGGGTTGAATTAGGTGGTTTTGAGAAGGATGTAAGTAGTTTTGCATCATCCCTATGTTGTGTGATTTAGGTATTTGGCTTATGTAAGTTTCCTTATCTCTAAATTCTTATATGCATACTAATTTATGTTATAATTACACCAAAGTGTGCATTAATTGGCTGTAAACATGTGATGGCTTCAATGTATGGGGGCGTGACCCATCAAGGATGCTTGAATTCATTTCATGGCATTCCTCTAAGGGCGGGTGTGTGGCCCAAGCATGTTGTCACATGTTTGGGTGATTGTAATTAATGTCATTACTTTTATGATTATAATGACGTTATTTGTATAATGAACATTGTACTTGAGGGAACTCACTAGCTAGACTTTCAGTCTAAATCCTCTATTTTATAAAAATTCAAAAATCATTTTCAGGCAAGTAAGCTAAGAAGAGTTCTAGCAAAGGGAAGCGCACGGTATGATCCCGGAACCTAGAGCATGGATAAAAGGCTTTTAACTTCATTTAGACTTTACAGTTAGCAAAGGGAAGCTCACGGTATTACTTTTATGATTATGATGTGTTTGTTTCCATTACAACTTTTAAGATGTAATGAGGCTTTGACTATTGAAGTTGAGGACCTTCTAGGAAATTATCTATGTTATTGGTTTTGTTTTATATGTTATATAAATACCGTTCGAATACCATTCAAAAGGTAATGAATGGTTCGTACAAAATGGCCTTACGCAATAATTCTTCTCTTAACAACTTGTCAATGAAATGGAAACGGATTTTTGGCTTGTGTGAAAGAGTTTTTTGGTTGGGAAAATTAAAGGCTATTTGCCATCTCTTTCAAGATTTAAATTTATAGATTTCTATATATTCTTCAACTATATTAAGAAACTTTTTTTAATTAACCTCTTCTTTTTCTTTTCTAAAATATGTTTAAGAGATTTTGTTGAAGTATAGAAAATAAATGAAAAACTTTAAAGTATTTTATTTATGCATTCTGAAGTTTGTTATTGGAGATTATTTTGAAGCACAAACGTTTTCCAATATATTATTTATAGTAGAGAAAATAAAGATTTTTTTTTACTTTTTTTTTTCCTTTAAAATAGATTTTTTATATTATTCATAAAAACTAATAAAACAAAAGAGAACTCTCACTAAGGTTGTGAGGAGTGCCCGCGGGCTTGCATTCAGGCTCGCCTGCGGGCTTGTGACTTGTGAGGGTTCACGAGGGTTGTGCTATGCCCTGTGTGGGCTTGTGCCGCAGGTTTCGACAAAGGCTTCTTTACCCTTTTCTACCCGATCGTTTCTCTCTGTCTCTCTCTCTCTTTCTCTCTCTCTCTCTCCTCTCTCTCTCTCTCTCTCTCTCTCTCTCTCTCTTTCACACTCATTCTTTCTCTCTTTATCTCTCTTAATATATATATATATATGTATATATAATTAAAAAGAAACGATTAAGGGTATGAGGTTAGTGAGGACTTGTGGGTTGTAGTTAAAGCTAATGTGATAGTGATGGGCTTTGTGATGGACTTGTGGCTTGCGTTACTCATACCCTAATGAGTTGGATTATTACTATCTTATTTCAAATATATAATTTACTTTAAATCTTTGAAATTGATGAATTTATTAAGTTAAATTAATCCTTTTTAACTCTTGATCTTTTATTTTTATAGAATTATAGAAAATCTAATATTGATGCTCTAAAATTGTGAATAGTAAAAGAGTTGCAAGATGAATCAAAAGGAGGATGGATAACAAGTAGATTTAGTACATTGAATCAAGAACATATATTCTTGAAGCCAAATACATAGATTTAAAATGGAGACAATTACAGAGAAAGACCAGTAACGTCAGTAACGCCATATCTGAATATGCACTCCATCTTTTATTAATGCTAAAAGGTAAATTGCGAAACATATGGAATCTCATCTATCTTCATACTTCATCATCTTCAACAGCCAAAACTTAATTAATCCTACAATTTCCACATCAACATCATCATATCAGTAAACTTGTTAGTCAAAACCAATAACCCACTACAACAAACACAATTTATAAGATGCAAATTATGTTTAAATATCATAATATATTGTTTTACAAGACTTAATAAAGTTGATAGAATAAAACAATGTGCTTTGCAAAACAAATGTGTTACAATATATGTTATTGGGTGTTCTAACATGTTTTAAAAACATTTTCTGTATAAACTATAAAACATCTTATTAGGCTTTTTAGATGAAGTTATTAGATTAATGTCTAACAAAAAAATACGTGGGCATTTCTAAAAGTTGTCTAAAGGGTCCTAAAAAACTTGTTAGGATATTTAAATACCTCTTAACATCGTATTATATACACACACAAACACAATTGTTGGTTCTTATAAACACAATCTTAAAAAATACCCATTAGGACATTTAGACATAAATCACACCATGACATGTTATAAAACCAATTTTGTTAAGATGTAGTGATTTTAAGAAGAAAATCGATGAATAAACATTTCTAATCCATCGACAATGAATGTAGATTAGAGATTTAAACAATACCAATGCATCATCACACTACTAGAAAATAAGGGTATTCCAAAATAAGCTTTACCGACGGTTTTCCAAAGGAAATGAGAATTGATAAAAAAATTGTTCGGTAAAAGCTAGCGACGATTTTCTGATGGCACTTACAGATGATATCCCAACTGTTCTATTCACCGACAGTTTTTCAACAAACTATTTAAAAAATAAAATAATATAAGGAACAATCAGAAAACAGTCGGTAACAGCAGCCGGTATTACATATATAGTTTTTTAGTAGTGTCATGAATGTTTGTTTTGGTTATATTTCGAATATAGAGTGTGTATTCATGCGAGTAAATTAAATCATAATATATAGTTTGACATACTTGTTGCAGTTGGTGCTGGGGCTGATCTTGTACGGGATATTGACACCACATGTCGAGGGAAGGCTGGATGCCTTCCCCTGGTTAATCCCGGGGAAGGACGAATAAGCGTTCTTAAGGCAACCACAGGCGACTTTGCGGTCAGCTGGGGTTCGGGCAGCATTGTTAAGTGCCCTGACACCATTGCAACATCCCCCCAATGGGCCATTTGACCTTAGGTAAGACAGGCAAGGCAACAAGTTGCCAGTCACTTGACCACAAGTGAGGGCTTCAGCTGCATGGGGTGCAAAAACCACCATGCAAGCCATCACCACACAAGCCAACTTCATCAACATACCTGCTGCCATTGTTTATAATATTGTAGATACTCAAAGGGATGGATGGATATATATTAGAAGTGTTTAATCAAGGTTTGGATGAATGGAAATGAATGGAGTGTATGGGGTTTATATAGAGCCAAGAGTGACACTTTTTGCAACCACCACCATTTTTTCTTATTTTTAACATAAATAGAATATTGCTTTTATGCTTTAATTTTATGGAGAATAGTACTAGAAAAAGGCATTGCCGATTATTAATAGTACGTACCAGAAAACTAATTTGGAGTTGTTCAAATATACATGAAAGTAAATCATACATTCATACCTATTAATTTGTGTTCATTATTTTTTTTAACATCATAAATCACTTTTATTACCACCATAAGGACCAAATGACACCGAATATAACAAGAAACAACAAGAGAAATCCCAGCCAGCTAAGGGAGCCAACAAAAATGGCTAATTTACAAAAGGTAAATTACCCAAATACGAACCCAAAAACTATCGAGATCATGTGCGGAGAAACATCAGCTGGCGACAAAAGACAAACACGAAAACAAATAAGCGATACTAGGCTACAGTACAGTCGATCAAACCTGCATATCGTTGAACTCAATTTGTGCGTGGTCAAACCCAGGAGACCAATCAAATCCAACTGCACGCCAATTGTTTCAAATTGTTTCTTATTTCATTGATTTTCCGTTATTGCTTTCTTAAAAGATTAATAAAAGTATTTTGAAGTATTTTACTAATGACTGGTTGATATAAGAAAGATTAGTGATATATAATCTTTTTTTAACGGCAAAAGAAAGGGAAACGCAAAAACTAAAGTTTCGGCATGGCCACCACCCTAGTCAAACGAACCCGAATTTATCCAAAATACTTTTTTTAAGTCTAACAATTTATTTGTATAAAGATAAGGCAAAATACTTAAATAGTTCAAAATATGAGACTTAGAGGCTATCAGTATCCAACCCTCCCAACCCCACTGCCACATCAGCTTCCGCATCAGTTTTTCTCCAACCCGACAATTAACCCTTTGGAACATATCTGATTAGTACCCAACCCTTCCACGCACAACACATACAAAAGATAGCGGTGTGGCATACCTGCTCAAGCTCCCAACCCGCCCAAGATGCTGCTAGCATACCGGCAGCCCGCCCAGCCCGACGGGTTGGAAGCCACTCAACCTAGAGTGTCGTTACGCACGGCCTTAGTGGTTATTTTTCTTTTTCCTTCTTTGGTTTCAATAAGTTCAATAATTTATTTGTTTGGTTTCCATAACTGCAATTTAATTTTTTTAAATGTCCAAAAACTTAATACTTCCAAATATGAAAGTTGGGTGTTGTAATCCTCTCTTATACATCTCGGATACCCTGATATAATCTATCCCCTTGTTATGTTCGGTTTTTCGTTAATAAATTACGTTTCTTGCCACAAAAAAAGGTTATAGCATCTACAACAACTTCTCCAAATTTTCTTTGGAAGTTGTATCATGCTTAATTTGAAAAAGTAATTCATTAACTACATATATTAAACATATATATGTGGGTGTGAAATCACGTAGCACAAGATTAAAGATGGGAGGATGGATTGAGGTATGGGAATTCAGCAGAAGTGGTTGGTGGTTGGGTCTTGACTATTTGATCCAAAAATTAATTGCATATCGATCGATATTATTTCATAGGGCCTACAACCAGCAGTTTCTAGTGGGAGTAGATCTACATCTACCCATTTGCACTATTAATCCAAGTGAATTGAATACAGTTATCATTCATTCTGATGAACATATATATATATATTTACTGTATAGTAATTTGAAAACTATTCTTGTATGGCTGTTGTTGTCTCTTTCGTTTTCTTTCTCACCGTTTTCAACAGTTCCTTTTCTTTAAAAATATACCTCATCTAGAATTTTTTTTTTTTGTTTTTTTTTTGTCTGCATTGTAGACATGGAATGCTCTTTTTACATCATTTCATAAAAATAAATTCTTCTATAAATAAAAGAATATCTTTATTAAAATAAAAAATAATAATGCCTAGTTTATTTTTTTAGTGGTGTTATATTTACTATAGAAATATTAATTTTTTTTGGTGTTATGTACCGCAAGTTTTACTTAGACCATCCGCATTGGGGCGTGAAGGAGGGCGTCAAGCCCATCAGTACTGACCGGTACCCCCGGCTGATAGATTGTGGAAAACCCGTGATCAGGGTTGCGTGTATTGAGAACAATATAAAGATACAAATGTTACAATAGGGTCCCTGAACTATACAATATTTAACACACCCCCGTAGTTTGATCGGGAGGTAAACGAATGTTCAAACTATTTCTAAAATCTAGAAACAAACTTGTAGGTAGACCCTTTGTAAAAATATCAGCATACTGATAAGCGGATGGAACATGCAAAACACGCACATGACCAATCGCAACACGCTCCCTAACAAAGTGTAAATCTATTTCCACATGCTTGGTTCTCTGGTGCTGAACAGGGTTAGATGCTAGATACATGGCACTGACATTATCGCAGAAGACAACAGTGGCACGAGAGAGAGGACAACACAACTCGAGGAGGAGATTTCGCAACCAAGCAGTTTCAGCAACTACATTGGCTATCCCCCGGTACTCGGCCTCGGCACTAGAGCGGGAAACAACATGCTGCCGTTTGGAGGACCAAGAAACGAGATTGTCACCCAGATAGACACAAAACCCTGAGGTGGACCGACGTGTGGTAGGACAGCCGGCCCAGTCGGCATCCGAATAGGCAACCAAGCGATCAACGGCTGACGCCTTAAGATGAAGACCATGAGACAGAGTACCCTTTAAGTACCGTAAAATGCGTTTAAGCGCATTGAGATGCGGAAGACGCGGGTCATGCATAAAGAGACAGACCTGTTGAACGGCATAGGCAATATCAGGACGAGTAAAGGTCAGATACTGCAGGGCACCAGCAAGGCTTCGATATAAGGTAGGATCAGGAACAGGCTCACCATCAACAGCAAGCTTTGTTTGGGTGTCAGCCGGTGTGCTGCAGGGATTGCACGAGACCATATCAGCTCGTGCTAGAATCTCCTGAGCAAAAGCAGATTGAGAAAGAAAGAGTCCGGACTTGCTACGAGACGCAGCTATTCCTAAGAAGAAGGATAACGGACCCAAATCAGACATGGGAAACTCAGAGGATAACTTAGAGATAACCATGGAAATGAGAGTAGGAGAGGAGGCAGTAAGAATAATGTCATCGACATAAAGAAGGAGGTAGATAGTATCAGATCCGCGATGATACGTGAAAAGAGAGGTGTCAGTCTTACTGCTAAGAAAACCTAAAGAGGAGAGGTAGACAGCAAAACGATGATACCACGCACGGGGTGCTTGCTTAAGGCCATAAAGAGCCTTGCGTAAGCGACAAACATGATCGGGAAAAGAACTGTTTACATAGCCAGGAGGCTGACGCATGTAAACAGTCTCAGTGAGATCACCATGAAGAAAGGCATTCTTAACATCAAGCTGATGAATAGGCCAGTTGCGGGAGATGGAGATGCTAAGAACCGTGCGAATAGTGGCAGGTTTGACAACGGGACTAAAAGTGTCATCAAAGTCCAGTCCGGGTTGCTGAGAGAAACCCTGAGCAACAAGACGGGCTTTGTAACGCTCAAGACGTCCATTACTGTCAAACTTATGGCGAAACAGCCAACGATTGCCAACTATGTTAGCATCAGAGGGTTTAGGAACAAGATCCCACGTGTAATTTGAAATGATGGCAGCCATTTCAGCATCCATGGCGGCCCGCCAATGAGGGTCACACATGGCCTGAGCAGTAGACTGAGGAATGGGAGAGATGTCACTAGTGACCGAAAGGTTGAAGATCTGTTTAGGCTTAAGAGAGCCTGTGCGCGAACGAGTGGTCATCGGATGACAGGAGGTAGCGGCCGGAGCAGGAGGCTGAGAAGGCTCAGCAGTAGAAGCAGAAGGAGAAGAAGAGGTGCCAGAAGACTCAGCGGGTGGAGGCTGAGAAGAGGAGACAGAAGCAGAAGGACCAGCAGCCGGCGGAGGGGAGGAAGTATCGACCATAGGAGAGAGGGAAGGGAGGGAATCATCAACATCAAATGCGTCGTAGTCCTCCGAGGAGGGACAAGGCTGGAAGTCAGGAAACGGAAAGTGGGTTTCATCAAAGTTGACATGACGGGAGATGATGACCTTTTGCGTGATAAGATCTAAGCAACGATACCCACGATGATCCGTGCTGGGACCGAGGTAGACACATGCAGAGGATCGAGGAGCAAGCTTGTGAGCACTAGTGGGCGAAGTGTTGGGATAGCACAAACACCCAAATACTCGCAAATGAGAATAGGTAGGAAAGAAACCAAACAACACCTCAAAAGGAGTCTTGTATTGAATGGTGGTGGACGGAAGCAGGTTGAAGGTGTGCACAGAAGAAAGAAGAGCCTCAACCCAGAATTTGGGCGGGAGAGAGGCTTGTATGAGGGACGTGCGTAAGGTGTTATTAATAGTGCGGATGGTGCGTTCAGCTTTTCCATTTTGTGGAGACGTATAGGGACAAGAAAAACGTATTTTGATGCCATGAGTTTTAAAAAAATCCAAGAATGGTTGATTGTTAAACTCACGACCGTTATCACATTGGAAAAGCTGAATGTCCGTTTTAAATTGGTTCAGAACATAGGCGCGAAAGGTTTTAAAAACAGAAAACACCTCTGATTTTGCACGTAAAGGAAATACCCATAAAAAATGAGAAAAATCATCCAAAAAAAGTACATAATATTTAAAACCACTCAAACTAGTAACAGGTGAAGTCCATAAATCAGAATGGATAAGTTCAAACACACGAGAGGTTTTAGTAGTAGATAAAGAAAAAGGTAAACGACAATGTTTTCCTAACTGACACGCATGACATAAAGTAGAGGTACGACTAGAACAAGTGATGAACTTGCGCGAGACAAGAAACTGGAAGATAGCAGCACCCGGATGACCAAGCCGCCTATGCCAGACGTCAAAGGAAACAGCAACGTTGGCCGAGGCAGGAGCAGACCGAGGTGTAGGAGGGAGAACAGGATAAAGATCATGGTGATCACTGTCGCAACGCTGGAGAAACGACCCTGTTTTAAGATCCTTCACAGTGAAACCAAACGGATCAAACTCAACAGAAACAGAATTATCTATAGTAAAACGACGAACAGAGATAAGGTTTTTGATGAGTTTATCAGAAACTAAAACATTGTTAAGATGAAGAGGGTAAGAGGAATATGGTAATGTACAGTGACCAATGTATCTGGCAGGAACCATAGCACCATTGCCAACCTGTATGAAATTAGAGTTACAAGGAGTTAGAGAGTGCATTGTACCTTGATTGAATGTCATATGCCTGGTTGCACCCGAATCCATGTAAAAGTTGTTGTCCTGAGGCGCTTGAACAGACATAGCCTGAAACACAGAAGATAAATCAGTATACTGTGGCTGACTGAACTGAGAGGCATGTCCACCAAAGGAAGGCTGAGGAGGCGGTGGCACAGGTGTAGACTGCTGCATGGGCTGGCCGTACTGAGACGGAACGGGCACTGGGTGTGGAGACTGAGGTTGCCCGTAAAGGTACGGAGATGACGGCACTGGCGGCGGATGTCCTACCACACGTCGGTCCACCTCAGGGTTTTGTGTCTATCTGGGTGACAATCTCGTTTCTTGGTCCTCCAAACGGCAGCATGTTGTTTCCCGCTCTAGTGCCGAGGCCGAGTACCGGGGGATAGCCGGCATAGGGTAAAAACAGCATAGCCGTGCCGTTTTATAGCCAACCCACCCGGCCCCACCCCCCACCCTCTCTCTCTATTTCTCTTTTTTTTTTCTTTCTTTCTTAATTATTAAGATTGGTATGAGAGTCAAGATCAAGAGTAAAATACATTTTTGGTCTCTCTGGTTTGACAAAAGTCTCACTTTTGGTCCCTACAGTTTAAAAAATACACATTAGCCACTGGAGTTTGCATTTTGGTCCGATTTTGGTCCCTCTAACTAACAGCCGTTAGTTGAGGCCGTTAGCTCAAGGGTAATTTCCTCTTTTACCCTTTTTTGTCTTTTTCCTCCTTTTTACCTATTTTTTTTTTTTTGTCTTTTGCCTCTTTCTTCTCTCTCATCTCTTCTTCTTCCTCACCCTTAATTTTACCCACCACTACCACCATCCACCACCTATTTTTACCCACCAGTCCACCACTACCACGAACTACCACCCATTTTTACCCACCCACCACTAGGGGTGTTCAAAAAAAATCCGAATCCGATCCGACATCCGAATACCCGAAAACTTCCGATCCGAAAATATCCGAAAATTCGGATATCCGGATTTTCGGATTCGGATTCGGATAGTGTTTTCGGAAAATTCCGGATATTCGGATATCCGAAATATCCGATTTTTATATTAATATATTATTTTATATATTATTTTATTAAAATAGATATATATTAAAAAATTAAAACCCTACTCAAAGTCTCATATGCATTTTATTAATAATAGATATATATTATTTTATATATTATTTTATGTTTTTATGTTACTTTAAACTTTCGTATTATTATTTAAAACACGTAAACTAAGTATTTGATGTCGTATTAGCTTGTGGATGATTGGAAACATGTGGACGATTATTATGTACAAGAATGATGTATTTTTTTGGGTTTTTTTTAGCTAAAAATGACATTTTTATGCAATATTTCGGAATTTCGGAATAGGATTCGGATAGTAAATTTCAGTATCCGAAATTTTCGGATATCCGAAATTCCGGATATCCGAAAATGAACACCCCTAACCACCACCACCACCCACCACCCATTTTTACCCACCACCACCACCACCCACCACACATATTACCCACCACCAACTACCCATTTTACCCACCACTACCATCCACCCATTTTACCTACCACCTATTTTTACCCCCACCACCAACCACCCATTTTACCACCGCCAACAACCACCCATTTTACCCACCACCACCAACCACCCATTTTACCACCACCACCCACCACCCATTTTACCCACCACCACCACCCATTTTACCCACAACCCGTTTTATTCTCCACCACCACCACCACCCATTTTACCCACCACCCGTTTTATGCTCCACCACCAAAATGGAAAATAAATTAAACTCAGAAATTAAACCCAAAACCCTAATGGTAGAAATTAAACACCACCAGAAAATTAAACTAGTTATTAAGAGAGATTAAACCCAAAACCCTAATGTAGAAATTAAACACCAACTAAAGAGGCGGCGGAGAAGCAGCGGCTATGAGTGATAGCGGCCGCGGAGCAGTAGCGTTAAGCGGCGGCGAAGTAGCAACAGAAATGGAGGAGCAGTGGCGATGGTGAAGATGACGAAATAGGGTTCTTTCATTTAGGGAGGGTGGTGGATGGTGGTGGTGATGGTGGTAATAATGGTGGGTAAAGAGATGAGAGAGAAAGGGTTTGTATATATATATATAAAAAATAAATAGAGTAAACTACACTTTTGGTCCCTGAGTTTATTATTAAAGGAAAAAGCTAAAAAAGTGAAAAAGACGAAACTACCCCTGAACTAACGGCTTCATTTAACAGCCGTTAGTCAGAGGGACCAAAATTGGACCAAATCGCATATTGCAGTGGCTAATGTGTACTTTTTAAACTGTAGGGACCAAGAGTGAGACTTTTAATAAATCACAGGGACCAAATTTGTATTTTACTCCAAGATCAATGTGGTTGAATTGGTAAGGTATTGGTAAGATAGGGAAAAGCTGACGTGGCACTAATGTAGCAGCTGGTACCATTGGCAAGAGGCAAGACCGTTGTAGATGGTCTTATAGCATGTTAGTACTTTTAATTTTGTTACTATTTCACTTTTTACTCTTATCAACATATATATTAAATTGGAGAAGATTTATTAGCATTGATTTTACGATGTAAACGTCAATTTTTTTATTTAAACATTATTTATAGTTGTTTTATACTTTCATCTATATTCTAGAGTTATAATTTGTTTTTGTTACTAATAATAAACTTAATAAATAATTATAGTTTGTTTTTGTTACTAATAATAAATTTAATAAATAAGAGCATCGATAGTGGTAGAACCTTCGAAAACCTTATTTACCATATTTTTTTGTCACATCATTATCACCTCAACAAACTAAGAACCTCTTTAAAACTCTACAATAGAGGTTTTTAAAAAACCTCATTTTCCTTTTCTTATTTATAAATTATTATATAATTTAATAGGGGTTGTATCCGTTACAAACCACCTAGATTGTGCAAACTATACAAACCAATCTCAACCATACATTTACATGATCAATGGTATAGATTAATTAGGTTCCTAAATTCTCTCAACCATATTTGAAAAAAACTGCCTAAAAATTAGGGATACACAAAATCAATGGAAATAAATAGAAAATCAATGGTTAAGATTAGGTTTGTATAGTTTGTACAATCTAGGTGATTTGCAACGGATACTTCCCCTAATTTAATATATACACATATATTAAAATTTTAATATAAGTTATTATGTTTTACTTTATATTAATTTTAATTTTTTAATCTATATATTTTATCAACATATTTGAAAACCAATAAAATACAAACATAATTTATATAACGATTAAAAAAAGGTCTTTAACAAAGATTGTAGTAGTGATAAGTTGCGTCGAATCCGAGTCCACCAAATAATAAAGTCTAACTATTGGCTAAATTACTACCAAGATTATAGTAGCGATAAGTCGCGTTGAATCCTCAGATACTCGATTCGATTTATACTGACTACATAAATCAAGTATACAAACAACTATTAAATAAATACAAAAGAGTAGGTGGGGAGAGGAGGGGGGTTGGATTTTGATTAACAAAACTACACATAAGAAAGGAATTAAACTAATTAACAAACAATTAAAAACCCAACATTAGATCAATTCTAATTAAAGCGTTTATACGTATGTTTGATTCTGAAGAAATAAAAATCAAGAACAAACTCAAGTCGGCTATAATCGTTAGCATGTTGTAAAGACTTGAATTTTTCCTTATTAGACAAGAATTAAAACAAGCTCTTTAATCCTATCTTAACCTTAAATAAGAGTTTAAACAAGCTCTTAACCCCTTATGTGCGATTAGCTTTCTTGAACTAGAAAAATACCTACATCAAAGCCTCATAAGCTCAGTTTATTGAGGCTTTGGTCGCAAGCATTCTAGAACCCTAATCAGAAACCTTACCGAAACCAAGAGAGTTCTAATGTCACTATATCAAGGTTAAAGGACAATTACGTATCCACAACTTTGACTAACAAATTCACACAAGAAATATCAGTTAAGTGGCCAAACTAACTGGACATTCACAAGTGAATATCATTGAAAAACCCAATTCAAGCAACAAGAATGTTCAAGACAAGTACAATAACTAATGTTGGATAAGAGGAATTAGCAACACGTGGTTAAAACTAGGGAAAATTGCCGAAAAAGGTAATATAAATGTCCCAAAAATCCAATCAAGGGAACGTATATTTGTTTTTGCCGTAAAAGGATTAACTATTCAATTTTGTCAAAAAAAGGGTAAGGTTACCGATAACTTGTATAACCGGTTAACCCCTTCATTTTTTCAATCTCTCTCTCACTCTTCCTCTCTCTCTCTCACTCTCTCTCTCTCTCTTTCTCTCTCTCTCTTTCTCTTTCTCTGTTAGAAGACAACAGCCAACAAGCCACCCCCCACCACCACCTCCCACCACCACCACCGTACCACCACCACCACCACCGTACCACCATCACCACCTGCACCCCCACCACCATCGTATCACCGTCACCACCTACACCCCCAACACCATCGTACCACCGTCACCACCTGCACCCCCACCACCATCGTACCACCGTCACCACCTGCACCCCCAACACCATCGTACCACCGTCACCACCTGCAAGCCCACCACCATCGTACCACCGTCACCACCTGCACTCCCACCAATGTTGGCAAACCACCGCCGCCACCACCATCTCGAAATCGCCGCCACCACCATCTCGAAATCGCCACCACCACTACCACCATCTTTTAACCACCACCAGCACCCCCACTACCACCATCCCCACCACCATCACCACCTCCATCCCCCAACCACCTCCAGACCTCTTCCCCCTTTCCCCAAACCCTAAATCGACCTCCTCCCATTTCCCCCAAACCCTAAAATCGATTGTGAAGATCCTCTTCCACCTTCCCCAAACCCTAAAATCGATTGTGTGTGTAGATCTGTATGTGTGTGCGACGTTGTGTGTGTGTGTGTGTGCGTGCAGATATGTGTGTCGATGTGTGTAAGTGCAGGTGTGTGGTGGTGGAGGTTTGTTGGTGGCTGTGGTGGTGGTGGGTAGTGGTTTGGAGGTGGATGTGGTGGTGGTGGGTGGTGGTTTGGAGGTAGCTATGGTGGTGGTTTGTGGCTGGTGGTGGTGGCGGTTTCAAGATGTGGGTGGTGATAGTGGTGGCAATAGGTTAGGTGGTGGTGATATTGGTGGCAGTCAGTGGTGGTCAACGGCAGTCAACGCCGGTCAACGGCGAGAGGTGCTGACTGGGCTGCCACTTGGATAGACACGTCAGCAGACAACGCTGACTAGATTGCCACTTGGACAGACACGTCAGCATCTTACCTGCTGACTAGGTGGGTATCAAGTTAATCCGGTCACTTTACCTTTCTTGGCAAAAAATCGAATGCATAATCCTTTCTTGGCAAAAAATCGAATGCATAATCCTTTCTTGGCAAAAAAAAATGTACGTTCCCTTAATTGGATTTTTTGGACATTTATATTACCTTTTTCGGCAATTTTCCCTTAAAACTAAAGTAGTAAAAACAAATAAAAACCTAAAAGTTAGCTAAGAACAAAAGATAGAAATTGAATTTAATGATGATAGCTTCCAATTCGAGTTCAACAATCTGAAATTGATCCTTAATCGACAGTTATTAGCCCCAAATTATACACCCCTCAAGAAGAAACCGCTCAATTTCGAGTTTGCAACAATTTCGGCCCTTCAATTTCTCCGCCGCGACTTCTGGCGCGAATAAGTTCGCGAGACGACACGCGCGAAACAGAAATGAATCGAACAACAGAAGTCGGCGCGGGTGGTGGCGCGAAACAGAAATCAATCGAACAATAGAGCAGCCATCGACTTCTTCCCGAGTTGTTCATCTCGGGAGTATAGCTACTGATAAATTGTATTTTTAAGTCCAAAGCGAAGGTTTAAAAATATAGCTACTAGTATGAGTAAATAGTTTATGATAAACAACACTTTTTTTCTTCAATTTATGGATTTATAAAAAAAGGTTAAAAAATAACAAAAACAATAAATAAAATAATAACAAAAAGGAAAGTATTATAAGGACTCGATTCACGTTCAAGCACCTGGGTTCCAATAAAAACCTGTGACTGCACAAGAACCCCTCTCTTATAGTGAAAGTTCTTGTAATAATTCCAAGAAAAATCTAAAAAAAAACCTCCATTATAGATGCTTTAAAATATCATAAACGAATCTAATAGTAATCTACAAAAAATTAATGTACTTATCTCTCCTCGGTCATTTAAGTGTGAAGGTTGCTTTTAAAAATAAAGATTGTTTCCTTTTCTTTCATCTCTATTAGATTTTAAAAATCTATTAAAGGTTAAAGAGAACAGAAAATTTTAAAAGTTTTAAAATCTTAACTTCTATCCTTCAGTTAATTATTCTTTCTATTATCTTTTCTTTTAGAGTAAATTACACTTTTGGTGCATATGGTTATCACCTATTATCAGTTTCGTCCGTATTTCAAACTACTTATCAAAAAAACAAAAAAAGTTACCGTAGTTGTCAATTCATTTCAATTTTAGCCCCTTAAACAAAAAAAGTTAAATAGGTCGTTAACTCAAGTGGTATTTTCTTTATTTGAATATTTCTTTAGTTTCCAATTAAAAATAAAACCCTCCCATGTCACCATTCCATTCTTGCATACCAGTTTCATACCACCATAACCCTATCCTACTTTCCAGACTCCCTTGTCTTTTCTCACCATCGTGTTTCACCACTATGGCACCCCACCCCTTTATAATATCTGGTTTGAGAACATCTACACCTTAAACTTATGTTTTTCCAACAAAACAGACCATCTTCGTCTAACGGAAATTCCGATAAAACAACCATCTCCGTTGAAACTCCATTAAAGCTCGCCCGATGTTTCTACTTCATCCAATGGATCTAGATACTGGCACCCATCGTGGTAATAGGCTTCCACCTTCTTCAGCCATCTTAGGTTCAAGTATTTGGTCTATATTTGACAGTCGTATGCACTCCTTGGCTTCATTGGTTTAATTTTTGATATGCAGGTTTAACGTGTAAGTTTGTGGGGTTCCAACTAAAAACCAATTGGCTATGAGTGGAGTAGCCCAGGACCCTTATAAGCACATTACAAGTTCACTTTGTGTCCGATGTGGGACATTGCTCAACAAGCCCCCTCATGTGTGGCGTTCTTTTCAGCCTAAGAAGTGGATATTTTGGGTTACGTGGAGTCTGTGCGGCTTTTTGACCAACCACGGGTGAACCTAGCTCTGATACCATGTAAGTTTGTGGGGTTCCAACTCAAAACCAATTGGCTATGAGTGGAGTAGCCCAAGACCCTTATAAGCACATTACAAGTTCACTTTGTGTCCGATGTGGAACATTGCTCAACATAACGTAGTTTTAGGTTTTAGGGTTTCATTTTAGACTAATCATGGTTTTGATTCGGGTTTTATATTTAGAATCTAGTTTTGTTTTGATGTATGGTTTTGATTTGGGATCTAGAGAACAAACACAAACCATCCATTTCTATGCTTTTGATTTCTTTTTGAATGGTGGATTCAAACGTTGAGTTTTGATGTTTTCAATTTAGATTTACTTTTGACTCGGGTTTATATTGGCCATCTATTCATGATATTTGGGTTTTTAGGTTTGTATATATTTTTTGCCAAAGAAGATGCCTGGAGGGTCGGCGCATCGAAGAAGATTACCGGTGGAGATGGTGAATGGGATGGTCAATATATAAGGTTGTCTAAGAATACTGTCGGTGGGAAGGGGCTGTAGGAGAGGATGAGCAATGATGGAGGGGTTTATTTTACATTTTTAATTTAATAAATTATATTTGGTTTATGATACAATAATACTATATTTGTTTTATATTTAATTATTATTATAAATTAAAGAAATACTATAATGACGAATATACTCATTGAGTTAGTGACCTATTTAACAAAAGTTACTTTGAGGGACCAAAACAGAAATGAACTGGCAACCATGGTGACCTTTTCTGTAATTAGTTTGAAACAAGGATGAGACTCGATAATGGGTGACAACCACAAGGATCAAAAGTGTAATGTACTCTTTCCTTTATACATTAATGTTCTTTTATATTTTTAATTAAGTTAGAATTAGTTGTATTGTTGGTTTAATTCTCTTGTTTTGAGTTTTGCATTTCGTAATTCTCGTCTATCAAATAAGTTTAGACACTTGTCGATCCTTCTACGTTTTTTCTAGTGCGTCGTTCACTGTTAACCGAGTAGTATTTTTTGTGACACGCATGCAGTTAAGTGAGATACAAACGAATACCTTAACTATTTTTAATACCCCAAAGATTACACTAGATTAATTATGTAATTAACACCCAAAAAGGACACAAGGGAAAAGTGAACTTCATGATTTTCAAGATTCTTTAAAGAAGAGCCCTTGCAAGTAGAGGGGCTATAACCAAAGTGAGAACATATAATAATTATATAAGGAGATCAACATTATACAAAGTCAAAAGCATCACAATTCAAGAAGCATATACAGTCATATATGCCACTTCAAAAGATTACACTGCTCTTGTTATTTATTGTTATCATTTATTTATGCCTCTAATTAATATACCAAACACCTTCCGTCCGTGCATAAAGACTTCAACCTCAATGCACCCTACAAAAATCATCATATGCGTTGCACATCAAAACAAGTGTATATATGTCAATTTAAATTTGAAATCGATTAATTGACCTATAATATAAATCAAATATTTAAACATACTTGCTGCAATCAATGCTTGGGTCGACCTTATAAGGGATGCTGACACCACACTTGCTAGGGAGGCTAGCGGCATTGCCGAGATTGATGCCAGGGGTGACCAAAATCTTCTTTAAACAACCACACACAGTCTGACGGTCAGGGGTTGTTTTAGCAGCGTTATTGAGTCCCACCACTGCACGGCAACATGCCGGTGGTACCGGACCGCCTTGTTTTAGGTAGCCAAAGCATGGGACCGCGCTGCTAGTCACTTGACCACACGTAATAGCATCCGCATACGGTGCAACCACCACAATGCATGCCAAAATTACACACAAAATCCTCATTACTATTGTTGCCATTTTTCAAGAAAGTTGTATTATGTATATCAATTATGCTATGCAATTCAAAAAGTTTTTGTGCAAAGATCGTATCCGTGGTTACGATATTTATAGGGTGTTTTTGCATGTCTAAGTGTTGATCTATGTAAGAACAAACCAAGAGGAAGTGCTACCTATTGGTTAGTTGGAAGTTGGTTTCATATTTATTTAGCTTCTAACGCCATTGATGTTAGATATTTACCAAACTATGTACAAATAACCTATAACACCGTGATAGGAGAGTGGACCTCGTTTGCACTGTTTGATGGTCATCTATGTCGACTGTCGTCTTTCAAGCTAGTTGGAAGTCGTTCCTATTTTTGAAGACTAACAGTGAAAAAGATGTTATTAACAAAGTCTTACAAAATTGAAAGTAGCTAGTGTAAAATTTTGATCATAGAACGACACCTTACTATAAAACACCAAACCATTGAAAAGCCAACCTTATCCTTAATCATTTATAACCCCAAGTTTTTTTCAATCCCAATTTATTTCACTTACTATTATAGTTGTTGTTTTTTTAGTTAACCTAGTAAAGGTTGTAAGCTTATCTAGATAATTAAAATTTGATACTAATCGTACCTAGATCATCCCTTGTTAAGGAGTACTTTCGTTTTCTAATTTTTTTTAATGTATGTTTTTTGTTTAATCAATTGCTATAGATTTGACTACATAGTTTATAATTATTTATTTTTAAAAAGATTAATATTTACGAGTTATTGCATTATTTTTAACCGTAATATATAGTTATCTTCATGTTTTAAATATTTTTCAAACATGTTTAACAAAATTAAGTTGAAAATTATAAAAATTAGAAGTGGATTTTTTTAATTATATATATATAATAAATAAATAACTAGCATTATAAGTATTATAAGTTAAGTTAACACACTCATACTCACTCCTACTTCAATATTCTATTAATTCATTTTTTTTTATTTATATCTTATATTTACTACCATTATAAATAGGCATCTTGTTATTTTTAATTCCTTATTTTTTTAATGTTTTATTTTAGATTGTTATCCTATAAAAATAAATAATTAAGATGTAGTAAAAACATTTCTATCTTTTACAAATTATACCATTTTTAATTGTTTCGTTAATACCTTCGAAATGGGCCGAGTATCAAATATTTTTGGATTTAGTTATATTATTAAATATCATAATCGCCAACTAGGCTAGCTTGGTTGGTAGAGGGGTGCTCTTGGAGTAGAAGTCCCGGGTTCGAACCTAGGCAGAAGCGTTTCTAATCTAATTGAGGTGTATATTAACAAATAACTAAAACTGTTGTTAAAAAAATATATCATAATCATATATGAATTAATGTGTTTATATGTCTTACATTTTCATTTTTAATTTTAGTTA
This sequence comes from Centaurea solstitialis, assembly GCA_030169165.1. Classification (NCBI taxonomy): domain Eukaryota; kingdom Viridiplantae; phylum Streptophyta; class Magnoliopsida; order Asterales; family Asteraceae; genus Centaurea; species Centaurea solstitialis. The sequence goes on from CM058045.1 coordinate 501,292, forward strand.
CACTCTTATCAGGCCGTGCGTAGCGGCAATGTGGGTTAAGCGGGTTTGAACACGCCGGGCTCAGCGGCTACCGCTACTTGGCCAGTGGGTTCGGCGGGTTCTAAGCTCTAGAGGGTTGGGGAAGCCGAAATCAAAAGCAACGGTTTGATTTAAAAAAAAATAAGTAAAATTTGAATTAAAAAGATCCGTTTAAAAACGATAAAAAAATTAACTTTTTTTAACAATTTATCAACCCTATATACCCTTCAACCCAACTTATTTTTTTCACATCAATTCTATCTTTCTCTCTCAAATACACTTCTAATCAACTTATTTTTTCTCTAAATTATGAATCCAAACGATGCATCTTCATCCCGTCGATCACGACTCAAACGTCTGGGTCCATCGCAACAACACCCCAGTTTTGCTCTCGAAGTTTCGCATACTGGTTGGATTCAAATGTGAACTCATTTTTCATTATGAAGGTGAGGACCACTAAAATGGCGTCATATGACAATATTCACTCTGAATATCCTACATTATTCAGAGTGAATACAGCTTAGGCGCTTTTATTCACTCTGAATAATGTATGATATTCGGAGTGAATATTGCCATATAGCGCTATTTTAGTGGTGCTCACATTCAGTGGCGGATCCAGAATTTTTCGTATTGGGGGCACCTTTAAGATAAACTGAAGGCCCGCAAAGTTATACGATGTATTTCTAGTCTACTTCCGCCGTTTTAAGGGATTTTTAAAGTATTATTGGTTGATTTTAAGTGTTTTTAACGATTTTGAAAGATTTTTTTCAGTTTTTTTTTTTGTTGATTTCGAAAGTCTTTTTGGTTTTCTAGTTGGTTAGAGATATTTTTTTTGTTGATGGGGTACCATACGAAAATTTAGTGGGAGGATTATAACAAAAATTACAAAATAACTTAGTTTTGACCTTAAAAAATATTGTTTTATATTATTTAATGGGGGCTATGCCCCTATATCTAAGCAAGTGATTCCGCCATTGCTCACATTCACAATGAAAAATGAGTCATTTGAACTCTCCTATATATATATATATATATATATGTGTGTGTGTGTGTGTGTGAAATTGAATCATATACATATTTTCACATACTTGCTGCAATCAGTGTTTGGGCTGTTCTTGTAAGGAATGTTGAGACCACACTTGCCAGGGAGGCTAGCAGCATTGCTCGGATTGATACCGGAGTTGGAGGCATAAACACTCTTTAAACAACCACACGTAGCCTGGCGGCCAGCGGGTGTTTTTGCCGCATCGTTTAGTCCAACCACCCCACTGCAACACTGCAACACCCCGGTGGCACATCACTACCGTTTGTTAGGAAATTGTCGTTCAATTACCCTGCTCCTAACAGCTTATATTTTTCTACTTTTCGAGCATTTTCGCCCTACTTAGAGACTACAATAGCTTCTGCAATCTAAATGAAAGTTGTAGTATGAGGTCTTAGGAGTCCATTGGCTTTGGAATCACCTAGATTGGATCATCCATCTATTAGATACGGACTTTACGAAACAGTCGTGCTGATCTCGACACGCTGCCAGCAGCCCCAAAGATACACTGTTTTAGGCCTTTTAACATCACAAATAAGTGTCGGACTCTAAATAACAATGGTAGTATATGGTAAGGTCTTTACGACTGCAAAATTTGAGCGCTTTTCGATGTACGATTTGTGAGTTACGAGCTGTCAAACTAGGGGATTTGTAGCTGTCGAAAATTCCGATTTCAACAATTCTTCCCAACTCGTTTTTTATGCTTCCAAAATCATAACTTACTGAATTTACATGATCTAACATGCCTTAAAATCCTAGATATTAAACACAGATCATGGCTTATTATCCTAGGCTTAATCATGTAATTTCGCTCTTTTAAGCATTTAATCGAACACGTGGTGTGCGGTTGCTTATACACCCACCATCTAACTATGTGAAATTCATAATTTACCCTTTCTCAATTCTTACATCAAATTCAGGTAATATAAGTTATCTAACCAAATATCTGAACATATTTGCAATACCAATTCTTGTCTAAACATCTATATAATTTGAATTCAACCTTAAAAACACTAACATAAACACCCTAACGAAATTGAAAGAAATTTATACCTTTAGAAAGGAGTTGACAAGATTTACTGTCTGATTGCATTTATAGATATTAAAGGTTTCATAACTATACTAATAATCGATTACTTAACATTTTAAATTAAGTTTCGATCCTTTTGTACGATGACGAAACACGGGTATTATAACCGTCAATCATGGTGACTTTTTTTGTAATTAGTTTGAAACAAGGATGAGACTTGATAATGGGTGACAATCACAGGGACCAAAAGTGTAATGTACTCTTTCTTTTATATATTATTTTATTTTAATTAAGTTAGGATTAGTTGTATACAGTGGCGAATCTAGAACACAAAATTACATGGTTCCCTAATTAAGTTTAGCCGAAAAAAAGTAAAAAGTATCAGCTATATTTTTGTCGGATCGAATCATTACAATTAAAAATCAAACATTAAAGTCGTGTTTTTTTTTGTGGCTTCTTTTGTTTGGCATTTGGGTCAGACTTGAAATTGATGGGCCTTTTGGTGTTGCTTCGTTTGTTTGGTATTTGGAGCAGATTTAAAATTGATGGGTCTTAAACACAAAGGTTGGGCCAGACCGAAAATTTATGGGCTATAACCAAAGTGAGAACATATAATAGTATATTTAAGGAGAACATTATATAAAGCCAAAAGCATCACAATTCAAGAAGCATATACACTCATATACACCACCTCAAAAGATTACACTGTTCTTGGTATTTATTATTATTATCATTTATTTATGCCTCTAATTAATATACCAAACTTCTTTCTTCCGTGCATAAATACTCCTACCTCAATGCACCCTACAAAAATCATCATATGTGTGGCACATCAAAACAAGTGTAAATATGTCAATTTAAATCTGAAATCGATTAATTGGACCTATAATATAAAATCAAATATTTAAACATACTTGTTGCAATCAACGGTTGGCTCGATCTTGAAAGGGATGTTGACACCACACTTGCTAGGGATGCTAGCGGCATTGCCTAGATTGATGCCAGGGGTGGAGACAAAAATCCCCTTTACACAGCGACACACAGTCTGACGGTCAGCGGTTGTTTTAGCAGCGTTATTGAGTCCCACCACTCCACGGCAACATGCCGGTGGCATCGGACCGCCTTTTGATAGGTAGCCAAAGCATGGGACCACGCTGCTGGTCACTTGACCACACGTAATAGCGTCCGCATACGGTGCAACCACCACCATGCATGCCACAATTACACATAAAACTCTCATTACTATTATTGCCATTTTTCAAAAAAGTTGTATTATGTATATCAACTGTGTTATGTGAATCAAAAAGTTTTTTGTGCAAAGTTCGTATCCGTGGTTATGATATTTATAGGGTGTTTTCACATGTCTAAGTGTTGATCTATGTTAGAACTTAGAACAAACCAAGAGGAAGTGCTGCCAATTGATTAGTTGGAAGTTGGTTTCATATTTATTTTGCTTCTAACGCTATTGATGTTAGATATTGACCAAACTATGTACAAACAACCTATAACACCGTGATAGGAGAGTGGACCTCGTTTGCACTTTTTGATGGTCGTCTATGTATGTCATCTTTCGAGCTAGTTGTATCGAAATTGAACTAGTTTAGAAGTCGTTCCTATTTTTGAAAACTAACAGTGAAAAAAAAGATATTATTAAACAAAGTCTTACAATTTTGAAAGTAGCTAGTATGGAATTTGGATCACAGAATGACACATTACTATAAAACACCAAACTATAGAAAAGCCAAATTTATCCTTAATCATTTATAACCTCAAGTGTTTTTCAATCCTAATTTATTTCACTTGTTATTATAGTTGTTTTTTTAGTTAACCTTGTAAAGGTTGTAAGCTTACCTATCATTAAAATTTAATACTAATCATACGTAGATCATCCCTTGTTAAGTAGTATTTTCGTTTTCTAAATTCTTTTTTAAATGTATGTTTCTTGTTTAACCATGTGGTATAGATTTGACTACATAGTTTATAATTGTTTATTTTTTAAAAGATTAATATTTAAGAGATGTTTCATTATTTTAACCGTAATATATAATTATCTTCATGTTTTAAATATTTTTCAAATATGTTTAACAAAATTAAGTTGAAAACTATAAAAATTAGAAAAGGATTTTTTAATTATATATAATATATATATATATATAATAAATAACTAGAATTATAAGTTTAGTTAGCACTTATAAGTTTAGTTAGCACACTCATACTGACTCCTACTTCAATATTCTATTAATTCAATTTTTTTAATTTATATTATTATATATTACATATTTACATTTCCTACCCTTATAATTAGGGATAGTTGCTTTTAATTCCTTCTTTTTTTAATGTTTTATTTTAGACTGTTATCATATAAAAATAAATAATTAAGTGTACTATTAAAAACATTTCTACCTTTTATAAATTATACCATTTTTAATTGTTTCGTTAATACCTTCGAAATGGGCCGAATGTCGAATATTTTTTGGATTTAGTTATATTATTAAATATCATAATGTAGATACTTAGTTTAGCTATCAACTTGAGGAATTATATCACTAAGTTTGTTCGGTGATCCTTTTATTTATTCAAGTCTAGAATCTCAAAAGTCAGTCAGTATCACCGACCTCACCTCACTGATCTATTCAGCGACCACCTGAAGGCTGAAGCTGACGTATATAATAGCTAAGTATTAGTCTTTGAAGACAAGAAAACCTTGACTAATAAAATTTTAATCTCAATAAATGATTTTAATTTTCTTAGATCTTGAAGACTTGAACTAGAAAACTGTTTAACCTTATTTTTAGCAACATTATCATTTTTACTAATCACAATTAATGCCATTCTCACTAAGAGTATTAATGAACAAAAACATTTTCAAATAAAACTTCCCATTTTAGAATTCATAACTTCAACTCGTACATAACTTCCCATTTTCGGTTGTACCAAGTTATAAACAAAAACTCGTGGGTTGCAAAAGAGAGTTTGCTATATTGGCTTTTTTTGTATCAAATTCCCTCCAAAAAGAAAGAGGGTTCTAACAAGTTACCAAGGTGACAACATATAAAAGATATAACATATATAGAACACTATATATATTGACCCAAAAGCATTACAAACAAAGAGCTAGAGACATATACAGTCATATACGTCCTCTTCAAAGGATAAGAGTGGTCTTGATAGTTATCATTTATTTATTTATATATTATATTATGCTTCTAAAGGATAAACGCAAACATCTTCAACTTCTTCCATGCATAAATATCTCAGCCTCACTGCACCCTGCAAAAAAATTGAAAACCCACCATATACCACAACACATCAATATAATATTCGATATGGATGCATCATGCATGCATATTCAATTATTCATGCAACCTAGGCGCATATATATATAATTAGGTTCAAACAAGAACAAAGGAACTAATCGCAATCACATATGATGTGGAGTTCTGGACCCATGTGGGTCCTACATATTAAAAAAGCATATATAATTCAGTAGTGAGCATATATGATTGTTTGTGTGTGGCTTAAAATGAGTTCATTTGTTCTTGCATATGGGATTGATTCTTGTATGAACATGCCTATATGTGTGTGTGTGTGTGTGTGTGTGTGTGTGTTTGTGTGTGTGTCACAGTACTGTTTTTGTTGTTAAGGTTTGGATGTTTTTTTATCTTCACGATAATGTTTAGTTTCAAGTGTACATATAGATGTGATTTTACAAGTTGCACAAAAAGATGTTGGTCTCATGTGAACCCAACCCTATATATATCCATAGATATACAGGGGTGTAGGTTTAAATGAAAAGTAATATTTCATTGTGAGTGTGAGAACAGCCAAAATGTCACGTGTCTCATATTCAGTGTGAATAATACAATGATGAATGAGACATGAATAATGTTCATGCACATTATTCATAATACAATAATTACTCATGTTCGCAAATGAATGATGAGTTTAATTGCAACCGAACTTTTGTCTATATATTATACCAATATAAAATAAAGGCGATATATAAAATAGAGGTGCAATAGAATCATATATTTTTCACATACTTGCTGCAATCAGTGTTTGGGCTGATCTTGTAAGGAATGCTGAGACCACACTTGCCAGGGAGGCTAGCGGCATTGCTGGGATTGATGCCGGAGTTGGAGGCATAAACACTCTTCAAACAACCACATGTAGCCTGACGGTCAGCCGGTGTTTTCGCAGCATCGTTTAGTCCCACCACCCCACTGCAACACCCCGGTGGCACATCACCACCGTTTGTTAGGTAGTCAAGGCATGGCGACAAGCTACCGACAACTTGACCACATGAAATGGCTTCCGTATAAGGTGCACTCACCACCATGAAGCCACCACTACACATAAAACGCTCATTACCATCTTTGCCATTTTTCAAGTATATATATTAATTTGAACACTAAAGTTATGTAGGAAAAAGATTTGTATTCTTGTTTCTTTTATGTGTTTAGAAGGATTTTGGTGAAGAAAATGGTGTCTAGGGTTACGAAATATATAGGGTGTTTGTTTACGTTAATATGTGTATGAAGGGATATGGAAAGGATATATGGGCCATATTGGTTAGTTGGAAGTTGGTTTCTATAATTATTTAACTTCTAACGCCATTGATGTTTTATCTCACTCACCTACTATGATTTAAGGTACTTATTGTTTGACTTCATTGTAATGTTGAGTTTCTCCAATTATTTTTAGATCCTAATTGACAATCTAATGCTGCTGCCTATATTAATAGCCGACCATGTTTGCACTATTTTATCATCTATATATCGTGGCTAAATTTTCTTGTGGGAAAATTAAATGATATTGGTACAAACTTTGCCTTTGTTTTTATGTTGGGTAACAAGTTTAAAACTTGTGAATTTAAAAAAAATGGAGTCATTTTCCAGTTGGTTCTTTCTTGTTTTGGAGAACCAGTTTTCAGAATATAAGGAACCACATATTGTTTTTCCCTGTAAGGCTATGCGCAGCGGACGTCGGGTTGGACAAGCGGGTTGGCGGGTTAAGCCGGCGGGCCCGGCGGGTTCGGCGGGAACCACTATGGGAAGAGGGAGCCCGGCGGGCTGAAGTGAAAACGGGTTGTAGAACCCGCTCCTTTTATGTGTGTGGTGTGTGTTTGTTGTGTGTGTGTTGTGTGTGAGAGGGTTGGGATGGTTGGGTGAGAGTTGTAGAGGGTTGCAGAGGGCTTTGGGAGGGTTAAGAGAAGGTTGAGAAAAAACTGATACATCAGCTGATGTGGCATTAAAAAGTGAGAGGGTTGGGAGAGTTGGCTGTTGATAGCCTAGCTTTGGAAACATAAGTTTACTCATCAAATCTGATTATTGAAAGAAGGCTTTTTAAAATGGAAGTTTGTAGAAGATGGCATTTTAAAATGAAAATTGTAATAGTTTTGCAAGGAGCTCCAACCTTTACTTAAAAAAAATCATTAAAAATTCTAAATTGATGGACCCATCAACACCAAGAAATAATCCCAACTCCAACCATACTCAAAAAAATCAAATTGTATTTATAATTAAAATTAAGACCATATAAAATGGTGTGTGAATTTGGCCCACCACATTTGGAGGCCAAACCCCTTTCTTTCTCCATCAACACCAATTTTTTTGGTGTTTAGAGGTTGATTGGAGTGGATATTTGATGATTCTAGTTTTTTTAGACGTCTATTGAAGATGATGTTCTCTAAGTTTTGATTGGAAAATTTAGGTAACTTATCTAAATTTGAAAGAACTCCCTTACATTTTTCATAAACGAATATTTTCTAATTGATATATGATCTAATGACTTAGGATCATGTGAGACCAAGCTATTTCCATGAGACCGCGTGAGACCAATACTTAACGTATGAAACTTCACAAAAATCACCGTGAATGTACATAAAACTCGAATACGCAGACCTAAAATTCACTTTTGATGCAAAAAAATATCCAAAACAAGGTAAAAAACGAAACCTTCATGTAACAGCTCGTCCCACATCGGCTGGTGAGGGGAACAAAGCACTCCTTATAAGGTGTGTTGATACCTCACCTGGTGAGACGCGTTTTGGGTTGTGACCTGGACTGGGCAACTCCAAAGCAAAACCGTGAGGGAGTAGGGGTGACCGGTTAGGGCCCTGTGTCTCCAAAGCAGACAATATCGAACCACGGTCGCCTGGGCTGTTACAGATGGTATCAGAGCTAGGATCGGGCCGATGTGCATAACGGGGACGTTGTGTCCGTAAGGGGGGGAGAGTGTAACAGCTCGTCCCACATCGGCTGGTGAGGGGGACGAAGCACTCCTTATAAGATGTGTTGATACCTCACCTGGTGAGACGCATTTTGGGTTGTGAAGGTTTCATTTTTTTACCTTTTTTTGGAAAAAAATTCCGATAGTGTTTTTTAGTATGTTTTAACGATGAATGTTCATTTTTTTTTTTACCTTCACAAATGTTTTTATGTGAAGTTTGATGTAAAATATGTTGGTCTCACCGGTCTTACGGAAAAAGGCTTGGTCTCACCAAAACTTAACTCTAATCTAATAAAAGTAATTAAATTTTAGTTAATTGATTAAATTAAATTCAAGTAAGAATATAACATAAAGGAGAGAATCAACTGTCGATTATATTATAAAGCAATTCTTTAAAACTTCAAAAATACAATTATTAGAATATTAGGCGTAAAACAATATTTCATACAAACTTTTAATTTTTATATACTTATATTTTACTCTTTTGGGAACAATAGAAATGGAACGTTTGAAGAATTTCTGAAAGCGGATTCTAGCTTTCCCAAATAAACGAATGAAATTTTTTTATTAAGAAATTAAAGGACGGACTATCTGTTATTTTTAAAAGGGAAAATTGCCGAAAAAGGTAACGTAAATGTCCAAAAAATCCAATGTAGGTAACGTACATTTTTTTTTGCCAAGAAAGGAGTATCCATTCGATTTTTTGCCAATAAAGGATTATGCATTCGATTTTTTGCCAAGAAAGGAAAAGTGACCTGATTAACTTGATACCCGCCTAGTCAGCAGGTAAGATGCTGACGTGGCTGTCCAAATGGCACTCCAGTCAGCATTACCTGCTGACGTGTTTGTCCAAATGGCAATCTAGTCAACACTCTTTTACCTTTGACCGTCGTTGACCAGTGTTGATCGTCGTTGACCGGTGTTGACCACCACCGCTGCCACCACCATCACCAACAGTCACCACCATCATTCACCACCACAGCCACTTCCAAACCACCACCCACCACAGCCACCACAACAACCACCACCACCACCACCAAACCTCCACACCCACCACCACACACTTGCGCACACACACACGCACGCCGTTGCACACCACCAAGCTTGACCGGCGTTGACCGAGGTTGACCGTCGTTGACCGACAGATCTGAAAACGATGATGAAGACCGATGGTGTTCGAGCTTACGATGGTGGTGGATGCATATCTGCAGATCTGAAGATGATGATGAAGATGATCGGTGATGGTGTGGGTCGTTGCAGCAGCTGTGAAGATGATCGGTGGTGGTGATGGAGTTACGGTGGTTATGGTGGTGGTCTAACAATGGTGGTTACCTTACCGGTTACCTTACCCTTTTTGTTACAAATTGAAATGGATACTCCTTTCTTGGCAAAAAAAAATGTACGTTACCTACATTGGATTTTTTGGACCTTTACGTTACCTTTTTCGGCAATTTTCCCGAGAAAGAAAAGAGAAAGGGGTAACCGGTTTTACAAGTTACCGGTTACCTTACCCTTTTTGTTACAAATTGAAATGGATACTCCTTTCTTGGCAAAAAAAAATGTACGTTACCTACATTGGATTTTTTGGACATTTACGTTACCTTTTTCGGCAATTTTCCCTTTTTAAAATGAATAATCCATTTGAATATTACGTGTCATCTATTATTTTAATTAAGAATGGATTATCCATTATTTTTAAAACAAAATTATTTTAAATACAACACTACTTTCAGTAAAAGTATTATTTGAGAAGAAGGAAGGTTTTTTTATTTAGAGCATCTCCAATGGGTAACACTATTTTTTACACCAAATGTCAAAAATAGTGTAAAAAGTAGTGTAAGATTTAGTGTTATCACTAAATCTTCTCCAATGGGTAACACACTACCATTAATTACCTTAGAATGTATCTAAATTATCATTTTTTTTGCTGTTGTATGTATTAAACTTAAAAATTAATTCTGTTTAGTGTATCAAAATTTTAAAGTCTATCATTTATTAACATGACATAAACTGATGTATAAATTTGTTTTGAATATTTACACACTACCAAAATAGGGTATTGTCGATCGCAAAAACGATTCAAAAACAGTCAAAAAACAGCTTTAGCGAAGTTCTGGTGAGCATCACTAAAAAGCTGGTCAGTGAAAGCTACCAACAGTTTTTCCGACAACTTTTACCGATACTTTTTCCGACGACTTTCAAACGACTAATTAAAAAAATTAAGAAAAAACAATCAACATGCAACAACCGTCGATAATACACAATTTGTTAGTAACATATACTCAATAATATAAAAGTTGTCGTTTAAAAAAAATGTAATATGGACATTTTTCCACATTAATATAATATCTATAATGAGTATCTTTCATGTTTATTATTAAATACATACAAATTCAAAGTTGGTTTTAGTGGAAGTTTTTAAAAGTGGGTTATTTCAGTAAAAATGTAATCTCATTCCGTCTTAATAGATAAGTGTTTATACGTAAAGTTATAGAAAGTTGTAAATATGGTAACTAGAACTTTGGAAGCTTGTGTACATATAAATTTTAACAGAAATAATTGATATAAACATATCATCTATGAACAATCCATATAAGATCTTCGTACATCTATTTTGCTTCTTATTTAAGAGGGCCGAGTAAATATATATATATTTTTCTGTCTCTACGTGTGTTTAAATATTTGTGGATACAAAGTGGCAGCGATTGGAAAATAAACACGTGTACTACTCTTCATAAATGCATGTCGAGTAGAAAATGAGGGGTGTGAAAAGTCTCCAATGAAATAATTGTACTTCAAATCATTTGAAAAATTAAATTATATATTTTTATAAACAAAAAAAAAATTATGATTTTAGTAATAGTTACAGTTTTTATTTTTACCGTAGCACCGAAAGAAATATGGTTATGGGATTTTATAATTTTATAAGTGGTACAATTTGTGAATCTTGATTAGTTTAAATAGATGTGTACACTCTTAGTAACATTCTCAACAATGACACTAACTCTTAATAGTTTGTGTAATTTGTTTCGTGCATGCACGTACTTCCTTGATATTTTTCAATCAAGGAACCTATGGATATCATTCTAGTCATCCAAGCAGAACAACCTCTATCTTGATTGATGCTAAGACTGGTTGATAGTTAAGGCCGTGTGATTAACACTTGGGCTAATATAGAAAGTTTCGCCATCATAGTGGATCTTTTTCGCTACATTCATTTACTAAAACAGTGATCCCATTTTTCTAAAGAGGACGTATTGAACTCATAATTTATCATTCCATACATTATCTTTTACTCTATTAAAGCGACAGATTTCTAAATTTGCTTAGGGCCCTCCCGAAATTCTTAGGGGCTTTACCGAGGCTATCTAGGCCTAGACCTCAAAGTGTTCTTCTGAGTTTAATTGTGTCGTAGCTCTATAGTTCAGATGTATCCACCTATATTGAATTTCGGATACATAAATGATAAAATTGGTAGGATATATTACTTGAAATTCAAATAAACTCAACATCCTATTCCCATTCTTCTAGCCTTTCCCCGAGGTCAATGACTATTCATCGTGTAATTTAGAAGAAAATATTTAGTTACATATATGAGCGATCGATTTCTAGTAATTTCTTCATCATTTAATTGATAAAAAGACAGTGGAACAACTAATGTCAATCATTAATGAAAATTTTATTAGGGCTATATAATTCTTGGCCCACACAAATACAAGAGACACGAATTATGCTGAATGTCTAAATAGGCTACACGAGCTTGGGTAGGGAATAGATAACGTACAAATAATTATTAGTGCAAAAACAACCACTATTGATTATTCGTCAGAAACAACCCTTAGGCATAGTGTTTGTCCAAAAAACTTCTAGAAATTGGGTTAAAATTTAAACATGCTGTAATTTTGTTTCAAATATTATGCTTAATGTTTGTTGCATGTAGTAATTCGGATATCATGTGGCGTTTTCTTGTGATATTAATATTAATATTTTATAATCTGATAGATTGTTTGTATTTCTTATATACACATTGAAATATGGATAATGAGAAGCAACTGTTGTAACTCTAATTTATTCTTACGTGATGGGAAGAAACTAATCAACAAGAATACAATGCGTATACGTAAGACAACAATACATACACATATGATTTTATTCCGATAAACAATCATAATTCATGCATCTCCCTTGCTATGCATATATAGCTGTTATTATGTAACGATTTTAATCAAAAAAATTGGTTTCAAGATATTAGATATGTAAACTCATAAACTATTATCTTTTGTTCATTTGGATCATTGATTACCAAACAATACTTTTTCATTCAATACTTGATTCAAACATATGTGTAAAATTGTAAATTCCGTCAATCAAACTGTACATTTAGCGATGGAAACTCATAATGCGATAAGCATATGAATTAATATCATAAGTTATGATGCCAACAATATGAAGCAAACAATAATTGAAATAAAAGGGCAAATTAAATGATAGTAGGACCGTATGAACTAAACGTGTCAAGACTCTAGAAGCCATCTGTCACAAACTTATTGAAGAAGCATTTAATATTTTAGGAGTCCAACAAAATATATTGAATGATACGTTAAGTTTTTCCTAAAAACAAAAGGGCCTGTTTGTTTACCTTTTAACAGTTTAATTAAGAGTCAGCTTCTGAATGATTAAGAGGTAAATCTTGTTTGGCTAAAAGTTGGATTGCCTCTTAATGGTTCCAAAATCTTTTAAATGATTTTGCATCATGGGCCTCCCTTAACCATTAAGAGCCCTGATTTCATTCTCAACAATTATCAAACCACCATATTTTATTTTACACTATACCATAAGAGCCTCTTAATCATTCCGACCACTTAATCATCCATCACAAAACCATTGAGCAACTGCCAAATAGCCCCTTAACAGTTATAGTTAGGAAAACCTCAAGTGGTTTCAGGAAGGACTTAGATCACTAACAAATAAAAAGAAAATACAATTTCTTATAGGTTAAACTACCCATTATAATTAACTTAAGTTATTTTTTAGTAGTTTTCTAGATATATATAATACAATATAATAATTTTCCGTTATAAGTCACATCTTTGAGAAAGATCATGATCTCGTTGTTACTTCTAAGGCTTGATACTTAACCTAACTGATACGTTGTACCTTACGTTATTTAAAACCTTTTTTAATTAGACAATACTAAATGAATGAAAAACCTTGTAAAATATACTTTATTTTTACTTCAAACAAAATAAAAAGGCTCATTACCATATACATAAATCTTTTTTTCTACCGCAAAAAAAAATTATTGAGAAAGAGCTAGCGAGGAGCTAGAATGACAAGAAGAAACGGTGTCAGCCGGGTTACGAATCCAACTATCCCACCTAATGAATTTACCACCTTTGAACGACACCTTATCCAATCGAAGGCTAAAACTCAATATCTCTAAAAATCTCCTTCTCTTTTTTGATTTTGCCTTTGAAAAGCAAGGTATTCCTTTGAATCCAAATAGTCCATAAAAACGAAGCGCCGATTAGGTCCCTGCCCTTTTTACTCACCGAGTCTCCTCTCGCCGATCAAATCTGCAGCCAAAGCCAAAGGTCCTGAACGATGGAGGTTCCGCTTGGCCACGAGTCCACCCAAGAGAGTAAGTGAGCAAGCAATGATTTAAAGTCTTCCATCTTTCCTTTCCAAACATGATAAATAGAACTATTTATACTTATTATCAACTTGTATTAGCTTCCATTGTTCAAGCAAGTCAAACCTAAAACGATAACCGAAAGCTTTAATACCACTTTGATGGGAAAAACGCCTCACAACGATAACAACAAATGCTAAATAAACCTTTTTTGTACAAAACTTTCCCGAATTATATGAACATTTGGGGATATGAACAAATAGGGTATACTAAATGCAATGATAATCAACCGCCAAAGTAGAAATAAGCAATAATCAAGCACAACCGGAACACAAATTTTAGTGTGGGAAACCACAAGTACCGTAAGCCGCTTAGAGTTCACTACCAATAAACAATAAACAATAAAAAAAAAATCTAGATAAAACTAGAGGTATACCACAATTATCATAATCTAGGATACAAGACTATATATAGCTTGTATTGGGCCACTAATGTTGGGCTATTAACTATTCATCATGGGCCAAAAATAAGTAAATAAAACCCAACAACAATGAAACAAATTCAACTTGTTTAAGTTACATAAACATTTATATAAAAGTTAAATTTGCCTCCTCAGATTCTAAGGCATGTATTTTTCCCCTACAAGGCAGACATATATATCATAGAGAACATACTCAAAATATACCATTAGAAATTTAAGGGTTGAAATGCAAAGTATAATAAATTTAAAGTTACTATAGACTCATTGCTTGATAATGGCATCTAAACAGTTCAATGTAGGGTTGTTAACCAAGAGTGGTTGGGTGTGGAGAAGCAGATGTGATCAAGGATATTATATACCGATCAAGGACGGATATGAAAAAGTTTGACCCGAATAACTCATTTTTCTTCCTCGTGGTCGAGAAGCAACAATATATAACTATGTTGATGGTAGCAAAGGCTGGCGAAAGGTGTTTATAGAGGCGCCATTCGTGGCGGTTGATATATTGCTATCAACGACAATGGTTGGTGACGAAGAGGAGAAATTAGGGGACATAAAGGAGGATTTTTAGAGAGCTTTGATACCTTGTTGAATTACACCAAAAAGCCTTGTGCTACCACTTTACATTCATTTCCAATATATGGTAACATACAATCTTATCTACAAGTACAATAATACATGATTTTTATCTATAGAAGGTATATGAAGAATATGGTGCGATAATTCTCTATCCGTTACTCTTTGAAAATATTGCTCAACTTTGGCTTAAGAAGATAGTAAAGCATTGAAACACACTTAACAAATATCTTATCAACTATTTCAATAACACTTGTATACAATGCTCAAAATCCAATCATGAATAGATGTGTTTTCCTCCCTATTTCCACTCCTAACAAGAATCAATAAACCAATTAAATGTTCTCTCAAAAACCAAAAAAGGAAACAATAATCTCTCAAAGAAAACCTAAAGGAAAACTGAGAAAAAAGAAATCGAAAATGTTATCTCCTTGAAAAAAAAACCGAAGATAGAGAAAATATGTACGAGACTTGATGATATTAAGGTACAAGTTCTATCGACTCGGTATCATCCTTATTTACTGCCAAGGTTAGTTGCTCAGCTCTCTTAGCTTGATCCTTCCAATCTGTTTTTATCAATGTATACACCATCAACAATGCACAAGTAGCTTGTGATGCAACCAACCCAAGCCACAATCCTTGATAATCCATCTTTAGCACAAAAGCCAATATAATTGACATAGGAAGTCCTACAAGATAAAAGGCAGCAATGTTTATCCTCACCCCAACTTTGGGTCTGGCTGAACCAGTCAGCACCCCGCAAGCAGCCGTCTGTATCGCGTTTCCCACTTCAGCGAGGCCCATGATTGGTAGGATGTAGGAGAGCAAGATAAGGATTTGCTTTTCATTAGTGTACAATATTCCAAAAACATTTTTAAAAGCTATATATAATGCAAAGATTACAAGTCCATATATAAAAGCAATGCATATCCCAATTGTTGCAGCCCACCGTGCACGAGTTGGTTGCCCAGCCCCCAACTCATGACCTACACGTTGCGATAAGCTCAAACTTAAAGAAAATGGCAACACGTAGACGATCCCCGTTAGTTGCATTATGATCCCTGTTGTTGCCACACAAGATTCGGGATTTTCTAGCAATCC
The DNA here is from genome assembly GCA_030169165.1 of Centaurea solstitialis. Classification (NCBI taxonomy): domain Eukaryota; kingdom Viridiplantae; phylum Streptophyta; class Magnoliopsida; order Asterales; family Asteraceae; genus Centaurea; species Centaurea solstitialis. Next base: position 517,403 of record CM058045.1, read on the forward strand.
GCTAAGAAAAAGAATGATTTCATACCACCACCACTCTAAACACACCGAACACACACTTGGGATTGCTAGGCTCAGTAACGGGCCCCAACCGTTTAAAAGGGACACCATGTTGGTCTTTGTGACCCAAGGCTTGATTGCAACTTTTGAATGGTAAATATAAAGTACCAATCCGATATTCATGTTATATGTAAAGCACGCTGACGCCAATGCAATGCCCTTCATCCCTAGTTTTAGATAATTGATAAGAAAGTAGTTAATAGGGAGGTGTAGGATGGTTGCACAAGTGGCAACAATGGTCGCGGGCGAGTTCAATCCTTGTGCCCTCAAAAAGGAACGCAAAGGTAGGAGGTGAGCGAGGGCCGGGAGTTCTGGGAGAGAGAATAGTAAGTACGTGGATGCGACCTTTGTGATAACTCGGTCTTGACCAAGCCTATATAATATAGGCTCGATGTTTAGCCATAGGAAGGTGATGGGAATGGAAATAAACAAAAGGAGGAAGAATGTTTTGACATAAATTTGGCTAAGGACTGGGAATCTCTTGGCTCCATAGGCTTGAAAACAAATTGGATCCATTCCCATACATAAACCTTTCATGATTGAGAAGCCTGTGACATTTGCAAAACCAATGGCTAGAGCTCCTCCTGCTAGTTCAGATTTTCCCATGTGGCTTAAGTAGAGCATGGAGATTATGGATCTTGAAAACACAAGGAAGGTGGTTGTTGCCACTGGACATGCTGATGTTCCTAGCAATATTAGCTCTTCCAAAACCTACATTCACCACCAAAATCAAAATTAGTATTTAGTTACTCTCTCAATTACAAAATTAATGTTAACTAAATGCTTTAACAAAATATATTGTGGAGACATAATAGTTTGCATCATATAAATTTCTAGTTTCTTGGTTTTTAAGTTTACCTTACTTTCTTCATGATTTGGGTTTCCTGATAGGTTTTTAGATATGGGTATTGATTACATTTTCTATTTTAGTTTGATTAGGTTTATGTTTCTTAGTGTTTTTTTTTTTTTTTTTTGGAAGGGTGTCCGGACCAAAGCCCAACTAATCCCCGGCAATTTTGGAGGCTAAACATGGCTCCACTTAAATGTCCCCAAGAATGTGCACGGGAAGGCTCAAACTCGGTTAGAGTGCTTTAAACCCCCCGAGCGATAACCAATCCGCCACAGCACTGGAAGACTTATGTTTCTTAGTTTGTATGTACAATCATTATAATATATAACATTTACTAGGAAGCATGAATAGTAAACTTGACAATTTTGTACATTTTTGGTCCCTACATTATTATATTTATAACACCTTTCATCCTCCATCTTTAAAAAATGTTTTTTTTTTTTCATTTTTATAGTTTTTGTTTTTATTCTATTTTCATCCATTCATCCAACTTTGTTAAAGTAAGTAGTTAACTCATCCAAACAATTACATATTTTTTTGGAAGGGTGTCCGGGCTAAAGCCCGACTAATCCTCGGCAATTTTGGGGGCTAAACATGGTCCCACTTAAATGTCCACAAGCATGCGCACGGGAAGGCTCAAACTCGGTTAGGGCACTATGAACACCCTGAACTAACCAATCCGTCACAACATTGTTGACTCCAAACAATTACATATTTGGTTCTTATAGTATGCCATATTTATATTTTTATTCTCAAATTACATAATTCACATTTTGTTACTTTTTACTTTCTTTATTAATTTTATTAAGGCATTTTCTTTTAATGGTTAATTATAAACTATTATAATTTTAATAAAAATATATCAAATAATTTCATTAAACAATTGGTACAAATAATTTCAATAAGCTATTAGTACGTACATGATATTTTTTTATCTAAAACTTAGGTTAAAATCTCTTAAAATTAATATGTTTATTTTTTGATTTATTAAACCTTTCATATGACAACATATGAAAACTTTATGTTTTATATAAATCCATGTTAGTACTTATTATAAACTCTATCATAGTTTATAACCCGGCGCGAAGCCCGGGCTATTAATAACTAGTTTGATAAAATTTAACGAAATTGATTGCTCTTAATTTGTGTGTGCATCTTTTCGTACGATACAAAGTTGATTTTTAGAAATGTTTATTTTTTATGTTCGTATTCTGTTGATGTCGGTAATGATAAATACGAACATAAACATGAAGAAGATGAGGGATTGATTATTTTCTATTGAATTTTTTTTTACCCCTATTGTGAAGTTTATTACAATGAAAAGGAAAAGACAAGACAATTAATATTAGTCTAATTACCATATGAAATACATAAGTAATATTCATGTATCATCATCTATTCCCTATTCTAAAAGCATGAATGAAGATAGTTTTCTACTACTGGGGAACAAGAACAATGATGAAGTTGGTGGGCTTTTATTCATCAATGATACTACAAGTAATGCAAGTAATGATGTTTGACAAATTCTGATTTTGTACAGAAAGATTAAGATTATTTTTTGTTGGTCATGCATCTATTATATAAACATATATATATATATATATATATGTCTCTGTGTGTGTGTTCTACATATGAAGTATTACATAATTTAATGTACAAAATCAACATGTAAACTCCACAAAGTCACCCAACAGAATGTCCCTATGATTATTCCCGCATGCCTTGAACATTTATGTATATTTAATCAAACTAATAATGGTTTTAAATTATTAATTATTTCAACCTACAATACTCTTAATGTGGATGCCATTAATTGATAAGCATGCATTACTTTTCAAAAATTGAATTACCAAATATATATAGGTTCATGTGGTGCTAATTACATTGGTTTAAGCATACTTTACATATATAGTATATTTAACTAAGATAATTAGTGTCAATAAAATAAAATAAAAAAGCAGACTGTGTATGTACCACCCAACTTTTGGTGATCAGAAAAATAATTTTTTAAAGTTGGAGAATTATAAAAAAAACAACTTGAAAAGTACAAATCCAACTCAAGCCAATAGTAAATTGTTGCTTCGTGTCTTATAATTTGGTGCAAATATATATAATACTAGCAACTTGTGACTTTTTGCCTAACCTTTTTCACAACTTTTGTGGTCCGGAAAAACGTTTGAGAATCTTTCATAATGCAAAAGTTGATGGTCCAAAAGATTTTAATAAATTAATTTGTGGCAAGTTATTGAAACAAAATTATTGTACACACATATGTATCGGGATTACTAACGTTCATCCTGACTCGACAAATAACTTTAGGCCACTGTAAGCTACTTTACTTCTATATTTATAAAATAAGACGTACTTGTTTGGTAAGTTAATAAGTAACGTCTATATTATTGAAAAACAACCTAAGATAGCATATCAATAAGCTTGAAGGTTTTCCATTTGCCAATTTTATTTCAATTATGTGTCTTATAGTTTATCAACAAAAACTGTAATATTCCCTTAGATATTTTCAAATTAGCATCTGGCTTACTTATCTATTAGTTTTTACCAATTGAGATTTTGTTATTAGCTAGTTTTACCAAATGTGACTAGTTTATTTGTATCTTAACAACTAACAACTAGTGTATCATGCAAGATAGCCAAAAATAGCCACACTTATGAACTTGGTTAGTGATATTCTAGATTTAAACCAATGGTTCGGTTTGTATAGAATTATTGAAAAGTTAACGTGTAACATCCCATTTTGAATCAATGACAAACCCGTAATCTTTTTTCTTTACCACGGTGTCACTAAGTGCCATGTTAAACGCTAGAGACGTACACATGTTCGTGAAAGATATGTAACTTCAAACAAGATGAAAATGCTTAAAAGGCAATGAGTAGCTTAAAAAGAGCAAAGATAACCAGTAATTAACATAGATCACATGATGAAACATATTGCATGTAAACGGTTGATAAATTGTACAAACATAACATATAAACTAGAAAATGATATAATCTATATATAGAGAGATGGGGGTTTGAGTTTACGTGAGAACAAACTATTTCCATAAAACCCATAAGACCACGTACATTTTTATATTTGAAACTTCACAGCAAAACACTATGAAGGTAAAAAAGAATCTGAACCTTCACAACAAAAACACCATGAAAACAACTAATCTCACGTGATCCCAAGTGTATATATATATATACACACACACACAAACACACAAACAGAGAGAAAGAGAACCTTTTTTATGAGCGTTCGTCGGGAAAGACCACGAAAGAAGTTATCTTCTCCTTCTCCATGAATGGCGATATTATCTTGAATCTTCGATGGTTCCTGCTTCTTTTCATCACTGATCACAATGACAGTATTGCATTGTGGTTGTTCTTGATTTGCATCCATTATGCACATAAGTTATTAATGCTTTGAAAACACACTGATCACTTTAACATTTACTTCATGAGTCTTTTAATTTGAAGATATATATAGAAAGAAATAAGAGAATTAATAGAAAGAAAAAATTGGAGGGTGTGTAACAGAGAAGAATGGCAGTGGACTTTAGAAAGAACATTATTTGAAGGAATTCAAAGAAAGAAAAATTAAAGTATTCCTTGAGAAATGATGGGCTGTTTTCATGGGTGTACAGAAATTAATTATAATATCCTCTTAACATAAAATAATAGGATCTTTTCAGAAGAATTAATAATTATATTGTATTAATTCGAAGAATATGTAAACCTTAATATCCTCAAAGTAGGTTCTACAGGTTCGTCGTTTAGTACTTGCCATGGCATTAATGGAGGTTTTTTCAAGGCAAGAAGACGAGACCACATGTGTGTGTTACAACTCGACTCCTAGTCACCAACACATGATTAGAAGCTATTCTTGTTAAGGTCTTTGAAAAAACTTTTCTAATGAAAAACACACACACAAAGAAAATTTACATTTGAAACCATATTTTATATAATGTTACTATTTAAATGGGGAGATTAGGTGGATTAATTCTATAAATTAACTTATTTTAAAAATAGTAATGTGTGAGGATATCGAGAAGAGAGGCTCGTTGCAACGTATCATGATACGCCCGCTCCAATGGAGGCTAGACGAACACAAGTTATCCCGGAATATCGAGAATATAGTGGATGAAAGGTTCATTTGTTGAAGTTTTATTAACAATCGTGAAGACCATCTTCATATGCATTTTACACCTCACTAAAAAGGGAAACAAACCAATATAATTAAGAATATTTACGAGAAATATTGACAAGAATACTTATAAGAGATGTTACAAAGATAATATAAATGATTGAAGTCAAATATCGTTATCCTTATTGAAGAATGAATTTGCCTAGAGACCAGAGAGTATCTTTATCATGCCTCCTCAAGATGAATGTCCTTGGAGAAGTCCAATCTTGGCAAGTGGCGTGTGGAAAAGAGGTCTTGATGATGGTTGGCGAGAACATCTGCTAATTGATTGTCGCTTGGAATATGTGAACTCGAATTTTTCCGATTATATATACTTGTTCGTGAACAAAGTGAAGGCCAATCAAAAATGTTTCATGCGGGAGTGAACAACGAGATTGTCATAGCGTATGGCACCAAGATTTTCATACTAGATAGAAGGTTCAGGTTTTCGTGTAAACCCAAGCTTCGTAAACAAGGAGCATAGTCGAAGTTCATCAGACATTGTGTTAGCAATTGCTTGAAATTCCACCTCAGTGGATAGACGAGCTAAGACACGTTGCTTCTTTGAGCTCCATGAAATTGATTTCGACCAAGATATACTAAATAACGAGTGGTAGAAAAGTAGTTATTCATGTCTTGAGCGCAATCTGCATCTGTAAAGGCATAGAGTTGTAATAGAGAATTACAATAGAGTTGAAGACCACAATAAGAAGTACCATTCAAGTATTGTACTAATCACTGCAGCGAAAACCAATGATGATTAGAGGAGCAATGCATATATATTCTAGTAGTGTGTTGCAACATAAGCAACATCTAGTGGGTGAGAGATGGATATTGTAAGTTGCCAAGGATGGCTCAATATTCTATATGGTTGGGAATGGGTGCCTTTGTGGCATAAGCGACAGGGTTTTGAGTAATGTATGTTATACTTTGCTAGCATGTCATGAATGTATTTCGTTTGGTTAAGATAAAGTCCATGGGTATTAGGGAGGGAACCAAGATCTATAAGGTAGAAGCAATGAGCGAGAACCGAGCTGAATTTAGTTACGTAAGAGAAAAAAAAAGGCAGGTGATAATAATATCATCAACATAGATTAAAGGTATATGGTGGCAATACCATCGTAGTATAGAAATAGGGACATATCAAAGATAGAGTTTCAAGAACTAGAGGATAGAAGGAAAGTTGGAAGTTATGTATACCCATCTCTTGGGCATTATTTTAAAACCTATGACACGTGTCACACGGAACACTACCAAAAAGTACGTAGACTGTAGTGTCACACGCAAAGAATATGTATGCTTCGATAATATTATTAGATAATCAAGAACCAAACTACATCATGTTTGTTAGGGTAAAATTTGTAAGTTGTATCAAAGTTCAAGGTCTATTATGTAAATAACCTTAGGGGCATATATAGTGTTGGTTTGACTTTGAGTTTGTTTTGCACATGTGAGTTTACTTTGACATTTGAGAGGGAATATCAAGTTTGACTTTACTTTGTATTGTTGACCTTTTCCTCATAATCTTTTTCATAATCAAAGTAAAGATTTGATGGCATTTCTTATATTCTTGATTCTTGATTGTTTATCACTTGCATTAAGAGATTAAAAATTGATATCAGAGTTGGAATTTTGAGCGATTTTGGTATTTGGACTGTTTTTGTTAAAGATTCCTATTCAGATCTATTTGATTATGGATTAGAATTGAATCCTAGTTTCAAATTCCGCATTCCAATCCATTTCAAAGTTATAGGTGATTTTTTGTGTTTTTCGGCCAAACTTACCGTTTTAGATCAAAAGTGTATAAAGCAGTGTTGTTTTGGTGTTGGAGTCTTCATTAAATTTACTCAGAATCACTTCACGAATAACCCTACCAAATTTCAGAGTGTTTGGAGTTGTTTTTGGCAAGTTTTGACACTTTAAATTTTTTTAGTTCGATATTCAAGTTAGTCGGACCTCTCACTATTCTTCATTTTCAAAGTAGTCGGACTTCGGTGGATCAAAGTATTCGTACCATAGTGTGTTTTTGTTATTCGAACTATGTAGGTGTTTTTTTCTAACCATGTGACAACCTTAGTTTGTGAGGACCATACTGTGCGACAAACTGTAATCTGCTCGGACACTTCGTGTGCGACTTTTTAAAGTTTCTTTGAGGTGTGACTAGGTATCTTAGTTGGACCTTAATCGTGTGACTTTGTGATGCGAAGTTTGACAATGAGACGTATATAAAAATGGACAATGAGACGTATATAAAAATGGATAGCTACATAGGTTCAGGTAAGGAAATGTGGGAACAGTTACAAAAGATTATGATGAGATCCAATCATAGAAATCAGTTAAGGATTACTAATTTGTTGGACAACTATGAGAATTTTAAAGCCAAGGGGAATCTTTAGATGATGTAACACGAAAGGTTCGTCACTTTGATTTAAAATAAATTGAGGCCTAAGCCATGCGTAGCCTTTGTTAAAGTTCGAATTTAAAGTTTTTCATGATTAAGATGTATTCCAAGTATATTCAATGTATAAAATGTATTCCAAAACACGATTTCAAATTTCATAATTATAAGAACTTGTATAAGAAAGATTGTATTAATTTTAAGAATGAAATAAAGAATGAAAGGGTCTATTCTTTAGGACGGTAACGAAAATTGTATTAATTTTGATTATACCTCCTACATACAAACGATCTATGGATTCCAATTCTCGTCGACAATGCATAGCTAATATTCTCAAGTGAACCAAAAGATCGATATCAGTTACATCCTACTAATAAGAAAAGGGCTCACTCAACTTTTGCCACTCCGCCTGGCATGCTGCTTTCAGCGACCGTCTCTCTAACAAACCTGTAACAAAACCACCCGATAATCAAACTTATGCAAATAATGATTTCTGGTTGTAAACCAAATGTCATCTTAATTTATTTTTTAATTTTTTATATTAATTGTGGGTGTCCGGGCCATGCACACACCTGTTTTAGTTTGTCCCAAAATAAGTGTCCATTTTCAAATCTAAGTCTATTTTCCAATTTTACCCTCAACTATGAGATTGTGAAATTCATTACTCCCAATGTCATTAACGCTAAAATTGTCATTTAATGATTAAAAATGTAATAACTGGGGATTCCTAAACTGTGCCTTTTCCATCATATGGGCATTTATTTTGGGACGGAGGGAGTAGTAGGCCATCTATACTATAGTTCTTAAACAAGGCTTATTAATCAAATTCAACTCTCACAATGTTCACTTTGATTTGTTGCAACTTGAATATAGTAACAGTGTGATTATTATTAGTGTGAGAATTTAGCAATTGCTTTATCTATTGAATGAAAGGATGAAGGGAATGGAAGTGTTACCTTTCTATTTTATCTCGAGAAGATTGCAAAACGTATATAGAAAGAACGAACGACATAAGAAGACCTGTTCACGAGCAACAAAGAAAACTAAGATCATCTAATGTTTATATAAGAAACATACTCGATATATCCCATCCAAAAGTCTCTACCCATGCATATATGAGGGAGAACGTCAAACAGTCATTTTTTATAAATTTGATTGGTTTATTATATACCACGGCTGTGACTCACCAAAATGCAAAGTAACATGGCACAACCAGCCAGATTTGTTGAAAATTCTTCCAATCCACCAGTGAATTCAATGGTTGTGTTTCGGAGGGAAGTTGAGGTTAATGTAAGAAACTTGAGAAGTGGTTACCAACCATTGGATGAGAAATGGATTCAACCAAGATAAGATGCACCGAGATGCACCAAATTAATTCCTTTTTAAAACACAATTCATGGGAAGGCATAAGGTCAAAAGTGATCAACGGTCTAATTCCACCTCTCATAGTCTCATGCTTTTCACATCAATGTCAACTTCTCACACTATCCTTCGCCTATACAGGTTTGGGTTACTCTGAGAAGCTGAGGTTAACCTAGAAGTGGTTATCCGTTGGATGCATATTCGGATGAGATGCACCAGCATACGATGCAGCAAGATGCAATGGATCAATTCCCTTCTGAAGCGCATTTCATATGAGGGCATGGGATTAATAGAGATCAAGGGTTCGCATCCACTTCTCATGCTTCTCACCGTTAACTAAAGTACTCAACTTCTCACACGATCCTTTGCGTGTGAAGATAACTATGAAGATATCAAAGGGGAGGGGGTTTTCAAATATACCAGTCAAAGTATATATTTACCTGACCCAAAAAGAACATAGAATCCAGAAGTAACATCTATTTCTGATTGTTCCTCCCTAAAAAAAACAGTCATTTGTTAGTTACAAAGATGGACAAAAGACGAGCATGTTGTATGTAGCATATGAAAGGCTTGCATAACAGATGGATGCCATTTCTTCAATGTTGATTGACAAGCAATCGGAATTTCAAATGAAAACCAACAACAACTAACCATGTGTATCTGACAAGCACATGCTTTGGCCATATTTGTACATCCCAAAACTGCTTGCCGATATCAGGATGAAGCTCCACATCTGCATAAAACATATAGATGTAAAATTGGACTACATGATGAACTCATCAGATAACTAGCATCAAGTGCGAAAACTATTGGACATTGCACAAATATTTCACACTTAAACATGGAAATTAACATGCCATATTTTTTTAGAGTTCCCCACGTATAAAACATTCACATCATCAGTGTAAGAAATGGTTATATCAAACCAGTGAAAGATGACAGTGGAACATGATGTCTAGTTCTATATCATTTTCATAATTTTAATGTTCCTATATAATGTAAAAGGTTGACATATTTACTGATTCAGCAAATACTACCTTAAGAACATATTCATAACCAAATAAACAGCATACATTCAGATGAGGATATGTGTTTCTATGTTTAGTGTTGTAAGCCATTTGGACTCTTTATGGGAAGAGCCACGATTTGCAGTAAGCCAACCACAGAACAAGCAACTGAGTTAACTATATCTTTCCCAAAGACTCACATTACTATTAAGCAAGGGTTAAACCCCCTTCATTCTCAACATTGGGTTTCATCCATATATCCATCTGTTTATGTAACGTTTTAAGTTTTAGAAAACCCCAACTTTGTAAATCTATTCTTTTATATCGTAAATTTGAATATCCTCTGAGTTCTGATGTCTTCTAAAAGTTATTTGGTTTCTTTTTTACAGCAAGAACACAATAAGCAGTTTCTCTCTTATTCTCAGCCATTAGTATTTCGGACTCATAGATAGGCAATGGCTCTATTATATTAATATATCTGGTTCCTAGCTGGACAATGATGATATACATTCATATATTGCTGTATGTTTCTAAAGGATGTTAGTTCCATGACTTCCATCTATGTCACAAGTGGTCCGGTTTGTTAGTATTTGATGAAAAGAAGTTTACTCCAATAGTCACGGTCAAAACAAACAGCATATAAAAGTAAATCATTTACTAAGGTAACCAAAGAAATACTGACATGGTTCAGTACCAGATACAAGACCTATGACCCTCATAAAGCTGAGAAGCCTTGGCAGTACAGGGTTGCCCTTTTGGTGAAAGAGCTAATCATGACCTCCAACGTTACTCGAGCATATGTGCATCAATCCTCTTTTTGAAGGGGCACAAAAAGCATTAAAGTTACGAATTTCTATCAAGTAGAGATTATACATTTCAGCACAAGCAAACTAAGTACCCATGGCCTCCTTTGAGTAACCATAAAGATTAATGTAAAGAAAAAAAAAACAAATAACCAGAAGCTAAGTTACATGCAAATACCAATACTCACAAAAATCCTGACAGAAAACATAGACTAAAGCATCCAGAGTTACATGCCAATACCAATACTTAACCACTGAGATTTTACATTGATGTGTGACAAAAGGTCTATCATCTTAAAACCAATTGAAAAACAACAAGACAAAAGCAAAGACAGAAGAAAGCTTCTAAAATCAATGCCTATTATGTGGGTATTCTATGTTCTGGTCCTGAAAACAGAATGGGGGAAACAGCTTTTGTGCTGGGGACAAGTAGAATGAAGAAAACAGGCATCAGCAACAGAAGGTTAGTTTTCATGGGAGAAGAAGAAACCACAGCTATAGAAAGTCATGATCTAATTGGGATTCGTGAATTACCAACTCATACACTTCAATAGTCCAACACTAATCACTGGGATAACAATGTTGTTATACAAGCTAGTGGGTTTGTTGCGAAAACAGTGAATCCTCTAATATGACGTTACTGAAGGACATTGCCAGTTTGCTACTAAATACACTTATACAATATACTCCATGTAATGTGAATAGCAGTCATTCCTACATCATTGTTCGATGGTTCTGACCCCTGAATAAATACTATTTCATAATAATGCCAAGCAAAAGAAAATGAAACTTACAATGATGTGGCATGTCTTCAACCTTAGCAGTGACACCAAGAAAATCACTTCCTGAGTACCTCTGTACGAAATGCAAATTAAAACAAACATTAAAACACATAATCAGAGTATAATATATTATACTGCAAATCACATGTTTGAGATATTTGAAATGCAAAGAATGTTTTTCCATCCAGATGAATCTTACCAGATGTACATCAATCATTGGGACCTCGGAACTCTTACGATTTATCACAAGCAGCCATGGTATATAATACTTCTCTTTTCCCACTTGAAATGATCTGTATTTCATTCATCCGGAAGTTAGATTGGTTACAAGTTTATGAGGAATTTCGAACTAAAATTGCTGAATATTTCAACCAAAATGAATATAAATAACCCCATCATCTTCTGTGTACTCATTACACTAGTATGAAAGAAGAGGATTTAAACCAAGTAACCAACAATTGAAAACGTAAAAGAAAGAACATGTTTACAATTATTATTAACATAGTGTTATGAGAAACACATAAATCAATATAATACACAGGTTACGTAAAGAATCTTAGCAGGGAGAAACAACAGATTAGAAATCAGAATATTGCACTTGGACAAAAATTGGAGACAAAATAACGTAGAGATTGCTAAACCTAAAACTACAATACACGCCACCTCACTAACAGAAAATGGCTAAACCTCACTCCATTTTAGGTTGCTGCTAAATTTGGGCTATGCCAAGATAAATGGGTCTACTTATAAAGCATTATCAACATTCAGAGAAGTAGAGATGTTTTGGGTCATTGTACACACTTGTATGCATATTGTACTGATCGGATAACACCATATCCATCTTGTTGATGCTAGTAGAGCAACGTGTTCAATCACTATTTGGCTGGCATGTGAAGAAAGCTTTCTCTTGACTACATGAACGACAACATATATCTTCCAAGTCACTTACTTTATAACCAAAATGGAAGGCCGACGTTTTGCTCAAAACATTGGACCAATATTCAGTTTCACCTATATACACATGAAGTAGACAACTCAAGGCAACAAACCTTAATCCGAAACAATTAATATATGCCAAAATGTCAATCTATTAGAGACGGCAACCCTTGGATGGTATGCCAATATGTCAATCTATTCTTCATAAGGTCACAATCAATGAAAATATATGCACCAAGATATCAGTTGGAAAGGGAAAAGCTGAATTATCTCATTACGACTAACCACAACATTGAGTTTCATTAATAATTAACTATGGATGGCAATTTGAGAGATGCCTCCCTCTAAAGAGTTTGTGTTCATTTGTTCACCATACCAGCATGCTTATATTCTAACAAAACAAACTTTTGAAGGCTAGTCCTTCCGTCACATGCTGTCTATATACATGAGGCCCGTGTTATACCATATGTTTCAGTTTACTGTCAGTAATGCAAGCACACTAATTGATAATTGCATCAGCATTTCTCTATAACTTTTACGAGATTGCGCCCAAAAGCGAACAATAACTGTATATGAACTAACAGTTCTCTTGAAACCCTACTTCCACTCTAATCACCTCCTAATCAAAGCAAACCTTGCACAAATAAATAAAAGAATACAATATTTACACAACTTTGATTGCAAAGAAGTCTCACATTTTGTAAGGATCAGCTCCTGTGAAACCAGTTGGTTTAGCTATAGGAACCAATACCTACAAAATCAATCCAAATACATAATATAAATCTTAATACAACTAAACTGAAATCAATTCAAAAAAATCGAATCTAAAAACCCTAAATTTCTACAGAATTTGAAAATTACCTCACGATTTACACCAAAGATCGGGCAGTGGCGGCCAATCATATCATGCCAAACCGTTCGAGACTGCAAAATCAAACAGGATCTGTGATTTTGATTTGTGTTTTTATGTTGTAGAAGATGAAATTAAGGAGGAAAGAAGAGTATAGATACAGAGTGATATTGGCCCATTTTGCTCATGGGAACGATGTCTCCAGGCCTATAAGCAGCAGAATATGAAATCATGGATGATAATAATACGAATAACAACATATTGGAGATGCTGATTATGGTGAAGAAATTGCAGTTTCTCGCCATTTTCAATGGAAAAACCCCCTTTCGTTGAATTTGGTTTTATCAGAAGAGCTGTTTAGAGGAAGAAGAAGATCGTCCCTAATTTGATTGTGAAGATTGAAGTCATCTTATATATATACGAGTGAGATTGAAAAATTATCAGGTGATTGTAGTTTAGTGGTAAGAATTCTATCTTGTCGCGGTGCATACCTGGTTTCGAATCGCAGCAGATACACGTTTTTTAAACTTTTTTTGGAATTTTTTTCCCGGATAGTGTTTTTTAGTATGTTTTAACGATGAATGTTCAATTTTTTTACATTCACAAATGTTTTGATGTGAAGTTTCAAGTAAAATATGTTGGTCTCACCAAAAAGACTTGGTCTCACCGGAACTTAACTCCTACTTCATACATACTTTTAATGATATATATGCTTTTTGAAAGAAATAAAAAAGAGCAAAATCCATAAAAACTTTAATATACTTCTAAGTTCTAATGATATATAAATGATATCATATAACTAATTAGGACCAACTTTAGAATGAAAAATATGAGAAACTATGTAATCTTCTAATATATTAACAAAATGTTTATTTTTTATCTATATACAATTCCATTATTTTCGGGGGCTTGGTTGGAGGCAATTCAGCATCACGAATAGGAATGATAATAAAAATTGTTGTTTGATTTGATATCATAGTAATAGAATCAATCTTGCAGATTTATTAATTTTTAATCCTGACTAAATTGGGGAAATTGAAATTTTATTTTTACTTAGTTCTTTTCTACCATGTATTGTTCATCTTTTGATATTAAGTGAAACATCTTTTGTATTTTCAAGCTCACTAACTATTTTTTTAATATAAAACAATTTTTCATTGATTATAGTGGATTAACCAAGCAGCATCAATACGATGTTTATTTCTATTCTCATTTTCTTGCATTTCCATTTTTATTTCCATCTTCATTCCCTAAAATAAACCAAGCATACCCTTGCTTGTTTTATTTTGCTTGTTATTTTTTAAATGTACTTTTATATTTAGAACTAAAATAATTTTAAATGTTCAATAACCTACTATAGTAGGTCAACTGGCTAAAATTTTGTCAATAGCTCAATTTGAATGGCTCCTTTTAGTTTTACCATTTGATTTACCAATGACTTAATTTGAGCATTATCATCATTGCAAGTAGTATGTAAGGGTGCATGTGGTATGTAAGGGTGCATGTGTTGGGTTTTTGTGGGTATCCTCGGATCAAACTGACTCGAGGATTAACACGGATTTAACGAACCTTACTGGTTTGATAAATCACATAGGTTTAAAATCAAACTGATAAAACCAATGCGATCAGAAACACACTGTTTCGATCTTATTATGCGGAAGCGATAAAAGAAAAAAACCCTTTAAAAAACCTATTGATCTTTAATCGTTTCTAGTTTAATTCTAATGGGTTAAGTTCAGATCAATTTACCTGGACTGCTTAAGATTTAATCCACCGGTGATTGACCAACGAACGTTCTTCTAGTTGAACCGAACGAAACCCGAAAACGCAAAACTGGAATCCGAATGGGGAGGGGGTCGGCGCCGATTAGGAGAGAGAGAGAGGAGGAGAGAAACTGAATTTTTGTTTTTCTGAAAGCTTAATTACTTCTAACCCATAAGCCTTATTTATATGGGGAGAAAAAGCAGTTTGAATGGTATTCAGTTTCCATATGATGATTATCTCAAATCTTTTCCTTTTTAATTACTGGAAAAGAATTTGCCTATGATAATCTTTATATATATATATTCATCTAATATATATATATATATATATTACTTTATTAATTAACTATTATATATTTATTTTATCTAATAAATATATAACATCCTAATTAATTAATTAATAACCCTCCAACTTTGGTAATTCTTACTGAAATTACCCAATTGATTTATAATACACTATTATAAATCCTAACTCTCCATTTCTGGGTTTCATCTAACTTGTTCGACTTATAGGTCCTCACAGGTGTGACCCTCAAGTGTCTTGTAACATTGGATGTATAATCACTTGGTTTGTCAACTCTGCACATAATCCCTAACAGCATGTGGTGTGTAAATGTAGGGTTTTTGTGAGACCTCGGACCTAACTAGTACGAGTCATAATTCAGAAAAACAAACGGTTCAACTGATTGTCAAACCAAACTGGTTTCAACAGCGGAAGCAAACAAGTGTAAAAACCCAAAAGCACACTAATCGTTTATAGTTTATCTAAAGTCATATAATACGGTGTTAAAAACTTTACCTGAATTGCTTGAGTTAGATCCACCTGTAAAACTCCGAACCTTACGAACGGACCTTCTAGCCGGTAAAACTCCGAGCTCCCAAATGAAACCGAACTGGCTTTGGTTTTGTGGTTGTAATCGACAAAAGAGGGAGAGAGAGAGAGAGAGAGAGAGAGAGAGATAGGATTTTAGGTTTCCTTTTTGGTTGTGAGAATAATGAATGAATGAAAAAGGTTTAACCCTAACTGAATATTTATATAGATAAACAGTATATGTATTGTATTTAGTTTCCTTTTTCCTTAATAATTATCCATATATGAAAGTCTTTCTTTTTCTTTAAGAAAGATCAATTAAATTAATATTTCATATATATTAACTAATATATATTAATTCGTCAAGATAATTATTATTATATATATTTATTTTTCAACTAACAAATATATATATAAATCAATTAATTAAACCAGTTATATATTTATTCAACTAATAAATATATAATCCCCTTTTAATTAATAATAGAAACCTTTTACTTTGGAGTTTCTTACAGAAAACACCCAACAGATTTATAATTGACTATTATAAATCTAACCTCTCCAAACTGGGGTTATTTTACTTGTTCGTTTTACAGGTCCTCACAAGTGTGACCCTCAAGTGTCTTATAACATTGGATGTGTAATCTTTGGTTTGTCAACTTCTGCACATAATTAGTAACAGTAAATAGGATTGTATTCGTCTAGACAGGACAGGACTAAACGAGGCTAGAGTGATGTAGGGGGTTAAAGAATTTGGAAGGTTTTATTTTTACATGAGTAGTTTAATAAGTTATCTATCTTGTACCATTTCGAATTTTGTCCTACCCATTAAAAATTGCAATTTTGTCCCACTCATTCCTGTCGTATCCTACTCTAATTGTTGCGTCAAACATGAGATAACAAGTTCTTGTTTAGTCATTTTTTGTCTACCAAACACACCCTAATATTGCTCCATTTTCATTCTTGGAAGGCGTGCAAAGGCGTTTGATAGTTAGCAGAAATGGAAACATGTGTCCATGACCACCGCCCCCACCGCTGTCGTCGCCATCGAAGCCACCGCCACCACCGCTGTGGCCGCCGCGGCCACCGTTGTGGCCCCCGTCGCCACCGTCGTTGCCGTCAACGCCACCGCCACCACCGTCGTCGCCGTCGAGGCCACCGCCCTCGCTGTCGAGGCCCCCGCCACCGCCGTTGCCACCGAGGCCACCACCACCGCCGCCGCCAAGGATTGAAAAAATGAAAAGTGATGAAAAATGCTCAACTAAACGAGTTTTCTAATTTTCTAAAAATGGAAAATGAAAACTCCATCATTTCAAGTAAACAGGTTTTCTAAAATTTTCATAGAAAATTGAAAATGAAAACTCCACTCCAATTTTTGAAAACGTTTTCTATGAAAATGAAAACATTTTTCCACAACTAAACATAGCCTAGGAATCCAAATTTTATAATTCAAACTTATAAGTTTGAACCACATCCATTAACATTATTACATTAAAAATCCAAGTAAATCGTAATTTAGTAAAAAGATGAAGAAAAAAACTTTACACACACATGTAGAAACGGGTTAGTCAGGTCATTTTCGAGTTGATATGTTTGACCCTGACCTTACCCGTTTAGTTTTCTTGTCGTGTCGTGTCAGCCCGTTAACTTAAATGGGTTGAACTCTGTAATCCAAATCAGTTTATTTTTTATCGAGTTCGTGTCCGATTAGCGTAGCGTGTCAGTTTTTTCCAGGTTTGTTAAATTCCACGTAGAATTTCATTTATATCAAATATACTAACTAGTTTTGCTTTGAACATTGTAATTTGTTTGTTTGATTTGATTAAAATCCATGCGAGAGATAGAATGAATATTATTTGGCATCTAAATCTTGTGAAAATAACAAGCTAGGGAGATATAAAAAATTGGAAGAATTACACCTATATCTTTACAAACTTAAGTAATTACTCGTATATTTTTATAAACTTTCAAACTACATCTATATCGTTGCAAAACTTAAGTAATTACACCTATATCCTTATATCTATTTTATTAATTTTTAAACTATTTTAAAATCACTAATAAATATCTTTAATATAATTTAAATATTAAATCCTCAATCTACCCTTACTGTTGTAGATTAAACTTGGATTACATTCAACTAAGTTTAACAACTAATAGGACACAAAATAGTAACAATTTAGGGTATAAAATTAGAAGATTAATTACTGGATACAAATTAACACATTAATCTTCAATTGCCAGCATACTATTCCAAGGAAACAAACACCCAATTCCATGAAAGAAAACGAATTCGATAAGAAATTAATGGTGTAGCAAAAAGAGAGAAATTGTTAATTTCGGTTGCAAATATCGGTTATATATGAAAAAGGGCATGCGACTTTTGTTTGATTTTTTGTATGATTTTGTGCAGGATTATCAACCCTCAAGAACAGTAGAAGAAGTCGATATAGAAGGGTAGAAGAAGAACGGTAGGCACCAATAGAGAAGAAGAAGTCAGAAATGTTTGATTAATTGATTTCTGATTTTGATTTAGAAGAATAAGGGTACATTGGAGATTTAACATTTAAATGCTATTAAGAATATTTATTAATGATTTTAAAATAATTTAAAAATTAATAAAATAAATATAAGAGTATAGGTGTAATTACTTAAGTTTTGCAAGGATATAGATGTACTTTAGAAGTTTATAAGGATATATGTGTAATTACTTAAGTTTGTAAGGATATAGGAGCAATTCTCCCTAAAAAGTAAATCATTTGTTTATTTATGAAATACTTGAAACATACATTAATACAATAATAATACGATCAATTTATTTATTATAAAATAGCAAACAAAATGGAAATGGATGCAATAACCTATAGACAAAAAGGAACCGAAAAATCAGAAAAAGTAATTCAGGTTCATATATTGTTCTATATGCAAAATGGGAACTGCCAACCAAAATAAAGTAAGCAAAAAATAAAGGATGATTAAACATTTTAACAAGATCGGATGGTGACACCAATGGGGAATGCCCCTCTGTTCTCCACAATTGTAGCAAAAACGACTCCAACATCTGTAAAGAAACTAATCATAGATTAAAACACTATTTCATATTATAGATGATTATTAATAAATAAAATAAAAGTATGGAAAAAGGACAATTCAAACCTCCAACAACGAATATAGCAGTCATTGTCAAAATATACACAAAGACTACACTTGGTACACCTCATCAATCTCTTGCCATCCGAAACAACAACTCTAGTAAGTAATTTTTTTTCTGGTTTCGTGTTCCCATTATCACCCTTCACAATGAATGGCGATTCAAGATCCTTTAGCGTCATTGCTTCAAATAACTCATCATTCACAATGAATGGCGATTCAACGTCCTTTAGCACCACTGATTTAAATAACTCCTTTAGCACCACTGATTCAAATAACTCATCCTTCACAATGAACGGCGATTCAACGTCCTTTAGCACCACCACTGATTCATATAACTCATCACGCCATTTATCAATCAGGTCGAGTGTTTTTGGATCCACAGGCTGACCGGTTGGGTATTGGATGTCATCTAGCCTCATAATGTCGTATTCCATGATACACTCTCCGCAAAAAGGGTGGAGGGATTTGTTGAATTTTTTGTTGACGGAGAGTTCAAATTGTTCGGTACATAGTTCACACTTGAACGATCGTTGTTGAGGCTTTTGATTCAGATTCCCCATCGTTGTCTAATGCATTAGATGAAGTTTGTTTTTCAATTTATAATTGATAGCTTTCTATTTCTGCTCCCTATTAATTAGTCTTCCTTTGTTTTAGGATTAATTAGTCTTCCTTTTGACTTCCGATAATTGCTGATGACTTACTTGATTTTCATTCTTGTGTTGCTTTTTTCCTACCAATTTGAGAGTTAATTACAATTGTCGTCCCTATGCATGGTTACTACATTTGTAAAAAGGGTATTTTAAGAAATGGAGCTAATTAATTATGTTTCTCATGTTGATAACTCAATTTTTGTTGTAAACGTCAGGACCACTAAAAATCGTGCCACGTGGCGATATTCTGAGTGAATATCATGCATTATTCAAAGTGAATAGAGACGCCTAAGCTTTATTCACTCTGAATAATGCATGATATTCGGAGTGAATATTTTCACAATGAAAGATTACAATGTTCTTATACAAGTTAGTAGGTTTGTTGCATGAATAGTGAATTTTGTAATATGAAATTACTAAAGCACATTGCTACTAAATCAGCAGTCATTCCTACATCATTGTACAATGGTTCTGGCCCCTCAATAAAATACTATTTCATAATATTGTCAAGCAAAAGAAAATGAAACTTACAATGACGTAGCATGTCTTCAACCTTGAAAATCACTTCCTGAGTACCTCTGTAAGAAATACAAATTAAAACTTCAGGTTCACATGAGACCAAACATTAAAACATATAATCATAGCATAATATAATATACAGAAAATCACATGTTTGAGATTTTTTTTTTAATGATAAGGTTCATCTGGGTTTGCCCAGACTACATCCTTGGTAATTTTTACCAAGAGCTAATTAAAGCATGCTCCCCTGGGATTAATACTCAGTGGCTCCTGGTTGCTCACCTCCGAATTCGAACTTGGGTGGGTTTTTTCCCAACACCAAGCCTTAACCGGTAGGCTACCCCATTGGAGTTCACATGTTTGAGATATTTGAATCTTACCTGATGCACATCAATCATTGGGACCTCGGAACTCTTATGATTTATCACAAGCAACTATTGTATATAATACTTTCTCTAATGATCTGTATTTCATTAATCTCGAAGTTAGATTGGATACAAGTTTATTGGGAATTTCATGCTATAGAATTGCTGAATATTCAACCAAAATGAAGATAAATAACCCCGTCATCTTTTGTGTACTCGTTACACTAGTATGAAAGAAGCAGATTTATATAAATAATCTTGAACTTTAATAACATCAAAGTGGCTGTAGTTTAGTGGTAAGAATTCCACGTTGTGGCCGTGGAGACCTGGGCTCGAATCCCAGCAGCCACAAAATATTTATTTTAGACCATAAGTACCAAATTACCAATATACCATCAACATTTCAATTTTCATATTCTGTTGCAATTTTTTTTCTTATTCTCAATATAAATATTTATTTTTAGAACGTAAGTACCGAATCCCACAAGCCACAGTCTTCTGCAATTTTTTTTTCTTACTTTCAATATAAACTAAAATATTTATTTTTAGACAATAAGTACCAAATTACCAATATACCATCAATATTTCAATTTTCATATCTACTATCTTAGTGTTATTTCAGTTTTTCTTTTCTTCGTACTCTTCACTTTAGTACCCCAAACATTTCATACTTATATGAACTTTTTATCATTATTTTAATATATATATATATATATATATAGGGAGGTTCAAACGAGAATGACATCAATTTAAGAGAATACGAGAATGACTTTTGTGTACAAAATCATATATGATTGACAAAGGAAAAATTCGGGTACAAAAAACATGTACAAAATCATATATGATTCATATAGTAAATCACATATGAATCGTGAAGAAAATCACATGTGATTAACAACTGCGCTTAAGTCGCGGGCAGGGTCGCGTGTGTCCCTTTTTTTTCATCCAGTGTTTAATCACATGTGATTTTGTACACAAAAAATCATTCTCGTATTCTCTTAAAATAATATCATTCTCGTTTGAACTTCTTTCTATATATATATATATATATAAGTATATATACAGAGAGCGAGAGTTGGGTTCATCGAGTTTTCATACTCTCACCACTTTTCCCTACCCACCTTTTACTTGTCGCTTAAACCACAATGAACATGGGTTGTGGTACGCATGACCTTATAAATAGAATCGAAATAAAAAGTGGATAATTTACTTATCTTAACTTACATACTGACTTATAAAAATAAAAAATTGTCTTAAAAGTCATTAAAAAATATATATATGTTTTGCAGAAGGAAAAAAAAAAGAAGAAGAAGAATCTGAAAAACTTTATTATGCTTCTAATAATATATAAAAGATATCGTATATATGTGGCATTTAATTAAGGAGTGTAGATATTATTTCCAAATGAAGAATTTGTATGAATTCTTATCATGGACTCGGGTTAAATCAAAACTTTAAGAATTCTTTTTTGCCATTTTCTTTTTAAATTATTGTGAAATGAAAAGGTAGAAGTCCTTAGCAACATGATCTTGTTATGGAAGTTGTTTATGGTTCACAAAATCACTAGTGGAACTTTTCTCAACAGTGCCTATGAACAATGAGACCACAATGTAAGAACAATACAAATGGGTGGTCGATATGTAAACAATAATTTTTGAATAATAAAGTGTTTGGGAATTGGCGTACTTAAAACAATTTGTGTATTTTTTTTATAAAAGTGTTTATTAATTTATGTACTCTTAACATAAAGTTTTATAATTTTTTTTGGAATAGTTATAACAATAGCAAAAAAATAATAAGTTGATAAGTTGCTTTTTAAAAGATACTAGGTTTTTTTGGCCCTGCGTTGCAGGGAGAAATGTGGTTATAAAAATAAAAAAAACAAAGCAACAAAAAACAGTTAAAATGTAATATAAATCGATAGGACAACTATGATGCAAGCGACAAATCATTATTAACGTGATAAAAAAAAATTCATGAGAATATATAAAATTGAAATCGGGTTAATATAGCTTTTATTGCGGTCAATTTTAACCATACAGTTTAAAATTGGAATGATTATTTTTGAACTTCTAGAATCTTACACCCAAAAAATCCACCTTTTCCAATACCAAACATATATGTATTACATTTTTTGACTTTTTTCGTAGAGCATATAATATAACATTGAATACATTTGGTAATGAACAATAAAATTGATAACATCGAATACATTTTGTTTGAAAGTTTATCAAACATGTGATGAACACTAATAAAAGAAACTTTCATTATCTCTACTATTATATTATTATTCTTTTTTACTATGCTTATGAATAGTGCAACTAAAGTTGCTAAATGTTAGTGAGTTTATTTTGAAATTGCTTATGCATGTAAGATCACTAAAAAAGTGATAAATTGTTTCAAATAAACCAATAAATTAGAATGAAATGACTTTTAATAAACTTATATACTCTCCTTTGCTAAAAAAGTATAAGCAATTTATTTTTTGTCTTATCCAAACACTCAAAATTATTTATTAGTTATTAACATTACCACAACAAGATAAGTCAATAAACATCTTAGATAAGAAATTCCAAACACCCCTTAAATTGATATAAATAGTTTATAAATAGTGATCAATGAAGAGTTTAGAAAAAACCCAAGGAACTATCCTTTTTTAATTGATTAAGTATAACCTAGACGTACTCTCCTTTCAAGAACCATTGCTCTTAAGACATTTGAAGCCTAAAATTTCATGTACTTATCTTCAAGAACTTCCATGGCTCTCCATGCGTGGTGGACAAAATCATCGATCCGATCGAAACCCTCAAGAAACCTCGTGTCTTTCTTATCGCAACTTCTTCCATCACCATGTCTAATTCCCTTCCCAAAATCTCAACCAATACACACAAGTTCTTTATCTTTATAACAAATTACCCTAAATGGATTCTCACATTTCATCCTCTATTTGTCCTCGGGTTGTTTGGTTTGTTTTACATTAATTCTTATATGAATAAATTTGTTTGTACCTATAAAGGTGTCTAAATAATACATTATTTCATCGATCCTCTATTTAGTTAAAATTTTGTTGAGTCGTTATGCTGAATTAATGGCATGAATAATGCAAATGACTATTTTGCCCTTTAATTTATATCAAACAATTCTATAACATTAAACAACTAAAAGATCCAAATTTCAAAATTAATAAAACCCCAAATCCAAAGAAGAAAAAACTCAAAAAATGAAGTTGGTGGGTGGAAACTTTGCTTCCGAAGCTTCGTGTAGATATGCAAATGGAGGTCTTCAATTCATTTACCCAATGGAGATAGAGATATGTGGGTTACACAAAACCCAAATAAAATAAGATTCAAAAGGTGAAAGGAGTAAAAGTGGTCTTCAATTCAAGTGCAATTTTGGTGGAAAATCGGTCAATGGCGGCACATGAATGGGTGGAAAGAGGGATTCAGCTGGTTTTTTTGTTGATTAAGCTATAAACGAACAATTATTTATAGTTGAGCAAATAAGCAATATGTATTATTAAATCAATACCGAACAATCCCTTATTCTTTTAAGTTGTACGTATTAAGAAATAACATCTTCTTTCTCCGATTAAACTTGAATGAATGTGTTAAGTTGTGTTATCCGCTTTATAAACATAATAACATTTATACCCTACCCAATTCATTAAAATAGCAAATAATAAGACGGGTAATAGATTTTGAACTACAAACAATATCTTTAAACCTCAAACATATATATAAAACATATATTCATAGATATAGTAATTATTTTGTATATAACTTCTTATAGTAAACATTCTAACTAATATTACTCTAATTATAATATTAGTATAATATTTTAAAACAATATAAACATTGTAAAACAACAGTTCTCCTTTTGTTTAATTTCCAACCTCATCTTGTTTTTCATTTATTCATCATGAACTCCTCTACTTGAAAAATATAGAAAGTAATTAAATTACACATTAATATACAATAACATAATGAAAATATTATTACATAACATAATTTTTTTTAACGGCAAACAAATTTATTAAAACTAAAACCAACAAAACACAAAACAAGCTTTCCGAGGTCGCAAGACGCAACCTCGAACAACACACAACGACACCAATAGACTACAACGAACCCACAACCAACAAACAACCGGACAACTACTCGAACGATACCAAAAAAAGAACAAGCCCACTCTACCTAAATGATCCACTAAACGAAACAAACCACCTAACCAACGAAACTCGAACCACCAAACCAAACGATCCACCAAGCCAGGGAACCTGCGAACCATCGAACTGTACCAACGAAGCAAGACAAAACCTCCGAGCCGCCGAGCCTCACGAGCCAACAAGCCCCGAACCACAAAAACAACTTTACCTTTTACCATACCCACATACCATACCAACGAAAGGCTAAACAACCGAGCCGCCGAGCTGACATATTTAATATATTTACGTGTGTGTGTCTCTCTCTCTATACATACACACATATATATATATATATATAGAATTAGGTTCAAAGAAGAACAAAACCAAATTGCAAGAATGAAGGAAACCAACAAAATCACACGTGATTTTGTGCATGGACGCCCACTCGCGGCTCACCCACTCGCCTTGTCGGAGCGTGGCTTACACACGCTTTTTCATACAAGAACAACCCAATTTGCAAGAACAGAGATAGAACTACGAAAGTTAAAAACGGCCGTCGTCTAGGGTTTTCTAGGGTTTTCGCCGCCGAACCTTTTTTCCGGCCGCCGCCGCCGGCCATTCGCTGCCGTCTTCGGTGGGGGTGGTCGCCGCTACCTCCTCTACTTCCCTATGGTGGTAGATCAGCCGCCTGAACCCCCGGTAACTCGAAACCGGACGAAGAAAATCAAAGCCAAAAAGGGTACGGCTTCGCCGCCCCCTGCCGCTTCGTCGCCGGCCACCACAGCCGCCGTACCGGCATGTGGTGGTGCTCCTGGTGATCACCGGCTTGAGGGTGATCGGGTGGCGGTGTCGGATTGTGTCACAAACACCACTACCGCTGTTACCTTCTTCTCGCCGGAGCGCACGCCATCGCTATCGCTTTCTGCCTCGCTATCGCTGCCTTCCGCCGTGTCGCCGGTCCCGTCGTCGTCGGCGACGCCTTCTGCTGCCGTTTCGATTGCAACACCACCACCGGCTACTACCACTTTGCCGGCTGCCACCTCCTCCATGGTGGAGTCGATGATGGAGAGTACGCCGGAATGGTTTGGTGGTGCTAGGGTTTCGCAACCTCCTCCGTCGGGACCTTCACCGCCGATTGGTGATGTGGGTTCCTTTCAGCAGCTGTTGAGGGATGTTTCAGGTGCTTATGGTCATCAACAGCAGACACTGATGCTGTCACCGGCTGCTGCCATGTTTTCTTCGTTCTTGGCTTCTCCGGTCGGGATTGGTTCTGGTCGAGGGGTCTTACCTACGGCATCCGTGTCCAATTCGGAGGTTTGATCGGATTTGCGTAATGAGCCGTCTTTGTCAAAAGATAAAGCACCAAATGCCGGTAGCTTTGTGGACTCTGAAGGCAAGATTTTCTTGCATGCTGATGAGCCGAATATTGCTCATAAGCCTATGTCTTTTGCTGATCTTCTGAAGAAAAGTGCCAACCTCGTGTGCGGTAAAGGTAAACTTACGTTCTATCCTCCGGTAGTAACTGAGCTTGGCACTAGGCGTGCGATTATTCCTGATGAATTGATCCAAAAGCAAGCCAGTGAGTGGGCTCTTACACTTGCTGGCTATTTTATTGGTAAAAGGCCTGCTTTTCCTTTTGTCCAGTATCATGCTAGACGAATGTGGAAAAAATATGGCCTTACTGATGTTATTTTAAATGACCAAGGATATTTCTTTTTCAAATTTAATTCGGATCAAGGATTAAACTTTGTTTTTGAAAATGGTCCGTGGTTATTTAATGGCATGCCAATCTTTATTCAGAAGTGGCAACCGGGACTTTGTTTTGATAAACCTGAGCTGAAAACTGTCCCTTTGTGGGTTAATATTTATGGCTTACCTTTGGATGTCTGGGATTATGAGATTATTAGTCGGATTGCTAGTGTCGTTGGGGAACCTGTGTCTGTTGATCGATACACGGATGAAATGTGTGTAACCAAGTCTGGTAGAGCTAATTTTGCCAGAGTGTTGGTTAATGTTTCGGCTGACTATGAGTTACCTTCAGATATTGATGCGATTATCTTGGGTAAACTAAGGAAATTCAAAACCGAGTTTCTTTGGAAACCTAAGAGATGTAGCCACTGTAAAGTGTTCGGTCATGATTTTGATATGTGTGTCATAAGACCTCGAACAGCTGATGAGGTGAAAAAGGGTAACCCTGATGTTGGTGAATCCTCTAAACCTAAGGATGACGGGTTTAAATTCCCAAAGAGGAAAAAGAAGCCCAAGCCGATAGTTGATCCTTTGAAAGTGGGGCCTAAGGTTGCTTTTAATACAGGCATCAAAATCAACCAAAGGTACGTGCCCAAAGTTACTTTACCTACGATTGACCCGCTTGATAAAGGAAAGGCAGAGCTTATTGATGATAACCCCTCTCCTAAGGCCCCTAATTTTAATACTGAGAGTCCTATGCCAGTTAAAGTTTCCAATCAGTTTACTGTGTTAGAAGAGGACCCGCAGTGGAGTTTGGACAAAAAAGAAGTTGATGATTTTATTGAAAAAAGAGGTGTGGGACTTGAGCCTGTAATTATTAATTCTTGGAGTCGCACAAAGCTGGACTATTTCATTGGGAGGTGGGAAAGAGTCTATGGTAAGGAACCTGATGGTACGTTAAGAGGATTTACCCTCCCGGAGAGGCAGATTATTAGTGATGATGATGGTTCAGATTCTGATTCTGAGGATGATGCTGAACTTGTGGAGGATGCGCCGTCTGATGCAACTCTGGGAACCCCGTATGGCACTTGGCTACGGCAAAAACAAGATATTGATCGAAGGTTAGCTGAGCGGGATTGGCCTACTGCTACTCAGATGGCTACGTGGACGGAGAAACAGGTGGTTTACTTTCTCAAACAATGTGACCAGTTTTCTGAAGCTGACAGACAGTTGATTCCCAAGACGGAGCTTTAGTTTTCCTTTCTTTCTTTTGTTTCTTGGGATGGGATTTTTTCTTTCGATGGTTCCTTTGTTGTTACTTCTTTTTGGCGTGCCGCTTTGTGTCCCCGGTTTGTGGGGTCCCTAGTGTGCTATCTGTACTCTTTTTTATTTTTATAAAATTGCCAGGGTTCTACCCTTTCCAAAAAAAAATTGCAAGAACAAAGGAACCAAGGAAATCACATGTGATTTTGTGCTGCGATGGAAAAAGCGTGTGTATGCCACTCTCCGACAAGGCGAGTGGGTGAGCCACGAGTGGGCATCCATGCACAAAATCACGTGTGATTTTGTTGGTTCCTTCATTCTTGCAAATTAGTTTTGTTCTTGTTTGAACCTAATTCTATATATATAACTTTATATAATTATATGTACATATATACACATTATTTCGTAACGGGTAATGGATAATGAAAAATCGTTTATCACCCACTAACACTTTAGGTAAATCGGTAATGGATAAGTAAATAAACGGTTAAAATTTCTTTACTTATACTCTTATTCAATGGGTTGAAATATAACGAGTAACGAGTTTAAACGACTTATTATCATCTTTAGTCTTTACATGCCACTAGTCTCAAGGAAAGTCGGGACATGGGCACCAATAAATTTAGTTTTTTCTTCTTATATATCCTTTGATGGTTGTATATATGTTGTGTAAACTTTTGTATAGTAGAAAATTAACTTAATAAGTAAGTAAATAGAATGATCGATTATTTCTCCAATTTGATGAGCCGGAATTTTAAAATGAAATGCCGAGATACAAAACCAAATGGAACCACAAACAGGACTTTCGTAATTTTAGACTCTAAAACCACATAATTTGCAATAAATAATAATAAATGGTTAGTGGTTATCCTGCACCCATTGCAATCAAGGTCATAGAATAATTTTGAGCATGGATCATGTCAACTCAATGTATTATCAATTGGGACAACGCATTTATTAAATTAATCCTATTATCCTCCTAATGCAATTTCTTTTTCCAAGTTATTACCAAAAAACTTTAAAAATTATATCAAAGAAACTAACGACATAATTTATAATAAAAAGTAGACGCTATCTTCTTTTTATGGTCATTTGTGCATGCAATACTGTTGTGCCTTCACCTATAAAAGGTATTTAGGTACAAACTCACAGATAAAGAGTATCTTTAGGTATGCTTGTTGCAGAGATATGGTCGGTCGGGAGATTTATGAGAGGATTCAACATTGAAATGCTTCATTTAATGTTCATTCAATGATCTCTTCAGTTTCAGTGAATCCTTCTACAAGTACTTCAACGACTGCTCCATCAATAACTTCAACAACTGTCTTAGTAACAACTTCAGTGAGTACTTAAGTGAGTGCCTCAGTGATGCCTTCAGTAACTCATTCTTTCAATCAGCTAGTAGGTTCATAATATCTTCAATCTTTGAGTTTGCTACTTTCGATCTTGGTGTGTATCTTAGATAGTTGATCTACAGTATGACATTGGTGACCTTCTATCTTCACATTGGCTAGTCTTCGATTTTTCTGACTTTTAGCTTATACTGAGAAACCAATATTTACCAAGTGTATATCGGAGCAAAGGAGTTGGAAGGTCATCACCAAATCAATAGATGACTCAGCAATAGTGATAGGTGACTCACCTCAACATGGATTTAGAAGACACGTACACGGTAAAATATGCTTTTTGTTGTTAAAAAAGGGTAAATGCTAGCTCTTTTTCCAACCATATAGTGCATGGTTCAATATCTATACACCTCGATTAAGTTAATAGTCAAACAAACCCTTCGTTCGACAAAAAAACTAAACTTTAATTAGACAGTAAGGGGCTTATTTGAAATCCGTCGAATCGATAAATGCAATATAACTAAATGGTCATAAGAGGCTTTTATGATATACTACAAAATAAAATATGGTTGTTTAGTAATTGTTCAAAATGAAAGCAGGGTGTTGAATAATCGCTCAAGGTACAAAATCGGGTTTTAGAACCACTAATAAGAGGCAAAGATTCACCTCCTAATAATCAGAGGTTGCTTCTTAATATAACTATTTTAAGGTAAACAAAAATCCCCTAAGACCAATATTTTACCGGATATATAAACCAACATTCATCCACTTTCCGAAGGTTTCTACTCCCTTCCTAGCTATATATCATGACATCATCTCTTCTCATATATTAAGTCGTTGCAAACATATACAGACCTACCAACTCTTTCTGTTTCCACCATCTTCAAAGTCGTCTCTCTCTCTCTTTCTCTTTCTCTTTTGCATCTGATCATTAAGATCCTCTTTGTCTGTCCAATTCAGCTTTCAACTTCTTTCAATCTTTTCTTTTTGCTCAACACAAATGGCATTACCAAAACGTGGCCACAGATTTTTTAAATTCAGGGGTCAATTATCTTGTGATCATTTCAGCTATTAGATCTTAGTTTCTTTAGTTATCATCAATCAAAAAACCACTTAATTATCTTCGTATTTTATCCGTTCGTAAATCAGATTAAAATGGCTTCGAAAAAAGTTGTTTCTGGGGTGATGTCTTGGATAATGCTTAGGATTGATTACTCCATGCTTTTCTGGCTCGTTTTTGGCGTTTTTCCTTACGAAAATCATGAAGGAAAGCCTCCGATCATCTAGCACTTAATCATCCATCGTTCTTTAATTACTTCTCTACGTTATTACTTGTAGCAAGTTCTCTTTTTCGTTTCTTGTTCTTGTTTCTTGGTAATTAAATTTGTAGTATTTAGACGTTATTTAATTAGTTAATTACCGCTTCTTGTTACTTTACAAAGGAATTGGTCGTGCTATCACGTCCAAAACGTACCATGAACAAATCTCGGTCAAATGATTCCATCCGTGGAGCAAAATTGCAACTTGGTTACGCAGAAATGGATCCATCCGAACGTTACGGACGTGTAAGTTTTTTCTTTATATTTTGGTTTTGAATTTTGTGTTGAGTTTTCTTGAAAAAACTCTTGAATTGATTAAATATCAACTCTTAATTTTCAAAGGAATGATTGTTGTTCGTTCATATTTCCTAAGATCTTATTTTTTATTGCATTTCACCTCCTAGGTTCAAACCTTACAAAAGGTGAAAAATGTGACTTTATTTGTTACATTTGTCGTATATAAACACTGTATACTTCAAAAAACATGTATGCTTTCAGAAGATTTTAAAACTCCAAAGAGTAGATGTTTGAAAACCGTAAATAAGCACCATTTGTGAAAGAATCAAAGGTGACTAGCTTATCGGCTAACAAACAACAACAAAATGCTAAACCAATCACAAGCTTTTTAAAAAACAATTAAGTTTTTTGTTAGGTTGCTAAATATACCCATAATCTAGATATGCATATAAACAATTAAATTTCAAAATATAAGTACCAATCATTCCAAAATATTTCGAAATTTTTAAGAATTCTTAGGTATGGCTGCTGGTAATTCCTGCAAAGGTGGCTTCATAATTTAACTTATTATATTAAAGAAAAAACTGCTCATGTCATTAGCTAGAGTTGACCGCTATTTTAATTAATTAATTATTGACAATAATGTGTTGTGATAATTAATCAACTTGTTTTTTTTTAAATTTTCTCAAATATAATTAGTATCTTTTGGACCTGATCAAGAAAGTAGGATGTTGACCTTTTACTATTAATTAGATGATAAAAGACAAACCTACCAAATTAGAAAAATCATTCTGTTTATTGTCTTTTATCATGAATCATGTCAAGTTTTCTCGAATATATGGGGGTCGGACCCCTATGATAAAATATGTGTTTATAGGTCTAGTGTTACCTAATAAAATATATAATATGGTTCGAGTTTATAAATAGTCCATACGTGTTATATATAATGACATAATAAGGAGGTGTTATTAGGCCAAAGATATTTGACTTAAAGAAATTTAATAGATAAAGTTAGGTAAGCTAAGATAACTTTAGAAGTAAAAAATCATTATATTATACTTTTTATATGACCCTTTTAAAAAGTATTCTATTAACTTACCACATCAGAAAACTATAATAAATTATTTTATACGACTTAAATTCATATAACCATATAATTATTTATCTTACATAAAAATGTTACGATAAATAAATAACAAACACAGTTTTGGGACCATAATAAGTTTTATAGGACATTTTTGAATGAAAATTGTCCTACTAATATTTTTATATCACATTACTTGAGAAACTATCTTACAAAAATAAATGTCATACAAAAAGATACGTTCTAAATATAGAAAAACTAATATGACGATTTATAAAAAAAAGTATTCTAAAACTTGATGGAATACCCAAAAACTCCTTGTATATCATATAGGATGTATAATTATCGTGTGTTATAATGTTAAGTATTTTGAATCAATCTATTTCTATTTTCAAACATTTTTATTAACTTATAAAGCCAATATAACAAAAAGTTTATGGATTATGTAAAAGGCATTTTGCATGATATAGTTGGACCCAATGTTGGATACCATGTTTTCATCCCATTGGTTTGTTAAAAATCATCATTTTTTTTTGATGTAATTTTTGTTATTTGAAAGGGGACTTAATGTGATTCTGAAATTATGCATATAGTTTATAAGTCGTATAAATTTTTATTATTTTGGTTGCTCATACTCAAATATAAGAATTCGGCCAACAATAAAAATAACAATAAAAAAACGAAAATTGCAATTTACAGGTCATAGGAACCAAAACAGAAATTATTAACATACCACATGGATGAAAATTTGTTATTTCCTCTTTTAATTTAACTGAAAAATATATACTTTAATGTTGCTTGTAGTTCAAAGAAGTTTTGGGGAAAGGAGCAACAAAGACGGTTTACAAGGCATTTGATGAGGTTTTAGCAATGGAAGTGGCATGGAACCAAGTAAAACTCAACGACATTTTCCGGTCACCAGACGAACTTCAACGACTGTATTCCGAGGTCCATCTTCTCAAAAATCTCAATCACACATCCATAATGCGATACTACACATCTTGGATCGATGTTGATAAACGGACTTTTAACTTCATAACAGAGATGTTCACCGCTGGCAGCCTCAGAGAGTAATAACATTAAATCTCTCTTCTATGTTTCACCCACTAAAACAAAATTGGTCTGTAAAGACGCACAATTATATCCACATTGAACGTCTTAATAGATTCCTTTAATGACACTTTAAGCTTATACGATGAAAAGTTGTGCGTCCTATTTAAAGAGGTTAAAGTAAGTTGTGAGGACGAAGTTCGACTATATAACTAGGTTTATAGATGAAGTTGGGTAATTTGATATATAGGGCACAAAAACTATATCGTTATTATTAATATAAAGTGATAAGACACTTTTGAAAATGTGTCCTATAAAAAGAGTAATAAGATGATTAAACTTTTGTGCCCGTTAGTTTGTCCAACATCGTAGATAGAACTTGTTTGGTCATCTAAGTTCGTCCTAACAAGTTACTAACTTACTATAACGTCTTTAGATTGAATGTTGGTTTTTGGCCTTTATAAATTATTGTCTCATCAAGTACTCTACTAGAACGCATGTGCGTCCTAAAAAAATTGTTTGTTGTAGTGAACGTTGTTGAAGCTATGACAATTTTATGACTGCTCGGACATGATGGCTATGCAGGTATCGACAAAAATACAAACGGGTGCATGTCCGAGCAATTAAAGATTGGGCACGCCAGATCCTCGAAGGCCTAGTTTATTTGCACGGCAACAATCCTCCAGTTATCCATCGCGATCTCAAGTGCGATAACATCTTCATCAATGGCCATCTTGGTCAAGTAAAGATCGGTGATCTCGGGTTAGCGGCCACTCTTTGCGGATCGCGGCAAGCTCATAGCGTCATAGGCAATATTTCTCAACTCTTTACGGCTCTGGCCCATATAGCAAATTATAGTTTTCTGTTTTGTTATAGTCCCACATTGGCTACACTTCAACTATTAATTTTTAGTCTATGCTAGAAACCCATTATTTTATTAACTCTTTTTTGGAAAGTAATTTTATTGGGTTCCACATATTCTCGTGCTTTTATTTTTCGCGTTACAGATTTACTGAATTACTAAACTTTTATGAATATAGGCACACCTGAATTTATGGCACCGGAAATGTACGAAGAAGATTACAATGAGCTTGTGGACATCTACTCCTTTGGCATGTGTGTTTTGGAAATGCTTACATCCGAATATCCTTACCGTGAATGCTCCAATCCGGCTCAAATTTACAAGAAAGTCACTTCGGTACGCTTAATCGCGTCAAAAGTTTACTCTTCGTGATTTAGAACGAAAGCACACACAGAGTATATACACACGTTATAGAAAAATTCAAATATTATTCGATGATCTTCAAGGTCACAAAAGGGCCTGTCGAAGATCGGCCAAAAATCACTTGAAATTAAAAACAGATATTAAAACGTAAAAAAATATTCCTAAATGAGATAGGCGTTTGATGGTTTTCATATCGGTTTTAACTTTCAAGTACGTGTTCTATTTGAACCATATATTATGTAGATAGCATGTTGTTTGTCTTTCGCAACAAGTGATTTTCTATCATAAACGGTTGAAAATACGTGAATTTTTCAGGGAAAGTTACCGAAAGCATTCTATCAAATAGAAGATGCTGAAGCTCAACGTTTCATAGGAAAATGCTTAGAAAATGCTTCGAATAGGCCGTCGGCTAGGGAGCTCTTGATGGACCCGTTCCTTCTTGATGAAGACAATGATCAATTGACGATTATCTCAACAATGCCTTCCCCAAAACCTGTTTCGATTCAAAAGATGCCCGAAAAGGTCATTTCTTCATTAGCCAATGATCGGAAAAGATCTACAGATATGACCATCACGGGCACCATGAACAAAGAAGATGATTCAATATTCCTCAAAGTACTGATATCTGATAAAACTGGTACGTATAGAGATCTCAATTGCCACTATGACAAAAATCAGACTTACAGGATCTCAAAAATGTCAAAGTATCATAATAGATCATTTTATAAGATTTAAGCGTGTATGATCAAACCATTGTACGTCTTATGTAAAAAATGGTAAAATAAGTTTACATGATGCAGTTGGATACAAAACTTATGTAGCAAAGTGTTTTCATAGCTTTTTTTATGACACTTTTGAGAAGTGTCACTTGAACACATCTTTTTAAAAAGTTTTTCAAATAAATCCGTAAAAGTTTGATATGATGTTTTACTTCAAAAGTATCTTAAAAAGAACCTATTAAGATGCTATAAATTCATTGTAACACTTTTTACATAAGACGCACAAGTGCCTGGTCCTATAAAAGCAATTTATAGGTAACGCACAAGTGCCTAGTCCTATATTTAGAAGTTTTTGCGTCTTATAAACCTGATTTTGATGTAGTTTCGGTTTCTAAATATATATAGTTCTACAAGCTAGTCACTAAAATCTCTAAGACTTTAGGTAACGCAAGGAATATATACTTTCCGTTTGACATTGAGAGCGATACAGCGAATGATGTTGCTACTGAAATGGTGAAAGAATTGGAGATTAACGATTGGGAGCCATTTGATATTGCTCTGATGATCGATAAAGAGATTGCAAATTTAATTCCGAAATGGAAGAGAGGATCCATGGAATCGCTACAAAACCAAATTCATCATAGTTTATGCTATGATGAAGATGAAGATAATGATGAAAACAGCTTGAATCCTTTTCACTCACAATCATCATCTGAGGCTTCTCTACAAAGCCTAGAGGCAGTTCGAGATCAATTTGATAATATCATGATCTCTCCAACACTTGAGCACTGGAATAAAGGTAAGTGATTTTTGTCGTACTAGAAAATTGGTTAGAACGTCAGATATGTCTAAATCGGATAATATATTGCTATATACGATAAAATTTCATTAACAACGTGTCTTATGTAAATGTTTTACAATAAGTTAATAGGATGTTTTAAAATATTCTTTTGTCATATTAGCTTTTTTTATATGACAGTTTTGGAAAGTGTCTTATAAGTCGAAGCACTTGTAGAAGTGTCTTCTTAAACATTCATAGGACCAAGTATAAAAATATTAAATAAGTTGATAGGATGATGTTTTAACAACTTTGGATATTTTGAAATACAATGTCATATTAGAATTTTCTATATAACACAATTTAGGATGTCATATGAACATATTTTTATAGGACACTTTTTTTTAGTAATGTCATCAAAAATGGTAATAGGATGTGCTATTTCAACCAAAGGGCTTCTAGCCCAGCGGTACCCAGGAGTTTGTAAGGTGTTCCCCTGATCAAAGGTCAGGGTTCAAGCCCCATAGTGGGCAAAAAGGTGTAATTTAGGAGTAGATTAGATTTGCCGTTCAAAAAGAAAAAGGATGTGCTATTTCAATGGTGTCCTAAAAACTACGACACCCAATCATACCAATGTTTTGCAACACATTTATATAAGACATATATACAATCATTTCAATTTGTAAATTAACTCCTATAATCATTCTATTTGAATATTTAGATATATTTAATGTCTCATACAACCCATTTTTTCATAGTGTTATAGTTTAAGATCTTCTAATATACTATGACAATTTTACAAACCCTTTACTAACCCAATGCAGATAATATCTTGAATGATGATGATGCAAGTTCTAAAAGCTCGTTGAATTCTTTCAACTACTCCAACTTCACTTACGGCTCAGACGATGAAGATGAATATCGTTCGATCTCATATCACGACCCACGACTAGTTGGAAAGACAAATAATTTTATGAGGTCTTGCGGTGAAGAGAGAGTGAGCAGAAGATGCAATAATAGTCAAAAAGTTAGGCCCGAAACGAGCCAGTTTGGAAATATAAAGAGGGTAGGATCTTCTGTTGATATCCGCAGCCAATTGCTCCACCAATCTCTGGTGGCGGAGATTCACAAACGTCGTTTATTCAAGACTGTTGCTGCTATCGAGAATATCGGCTACCATGAGCCAACTTGGTGACTTCCATGCAGTAATGGGTCGAAATATAAAAATGTACATAAAAATAAGAAATAAAACTTGGTGTCCCCAAGTTCTATGTTGATTACTTCCGTACAAGTAACCATCAATCCTGTAAATCCACGTCATTGTTTAGGTGATCAAAGAGATAATTAAAAGAGAAATCACATAAATTTTATGAAATTAAATAATGGCGTGTATTTATATGATTCGTGAGACGGAAGAGTCAAGAAATTTGAGGACAACATGCTTTTATTGTGAAAATAACAGTTTGGATGGTGAGATTTGTGAGTGTGAGTGATTAGTGTGATATTTGTTTTATATATTTGTACTATATTGTGTGTTATCTGTGAACTTATGCAATATGTTGTATGATTGGTAATAAAAACGTTTTGTACTTTTCTGTTCAATTTCTTTTCGCTAATTGCACCATATAGATTTGCAACAGTTGACTTAACGGTTTAACGGGGACTGGGTGAAGTTTCTACGATAAGATCTCCCGCTCAGGCTCGACCCCAACCACTTTGTCCTAGGACACCAAGATTTACAAATCAAAATATGTTGTTTCTAAATTCTTTGTTTCTTTTCTGTTTAACGATCACTTAAAACCACTTCACCAGTTTACTAAGAATACACTGTAACAGAGTTGGTTTTATAGGATGTTGGTCCGATTCAACAAGATCAAAGAGGGTTCATATGAGAAATCATCAAACGACTATTTTATTGAAAGCTTTCCAAAGGGTTACAAACACAAATTGCTTAAGTGACTCTCAAATAGAGGTGCACAGAAAATCGGGTAATCCGATTTTGCACAAAAACTATCCGAATCCGGTTTTATAAAAACCGATTTTTTTTTTCAAACCGGATCGAATTTTTTTCAAACCGGTTTGTTTTCAAACCGGATTTTAACCGGATTGGATCCGATCCGGTTTGACCGGATAACTGGTTTAAACCGAACCGGCTTGACCGGATAATCGGTTTAAACCGAACCGGTTTCAAATCAAACCGGTAATGTCTATGTGGGCTTACTGCTGTTGGGCCGAAAATCCTAATGATATCTGATTACTGATAGATCAGGGCCTAATGATAACTGGTTTAAACCGAACCGGCTTGACCGGATAATCGGTTTAAACCGAACCGGTTTCAAATCAAACCGGTAATGTCTATGTGGGGCTTACTGCTGTTGGGCCGAAAATCCTAATGATATCTGATTACTGATAGATCAGGGCCTAATGAGTAATGAGTATTGAGTAATGATAGATCATTGTGAATTGGAGCCCAAATTTTATGGGCCTGAGAGTCCAAGTGTCCAACAAAGTCAAAGTCAGTAAGTCTAATACTCTAATTCAGATTATATTTCAATTGAAAAAAAAATCCAAGACGCTTCCATCATGATCCATCCTTCCATATGTAATTCACTGAGCCCAATTTAAAAAAAAAAATCACGGCCCACACCAAATCAGATTAGATTTCAATTGAATTTTTTGAATTTTCTAGCCCAAAAAAAAGACTCAATAGAGGACCGGTTTAGTATAAATCCGGTTAAAAAATGTCCGATTTCAATCCGATCCGAAACCGGTTCCATCAGATATGGATTTTTTCGAAAAAATCAATTGAAATCTGAACCGGTTTCTGACAAAACCGGTTTCTGACAAAACCGGTTTCTGACAAATCCGAAAAAAAAAACCCGGTTTAGTATGCACCTCTACTCTCAAACCCAACACACTTTTATATGGGTGCTCAGTACAATATAAGCCTAAGCCCAAAAGCCCAATTATACAATAATGACTATTACATTTATTTAAAGCCCAACTGACTTAATAATAAATAATAAAATTAGTTACGGAACCAAATAATAAAAATCTTAATCTAGAAAAGATATTATTTTCGATCTTAATTATAAACTTAATTTCTATAGAAATAATATGTTAAACGCTTTCACATTCTGAGCTTATTTTTTCCAATAACTTGGAATTCATGTTGAGATGCATCCAAATAATTGATCCCTTAAAAAGTGGCATGCAAATAGTATAAACTTTCTTCATCTTTCATTTCTCTCCCATTTGATCACACATTCTCCCTAACCAAGCCATGGCTCTCGCCCGAATCAAGAACCGTTTATCGTCATCGACGTCACCGGCGCCACCGCCATCTCCGATGCCAACCTCCGCCCGAGCATCGGCCCGCAATGAACCCGCTTTCGGGCATTATATGGACAAGATGAAACACATGTCGGATCTCAATCTTCCGGATTACGTCAATCGATCAATGATTGCAGATGTCGAATACCGGTTGATTAAATGCAAGGATCAAAATTCGATTAGAGAGATGATGAGATCAGTAGGAAAATATGGAGTTTTTCGGATTAGTGGGCATGGGATATCCGTGGAGGAATTGCAACAATCGTTCACGGAGGCGGAGTTCTGCTTTGGGTTGTTGGCGGAACGTTGGAGTCGGGATGGAGATCGGGAGGAGTTTCAATGGTCACGATCCGCCCTTGCCGCTGCGGAACGAAGGCGTGAAGTTACACGAGAGGAGAGGTTTCGTAAGTTTAGGTAACAATTTGTTTGTAAATTTTTAGTATATAACGCGAGGAACTTTTTCGATATACAAAATCACATATGATTCAAGTACAAAAATCATATATAATTAACATACAAAATCAAATGTGATTCACGTTCGAAATCACATGTGATTCACACAACTTTGCCGGCGACTTTAAGTCGCGTCCAAAGTCGTCTGCATCCCATTTTTTTTCCGTTGGTACATGGGCGAAGCTCCTCATATTATCGTAAATAGTTAGCATTCTGGTTTGAACCTTTTTCTGTACATACATACATACATATATATATACACATATATATAGAGGGATTTTCATTTGTAAACTATTATTTTGGTGTGAACTTGTGAAATGACAAGGCACTACCCTTATCTTAACTCGTTAGGCTTTAGGATGACCTCGCCGTTATGCCATGTTATGCATCACATCATTTAGATAGTTACCATTAGTTAGGGAACATCATAAACTTTCTATACATATCTTAAAGGTCCTATAACTCTACAAAAACTAGTTGTGTCCACTAATTTTATCATGTGTATGCTTTTTATCCATTAAACTTTTTATGAATTCCAAATTAAACATTTAGTTCTTGTTATATATTCACATTGCAGCCATAAGATGGAGAATCTTGCAAGTAAGCTTGAAGTGATTGCAAGTGATGCTGCTAAGATACTTGGAAGCCATGGTAGCAGGAGGTCTAGAAAAAAGATCAAGGAGAACGAGACGAGAATGACGTTACTCAAGCACAATAACCCGACACTTCAACCACACACCCCACGTTCCCATACGCCACGTGTCGGTGATGGAAAAACAGACGCATGTTCGTTCGCTCTAAGCCTCCATATCCCAACTGAACATGGCGATTTTTGTCTGATGTCCGAAGAAGGCCCGTTGTCGTTTAGAACAGGCCCTGAAACAATCATCTTCACCCTTGGAGAACAACTTGAGGTAATCTATCTACTTTTAAAATGTGATAAGATATGACAAAAGCTTATGTTTTGAGATTATAAAAAATGTTGCCTCTGGTTAACCATTATTACAAGTAGTTTATCAATAAGCTCCAACTGCATTTTTACAATTATTTCCTTTAGATTTCTCTAAACAAATTTGCATCATGTTTTCTTTCACATTTTTCATATAGCTAATTAAGCTACATTTTTTAAACGCTACTCTAAACAACGTCTCATAAGTTTCAAGAGTTCTTTTCAAGTTTTTTTTTCTTTCCATATATATATTTTTCAAAATAGTTTTCAACATACTTATTTAGTTCAATTATATTGGCATCTAGTTTAACATCTAACAGCTAACTTATCAGGCAACAAATGTATATTCATCTGTCAACTTGCTTGTAACCAACTTTTTAAGACGTTTAAAACAACTTTTCAATAAGTTGCGGAAGCTTTTTCCACTTTTAGTCCAATTATGCCTTCTTATTTTTTTTCTTCTAAACTTTCAACTTGTTTCATTTTTTTATAAGCTATCTTTTCACTTAACGCCAACAATAAGTTTATCAAAAAATTTTAGAAATAAACACACACAAACACAAATATGTGTGTGTTACATATCATATCAATTTACGAGAAGGTGAAAAGTTTAAAGATCATATATAATTACACATGATACGCACGTTTAGTTATATATCGTTAATAATCACATCCAAAAGTGAAGCAGATGACTTGGTGAACATGACCAGACAAGGTTACTCGTAAATTGACTTTTGGTCACGTTCTAATAAGATGACTTGTCTGGTCACGTTCACCAAGTCATCTGCTTCACTTTTGGATGTGATTATTAACGATATATAACTAAGCGTTACTCGTAATAAGCAGTTATATATCGTTAATAATCACATCCAAAAGTGAAGCAGATGACACATGATACGCACGTTTAGTTATATATCGTTAATAATCACATCCAAAAGTGAAGCAGATGACTTGGTCAATGTAACACATGTTTAATTATATATGATAATAGAACTCTTACCTTCTCGTAAATTGACCACCATCTTATTAGAACTTCACATATAAAACCTTAATCTTAGAGAAATAAATACAAAGTGAAGTTGTTTCTAGAACTAATATAGATTGGGAAATGTTTCAATGAAGGAATGGAGTTGTGGAGAGTATAAATCAGCATTTGGGGAGATAAACATAGAACCAGAAATACAAGCAGATGGAGCATACTCAGTGGAGCTTAAGTGTTCACCTTCCGCTCTAAACGACGCCGTTGACAGAATTAATACTTTTTCCATTACTGATCAAGTCTTCTTTGTACTTGCACTTGGTCTCCTTTACTCCCTCATTTCTTATTTTCTTTTTTGATCCATTTCTTTCACTTCACAAAACAAGTAATATATGTATTTTTTTTTACATATTTTATTTCTGGTTTAACAACTTTAAATAGAATCATTGTAGGACATAAAAACTTTCTAAGCATCCTAGCTAATTGACTACTTACAAGAACTAAAACTTTTTTTAATAAGGTTCACCTGGGCTTTACCCAGACTACATCCTTGGTAATTTTTACCGAGAGCTAAAGCATGCTCCTCTGGGATTAATACTCAGTGGCCCCAGGTTGCTCATCTCCGGATTCGAACTTGGGTCGTTGGTTGTTACACATTCCACAAGCCTTAACAGGTAGGCTGCCCCATTGGGATTAAAAACTAAAACTTATAAAACCATAATATTGTTTCTTTTTAATTTACAAGTGTTACAACAAATTAATAAAACTTATTAAAACTCCATGTAAATGTCTCAATGGAAATTTCTTTTAACGTGTAGCTTAGTTGACAAATGGATGAAAGCTAGGGACTTTTCTTTGGACCCGTTCACTAGCATTAGATGTTAAATTAGCTATGAAATGCCTACTCACATGTGGTTCCTAGGAGACGGGTTTTGTGTTGAATATCGGTCGGGATTACTGGTATTAATCAATCTTTTTCACTAATAATGTTTTCTTTTTCAAGAACAATCTTTTTAGTTACAAAGTAACCATGCATACATTCTTTTTTTTTCTGTTATAATATTGCATTAGTTATATTATGTTTTACTAATCATATCAGATATATGATATGTTTCTTTAATTGTTCCAAAGACATAGTACATTACTAGAAGTTAAGTAAGTAATGCCAACGGAGATCCATCAAGAAATCGAGCTAGCAAACATCGATTTGGTTCCTGTGGTTTACATTTTCTTGCACTGTTGGTCCCTCTTTTAAAATAATTAAGGATTTGGTTCCTATGGTTTACATTTTCTTGCACTGTTGGTCCATGTCCCTAACTTTCAGTCTGTTAAGCATAAGGATCAACAATGCAATATAGTGTAAACCACAGGGACCAACAGTGCAATATAATGTAAATTACAAGAACCAACAATGCAAGAAAGTGTAAACCACATGACCAAATCCATAATTATTTTGAAAGAGAGACCAATAGTGCAATAGAGAGTGAACCACAAGGACCAAATATATAATTTACTCTAAATTTAAATGTGTTACAATATCGGTGGTAAATTCTCATCCTATCCATAAACACGGTGGACCTTGACTTTATTAGATGAAGTTCATGTAATGCTAGTTGTATTAGGTTTTATCCGGTCAAATTTTTTAGGCTTGCGGGTGATGATCGTGCTATCTACACATCTAAGTGGCAATGCATTGAAAAAATTCCTAGAGATAAAGTTTAGCAGGTTGAGGAGATTGGATTTGAGCTTAAGGAGTCTTATTGAGATTGGATCGTTAAGAACTCGAGGAGATAGAAGAAAGGTGAAGATAATACCATACAAACTCTAAAGAAATAGTTTACATGTATTGTATTTTTTAAAAATAATTCGTTTTATTTGTTGTATTCACAATATGTAAAAAAAATTATCGTAGCATTTTAAAATTCAATAGTAGTTTTAGTTTTTCCGGTTCAGAATAATAACTATGCTCCTCATATCGATGGATCTTCATGTTCTTTTAGGGTCGAATAACCCCCATAAGCTTTGAAAAAGAATTGTTTTATGATATAAAATTTATTTTTTGATACATATACGTCTAATGACCACAACAAATTCTTTTTTATATCAATTGTTAATTGTAAAATATCCGCTACTAGTTACTCATGATACCAATACTAGTGGAATTGAAATTTTTTAATTTGGTCTTAGCAAACTAAAATTTGATTTTTGACTTATAACAAGATGTCGTTGCAGTAGTAGGTCTATAATTATCTTTTCACTTGTAGAACTAACATGCCATCAACTTTATAATTATTTTTTATGTTTGACCTGTAACAACGACATGTTAATGCAATCAATTTAATATATGGTTTATAAAGTACAAATGAATTAAACACTTTGTATGGTAAACAAATCACCCCTAAAATTAAATATCTCAACCCAAACCAACAAGAGTTACGCTCCATTTAAAAACGATTCCCGTTAATCTTGATTTAATTTTCTATCAAATAAAAATCTAAAAATTGTAAATTTTTGGAGAAATAAAAAAGAATAAAACAGCAAAATTTATTATGTCATCCATCTGGTCCTCAGGTTTCCACGTAGATTCCTCACGTCCGTTCTTCATTGTTGTTTTTTTATCTTCAGTGTTTGTTTGTCTTTTTACAGTTGTCTTTCAATCTCAATCAATAACTTTTTTTTATTTCTTTTGTAGTTATTGGACCACACAAGTGAAAGTAAAATAGCAATTGATTTTCACGTTGTGTTTTATACTTTTATAAAACCTATTTTAAGGCCTATATATCATTATATTTAAGATTGTTTAATTAGTTTTTTGGAGTTTAAAAATGTAATAAGGTTATGCGTACCCAACCCTCTTAATCCCACCTTCACTGTCACATCAGCTTTTTCCTAACCCTACAATTAAGCCTCTGGTACCCTCTCTAATTAGCACTCAACCCTCCCAACCCTCTCATGCAAACTCAACAGTGCAGAGAAACCGCCGGTGACCAAACCCGCTGAACCCGCCGAGGCTCGTAGCCGAACCCTCTAAACTTGCCGAAGCCTGCCCACTCCCGTTACTGATAGCCTAATATCAATAACAAATTAACTAAGAATAAATAACATTTTCTCTAAATTACGCAAGAGGTGTAGTAAGTCCATTGGCACACGTTCCAAAACATAATGTTGACAAACCGCAATGAATGAAATGAAATAAAACATATTAATTATAATATTCAATATTCAATTTCACAGGTAGGTAAGTAGCTCTGAATTAAATTTGTCCTATTCCTTTGCA
Organism: Centaurea solstitialis; assembly: GCA_030169165.1. NCBI lineage: Eukaryota > Viridiplantae > Streptophyta > Magnoliopsida > Asterales > Asteraceae > Centaurea > Centaurea solstitialis. The sequence goes on from CM058045.1 coordinate 561,737, forward strand.
TTCTTTCTTTAACAAGGACAATGCATCTACACGTATGTGCTTTGCTCTTTAATGCCTTCAATTTTAAAAAATTGACCAAAATAGTCCATTTTTTTATAAAATTTATGGTTTACTATTTTTTTTCTATTCAATTCTTGATTTAATTGGTTCTTACATAAATGTCTTATGTATTTATATAAATTTCGTTTTCCAATTAAGAGAAAGAACAAAGACACAAATGAGTTGTTTTTTTCTCATAAGAATCTAGATAGGATCTAGAAAATCTTTCAAATAATGGTATCATTTTATTATACGAAACACACTTAGACATGTTTTTCACAAAAGCAATATCGATTTGATAGTTGATTCATTGTTTTTTAAATGTAAAGTCTTAAGTTCAACTCTTGTTATAGTAAAATTTTTATAAACACAACATATAAATAAAGAATTAAAAGTTAACATATAGTAAAAATTACTCTAACAAGACTTGAACACAATACTTTACATTTGAAAAACAAAAAACTAACCAACTCTAACAAATAAAACTTGTGTCGTTGTTATAATTTCAAAATATATATGGTGACACCTAACAAAATGATACGGTGCCACCTTTCACGACCGCGTAATTTTTTACACTATGATGGAGGAACGAAGTGGTGGCACATGCCGCCATATCTACTACACTAGGTCCACCCATGCTGCGTAACACACAACATAGACACATATCCTTACATAAGAATCTTATGCAAAATTAGTTAGTAATATTGGAACTACCTACAATGTCGCAGGTGATATGTTTACCAGAAGTATGAGTATGTTATTCATTATGAGTGTGTTTTCATATTAAAATATTCATCTTGAAGACACACACATGACATGCTAGGGGTGACTCATAGATTCTTAATCAAATTTGGATTCCTAACTAAACTTCCCCTTATTTAGATATATAGGTAGAGTTTCAAATGAGAACACCTTGTTTTACATAAATACGAGAATAATTCTGATTTCAAAATTTCTTAACCCATGAAAAAAGTTAGTATATATGAAACTAATTATTAATTATTAACAATTTTATGATATCTTAAATTTGTCTTTATCCCTTAAATGTTGCTAGTATCATTGAAGACTTTTTATGCCAATGTTTCCATTGTAGGTAAAGATATGCCAGTGTTGTGATAATAATATGATAATGTTTCTTAAATTCGAAGAGTTTTTATAATGTGGTTTTGCAGGGATAATAATGAGGTGATAATGTTGTATTTATTAAAAACCAATCATGATCAGCTCTACAATAATAGAACCATTTATTCATTATGTGGCTTGTAGCTTTATTTCTCATTTACCATTGTATGTGTTTGATAAGTATACATAGGTGAAGGGTCGTGTGAGAAGAAGGCTTATACACATACGCATGCGTGCGTGCACACATACACACATACATATGTGTGTGTGATTATATCGGTTAAGGATCATGTGAAAGTTAAGGTTAGAAAGTTAAAAAGGGATCTGCACCATTGATTATTTTTAATCTCAACCTCATTTCATGTATTGAGCTTGATAGAGAATTGATCAATGGTACATCTAGGGGTGGGATTCTTTCTAACCTTTCTCAAGATAACTTCACTCCTCATCGAACCCCCCCCCCCCCCCCCCCCCCCCCCCCCGCGCCCACACATACACACACACACACACACACAGGGATTGCTTAAAATGAAAATCATGTTTTGGTTATAAACATGAGAACAAAGGTGAGCACACCACATGCCCACTCCTTCATGAGTTGTTCATATATTATTCATCATAAATACTGTATCATTAAAAATAAATAATACAATATTCAAAAAGAATAATACATGATTCATGATGATTATAAATGTTGTATTATTCATCATAGTATTAACATTCATACTGAATGTGGACACCCAAAAACACATTTCATGCTCTCTTTTATCCCCACATTTACACAGAAAAATATTTTTTACAACTAAACTTTATATATATATAGGGGTGGGTTCAAATGTCGTGAGGACAGCCGAGAGCGCGCCATGTTGGCAATCTGATTTGCGCAACTTAGCTTTGCTCACTCTGCATAAACGCCGCAGGTAATCTTTATTCAGTCTGAATAAAACTCTTATGCAAACTGAATAAAGCTAACCCGCACGTTAAGTCTCGCGTGTCAGAGTGCGACTAAGTTTTATCCATACATACCCCTAGAGGCCCTTTATTATGCAACTTTTTAAAGGTTGCAACCCATGCAACCCCTCTATCCACCACACATTTTATTTCCCTTCTTTCATTTCAATTACTTTTTTATTCAATTCACTAAAATATGTGATGTATAGAGAGATTGCATGAGTTGTAACCTTTAGAGGTTGCATAATAACCATGGTCTCTATACTCTATACCCTTAATCATATGATATATATATATATGTATATGTGTGAACGTGAGTTGAAATTGAAAACGTTTGTAAGACATGAGTCAAAATCTGAAGATAATGCATGTGTGGTGTGGGTGTGGGTGAATATGTGTTCGTGCGTTTGTTTGTTTGATTAGGTCTTGAATGCCTGCCGACACTGACCCATCTTTTACTCCCAAGATCCCCTTTGGATTCGCTTCTTGGCCCCTACCCTACTTTTGTCCTTTCTATCTCTATATATTATAATCTATTATTTGTGTACAAATTATAGTAAAATTATTCATATATTTACTATTTCACATAATACATATTCTAAAAAAACACATATTTATAACTAGGCTAAACTAATTCATTAAAAAGATCGAGTTTGACTTTGATTGTGATACTGGTTTTTTGAAACCAACCTTGACAACTTGCTATTCATCTAAATTTAACTTGTTGACCACTGTTTCAGGACTCATTGCAGCAATAACCATAGTATGTCATGATTCAAGGTTTGTATCTCATGGCATGTTAAGTCTAAGACACCCCATGAGGTAATGTAGAGTTTTCTAACACAATATTTGATCTTATTTATCTTTTTAATATCTTATTTGTTGGTTTTTAATATATACAACTAAATTTAAATTGCTTACTATTATTAATTCATAATAGTAGAAAACATATGTTTACGTGTATTAGCTTATAATATACTATATGAAATCGAGTTTTACCATTATAGTCACGTCTTAAAAAATGCCGCTATCTCGTCGTGGCTTCCAAAAGGCTTGGGACTTAGTTTCGTCGTCACGCTACATCACACGCTATTTAGAACATTGTATCTTAGTGATACCTAAACAAATAGAGAGTCGGTTCACTAAATAAACTAACCAACTACATTAAAGAGCATTTTATTATAAACCAAGTGGGCACATATAACAAAATCCTAAGTCGAAACAAAATCATTTAAGATAAATATATTCGTAAATTAGTGATTGGAATAAATGATTGTTCAGTTTCGGATTACTTATGACAACCTACTTTGTAGTCATCATCATCGATCTAAGGTTTATTTTGTGAATTAGTGGCCACAACCGATGGTCATTGTGTTAAGAGTTGTTTATGACAACCTACTCTATAGTCATTAAATGGTGAAGATGATTATTTCTAAATCATGTATTCATTTGAAATAGATTAAACTCTAATTTTGGTCCCTTAAGTTTAATGAAATCTTTACAAGTGGGATATGTACTTTCATAAGTCTAGGAATCGTCCTTACAGTTCTTATTTTACTTAAAATGTAGTTGATGTCAATTAACTCCGTTTACTCTCTTTGTTATAAGGAGCGCATTATAGTCGTTTTTTTCACTATTTTTCTATTAAAAACTAAGGAAAACAATATATATCTATATATATATATACATATATCTGTATCACTCACACAATCAATTGATTACATATTATCTTGCTTTTATTCCTCGTGACCCATCAAACGTCCTTTATTACGCCTTCCGACCATATGACCAACACCACTGTGCTCCACATCTCCGATATACATCTCTCCAATTTCCCATATCTGCCACAATGAGGAAACTTCACAGCCACCATCTACTACCATGCTACAACTTCCCAACCATCACCTATTCGGGTTTACATCTCCACCGTTGATCCACATCTCCTTCAATCTACATATCCACCTCCGATTTGCATATTTAGTCGGATCATCTTCCTCCCATGTTTTTCAATATGCATATCTAGCCACGTCTTCTTCTACCTTTTCTTCTACTACTTGTTCTAAATACTTAAGTAAATGGGTTTGGTTGTAATTGGAGGAGACTTCTCTTCGGAGATTGGAGGAGACTTATCTTCAACGATTTTGGAGCCATGAAACACTAAGATTAACATCTAGATTGAAGATCTGAAGCTACAATCATTGGCTACTAGTGGAGATTCATCAACAAAAGGAAGTTCTTATACTAGTTTAGATTTTGATTTAGAAACCATGTCTAAACTTATGCATTCTTCCCCTTTTGCTTTGTTTTCTACCACCCCCGACATGAACTAATCTTTAGATGTTGGGGGTTGGATTACTTTGGTTTGTAAGCCTATGAAGCATGCTTTTGTAAGACTGGCCATCTTTCAATTGATTTAATTGTTATTAGTTAATTTCGATAGAAATAACTTATAATTTGGTTTACGATTTGTATGCCTAAGGTGAGAACTTGGATAAAGATATACCAATTGTGTTGAGATCGAGATAAAATACCTGTTTTCTAGAGACTAACCTACTATAACTCGAGAGACTAACCTACTTTATGCTTGTGTATTCATTTAATTGAAATTACATAATAATTATTGCAACTGAAGTATCCTAAGTGAAAATCATTAGGACTCCAACTCCCAACTGTTCCAGATAATGTTTTCAATTCTCAATCTCTGAAGTTGCTCAAGACTTTATTTACTTATATTAGTCAAATATCTGTTCAACTCATTCATAAAATTTGATACCGTTCAGTTAGTAGTAGTTATAGTCATTGTGTTACATAATACCTAGTTCATGTGTTTTGATACACGTACTTACATACATAGTATTTGATTCAATTAGTACACTTGCGGTGAGATTGAGGGGGCGTAAACCCGCCTATATCACAAACTAGGGGAAAAAAGCAACATTTTTAAAAAGAAAATATAGAGAATGGGTAAAATAAGAAAATTTTCCTTTGCATAACGGTCAATTTTAACGATGTTAGCGACCACGGAACACTTCAAAGCAAAATAAGAGTCACAAGGATGATTTATAAACTTGTTAAAAAGTTCAAGTCCCTCTTTTAAAGATTTCACTATACCTTAGGGATCAAAATTAGAGTTTACTCTTCGAATTATATTCGTACAAGTTGGTGTCTTTATGCTTGCACACGTAACAGGCTTTATATACATATATGTGTTTGGTCAAAATTGTACCCAATTCAACGAGAATGTCGGGAATTGACTGATTTTATAGTATATAATAATTATATAATTTATTTATTTAAATTAAAACTAAACAAAAAATTTCTTATATTGTTTACTGTCTTCTATATATCAAAAACTAAAATTCATCTATACTTTTAAGTCAATAACAACATAAAATAGTAGAGCACGTAGACGAAAATTTAATACTCATATTGCAATGAAAGGAAAATTCTTATAAATTTTTTGATGATTAAGATACTCATCAAAGATGGATATTTGATGATTAAGATGCTCATCAAAGATGGATATAGACCGATCATAGTATATTTGGTCTAGTCAATGACTTTGTCAACACCATCCAAAAAAAGCATAGATCGTCGAAGTGATCTACGCGCGTTTAATAGTCTAAGGACCAAAAATGGACCTATTGTGACTCGTCAAAACCAAGACCTATGCGATATCGTACGTTCATGCTCTAACTATGTGGTCCTATTTTACAATTTTTATAGAACATCATATATAATTTATTTATTTTAATATAATAATTAAATATTTATTATATTTACTGCTTTTAAAATTCATACAACATTGAGCATTATTAATTTACAAATATGCTTAAACAATTATATATCAAAATTTTCTAGCAATCAAAGCAAAATTGTAATGATTAAATATATATATATATATATATATATAAATGAAATTACATGTATTTGATTGTAAATTATAAAAAAATTAAATATAGTCTCACATAATCCATCATAATGGGTTTACCTTCTATTTTTATTACAAACTTATTGGTTAAATCATTGCTCTTAGGGGTACAAACTCATCTAAATACCTATGGATTAACTTGAATATATAATGTGATTTTCAAATAGTTCAAATATTGCTCGTATAGAGTTTTTGCTACATTAAACCAAGCCCCATGTTTTAACTTTCAAATAGTCAAAACTTTAATCATAGGCTTTTAAACCCATCTAAAATGCTTATAAATTTAAATTAGCTTATAGTTTGACTTCAATTAATCAAAACACGCAAGTAGGGTTTTAAACACATCTAAAACATCGCTACTTTGAAATAAACTAATGATTTGACTTTCAAATAATCAAAACATTGCTTGTAAAGTTATTGTAACACCCGTATTTTAAAGGAAACAATTATGAGGCTAAACGAGCCATCTTTGAGCTTAACATTGGGATGTGGTGGAGTTCAATTATGTCTAACCACATATTATGGGATAAACATGAATAGCAAAAACGAAGTTCCTCGCAACCTCAAGTGGAGTACAAAGTCGCGTAACTTATTGTGGTGTACATCAACAACATGGATGACATAGCAATTGAGCATACGACCTGAGGCCGCAATGAGGGTTGCAAAAAATAGTCCAGGCCTTTTTAAGCACGAGTTTTATAGGGTTTCTTCAATTTTCTCCCACCACCTCCTCTCCTCTTTCTCTCTTGGCAATTTTGCCACTTTAGGGGATTATTGGAAGGTTTTTATGAGCAAATGGAAGGTAATTATGGATTACAAGAACTTGAAGAGGCAAGTATTTCGGGTTTTTTAGATCTATGTCTGGGGTTTTTATTGGATTTGATGTTTATGCTAATGTCTGGCGTCTCTTTTGTTTGGTTGTTGATCTTGAGGAGATTCGTTGGAGAGTTTTGCTTTGAATCTTAAATCTACACCTTTTGTGAAGCAAGCGATGGAAACGACATCGACTGTGTATTAAACGACATGGATAACCGTTTATTGGAGCTGAAGGTATGGGAATTTATGCAAACGACTGTCCCGTCATTGGTGATGGTGGTGGTGGGTAAAACGGCATCGGCTACATAGTCGGCAGGGGCAGACCTACCTTAGAGGTAGCGGTGGAACGTGCCACCGGTCCATTCCTCCGTCGTAGTGTATAAAATTAAGGGTCGTGAGAGGTGTCACCGTATTAATTTGTTATGTGCCACCATATATATTTTGAAATTGCAATAAAACCATGAGGTTTTCTTGGTAGAGTTGGTAAGTTTTTTGCCTTTCACGATGGAGGTCTTGAGTTCAAGCCTTGTTAGTGTCATTTTTAGCTTTAATTTCATATTTATTGTGTTTTAAAAAAATTGCTTGCAATAAGACTTGAGACTTTAAACTTGAAAAACAATGGAGCAACCACTAGAGCTATAAACAAATTTTGAAAAAACTTTCTACATAAATTTCTTAAAGTCAAATTGAGCCACCGTTGGAAAAAATTTCTAGGTCCGCCCCTGATAGTCGGTGGTGGCGGAGGTGGAAAAAACGACATGAGCTGTGTGGGCGCTAAGGTGGTAAATTTGATCCAACATGGGTCAAACGTTGAAGGGTGGAGGTCCAATGAGTCAGAAGGTCTATCTTGAGTTATGAATCCTTAATACATTGATTTCTTGCTAAGGTTTACGGTTTTGCTCATCCAACTTAATGATTTGTTAATGGGCTACCTCTAGTTCAACTCTCATTTACACCAGAGCATTTTAAGTTGCTCCAATACCTGACATTTTCATGAAAAATAGTCTCAACACAAGATCGTTAGTAGAAATGAGTGTTTTTTCAAAGGTTTTTATCTATTTGGGGCCCACATATTATGCCAAAAGTCGAATTTAAGAAAATAATGATTTTAGGTTTGAGTAGACCTTTATCAACTAAAGACTCTATCCTTCAATACAACAAACGATAAAAGAAAATTAACAAGAACACAAGAATATGGTGTTGCATAAAACCTCTTTTTAGAGTAAAAAATCGTGGACAATGGTTGATTTCATCGATGCATTATTGAAAAGTGACGTCAAATAGGGACGTCGTCCTTGTGGAATAGTGATTGTAAGTACACGTGTTGCAATGTTGATGTTGCTAATCGCAAATCAAAAGATACAACGTTGTCGTGAATTATTAGTTATTATTCTCATTCAAATAAAATCTTTTATATATAATCGGATATATTTATTATCATAAGTCATGTTCCGAAAATCACTATGATTTTTTTAAAGTTAGTGATCGACTTTACCGTCACGCTTCAAACCATTTGTAACCATTAATTTTCGTACATTACATTTATATATATAAAAGTAATAGTTGGTACGAACAATTGTTTTCTATTTATTTGTTTTAGATATCATTTGTCCATTAACTTGAACAATAATATATAGTGGTTGAGTGTACGTTTTTTTCCTATATATATTTTGTCATTTTTCCAACCAAAAACTTGATATTGTTTTTTTCTCAATATAATATTTGATTAGAAACATGATATTGTTTTTTAAATTGTATGCTTAATTAAATAACATTTATTAATATTTTTTTATATTTTAAAGTGATATAGCAGCTGCATTATTAAGTCAAGCTAATAATTCATAAGGCCATTCGAGAAACAAGGATCAGGGAGCGATATAAATTATAATAAAGCAATTTTGGCCGTTTTTACAATGTATTTATGAAAGGACATTAAAAATTGATTAAAATGTTACAGTTAAATAGTAATATAAATAACTTATGACTTATTCTAAGTGAACCTTTGAACCATTTGTTATTAATCTTATAGCCTTAATGTTAATTTTTTAATATTTTTTATGAATGATGTGAATATAAATTAGTCCCAATAAAAAGATTTTTGTTTAACAAATTCGTATTTCACCACAACAAATGTAGACCATATTTTTTTTAACGACATTTTAACTCATACACACGTTCCGGGGGTATCCGGATCCATACGGGCACCGACTAATCCCCCACGCCCATGAGCCGACCCGAAAGTCAACCCATGGACTCTCCCCTGAACCGACCCGGAGACCGGTCAAGAGCTGGATACCGCAGAAAAGGTCTATAAGGCCTTTGGCCTTTTTTGTACCAAGCGGGGCTCGAACCCGCGCCAACCTATCTTTCAAGGCAAGCACAAGGATGTTACCTACCACCGCTGGGCTAGACATTCATTGGTAACAAATTTAGATCATATGATATAACAATGTATAAACGTCACAATAGACGGTTCTATAGGACATTAATTGATAAGACAAAATAATAAAACATCACATCTTAAGAAGTTGTAATAGAAATACAAGACACTTTTGGATGTTTCAACAAGTATTTAAGAATATTTTTAGTAAAAAAAAGTTGTATTAACACTTTATAGGACAATTTTGAGAAGATTGTTTTGAAAAGACTTTTTTTTTTTCAAAAAGAGTCTCGTATAAAATGGTTAATACGATATTTTATTTCAAAAATATACTAAAAAACTTGTTAAGACATTCAAAAGCATTTTACGCAATACACGTTATCACTTGGTACTATAAACTTATAAAATAATCTATTGAGACATTTAAACGTTTCTTATATTTTATAAATCATATTTGTTGTGTGTTTATTGAAAATATAAAATGGCCTTAATGGTCTTGTCAACCAATCTTCATCAAATCTAATTACAATCATCTCTTATCATTGTTATATAGTATTTTAGACTTTTGCACATCTTTGTTATCGTATAGGACAAATACAGAGGCATTGTTGACATTTCAACATCCAGTATCCGCATTTGATTAATTAAAAGTGCACAAAAAGATCAAATATCAAATCTAGATTGAGGAGCAGGACGTATGGAACTAGTTGAGGATCGAAATTGTGATTTGGATCCAAATTAATCAACGGCCAATGAGCAGTTAAAGATTGGATGTATGGATAAGGATTGGATCGGTTAAATTTCGATTAAAAATCGATTTTTTGACGATCTAGAGATCGAATACAATTGTTCACATTTTTAGAAAAAGAACAAACTAGACTGTTAGTCCCGAAAATGAATTGACAAACTAAGTATTGTAGAAGGAGTATGTGTTGAATACAATACACAAAAGTTATTTAACCTTTTTGTTTCTTATTGATTTTTTCAAACCAACAATTAGACATAGAAAAACAAGATTATTGTGGAAATGAACATATTATAGTCTATATTAACAAGCTTAAACAAAGAGAAAGTTAGAACACCAAGAACACAACTTAACACCCTAATAAGCTATGCTAGTTTTGAGAGGGTTTTCAATTTTTTGTATGCACACGGAGTTCTTTTGGTATTATATAAATACGGCAAAAACAAAGATTGAATCTATGATCCTTTTATTGAAAGTAAATAAATACAAAATTAAAAGACAAAAAGTTCAATATTTTTTTCACTAACATCACCATAATCATTGATAACCCACATATTTTATACATTCAAAATTATTAAATGTTATGGTATTGTCGGTGCATACTGAAAACAAGTGGATACGTTAATAGGTTGTGGGGATATATATGATACTATCAATGGCACAACGTGCATTGACTACTCACATTCAAAACAAGTAGATATTTATATTGTTGATGCACAATGTGAAGTAGTAGACAACTAGTACATATTAACTCACGATGAGGATGTTTGGTGTAGTGCATAGATAAACAACTTTAAGAACACAAGAACATTATTTAACCATTCATTTAGATTTTACAGTGCACGGATAAACAACTTCAAAAACACAAAATTGTAGATTGAAGTGCACTTTTGCATCCCATTCATTTAGACACAAAAATGTGCAGTTTTAGAGCCAGATAGGCGAGGAGAGATGGGTGAGAGAGACATAAATTATTTGGGAAACTGTTTCTAATCCTCAAATTAGTGAGGATTATTCCAATCCCAAATAATATAATAATTAACTCTAATTTATACGATTAGAATGATACTTTTTAGTTATTATTTTAAAATATTAATTAAAATTATTTAATTGTTGTTTACGATTATAAACTGTGAAAAATCTCAAATGATTATCACGCTATGTGTGTGTAGGAAAAGTCCAGTAATTTATTATTATTGTGAGATCCGATCTCAGGTTATCATTGTTAATAACCGATGATTAATATTAATCGTGTTAATTTTGGTAATTATCTATTGACTTCTTAAAAAATATATATGGAATTATGGATGTTTAGGGATAAAGTAGGCTTTTTATAAATCTCTCAAAGATATGTAAATTCATTAATGCACGAAATTGTCAAAGAAAATATTATTTTGTTATGAGGAGGGGGACATGATAAAACTGAAGATCTTTCTTGTAACATCGAATATCAAATATAATTTATTCAAAGTTTTTTAATATTTAATCTTATTCACATCAACGACTCAAATTTATTGTTTATAAAAGATGACAAATTTACTTTTGTCACGTGCTATTTTATATAGATTTTAATTAATTATGATTTTTCGTAAACTAGTTTATAAATTTATCAACTAACTTCATTAAAATTGATTGATTTATTAACTCGTTATTATAAAATAGATTTTATAGAACGTCTAGGTTATATAGAAATGATCTAATAAATGATTTAAATTATAATCTATAAGTTATATTATTGGCATTTTTCTAAATTTTTTTTTATTATAGTCATTGTTATAGCGCACCATAACATAAGGTTTGTATCTGACGTTACGTTAAGCTTGTGGCACGTGATGGCCTAATTTGCAATTTTCTTAATGTGATATATGATTTTTATATACGTTTTCAATGTCATATTTGTCAGTTTTTAATCTATAATCTAATTTAAATTACTTACTACTATTTATCCATTGATAAACACTACAAAACATATAGTTTATATATAATATTATATATGAATTAGAAATTTAATTTCATAAGTCATGCTTGAAAAAGTCATTACTTCGTCATAGCTCTTATTTAGAACCATAATCAATTGTCCATAATAAACAACATATCTATATCCAAAATAATATATGTTTATTTAGAATCACCCTATATTTATTAAAATACATATTTAGTAAAAAATTGTAGAGTAAAAGTGAATTTTTAATTTCTTAAAAGTAATAAAATAATATCTTGGTAGCTTCTCAAACTAAAATTACAAATTTAATTAAGCATTAGTAGTATTTTTGAAGCAACCAAAACGACTTCATTTAATTGAAACACAATCAACTATCTAAATTTGTGTGATTTATTTAACTCGTTGAATTCATAAAAAGTGAAAGAAAAGTCACGAATCTATGCAATTAATGTTGCTTACTGAAAATCGAATCAAAATATTTTAGAATTAACAAAATATTTTTGAATTATATTTGTTTGGTGATTAACACGTAGGAATATAAATTTCAAATACTTATCTTGAAAATGTTTGTCAAAATACATCAATTGAAGTTTTAATGAAAAATAATTAGAGGGGGATTAGAAATTTTTTCTTTGGATGGATATATCTTTAATTAATGTTATATCAAATAATTTTAAAGTAGTATGTTTTTCTTCGAATTTCAGCATTTTTGAGGAATAATTCAACTTTTTGGTTGATTTCAAAATATTTTTAAGCTTTTCGATTAATTTAAAGCGTTTTTTATTGAGTTCAAGGTGTTTGTTCGGGTTTTGGTTGATGCTTTTCATGTTTTCTGATACCTAAAACACCTCTCAAAGTTAACAAGTACTCCTTTCATGCTTCAGAAGAATCATACTTGTGATAATATGGTTAGTGGGTCCACAAGTGCATCTTAAAACGTACACAAGTAATATGTAATTCACGCATAAAATTAGATATGATTTACCGATAGAAGGCGATTTACGATATTTCTTCTGTATCATCGATAAAAGAAAATTTTAAATCTATCCTCACTAAATATGTAGTTGCAATGACGTGGCAGTAGTAGTTGATGGGCAGGGGCTCAATGCGTTGGTGGGTATATATTTTATAGTAAAACTCATCAATGCATATTTTTGTATTGTGCATGTAATCAATGCATAAACCATAAAGTCAAAAATATAAAATTACACTCTTACTTAGATTTATAAATTTGACAAGAGGAAATTTCATCCAATTAAGTTTACTAGTTTAGGCTAATGTATTTGAAGAACCTTTATTATAATACCTAAAGCAAACTTTTTATATATCCAGAGATACGTGTGTTATGAGAACATTGACTATTAAAAAAAAACTTTATTATTATACAAAATTATATATGACTTACCTAATTTTGTTTGTAACTTTAAGAGAAGAAACTTGGTGCCGAGCCAAGTCCACCCCTACAATCACGTTAATCATAAGAGTTATCTCAATATAAGTTTTAGTTTGAGTTTTCTCTATATCTACATGTCCTAATAGAATTAGTTGAGATATACACAAATTCATCAAAATACAAAGGATTAAAAAGTTTGTTTTGATAGTTTTTTTTTTCCTTTTTACCAAGTACATTAACAAATTAGGTTTGGCAAGAAGTTAAAGTTAACATGAAAAACATGAATAATGGTTATCAACTATTAGATTAGAAATGAATACAAACTAGCATAAGATGTATCGAGATAAGGTACATCAGGATGTAAAAATTAGTTCTTTTCTAAAACCCCATTTATAAAAAAACATGATATTAAAAATATCAATAATTCATATTTATTTCTCAAGTTTTTAATGTTAAAGTGAGTTCAAAATACAATCCTTGGTATATTAGAATAGTACAACATTTATCCAAAATTAATTTATAAATTAATGTGGGTCTCTAAACCAATAAGAATTAAGCATCTTTACCACCCACCATGGACCCTACCACACTTTGTTCTTTTATGTGACTTTTTTGCCCTCCATGGGTCCCACTTTTCACCGTTTTCATCCCACCGTACCTTCTATTTATCTTCGTCCAACACACTCACTCCCACAACTATTCCATTTCAAAACCAACTCTCCCTCCTCCGCCGGAAAAACCCATCTCCGGCCAACTTTTCCGATGGCCAATTACCGCCTTAGAATATCCAACATCTTACCCAATTCTTGGTTCTACAAATTGAAGAAAAAAGAACCCATCACAGCCACCTCATCATCCCCCGCCGGAACCCTAACCAACCCACCGGTCAACGACGGTCAACCTCACCGGAAATCCTACTACTTCACTCGAGACCTAAATGTACCTAACCGGAAAACGGAAAATTCACCCGATTCGCCGCGAAGATCGTCGAAAAAACGAAGACCCATCACTCCGAAGAAACCAGTTCACCGGAAAACGTTGGCCGGAGAACCCAATTCCGCCGGAAAATGCCACTGCCACGTCCCGCCGGAGTCCGTTTGGACGGAATCCAACCCGGGTTCCAATTCCTCCGATACCGAATCCCATTCACCCGAATCCCGGAATTGCCCGTGTAAAACGATTCCGTCTTACGATGACGTTTTCCGAAAACTCGACCTACCTCCGATCATAGCGAAACCGGAAGAATTCGGGTCGGGTAAATGGGTCATCGAGGAAGGCGGACGAAGCTTATCTTTATCGGTGAATTCTAGAAGAATCCGAGACGGGAATAAAGCGAAAGGTAACGTTTTTTCGCCAAGAATCGGAAACCGGGTTCGGGTCCAGGCGATCAACGGTGGCCGGAAGAGCAGCGTAAGGCGGCGGGGGTTGTCGGAAAGTATGGCGGTGGTGAAAACATCTGTAGATCCTCAAAAAGATTTCAAAGAATCAATGGTGGAGATGATTATGGAGAATAACATCAAGACTTCAAAGGATTTGGAAGATCTTCTTGCATGCTATCTTTCTTTGAATTCTAATGAGTATCATGAGTTAATTATTAAGGTATTTAAGCAAATTTGGTTTGAAAGTACTAATATCAAATGGTAGCATACTTTTATCTGGCCAATCGTGTAGCTCAATTGGTAATGGATGGACGGTAAGTTTGCAACAAATATCAAATGGTCTGGATTCGAGTCTCGGCTCGCGCACGGATTCCCCCATAGCTACAATCGCTGAAAGAGTCAGGAATGCCTTCTACAACGGGCATTGACAATCCGTGATGGGCCGGTTGAGTTTGCCGAAATATGTAAAAAAGAAAATATTGATATTGATTTGTATGAAATTGAGGGAAGTGTCTAATTAGCATATAGGATGTCTTCTTGTAAATTATAAATATTTACGAGTTATCGTTAATAATAACAAACAAATGATCCATAATTCTTTGATCATCTTTTTTGTTTTTTGTTGGAATATAGTATGTTTTTATAGATATATAGTATCTTATTCTTTTTATAATTTTGGCGTTGGTTGTCTGGATCGATTTGTATGCATTTAAATTATTCTTCAAATGCTTTGGAATTAAAAGTTAGACAAACTTTATATGACTATATTAGACCGGTGATCACTAATTCAAGATCTTAACAATTTCTTTTTTTTTTTAACCGCACGAAAGAAGATATATTAAAAAGCTAATAAGAAGCTAGAGCAATACAACGAGACAAAACCTTTAACGGGTTACTACACTAATATTCCCAAGACAAAACCATTGGAAATGTAAAAAGGAGTACTTGATGTCGATAGGTATGAGTAAGCAATTCACTTTTTGGGGTGCATATGGTAATTCAAAGGATTACCGGGAAATTGGCCAAAAGAGCCAAAATACAATGTGATTTTCATTTCCTAGCCATTCCTCTCCCGAAATTGCGAAAATAGCCATCAGCTCCGTAATTTAGGACCGTAATTACGGAGCTGGACTAATCTTGTAAAAGAAATTGAAGATCAAAAGTTGGGTCCATAAATGGCTCCTCAATTACGGTCCTGGCTCCTCAATTAAGTGCCGTAATTAAGGAGCCACGTCCGTAATTGAGGAACCAAGACCGTAATTGAGGAGTCAGAACAGTAATTGAGATGCTACGTCCATAATTGCGGTCTTAAATTATGGAGCTAATAGATATTTTCGCAATTTCAAAAAAAAAATGATTAGGAAGTGAATTAAATTGTATTTTAGCTTTTTTATCAATTTCCCCGAATTACCCCCAACAAAAATAATAATAATTTGAGGAGGACTGTAGCATGGTACGGAGGTGATAAAAATAGTGTACTTTGTCGTTATGGAGGTGCAATAATTAAACATTCAATCCGCTATAGCAATAAATATGTTTTTCTTCTATTTGTGAGGACCATATAGAGGTGAAAATTGGTTTATTCATATAAAAAATAGAGTAAACTCCAATTTTGGTCCATGAAGTTTGCAAATTTCTTTGAAAATACGACCTGTACTTTTATATGTCAAGTTTTGGTCCTTAGGCTTTGGATTTTGCTTCGAAAATGAGATCTTATCACTAATTCTGATAGAAATACTTTCCAAAGCAAGAGATATTTTCGTCCAACCATGTATGATTCCTTTTCTTTGCAACTCCTTTTTGTTTTTTCTTATTTTTATAAAAAAGTCAATTTATGGGACAACATAGTAATTAAATCTAATTAGATACGTATCTGTAGCAGGGACGACGATTCTCCACTCTTTAACTAAAGCCACCTACATATATATGGGAGCGATCAAATACAAATCCTTATTAGGATACAAGTCATCGATTTCATTAGTATCATGATACAGTGTACCAACAAAAAATTTGTGTAATTTGATACGGTAATACTAAGGCCATTCGCAGCCGGCTGTATGAAGGGCCGGTACAGCTACCTTGCAGGCGGTAACACCGCCGAGGTGGACCTGCAATGGAGCTGTATGAGAGCTCAACGGTGAGAGCTCACCGTTCACAACAAATCCCAAACACACACACATATATATACATACACAATATATATTTTTATTATTTAAATAATACAGGTGGTATGACCTGTACGGCTGGGGATGAAATGGTAAGGTAGTGGTAAGGTGGTGGTAAAGCTGATGTGGCGCTGAGGTGGCAGCCTGTACAGGTGTTATGACCTGTACGACTGTGGATGGCCTAAGTGACTATAATGGTACATGTGTTCATTTGGTACAAAATTACCTTCTAACTAATATATATTATTTATGAAAACATAATCCATAAAACTTGAATATTAGAATTTATTATAAGATACGTAACTTTTTAAAATTTAAAGTTATGCTATATATAAAACAATTAACATCTTTAAATACAAAAAACTCCATGAATTTTATATTTATTTTTTCTAAAGAGGAATTGTTTAAATTTTCATCTTCGATTTACAATAAAATTCTACAAACCGTTGCATAGAAATGATACATAGGATAGCTTTTTCTTTTCTCAATAAGACACAAGGTCAGGTACAGATCCGTTAAATGCATATAGATTTTACAAAGCGTGTCGGTCTTTACATTTCCTCTTTAGTTTATAAGGTTGGTAGCAAGTCGTTTTCTCTCTTTTTTGTTGCCTCTTTTTTGATCATGGTGTCACATATTTGACTATTTAATCACAAGGCAAATTGCATCAACTTTATAGTGTTTTGTTGCACTTCTTTTTGATAAAAAAGCGACCACTTTATCAAATGATAAGAAATATTACAACAGGAATTTAACTCCTTTAACAACCAAACTGAAGAGTTAATATCGTAGTGGCTCGAGATATCATTGTAATTGCCTAACTTGTGTATGGGCAACCCCATTTTAGTTTCTCCTAACAAATAGAACTCTAAATTGAATTTCGTCATTTCCCCATCTCCTGCTGCTTCAGTGCTTTCACAACAACTTGGGAATCTGTTTCAAAAATGACATTCTTATGTCCTATTGTCTTGATCCGCAAAATAGCCTCAAGCATGACTAATGCTTCCAACTCTTTTATCCCTAGGCATCATTGACGCTGAATCATCTTGTAAGAAATTACACCTCTCTTCCTACGGCTTCACATTTTATTCCACCTTTCATTTTAGAAAAATCATTATAAAAGAACTATTTGTATATTTACGATAAGACATTTCAAACCATACGATTTAAAGAGAGAAAGTATAATAAGTTCGTTTTTATTCTACAAATGCATATGTAACACCCCAAAACTCAAAACATTCTTCATTGACTGAAAGTAACCAAGTTCTTATAAAATAGCGGAAGCTCGTCCAAACCAACTTTTAAATCTATCAAAAGTTTGAAACTTTAAACCATAGGTCTTACCAACAAAACATAAGTGTAAGAGTTTACGGAAAATAATTAATGTTTACATATCAAAACATAAAAGAGCTTAGAGTTTTCACATAACACTTTCTCCAAAAACCTCTTGACTGAACTGCCACCACGGAGCCTCATACGGTATCTTTCTCTTATCCTTTTTAGTGTCAGGTTAGGTTCATTGGGCCGTTTGAGATAGTAGCTCGTATTGGGAAGGTTGCGTATCGACTTGAGTTACCGCCAGAGCTCAGTCAGATACACGACACTTTCCACGTGTCCCAGCTTCGGAAGTGTTTAGCGGATGAATCGGCCTTTGTACCGTTGGAGGATATCGAGGTGGACGAACGGCTCAACTACGCGGAGAAGCCGATAGCTGTCTTGGAAAGAAAAACTAAGACATTGAGGAACAAGGAGGTAGGGATCGTTAAGGTCCAATGGGAGCATCGGAAAGGTTCAGAGTGGACGTGGGAGCCCGAGGATGAGATGCGGAGGAATCACCCTGAGTTGTTCCAAGCATAGGCGATTTCGGGGACGAAATCCCGGTAAGTGGGGGAGAGTTGTAACACCCGTTTTTAATTTTCCCTTATAACCTGATTTAGATGATTTAAGTGTTTATTTGTCATGTTTTAGGAGTTGAAGGGCTTAAGTGTGATTTATGTAAGTACAAGGGTGGAGGAGTGGAGTGTATAGAAAAGAGAACCCTACAGTTCTCTGGGCAGTTTTCAAAAGATCGTACGGGAGAGGGAGATAGAGAGCGGCTGGAGGAAGGCAGGCAAGGGTGAAATTGAGACTAGTTTTGGCTTGAGTGTGTAGCATTCACACCAATTGCGCTTAAGGTATGAACTTTATGTTGATTAAGATGTCTTTTGTAGTTAATTTGAAGTGTCTTGATGGTTAGGGTTGGGTGTGAATTGATGATCCTTGGATCATCAAATTGTTGTAATTGGGAGGTTCTAGGGTCGAATTACTTGCATGTATTTGTTAGATATCGACCCTAGATGTTAAGAAATCATGTGTTGATGTGTATGGTATGAAAATTGGAGTTTTGGCACAGAATTCGAGGCAGGTCGCGAGAGAGAGAGTGCAGGCTGGAAAAGCCCGCGACCTGGCCCCGCGACCTGAGGTCGCGGGAGCAGGCCGCGCAACTCTCTGCCAAATTTCAAAATTTTATTTTCTTCTTTTCGGAGATTGGGCTATGGGATCATGTTAGGGATGTTATGAGAGGATGAGGCCTAGAGTTTGAGGTCAATCGGACTAGCCTAGCTATGTCTAAGGCTAGCTTTTCGGTTTGGAGTGTTAAGTGGTCCTTTTCGGACTAAGTTGATGAGTTATGTTTCTATGCTTGCTTAGGTGTTTGCAAGTGATCGTTTTAACTTGTGGAGAGTCTTGTTTGCTAGCAACCGACAGGTGAGTACTTCACTTAACCCTTGTTATTATGTGTACATGGTTATGTTTGCATGTGATTATGTGATGTGTTCCTTCGGGGACTTGGGAGAGTACCTATGGTGGTAGCGATACCCCTAGGGAATTTGGAGAGGCCTGGTACCAGTGTCATATGTCCTTCCTTTATGGTGTTGAGCCGTAGGGAAGGTTGGAGTTTGCATGATATGTTAATTGCTTGTAAAGTGATTGTGTAGCATGGTGGTAAGTGGTTATGTGTGTGCTCACTAAGCTTTATGCTTACCCCGTTGTTGTTTTATCTTTTAGTGGCAGGTACTTCCCGTAAGGGAAAGGAGAAGGCTACCGTTTGAGGCTCCGAGACCGCGGTTCAGTCGGGATAGCTAGGAGGACAAGTCTTAATGGATAATGAACTCTTTTATGTTTCTAAACTGGATTTCTATTACTTTTTCGTAAACAATTACTTTTAAGTTCGAGTTGGTTTATGGTTTAAAGCTTCAACTTGTTGTTTTGGATGTAAGTTGGACGAGCTTCCGCATGATATGAGAATTTTGGTTACTTTACTTTTCAAAGAATGTTTTTGGAAAATGGGATGTTACAGCATATTTCATAGTATGTTTCTTTAGGGTGCGTTTGGTACGCAGACGAGACAAGACAGGACGAGACGGGACACGACAGGACACAACGAGACATGACAGATGTTCAGTGTTTGGTATGACATTATAGAACTGGACAGGATAGAACCGAACTAGGTAAAATGACTAATTTACCCTTGATGCCAAAATCAATAACCAAAATCAGGAACCAAAAACAAGATTCACAGACAATTATCATCAGAAACCAAAAACAAGAATAAAAAAATGAGTGTTCACCAAAAACAATTACAATCAGGGTTTAGAACACAATAATCGGTTCGCAAACAAAAGTCAGGAACCATAATAGATTTACAAACAAAACCAGCACCAAAATCGATTAGTAAATCAGAATCAAAAACAAGAATCACAAATTGATTAGCAAATCAGTACCAAAATCGATTCGCAAATCAGGAAGAGAGGGGTAAGCAACGGCGGTGGTCGACCTGGATCCTACGAGTAGTGGCGGTGGTCGACGCATATCTGGCAAGCAACGGCGGTGGTCGCCGGTGAGCGAGAGAGGAGCAGCGGTGGTGGTGGTCGACGTGAGAGAAAGTGAGGTCCAGAGAGAGACTGGCGTGAGAGTGAGAGACGTGAGAGAGAATGATACGTATTTTGGTCTAAAACATGTTGTTCCACTTAGTTCCATGGGGTAGGGGTGGACAACATTGTCCCATCCTTGTTCCACCCAGTTCTAGTGTGTTTCACTTTGGGACGTGCCAAACATGGTACACGCATGTCCGATCCTGTTCTGTTCCACTCTGTACCATGCACCAAACACACCCTTAATTAGATTAAAGATATATAATATGTTCACTATATTTTATTAAAAATATAGCATATTCTTAAAATAAAAATGGAGGATCCTAACCCAACATGCAATTGCAATCACAAAAATAAAAAATAAAAAACAATAATCAGAAAAACAACCTAGATTCTTACTATCTTAGTAAACTATCAGACCTAACCCAACATCAAATTGCATTACCATCACCTAGATCGACACATGTTGCATTCTAATTGCCCCCAACCAATGTCATCCTTGCCTCTATCTCCAGCTAGCCTCTAGCCACGTTGCCATTGGCGTAACCTCCATCTCAGGCCAGGTGTATCGTAGATTTGATTATGTCCAACATGAACATGATTGTGTTTAATCGATCAATAAATACATGAAACCGCTATTGAATGCTAAATGGAAAAAAGTGTTCATGTCAGGCATCTTGGATCTTTTGATTCATTCAATTATTCATTAGTAATCGCAGACGGCTTACCGACTAACACACGAATAAAATAGTACGAAACAAATAAAAATAACAATAAATAAAATAGTTCATCGGTTATCGATAACCATCCATACTTATTAAAATCACAATTGCATGGAGGCCTAATCGAACAAATTATACAAAGTCATATTTCCATCGGGATTTCGTTGATGATACAACAACAATCACTTATACTTTTTGATCAACAATAATCTTAGTTAGTGATACCCCTTACTTTAAGAGTTCTCCTAAAATGGTGTCTTCTATTTTACAGCTTAAAAATATATCTCTATCTCCGTTTTAATTATATTTTTGTAACACATAACTTGCTTCAACTCTCAAAAAAGAAGCCAAAACAAGATTAAATCCTATCTCCTGCTTTTACTGTTTTTGTATTATCACTATTATTTAATTTAATCGAATATGGGCCATTGCTGTGTACAATTTAAGGTTTCCCCTTTTTCCTTCGTCAAGGGCTCTGGCAGCCCATACTAACAAATAAAGACGAACGTTTTGTTCTTTGTTTGATACTTTGATGAATGAAATTGGGTTCGAATCGGCCCAACAGTCCATAACCGGTTATTGCTTTTACGAATATTTAAGGCCCGACTCGGAGTTGTCTCGGGCCATTTATACAAATACTCGATCTGTTTTTTAAAGAGTAAGAGTGTATTTGGTTGTGAAAAAAATTCCAGTTTACAATGAAAATACAAATTTTATAAAACACATTTGGTTATTCAGTTTTCAAAAGTTTTCAAGCATGTGAATTTTTTTTGTTATTCTAACTTCTAATTAGAAAAGTGATTGTTGCAGGTTTCCGAAATTTTCTAAACGTGTTTTATAATTTTCTAAAATGGAAAATGAAAATTCCGTCACTTTAACCAAATGCGTTTTCTAAATTTTACATAGAAACCGAAAATGAAAAATCAACTACATTTTTTGAAAACGTTTTCTAGGAAAATGAAAATAGTTTTCCACAACCAAACGCACCTTGAACATCTTGAAGGTCTACTAGGAATTTAGAAACTGAGGTCCATTGAGAAGTGAAAACTAAAAACTTATGGTGCGTTTGGTTATGGAAAATCGTTTTCATTTTCCTAAAAAACGTTTTCAAAAAAATCGACTTGAGTTTTCGTTTTCAGTTTTCTATAAAATTTTAGAAAATGTGTTTGGTTTAGAAAACAAAAAAAAAAAATTCGTTTTCTTGGAAAACAAAAGGTTGAATGAACTAAAAATTTTCATTTTCTTGAAAAACTTCTGAAAATTGAATGAACCAAACGCATTTTCTAAAATTTTATTTTTCTTGAAAATTTTTTCACATGCAAACGCATCCAGTCTTGGAAAATATTTTATTTTAGTTGGACCATTAGAGTGGAACCTAAAACATGATAGTATTTTAATGGACGATCTTGAAACTTGACTGAACTACTAGACTGCTCAAATCGGAAAATACGGCTTGGTTTAACTTTGCTCAACCAATTTGAGTTGTTTGAATGTTTTTTAAACACCCCTGAAACTTATGCATTCATTTCATCTTTGATGAGATTTTGATCATAACATTCAAATATGGGAGATTACTTGGTACCATTAGCCCAATGACTAGTTAATAAATTGAAAATTTTGTGATTATTATTATCCAAATGTTGAATGAAAACCCACATTGGATTACCATCTAGCTCTTAATTTTTAAATCATCAATTTTCTGAATCAATTATGTTTGCATTAGCTTATACTTAAGAGTTGTTCACCAAACATTAATCTATTAAAATACTTAACAACGTTAGTTACTTTAGCAGGTAAACATGGAAAAGACTGAGAACCTGACCTGGTAAGAAATATGATAAGGACTCGCAGTCATATAAGTAAGTGTAGGGACTCTTACCCTTAACACTTACTGGGTAAGAATTTTGATGAATAAGAATCTTACTTGATAAGACAATTGAGAGTGATGACTTTTTACCAACTGTAATCTTTTGATAAACGAACCCTTAGTACCCAGACTTACTTTTTTATTATTATTATTATGTAATGTTGTTTCATTGTAGAATTCCCTTTATTATCATACTAATTTTGATTATCTTTCTCCATCAATTACAATGAAATCATAATTTTGCCACATTTGGTGTTATTGGTTAGGAATAGAATGAAATTTATCACAAATCATAAGAGATAATGATCTTTAACAACAATCGTATTATGCCAATTTCATTAACCGACAATCTTATCATTTAAGTAAGGATGGTGATTCGTAAGGACTGTTTGGTTGTTTTTAAAATAAATCAAGCATGAATTAAATTGGTTGTATGGATTTAGTTGGATATACTAACAAAACTGGATTGCTTTTTTTACGGTACCGAATAAAATGTTTAAATGATGTAAATAGACACTTTTAATGGAGTTCTAAAAACATCATATTTCTTTTAAACATTTCACAGAACACATTTACGGTTCTCATATTACCATCTTTAGTATTCGTCATACACAAGTTTATCCCCTTTATATAAATTTATGTATTTATGTGGATTGAAGTCGTATTGGGCCAATTTTGTATTGAAATGTTATAAAGAGTAAAACATGTATACATTTTGAAGTGAAATTAAACCAACAAAGAAACTATGCAAATTAATTACATAATCCCCCCTAAAGAATCAAATGAAGAAAAGAACTAAAGTTTCTTGGAAATAATTTACCCCGGTAACACAACTCCGACCGTTGTTGTCGAACTTGCATCAGCGGTCGAGTATGCTGCAGTCGGATTACAATATAATCCGGCCGCCCATCTTCGAAGAATCCTTAGTAGCGTTGCCGCTTTTCTTCGCCCTCGTCCTGTTCCCATCCCCATCACCTCCCAAATCACTCGCTCGATGCCAGGGATGGCCGCCAGCTCAGCGACAATTTCTAAACCACCTTTTCTGCACACATTTACAAGCGTCGCGGCCGCACTCTCTTGCGCTCTCTCGGTCCCATCCCTCAGTATCGTTGCCAGTTTCGTAATCACATGAAACGTTGCAGTGACTGCGGCTAATCCGCCTTTCTTCACCACCGCCTCAAGAACAGTGACACCTTCCTCTGGTAACCCGTCCATTACTTCGCTAGCCATCTCCACCACTCCGACCTCGAGCAACTTCGCGACAGTTTCCCTGTCTCCTGCCAGATTAAGAATCGCCACCAATGCATCTCGTTTGGAACTAACCGGCCCAGTTCTAGCCAACTCCATCAAACCCTTGATCACACGAGTCTTCCGACCGAGCTTCTTTCGGTACGCGTGCACACCCGTCAGACTAAATATCGTCGCGGCCGCATTTCCCTTCGCCTCCCAACTGGCACCCGCTCGTAACACCTCAACGACACTATTCAAAACCCCATCAGTTTCCATTATCCGTGTCTTGTTCGCCTCGAGTATCGAGAGGTTCAGAATCGTCGTAATAGCATTAACCTGAAGGCCCGAATGGTCCGACCCCAAGAATCTAACCAATAGCGGAAGCCCACCAGCTTCCGCGATACAAGCCCGACTGTTCGAGTCGGTCTTGGCCAACGCACGAAGCTCGTGCACAAAGTAATTCGCCTTTTCCAACGACTGCGACGCCCGAGCCTTCTCGAGCAAAAACGAAACCGTCATCTTTGTCGCTTCGAATAACGTTTTATTCGTGGTAACGCCGTTAACTTTCTCCTTCACCTCCGTTGACTCGAACGGAATCCGGTGCTCGCGGCACCACATTACTATCAAGTTCCGCAGCGCGCGATTAGGTATCATTTCCGTGTGGACTAAGGTCTGGCCTGTTTTGGGACACGTGGTGTGTCCTGATTCGATCCAGAGATTGATAGATGAACGATCATATGTTTGACCGGTGGAAATCACCACCGGATCCCGTACCAAATCGAGCGAAATCGGACACCGAAAATCCGCCGGAATTGTTAAATCTGTCGACGGTGACTTATTTCGGCACCGAATTATCCTCGGAGACGATTCTCCGTACAACACACACTTTGCGTAACGAACAAGTCCGATCAACGAGACGATTTCCGCCTTCGATTTCTCGTCGCTTTGATTCCGAACTTCTTCTTCCAGAATCTCGATCTCATCGGTGCAGGTTTCGGAATCGTTCAATCGAAGTCGGTTGAAGATCTCGATGAGTTTCGATTGTTGCGGAACGATCTCGCTTTTGATCCGGTCCAATTTCTCTAAAACGTCATTTCTGAGGTTCACATCGCGTTCGTCAATCGAAGGACTCGATTTCGAGCACTGTTTACGGATGAGATTCACGAGTTCTTCAACATCTTCGCTCAGATTCATCTCTCTCACCGGAAATATATCGATTAGAGTCGATAATTCGAGCGTGAGTTCGTGAAATTTGTGAGCTACTGATTGCTGTTGAATCAGAAGCCATAGCTTACTTCCGTTACAGCAATCTTCGATCAACGTTTTCACGCTCTGCAAAACGATGTACAATTCCTCGAAACAGAGCACCGCCGACGCCGGAAAAAATGGCGGAACGTGATCGGCGACCAAATCTTCGAGCAGCATCGTCAGTAGCTTCGTTTTCCGAATAATGGAGATCGAATTCCGGTGTAAAACGAACGGAATCGGATTCAGAGATGACGTTTCTTTCGACCGAAGCAACAGTGTTCGAATAAGCCGCTCGTCTGAATCCGCGGTCGACGACGGCGTCGGAATTAATCCTGCTGCGGTCGTCGGCCGCTTCTTCTTCGGAGGTAAGGTGTCCGGTGAAACCGCCATTGATGATAAAAAGCTTACCAAAGCAATTGCAAATTAAAAAACAACAAACAAAAGAATAATAGAACAAAATGAATGCGAATTTGAAGCAAAATTACAGATCGGAAGGCTTGATTTTCGACGAAATCAAAGCGTTTTTGGAATCTTTGAATTAAATTCTGAAAAAGAGTGTTTGAAAAATTATTGTGGTGGTTGTTGATGATAGCTGTTATGCTTTCTTTCTCTTTTTTTTTTTTTGCCAACTTTTAAAATTTTCTTTTTTTGATGATAAAATGATAAACATTATATTATGGGGTCATCTTGGCTGGAAGATGGGTGTTTGACGGAGTAATTAATTGGAAAATATATTATATTTTATTTTATATATTTATTTATTTATATGGAAAGAGGTGGTTGAGAAGTTGAATTCCAACAATTACAAAATATGGTGGTGGGTACACCAAACAAGACAAAGAAAAAATATGGGTGGTGGTGCCCCGTGGCGGCGGCGGTGGTGGTGGTGCGGTGGAGTTCGGCAGCCGTCAGCCGCCGGCAGGTGAACGAGTATTAACACGACTTTTTCTTTTTTATTTTTATTTTGTTTATTGTTTATATCAAGTTGTTTATGTTTTTCTTTGGTTTGACATTTGACCAAGTTTGGATAACCATCATTGTTTGTATTTATTTCGACTAACTCTTAGTAATACAAAAATTAAGAGTCATACAAATAAATAAGCTTGACCGAAATTCGAACCGAGGATTGTTACCAAACAAACTTTATAAATCTTTAATTTTTTAATAACCTTTTTCTTTATAAAGGTCATCTAGGTTTGCCTAGACCAATGAATGTCTAGCTCAGCGATGGTAGGTAACATCCTTGCGCTTAATTGAAAGATAAGTTGGTGCGGGTTCGAGCCCCACTCGATACAAAAAAAGCCAAAGGCCTTATAAACCTCTTCTGCGGTATCCAGCTCTTGACCGGTCTTCGGGTCGGTTCAGGGTGAGTCCATGGATTGGCCTACGGGTCGGCTCATGGGCGCGGAGGATTAGCCGGTGCCCGTATGGATCCGGATACCCCCAGAACATGTGTGTGAGTTAAAAATGCCGTTCAAAAAAAATAAATCTAGGTTTGCCTAGATTATAATATCTCTGGCAATTTGGAAATTAAATTTCTCTGATGATTGTTAAAAAGCAAACTCTAGATTTTATCGGTTGGGATTCTTAAGGTTATGTTTGATTGAGGTGTGGTACATTTTTAATGTGTGAGAATTTGAATAGAAAATGTTAACTGAATACACAAAACAGCTTGAGTTTGTAACATGTCAAGATTTTAAAACATTCTATTTAAAGACATTGTTACGATGCATGAAGTGAAGACGCCTTAAACTTTTTGTAACATTTTTAGATAGGAGATTTTTATTTATTCCTACAAGCTTTGGTGCTATATAAAATACTCTATTAAAATGACTACATATTTATTTAGCATACTAAAAATTCAATTTTATTGTTGTGAAGAGTAGTTCTTTTTATTTTTATTTAGAATAGATTTATGTCTTTATTTATGTAGGTTTTGGAACTTAGAATCTTTTAATGAAATTGCCTAATTGTTGTTAATGTTTTATGTAAATGTTTTATGTTCATAGGGATTGCACATATTAGTTGGTTTTCTTTGATCATAATTGTTGTTAAGAATAAAGATACATACATAAACTCACTTATTTCCTTTTACATAAGAGTCACATATTAATAATTTAGTTATAGGTTCTCCAATTATTTAGCTTTCTCAGTTGGTCTTTATTCTTTATGTATTTATGTATATATATAGAGAGAAGGAATAAACAAGAACAAAAACAATTTATAGAAATGTTCAAGTCAATGTGATTCTATACAAAAAAGTGAAAATCACATGTGATTAACTAGCAATCAACCTAATAAGGGTGCACATTTAGCTTTGATGACCTCAAAGGTTTCCATTCCTTAATCAAATATGATTTTACTTTAGAATCATATTTACTATAAACATTTTCGTATTCTTGAAAATTGATTATATGTTGTTTAAAACACACCCACACGTACCCACGTGTAATGAAGATGTTCTTGTTTGTACGATTCTCTCTCTCTCTCTCCCCTCTCTCTCTCTCTCTCTCTCCCTCCCTCCCTCCCTCCCTCTCTCTCTCTCTGTGGGATAGGTTGAGAATAAAAGTGATCAATGATCTAGATCCCTTCTTACGCGTCTCATCTTAACTCTTCTTCTCTCCCTTTAACTATAAAAATAGTTATCAGTCCTTAGATGCATATTAGCATGCGACGCACACCAAGATACATCATTGATGCATATTAACATGAGATATACCGAGATACATCAAGATACACTGAATCTATCCTTATATCAAATGCTATTCATGACTAAACTTAAGATAAAATTAACTAATGCTCCAAATTTATTTCTTAGGTTTCTTATGTTAATTCATCTTTGCATAGATTCTTTGCTTTCAACTATAGATGTATATTTTAAATAGACATAAAATAAAGCAAAAACATGGCACCAAATAAAACAAAAGGAAGAGAAGAAGAAAAAAAGGGGTGGGGACTTTTTCTTACTTGTAATGATAAGGTCTTAATTATGTCGCTTTTAAAATACTATTCTCAACTAATATTATTTTTTATTGTATTTTGAGGAATCAATTAGTTGGTGTTTATGGACTTTTCTTTATTAAAAAGAAATTATATTTGAGTATAAAAATCAGCAATTTCTTCTACTTCTTTTATTGTAGAGTAAACTATAAATTTAGTCATTGTTGTTACTTGAAAGGAACACTTTTCGATCCTACACTTTTAAAATTACAGTTTTGCCATTATGGTATATAAAAAACAACCGAATTTGCTTCCTATATCTAACATTCATTAAAAAAATCTATTAGGTAAAAAGTATTTCAGTTTTTTATTTACTTTTACATGTTTTTCTTTAACTAGTAAAGCACGTTGTAATTATAGTGACCACAAATGTAATTTTCTCTTATATATTTTTTTTGAACGGCAAACACACACACAGCCGTTAAAACTACTCCTAAATCTACACCAATGTCCACAATGGGACTCGAACCCACAACCACAAGTGAAGGGGACACCGCCTAAATGTACACCAAATGTCGTTGGGCTACAAGCCCGTTGGCAATTTTCTCAAATATATTTAACCTAAAAGACAAAGATAGAGGCACTTCTTCAGCGACCTCCTTCTTCCAAACCCACTTCTTCAGCAACTTCTTTCTTTTTCATCACTCGCTCTCTCTTCTCCGTTCACCTCCTTCCAAGACTTGCGACTCTGACAACGACCTTCTTCCTAAACCTACTTTTTTTAATGGCTTCCTTTCTCCCTAGTGTCCCCCCTATTTACTGTTTCCACCAACAACCATCCTCTTCGCCAAATACACAAATCAAAGCACCCTCCTTTCAAAGATGCAACTAATCGGGAAACAAGCCCCCTCCTCAACACTATCTCCAACGAGCCAACCCCTTCCCCCACTGCTAGTCACCATTATTGACAAACTATCGTTCCATGTCACCTGGAAACCTCCGCTTCAAAGTGGACTTTCCATTTGGATTTGATGTCATGGCTTAAGAAGAGGTTTGGTTAATATTTGATTTTGGATTTTGGATTTGTTGGATATGGTTTCTTTGTCACCTGCAAAAAGAAGAAAAAAAATGATACAGAGCGACACTAAGATGCTGGAGATCGACAACCAGAGTTCATTGATTGAAGTGTACATGCTTAGAGGTGATGACTGGTACTTGAAAAGATTGTTGGTGTTGGCAGTTAGACACACAAAACACACACACACACATATGTATGTGTGTAATACAATATATATTATACTTTTTAAGAAAAATAAAAGAAAACTAGAAAAGTCTAAAAAACCTTGGTTTAATGAGTTTTTCAACGGTCGTTAATAATAGGGATCAAATCCGAAAGTTTTTACATACCATCATGGCGGAACTATAACCTTAAAACTACGAAGATAAAAAGTGTAACTCTCAAGAAACCACAAGAACCAAATTTGTAGTTTACTCTTTATTATAATATATTTTAGGTGATAATAAATTAATTGTTTATCAATCTGTTTTATATTTGTATTAAATTATAATAAAATAATATCTTAACATACCGTATATAGCACAAAGTATTAGTCTATTGTGGAAAAAAAAACCTATTTGTTGACTTTAGATTTAATATTTAATTTAATTTAATTACTATTTTGGTATTCTAATTTAGACTTTTTTTATTGAAGTGTTTGTGGTCGTCTTCGACCTCCTGGTTCTAATAATTCGTTAGGGTATTGTCAAGGCTTGACTTTATTACCATGTTAATTTGTATGGATTGTGGTTTCAGTTTAAAGCTTGAGTTCTATTGTAATGTATAATGACATGCATGTATTATGGCGTGTTATTTTGTAAGAGACGGTTTTTCTTATATATGTGTGTAAAGGTGCATCCTTTTTATAAATCTTGTAAACCAATTTCAACTATTCATTTAGTCTAACAAATATTTGATTTTAGAAATATGTCAATTATTTTCAAATATAAAGCATTTATCATAATCAATGAACTTTAATCATCATCTATAAATATTCAAATCATAATAAATGAACATTCATCATTTATATCGATATTGGTTTACAACCAAATAAGGGTAAAATATATACCCTGTTTTTATCACTTTTCTATAATTTTTAGCGTAGATTTAAAATAAATTATAAGCATTTTAGTTAATTATAGTCGTTCTTAAGAGTTTTAGTTATAATTTGAAACTTAGGAGCATTTACGCTATAATTCAATAAAAGTTCCGACTTTCTAACACAATTATTTACAACTTTGTAGATAGCAATTTTTGGGCTCGAGATGGGCCTACTTTGTTGATCGTCGTAGGCCGAAGACACAAAGTGATGGGCCTTTTTGTGGATAAACTGAAGATGATGAATGGGCCGAGGGTTTGCATGTGGGTTGGTCGATTTTTGCTTCTACTTGGACCTGGTCGATGTTCATAATTCATGGGCTCGAAACTGATAAACATCTAATAAACTCATTTTAAATTTTCGTCATGGGCTTGTTTTTGCTACTTGATTGAACAAGTTTAACTTAACTTTCGATGGCTAGTACTTTAAACAAATAGATCGAAGACAGATGTGATTGGCCGGCCTCTTTTGGTGGCCATGGGTCGGCCGGTTTTATGATTCGTTAAAAATTCGTTGTTAACTAACTTTTGTTTAGCTCGTCTCTTTCGTTAGCACTCTTTGGGCCGTGGCTAGTTATGGACCGGCCGGATTTTGAAGCCAATTGATGGGCTCGTTTTTAATGTCTTTCTCAGGCTCGTAATTATCACCATTCGTTGAACAACCATAAATATAGGCAGTAACCTTCTTTTTTTGTTTTCATATGCAATTACAGACTATTTTATATGAAACCATACTACAACAAAATTGAGTTTATATGACACTAAAAAAATAAAGCTTCCTAATAGACAACCTTATAGAACTTAGGTTTATGGGATCAAAAATAAAATGTCTTATTAAAAGACGTTTTAATAAGTTTATAAGAACCGAAGTTCTTCTGCACGAACCAAATGAGGATCTTATAAGAATTCTCTCCAATGTTAGTTCTTATAAGACATTATACTTTTTACTTATAAGAATCTTCTATAAGAAATGCTCTAAAGACCGTTTGGTTGATTTTCCATTGACTCATGTATAGATAAAATTGTCCGTGTGGATTAATCTGTTTGTGTGGATTGGGAGAGCTTTTGCTTCAATCAGTTAGTTTTTGGATCAAATGAGCGTGTTCTTGATTTTTTGCATAAAGCTTCCCTCTAGATGCTTATGAAAATAAGTCACTTTATATATCAGAAAGTCACTACCAAAGAGTCATGTGTAGCTTATAAGTCACTCTATATATCATAAAGTCACTACCAAAGAGTCATGTGTAGCTTATTGAATACCATAAGCCTCATTAAACTCATCAAGTTGTTAAGAAACAAACTCTAATGTTATTTCAACTTAAAAGTCAAACTTTGTTTTGGGGATAGCATCCACATTGAAGACATATGGTTGTTCTAAGACAATTGCTTCATTATTTTAATGGTGAGAAAGTGAAGATAATCTTAACCGTTGATTGGTATTTGAACACCTTAAACTTCCATCGACTTGAAGAGAACATTAAATCCAAACCCATGATTGGTAATCGCATGTCTCAAAATTGGATTGATATTCATTCTTTCTTGAATTCATAACTCTGTGACGAGTTGATATATAGAAATGACTAATCAACTGATTTAGGACCGGTAAGAATCATAAAACGGTCTTTTCTTGTTAAAAAAAAAGCTCCGTCAAAGGGCTGTATATAGATGAAAGCCTTCTTTGGTCATAAAATTTGAACTCGAAACTAGTCCTTAGTAGGTAACAAGAAACTCAGATAAAGAACGAAAATCTATTTATGGTTAACAAGAAAAATTGGTCCAATTAAAACCCGATCAAAGTTCGTTTCCTCAAAGTCCAACAAAGCCATGTTAAAGCCCATTATTCTTACCCGAATTATTTTTATGGCTAAAAGTCTAACAAAGCCCCAAAACAATAATATTAATGTCAATGCAAGAAGAATTATATAAAAATTTCCCATACTTTCTCATGTATTCTTATTAGAAAGAATACCGAATACTTTAACAAAAATGATTAATTACTTTACTGACTAAATGAAATTTGAGTAATTTTTAAAGTAATTCGTTTCATTCTTATATACATGTATTTGTTATTATTTTCAGAATCCCAAAAGGATCACGGATAATTTGGTAATCAATTAATTTGGGTTTTTATCATGTAAATTTTGACATAATTAAAAATGTTAATTTATGAGTTTAATTATTTTGGTTGGTTTTGATGATTAGAGAACAAAAAATAATGGTTTGTGTCCAAGTGTGGCCTTTTAATATATAAGTGCAGATGTATGATGACACATGTAACCCAATTATTCATAATAATTTATCAAAGTTAAGTAAAGACAAATACTACATAATGGTTGAGTGAATAAACTATTTAATAGATTAAGTAGAAGAATAAATAAACCCCTAAGCATTTTATTCATTCTTAAAATTATGGGGATTTAACGCAGAATGGTGTGATCGAATACCCACGATCTTAAAGTTCCCACGATTGAATACCCATGATGGTGACGGTGTTTTTTGAACCTGACAGAGTTACCAAACTATTGACTACAATTGAGTACCCGCGATCTAAGATGATGCAACTGAATAGTTAAGTTAGAGGTGATGGAGACCCAAGAATTCAGAATCAAGACGAAGGGTGATGGTGTTCTTTGAACCAGAAACGACATCTAGAGCAAAAATCAGATTTGTTGATGGTGTTTTGTGCCAAAAATGACATTTGGGCTTGATAATGATGGCATCCTTCCCAACTTCCTTCCTAGATCCATGTTTATCAACATAAACGAATTCAAAGTCCAGATTTGGTACAATTTGAAGTCGAAATTTAGGGTGTGAAATTGAAATCTGGATATGATGGTTTGTGTAAATTTGTTTGAGGTTTGGATGTTTTGATCTTATAGATTTGATTTAGGGTTAGAATTTTATATATATCACCAATCTTAAAAACGAATATGTTTAAATTTGTTTATATTTCTTAAGAAATTCATGTTTCTTGCTCTTAAAATTCATTTTCATCTTTAATTTCGTTTAGTTTTTTTACTTTTGATATACGTGTTGATGGTGCTTGAAGGTGGTGGTCACAATGGTGGAAGGTGTTCTTGATGAGTAGTGGGAGAAGATAAGGAGGAAAAAAAAGCCCCACATGATAGGTACATGATAAAGTGAACAGAGCCCTATCTAACGATATTAGTAGGAAGGATCAGTTTGGGGCTTTGGGATCCAAAACGTATTTTTGGACAACCATTGTACTCTGTGAAATCGAGAGATGAAAATAAAAAATGAAAGTTTAGACAAAGGACAAAAAATGTAATCCACTCTTTTTCAAAATATAAAACCCAATGTTTTTGGAAAGATATTCTTCAAAAAGATGATAATGAGAATACATTTTATAGATACATGAGTGAGTTTATTTATTTATTTTGCTATAAGATATGAATATAAAGGGGTGGATCGACGATGGATTGAATTTTGTATAGGAGTATAATTAATGAATGTATTATTGCTGGCTGTATGATTGTATCGTGTAGCTATTATCATCACAAGACTATTGTAATGGATATATATTAAGTCGACATCTCTATCATCCATTATTTTTTATTGACCGCATGAATTTCATGCAACAATAATTCTACCTTTAAAATATTATTTCAATTCGTCATCGACAGTGATTTTGAAAACAAAAACAACGTGCTTCTAACCGTCTCTAATATACATTAATTATACACACACATATACAGGTGGGTTTAAATAAAAACTCAAATCTAATTACAAATACGAGGACTACAATCAAGAGCGCGACACGTATCCTATCCGACTCCTATTCAGTCTGAATAATATAACATTCGGTATTCTTCAGTTTGAATACT
Organism: Centaurea solstitialis; assembly: GCA_030169165.1. NCBI lineage: Eukaryota > Viridiplantae > Streptophyta > Magnoliopsida > Asterales > Asteraceae > Centaurea > Centaurea solstitialis. The sequence goes on from CM058045.1 coordinate 596,518, forward strand.
GTATTATGAACTTTGATATTTAGTCTAAATTATATTACTGTACTATTTAGACTGAATATGCCATGGTGCGTTCTCGATTGTTCTCACGTTTACAATTAAATTTGAGTTTTCATTTAAACTTTTAAACATATATATATAAGGTTGGTTTAAGTGAAAAATAAAGTCATCGTAAGATATAGTAAGAAAGGTAAAAGAGGATCTCCATCCATGTTAGAATGCGGTGTACTGAGATGAGATTCACAAAGATGCATCAGATCAATTCCTAAGCTGTAACATGGTTTTACAATGAAAATGGCATAATCATCATTTGGTAACAAAGATTAACCAGATGAAACATATAGATTGATTCCCCAGGTGAATCTCGGATTCACCGGATCACCAGGTGAAATTCAGATTCATCAGATGAAACTCATATTCACCAGATGAAACTTATATCACCAGATAAAACAAGCAGATTCATTCACTAGATGAACTTCGGATTCACCATATGAAATAAATAGTCATCTTGCCTATAGTCATCATGCTATTTTACAACATGAAATAAAATACAAATGTGATAAATACGTTATTTCAACCAATAGAATGTTCATGTACAACTTAATTTACGTGGAATCAAACATAAATTGCATCTATAATCTACTTTCACCTAATGAGATCAAATACAATTTATCTTTCTCCTTCCAAAACAAGCTGTAATATACAATTTAACACATAACACATCAATCTACCTAACCCTAGAAAGAATTTTACCCAAAATTAGAATAAATTACAAAAACCTAAAATTAGAATTGCATCTATAACCTACTTTCACCTAATGAGATCAAATACAATTTATCTTTCTCCTTCCAAAACAAGCTGTAATATACAATTTAACACATAACACATCAATCTACCTAACCCTAGAAAGAATTTTACCCAAAATTAGAAAAAATTACAAAAACCTAAAATTAGAATTGCATCTATAATCTACTTTCACCTAATGAGATCAAAATCCTTGAAGTTGGAGGTTCCATTTGAAACTGGTAAAGGTGAGGCTGACCTAGATAAGTTTCAAAACATGAACATTCGATTTGAGGATGAGGTAGTGATAAGAAGGGTTCTGGTGACAGAAGTTGTTGTAACTGTATTAGGACGAACAATGACGCTTGGAAACTCTGTATCCATTGAAACATAAGAAATATTGTCAAATGATTAACTGATCGGATGAAACGAAACTCAAATTCTAGGTTATAGGCTGTTTGGGTGAAATTTTCGAACGATCGAACGATTAGAATCGTAAGATATCTTTCAGGATGATATTCCTGTATTAAGATAAGGTCCTGAAATAAAGATATAACTACCATCAAACAAAGACAAGTGGTCATCGAAGATAATCGTGCGATATCATCATATGATCGTACGATTAAACTAACGATATACATATCCATGTTTACTCTTATTGCAGGAAAGCTTATCCAAGATAACCTCGAAGCACAACCATCGTCCATCGAGCTCAAACCCGACCGTTTGAGCAAGATACATACCTCATCAATAATTCAGACGTTACGATCGAAAAATCAGCCTCAGTTATGACCGTTGCATTTATGGCTCAATAATGAACAAACGGTTACAATCCAAGCATCTATAAAAAAGATTCAAGATCCTACACTCGGGACAACTGATTCCAAAAGAGAAAGAGCAATAACAATATTATTCTCTGTATTTACATTCGATAGCATTCATTTCTTTATTGTAATCGTACGATACTATTGTAACATCGAGGATATCACCCCTTATTGGTGATCAGTAGTGCAACGTCGACTATCCTGTTTAGTCGGCCGCAGGTTTTTTTCCTCGATTCAGAGGTTTTTCCTGCGTCATCAATCTTTCTGTCATTTTATTTTTCTTTATCGCACGTTTTATCGAACGAGAATTCTTTCTTTTGACGATTCTGCCCCACGACATCTTACGATAATAACTTAAGTAAATTTTTACACAAACAGTTTGGCGCCCACCGTGGGGCCCGTTTTGAGAAAATCTTGTTCGATAAGGCGTCAGCTTACTAACCTATTTCTCCGAGCTTCTTCGTGAACAGAGTGCAGGAACATGGCAAGCAGTTCTCAAACAACCTTGGAGCAACAATTGGCAGCAGCACAAGAACAAATCCAGTGGTTGAATGAGCAGAATTTACAAATGAATGGTGAACTGTCTAGATTGAGAGCATCGAATCCACAAACTTCTCACATCCCAGTTTCCACTCATCAACCGAGACCATTCTTCCCTCAAAATCAACCCCATGTTTCCCAACAACCATTTGTCCAGCCACAAATATCGCAACCATTTATCCAGCCACAAATATCGCAGCCATTTGTCCAGCCACAAGTATCGCAACCTTTCATCCAACCGCAAGTGACACAAGTTAGCCTACCACCACCACCTCCAGTCAACAATTCACGTCCTATCTTCCCTCCGTTACCATCAGGTCCTTACCCAGGAGCAACCACGTTTACTTACAACCAACCTCAAACAGGGCCTCGTCCCTTTATACCTATTCCAGAACCTATATCGCACGTTCCCACCGCAGCTACCCCCATAACTCATATTCCGAACTTATCGAACGTTTCAGGAACCTCTAGTAATCTACCGCCCAATGATATCGTGGATATTCGACTAAAAATGCTAGAAGAACAAAACAAAGCAATGCTCGCATTGTTAACCAAACTTCCTGGAGCTGCTGTACCCATCGAAGTTGAACCTAAAACTGGATTCCAAGCCTCACCCTATATCGATGAGATTGCTCTCGTTGATATTCCCAAAAAATATAACATCCAGCTTTCACACCAAAATATTCTGGAATCTCCGATCCTGTGGAACACTTCGCACAATACAAGCAACTAGTGTGGACAGTTCCTATTCCAACCCAGTTTCAAGAAATATGTATGTGCAAGGGCTTTGGATCAACACTTACCGGAGCTGCGTTGCAGTGGTTAATCAATTTGAAACCCAAGAGCATTGCATCGTGGTCTGAGTTAGTAAACCAGTTTACTCGACAGTTTGCAAGCAGTCGCAAGATGGAGAAACAAACAAGCGATCTCTACTATGTCGTGCAAAAAACAGGTGAAACCATCCGTGAATATTTTAACAGGTTCAATGCAGAGATGATCGAAGTTAAGAACTGCGATGTGCGGACGGCGATCGAAGCATACAAACGTGGATTAGATACATCCTCGGAGTTATACACAGATTTAACGAAGTATCCACCAGAAAACTTCGATGATGTACGAGCTCGTACGTTGGCACACATGAGGATCGAAGATGACGCCCTTTTCCGGCGTAAACACTCGAACGATAAGAAAAATCTTGGAGCGCAGAAACATGATTTCAAACCTAAACGAGTAAACAAGATTGATAGTTCCCGACGTGATCAGAATAAACGTTCAAACCAAGGTAAAGGTAAGGCAATATATCCAGATTTGTCAACTTACCATTTTGCAGGTACAACGAAAGACTTGGTGGATTCTCTACGGAACTTGGAAGTCAACGTACGATGGCCCAAAAAACCAGAGAATCCTAGCAAGGACAAAGACCAAACAAAATGGTGCGACTTCCACAACGATCACGGACACAATACAGATGATTGTATCAGCTTGAAGAAGGAGATCGCATACCTCAAATCGAACGGACATCTTAAGAACCTGCTAGGCGATGATTCGAAAAGACCAACGTCACCCGTTCCAACGAAGGTTGTAAACTGCATTACAGGAGGATCAGAAGTGTGTGGCCTTACCTATTCTGCAGCAAAAAGGCACGCACGAGAAGGACCTGAAGGACATCCCATCCCAAATGAATCCAGGACTGCGGAAGAAAAAGAGCTCGATGCTACGAAGATATCATTCGATATCGAAGATATGTCAGACACTCACCAGAAACACCATGATGCACTGGTTATTCAGTTGACAATTGATAACTGTCTAACCAAGAGAGTACTAATCGACGGAGGCAGCTCAGCCAACGTGATATTCGCAGAAACACTCAAGATCATGGGTATTGATCGATCCAACATCGTACGACGAACAACAACATTAATTGGATTCAACGGAGATGCAACTAGTACTCTTGGAGAGATCATACTACCAGTCTTCGCTAAAGGCATAAATAAGCAAACAAAATTCAACGTCATCGATTGTCCTTCTGCTTATAATGCCATACTTGGAAGACCTTGGATTCACGATATGAAAGCTGTACCATCGACGTATCATCAGAAGATCAAGTTCCCATCTCCATGGGGCGTGCAAGAGATAGTCAGCGAAAAGAAAATCGCAAGGGAGTGCTACAAGATTACGATGAAGGCCAAACCGCACGATATCTAGCAATTACAGAGCCAGGATGGAGTACGATCGTACGATGATCTTCAATTAGAAGAAGTCGTGTTGAATCACAAACATCCTGATCGCAAGGTCTTCGTAGGTGCAACTCTAACCCCCGATATAAAAAATAGTATAATTTCTTTTTTGCAGGAACACTCGGATTGTTTTGCGTGGTCACACGAGGATATGGTGGGGATAGATCCTAACATCATATCGCACAAGTTGAACGTGGATCCTACGTTTAAACCCGTTAAGCAAAAAAGACGCAAGTTTGCTCCAGAACGCAACAAGGTCATCAACGAGGAGGTAGAAAACCTACTCAAAACACGAAAAATTCGAGAAGTAAAGTATCCAGATTGGCTCGCCAACGTGGTGGTAGTACAAAAGAAGAATGGAAAGTGGCGAGTATGCATCGACTTCACAGACCTAAACAAAGCGTGTCCAAAGGATCCTTTTCCTTTGCCACACATCGATGCAATGGTCGATGCGACAGCGGGGCACGAGTTACTAACGTTCATGGACGCTTATTCTGGATATAACCAGATCTTAATGCATAAAGACGATCAAGAGAAGACTGCGTTTATGACCGATAAGGGCATCTACTGTTACAAAGTAATGCCATTTGGGCTCAAGAATGCTGGATCGACGTACCAAAGGCTCGTAAACAAGATGTTCAAAGATCACCTCGGACGTACGATGGAAGTATATATCGACGATATGCTCGTAAAATCAGAACGATCACAAGATCATATCCAGCATCTGAAACAATCGTTCGATATATTACGAGAATACAAAATGAAAATCAACCCAACCAAGTGCTCTTTCGGAGTGCGTGCGGGAAAGTTTCTTGGATACATGGTTACACGACGAGGGATCGAGGCAAGTCCAGAGCAGATCAAAGCAATCCTGGAAATTCAGTCACCAAGGAACGTAAAAGAGGTACAAAAGCTGACTGGACGAGTAGCGGCCCTGAACAGGTTCATCTCACGATCATCCGATAAGTGTCATTTGTTCTATAACGTGCTTCGAAAAAACAAAGGCTTCGATTGGACAGAGGCACATGAGGAAGCACTACAAAGCTTAAAAAAGTACATGTCCAATCCTCCACTGTTGACGAAACCAATCGAAGGAGAGAGTTTACAATTGTACCTCGCTGTAAGTAACAACGCTGTTAGCGCAGTGCTCGTACGAGAAGGTGACCAACATCAGCAACCTATCTATTATATAAGTAAGTCTTTCCTCGATGCTGAAACAAGGTACACGTCTATGGAAAAGCTCTTACTTGGCCTCGTAACTGCAGCTAAAAAATTAAGACACTATTTCGAATCGCATCATATAATCGTTGTTACTAACTATCCACTTAAGATCGTACTTCGTAAGCCTGAACTTACAGGACGATTAGCAAAGTGGAGCATTTATCTTAGCAGCTTCGATCTAACGTATCAACCAAGAACAGCGATAAAATCTCAGGCGTTAGCAGATTTCGTAGCTGAATTCAGTCCTGGGATCGAAGAACCATCGTACGATGAAATCAGTAATGTGATGATTCACGACAACGAACCATGGACCATGCATGTTGACGGAGCTTCCAACGCACGAGGATCAGGATTGGGAGTTGTCCTGAAATCATCACATGGGGGCAATATGGTGTATTCGATACGATGCGAGTTCAAAACTACCAATAATGAAGCAGAATACGAAGCCTTGATCGCTGGATTGGATATGGCGTATAACTTGGGAGCACGATGGCTACACGTACGAAGTGATTCACTACTAGTAGTGAACCAAATCAATGGCGAATTTCAAGCAAAAGATTCAAAGATGATATCGTACCTCAAGATCGCAAAAGATAAGATCGCACGATTCGATAAGTTCTCGATAGAGCAAATCCCAAGAGATCTGAACATGCAAGCCGATGCTTTAGCTAACTTGGGATCCGCGTTCAATGAACCAACATTGGAAAGCATTCCAATAATACATCTCACGTCATCAACAATCGAAGAAGTTCAAATGATCGAAGAAAACCACGATTGGTCGCTTGATATTTGGAATTACCTCAAAAATGACCAACTTCCAGAAGACAAGTTAGAAGCCCGGAAAGTCAGACTTAAAAGCTCTCGATACACGATTTTCAATGATCAACTGTATCGAAGATCCACAACGGGTCTAATCTTACGATGCGTGGTAAATAAGCAACAAGTCGATCGAATCCTTCAAGAGATGCATGATGGAGAATGTGGAAACCATTCTGGGGCAGAAGCCTTGCTAACAGAATATCGAGGCAAGGATATTATTGGCCTACTCTTCGAGAAGACTCGATAAGGTATGTACAAAGGTGCGATGCTTGTCAAAGACACTCAGGTACGTCACATCTACCTTCTGAACCCCTACACTCTGTCTTAATCCCATGGCCATTCATGCGATGGGGGATGGACATCGTAGGAAAATTACCACCTGCTCCAGGCCAGAAAGTATTTTTACTTGTTCTTACTGATTATTTCTCTAAATGGATTGAAGCCGCAGCTTTCTCACAGGTTAGGGATAAAGAAGTTATCTCCTTTATCCAAACTAACATTATTTACAGGTTTGGAGTACCATCCGAAATAACGTGCGATAATGGATCCCAATTTATAAGTGAAAGAACTCGAAAGTTCTGCGATGAACGTGGGATAAAACTCATTACATCGACCCCAAGATATCCACAATCTAATGGCTTGGCTGAATCCAGCAACAAGACCATTATTAATTCTATTCGAAAGAGGTTGAAAGCTGCAAAGGGTCGATGGGTCGAAGAATTACCATCTGTTTTATGGGCAAATCGCACGACACCTAGAACTGCAACTGGGCAAACTCCTTTTTCCCTAGTATATGGATGTGAAGCAGTCCTTCCAATCGAATCACAGGTTCCTGTTGCTCGACATCGTACGATTGAACAAAACTCGATAGACTTGTGTTACGATATCGATGCTTTGGAAGAACTAAGAGAGAAAGCCTTTCAAAAAATGGCATCGCAGAAAGCCATGGTTGAACGCTATTTCAATAAAAAGATAAAAGTCAAGGTATTTCAACTTGGAGATCATGTCCTGCGACGTGTCTTTCCGAATACACAAGAATCGAACGCTGGAAAACTTTCCATCAAATGGGAAGGACCTTACATCATTACCAAGATCGTGGGGAAAGGTGCCTATAAGATTTCAACCATCGAAGGTAATGAAATCCCACGTAGTTGGAATGCAACTCATCTAAAAAGGTACTACTTCTAAAACCCTTTTTATTTTATTATTATTTCATCGAATGATTACTGACTTAGGCATCGGAGCGCCGTTGGTCAATCCAACGGCCACCCCTTAGCCAATTTTACTCGCAGGTAACGCACGATTATCGCAAGACATCGCATGATTATCGCAGGATATCGCACGACTACCGCAGACATCGCACGATCTATCGCAAACATCGCCTGATAAAACAACATGCTCAAATCGCATAAAACTTAAAAGATGCATCAATTTTAAATCGCAAAAGCGCAAGTCAAAACGCCAGACGCATGATTAACAGAAACGTTTCTAAAATTTTTAAGTGCCTTAAACTCATGATAAACATCGCAAGCTAAAACGCACGATTAGTTAAGGCCTTAAACACTAAATCAGCTAAAGCGCACGATTATCTATTTACCAAAAATACTTAGAACAAAAAAAAACAAGTATTGAAACATCGCACGATTGCAAAAATAGATAATTTCATTAAAGAAGTACTTAAAGTACTCAAATTACATCGTTCGATAAATTAAACTTCAGGGGTGGCCTCTACGCCAGCACCCTCTCCTACACTAGCTCCTACGATAGGAAGAGGAACATCTTCAGCAGCCTTGTCCACGATGACGGATCCAGAGGCATCTTCATTCTTATCCTCCTCCTCGATCATCGTAACTTCGGCCTCTTTGCTCTTCTCAGCACCTTCCTCCTCTTCATCAGCATCCTTGGCGTCATCAGCATCCAGGAGCTCATCAGATCCCATCGCATCGCGGAAAGCCCCCAGCTCACCCTTGGCAGCCTCGATGGTGTATGTGCCACCAAGAAATTGGCGTATTACGGCTGCACGGGCCACCATCCTGGATAACACCATCTCATCTTTGAGATCCAAGATCTCAGATGAGAGGGCCTTCTCACGATCTGCCATCTCCGCACGCGATGCAGCCAATTCCTCCTCCAATTTGGCAATACGATTGTTTGCCGCTGTCAGCCTTGCACGTTGTTCTGATCGAACGTGCTCAGCCTCATCCAGTTTAGCTGTCAGATCGTCCACCTCAACCCGTTTGGCCTCTAGGACAGCAGCCATCTTCGATGCCTTTTCCTGAGCCTTCTTCGCCTCGTTCACCGCAGCCCTCTCGCTGGACATCTTCGCCTTCATATCCCTCTGAACGGTCTCCAACCTTTGATGAAGACCAAGACACGCCTGGAAAGCCTGCATAACACAAGATGATTAGAACACTTAATTTTAAATATATCGTAAGATTTATTCACTCGTACGATAACTTACCATGAAGGAGTATCCAACAGCACCGGCATCGAGCTCGCCAATACGACGAGTGTCCATGTGGGCCTTCTGCGATGGAAGCAGGTATTGTTCGATGGCAGGGAAAAGATCATCCTGGTTGATGACATCGCCATCCAGAAAGTTTGAGGGTAGAGAAATGTGGATTGACGTCTCACCCTCCTTCCCCTTTGGAGGCTTGGCTGAGGTCCTTTTCTCCTTTGGCATCGTAGGAGACATCGTAGGAGGAGGAGCAGTGTGAATCGGGGTCGCATCGACCACATCATCCGCCTGTCGTATGGCTTCCTTTGATGCAATCGAAGCACCCGAAGAAGACCTTGTCTTCTTAGGTTGAGGCTCCATGCCGCTTATACCCTTCTTCTTCTCCAAAGCCCTCTTGGCCGCTGCTAAGTTGGCCAACTTCTTCGCAGGTTTCTTTTGACCTAAAATAAACAAAGATAACGTACGTTAAAAACTAACGCACGATGCAAGAAAACATAAGATAAGAAAGAGGATAAAACTATTGTACGATTTACCTTCCATCTCTTCTTCTTCCTCTTCTTTTTCTTCTTCTCCTTCACTTAGCACCTGCACTTCAAGCTCCTCGTCGCTATCTTCCTTTAGGCTTTTTCCCTTTGACCTGGCGTACGATCTTTCTTGAACTCCGTACTCCAAGAAGCGATTAACAGCCTCGGTGGATTCCTCGAAAGCAAATTCGATCTCTGCAAAAAGAAACGCACGATAAGAAAATATACGATAACATCAAAGCAAAACAAAATACATAAAGCAACCTATACCTAGTGAATTCCATTCTGGGGCTACCCATCCACCTTCTTCCAAGACCGATGAAGATCGTACGAACGCATATCGAGCCTTCCACCCTCGATCGAACGCCTGAGTACCATGTACTAACATGGCATCACCCCTACCCTTGGGATAAATCCCATATCTATCATAATCAGAGACCTTAACGGTATACGCCGTGAGAAGGTCATCGACAGTGAAAGGTGCTCTACCCCAGTTTTCGGTTACACGTTCGATGACGCTCACGACCCTCCAGAATTGGGGCATGAGTTGTCCAGGGGAAAGGCTAAAACGTGTCATGAAGGCACGAGATAGAGGACTGTAAGGCCAAGTGAATCCTATCTTAAATGGGTATTCGAACAAGGCGAAAAAACCTGCCGGAGCTTCAGCGGGTCTAACCTCACCAGGTGATTTGATCACAGCCTCCTTAGGCATCTTGGCAAGTTTCCTAAGGTGAACTAAGTCGATTTCTCCCTGGATTGTGCTTCTAACCTCCATTGTTTCTCTAAAGCTTAAACGATCTAAACTTCTATGCAACCGATCAAAACGCAGCAAATCGAAGTTTCTAGGATTCTTATCAGCCTTAGTTTTTAAACGCATGAACTGAAATTGAAACAAAGGGTAGAAAGATACCTTATAGGCGAATTGAAACTAAATCTTCTTAAAGATTGGAAGGATTCGGTTGGAGTAGAATTTGAATTCGAAATTGGAAAAGATTTGTGATAATTATGGATGAAATCTTATCTTTATATGAAATTAAACTCCTTCCCAAGAAATTGAGGTCGAATCGAGCATCGACACCTGTCCTTTATAACCGTTGTGTTGACAGCTAGCAGATAACCAAGTTATGACGCCGTTAATATATAAAACTGTTCATATTCGACAAATTAATCACGATAAAATTGATGTATTAACGATTTGATTTCACAGGTGTAAGATTCAGAAAATCTATAACATATTTTCTAAATCTTGGGGGCAAACTGTTTGGGTGAAATTTTCGAACGATCGAACGATTAGAATCGTAAGATATCTTTCAGGATGATATTCCTGTATTAAGATAAGGTCCTGAAATAAAGATATAACTACCATCAAACAAAGACAAGTGGTCATCGAAGATAATCGTGCGATATCATCATATGATCGTACGATTAAACTAACGATATACATATCCATGTTTACTCTTATTGCAGGAAAGCTTATCCAAGATAACCTCGAAGCACAACCATCGTCCATCGAGCTCAAACCCGACCGTTTGAGCAAGATACATACCTCATCAATAATTCAGACGTTACGATCGAAAAATCAGCCTCAGTTATGACCGTTGCATTTATGGCTCAATAATGAACAAACGGTTACAATCCAAGCAGCTATAAAAAAGATTCAAGATCCTACACTCGGGACAACTGATTCCAAAAGAGAAAGAGCAATAACAATATTATTCTCTGTATTTACATTCGATAGCATTCATTTCTTTATTGTAATCGTACGATACTATTGTAACATCGAGGATATCACCCCTTATTGGTGATCAGTAGTGCAACGTCGACTATCCTGTTTAGTCGGCCGCAGGTTTTTTTCCTCGATTCAGAGGTTTTTCCTGCGTCATCAATCTTTCTGTCATTTTATTTTTCTTTATCGCACGTTTTATCGAACGAGAATTCTTTCTTTTGACGATTCTGCCCCACGACATCTTACGATTGTTAGGGTAAAAATCTACGATCGCACGACAACCGACTATAATCGTAAGATAAATGTTAAGACAATAGTCCTGTATTAAGATAAGGTCCTGAGATAAAACCTAAGAGGACTATCGAACAAAGATTATTAAACATCGAACATATACGTCGAATAAGTCGAACGATATCCACAATATCGTACGACAGTACTAACGAATAAATATACAAAGTTTATATGTTTGATGCAGGTAAGCTGATTATCATATCTAACAATTGTCCACCTTTGAGGAAATCGGAAATTGAGTACTATGCTATGCTTGTTGAAGATCATCACTACATCGAACAAATCGTAAGTTATGTATCGTTCGACAGCATCAAAGATCGACCGTTACAAGCAAGATTCTCGCAACAGTTACAATCTGGACATTAACTCTCAACAATACCGTTGGACAGTTACTCTCCGAGCATTAATTGAAGACAATAACGTTGGACGGTTACAATTCAATCATTGATGAGCCACAATACCGTTGGACCGTTATTATCAAGCCACTATATAAGAAGAATCAAGCCAGCATTACAAGACACGAAGTCTATCCGAAGCTCACAAGTTCTATAATCATTATTCTAGAGAATCATCTGTAATTTACATTCGATTTCATAGTTCTCTCAGTTGTAATCGTACGATCAAAGCTGTATACTTGAAGGACATCACCCCTGATTGGTGATCATAGTGCTCTGTCGACTTATCTTTTAGGTCGACCGCAGGTTTTTTCCTCCGTCGTGAGGTTTTTCCTGCGTCATCAAATTATTTGTCTTACTTTACTTTCTCGCACTTATCATTGATTGTAATTTCTTTCTCTCGACGGTTAAGCCTCACACAAGTTTCTTACGACATCGAGTTGTGTAATTTTTTACATAAACAGTTTGGCGCCCACCGTGGGGCTCCGTTTTGAGAAAAATTTCATTCGGTGAAAAGTGCGCCTTAGTACTAACCTTTTCTTTGAGTTCTCTTTGAGCTATTTGCGCAGGACAATGGATAACGGATTCATAGCGTCACTCCAACAACAATTTCAAGAGGCTAACAACGAAATTCAACGTCTTCGAGCTCTACCTGGACCATCGATGACAATCCCAATGTCTATCCCTCCACCATATCCTCCTCAACATTTAAGACCACCACCTCGACCACAGTTTAATGCCTCAATGCCATTTTCAACTGTGAACCAACAATACGACAACGTACGACCATCTTTACCACAGTTTACCCCACCAATACCTCATGGCCCGCCACCTATGCCTCGAGGTCCACCTTCTATGCCTCAAGGAGCACCCATGTTCACGTTCGAGCCTTTTTCCCAACAAATTCCTATTCCTGGTCATATACCCACAGTTGCTAGTTCCACCATTCATACGACAATACCACCCAGCACGGAATTTCTTCTAGCTGTATTCCAACGATCCCTATAAACGTTGAAGATCCTCTAAACGTACGACTGAAATCCCTGGAAGAACAAAACCAAAAATTGTTCGCGTTACTCACAAAGCTACCCGGAGCAGCAGTACCCGTCGAAGTCGAACCTAAAACTGGATTTCAGGCTTCACCGTTCGTTGATGAATTAGCTCTTGTTGATGTTCCTAAGAAATATACTATACCAGCTTTCGCAACAAAATATTCTGGAATCACAGATCCGGTCGAACATATAGCACAGTACAAACAACTTATGTGGACAGTTCCTATACCAGCGCAATATCAAGAAGTCTGCATGTGCAAAAGCTTTGGATCAACTTTAACAGGAGCAGCATTACAATGGCTTATTAACCTAAAGCCAAAAAGTATCGGATCGTTTGCAGAATTGGTGAATCAATTCACTCGACAATTTGCTAGCAGTCGTAAGATGGAAAAGCAGACCAGCGACCTGTACTATATCGTACAGAAATCTGGAGAAACAATCCGCGACTACTTCAACAGATTCAATGCAGCAATGATTGAAATAAAAAATTGCGACGTGAAAACAGCAATCGAGGCATACAAGCGTGGATTAGAAGATTCCTCTGGATTATATTTGGAATTAACGAAATATCCACCGGAAAACTTCGACGACGTACGAGCTAGAACACTAGCTTTCATGAGAATAGAAGATGATGCTCTCTTCCGACGAAAGCATTCTGCAGAAAAGAAACCTCTTAGTGCTCAAAAACATGACTTTAAGCATAAAAGAGTAAACAAGATTGGAAATCCTCGATACGAGTCGAAAACTCGACCAAGCAAAGGTACTGTTAAAATACGATATCCAGAGTTATCTACTTACAATTTTGCAGGTACATCGAAAGATTTGGTGGATTCGCTACGAAAGATTGATGCAAACGTACGATGGCCAAAGAAATCAGATAAACCAAGCAAAGACAAAGATCAGAACAGATGGTGCGATTTCCATGACGATCATGGTCATACGACAGATGAATGCATCAGTTTAAAGAAGGAGATTTCATATTTGAAATCTAAGGGGCATCTAAAAGGCCTCATCCCAGAAGAACAAGGACGACCAGCGTCACCAGTTCATACAAAAGTCATAAACTGCATTACTGGAGGATCAGAAGTTTGTGGACTTACATATTCAGCTGCAAAGCGACATGCACGAGATGGTCCAAGCGAACATCCTATCCCCGGAGAAGCCAAATCAAAGACAGAAAAAGAGCTCGATGCAATGACAATCACGTTCGACCAAGAAGATACACAGGGGGTTCATCATAAACATCATGACGCTCTAGTCATACAGTTGACAATCGGAAACTGTTCGACTAAGAAAATATTGATTGATGGAGGTAGTTCGGCTAACGTTATTTTTGCAGATACTCTTAAAGTCATGGGAATCGAACGGTCAGAAATCGTACGACGAAGTACTACTCTGATTGGATTCAATGGAGACCCGATGAACACTCTCGGAGAAATCATCTTGCCTGTCTACGCCAAAGGCATCAACAAACAAACAAAGTTCAACGTTGTGGACTGCCAATCAGCTTACAATGTTATTCTTGGAAGACCCTGGATCCACGAGATGAAAGCAATTCCTTCGACATACCACCAGAAGATTAAATTTCCTTCTCCATGGGGAATTCAAGAGATTGCTAGTGAGAACAAAATCGCACGAGAATGTTACAAGATTACGATGAAGACAAAGTCGCAGGACATCTAGCAATTACAGAGCCAGGATGAGAGGAAATCGAACGACGACCTTCGGCTAGAAGAAGTCGTCCTTGATCCTGAACATCCTGATCGAAAAGTCTTCGTAGGAGCCTCGCTCCCCCTGACATAAAAAATACGATTATATCTTTTTGCAGGAACATTCAGACTGTTTTGCATGGTCGCATGAAGATATGGTCGGAATAGATCCAAGCATTATATCGCATAAATTGAACGTGGATCCTACGTTCAAACCCATTAAGCAGAAACGTCGCAAGTTCGCGCCTGAAAGAAATAAAGTGATCAACGATGAAGTTGACAATCTGCTTAAAACAGGGAAGATCCGAGAAGTCAAATATCCAGAATGGTTGGCTAATGTAGTCGTCGTACAAAAGAAGAACGGAAAATGGCGAGTCTGCATTGATTTCACGGATCTAAACAAAGCTTGTCCAAAAGATCCTTTTCCTTTACCTCATATCGACGCCATGGTCGACGCGACGGCAGGACATGAATTGTTGACATTCATGGACGCGTATTCAGGATACAACCAAATATTGATGCACACGGACGACCAGGAGAAGACTGCATTCATGACCGATAAAGGCATATACTGTTACAAAGTTATGCCATTCGGTCTCAAGAATGCAGGATCAACATATCAAAGATTGGTTAACATGATGTTCAAGGAACATCTTGGTCGAACAATGGAAGTTTATATCGACGACATGCTTGTGAAATCAGAACGTTCGATCGATCACGTTGCACATTTAAAGCAATCCTTCGATATCCTACGACAATACAAGATGAAGCTCAATCCAACAAAATGTTCCTTCGGAGTACGAGCAGGAAAATTCTTGGGGTACTTGGTCACGCAACGCGGAATCGAAGCAAGTCCAGAACAAGTCAAAGCTATCGTAGAGATACAATCTCCAAGGAATGTCAAAGAAGTCCAGAAGTTAACAGGACGAGTGACAGCTTTAACCCGATTTATTTCACGATCATCGGATAAATGCCATTTGTTCTATAATGTCTTACGAAAGAATCAAGGCTTCTTATGGACAGACGAACATGAGAAAGCTTTGCAAGAACTGAAGCAATATATGACATCACCTCCACTGCTGACAAAACCAGTCGAAGGAGAAAGTCTACAGTTGTACTTGGCAGTGAGCAAAAATGCGACAAGTGCAGTACTTGTGCGAGAAGAAGATCAACGACAACAACCAATCTATTATGTCAGCAAATCTTTCCTCGACGCAGAAACCAGGTACTAGCAGATTTCGTGGCAGAGTTTTCTCCAGGATTGGAACCCACGACGTGCGACGAAGTTGTGATGATTTCAGACAACCAGCCTTGGATACTCTACGTTGATGGTTCCTCGAACATACGAGGATGTGGATTAGGTGTTGTCTTAAAATCATCACAAGGGGGAAATATAGTATACTCCGTGCGATGCGAATTCAAAGCCACAAACAATGAAGCAGAATATGAAGCTTTGATCGCAGGACTAGATATTGCTCTTAGACTGGGGGCAAAACAGTTGCACGTTCGAAGCGATTCTTTATTGGTCGTAAACCAAGTAAATGGGGATTTTCAAGCAAAAGACTCAAAAATGATGAGTTATCTCAAAGCCGTTAAAGATCGAATCGCACGATTTGAACAGTTCTTGATCGAGCAAATACCAAGAGATCTAAATATGCAAGCGGACGCACTGGCTAATCTGGGATCTGCATTTCATGATCCGTTCATGGAAAATATCCCATTACTTCATCTCACGACACCAACAATTGCGGTAAACGATGAAGTACAGATGAACGAGGAAATTTACAATTGGTCGCTCGACATATGGAACTACCTCAAGCACGACCAACTACCTGAAGATAAAATGGAAGCTCGAAAAACAAGATCGAAAGCTTCAAGATACACAATCTTTGAAGATCAACTTTATCGAAGATCCACGACAGGACTTCTTCTACGATGCGTTACAAATAAAGTACAAATCAATCAAATTCTCCAAGAGATGCACGACGGAGAATGTGGAAATCACGCAGGGGGCAGAAGTCTTGCTAGTCGAATCTCACGACAAGGTTACTATTGGCCTACTCTACGAGAAGATGCCATAACGTACGTCCAACGATGCGACGCATGTCAAAAACATTCGAGCATGGTCCATCGACCATCTGAACCTTTACATTCTGTTCTAGTTCCATGGCCCTTCATGCGATGGGGAATGGACATCGTGGGAAAATTACCTCCAGCCCCTGGACAAAAAGTCTATCTACTCGTACTCACCGACTACTTCTCGAAATGGATAGAAGCTGGTGCTTTCTCACAGGTCCGAGATAAAGAAGTCATATCTTTCATTCAGAAAAACATCATTTATAGATTCGGGGTACCAGCTGAAATCATGTGCGACAACGGCTCACAATTTATAAGTGATAAGACTCGTACGTTCTGTGAAAAACGAGGAATCAAATTAATCACTTCAACTCCGAGATATCCACAATCTAACGGGTTAGCAGAGTCGAGCAACAAAGTCATCATCAATTCAATCCGAAAGAGGTTGAAAGGAGCAAAAGGAAAATGGGTAGAAGAATTGCCATCTGTCTTATGGGCAAATCGTACGACACCTAGAGCATCAACTGGACAAACTCCGTATTCTCTGGTATATGGATGCGAAGCAGTCTTGCCAATCGAAGCTCAAATACCAACTGCCAGAAGTCGCACGTATGATCAAAATGCAATAAATTTATCCTACGATCTTGATGCCTTAGAAGAAATCCGAGAAAAAGCATTACGAACGATGGCTGCACAGAAAGGAATTGTCGAAAGACACTTCAACAAAAAGGTAAAGGCAAAAATTTTTCAAGTTGGAGATTATGTCTTACGACATGTGTTTCAAAACACACAAGAGCCCAACGCTGGAAAACTTTCCATCAAATGGGAAGGACCTTACATAATTTCCAAAATCATCGGAAATGGAGCATACAGACTTACGACTATGGAAGGTATGGAAATCCCACGAAGCTGGAACGCCCATCACCTCAAAAGGTATTATTTCTAAACCTATTTACATACGATTTATTCCTTATCCATTACTGACTTAAGCATCGGAGCGCCGTTGGCTAAGCCAACGGCCACCCCTTAGTCATCCTCTTTTGCAGGTATCGCACGATAAATCGCATGGATTGCACGATTAACGCAAGTATCGCACGACTTAAAAGCATGCTTATCGCAGGGATCGCACGACAAAAATCGCATGAATCGCAAGAAAACCGCTATAACGCACGATTATATCGCAAGAGCGCAAGTCAACTCGCCAGTCGCACGAATACTCTCATGAGTACAAAAGAAACGTTTCTATAAATCAGTCTAAGGACTTTAAAAAACAAATGCATGCAAAAACACAAGACAAAAAGCTAAAACGCACGATACATGCTACAAACGCACGACACAAATTATAACACACGAACACAAAGCTAAGGCATAAGATAAAAAGCTAGAACGCATGATATTCAATCAAAATTTCTTTCATTAAACATTTTTTCTGCCTTAAAATGGCAGAGTACAAAAAAAGAAAGAAATTCTACGATTACAAAGATTAAAACTACTCTAAAGGAGCATTGGTAGCAGGTGGATCTACGACAGGAGCCTCTTCAGTCTCTTCAGGATGTGCAGGAACGGATCCAGAGGTTTCAGGAACCTCCTCCTCGACACCTACATCCTTGACCTCCGTAGGCTTTTCTTCGTCCAGGCCTTTTAGATCCTCCTCGTCGAGAAGGTCCTCAGAGCCCATCACCTGAACGAAAGAAGCCACCTCGTCCTTCGCCATCTGAGAAGTCACGGTCCCAGCGGCTACGCGTCGCATGACCGCAGTACGTGCGACCACACGGACTAAGGCAGCGTCATCTTCCAGTTCCTGGATCTTGGACGATAAAGCTTCTTCTCTCTCAGCCTTCTCCCGTCGAACGGCCAGCAACTCCTTCTCTAGCTCCTTGGTGTGGTCCAAGGCCAACTTTAGCCGTTCCCGCTGTTGAACTTGGAATTGCTCGCTGAGTTCCAGCTTGGATTCCAAATCCCCAATCTGAACCGACTTGGCATTAACCTCGTCGGTCAGTTGGACCAGCTTCTTTTTGGCCTTGTCGGCCTCTTTCCTGGCCACCTTGGCATCATTCTGGTTCGACGCCAACTCCTCTTTGATCTTAGCCATCCGAGTATGGAGGCTAAGACTGGTTTGGAGGGCCTACAGGTACAAAAGAAAAAAGAAAGGATTAGAAGCTGTACAAGTAAACTGAAAGCAAAAAACGTACGACAGGGACTTACCAGGAAGGAGATACCCGCAATGGAGGCATCCAGATCTTCGATGTCGGCCTCCTCCATTCGCGCCTTTTGAGCAGGGACGTGAAACTGCTCCAAGACTGGAAAAGTGGCCGCCGTCCTGATCACATCATCCACCATAAAGTCAGAAGGGATCTGGATTGTCATGGTCGTAAGACCAGACCCCTCTTTCTCCTTGCCCTTGTCGACTTTCGACACAGGCCGGCTGGACGCACTTTCTCCCTTTGTAGGAGGGGCGAAGCTAAGAGGGATAGCTGCTATTCCGCCTTCAACCTTGCGTGCGGTATCCTTAGGCGGAGTATCCACAGAAACGTACGACGATCTCGTACGTTTAGCCACCAAACCTTCCTGGGCGGCAGCCTTCCTTTTAGCAGCACGAGCAGCTGCTTCCATCGTCGACGCCTTCTTAGAAGCTGAGCCTGCGCAGAAAAGAAGAGTTAGAATCAAATGAAAATAACACAAACAAGAATATTGACGTACGATATTTACCTTCCATATCTGTTTCTTCGATTATTTGTACTTCAGGCTCGACGTCGCTATCGTCACCTCCTTTCGACGTTCGATACTTCCGATCAGTCACACTGTAGCTCAAGAAGCGTTCGATCGCTTCAGTAGTCTCCTCGAACGTAAAGTCGATCGCTGTCAAGAAGAAAACAAGGAGTTAGTAAACAAAAAATAATTTAAAATAAACTGAAGAAAAGCAAGGTAGGCTATATTACCGCCTTTGTTCCATTCAGGAACGACCCACGATTCCTCGCCTATGACCGAGGATGTTTGGACAAAGACGTATCTCGCCTTCCATCCTCGATCGTTTACTTGGGTACCATGGACCAACATGGCATCGCTTCTCCCCCTTGGAAACAACCCAAAACGGTTGTAGGGAGAACGGATCACATTGTACGCCGAGAGGAGATCATCGACTGAGAACGGGGGACGATCCCAATTTTTGGTCACTCGTTCGATCACATGAACAACACGCCAAAACTGGGGCATTAACTGTCCCGGAGACACATCGAAACGACTCATGAACGCCCTCGCTAAAGGAGAGTACGGCCATCGAAATCCGACTTTAAACGGATACTCGAAAAGAGCAAAGAAGCCCTTCGGAGCATCCGCCGGACGGATCTCTCCGGCCACCCTCACCAGAGCATTCTCAGGAAGCCCTGCCAACTCCCTCAACTCTCCTACTTCTAGGCTTTCAGTAATAGAACTCCTAACCTCGCTCGACATAATGAACTCTGATCGATTTAAACTATTTCTTAATCGAGTAAACCTAAGATTATCTAAACCTCTATTGCTCTTATGTGCTATCGATTTCAGACGCATGAAACAGGGAAGAAAGAGGTACCTTTTAAAGCCTAGTCGTACGAAAATCTTTGCCAAAAATAGTCGGATTACGATCTCAAACAATTGGTTATGAAAATAAAAAGATTCGTAAAATCTTTTCTCATAATCAGACGCCTCATTTATAGCAACTAAATCATATGAGTCATTAGAGATAATCGTGCCACGCGTCAGCACTTAGCCGTTAGAGAACACGCGTCCAGAATAACGGCTAGATAACGGCTATAATTCCTAACGTTAATTCGACCGTTAAGCAACGTATTTTTACTTCTTGTCCAGCGAATTAAAGATTTAGATAAAATTAGAATTATTTTCTAAATCTTGGGGGCAAATTGTTAGGGTAAAAATCTACGATCGCACGACAACCGACTATAATCGTAAGATAAATGTTAAGACAATAGTCCTGTATTAAGATAAGGTCCTGAGATAAAACCTAAGAGGACTATCGAACAAAGATTATTAAACATCGAACATATACGTCGAATAAGTCGAACGATATCCACAATATCGTACGACAGTACTAACGAATAAATATACAAAGTTTATATGTTTGATGCAGGTAAGCTGATTATCATATCTAACAATTGTCCACCTTTGAGGAAATCGGAAATTGAGTACTATGCTATGCTTGTTGAAGATCATCACTACATCGAACAAATCGTAAGTTATGTATCGTTCGACAGCATCAAAGATCGACCGTTACAAGCAAGATTCTCGCAACAGTTACAATCTGGACATTAACTCTCAACAATACCGTTGGACAGTTACTCTCCGAGCATTAATTGAAGACAATAACGTTGGACGGTTACAATTCAATCATTGATGAGCCACAATACCGTTGGACCGTTATTATCAAGCCACTATATAAGAAGAATCAAGCCAGCATTACAAGACACGAAGTCTATCCGAAGCTCACAAGTTCTATAATCATTATTCTAGAGAATCATCTGTAATTTACATTCGATTTCATAGTTCTCTCAGTTGTAATCGTACGATCAAAGCTGTATACTTGAAGGACATCACCCCTGATTGGTGATCATAGTGCTCTGTCGACTTATCTTTTAGGTCGACCGCAGGTTTTTTCCTCCGTCGTGAGGTTTTTCCTGCGTCATCAAATTATTTGTCTTACTTTACTTTCTCGCACTTATCATTGATTGTAATTTCTTTCTCTCGACGGTTAAGCCTCACACAAGTTTCTTACGACATCGAGTTGTGTAATTTTTTACATAAACAACGATAATAACTTAAGTAAATTTTTACACAAACATAGGCCCACATATATCATATCACAATCGGCGACGATGGTGATGAACTGCCCTTGATCGACAAGAGAATGACCGACGGATCTCCAGATCAAGTTGATTTTTCCAGAGATCTATGTGTGACGATCTCCAACGGCAGTGATTGGTGCATGCTAATAGTGGTTTCATAGGCGTGTTTCAAAATCTTCGCTCTTAATCTGCTTGCTTCAGAATCTCCAACTGCGGTAAACATCGTAGTTGGTGGCTTACATGGTGGTTACGAAAAGATAGTAGCGGTGATGTTGGTAGCTAAGAAAGGAGTGGCGGTGATGCAACGATGAGGGTTGTGATTGTGTTTAATTTGATCCAAAATCAATTGGTATTTTGTGTTGATAGGTGGATTTACTAAATAAAAAAAACATAAACTTGAAATACGTATCTAGCAAAGAGTATTACATAAATAACACTAGTATGCTTTATTTGGTTTAAACTTATAACTAATAAAATATATGAATTAAAACATAATATGTTATAGGGTTTAACCAAAAAGCAAAATATATAAGAAATTTTATTAATTATTGATACGGGCCTTTTCCACATTAAAGGATAATCTTTTGTTACAATAGAAGCAGGAGTGATGTGGATAATTCAAGAATCGAAGTTGATTTGCTTTAAAATTCGTATGGAATTTTTCTCTTTTCGTGTTCGAAATCAAGGAGTTAGTTATACTACTCTTTATTGGTATACCCAGTTCCAACTAGCTAATCAGACGCGAGCCCCTTCTCAGGCGGATTCCTCCTTCGGTTAATCAATTTATTCAACCCAACAATAAAATAACTTAAAATTGATTACCTCATCATCGGCCGATTTTATTGAAGTATAGCATTTTGATATTATTTTACACCCTTTATTGATCTATTAAAAAATGTATAGTAGTTGTATTGCATCTAATTAAGACATATAAAATTGTAAACGTTTAGCACATATTAAAATCATTTGTCTCATTTTGAAAGCTTAACTTTTATTTTATATCATTAACTAATCAATGGATATAAAATTATCTAACTCCATTAATTAAAGTTTGTCAAATACCACGTGGAAGACATTGAAAGGTAGCATATTCGACCAAAAAAAAGACAACGACATGAAGACCACCGTCCACCATCCACCGTGGCGTCTCCGATTGGTCCACGTAAGCCATTGGTCAAACATACCGCGTTTTGGATATTAAAGGTCAAAACCTACTTTCTACTATTAGAAATTGAAACCTCTTGGTGATTTCGTTTCCGTACGAAATTACAATACTAAAGTACAAGGTGAATCTTGGTCTTGGTGAATTTAGGGAGTTTATCTAGCCATCATATATAAACTTTTAATCTTTTTCTTTTACGTTCAATAAGATTAGCAGAAGGTTAATTACACCTCTACATATTGTTATATACACTTCAATAAGCGATTTTCTTCTTATACACGTCAACATCAGATTATGCTTTTTACATTTCCAATATATGAATTGACATGATTTTAACCCTTATTGGAGTGCAAATAGCAATGCCCAAAGATTATTATATCTATAAATTTTGGGTCTGTTTTTTTTTTTTTTTGCAAACCAAGAAAAAAGTAAAAGAGAAAACGATTTTCTAAAAAGTATATAATTGGGTTTGGTTTTTTGCAAATCGTAGGTCCAGAAAATAAATTCTTTATATAACGTAAAATTGATCAGATTCTTTTGTTATGATTTTTTTGCTAGGTACAGAAAAAACAAACTTAAAGTTTGCGAATGTAGAGATATTTGGATAAAAATGAAAGAGAAATGGCTACGAGACGAATTGGACTCTATGAAGTTGCCAGTTAATGCAATTTCCTATGAATTTATCAATCCTAAAGTTTGATTCAAAGTGAGGATTATCTGAAAGCGAGAAGCCTGGAAAGATTTGCAGAAGAAAAGTTTTACAGATTATTTCAAAAGTGGAAGATTATCTAAGAATTGAAATTGTCATCAACTTTTTTTGTGATCTTGAATCTAAATGAGGAGAATGTTAAAAGCCTAGTAGGGCCATCTTTAGTTTAGGTTACAGTGTTAAACAACTATGGCCAATCTCTTAATTCATCTCATCCATACGGTCCACTCTCACGACCCTAATTGATTCTTTATCCAAATTACCTTCCTCCATAACTTTTTTCACCGATTTTTCCTTTTCCATATCCCCCTTTAATCCAACTACTTCGGGGTCAACGTCGTTAATAGTTTGGTTTCGATCTCGGTGGATTTTAATTGCTCCATCCGACTCTTCCTCTTCCATTTCCACCAGTGAACTCTGATTATCGTCTTCAGTTTTAGCACCGCTTTGACGCCGACCATCACAACCTCCACCATCATCATTGTTGTTCCCTTAACATTTTTATTTGTAGTTTCTTGTGGAGTGATTTGTAGATTGGTTCCCTCAAACCTGCTTTCATGTCCCCCGTCTCTATTTCCCTAATGTAATCTTCTTTTGTAATTCACCGCTTTAGCCATCCTCGTCACTGAGTTCATCATCCCATTCCTTATCCGACCAAACTTTTTCACCCAACTCCATGATTTTGGCATTGTCTTCTTCATCAATTTTAATACGATAGTACATAATGTGTATCTTGATGTTGCCTAGAAAGTGAACTAGAGATAGAATTGATGTGCATATCAAAACTTTTCCCCATGATAAGTTATCATCCTCTAATAAGTCTGAATTCATTGTTTTAACTTCTTTTCCCCATTTGTTGTTTATATTCACAAATTATCTTCTTTCCATTAATGTAGGGGTATTGAAGAGAATTTTAGCTAGATCAACAGTTTCGCTGCACAATACCTCTCCGACCATTTTTTAGTACCTTTTACCTAATAGTGGATATCGTGAGTTTTATTCTCTATAATCATGTTGCAATTTTCTTCCCCGTCAATATGGACAACGATTTGATGTCTGCCAAGATATTTAATCTTACATCCTGTTATGGTTCCATTACATAAATTTTCAACTACTTCAAAGTGATCCAATGCTAAATACTTCCTACCAAACATTCATTCAGGAACGAGTAATGAGATTCCTCTCCTTTCTAGGCACCAAGATGACACTTCGATTTTTTGGTGGAGCATCCATCTTAGTTTCTCTTCGATTATTCTTGTCCTTGTGACTTTCCACCCTTACTTGCTCCCTACACCTAGCCGCTTCCAAATATGAATTCCTTCGGGGATGACTGATTTCACCTTCCTCCCGTTTGTCACTGATAACTTCCCCTTTTCCCCATTTTTCCACCATCGCTAATCCTCCTGCCCTCCCTCCGTTTTGAACTTACCAATTCGGATTTTTGTAAGTCTCTCATCCAGGTCTGGACCATTTTCTGTATCTTTGAACTAGATACATCTGAATCTTAAACCATTCTTAAGCCTTTTTCTTAGCCATATACAAATCATTACTTACTCTAAACCTTTTGAATAATCTCCACAGTTCCTCTACTCCCAAACCTTTTGGGAAATTTAAACACATGAATGAAATCTATTTAGATAACCTCCTTAACTTGTAGTATGGATCTTGTATCTTGTCGGTATTCAACCGTCTCCTATTCCTAAGCCTTGTTCTACCCCTATCACTTACTCGCCCCCTCACGTAACTCTCTTTCGTACCACTTTTCTCTCTCTACTCTCTCTCTCTCCATCTCTCTCTCTCTCTCTCTATAACGAAAACAGTAATTAAATAATAGAATAAAAGAATTGATATGACTTGATATAACTTACCGAGTAATATCTTAATAGAGAATTCAAAAATAAATAAATTATAAAAGTTATCGATTTATATAATAGTTAATTAAGATATTTATTTATTTTCTTACTATTTTCGTGATTTAAATGTGATTTAACTTTTTCTTTTAAAGAATTTAATTTTCATTTAAAGCATTTAAAATAAGCATAAACTTTTTTTTTATTATAGATTTTGTTTTATTTGTCAGATTCAAAAAATAGTTACATTTTTTTTTGTCAAAATCACATTTGATTTATAGTTAATTAACTATTTTATTATTTTTCTCATAATAAGATATAATTTAAAACGAGAAAAGTACAATGACTTGAATTAAACGTTATTGTTGTGCACAACTTATATTTCGTTTTCACTTAGATTACTATGATCAATATCATATTTGATATTTTGATGAAAATTAATGACTTCTGCAAAAAGACATCAATTAATTATTGATATTACATTTGATTTTGAGGAGAATTACAAAAAAACTTAGAAACAAAAATTACTTCAATAAATAATATTTATGATAAATGAAAAACAAAATCATGCTTATTTCAAATGTTATAAAAATTATATCTTAAACAAATACTCTATTTAAATGCATTAAATAACTCCTATGAAAACAAATGAATTTCCATATATAACTTTTACAGGTTGATTGCGCAATTTTTGGTAATTTTTTTGTTTATGGCTTCAATAAATATTCTCATTTTTCGTCTTCTTGCAATTAAAACTTGTTTATTTTATAACTTAAGGTTTTATACTAGGTTGTGTTTATTTTCTTTGAAGAAAAAGCAAATTTATAAAGCAGAAAAAACCGAAACTAGCAAGGTCCAAAGCCAAGCCTAAACAAAATTACAAACAAAGAACGAAACGACACCATACCAAATTAGTCGTTCTTGTAACATGAATCTTTATTTAACTCAAAGAAATATTTTAATTAGTTGTTCTTACCAAATTTTGGATTATTACAAGTTGGTATTAGAGTCACTCATGTGCCATTTGGGATATAGGGCAAACCTCATCAAGGACAATGAGTGCTTAGAGGGAGGGGTATTTGTAACACCTTAGGTATATCTCATATCGGCGTGGACATGAGTGATGATGTTGAGTTCATTAGTAATACTTTGGTCTTCCTACCAACAACGCGTTTTTGGGGCCAGACGTACTGCATGTTCTTGGAACGCTGCAGTTAACCGTGCATGAGTTGGAGTGATACCAAGATGGGTGACCCCTTGGGAAGTCATCACCAGGTCGCTAGAAACAAAGTCGTGAGCTACACATTGGTTAAATTCAGGGGCAAAGCGGATAATATTCTATTGAGAAATGAGGGGTGTTACTAGTGGTAGGCCTATCTAGGCGTTTGATATGGGCTTATTCGGTCAGCTCATGTCTGGATCGGTCAACTAAAAAATCTAACTCCTCTACACTCAGCCAATCTCTTTACCAATATTCCCTTCTTTTAAAACACTCTCGTCCTCCTTAAAAAAGTAAGACTGGGAAGCTCTCATCGCCTCTATCCATTAAATATTTAAATCTCTGTGACACCTCAATTTCTTCCATAGGAGCTCTGCTCTGTCGTCATCGCTCTTTCACCGGCGTTCTACCCTTCATCTTTATTCTTTCTTCCCCCTCTTTCTTTCTCATTCTTGCACATGAAATCCACCGCCCCTAATGTCGTGGATGTACTCCATTTGCACATCTAATTTGTTTTTATCTGTCCCATTAAGAAACATGAAGAAATTAAGATATGTTACAAGATGTTTTTCTTATTTTTGTTCGTGAAGAAACACATATTTGAGGTTTTGATTTTCGAGATGAAACACATAGTATGAAGATCTGTAATTCTATTCGCCGAGAAAGGTAGATTTGGGGTTTTGCTTTTCGTGGAGTATTGCAGATTTGTTTGTGAAGAAACACATGGTAGAAGATTTGTTGTTCTGTTGACCGTGGAAATGAAGTCAAAACTCGAGAATCTAAATGTTGTGAATTTGAAAAATATGTTATCAACATATATTTAAAAAAAATGTATATATGGTACAAGACGAGTGTTAAGGTATGTTACCCAACCCCAGCCCCAACTTCAGTTTGAGCCTATCGGATCCCCAACTCCTTTCGGGTGTAAACTGGTACCCCACTAGGTTCGGACAATCACCATCCTTAGATGGCAAAATGGTTTTTTGTAGACATGGTGGAACAGAAAAAAATATAATTAATCATTATATATATTTTCTAAATAGGAAAAAATCTAAAAAATTATGTAAAAAGATTGAAATATGTTTTTATTTATCTAAGTTATATATTTCGTTAGATGGAGGAACAAAAAGATTTCAAAAATGCAAATAAGGAGTCTCATCCTAGTTATTTTGATTTTGGAGTAGAAAGTATAAACCACAACAATCAAATATGTAATTTACTAAATTTTTAATTTTTAAAAATTAAAATGGAACACCAATTTCTAATATTTTTAAATGACTAATTTAAATTTAAAATAATCTACTTAAAATCTATATATAATAAAAGAGTAACTAGGTTGTCACGTATTGTCGTCTTATGAGTCGATTTCAAAATTTTTCCATCTAAACTTGTATCTAGACGTATTTTACACTTTGATTCATTTACACTTATCTGATTGACATGTGTTTTCCTATTTATCCCAACTTTTTATTTATTTATTTTATTTTTAATCTCACACTTTTTACTTAATGCTATATAATTAGTTATTTGTTTAGTTTTAATCCCTCAAGATTTTCATTTTCTGTTTTATACATTTATCATATAACATGTATATTATAACCTAAAATGCATTAAAAAGTTAAATTAAACAAATCACATAAAAAATTAAGGATTTACTCCTTTTAATTTGACACCATCAATATCATTATATAACATTTAAGAATTTATTTAATTGTTATAATTTCATACAAAAATATTACATTTTAAGATAAATTGTTGCAGGATAAATATGGCATTGTTTAAAGATATGTTAATAGAGTAACATATAAAAATAAATATATTAGAGTTATATCAAAACTAAAATATCTAATATTTATCTAGTTGTATCCGTCCCTATTTAAATTACTTTTTGATTAAAAGGAATTACTAAGGCTGTGTTTGGCAAGCATAAGCTAGCTGATAAGCTAGTCCATCCAAACATGTATCAGGAAGCTAGCTTTTTAAAACCCTACTTTGAGTAACTTATAAGTAGCTTATTGTAACTTTTTCCAATTATACCCTTATTAATATTAATTATTAAATTTAAAGATACCCTTTTTGGTCATTTTACATACTCATAAGCTAGTTTTTGCCAAACATAATTTGTTCATAAGCTAGCTTATCACCTACTAAGGCTATGTTTGGCAAACTAGCTGATAAGGTAGCTTATGACTGATAAGGCAACTTATGACTGATAAGGTAGCTGGTGACTGATAAGGTAGCTGATGACTGATAAGGTAGCTGATGAATAAGTTACGTTTGACAAAAACTAGCTGATAAGGTAGCTTATGACTGTAAAATGACAGAAAAAAACATACTTAAAAATTATTAATGTAAAAAGTAGAAGGGTATATTTGGAATAAAAAGAATAATAAGTGTCATAATTACAATAAGTCACCAAAACGCTACTCAAAGTAGCTTTTCAAAAAGCTAGCTTATAAGCTAACTTATAAGTCAGCTTATGGTTCATCCAAACATGTACATGACTTATAAGGTGACTTATAAGCTAGCTTATAAGCTACCTTATTTTTACCAAACAATGCCTAACTAGCTTATCAATCAACAGCTAGCTTATCAGCTACATTTGCCAAACATAGTATATGTGTTATTATTTAGCTTTTCCTTTTTAACGTATATAAATTTTTATAAGTATCTACAATTTTCTAATTTTTTCAACGGTAACTTATTATATATATTTTTTGGTATATTTTTTGTTTTCTTATACAAAAGGTATCCAAAAAATATCAACGAGCTATTCACATAGCCGAAAAGAATACATTTTTTTGTCTAGAAAGAAACGTAATAAATACCAGACTTCCACATTCAAATCCTTTTTCATAATATCTCTCTCTTCTCTCTCTCTCTCTCTCTCTCTCTCTCTCTCTCTCTCCAGCTCACAATTCAATTCTCCCCCTATCTTCAATTATCATCAGAAAAAACCTACACAAAAATCGTGTTTTTGATGATCAATTTTACCTGATTATGCCGGCCGTAGATGACGCCGGCAACGATGAATTGCCGTCTCCGGCGGAGAAACCTCTCTTCGGAAAATACGAGGTCGGTCGTCTCCTCGGCTATGGCGCCTTCGCCAAGGTCTACCACGGCCGAGACGTCCACACGGAGCAGAGCGTCGCGATTAAAGCCATCAACAAACAGCGGATCGTAAAAGGAGGCCTCGCTGCGAACGTTAAGCGCGAGATCTCTATCATGCGGCGGTTGCGTCATCCGAACATAGTCCGCCTCCTCGAGGTACTCGCGAACAAGAAGAAGATCTACTTCGTTCTCGAGTACGCGAAAGGAGGCGAACTTTTCGCGAAGGTCGCGAAATCGCGATTCAGCGAGCATCTCAGCCGTAGGTATTTCCAACAGCTGATCTCGGCCGTCGGTTATTGTCATTCCCGCGGCGTCTTCCACCGCGATCTGAAGCCGGAAAACCTGCTTTTAGACGAGAATTGGAATCTGAAGGTCACCGATTTCGGATTATCCGCTTTAACGGACCAGATCCGTCCCGACGGACTCCTTCATACGCTTTGCGGAACGCCGGCTTACGTTGCGCCCGAGATTTTGGCAAAGAAAGGTTACGACGGTGCGAAGGTCGATATCTGGTCGTGTGGAATCATTTTGTATGTTCTCAACGCAGGTTACCTTCCGTTCAACGATCCGAATCTGATGGTGATGTATCGAAAAATCTACAACGGCGAGTTTCGAGTTCCGAGATGGACGTCTCCGGATCTGAAACGATTGATTTCTCGTCTGCTGGATACGAATCCGCAGACGAGAATCACCGTTGATGAGATCATCAACGATCCGTGGTTCAAAATCGGTTACAAACCGGTCGACTTTCATTGCGATCATCTCGAATTGAAAGAATTCGATGAGGATGAAAATTCAAATTCAAATTCAAATAATTTGAAACTGATGAATGCTTTCGATATAATTTCGTTCTCCTCCGGCTACAACCTCTCCGGATTGCTCGACTCTCGAGAGATCGGAGAGCGGTTTCTGTCGACGGCTTCGCCGGAGAAGATCATCGCGACGGTGGCGGAGGTGGCGGAGGCGGAGGGGTTGACGGTGGTTACGAGGAAAGAGTGGTGCGTGAAGGTTGTAGGAGGGTATAGTTGTAATTTCGTAATGGCGGTGGAGTTGAGACGGTTAACGGAAGAATTGGTGGTGGTTGAGGTTAGGAGGATAGAAGGGGAGGTGGGGCCCAGTCGGAGGATATGGAAAGATAAAATTAGACCGGGTTTAAGTAGTTTAATATATCAAACCGGTTCGGCCGGTTCTCGGTAATTTTATTAATATTATTATTTAGGTAAATATCAATTATTGGCCCCAATTGCTTTGCTTCTTTTCGATACTTTCAAACACCGCGTTGTTTTTTTGTCATTTTTTTATATTTTATACAAAATTATTTCATGCAAATAAGTTTTTTTAATAAAATAATTAATAAAGGATAATTTATGTCAAAATAAATAGGCGTATTTTGATAAATTTGATATGTTTTCAGAATAAGTATTTTATGTAATCAAAGATAGATAAGTATGTATTTTTGTAAATAGAGAAAAAAATGCATTATTACTTTGCATATAATGTTTGTTGTTAATAAGAAGAGTATTGGGAGAAGATAAAAAGAAAAAGTTAAAATAAGGCCATGTGTTATACAAAATAAGGTATCCAAACTTATTTCCTATCACATGATTTTATTTTCTTACCTCTACCGTTTATCTTATTCAATACATATGTTATACTCAATTTAATTTTATCGGCACTTTTATTTTTTATTAAATAATCGATAAAGAAAAAAAAGAGATAGAGAGAAAGGTGGGGGTGGGGGTAGGGGTAGGGGTGGGGGTTGGGTGGGTGAAGCCGATATCTTTTGTCGTCAGCTTACCCAACGATATCGTGATAGTGTTCCTGTCGGAGCCCGAACATACCAAGCCTACCCGATGGCCATCAAGATGTATTACACATGATCTAAAATCCATATATGAATTATTGATTATTCTATTCAAAATTTCATTTAGTATTTTTGGATTCATTTTGGTGATTTATATACGAATTACTAAGGAAAGACTCACAAACGCATTTATGTATATACTTTGTTTTGAAATCTTTTTACTGATTCCTTTTCAAAAAATAATTCTTTTTAGTGATAACTATATGAATTTTTTGTTTTGTATAATCTTACGATATTTAAAGAAATACATAGAGAGAGAATCAAGTTCAAGAGAAAATATTAAAAAGAACACTAAAAAATCTATATATATAATAAAATAGTTTTATGGCTGCCATGCGTCTCTTCCTACGAAATCAGTATATTTTTCTGCCTAAACTTGAATCTGGACGTGTTTTTCAGTTTCGGTTCATTTAAGTCTATTTGATTGACACGTGTCATTTATTTAATAAATTCAATTAATTTATGTTAAATATTAAAAATATAAAATATATCAAGATAATTATTAAAATTTGAATTCTTCAAGTTAATCCTATAAAATTATTTTAAATATAAAAAAATATAAAATATATCAAGATAATTCTTAAAATTTGAATTGTTCAAGTTAATCCTGTTAATTTATTTTAAATATAAAAACAATATAAAATATAATCAAGTTAAAAAAATATGTATATGTTAATTACAAGAGATAATTCTCGATTCTTATATATTTAACTAATAAAATAAACGACATTAAATAAACATATAATAAAATTTATCATATAGGAAAGGAAAACAACTATGCCCATGGTGTAACATGTGATAATGTATTATTAGTTAAAAACTTAAGGTGTTTAAATTATATTTCTTTTTGAAAAGCAATAACGATGAATCCATGATCTTCATCAAAATAATATATCTTATTCACATGATAAACCAAAAACACTTTATAAGCTTGGCGGCTATTATATAATTTGGTTCTATATTTTTATAAGGTAAGTCACACACATACGCATCGTAATTTAATTCCATTTCAATTTTGGTGACATGTTTTTAAAGTTTTTATTTTATTATTTAATATTTATAATACTATATTAAAAAAAAAAAATTAAAGACACTTAAAAATATATGTTACCCAAAATACATTAATATATAATTATATATTTATATTTATAAAATGTCTTTAAATTTAAATAATATTCAATTGCTAACCCGTGCTTAACCCTCTTTGTTTTCTCTAACTTACCCGAAAAGGTCGTAACGTGTTTGGTAAATGCAACTAGTTGGGCTTTTCTTATTTCATTTTAAATCCACTGAAAATTTCCAGGAAAAAATCCATCGATGAACCTTGTATTTTTGGTGATACTGCTCTATGACCCTAAGACTAGCAGGGGAGTTGGGGCCATGCCTAACACGACTAGGACCAACGGTATCAATTAGGTACACCTTTTATGATTTGATCAAAGATTTTTTTTATGAATGAATTGTTAAAGCCACATAAAACCATTAGGTACTAGGGTCCGATCTAGTATGATTCCAAGTCTATTTTAGGACCATTTGTACTATTGATTGAATATAGACCCAACAATTGACTTGCAAGATGATTCCACCTCTATTAACTAGTTTTTCAAATGAAAAACTTTATTTCTTATTTTTTATTTTATGACTAACGTTATTTCTTAACACATACATTAATCATTTCTTCATATCACGATTAATTTTTAACATAACAAAAAGCGGATAGATGTCACTTTTTATTTCGTCAATGCTATAATTTTTGAGTTGTTTGGTGGTATTAATAATAGAACACTAAATTTGATTAATGTAATACTTTATAAAACTCTCTTTTCATTAGGCTTTGATGTCTTTCATTTTTAAGATTTTTGCATATCTATTTTATTTTATTATTAGTAATGATTTAGTAAATTACGATTATATTAACTTTTAAGCTTTAACAAATTTAGAAAAGCATTTACAACACAATAATATATTTAATTAACATGCCATTAATATATGCTTTAATATAAAACATTATAAATGAAACAGATAGAAATATATAATTACCGCCTAAATTGGAAATATATGTAACCATGAAATGTAATATCCCTAGATAATAATGTTACATTAAAAACACTAAAAATTGTAAAATCTACAAATATGAAGATCATAATAAAAATTTTTGTAACCAAAAATACAAAAGAATGTTTTCAATACTGTTCTAAAAGGTTTGTTACAAGAGCCATCATGACGCACATGACACAAGCCTTGTGCCTCACACCATATTAAGCTTGTGACAAGCCATAGACAGATAGACTAATGCGTGTGGTTTTGCATTGTGTTGTTTGATTTTTCTTTGCCTTTTTGTCGTCTTATTTGCTAGTTTATTTTTTGAACGACGGTGATTTTACCCAAAAAAAAAGGTAGCAAAGAGGCTAGACAAGAGTGATTACTAAACAGAACAAGCAAGGGTGGGGTTTCTTAATTACCAACCCACCCAATCAATTCTTAACTTACTACTCCTATTAGTGATAAAAAAGAACTAGTAAGTCATGATATTGTCCCATAACATCGCCTTTTTCAGCTTAGTGGATCTAAAGAAAGTCTCATTACGGTGAG
Organism: Centaurea solstitialis; assembly: GCA_030169165.1. NCBI lineage: Eukaryota > Viridiplantae > Streptophyta > Magnoliopsida > Asterales > Asteraceae > Centaurea > Centaurea solstitialis. Next base: position 630,512 of record CM058045.1, read on the forward strand.
ACTAGATATCCCACAAGGCTGTATGTGTGACCGCCTCAAGGCAAGTTAGAACCCCCTTTATTTAGCTTCAACGATTCCTTCCAACCAATCTAATCTAGAAAAGATTTTAATACTGGTATTTCAAGTCTCACCAGTGACCAATCTTGATCCAAATGTCCTAGGCCATTTAACACTTAAAAAATAATGATTCACCGACTCAACCTCAACTCACAAATCAAACACAAAAGAGTACGACTTCATCTTCTTCGATTTCTCCATCTTCTTCAAAACACCGGTACGATTTGTCTATCTTCTCCATCTCTACCGGTACAATTTCTCCATCTTATTGACATGTGTTCTTCGATTTCCTCTCATATATGGTTTACGATTGTTGTGGTTTACGAATTCTGGGGTTTACAACTTCTGGTTTACGATTTCATGGGTTTCAATTTCTGGGGGTTTCGATTTTAGGGGTTTATGATTCCTATGGCTATCGATTTATGTGGTCTCAGTTCCTCTCATATCAGAAGTTACAAACAAACAATCACTACATCTTGAAGTTACATATTCATCAACGGTTTAAGGTTTTACCCCAAAATCACTTTTAGGGTTCATGTTCATAATCATCATCCTCTTCATGTTAAAATTACAACCTACTAAAAAACTTGGTTTTAGTTCATGAAAGTATATCCAACTTGTCGCATTTTGTTATTGCATGTACTGGTTTACAGGTTACATGCTTAACATGTAAGTTGTAACATTATACATTAAATGGTGGCTTTCAAGAGTTTGATATACTAAAAAGTAATAAGTTTGAAACTCCGATATATACACTAACCTTTCATAACCCGTTAGATACATTTTCGTGAACTAATCGTTAAATATTAATATGGTCTTGAAATAGCAATTGGGTGTTGATTGAGTAAATATCGACAAAAACCCTGAAACGTGTTAGGAAGTTCACGTTTCATGAAAACAAAAAAGGGAACAGAAAACGATACAGGTGTTGAATGAATTGAAAATGAAAGGAGAAGCCAATGGAAGGAGAGATGGCAGCTGTTGATATATTAAATAAGTCCAAGTCATCAGATGACTTATCTCAAAGCATCCATGGTTTCTTTTACAACACCTTTTCCTGTGTAAAAATCTTATCTTTATTTTAATTTATTTTTTGGCAAAAAATAAATTAAAAATTGATTAGTTTGTAACTTGAGAAATACATGTAAATATAACACTATAATGAAAAATATTATCACCAAAGCTATTAGAAAGAATAATTTTGAGAGACATTAATACTATAATGACTAATTTATAAATATATTTAGATTTACCTTTAAAGGCGTGGGTTCAGATGTGAACCACTTTTTGGTTGTAAACGTGAGGACAGCCGAGAGCGCGACATGTGGCGAATGACTAGGCGCCACGTCAGGTCCACGACGGATGACTAGACGCGATTCATGGGATCGAGGGCATTGAATTAAAGGGGGGACCACACTCAAAGCCGCCTTTATTGACTTGTCTCTGCCACGTGTCGCGCTCTCGGCTGTCCTCATGTTCACAACAAAAAAGTGGTTCACATTTGAACTTTCCTCTACCTTAAAATATGTATATATTGATTTTATATATATATACAAGGATTTGTTAAAAAAAGCTAAATAGTGTAAGAAGATAAGAATTAATGAAATGTTTGTATATCATATTAAGTGTTCATATGTTAATTCAAAAGTGCAAATAAATATATAAATGATTGATCTTTATAAAGTCTCATTATGCTATATAGATTAGCATTAATACGTCAAATAAAAAGACATGATAGTTAAAAGATAGTTATTTTAATAGAAATAACTATCATAAGACACCATATAAATCTAAAGCCTTGTCCCTATAGAGTACATATTAATCACACATGAAAAGTCCTATTTGCTTTGAGATTCTTAAGCTTTACTCATGAGAAGATCAAAGCGTGGAATCTACAACAAACATGCCTTTTTGTAAGTTCTAATCCCTATGAACACATATTAGCACAGGCACACACACGTTGGATTCAATAAGAGATACATATTATGATCTAGATTACTAAAAACATCTCTAACAACTATGTTAAAATGAAGAAGATAGTGATTTTTAAAATTTTTGTTGCTCCAAAAGCTATATTATTATTAGTGATTTTTAGAACTTTTGTTGCTCCAACAACTATATTATTATTTATGTTAAAATAGAGAAAAGATAAGAAAGATTGTAAAAATCTCTAAATTTAGAGAAATATTTAAATAAAGATAGATATGGTTATTTTAATATCCCTACCAATAAAATGTCTTGAAATAAATGTTTAGGAGAGTTAAATAGTATTTTATAAATATGAATATTTTAATAAGTATAAAAAAAATGATAGAATTGTTAAAATAGAGTCTTTGTTGGAGTTGGATGTATTCTTTTTAAAAAAATTTGGTTTTCAATTCTCTAATAAAAATTAAAAAATTCGTTGGAGGATGAATATATATAAGCCTATATGAATAATTATGAAATTAATTTGTTCATATATATATATGCATTTTTAAATAGATTCTTTTCAGAAAATTTAAATGATTCATAGATGAATCTTTTCGTAGACTATCAATTCTTATCTTCTCACGACGAGTAGTTTTCCAATTAGAACCTCAAACTATATATACTCATTGAAGTAGAAAAAGAAGAAGAATAATCGCATGTTCATATTCAGTCATACTCGAGACAAGTAGTGGAAATTTCATGGTAAGGGTCACATAGTCCTACACACCATTTATTGCAAAATTAAATGTTGATGGATCCCTTGAAAGATAGATATAAGGCAAGGCTAGGGACTGATAATTTCATAAAACATGTTGCATTGATTATACAAAAATCTTTATTCCACTTGCAAAGTTGAATATAATAACTATTTACTTGATTTTTCTTCAAAAGGTAAAATCATACCTTTGATAGTTTATGGAGATGACATACTCTTCACAAGTAATGATCACAAGGAGATGAAAAAAAACATTCTTTACTGAAATTGAACCGGTACAATATTAAACTCGAGTATGTGTTATAACTCTTTGGCAAATCTAGAAAAGGCGTAACACGATCTTGTTTGACGTTGAAGGATCTGGCCCCAGGAAACCTTTGGAAGATATTCAGAACCTGTCGAAGTTGTGGATCAGTAGTAGGAAACCCGATTTGCGGCTTAATTGGCTCAATTGGGTCATTTTACCTTGTAAGTAGCTTAGGGGTCTGGTTTATGGTTCCTTGGTGTTTGTTTCTTTTTGTTCTAGCTTCTCGCTAGCCTCTTTTCCTCTAATAAAGCGGTTCGCTTGGGGTGGGTGATGGCCGAACCAAAGTTCCCCCCTTAATAGCCTTTCTTTTGTCGCTCCAAAAAACCCAAGGCGGTATTATGTATTCGGTTCAATTTTTGGTTCCAAGTATTCAACAAAATGATATTCGGGATTCGAGATCCGGTATTCGGTACCGGGATTTTCTCCAAAAAACCCAAAACCGCACCTGAATATTTATTAAGAGACATTTTTTTAATTCTTTAAGTATTTATGTATATCATCTCTTAAATAAACTAACCTTAACTTAAAAAAAATAGATATTTCATCTCCTTAACTTTTTGGATTCTCTGGAAGAATCCAAAAAAGGGGTAACCTTACATAACCATCAAAGTCGGTATTACTATGTACATTTGATTATTGAACTTTGATGGTTTGAGATTAGTTTTGAAACATATTTGGAACTTTATGAAGATACTTTGGTTTGCAGTTGGTTTCTATACATTTTCGTATTTTCGGTCCTTAGTGGTCCTAGAACCAATATTTTCGTCCTGAAACCAAAACCGAACTGCTACATACGATTCCATTTTCGATACTACTTTTTAGTCCCTAAAAGATTTCAGCACCAACCGGATTAATACTCATCCGATCCCAATCTCATCCCTAAGTCGCACAAGAAGAACAACATGGCTATAGGGTTTGTAGAGGGGGATGTATACAACTACAAAATATTCACTTTTCTAAGGAAAATATAGTTTCACCAAATATAAGATATGCACATCTTCTATTCAAGAACTTATCAATTTCTAGAATGCAATTCTCCAACAACTAAATCCTTCACAATCTGAAAATAATATAAATGTGATTGAGGGAATTAGGAACATGCACATTTTAATTATGTTCTAAGGTTATTTCAAAACAATCATTCATACTTTTTTACAATAGACAATTATCTTGAGATCTACTCCAAATTCTACCTGATGTACAAAATTTAAAACTATAATATCTACATCTTTATTCTCAAAATGTTATAAGGAGATGGTATTCATCTAACAACATTTGTCTCAAAAACTTTTTATTTTTTGATAAGGTTCATCTAGGCTTCGCCTAGATTACATCCTTGGCAATTTGGAACCGAAAACTCGGCCGTTTGGGACTAAGCCTGGCCACATGATGTGCACGAAGGGATTTGAACCTGGGATGAATGAGATACCATCCACATCTCCCGCAGGCCTTACCGCTACGCCACAAGCCTTGTGGTTCAAAAACTTTGTTCAGGTACTTTTAAGTTTCTTTGAAGATATCAATCTAGAAAACGCGTTTTGCTTCATAAATTACAATATTGTGATAATTTGAATACTATATATTGGACTGTACATGGGGTAGACATAAGCATCTGACTCTTTGAAATTTCAATTCATGTTTGCCTAAAATTTGCAATTGGTGATTTTAATTTTTTTCTAATAATATTTGCCTAAAATTTGCAATTCGTGAATTTAATTTTTTTCTAGTAATGTTTGCCTAAAATTTGCAATTGGCGACTTTAATTTTTTTCTAATAATGTTTGCCTAAATTTTGCAAAGGTCAATCATGGTCTGCTGCCATATTTCTTATTTCTTCTTTATTAAATCCATGTTGCCCTTTTTATGTCAAAGTTGTGAATAAGATTTGGTTGGTGAGTTTATTAAATCCATGTTGCCCTTTTTCTTCTTTATTAAATCATGGACTCATGGTCTACTTTTGCTTCTTGTATGTGAAAATTACTTATGGATTATTAAGTGGTTTTGATTGGAGAGTTTATAATCTTAATGCATTTGGTGGTTGTTATCAAACAAATGTTCTCACATGTGAATTTTCTGAATTATGAGTTTGGGAAAATAAGGTGGCATTTTTGGATTTTGGATTGATATTTTATGATGGATATATAATATATGGGCCATTTTACTGAGAAGTTTAAATGAATTTTGGGCTTGTGGTTTAAAACTTATTGAGCTCCTTTTAAAATTTCTTAATGGGCTTCTGGAAGTAATAATATTATCATTATGGGCTATTGGGCGTATTAAAGTTCCTTGGTGGACTTTTTTCTTGGGCTTATTTTTAAAGCGTTATTTTTTTGTTGTTGCAAAAGATAATATCTTTGTCTTTTATGATTTGGATTTTTAAATTATTTGTAGGCATGTGTAATTTGTAAATTATTTTCGGTAAAACATTTTCTTGGTAGTTGTTTTTTCTTTTTAAAAAGGGCTAAAAATGGGTGTGTTTATTTAATTAGATAAAAAAATATGACGACCGTAACACATGTCAGCTCAATCCAAAGGAATTATGCGGAAGCTTTACAGAATTGTTATGAAGCTATGTGACTAGAAATTGATCCCTATGACCGAAGTTATATACTATATAACATAGGACTTTCAAAATTTCGTTCCCTTCTCCCAAAAATTAATATGGTAAAAAAACCCACATTGGACGAGAGCATAATCAATAATCGCAAATAAGATTTTATTATTTCATCAAGTTGTCTAATGAATGAATGTAGGAAAGGTTGGGATGTTAACATCAAGAATTTAGAAAAGCAAAATATGCAAATGGCCAAAGCTTATTGTCATACTTTTGAAGTTGGCAAATGGCAATTGAAGAGATTTGACATGAATCTTTTAATTCTTATGTAATTTGTTCTCTAAGTTAGGGACCTATAAATCGCAAAGTCTAAGAGTTTGTTACTTATGCAATTACAAAAGCATCCACACCACACGAACTTGATTGCGACTTATTGTTGCTCCACATGTAAAACTCTTCTTGGGACCAAGCTTCGATCCATTTAATATCACAAATAATTTCTAATTTGTAACGTTTTTATTTTCTAAGCTGGCCACACACACACATATATAAAGAGAACTTCATTTATAAACCGTGCAATAAGAGTAAAAACCGTACAAACCATTGGTTTTTTGTGGTTTCATAGGTTAAATCAAAAACAATTATGGAGTTGTTTATTTTGATGAAAATGTAGCATATAATTCATTTTTTTTGATGAAATTGTTTTTTTTTAATGTAAAAATGAAAAAGTTTCATAACCTTTTTTCATTGTTATGAAACGGTTTCATGTATTTTTCTTATTCCTATGAAACCCATGTTTTTTTTTATATCAAAAACTACAAAAAAATTAATTTTATGGAATATTTTCATCAACATAACAACTCTATAAAAAAGTTGATTTAACCTATGAAACCACAAGAACCCCATAGTTTGTATGGTTTTTACTATTATTGTGGTTCATGTTTGGTTAGAGGAAAGCATGGAGCTCACAAAATGACATAACTTACCATAAGAAGAGATGAAAATTTTATTTGTAGACACTAATATCCACGGGCAGTTGATCTTAAGGTGGTGGGGATCTCTACTTTGGCAGGTAATGGGCGAAGAAGGGGATTTATTTTCATACCCGAAGTGATGGTGGGGATGACATCCCCGTCCCTAATCCAACCATATAAACTTTTTTTGGTTAAATATTTGTATCTATATATATAGGGGCGAGTTCAAATGAAAACTCATCTTTCGTTGTGAATATGAAGACATCTGAGAGTGCAGACACGTGTCATATATATTCAGTATGAATAATAAACGTGAATGTTATGATGAATAATATTCAAGATGAATAACTTATTATTCATTCTAAATGTTATATTATTCACCTTGAATGTTGTATTCTTCATCATGAGTAATGCATGGACATTCACCTTGGTATTCATACTAATTAATGTGGCATGTTTCACGCTCTCGTCTGTTCTCATGTTCGCAATGAAAAATAAGTTTAGAACTGAACTTTCGTCCATATAAGAGTGTGTGTAATCCCGTCGATGGTAAATTATAATAGCATTGTTCATATGAACAAATGCACTAATAGCCCTTTTAGAGATCACAACCAAAATTGTTTAATCAAGATGGAAGGAAAGAAGAAAGGAAGAAGCCAGTTTGCATTAGCGTTTTGAAGAAAAAGAAAGTGCAATACTTTATGTGATTTCCTAGGTTTGGTTGCAATTGAAACATATTTTATACTTGACAGATCACAAAGGGTGCGTTTGGTACGCAGACAGGACATGACAGGACAGGACAGGACATGACAAGACAGGACAGGACATGACAAGACAGGACAGGACATGTGTCCAGCGTTTGGTAAGATAGAATAGCATAGGACAGGACAAGCCAGAACATGTTAAAATGACCAGTTTACCCCTGATGAGCTGTTTACTGTTTTATTAATAAACAATCGATTTAAATGCATAATAACAAAGAATTTAAAACCTTATAATATTGTTTTATTGATAACGTCTATGACTATAAGTTGTCGCCGGATGTTGGATGTTGTCGGAAGTAGCAGCCGCAGGTCGCCGGAGAACAGTTGATTATGCTGATCTAGGCAATCCTTGATGTTTTAAACTAACAACTGCTCCAATAGATTTGGAGAACGTATGGCTTGGTTTAGATGATAAGTGGTTTGCACGGTATTACATTTATGCTATCGAGTGGTGTGGTTTAGTAGCAGGTGAGGGACTTGTTGAAAAATGCTTTTTGCGGAAAGCAAATGATTCTTTTCCAAAGACATTCATGCGCTAGTAAAAAGAGGACTACAGGGTCTGCTGCCAGACCCGTGTAGGGATAGGTCCTATCGATGCTTTGTAGTTTGCTTAAAACATGTGTCTTATGGATGTCATCTAGTTGTGGAAGCAATTTGGTCTCTCTGAAGTTGTTAAAACGCGTGAGTTTTTCTTGACAAACTTGAGAAACGGAATGGAACCACTTAGATACGTGTCTGGTGCTGAACTTGAATCCTAGTTGTTAGTGACAGATTTTGTAGAGGATGAGGTTTTTACGATTTTTCAGAAGGATGATTTCGTTGTTGAGTTATCGTTGGAGGCTCCACAAATTCCTGGTATCTAAAATGTCTTTTCTTTGTGGGATACATCCGACTCGTTTGGTTTGGTTTGGAAGTGGCTTTCCGAACCACCAAAAATAGTTGCTCTACTCTTTGGAGCAGAGGTTTGATTTGCATAGAACCCTACCTTCACGCCAGACTCATTTGGTTCGGTTTGGTTATCTAAATGCTCAGAAGCCACGTTTTCTATGCTTGTTTTGGTATCGGGTTTTCGTGGTTCAAAAACCAACCCTGTTTTAAACTAAGGATTTTCAATTATTTTTGCAATGGAAATCTTGGTTTGTGGGTTTGGATCCAAAATCTTCGACACCAACCTTCGTGCTTCAGGAGGAAACCATTTCGGATACTTGACTTCCGCCGTTGCGATCTTTCTATACATCTCCATAAGGTTCGAGTCACGAAAGGTTTCTCCCCTTTCGAGCCATTTTTATAAACGATTCCAAGTTCGCTTACTTGGCCTTTATCTATATTTGTAAATCAATGTGGGAATAAGTTTATAAACCAACACGGAATCGTTGCTTGATACATAATATTGTAAGAGGAACAAATTTAACAAAAACATTTGATTTATATTTTCCTTGGAACTTTAATGATTTTATAAAGTTGATTTTCAATTTCAGCTTTGTACTTTTTATATGTTAAAATCCCCATCTTTGGTATTAATCAAATATACACAACAATATTTGCTCATATAATCTATGCACAAATTTTTCCCTCACAGGTTGAAGTTGCTTTATAATTACACTAATCACTATGAATCAAGCATGTACTTTTCAGATTTATCAACAGGTTTTTAAGGATAACCTATAAATTTTGATATTATACAGATCTTAGTCTTTGTCATATACAAGTCAATATATGGAAGATTTTACGGAGGTACATCAATCAGCACTTAAAAGAGGTTTCAGGTATTTAAAGGAAAAGACTGATTTAAGAATACTTTACAAGAACTGAATAAGAAGAACAATTGGCTGCTTTTTCTAACAGATTAAGAACACAACAAGGGTGCCTCACATTACATGTTCAAGCTAAGGTCTATAGTTCAAAGAAAGGGATTACTTCTTCAAAATGTATCCAACTATCCCTAATATACTATTGTGTGTATCAACCTAAAAAAATTCCTTTTGTATATATCAAACTTTATTTTTGAGTCTATTATGTGTATCCAACTATCCCACAATATACTATTGTGTGTATCAAAAATACACATAATAGACTCAAAAATAAAGTTTGATATATACAAAAGAAATTTTTTTAGGTTGATACACACAATAGTATATTGGGGATAGTTAGATACATTTTGAAGAAGTAATCCCTCAAAGAAACAACTAGTAATGGACCTTTCATAACATAATTCAAGTTCATCTCAACTCCTACTTGTGCTTGCCAAAGTATTAGGAGGCTAAGAATTATTGAAAAGTTTAAAGCTTAGTTAGAAAAAGTGTCTTGTGTATTATGATACTGCCTCAATGATTAAGCTCTCAAAAAACCCTATCGTGCACGAAAGAAGTAAACACATAGATGTCAGGTTCATTTCCTTCAAGTTTTGACCAAAGATGGGATTGCGAACTTGGTGCATTGTGACGCCAAAGATTGATTGACATGATGAAGAAAAAATTGAGGGTATTTGGTTCATTTCAAGAAATGAAAATGGAAATGAAAATGAGAATGTAGGAGAATGAGAATAGAAATGAGCGTTGCATGAATGCTCTTTGGTTAACCCAATATAATCGATGAAAATTGTTTCATATTGAAAAAATATGTTTATCCAACTTAAAAATACACAAGACGTTTCATTTAACATCAAGAGATGCAACAATGCATGGAAAAAAGAACCACGTAGAAATAAAATTTTCATTCCCACCAATTTGGTCAGGAATAAAAATTAATGGATCTGAAGAAATGATTCCATTATATAATATCGAACCAAACAACAATTTTCATTATTATTCATATTCCTGACCCCTCAACACCTCAATCAAAACAAAGCCCCTAAAGTTGGATGCATTCTTAAAGATGAGGGAGTTGTTGAGAATGTGCTATGTTCAAGAGGTTTCAGGATTGAAGGAGACTTTCATTTGAGGGAAAAGTTGTTGGACATTGTAAACTCTAACATTTACCAACTTTGTTGGTACTGTTCCTAAGCTACAGTACCAACCAAGACTTTTTTCTGTTAAATATCTAATTTGGAAAAGAAAACGCCTAGACTATAGTAGCTAAGACGGTTGAGGGGTTGGTTTTGCATGCAGCCGGCGCACGTTCGATTCTTCTCCATTGCTTTTCTTATTTTTTTATTTTATAGTAGTATTTACAGTTTACACCCTTTAAGTTATTTACTTTAACACCTTTTAGTTAGTTATATTTCATTTTTCGTTTTTATTATATTAACACGTATAATCATATATTGACTAAAATACGTTTTATTTTTAACAAGTTACAACATTATAATCGTCTCTTCGACGCCTTTGAAATGAACCCAATAATAAATATTTTTTTTATTTAATTATGATTTTTTATATATTTACAATACATATACTATATAAAAAAAATTTAATGTTTACAATTCATATCATTATACAGTCTTTTAAAAAATGTCTGAAGACTTAATTGTAAAAAGAATGTGTCTTAATTTCGAAGACGTGATCGTTATTTCTTTCAACTACTTAATCGTCCGAAAACTTAATTGTTATTTTATTTGGAAGATTTAATCTTAATATTAACTGTATAGTTAATCAAAAATATTGACCATATCAAAAGATACATTAACCAAATTTAAATTTTATATTTTCTCATGAGATTTTATTTTTTAAGTTAATCGTCACTTGAGTCATAATTGTCCTATCGATTTATGTTATATTTCAATTATTTTTTTGTCAATTTATGTCGTTATATTTTTGTGACCTCCCATCTCCCATGCAACGCAGGGTTAAAAAAACCTAGTTGGACACATATATTGAACAAGTTAAATTTGTTTAGTTTGAATAACTCAAGTAATTAATCTAACTAGTCATATTGGGTTACCTTTTCTAATATTTAGCCACCATTCTTTTTCTAGTTCTATTTGTTGACTTGCAAGCCCTGGCACCCAAAAGCCACCTTTTTTTTCGACGTTAGATTTTGAAAGATTCTAAGGAAAAAACCTCTTACATCTCGAGTAGAAAACCACAACTCAAGAAGCGCAACATGTTGTTTCTTGTGGTTAGATAAAATTTGCGATTTGTATTAGAAAAAATTTAACATTGTAGAAAATTTGGCTTACAATTTCAGACTTACCGTATTTAAGGATTTTCGTGAGAAAAGGAAAATTCGATGCCTTTTTTTCTAAAAATGTTAAGTAAAGCCAAGGCTTTAATAATTCGAAGTAGTTATAGAGGAGTCATTTGGACCACACGTTTCTTCCACTTTTTTGTGGCAATTATTTCATTATTTTTTATTCTAGAGTATTCGAGAAACAATAATCATCAAATAATGATCAACAGTTATTACTGATTTCCCTTTTTCCATCAAATAATATTTTATTTTTAAATCCCATAAAACTTTTACAATCAAATAATAAAATACATTACTTTGTTATTAACAATAGAAACAATACATTTTCATCTATATTTCTAAATTCAATGTATTCTAACTAGAACTTTGTATTCAACAATTTTCGAAATTCATTTGTCAATATATACTTTTTGCATTCTTTATTGCCTTTATAAATTATAAATTATCAACAACAACTTAGATAATTTTATGCTATTCAAATAAAAATATTACATTTTTGGTTCATAATATAATCTCATGGCCCATCGACATAGATATACAACTATATATTTACATATCACTCTTAAAAATCGATAAATAGGGACAATCAATTCCGATCCCTTTGTAACAACAAATCAAATAATTATTTAATGATGAATATGAATGAAACGTGAAAATTTTGAACATGAGATAGATATTTATTCAAATTTTATGCATCTTTGTCTCAAATGACGTCGATAAGGGCCGACCTTATTTGCTCGTTCACGATCTCCGCAAACTCGACCCGATCTCCTCCATATTGTTTTGCCTCGATGAGGTGAATGTTAGGCATGATCTCGAATATTTCCAAGTCGATAGCCATAAAACCGTTCTTGCCTCCTCTTGATCCTTCCATTTTTAGCAGCACACCGTTGTTTTTCGTTACTTGCATCTTCAAACTCTTGGCTACTTCTTCAAGTTTTGAAAAGATGGTCGTGACCGATAGTTTCGACATGAACCTCAGTTCTTTTTCGGCTTCCACGTTGTCGTTGAACAATCCAGTTAAGTTGAACCCTGGTGACAACGAAATGATGTCAAACGCGTTCAAGTTAACGACTTCTTCCATACCTCTAGTTCCTTGTACTGAATTAGAAACAATTGTTCTGCTTTTCTGGGAATATATCAGGTCTGTGTACATCGTACCCTCCTCCTGGTGGGATACATCAAGCTCGTTTGGTTTGGTTTGGTAGTGGCTTTCTGAACCACCCAAAATAGGTGCTCTACTCTTTGGGGAAGAGGTCACATTTGCATAGAACCCCACCTCCACACGAGACTCAATTGGTTTAGTTTGGTTTTCCAAACGCCTAGAAACCACGTTTTCTGTGCTTGTTGTTTTGGTTTCGGGTTGTTGTGGTTCAGAAACCAACCCCGTTTTAAACCAGGAGTTTTCCATTATTTTTGCAATGGAAATCCTGGTTTGCGGGTTTGGATCCAAAATCTTCGACACCAACCTTCGTGCTTCAGCAGGAAATAATTTCGGAAATTTGACTTCCGCCCTTGCGATCTTTCTATACATCTCCATTAGGTTCGAGTCACGAAAGGGAAGAAAACCCGCTAAGAGTACAAACAAGACCACTCCAGAAGACCAAATATCGGCTTTTGCCCCATCATACCCTTTCTGGTGAATAACTTCCGGAGCAATGTAGGCGGGCGTACCACAAGCCGTGTGAAGTAAACCGTCTTGCCTCTTGGTATCAGCCAAAGCACTCAACCCGAAATCCGAAATCTTCAAATTGCCCTCATCGTCCACTAACAAGTTCTCCGGTTTCAAATCGCGGTGGTAAACACCTCGGCTATGGCAGAAATTGATGGCCGTGATGAGTTGTTTGAAGTAGTTTCGTGCAGCATCCTCTTTCAGCTTCCCTTTAGCCAAGCTGTTAAAGAGCTCGCCTCCTTTAACGTATTCTAACACGAAATAGATCTTGGTTTTGCTAGCCATAACCTCGTATAGCTGAACCACGTTCGGGTGTTTGACTAACTTCATCACCGAGATCTCTCGCTTGATTTGATTCATCATCCCGACTTTCAAAACCTTCTCTTTGTCTATTATCTTAACCGCTACGCTCACACCTGTCTTGATGTTCCTACCATGGTAGACTTTGGCAAAGTTCCCCTGCCCCAACAGTTTCCCTAACTCGTAACGATGCATCAAAATATCCCCTTTTCGAGCCATTTTTACTAAATCGGCAACGAGTGTCTAAACCGAAAAAGAGGAAATACGGCTTAATGCTTCAAGGATTGAAGAGATTACTTAACCACCTTCACAAAGATCTTGATATGATATAGTTTGACCTTGAAAGTAGTTATTCAGATTTAAGAGAACAATATTACCACATGACTTTATATGCATAAGTCCAATTTCATCCAAGAGAAATGAGGATGACTCAAATTGAGCTCCAGATTCAGAATCATCAGAGAAAAGCCTCTTAGCTTGCAAACACATGTTTCTGCATTCCCTTCCTTTTTCTAAGAACTAGACTCTAGTTGACAATTCAGCTAGACATTTCTTCAAACACTTGGAATGCAATGGCAGAAACTCCAAAAAAACTTAATGATCTGACCTAAAAACAAAGAAAAACACAAATTAGAGCTAATAAATCAACAAATTGAAAAGTGAAAACAAACTGTCAGTTACTGAATGTTAAACCTTCAAAGTAACAATCAGATCCTATTGTTTCAAATCCAAATATCAATCTAAATTCAAAATGCATCTGCAATCTTTGGCAGTAACAAATAATCATAATTTCATAATCTAACATTAAAGAAAGATTTACTCCACGAAAGACCAATTTGTGACAAAAAATTATTGTATGTATTGTAGTTTCATTTTTACCATTTGGCCTGTCAAAAGTTTAATAAATGGTCATTGTATGTATCAAACTTTATCAAAACCTACCATTTAATGTATCCAACTTGTCACGAAAGTGTATACAATTTGTCACGAAATACATTAAATGGTAGGTTTTGATAGGCCAAATGGTAAGAAAGGAAGTACTGTACATATAATAACTTTTACACTTTCGTGAATTAACCCTAAAAAAAACTGCTAACGATTCTCACATTATAACAGGCACAAAATACTACAAAAAACTAAACATTCTAAATTCATAGAAGAATTATACAATTGTAAACATCAGTAGTCGAATATGTAGATATTTTATGACCAATTAAACTAAGATTTCATACGATTATCAACATCAATGATTGAGTGCGAATAATAATTACAGATCTAGAACAGAGCATCGTGTAAATTGAATCGATTAATTCGAAAATTGGAAAGAAGAAGAACAAAAACTTATGATGAATTAGAATAATTACCTGTAGAGGTTGAAAGTTGTGAGCAATGGAGAAGAGAGAATTTGCAGATGAATCAAGAGATGGAAAATGAAGACATGCATAATGCATACATACACAAAGCGTGGGTTTTTATATTAAGAAAAAGAAAGAAGGAAAAGGAAGGATGGAAGAAAGAGAGAATCGTATTTGACCTCATATTACTTTACTCGTGTTACGCGTCAAAACAGCACATTTCAAAATGAAAAACGTTTTCTTTTAGTAATGTTGATATTTTCAACTTTTTCACGGTATACATGAAAAATCGTTATCAATCGTTCTATCTGATCATTTAAAGTGCAATTCACGAGAGAGTTTCAGATTAAAAGAGATCAATGGGTTAAGATCCATTTCTCAAACTTCTCACCATTAACTCAAGTACTCGGCTTCTGAAACGATCCTTCACCTTTTTATTTCAGGATCGTATCATAAGTCGTCGAGTTAATAGTGCGAAATGTAAGAATCTGATTTGAACTCTTGATCTTTTTTTTTTTTTAACTTTATGGCCTTCCATGAATTGTGATTTAGAAAGGAATTGATCTCATGCATCTTACCTAATACGCATATATGTGCATCCTACGGTTGATAATCAATTCTTACATTCTCACCAGGACCCAACCCTATTTAACTATCTATATGTATTATTTTAGTTCGTTTCGTCCCAAAATTTTAGAAGAAACTTAACATTATTTTTCTTTCATTTTCTTTCATCTTTCTTTAAAAAAAATTCAGAACACGAGTATTTTTTATTTTTTGCTTCTTTTTCTTTCATTTTCTTCGTCAAATAAGTTCCGAGAACGTAACGTTAAAAGGGAGAAGAGGAAAGGAAGAAAGAAAAAGATCTTTGTTACTTTTGAATTTTTAAGAATAGAAATAAATAGAAACTTATGGTGATTAAATGATTGGTGAAAGGAAGGTGGGTGAGGTGTGTATTTTCTTTCTTGAGGGTTGAAATGTCTATTTTTCCTGTTGGTGTCTTATATGGCTTAAGTTAGATTAGATAGGTTGAGCTTTTAGCACATGTATATTGCTAAAAAAGTTATGCCTTTTCAAACTATAAAGGTTAAGAGAATATACTTTTTAAGCTTTATAATTTATAAGAAAAGACCATAAACTTCAATCTTCAGATTCGTTCGAGCTTAATTCAAGTTCGACTTCAAGCTTGAAACGAGCTTATGTTTGTGCTTAAGTCGAGTTTGAGTTAGAGATTGGTTTGAGTTTCAAACAACTTTGAGCTTGGGTTCGAGTTTAAAACTTGCAATTAAGTTCAAGTTTAGTTTTTAACTACTCGTGAGTTTTCGAGTCGAGTTCAACCTTGCAAAATGGCTATTGAGTTGGAGTCGATTATACTAATACTCAAGCTCGACTCGCAACATTTATATCCTTAGGTCCAACAGGGTCATACTTGATTGATGATTTGAATCGGACGTCATCATTCAGACTTTTGAAGTTCAGTTCTAAGACTTAGGAATATATATATATATATATAGAGAGAGAGAGAGAGAGAGAGGGAAAGTTCAAATATGAACCACTTTTTGGTTGTGAACGTGAGGACAACCGAGAGCGCAACACGTGGCGGATGACTAGGCGCCACGTCAAGTCCACGGTGGAGGACTAGGCGCGATTCATGGGAGGACAATGAATTAAAGAGGGGACCACACTCAAAGCCACCATGTGTCGCGCTCTCGGTTGTCCTCACGTTAACAACCAAAAAGTGGTTCACATTTGAACTTTCCTATATATATATATATATATATATACAGAGAGAGAGAGGCTCGGTTGCGAATCATTTTGATTGTGAACATGATGAATATAGAGAGCGCGACATGTGTCATATTCGATCTGAATGATGTATTTTTCATCATGAATAATGCACAACATTCAGTCTGATTAATTCTGTATTATTCAGACTGAATATAACATGTGTCACGGTCTCTATTGTCATCACGTTCGCAATCAAACACGACCGTTCATTTGAACCATATACACATATACATAAAAGTAATTTGTATTACATATAGACATATGTACAAAAATCAAAAACAATTATCAAAACTATATGTATATTAGTAACTGTCCAACCCAACTCAACTCATTACTCATCATAATACACAAAGGTTGGGTTAGGTTCAAGAGTAGCTAATGGGAGACATGCTGATGCCTACCTCCAGTCCCAACCACCACCACACATTTCCATCCAACTTTATTCTATTAGGCAAAGAAAATAAAAAAGAGCATTAAAGCCCATCATAGGAGAGCCCTCCCCAAAGTTTTAGTCTTGAACCACATAATTATGATTATGTTTGTTGCGTTGTCACCTCCTCAAAGGCTTCCATATTCCTTTTTGACTTCTGTTTTACGCCGCTACTAAGCAAAGATTGAGGAAGTGTTTACCAAACGCTTATCTGGATAAACACTTACTAGTAAGATTCAATACTATTAGTTATTTATTTGCTAAAACTTTAGTCTACCAAATCGGTGTCTTATGCTTCAATTTTCTTGGTAAGTGTTAACTATGGTAAAAGTATTCGTCATCACTTACCGGGTAAAACTCTTGGTCCTTGCTAGCTCTTAAAGAGTAAGATTCTTAAGTGTTAACTATACTAAACGTTTACTAGAGTAAGGGTTGTTTACTAAACACTTACCTTACAAGCAAATGCTTACCAAGTCATTTTACCTTACGGAAGCATATTGCAAGGATCAAGAATCTTACTCGAGTAAGAGCGAAGGCAAGAATGAGGGTTTTACCCGGTAAGTGCATGAGGGTCGTCGTCTCTTACCACAGTTAGCGCTTACCGGGTAAATTGTTGCATACGATACCGTCTTTGTGGCCTAAAATCTTACCCCGTAAGTTAGTGATAGTGTTGAATTTTGTTGATAAGCACTTACTTGGATAAGCGTTTTGGTAAGCGGCCCCTAAACATTTTTCAGGTAACTCTAAATTCTATATCAAATAGCAACATACAATAATTAATTACTATATTAGTTATGATTTTTGATTTTTGATTCATTTAGCTAAATATAAGTATATAACAATCCCAAACAAATCTAATTTTTTTTAATTATTTTGATAAGGTTCACCTGAGTTTGACCAGACTACATCTTTGGTAATTTTTATCGAGAGATAAAGCATGCTTCCCTGGGATTAATACTTAGTGGCCCCTGGTTGTTCACCACCGGATTCGAACTTGGGTGGGTTTTTCCCCAACATCAAGCCTTAACCGGTAAGCTACCCCATTGGGATTAAACAAATCTAATTAGAAGCATTAGTTACTTAATAAGTCTAGTTGAAAGCTTATATTTTTATACATATGTAATAATTTGTTTCGTTATGAATAGTGTGTTATATAAATTGTTATGTGTTTGAACTTTAAAAAAAGTTCTTCATGTTTTGTGATTTTAGGTTTAATTTATGAGCAAGAAAAGAATTAATAGTCGATTCTTTTTTCAAGCGTAAAAAAGGTTAATGATCCAAAACTACATTATGTCAACAATAATCTTATGGAAAACGTGGTTGATATGAAGGAAACTATTAGCGTTGAACCAAAAGATTGATGTATTAAACGTACAAAGGGTCAATATGTATTCTTTGATTCGTGACTAAAACGTACAACCTTCAGTCATCAGCTATCTTATATCAGTTAGTTTGTCAAACACAGCCTAAATTCACTTTATAAATGTTCTCAAAGATTTGTTTCCAAAATTATATTCAACGAAGGAGGCTGTAGAAAGGCATGCAACTTCCGCCGTCTTTTTACCATGTAATGTTAAAAATGCACGTGACTCATGTGTTTTCTAATTTATTTATTATTTATTATTTATTATTGGATTACAAAATTCAAAACTCCCACCATCCTTGAGTTGTTATTGACTTATTTCACATGTCGGCACTAGGTAGTGGTCCTTTTTTTATTTATTCTTCTGAAAATAGACGTTGATAATAAAAATGGCATGAATTATAATTGTAACTTTGCTCCATGTGGGTTATTGTATTTTTCTTTATTTTAGTCATTGTCAATTTTTTGTTACAAAAAAAATACTAGCAATATACAAAAAAATGTTTGGCTTTTCTCTCTTTCATGATAGAAGTTAAATTCTATCATTAACTCCGTTAGATATATCATACATGAAAGAAAATAGTCATTTATTTTTATGAAATATGATCGGGAAGATGTTGACCACCCTTAGTCCCGCCCACTTACTTATAAATTAGAGGTAGCAAATTGGATAGGGCTCAAATCGGTCCCGGTCTAGAATAGGCTTCCCGTCACCGATGCTAGCGTAACCAGTCATGGTCCCAACCAAAATATCAAGGTGTAGTTCACCTTGGTCATAAACACTCCCTAGAATCAAGCCCAAAGCATTCCCAACTTTTTATTTCCACAAATCAATTTTAAAGGCAAAAATATCTCCAAATAAAGATCAATCTCTTATAGATAATATCTTATTAAAATCAAGGTTCTAATAATGTGAGAAGTGGTGTGGCGGCAAAGTCAAACCTCAAGCCTTAGAAGCCATGGCGGGTCATAGCGTTTTTTAATGCGTGACTTATGGCGGCAAATCTCTATATCATAAATATTATATAACATTAATATATGTTTTTATAGTATTACTCAATGAATCAATTATAATTAACAATTTAAATTTAGTTATATATTAAAAACTAACAAATAAGACATTAAAAAAATAAGTTAATATCAAATATCGTGTTACGAAAACCGCGCATTACACCATGGTGTGCCTTAGGCATAATGTGGCACGATGCATGAGCCTTATGCCACGGCCACCATGGCAGCTGTTGCGGCGAATTTTCAAACACTGATTAAAAGACACTTTAAAATCAGTAATTGGGTCATTTCAAATACACTTTAACTTTATTTTTCAAAATCATTTTTACAAAAAAGTGACATAAATGTTTTTATGATCACGATTTTTGAGATTTAGTATTCTAACACTTATAAAAACTTGAAAAACTTAAAAGAACTTGAAGGTTTTTGTAAAAGAAACTTGAAAATCTTGTAGAAATACCGGAAAATTTGATATATAGCTTATAAAAGCACATTTATTTAAAACCGAACCTATGTATAATTGGTCCTCGTCTTTGAGTCGGGCCGTGAAATTACCTAAAAATCGTAAATGGTTGAGGACCATAGAGCCGGTCTCAAATCGATCCCGGTCCTCCGGCAATCTCGGGCCCATTTGACCATCTCTTCTAAACATATGAATCCCAATATTTAAATTCACACAGCCCACTTTGTAGAGATTAAATCGAACTCATGGCGCCTCCATCAAAATATGAAAATAATACCACCAATTTGGGCCTGGTCAAGTGAAATCAAAAGCCCATAATAGTGTAATAATCAAAAGCCCATAATAGTATAATAATCAGTTAATCACAAAGAAACATGTTAAAATTTGAGTAAACTGATTTTGATTTTGAGCAAATGAAAAATGACTTTAGTGCAAATTAGATTTAAACCAACGTAGATATATAATGAAATGGAATTAATTTAGAGCAAACCTATAATTTACGTAAATAGAATTAATGAATACACTATAAGAAATGATATGGTTAGAAAATATGAAATCCATGAAAAAATAGACAAAAAAATCATAAGTTTTATTAAAAATTCATTAAGGCTATGTTTGGGACACTAGCTAATAACCCTCAGGCCTTTCTTTTTTTTCTTTCCTTTTATTTACTCCTTTTCTAATTAATTCTATTTGTTTTCTAATTGCTTTGAGTTTCCTAATTCCCTACTCCTATAAGGTTTTTCTTCTTATCCCAATTTAAACCCTCTAATATTGTATTTGTTTTTCATGCTTTGGATTATTATAAAATTTTTCTTCCGTGTGTCTAGACTTCTATCGATGCTTTCGCACTTTGTTCACTTAGATTTGATTTTGATAACAAATTATAAGCCAGCCAACCATAACTATGGGTGTTTTAGTATACGTAATTGACGTAAGCAAGTCATTGTTGCACATGGAAACAACTATTGGTGATAATACATGTTGATAAGTGCATTTTATGTACATAATTTTGTTAGTTTAAATTGCATTTTTTATTTTATTTATTAGTTTGTATATAGTTTGTATATAGATTTTATTTGATTTATAGTTAATTTTCATTTAATTATTGATTGAGGATATTACATTAGTATTTTGTGATTTTATTGGATTTTGATAGGTACTTTGAGTTAAAATGTTGATTTGAACGAAGATGGATTCCGAAGTATCTGATCAATCGATTACATGGTGGATTAGTTCAAGAAGAATGACACAAAGTTGGATCAAGTTTGAGATGAATAAACTATGAGAAGATTATTTGAAAGAAAAGAAATCAAATGGTCGTTTTTGAAGATGCTGCAAACTTCAAGGGGCTGTTTTGAAAATAGTTGTATAAATAAGTTACTAGAGGTTTTTTTCAAACCTCTCTTCTTCCCCCACGGCTTCGGCCGTTTCTTTTTCTTCCTTTTTTTTATTTTTAATTTTAGGTTTTAGTTTGATAATTAGGTTTAGATTTTTAATTCTTTTAGTTTACGAAGATGCAAGATGGGGATTGATAATGAAGTTGACAATCTCATGATCCTCACCCGTTGTATTGTATTCTTTTTCTCTATCCTTGTTAATTTTATGTTTTAGTTTAGTGTTCTTAATTGTATTTTATTGCTTTCGTAGTTTAGAAATGATTCTTAGAGAGTGACACTCCTTGGAACGTTATTTACAGTTTTCTTAGATTAATGTTATTGCTTTCGTTCTATTTATGTTTATGTTGTTTTGTAGTTTAGTTTCGTTCTTTTGGGTAATCGTTGCTTTGAATTGGTGTAGTGATATTGATCAATTGTTTTTATAACAAATATGGAGTTTTAAATTGATTGATTTTTACGTAACGATAGTTAACGGTTGGTTAATTGATTTTTATAAAATATTTGGTTAATTTGGTGAATTTTGATTTGAACGATAGTTTGATCTTAATTTGAGACTAAATGGATCAATGACTACGGTCCTAACATGAAAATAGTTAGGGACGTAGATTGGGGAAAATATTTGTTTTTATTCTTAATGTTTCTTTCTAATGTTCTCATACTGCGAAAGTAAGTATGAGTCTTGGTTTAGAAAAGCTTTTCCGCCTCAAAAGAGGGTTGAAGTAATTTTGTTTGACGAATCCTCATCATTACTAAAAAAAATTCGAAGTTGACATTACCCAATGTTCGGTTTAGCTGTTTTCATGTTTATTTATTTTGTGTCTAGTTATTAAAAAAAAATCAAAAGATTGATGACTTTCCCGTAGATAGGTCATAGTCCTGAATGATTCTATGTTTACTCCATTGCCTCCCCGTGATCGACCCGTATGCTACACACCCGTACGCTTGCAGTATAAATTTAAAACACATCAAGTTTTTGGCGCCGTTGCCGGGGAGGCAATCAGGCTAACATGGTCTTTGTTTTGGACTTACTAGTCTACGTCTTTATCTCATTTTTATGTTTCCCTTTTCTTTTCGTCTCTATTCACTAGGTAGCGTGTTTGATTTTTTTTTTCCTCCGTTAATCATTCTCTTTTTGCGGAGTTCAATTAATCATGCTTAATAGTGTCAAGTGACGGACCGTTGAGACGCGTTTTTTTTCATGATAGAGATAGTTATCACCATTAGAGGTGATGTGTGATACTAACTCAATTGTGTTTAATGCGTCTGACGTGTTAATTTTACATTTTACCCGGATTCGGTATTTTATATGTCAAGCCGGACATCACCGATCCTTCTTTCCCTACCCTTTGTTTAATTCTCGGCTTTGGATTGTGTAACCATTTTTTAAAATGAAAACACATTGGTTATCCGGTATATTTTATGTGTTTACACGATCCGTTCAAATCGGTGAGCAATTAAGTCAATCTTTTAATTTGCTCGAAACCGACATTTGTAACTCTTTTTCTATACTTTTTCTTTGGTTTGTTTTGAATTTTGAGGGGTTAAAACTTTCTGCCCGCTTTCCCGGCCGTGAAGAATCCTTCCCGGGCGGGAACACATTTATCAAAAAAAAAAAAAAACTGTTTTTTATGTATATAATATTTATAATTTTTTTTGTTTTTTGTATATAAAAAGAAAAAACAAAGATTAAAAAAAAAAAAGATTACGTTTATTTTTTTTTCTTTTCATTTTTTGTATATATTGTAAATAATTTTTTTAAACTCTCTTCGTATATATTATAATTTTTTTTGTATATATATTTTATTATAAAAAAAAACTAATTCTATCCTCACCCTTTCTCACTCTCCATCCCCTATCTAAACCTATTTTTTTTTCTCTCTCGGTATCTAACGTTGGCAACCGTCATCTCCCCATCGTGGCAACGCTGACAACCGCCAAATCTATTTTTCTTTCCTTTTTGTTTTGTTTGGTATTTTGCAGGTGATCAAGTGGCTCTAAAAGTTTCTAAGCATCAAAAAGAGACAAAGTCTTCAGTTTCTACACCCGGTAAATTCGTTCTTTTAATCGATCTGAATCTGTTGACATGTTATTTCATTTACGTGGTACTTGAGATGCATGATTTTTAGTCCCTTTACCCGTAGTCAAGCATTGAGGACTATGCTCCTCTTTGCTTGTGGGTGGGTGTTTTCTTCTTTTTCTTTTTCCCTTTTCTTTGCATATAGTTTTTTTTCTCTTATAGTGCGTTTAGTTTTTTAGGTTGCATATATAAAAAAACCAAAAAGATATTTGATTACTCTCCGATGTGTTAAGACTTGTAGTACACCGTGTTTCACTTGTAGTTTCGAGTCGTTTTGATTGTATGCTCACTACTCGCCATGTTGTTAAATGATTTTTTTTCTAGGAGTGATGATACTAGTTGTTACTTGCACACACTATCAAGCATGTTGTTCTACGTAACCTTTTAGGATTAGTTTGCATACCGTAGTCCCCCTACATTACACACGTGACTATAATGGATGGATTTACCTGGTGAGATTTTGGGACTTTATGGATTGACACATATATAATCAATCCCAATTCTCATTTCTTGTGTGTCACCTTCCATCGAGGTGCAGTTCTAGACTTTTGAATGGTTTTCGTCCAAAGTTATCACTTGTATACATAGAGGCCCTCGTTTCTTGAAAAATAAATCCAAAAAAAAAAAAAAAAAATTCAAATAAAAGTTTTCCCTTTTGTAACCCCATTTGAGCCTAACACTATCCATTTCTTTTGACAACCCAAAATACCCAAAAAGATGCACGTTAAGGATGATTCATTTTGAAAGATGCATGGATTTGGCATATAGTTTAGAATAAACACAAGCATAGCCTGTGAGTTTAGTTGAACCCCTAAAACAAGCATAGCTTGTGGGTTCACAAGCAAAAAAAAAAAGAACAAAAAAAAGTATCAACAAGAAAGAAAAAAAATAAGCCTCCAATCCATCAAAAACATTAAAAAAGGATCCCTTACGTGCATAAAAAAAAACCATCAACCGTTAAGCCTCCAACACCAATAATCAAGCCTAATCCCACCTTTGACCCAAACCGTACCCCAAAGCCCTCATTATATGTATTATTGTGACAAACTTTTGGACTTGAGAATAAATTCAACGGTGTCAAGATTGCATTCATTTGTCTCGATTGGGAAGGATTTGAGCGTAACGTCCCTATATACACATTTGTGAGCAAAGAGTGACACCGTGAGCTTCCATCCGTATAGATCACTATCCATTTCCCTAGTGGCTATGGTATGTTTGCAAAATCTTATTAGCTTGCGATTTCTTTTTTGCAATTTGCTTGATTGGTGTGTAGTGGTTAGACGCTTCGGTAGACATACATTCCTAGTTACTTTGCTTTAATCCAACTCATGGTTTTTAGTTGTGTATGTGATCCTAATGTTTGATTATGCTCTTTGAAATCATGGGATAACTCGTTTTGGCATCTTCAGAGGTTTTCGTTTTTTTTTTCTTATTTTTATTTTCTTTTCACCCGGTTTTGTTCTATTTCTTTCTTGGGGACAAGAAAGTTTAGCTTGTGGGTGGTTTGATAAGTGCATTTTATGTACATAATTTTGTTAGTTTAAATTGCATTTTTTATTTTATTTATTAGTTTGTATATAGTTTGTATATAGATTTTATTTGATTTATAGTTAATTTTCATTCAATTATTGATTGAGGATATTACATTAGTATTTTGTGATTTTATTGGATTTTGATAGGTACTTTGAGTTAAGATGTTGATTTGAACGAAGATGGATTCCGAAGTATCTGATCAATCGATTACATGGTGGATTAGTTCAAGAAGAATGACACAAAGTTGGATCAAGTTTGAGATGAATAAACTATGAGAAGATTATTTGAGAGAAAAGAAATCAAATGGTCATTTTTGAAGATGCTGCAAACTTCAAGGGGCTGTTTTGAAAATAGTTGTATAAATAAGTTACTAGAGGTTTTTTTCAAACCTCTCTTCTTCCCCCACGGCTTCGGCCGTTTCTTTTTCTTCCTTTTTTTTATTTTTAATTTTAGGTTTTAGTTTGATAATTGGGTTTAGATTTTTAATTCTTTTAGTTTACGAAGATGCAAGATGGGGGATTGATAATGAAGTTGACAATCTCATGATCCTCACCCGTTGTATTGTATTCTTTTTCTCTATCCTTGTTAATTTTATGTTTTAGTTTAGTGTTCTTAATTGTATTTTATTGCTTTCGTAGTTTAGAAACGATTCTTGGAGAGTGACACTCCTTGGAACGTTATTTACAGTTTTCTTAGATTAATGTTATTGCTTTCGTTCTATTTATGTTTATGTTGTTTTGTAGTTTAGTTTCGTTCTTTTGGGTAATCGTCGCTTTGAATTGGTGTAGTGATATTGATCAATTGTTTTTATAACAAATATGGAGTTTTAAATTGATTGATTTTTACGTAACGGTAGTTAACGGTTGGTTAATTGATTTTTATAAAATATTTGGTTAATTTGGTGAATTTTGATTTGAACGATAGTTTGATCTTAATTTGAGACTAAATGGATCAATGACTACGGTCCTAACATGAAAATAGTTAGGGACGTAGATTGGGGAAAATATTTGTTTTTATTCTTAATGTTTCTTTCTAATGTTCTCATACTGCGAAAGTAAGTATGAGTCTTGGTTTAGAAAAGCTTTTACGCCTCGAAAGAGGGTTGAAGTAATTTTGTTTGACGAATCCTCATCATTACTAAAAAAAATTCGAAGTTGACATTACCCAATGTTCGGTTTAGCTGTTTTCATGTTTATTTATTTTGTGTCTAGTTATTAAAAAAAATCAAAAGATTGATGACTTTCCCGTAGATAGGTCATAGTCCTGAATGATTCTATGTTTACTCCATCGCCTCCCCGTGATCGACCCGTATGCTACACACCCGTACGCTTGCGGTATAAATTTAAAACACATCACATGTGAACAAGTCACCTTTGCACTTTGAAGCCATATGGTGATACATCAACTTTTTCATGTCATAACCGAATCTATATTTATTGATAACAAGGTGAAAGAGAGAAAAACAAAAAACAAAATCGCATACATTATACGATAACACTAGAAAACATGACACCAAAATAGTTACACTTGGAGAAGCATATTAACCACCTCAGTCATCGTGGGTCTCTTATCCCGATCATCCTTGGTACATTGAAGGGCAATTCTAACCATATTTTCCATGACGATATGATCATATTTGCCGTATACCGAAGGATCTACAATTTCTTCGACCCATGATTCCATTCTACTATCAAATTCTTGAATCTTATCTTTCACCCAGTCAATTAGCAAAAACTCTAGCTTCCCATTTTCATTGCTTGTATGATACTTGGCTGCTGGACTCCGACCTGTTATCATCTCCAAAATTACCACCCCGTAGCTAAAGACATCAACTTTTGATGTAACCGGAAAATTAAGCACCCATTCGGGGGCCATGTAACCTCTAGTCCCCCTTATCATGGAGAAGTTCATTTGCTCAATCCTACTTCTCTCGAGAAGTTTGGACAAACCAAAATCTGCTACCTTAGGTTTATAGTTAGCATCCAACAGTATATTATGTGGTTTCACATCACAATGTAGAACCCATTCCAAACACTCTTCATGTAAATAAGCCAGTCCTTTTGCAGTACCTCTTGCAATATCGAACCTTGTCTCCCAATCAAGCTTACCAACTCCCAAGTTTTCAGCCAACGATCCATTCTTCATATACTCATAAACCACAAGCCTATGCTTTCCTTCAATACAATAGCCCCATGTCTCTATCAAGTTCATGTGATTCAGCCTCCCAATCGTATTTATCTCGGCTTGAAATTCAGCTTCCCCTTGAGGATTAGTGTTCTTGAGCTTCTTGATTGCTACAATCCTGTTATCTGACAACTTGCCTTTATACACAATGCTATCACCACCTCTCCCTATTTCTTCACTGAATTTGGATGATGCCTTCTTCAACTCAGCATATGTGAACTTTCTAAATGCTATGGCACCAAAAAATTTACTTTGATCATTTGTAGATAAGTTTTTGCGACTACAATACCAGAAAAATGATATACATATGATCTCAATAAATCCGATTATGCATCCAAAAACTAGCAAGGATCCAAGTGGAAAGATATCATGTTTGTTTTCATTAGACCGTACTAAGGGTGTCCTCACTAGCTTAGGCCAGCTAAAGTTTGATTGGCTTATGGTTCTCTGATGAAAGGATGATACTAACCTCTTTGGAAGCTTGATGTATGTCGAATTATTGTACCCCAGTTGATACCCGTTGTGTAGTGAAGTCTTTATGTAGCAAAAATTGCCTATCTCGCCCTCTCTCCATCCAAATTGGAATCCCTTGCAAGTCCTCTCGTGCAAGCAACCATTTTTGCAAGCATCTAGAGTGACATAGCCTAAGAAGCTATAGTCGTGACCATAGAATTCCACATGACGAAGAAAAATGAAATCACAATCATCTTGTATGCATGGCTCAAAGTCAGGTTCACACCCATAACTCCAATCTACAGAATTCACCATTTTGTACCCATGTAAGCAAGTGCATTTCCTGCCAGAATTTTGAGAATAAATGCAGAGGCTGTTTGGTCCACAAATACCATGAATCTTGCAAGAATGAGAAAAGGCTTGCCATTGAACTTCCATCTTCTTTCTGTTTTCATGCTCAACAAGAGTATAAACTCTTAAATTACCGTCTACGTCAAGCCTCATTATTCTTTGTGGACCTAACCCAAAATCAGCAGAGAATAAATGAAAACCATCTGATGAGTTGAATTCACCATTAGAATGAAGGCTTGCTTTTCGAGCATCTCTATATGGGTATCTCATAGCATCCCAAACTGTTAACTTGGGATCAGGCCAAAAGACAGAAGTTACTTCTTGACCGCTATAACTAACACAAAGAATGTTATCGTTATCGAAAAAGAGATTATAGAAACCTGAACTGTAATTCGTAAAACTTCTTGAAGAAACAAGTTGTGTGTTTTTAGTGAAGGGTTGATAAGGAAGAAGGGTATTTGTTGGATAATCAAAGCTTTGCCAAAGAGGTTGTCCTCCTACATGCAACACAAGGTTACCTGTGTCATTGAGGTGCAATTGTACTGATGGAGAGTTTGACTTTGTATTGGTGGACCATAAAATGTACCAGCCAGCATCTTGCAAAACAAGATTCCCATCTTCCCATAAAGACAACTTTGAATGCTTTCTGTTTACCGGTGCATCTCGGTTAGCCATCCAAACCACGGTGCGATCCTCAGGTGTGGCTGCTTGGTCTGTGAACCACACTGCGAAATAAGCATTCTCTCCGAATTGATGAAAACCAGCCGTGAAAAGTCCGTTCAGCGAAACCAAAAGATCATCTTTGTTATCAACAGAAAGCGATGAGCCTTGAGTTAAGCCAGGGCCTGGGAAAAAAGAGGAAAACGATGTTGGTATTTGCAATAATGTTGTTACAAAAAGAAGAAGAACTTGAAATGATGTAGCCATTTTCAAAGGTTATGGAGGAGATGTGCAAGTACTCTTACATTTATATCTAATTACTATCATTATAAAAAATCTTATTAAAAAGACTAAATTTTTAAAATTCGACTAAGAGAAGCATCAAGTCTTCTCTTTTTAGCCTTTTCTTTGTGGATTATTACTAGGAAAAGAAAGACGTTATTAAACATATATTTAACATATGATTTAATATCTAATATTTAGATATGACAATACTAAACTTAATTTTTGTAAGGTTTTCATAGCAAGGTTTTCAAAATAGTTGTATTAAATGCTTTTGATTTCAAGTTTTTGATTAGTTTTAGTTTATCTTATTTGGTTTTTAGGAATCAGCATATTTTCGAATTTTGTAACAGTTTTTGTTAAATATTTGTATAGTATAGGGATCCTCTGTGTAACTTATCTCTTTATATATTGTTGTCAATACACGTGTCCCCAGTCAAGGGGTTTTCCACATATTCTCACATGGTATCAGAGTCAAGGTCTATCACTTTAGGACTGACACGCCGGCACTCTCCTGGCCCTCTCGTGGCCCTTCTTGGCCCTCCATCTAGCCTCGTTGGAGGGGGCGTGTTAGAGTCCCACATCGGCTAGACTTAGACCTAATCTTCACTATATATGTTGAAACCCCCTCTTCTCTCCTCAAGAGCTCTTTTAAAGATTAATCTAGAGGTTCCACATATTATCACAGTTTATGTAACTTAAAATACCTTGCCAAATAAAAAATGAAAAATGAAAAAGAAATAGCAAGAATAGTTGACTACAAAAGTCCTTTTTTAATATTTTTAGTATTATTAATATTATACTTCTACATCAAAGTTGTTGTCACAGTTTTATTTAATTACGCTGCAAAATAATAATATATTTTTTATTCTACACCTAATAAGTTTTTGTATTTTGTTTTCATTAAAAAAAATGTCAAATTATTTGATCAAAAAGTGAGTAGTGTTGGGTCATAGTGTACACCTAACTCCAAACAACGTTAGACGTCATTAAGTACAATAATAGTCTTTGTGGTTTATATTTTATTTTGACGTTGGTAAAATAACCTTAAATGAAGAATATTTTCAGTCTTCTCTCCTTTTTGTAGTAGAAAAACAAAAACAAAAAGGATTATTAAAACAATTCATATAATTATATTTGTTCATGTGTGTGTGTTTATATGTATGTAGTAGTTGTGTGTGTGGCTCTATGATGCAACTAAATGTGTTGGGTTTTTGAAGTTACTACTGCTAGAAGAGAATTAATGTTGCTGATGGATTACTACTGTTGGTTACTACTGCTAGTTAGTGTTAGTTACTACTGCTAGTGTTAATTATACTGCTAGTTACTACTGCTCGTCCGGGATAAGGAAAGAATATTACTTGGAGATAAAGACAAAGACTTGAAGATAATTATGGAATGAATTCTAGAGATATATTTTTTATGGAATGAAGATAATTACCAAGATTCTGAAGATAATGAAGATTTAGAAGATCAATTTATTTTTTGTAATTATCTTTGTAATCAAGTCTTGTATAAATAGATTAGTTGTCTAGTCTATTAGAGATGAATTGAGAGATTTGTGAGTGATAGAAAAATTTTAGCCTCAAGATTATTCTTGATCCCTACAATAGAGAAGTATTGTACGTTTGTTTGAATTTGTTCAAGCAAATTGGGGCTTTGTTTGTAATCATTCGATAGAAAAGCAATTCCAAAAGCAATTCAATTTCAATTCATTCTTGTTTTCTTGTTGTTAAATATTAAGGTGTTATTCCGCGACTTCCTTAATATCTTGGTTCTTATTCTTTCTTGTTACGAATTTCGAACCTGACAAAATGTATAGGTTCTAGTGCACAAAGACATTTTCTAAGAAATAAAACATATACTTTATTCCATCTTATACAAAATGTAAGAACCACATAAAACAAAGTGGTGCTAATGCGTGTAAATACATATTCTCAGTTTCTCACTTGTCAAAATTGAAAAATTTTCATCTAGCACCATATGATATAGGGAGGTTTCAAACATTAAGGAGGTATTTTAGAGATCTTTGGAGACGAAAAAAAAAACAGTCTCGGAAGAAGTTTGTAATTGGGCGTTGAAAGCTAGAAAGCAATCGTTTATGTGACTTACCCTGAGACTTTCATTCGGTTAGCTTAATTTAAATTCTTTTTTTTTCTCTTTTAATTTTTCTTTTCTAATTATAATTATAATTATTTAGTTTTATTGTGGAGTTTAGGTTTAGAATTATATTTAATTTCATAGTTATCTTTTTATAGTTTAAAGTTATAAATAAGTCTTATAGTTTCTTGATGTAATTATCACTTAATCATATTATTTAATGTTAAACTTCATCCCTAGTTTTTATAAGAGTTTTTCTCTTATTTTTCGGGTACTATGTTGGTCTCGTTTTGTTTTAGATTTAAACGTTTGTCGATCGTTCCGCGTTTTTCCTAATGCGTCAGTTGGTATCAGAGCACAAACTTGCTTTTACCACAACCATCGCCACAATATCAACCATCTTTGACAATCAAATCAACCGCAACAAAATTGGGTGTGAGCGACTTGCTAAGCAACCCAAGTTGCATGGTAAGTCACATAAGTCTATTTCACGGTTAAAAACTGTTTTCGACTAGGGTCTTAGATCAGGCTGATTTTGACCATCTCTATTCTTTCCCACGTAACTATAAATTAGAGATAGCCAAAAATCTGTCTTGTGTTAGGCCCAAATCAGTCCCGATCCTAAATAGGCTTCTTGTCTTTAGTGTCTAAGTAAACACCTTCTAGAATCACGTCCAAACTCAGTCCCACCTTCTTATTTCCATAAATCAATTTTAAATGCAAAAATATCTTCAAATAAAATTTATCAATCTTTTTTAATAATATCTTGTTGAAACACAATTTAAAATCACTAATTAGGTCATTCAATCACATTTTAAGTTATTTTTAAATCTTTTTTACCCAAAATTGTCAAAAGTGTTTTTATAATAATATTTTTGAGATTTAGTATTGTAACGTTTATAACAAATTGAAAAACTTTAAAAAACTTGAAGTTTTGTGTTAAAAAACTTGAAAATCTTGTAAAGAAAATTGAAAAACCTGATATATAGCTTATAAAAGTAAAAACATTTGTTTAAATCGAGCTTATGTATAATTGGTCCCGGTTTCGTAACCCATCCCGAGCTGGGCCGTGAATTTACCTAAAAATCGTAACCAATTAAGCCGTTAGGCCGATCTCAAATCTGTCGTGGTCCTTGTCCTCTGCTGATCTCGGACCAGACTCATCTGACCATTTCTACTAGATGTGGCAAAAAACCGTGGCTGGGATGATTATAACCGGCTATAAATCTGGCCGGTTAGAAACAATAAATATCTTGACCGGTTTAGGTTACAGGCAGCTTAGGGTTAGAGTGATTTAGCATAGTGTATAACCGCTTAATGACTGATTACAAATTGGTTAAGAGTTATTTTTTTAATCAATAAAATTTATAATTGATTATATAATATTTTTTTTTGAAAAAATTGGGTTACTCATGTACACTTTAAAAATACATTTTATTATACTTTCAAATTAATTACATCAATTACGAATACGAGTCGAGATCACAAATTATAGCGATAACTGTTTGTGTTTTTTGTGTTTTGCAACTTGGTTTCTAATACACTGCACAACTTATTTATAGTGTGTTTAGGGGATTGAAATGAACAAAAAAAAACTATATTGAAAAAAAAAAGTAAGAAAAACAGCTAGTATAACGGATATATAATGGCTAGAGGTTATAGCCAGTTAGACAAAAAAACCAAAAACATTAACAGGTTACGATTTTCGATTAATTAACAAGTTACTCACCAAACCAATTATAACAGATTAAAAGTCGAGTCGGTTACCGATTAACTGATTAAATCAGGTCGGGCCCATTTGGCCACCTCTAAAATTATTCTCTACTGTATATATGGATCCTAATATTTAAATTAATACAGCCCACCATGCAGAGATAAAATCCAACTCATTGCGCCATAAAATTGAGCCTATGTATAATTGGTCCTTGTCTCCAAGTCGGGCCATGAAATTACCTAAAAATCGTAAATGGTTAAGGACCACAGAGCCAGTCTTAGATCGATCCTGGTCCTCTGGCAATCTCGAGCCAAATCAGACCCGTTTGACCATCTCTACCCCCAATATTTAAATTCACACAGCCCACTTTGTAGAGATTAAATCGAACTCATTGCGCCATCTCCATCAAAATATGAAAATAATATCACCAATTGGGCCTGATCAGGTGAAATCAAAAGCCCATAATAGTATAATAATCACAAAGAAACATGTTAAATTTTGAGTAAACTCTGATTTTGAGCAAATGAAAAATGACTAGACAAGTTTAGTGCAAATTAGATTTAAAACCAACGTAGATATATAATGAAATGGAATTAATTTAGAGCAAACCTATAATTTAGGCAAATAGAATAAATGAATAATGAATACACTATAAGAAATAATATGGTTAGAAAATATGAAATCCATGAAAAAATAGACAAAAAAAACATAAGTTTATTAAAAATTCATTAAGGCAATGTTTGGCACACCAGCTAATATCAGTATTCAGTCAGGCCTTTCTTTTTTTCTTTTCCTTTTATTAACTCCTTTTCTAATTAATTCTATTTGTTTTCTAATTGCTTTAAGTTTCCTAATTCCTAGTCCTATAAGGTTTTTCCTCTTATCCTAATTTAAACCCTCTAATATTGTATTTGTTTTTCATGCTTTGGATTACTATAAAATTTCTCTTCCAAGTGTCTAGACTTCTATCGATGCTTTCACACTTTGTTCACTTAGAGAACATGATACTTAAATAGTTACACCTGGAGAAGCACGTTAACTACCTCAGTCATCGAGGGTCGCTTATCCTGGTCATCCTTGGTACATTGAAGGGCAATTCTAACCATATTTTCCATGACAATATGATCGTATTTGCCATATACTGAAGGATCTACAATTTCTTCAACCCATGGTTCCATTCTACTGTCAAATTCCTGAATCTTATCTCTCACCCAGTCAATTAGCAAAAACTCAGGCTTGCCATTTTCATTGCTTGTATGATACTTGGCTGCTGGACTCCGACCTGTTATCATCTCCAAAATTACCACCCCGTAGCTAAAGACATCAACTTTTGATGTAACCGGAGAATTGAGCACCCATTCGGGGGCCATGTAACCTCTAGTCCCCCGTATCATGGAGAAGTTCATTTGGTCAATCCTACTTCTCTCGAGAAGTTTGGATAAACCAAAATCTGCTACCTTAGGTTTATAGTTAGCATCCAACAATATATTATGTGGTTTCACATCACAATGTAGAACCCATTCCAAACACTCTTCATGTAAATAAGCCAGTCCTTTTGCAGTACCTCTAGCAATATCGAACCTTGTCTCCCAATCAAGCTTACCAACTCCCAAGTTTTCGGCCAACGATCCATTCTTCATATACTCATAAACCACAAGCCTATGCTTTCCTTCAATACAATAGCCCAACGTCTCTATCAAGTTCATGTGATTCAGCCTCCCAATCGTATTTATCTCGGCTTGAAATTCAGCTTTTTGATTGCTACAATCCTTTTATCTGACAACTTGCCTTTATACACAATGCTATCACCACCTCTCCCTATTTCTTCACAGAAATTGGATGATGCCTTCTTCAACTCAGCATATGTGAACTTTCTAAATGTTGTGGCACCAAAAAATTTACTTTGATCATTTGTAGATACGTTTTTGCGACTACAATACCAAAAAAATGATATACATATGATCTCAATAAATCCGATTATGCATCCAAAAACAAGCAAGGATCCAAGTGGAAAGATATCATGTTTGTTTTCATCAGACCGAACTAAGGGTGTCATCACCACGTGTGGCCAACTAAAGTTTAATTGGCTACTGGTTCTCTGATGAAAGGATGATACTAACCTCTTTGGAAGCTTGATGTATATCGAGTCATTGTACCCCATTTGATACCCGTTGTATAGTGAAGTCTTTATGTAGCAAAAATTGCTTATCTTGCTCTCACTCCATCCAAATTTGAATCCCTTGCAAGTCCTTTCAAGCAAGCATTCCTTTTTGCAAGTATCAAGAGTGATGTTGCCAGAGAAGCTAAGATGGTGACCATTGAATTCCACATGATGAAGAAAAATGAAATCACAATCATCTTGTATGCATAGCTCAAAGTCAGGTTCACACCCATAACTCCAATCTACAGAATTCACCATTTTGTACCCATGTAAGCAAGTGCATTTCCTGCCAGAATTTTGAGAATAAATGCAAAGGCTGTTTGGTCCACAAATACCATGAATTTTGCAAGAGTGAGAAAAGGCTTGCCATTGAACTTCCAACTTCTTTTTGTTTTCATGCTCAACAACAGTATAAACTCTTAAATTACCATCTATGTCAATCCTCATTATTCTTTGTGAATCTGATCCAAAATCAGCAGACAAGAAATGAAAACCATCTGATGAGTTGAATTCACCATTAGAATCAAGGCTTGCTTTTCGAGCATCTCTATATGGGTATCTCATAGCTTCCCCAACTGTTAACTTGGGATCAGGCCAAAAAACAGAAGTTACTTCTTGACCACTATAACTAAGACAAAGAATGTCATCGTTATCGAAAAAGAGATTATAGAAACCCGAACTGTAATTCGAAAAACTTCTTGAAGAAACAAGTTGTGTGTTTTTAGTGAAGGGTTGATAAGGAAGAAGGGTATTTGTTGGATAATCAAAGCTTTGCCAAAGAGGTTGTCCTTCTCCATGCAGCACAAGGTTACCTGTGTCATTGAGGTACAATTGCACTGATGGAGAGTTTGACTTTGTATTGGTGGACCATAAAATGTACCAGCCACCATCTTGCAAAACAAGATTCCCATCTTCCCATAAAGACAACTTTGAATGCTTTCCGTTTACCGGTGCATCTCGGTTAGCCATCCAAACCACGGTGCAATCCTCAGGTGTGGCTGCTTGGTCTGTGAACCACACTGCGAAATAAGCATTCTCTCCGAATTGATGAAAACCAGCCGTGAAAAGTCCGTTCAGTGAAACCAAAAGATCATCTTTGTTATCAACAGATAGCGATGAGCCTCGAGTTAAGCCGGGGCCCGGGGAAAAAGAGGAAAATGATGTTGGTATTTGCAATAATGTTGTTACAAAAAGAAGAAGAACTTGAAATGATGTAGCCATTTTTAAAGGTTATGGAGGAGATGTGCAAGTACTCTTACATTTATATCTAATTACTATCATTATAAAAAAAATCTTATTAAAAAGACTACATTTTTTAAATTCGACTAAGAGAAGCATCAAGTCTTCTCTTTTTAGCCTTTTCTTTGTGGATTATTACTAGGAAAAGAAAAACGATATTAAACAAATATTTAACATATGATTTAATATCTAATATTTAGATATGACAATAGTATAC
Source organism: Centaurea solstitialis (assembly GCA_030169165.1). Lineage (NCBI taxonomy): Eukaryota > Viridiplantae > Streptophyta > Magnoliopsida > Asterales > Asteraceae > Centaurea > Centaurea solstitialis. Next base: position 666,734 of record CM058045.1, read on the forward strand.
TTAATTTTAGTTTGTAAGGTTTTCTTAGCAAGATTTTCAAAATCGTCTATTAAATGCTTTTTGATTTCAAGTTTTTGATTAGTTTTACTTTTATCTTATTACGTTTTATAAGGCTATGAATACCACATCAATTTTGAGCTTAAATCGAAATCGTTTCATCAGCTTTCAGCATTCTACCCTCAAACTACTTTCAATCCAAATACTAAGAATAGTTGACTACAAAAGTCCTTTTTTAATACTATTAATATTATATTTCTACATCAAAGTTGTTGTCACAGTTTTATTTATTTACGCTGGAAAAAGGTAATATATTTTTTATTCTACCTTATAAGTTTTTGTGTTTTGTTTTCATCAAAGATGTCAAAATATTTGATCAAAACTTGAGTAATGTTGGGTCATACTCTACACCTAACTCCACTCTCCAAACAATGTTAGACGTAATAGTCTTTGTGCTTTATATTTTATTTTGACGTTAGTAAAATATCGTTAAATGAAGAATATTTTTAGTCTTCTATCTTTTTTATTGTAGAAACAAAACCAAAAAGGATTACTAAAACAATATATATATGTGTGTGTTTGTGTTAGTATGTATATATGTAGTAGTTGTGGTCCTGTGATGCAACCAGATACAAAATTGAATAAATGTACAAATTCTAGTGCACAAAGACATTTTCTGCGAAATTACTTTATTCCATGTTATACAAAATGTAAGAACGTATAGAAAACAAAGTGGTGCTAATGCGTGTAAACGCATATTGTCACTTGTTAAAACTGAATTTTTCAGCTAACATCATGTGATCTAGGGAGGTTTTAAGCGTTAAGGAGGTATTTTAGAGATCTTTGAAGACGAGAAAACAATTGCGGAAGAAGTTTGTAATTGAGCGTCGAAAGCTAGAAAGCAATCGTTTATGTGACTTACCCCGAGACTTGAGTCACGTGCATGTGTTGAGCTATATACAGATTGTGTTAAATTCTTTGTTTTATTATTGGTGATCAAAGAACAAGTCGGTAATCAAAAACAAGAAAGGATGTAGTTATCATGCGGCTAGCCGGCTACCATGCAAAATGCCAAGCACTCCATGGTTGACCATAACTTCTAGTGTTGGCCACACATGTATACCACGATTCATGTTTCATTCGATTAGCTTAATTTAAAATTCTCTTTTATTTTTTTTCCGTTTAATTTAATTTTCTATTTTCTATTTCTATTTTTTATTATAATTATAATTATTTAGTTTTATTGTGGAGTTAAGTTTAGGATGATATTTAATTTTATAATTATCTTTTTTTAGTTTAAGATTATAAATAAGTTTTATAGTTTTATGATGTAATTATCAATTTAACATTATCCAATGTTAAATTTTGTCCTTAGTTTTTATAAGAGCTTTTTCTCTCATTTTCAAGTTCTACGGATGGATACCACGATTCATATTTCATTTGATTAGCTTAATTTAAAATTCTTTTTCTTTTTCAATTAATTTTCTTTTTTATTTATAATTATAATTATTTAGTTTTAAAGTGGAGTTAGGTTTAGGAGTATATTTAATTTCATTATCTTTCTCTAGTTTAAGATTATAAATAAGTTTTATAGATTTCTGGTGTAGTTATCAGTTAATCATATTATCCAATGTTAAATTTTGTCTCTAGTTTTTATAAGAGTTTTTCTCTTATTTTGTGGGTTCTACATTGGTTTTGTTTTCTTTTGGATTTAAGCGTTTGTTGATCTTTCTGTGTTTTTCCTAGTACGTCATTTGGTATTAGAGCACAAACTTTATTGTCTCTTCACCTTCGAGATGGCAAAACAACCACCATCGCCACCACCACTGACCCGAGAAGGTCTAAACGAGGTCACAATAGCTTTTACCAAAATCCTCACCACTCTATCAACCAACTTCGTCAGTCAAATCAACCCCAACAAAATTGGGTGTGAGGACTTGCTACGCGATCCAAGTTGCATGGTAAGTCACATAAGTCTATTTCGCGGTTAAAAACTGTTTTCGACTAACTTGGGTCTTAGATCAGGTTGATTTTGACCATCTCTATTCTCGCCCATGTAATTATAAGTTAGAGATAACCAAAAATCGGCCTTGTGCTAGGCCCAAATCAGTCCCGGTCCTAAATAGACTTCTCAAGTGTCTGAGTTAGCACTCCCTAAAATCGGGTCCAAACCTAACCCAGCTTTTTTATTTACATAAATCAATTTTAAATGCAAAAATATATTCAAATAAAAATATATTTTTTTCAATATCTTATTGAAATACATTTTAAAATTACTAATTGGGTCATTCAATCACCCTTTAAATTATTTTTAAATCATTTTTACCCAGAATTGTCAAAAGTGCTTTTATAGCTATGATTTTTGATATTTAGTATTGTAACATTTATAACAAATTGAAAAACTTTAAAAACTTAAAGTTTTGAGTTAAAAAACTTGAAAAACTTGCAAAAAAATTGAAGAACCTGACCTGATATATTCCTTATAAAAAGTAAAAACATTTGTTTAAATCAAGCCTAAGAATAATTGGTCCCGGTTCCGTAACCCATCCCGAGCCGAGCCGTGAATTTACCTAAAAATCGTAACCAATTAAGTTGTCAGGTCGGTCTTAAATCTGTCGAGGTCCTTGTCCTTTGCGGATCTCGGACTAGACTCATATGGCCATCTCTACTAGACGTGGCCAAAAACCGTGCCTGAGACGATATAACTGGCTATAAATCCAGCCGGTTAAAAACAATAAATCTCTTGACCAGTTTCGGTTACGGGCCGCTTACGGTTAGAGTGATTTAGCATAGTAACCGGTTTAGGTTATGTATAACCGGTTAATTTTGACCGGTTAAGGACTGACTACAAATTGCTTAAGAGTTGTTTTTTAATTAATAAAATTTTTGATTAACTACAAAAATATTTTTTAAAAAAATTGGTCAAGTACACTTTAAAAATACAATTTATTATACTTTCAAATTAATTACATCAATTGCGAAAAACGAATACGAGTCAAAATCACAAATAATAGCGAGAGCTGTTAGTGTTTTTTGTGTTTTGTAACTTGGTTTCTAACCCCATACACTACACAACTTATTTATAGTGCGTTTGGGGGTTGAAATGAAAAAGAAAAAACTATATTTGAAAAAAAAAAGTAAAAAGAACGGTTGTATAATGGATTATAATGGCTAGAATTTTTAAATATCATTGATTACGGTTATAACAGGTTATACAAAAAACCCAAAAACCTTAACAGAGTATGATTTTCGATTAACTAACAGATTAGTTACTGAAACATGTTAAAAGTGGGACCGATTACCTATTAACCGATCAAATCGGGCCGGTTCAGATCCATTTGACTATCTCTAATCTCTACTAAATATATGGATCCTAATACTTAAATTAATACAACCCACTTTGTAGAGATAAAATCCAACTCATTGCGCCATCTCCATTCTTCACCAAATAAATAAATAATACCACCAATTGGGCCGGATCAAGTGAAATCCAAAAGCCCATAATAGTATTATATCGGTGTGACAATTGATATAGAAACATATTAAAATTTTGTTAACAAGAAAATAAAACGGAAGATAATTAAGTTTGTAAAAAAAGGTAAATTACAAGAAACGTTTGGTTTGTTTATTATAAGAAACGTTTAAAAAGAGATGTGTTTATAAAAAAAATCATGTTTTTATAACAAGTATTACATAAAATAGCTAATACAATATATTATTTAAAAATGTTATAAAAGAGTTTTTAAAAATATTCAAAAGCTACCTATAATCTAATACAATATATTTATGAGGTTCTCTATAAACACATGCACTCTATTAAACGATGCATTGGGATCTTTATAAATTCTTGTAATGCCATAAACCATGCTTTTGTATCGTAGCTTTTAGAAAATTCTAATTTGAAAAACATTTTTACAAATTTCTTATTTAATAAACCACAATAGAACCAATTTTATATTCATTTTATTGTCAAACAGATTAAATATAGTCACAAACTAGTACTTTAATCTAGAACACAAAATTTTAAAAGTTGATTTTTCAAAATAAAAATAAAAGCAGAGTTTTATCCAATTTGATTCACTTTCTCTATTAATTATAAAAAGTTTTACATTTTTAATTCAATACTTACAATTTAAAATTGTTAGTTATTAATTATTAACTTCAATAATGTTAAAAAACATAAGGTTTCAATTTCCCCATTCACATTTATGAAACAAAATACAGCAGCCACGACGTTGACCACTAGCTTGTCTGTCTACACCAACACCACTTGCCTTCAAAAGACAAAGACTTTCCTTTGATTACTACTTCTCTCATTCATTTCCCTTTTTCTCAAGTTTAAAGAATTTAATAATTTTTTTAAACGATAGATAAATTTACACACACTTCCATGGTATCCGGGTATTTATTCAGACACCCGACTAATCCACGTCGGTCTCAAACCGGCCTGAAGGACGGTGCGGAACCCGGGTACTCCACTTCCTACCGCGGGATTTTGAACCCGGGTAGCGAGGCATATTATCTACTGACTTTCAAAGATGTTACCTCTATCATCGGACCATTTTTTTTTATCAAATTTGGCAAAGAAACAAAGATAAATTACACTTGTTATTTTGTTTGAAAAACTAAGAACAACAACTCATACAAAAGATTAAATAATAAACAAGTAATCAACTCACATTTACATCCACACCACTTTATATTTTGAAATTAGGACCTAATTTTTTACTTCATGATGTGACAAATTAAGCTTCAAAAATATGTTAAGATGAAAGCCATTGCTCGAATACCACTTATTGGAATTGAACATAATTTTTTAAGTGATAATTAGCTTACCAATAGCTATAGAGAATGTCTAGCCCAATAAATGTTATTACAACAAAGTATACAAGATTTGATTGCTTAAAAGAATCTTCTCCATTACCTTTCTATTATATGATGATACTAAAGTCATACACCCCATGATAAAGGCAATTTTATTGACAAACTAGCGAGAAGCTAGAGCAATACAAGAAGACATAGTGATAGCCGGATTACAGATCCAATTCTCCCAATACAAAAGCTAATCGCTCTTAGAAATAGATATGCTTAACCACAAATATAAGAACTGCTTCTAATCACTAAACCGAACATCATCATATACAAACCATGATAAGTTATAGTTCAAGATCATTAATTAAACCGAACATCATCATATTTGATTTTATAATTTAATTAAAAAGGCTTTCTTGATCACAATAATAAAAAAAATTCTTGATTAACTAAAATAATAGAAGTTAGAAGTCAAATAAACCGAGTGGACCTATCGAATATAACACGTGGAATTAACTACCCATCGTTCTATATGATTTATTTTGTATTATAACACCAATAATAAATTATCATAACGACAAGACTCATAATGGAATTTATGACTTCCTTCTTCCTTAGAGAAAGTTCCACCAAAATTGTCATCCATTATAAAACCCAATTTTGAAAATCAACACCAAAAGAGTCACAATATTCTCCTTCAAATTCAGTCGCCTAAACCAAACCCACAAACCACCGTCCACCACCAACCATGGCCCTCCAACCACCACCGGCCACCGCCTACCTACCCGACCTTCCGGCAGTGCCCGATTGGCTCAACAAAGGCGACAACGCCTGGCAGCTAACGGCCGCCACCTTCGTGGGCCTCCAAAGCATGCCGGGCCTCATCATTCTTTACGCTTCCATCGTCAAAAAGAAATGGGCGGTCAACTCCGCCTTCATGGCCCTCTACGCCTTTGCCGCTGTCCTCATCTGCTGGGTGCTCCTCTGCTACCGCATGGCTTTTGGTGACGAACTCTTGCCCTTCTGGGGCAAGGGTGCGCCAGCTTTGGGCCAGAAGTATCTGGCCCGTCAAGCCAGGGTGCCTGAGAGCACCCATTATAGGGACAACGGCGAAGTTGAATCCCCAATAAACCAGCCGCTTTACCCAATGGCTACGCTGGTTTATTTTCAGTTTACTTTTGCAGCTATCACGATGATTTTGGTGGCGGGGTCCGTGCTTGGGCGGATGAATATTAGGGCGTGGATGGCTTTTGTACCGTTGTGGCTGGTGTTTTCGTACACGGTGGGTGCATTTAGTTTGTGGGGTGGTGGTTTTTTGTACCATTGGGGTGTTATTGACTATTCTGGTGGCTATGTGATTCATCTGTCATCAGGGATCGCTGGTCTCACTGCTGCTTATTGGGTACGTATATCTTTAACATCCTATTTTTACGTTATAGTTTCTATCATTCACAAATTGGTAGTGATGTGATCATTTGCGAGTTTGAGCTGGAAATGGGTCGCACCTAACCTAATCTTAGGTTCAAAAGGTCCTAATATAGTAAAGTTAAGGTTTTCTTTGCGAGATTAATAAGTTACGAAATTATATTTCTATCTTTTATATTTGCTCATTAATATTAATAGCGGTTATGGGTTTGCCAATATTTTTTTGATAATGGTTGTGATGGTTTTGGATGAGCTTCTTTTTTAATCTTGGTGAACCTTCCTAGAAAAGACGTTGAATGTTCACGTAAAAAAAAAAGTCAAATCTTCGTGTGAAAAAACTAACCGAGCTTTTATTTGAAAAACATAAAAATGATAGCAAGCCTTCGTTGAAAAAAACACACTAGACATTGACATAAAGCACACATTGATCAATCTCTATAGGGGTCTCATGGGTCTTACAAAAAGCCACTCTTATCAAAACACTCAACCGTGAACCAATGTATATAGTTAGTTTCAAATAAAAACCAAATATATGTAATAGAAATCCTACAAACCAAATATTATCAACTTCTAGTTTTGTGTCTTTTGAAATTTAAAGGCGGTTATCAAACTAGTTGTTAGAGATGGAGTTGAAACTAAAATTTAGAACTGATTTAATTATTGTCGTCGGTTATCCACATGAATGATTGAGATTGCATTGAAGAGTTTGTAAATGTTGCATGATTTGTATTTGAAACTTGTTTAATGTATGTGTATGTGTGTGTATGTGTTTATGTGTATGCATATGATGGCCATCTTATTTGATCTGATACATGGGTTACAGTTCTGATATGATAAAAGTCAGGAGTTTGACTCCACTAGACTCTATTGTAGGGGATTTTTTCTGAACAGGTGTTGGAACGTGGAGGGTAGATAATATTATATGAGGTCGAAACAATTTCTTAAGGCTAAGATGTGGACGGAATAACAATGGCTGTAAACGTAGACTTTTAAGAATATCAGTCAACGCATATATGTTGACCACCCAACTCACATGTTAGTATTCCAAATACGCTACCAATAAAATATTAATTTTTACGACTCATCACATATTATTATAATTTGAGGATTCTTCGAAGAAGTCATCGATTTGAGTTTTATATGACTCTTTGGGATTTTCCGGGTTATTTGTTAGGTCCTAGGGATTAATCTAAGTAGATCTAAAGAGTCGTAATTAATAAAAGAAAAAGAATATTATTAAAAAGTCAGATATTTTGATAGTCTGGCTCTTCGTTTCGGGTTTGTTTTTTACTAGTCATCATCTCGAGTTTTTTTTGTTTTGAATAACTATATGTTATCTGGTTGTTAACTTCAAAATTCTAAAATCAGTTGAAAGGCACACAAACTATCCTAATCATGTACAGTTATAAAAAAAAATATGATTGTTGCCTTTACGGTTATTGATGTTGAGCTAATTAACTCTAATTTTATAGGATCAGAATTGCATATTGTTATATAAATGTTACAACAATTTGTTAAAACAATATTTGGCAACTTACAAGTATTATATTCATGAAGAAAAAAAAAAGTTAAGACAAAAACGTGTCTAAACTAAAACGTGTTATTAGGTATTTTATATCACTTCTTGACAAAAAAAATTACAAGACACATGACATTTACTTGGGTTGTCGACTTTGATTTGCATTTTTACTTTATCATAATAAATTAATTGTAACATGTTTTATAAGGCAAAGTTTTAGACATATAAACTTAGAAGTCTTATGAAATACTCTATTGGGATTATCATACATCTAAATATAACTTTTTTCTAGTTGGATAAACACAATTATGACTATTAGTTTTGTTTCATTGAAGGTTGGACCAAGGTTGAAAAGTGATAGGGAAAGGTTCCCACCTAACAATGTCTTGTTGATGCTTTGCGGAGCCGGACTGCTATGGATGGGGTGGTCGGGTTTCAATGGTGGAGCTCCGTATGCCGCCAACATTACTGCTTCCGTAGCCGTATTGAACACAAACATAAGTGCAGCCACAAGCTTGTTAGTTTGGACTACTCTTGATGTGATTTTCTTTGGAAAACCATCGGTCATTGGGGCCATCCAAGGTATGATGACAGGCCTTGCCTGCATCACCCCTGGAGCAGGTCAGTATGGTTATTTATTTTCAAAGTCTAGCCTTGTTTGTCAGTTGAGCTAACTTTAACATAATCCACCACGAAATCTCTAGGTAATCGGTCACTGATTTGAATTTCCCACCAACAATTTTTCTCTAACTTTTGTGACTGTTATGTGACGAATCACCCTTTAGCAACAAATTTACCAAGGAAAAATATATAGGTAAAAATCTTCCATGTAGTAGTGCTTTAAGGAGATCGACTCGTTAAGTTAAACAAAATTTATTGTGTTTGAAATCTACTCGAATTTGAGCATTACTGAAATCGAACTCCAGATAATTGAATTACAATTCCGGTAACTCGTTAAACGTTCAATTTATTAACACTCGTAATTGGGATCATGAATTTGGGATGCAGGAGTGGTGCAATCATGGGCAGCGATAGTGGTCGGGATACTTGCTGGTAGCATACCATGGTTTACGATGATGATCCTTCACAAGAAATCAATTTGGCTACAAAATGTACGTACTTCTTTTCTATTAGTCGACGTGTGAGGAAAATACTGCAAATACTCATAAAAATCAAAATAAAAACTAAAACAATTGTCACTACGACTAAACTAGGTTTATAGGAGGCCTAATATATGTAAGTGTTCATATATATTTTTATAGGACTTAAATTCATAGGAAAAAACCATAAAACCCTATATCTAACAGTGTTATATAAGTTTATGAGACGTATTTAGGACATTTTTAAAGTAAAGTAACTTGTTAGCTATTTTATAGAAAGCTGCTTATAAAAGGTGTACTATGGACACAAATGACTTAGTATGTAGATGTCATACATATTTTCCAATGTGAAATTAAAAAACTAGAGCTTTTAACAATAAAAATAAATATAACTAGGTAATCAATGTAATCGATTTTTAAAATATAATTAACAACTTTACATTTACATCGTATAACATCAGCATGTTAACAATCAAAATAGGTTAAAAAAAGATTGCAAGTTTATTACATCGGTTTAAGAAAAAAAAAACTTGATCACAAGAGAAATTTAAATGTGTTTCAATAAAATTTGGGGTCTCTGTTTTGGGATGAGTGATAGCCGAGCCGAAGCTCTCTTTTGATTCCCTTATTGCCGTTAAAAAAAAGAGAAACTAAAATCATACTTTTTTTGAAAAAGAAAAACTAAACAATACTTTTTTACCATTTTCACACATTTTACCCTTCTATGTCGATGCAATTTGCTATAAGTTAAAATGAGTATTTGAAAGTACATTTAGCTTAATGTTCTATATATACAATAGGTGGATGATACACTAGGTGTGTTTCACACACATGCCGTAAGCGGTCTACTGGGCGGGTTGTTGACGGGTCTCTTGGCCGAGCCTACGCTATGCAGCATGATTTTGCCAGTCACGGGTTCACAGGGTGCATTTTATGGCGGAAGTGGACGAAAACAATTCCTAAAACAACTTGTTGGAGCGTGTTTTGTGATCGGATGGAACCTTGTATCCACGACCATCATTCTTCTTGTTATTAGAATATTTATGCCATTGCGGATGCCTGAAAACGAGTTGTTAATTGGTGACGATGCGGTTCATGGAGAGGAAGCATATGCGTTGTGGGGTGATGGCGAGAAATATGATCCAAATAGACACGGCTCGGTTTTTGGAGCGGCCGAGATAACACCAAATGATTTTGGCCATAGCACGGCCAGAGGAGTTACTATTAATCTCTAGGTTATGTGCGTGTATTGACATTTGTATTTATTTCCATTTGTATTTTTGTGTAAATATCTGCGGCTTGAGAGTAAGATGATTATTTGGTGTTATTTTTCGATCATAGAAGATCGTTTTAGTTTTCTCTTGCATCGTAGCATTAGTATAATACGTACAATAATTGGGAGTTGTGTTGGATATTTTAGTGTAATTGGATTAACTTATTTGACCAATTTCATCATAATAAGACATCATTTAGGCTTGGAGGTGCGGAGTGCACACCTACTTGAATTTATTGTTTTAGGCTTGGAGGAACGGGGGTCCGGGGGCAGCGCCCCCGGTAGCGGGGTCCAAGGGGCAGTTACTAACCAGGAAACTGCCGTTTGGTCAAAAATTACTCAGAAAATTATTTTTTGGAATTTGGTGATTAAATTTGACCTGTTGGAAACCCGACCCGAAACACTGCCTTTTGGTAGTTACTAACTAGAAAACTGTCGTTTTGGCAGTTACCCGTTTGAAATATGCTTTTTGGTCGTTTTTTTGCTCTCTCTGGTTCGAAAACTCTCAGACACAACATACAGAAATTCTCGATCTCTGGATTGTATCCGATTGAATAATTCGGGAGAACCACCGAATTGATTCGATCTGAAAGTGTTCACACGCCTTTCAGAGATTATCGTTTCGTTACTGTTTATCCCCTACAAGTTGGGATTGTTCTATAATTCTTTTTTCTTTTCTTTTTATGAATATTTTTTTATGCCTCTTGTCTCACCGAATTAAACATCTTTTCTATCATACTTTTATAGTTTTATCATTTTAAAGATAGTTTTATGGGAGCTTCGTTCATATCCTCTATTTTTTTTTTTCATTTTAAAGAAACTATAAACTTTCTATTTTTGAAATTATTGTTTTAGGTATTAAAAAAAAAAACTATCTAACAAACCACCAGTATTTCCTCTCTGCCATGAAATGGCCAACTTCTTCTTCCTCATCAAATCATCTATTACACACTTTTATTTCTGTATCTAAAATTGAACTTGTAAACGGCATTGATTTCGTCTGTAATCAGTATTGATTTCGTACATTGCTTCCCACCGATTGCAGATAATTATCCTGGTTCAACTACGGTCGGTATGGTTGATTACAGGTTTGATTTCTATCTATAAATAGTATTGATTTCGTCTATAAACGGTATTCATATCGTTAATGATTGGTATGGTCCCATCCATTGCAGAAAATTACAATGCTATGGGATCGATCACCAAACTGTTTTTGTGAAACCACGTTTTTACACTTAAAACTTCAAAGCAAAACACTGTGAGAATAAAACTAATCATATAAAATTAATTCTGGTGATGTCATGGTTTTTTAGTTTTTCTTGTATCACCAATTAATTTCATATTTGTGAGAATCATTTTATTTGGTAGATTTGTATTACTATTTTGTTATTCGGGATTTTGGTTTATATCCTCTATTGTATTACCTCATTACATTGTCATTTTATTTCAATCTTTCCATACATAACCGAAGAAGAACGTATGAACCACCTAGCTTGACTAAGTATGCTTTGTTAGCTTAATTGACGCGAGGGGTATTCTTTTTAGTTTCCCCTCTTAATTAGCATCGGAAAAATCCAAGACCGGCCTCATTGGCCCGTCTCATTATGGTTTCATATAAAATCTATTTGTTTGTAGCAACCGACCATTTTACGAGATCATTACAATTTGATAACTACTTCTCTTTGCGTTTGTGCTCTTTATAAAACTTGTAAAGCTTTTTGACAACATTAGTGATATGTTGGAAACAATCGAGCGTAGGTACAAAGCGCTGCTAGAATCAAACGAAATGAGACAATTCTTTGAAGGTCTTGACATAATCAAAAAATTGGAGGAGGAAACCCATGGTTTGATGGATGCTCTAGAGAAAATGAAATCCGAGTATCGTAAGTTTAAGAAGAGAAGGGATGACGAAAAGGAGAACTTGATGAAGAGCTCAGATGTGAAAGAAATCGAGGAGCGAATGGCTGAAATAGAGAAGCGACAAGCGCAAGCCAAGACATTGGAGGCTAAAATCGAGAGTGCACAGAAAGGCCTACTCTGCTCATTGAGAAAAATCACCATTTTGATGATGGTATTTATTTTCTCGTTTTTGGGCTTAAAATCCGATTTGGTTTTGTTGTTGTTGTTGTTGTTGTTGCTGATGAACGGTATTTTCTTTTTGAAGGGTGCTAATGCACGAGACGAGGGTAGGTGATGAAGGATTGAAGGATCTAGGGAAACGACGGTAAGTAGTACTTTTCCGTATAATAAATAGTATTGTTTTGGGAAACTCGCGAGAGGATTAATGTGTTTAAGATAACATATGTTGTTTGGACGAATAAATTTTTCCATTTTTGAAGGATGATGATGGTATGTGTGACTGAAGCGAGCTAAGGAGATGATGACCGACACGATGTCATTATCTTGTTATTGATTTCATTCATGCTATTTACCTTTCACAATGTTTTGTTGTGAGATTTAAAGTGTAAAAGCATGGTCTCCCGAAAACAAACCGGCCTCTTGGTCTCAAGTGAACCCAACCCTATATAAATATATATATTCATACATTATATAGGTCAAAATACTGTGAACGTAACATATATATAGGGTGGGTTCAATTGAGACCAAGAGACCGGTTTGTTTTCGGGAGACCATGTTTTTATACACTTTATGTTTCATAGCAGAACATTGTGAAAAGTTAATAGAAGGAATCAAATCAACAAGATATTGACATGCTCTTGTCCTTCATGGTTTCCTCTTAGAATAGTCACCACCATAGTATTAACCACGGACAACATAATATCTCCCGTGAACAAGTAATTTGTATAAGTAATTTGTTATAACTGTAATTAGTATACAAATCCACAATTGTCACGATAAAAAGAAGATACGAAAGGATGATGCTAATAAGAAGGATTATTTCGATGATGTTTGGCATCCATACACAAAGGTATATACAAAGAAAAATGCACAAAGATACGTTAGCTCCTTTTATTTATGGGCTGTTTAGTTGGTTTTCCATTAAGCTCTATATAAATTTAGTTGTCTATGTGGATTAATCCGTTTGCATAGATTGGATGGTTTTTGTTTGGAAGAATCTTTTTTATTGATGGAAAGAGCATATGTTTTAAGTGAGAGGGGTATGTTTGGAAACAAAAGAACTTGACTTTTTGCATAAAACTCCCCCTAGAAGGAATTAATAAGCCACTTTCTAATACCGTTAAGCGGTTACCGAAAAGCCATGTATAGTTAACCAAACAGTCTTTCTCCATGCTATCATATAGTGTGATACATAGGTTCCACATGTCAACATGCATCACAATAATCACCAATAGATATGTTTACTATGGTACAAATGCACTTTTAAATGCTCAATCTATTTTGTTAATTGCTATACAACCAAAATCATGTCTATGACAATTCAAAAAGATCTTTAAAGGAGAATATTGAGGGTGGCCCAATTTGCCCTCCTTTTTGTAATGAATCACTCCTTAGCGATGGATTTCAATGAGAAAATTCCGTAGGTAAAAGTTGTTCATTTAGTAATGTTTTATGGAGATAAAATCATTAAGTTAAAAAAAATTAGGTTCAAGAATTACTCATATCTAACTCCGGATAACTGAATTATTATAACACTTTTAGATAAAATGGTATATGGTGTGTTTCTACAAACTTATGTTATATAAATCACTCCCTATTTAGGGATGATTACTTTTTTCCATTAGATAGAGGGCATACATTTTGTTGCTTTGTTTCACTTAATCCTTGCAACTCATCAAGATCACATAGTACTCATAATGATATATATAAATCACAAGCACTTGTTATAAAAGCGTTTTAAGTGGATGTGTCATCATACGATGAGAACATCTTGATAACGTGCACGGGATCTCCGACTTTGATCATCTTTTCATTTCCTTGCGGTAAATCCTCACATACCATATTTTGTCCGAAGTACACCTGCGAAACCAGTTAAACCGATAACCACCGACACACATGTTAAGAGGAAAACCAAAAAAAGTCGTTCATTAAGCTTTAGAAACAATACCTAGAAGGTCTCAATGAATAACATTACCAAAAGATGCTTTCTCAATAAGCTTACAAAATAAGCTAATAGATATGAGAATCAACTTCAAAGTAGAAAGTTAAAAGGAAACCGACCTTCGCTTGCCCCTTTCGACCCGGAATTAAGACCTTTCCGGAACGAAACTTCACAAGAGTCTCCGTTGGCTCAGCAGCTGAAACTGCATTTTCCTGGTTAATTGTGGGTATCTGAATATCCACAATGTTTAATTACTACGCTTTTTTAACCAACGACAAAATGACAATTTTACCCTTTATAATAGAGAGAGAGTAATTAAGGTACCTTACAGCGGGAGCAAAGCTTGACACCATGAAATGCTAAATTTTCTATTTGAATCTCCTTCCATAAGTCCTCGGAAAATGGCTCGCAACCATCAACCAGAATGCTAAAATACATAAATATAAGGTATGACCATTAACGCGATGACACATCTCTAACAGATTCTCTAAATTAAAGAGCATGAAATCTTTATAAATAAACTATAAATGAAAAAAAAATTGAAGGTTCAAAATTCAAATACATACTTTGGTCTAAATCGGTTTATTGGTACAGGTTCCTTGAGAAGTTCATTCAATGCATCTAAAGATCCCTGCCAAAAATGCATTTTATGAATTAAAGATCCCACTCTTATTCGTTAAAATTCATACAAAATTAAACTAAAAAACTCACCTGAGACGCTAAAAGGAACGGATATCCATCTGAAAACATAACTCGGAATCCCGGAGCATAATTGTGGTCCACGGGTCTAGTCTCCGACTCTGTGCGAACATCAAAATTATTTTTAAGTTCTTTAAGGAAAAAGGAAAAAAGCCACTAAAGGGCTGTTTGGTTGGTTTTCGCTCCACCCATAAGCTAACTGAATAAGCCACTTTCTATATCATTAAGACATTACAAAAGAGTCATGTATAGCTAACCCGAATAAGTTGCAAGCCCCATTAAGCTCATTAAGCTACTAAAAAAAGGCCCTAAGGCTATGTTAATGAAAATTTGGCTAATAAGCTAGTAATGTTTGGTGAAAACTAGTTGATAAGCTGAATGACAAATGTAAAATGACCTAAGAAGATGTGTTGAGAAATAAATTAAAAAAAGTACAAGGATACAAATCCATGGAGCTGGCTGAAATGCTACTTGACTAGCTTTTCAAAAAGATAGCTTATGACTAACCTTAAGAGGCTTTTTCAATAAGCTCAAAATGTAAGCTACCTATAGCCTTAGCCCATTTATTTGATTATCATATTAATCTAAAATAGAAAAACATCTTCTATAAATTAAGGCACTGTTTGGCAAAAATAAGATAGCTCATAAGCTGACTTATTCAAGACCAAATGCACCAAAGTAAACAGGAACTAAGGCGAACTCCGTTGCATTTTTTAAGCATTTCGGCTATCAAATTCATAGCAATGGACAAAAAGATGTTGAAAATAATAGGTGCCTGTCTACTCATTTAGGGCTTCTAATGCAATGAAATGAAATTACCTTCATTAAAACGCACTAACCGACTAGGCTTGCCAAGATAATTGGTGAACCATTTGGAGGCTTCATCTCCCTCGTCCAAAGCCGATCCCGACCATTCCCAAACCGAGACACCATCACATGTTTGAGGCGGTTTACACAACGGGACCTTCAGCTCCTCCATCCCGGGTGCTCTTATCACTAAGTTTTACATTATAGATCAATAAGTTCAACATTAAACTAATATATGATTGTAGTAATAGTACATGCAATCACAAGTCATTATCACCGAACTCAAAAAAGAAAATATCCCAACGAAGGCCATCCGTGAAAATATTCCCGTATCATCCCAATGACATCATTGTGTAATCAAAATACCCACACACCCTCCGGTTCGAACCTGTGAGGTTGGGCTCTACCTAAAGGCTATGACACTACCCGCCCGGATACTGCTAAGAAAATGACTCTTCATATCCTCAATTATAACAACACGCCATCCAAAATAGACATCTAGTGTATATTCATTTGTATTGTTTTATTCATAACACACAAAATTCAATACACTCTAAACTCAGGGGGTGTTTGGTTAGAGGTGTTAAGCAGTAATCAATGAGAATGATAATAAAAGGAATTGTTTGGTTTTCTATAATATAATGAGTTCATTCGCCAAAAGCCCAAAATTTCACTTCATTCCTTGCCATTTTTATTTTCATTCCTCAATGTGAACCAAACAAACCCTCATTACACTAACAATCTAATGAAATACAAATGGTGGAAAGATAAAAATTGAAAAAGAGAGATAGTCATTTACCAAGATAAGAGCTCTTGTTTGGCTTCCAAGACAATGATATTGCATCGTTAGGTAGCTCTACCTCGACTAGAGCTAACTTTGGATCGACTCGTTGAGTACAAGCTCTGCCTTGGGAATTCACAACCATCCATTGTCTATCCCATCTAAACCCTGTTTAATTGAACATTAACAACAGAAACACAAAGTTAAGGAGCTTTTGTCAATCAAAGTAATTACCATATCGAGCAACCATGTAACCAAGAACATCCTTCAAGAGCATAATGCAACTTAGGCCCAAGGTTGCATCATATAATAAACCCATATATACGGAGAATCTGATAACGAACTCGATCTTTTACCACCTTCACCACTTAATACATTCTATAGCTACTTTCTCTTCTAAGCTCAATCTTTTTCACTTATTCACATGCCAAGTGCTTATCTTATTGTTTTGATTGAAACTAACTATAAAAAGTTAATCTTTTGATTTAATCAGTCATCTTTATACATTACATATAAAGTTCAAATCTTTATTCACTTTGTTAGATAAAGATTCAAACTTTATTTTCTTTCCAGTTAAAATTTCTAATCCAACTTAAAAGAAACTAAGAATGCTTAAACATAGAACAACATTCAAATTTCAATGATAACAACAACTCAAACCCAAAATCCAGTCTTCCAAAATCTAGATAGGGTAATCTTTAAGCCCTAATTTTGATTTGATTGTACAACTTAACAAATTCAATTGAAAATAAGTTCATGTTATTAGACACATAAATTAGTCCAATTGGGAATGCAATATGAATCTTGAAATTAGGGCAAAAATGAAATGAAATTAGGAAGGAAGGTGATTCTGACCAGTGGAAGAGATGGGTGCTTCTGAAAGGGAGATACCCCTGCAGGATTTAATTGGGTATACAAAGATGGATTTCACTTTGGCTGCAGCCATTAAGCACTGTGGTCTTAATGGATTGGGTATCATCTTTTTATATGGGTAGTAGCAGAACTTTATAAAAAAGAAGAATTAAATTCCAAAATCTTTATTAAAAATTGTAATTTTAGTAATTTTTATTTAATAATAATATTATTACTTATATTGTTATAAAATATTATCTTTATAAATATATAATAAGACATTATTTTTCTTTAACGGAATACTTTATTTCAGAATTTCATATAAGTGAAATATGATAAAATACTGATTCTTTTTATGGTAATCATGTTTAGAAAATTTTTTAAGTTTATAATTTTTTGTATTATTTTTCTATTTTAAAAAAGAGTAAATTACGGATTTGGTTCATGTGGTTTTCAATTTATTATCGCTAAGATCCCTAAACTCAAAAAATTATGGATTGGGTCCCTGCGGTATTCAATTTTGCATTACTAGGGTCCTTACCATCAATTAACCTAAATTAACTCAAGGGCAAAATTGTTTTTTCCATATCTGAACATTAAATTGTTTTTATATTTTTTCTTATTTTGTCTTTTCTTCACAAGGACCAAATACCTCATCTACTCTCAAAATATATATATATATATATATATATATATTAAATATAAATATATATACCATTACCATCATCATCCCCAAGACTACAACCCTATATTAACACACACATATATACATCATCACCTCCTACATGAGAGAGACAACCCCATGGTGTGTATATATATATATATAATGGGGTTGTCTCTCTCATATAGTGGTTGCAAGCGTTGATGGTAATGGTAATGGCAATGACAATGGTGTATATATATGTGAGTGTGTGTGTGTGTGTGTGTTTGTTTGTTTGTGCATTAATATTAGGTTTTATCTCTTATATATATATATATATAGGTTGTAGGAGGTGATGATGTATATATATTTGTGTGTGTTAATATATGGTTGTAGTCTTGGGGATAATGACGGTGATGGTATATATATATATATATTATATTAAAAAAAATATATATATATATATAATATTGAGAGTAGATGAGGTATTTGGTCATTGTGAAGAAAAGACAAAATGATAAAATAAGGAAAAATATAGAAAACAATTTAATGTTTAAATATGGAAAAGACAATTTTGGCCTTGAGTTAATTCAGGCTAATTGATGGTAGGGACCCTAGTAGTGCAAAATTGGATACCATAGGGATCCAATTCATAATTTTTTGAGTTTAGGGACCATAGTCATAATAAATTGAAAACCACATGGACCAAATCCGTAATTTAGTTTTAAAGAATCTGTTAAACTAAAATTCATTAAAAAAATTTTTTTCCATTTTGAAGAAATATATTTTGAAAACACCTTTAACCAACCACTGGTCCAAAATCAAGAAAATAAAAGGAAATGTAAAAAATGAAAGAAAACAAAGTGTTTAAGGTATTATTTTTCTTTGGCTTTCTCAAATATTTTCAAAATAGAGAAAACGAGAGAAAGAATGATTTGTTTTAATAAGGGAGAAAGAATGATTTTTCTCCGAGTAGAAAGATAATCTAAAAATGATAATTACATGAAGACATTAATAGGAAACTTCGAAGATAAAAAAAATTGGAGAGAGGTATTTTAATCAATGAATAAAATATTTTAATATTAAAATCTTTAAAATGAGGGATTTTTGGAGATGAATGCAATATTTTTTTGACAATGATGTAACAAAGAAAAATATGACAAGTGTTTTGTAAACTTTTCGCAAAATGAAAAAAATAGGAATTTTGTATAATTTTTGTTCTAATCAATTTTTGAAATGGAGAAAGTAGAAAGTATGAGAGTGTAAATTTTTTGAAATTTACAAGTAATTTCAAAAATGATTACCATAAAAAAAATATTATTATACTCAGATGGATAAAAAATTTTAAAATGAAATGTTAATTTGAGAAAAATAATAGATTATAAAATATAAAATATATTATAATTTAATAAAATCATTTATAGAAATTTTAGACTTTAATTCATCGTTTTTTATTTATTTCAATACTGAAGATGCTCTTAATATTTTCAAGATTACCCATAAATGAAAATTTTTATCTTCAAGAATCAATAACGTTTAAAAATGCATATTAATTTGTAAATATTGTCTGATTATGGATCCACAGCTAACTTTGTCTATTTTGATATGATTTCAATATAATCATTAAACTATAATTGTTACATAGGCATTCGTTTCAAATACTATTCTAAAATCGCCCACTACAATCGTAGCCATGGTATGCAATGGCACCAGGTTTGTATCATCAATAATCCATTTGTAAAGTAACATCCTATAGTAGTCGGAGTCGATAGATGGTATATCTGACTATCCGGGTTCGAATCCCGTAGAGAGCATGTTGAGTTGGGTCGTGGTCGACGGGGATTATTCGGGTGCCCTTGGATCCCGGATATCCCGGAAACGTATGTGTGTGTGTTTACTTGCCGTTAAAAAAAAACACGCTTGTGTTATGCCACGTAAGCGTGTGGATTTTTATAATGTGATAGTTGATTTTCATTTAGATCTTTCCTCTCTTATTTGCTAGTTTTTAAGGTATAACATAATTTAAGTTGTTTAGTATTATTGACTAACAATACCAAATGTATATATTTTTATAAATAATATTATTTATGAATTAGAAATTCACCCTCATAAACCATGCATTAAAAAACGCTCTGGTTTCATCATGGCTCTTAAATTTTGAACACCGATATCAAATTATCAAACTTTCTCAAGTGAACAATTTTAAAATTTTCTTTCGTAATTAGAAAACTAAATAAAAATACACAATTTAAACCCAAATTACCTAAAAATAACCAAAACAAAATACAGACTAATTCGTAATAGAAAATTAGAAACTAACACCTTTAATTATCACACATCCATAACTTACACATCTACACCCGAAAAATAGAAAGAAACTAAGAATCACTTTTTCTAACCGTTACTTGACATTTTGTATGAAAACAACAATTGGTTGGTCTTTTGGTTAACTATACTAACAACAAAGATAGTGGGCGTAAACGACCATCTCTGCAGCATTAGAGCTTGTACGGTACAAGCCCGGTTATTTAACCAAACGAGACTTTCGTTTAACCCCTTTTAAAGAATAACAAATGTATCCTAATCCTCATCTTCATGCTTTGTAGATTCATCCTCCCACATAATAGTATTGGTGTATGGGTATTTATGTAAATTTGTAAGCTCTATGTACCCTTATATTTTTTGTATAAATAGAACATAAGGGTTTCCTTCTTATGTTACACATGGTATCAAAGCCAAGTTTCTCAATTTTCACATTGCACGAGATAATATCTGGAAATTAACATTTGATACGACAAATTCGACCATTCTACATCAACAAACAACAGATGTGCGCCCTTCAAGATGAGGAGATTTGTCGGTTTAATTATTGAAATCTTGTGTTCAATGTTGTGCCCTCATGATCTACCAAAACAATCTCAAGGAACAAAACTAAAATTTTCTACAATTTAGTTACAGGCTGTAAATGAACTGAATATACTACAAACTTTTCGTAAGGATGTACGCTTGTGTGTTGTTTGTTTGATAAATGAATGAATTTGAACAAGATTTTTGATCCGTTCAGTTAAAAGACAAATAAACAATAATCTTATTTATTCATATATGTTTGTGTAGTTTGTTTGTTTAAGGTCATTCATTGTATACACACACACCACATATGAGCCGAGTGCATACAAGAAAGCTGACCATTAAAGAAAACAAGAAAAACTTTGTCAATGCACAAAATCATATATTATTCATGCGACTTTGTCACGGCCAAAGTCGTCTATGTTCATTTTTTTTCTCAGTCAGTGTAAAATTATATGTGATTTTTGTACATGGTTCATGAATTGTTAGCGTTCTTGTTTGAATCTTTATTTCTCTTTCTCTCTCTCTCTCTCTCTCTCTCTCTCTCTCTCTCACACACACACACACACACACACACACACACACACACACATATATATAGGGGTCTTCATTTGAGGACCCATAAAATGTGTCTGATAATGTGAACATCTTTTATGTATCTATGAAACAAGAGATACAACTAAAAAGTCTCACATTGTTAGGTAAGTGATAGTGTGACACCAATAACTATTCTACTCTTTATTCTTGTAGACTGAGTTAAAGGATAAAACAAAAAGCTCACCGCGAAAACAACAATTTGAGTTGCGGAACCAAGTGGCATGCCTAAAGTTATATCTTGCATTTACAAAATTTGCAGTTCATTTATTTTTACGTTGTCCATTAACTGTCCATATATCTAATTTAGTTTGTGGGTTTCAGTTTCAAAAGTAAGTACGTATTTATGATTATACTCTTAACCATGAGATGAAGAATTATCAAAGGTAAAATTGTGACAAGAATTGAAACTAAGAGCTCAATGGAAATGAAACAAGGACAAGGAAAATAACTAGTGATTAGTAATCCATATGATTCGAGGAACAAAATCAAAGGATACAAAGGATTGGTAGCCCTTACCCAGGCTGCTAACAGCCAAACATCCAAGGGAAAGGTAATTTCTCACACTAGTCTAAATGTCTAATTCTATACAATAGCAAAACATCCCAAGGGAAAAGTAATTTCTCACACACATCTAACACTATCCAACATTTTATTTTCAGTGTTTTCTCACTGCTAACCAACTAAATCTATCACAGCCCTATGACTCATCCTCTCTGTTGTGTTGTTGGGCTTTCTTCTAGAATTGGGCTTGTGCTATTAGGCCACACCCAATCAAATTGTCATTTAGTTATGGATTACCTTTAGAAGGGGTGTATCTCATTCTAATGAATTGCCCTTTCCACGTTAATCTCAATTTTTTACCGGAACCTAACTCCTCTATCACTTTGGCTAATTATGTTTAAATGATTTTGTTTAACCTAAAGCCGACCTCAAGTTCATGGGGAATGCTATTAAGTTCCATTAACATCATCTTGCTACTGATTGTAGGAAATCAGTCAAGCATGCTGGAGCCGTCATCTTTGCATTCAAGAACAAGCTGGTTTCCTTTCCTTCTTTGTTTTCGTCTTTTTAACACTTTCACGCTCTTTGCTAGAAAGCAATATATTGTTGTCCATAATATGAAAAAGACATGTAATTATCACACTTTTAAATAACTAAATGACAATTTGATACGGGTTAGCCTAATAGCACAAACCCAATTTTCGAAGAAAGCCCAACCACACCAGAGAGATGATAGACGACAGGGTTGTGATAGATTTAGTTGGTTAGTGGTGAGAGAAGACTATAAATAAAGAGTTAGTATTAGACGTGTGTGAGAAATTACCTTTCTGTTGGGATATTCGGATGTTAACACCTGGGCATTTACCAATCCCTTGGTGATCCTTCGATTTTGTTCCCCCAATCATATGAATTCCTAATCACTAGTTACTTTCATTATCCTTATTTCATTTTCATTGAGTTCTTAATTAGTTTCAATTCATGTCATATCAAGATAATAGAACAAGCTCTCGACAAGTTGGATGTCGCTTTCGTAGTGCTCAACACATCATCAATTGCTGTGGCGTGTTTATATAACAACGACATTACATTGCACAACAACACCAACAGCAATAGAGATATATTCACATCTGCTTGCTTTTGTTCCTTTGCAAATAGAACACAGTCAAACGCTTATTAACAACCAAAATACCAAAAAAAGATTATAAAAGATAATCTAAACCGTGTTGTATTAATGCAAATATTGCTATTATAAGCTCTCTTGCATTCCCACCATCACCCTCATAAATTATATGCAAAATATACACCAAAATTAGAACTTAACACGCCAAGAATTAACACCTATGTAGGGCTCAAAAACGTCGATTCAAATATTTATAAAAATTCAAACTCGATTGTTTTATGTTTCGAGCTTATAAAAATTCAAACTCGATTGTTTTATGTTTCAAGCTCGTGTTTATCCTCGAGTTCAATTTCGACATCAATAAAATTTGACTCAATTCACGGTGAAGTTTGAACCCCATAAAGATCAACTTGGTGAAGCTCAAATTACTCGAGAAAAGTTTGATTCTAATACGCAAACGAGACACTTATGTTGTCATAACTGGTGTTCTTTCACTCTTGTTACCTAACACGTCCAAATATATTAAAAAAATAATCGAATACCTGTAAATTGTAAAACATACATTATGAGAAAATATATATTTTCAATTTTAGAATATCATAATGTTTAACTAACCAAAAAGCAAATATTAAATTGTCAGTAAATTTTACTCAAGCAGCACTGAAAATACCAAACGCCACATGCTTTGTTCCAGTTTCTATTTTGAAAACCAGGTTTTAGAAACTCAATTAAAAAAATTAGATAAAACAATTAAAACAAGATTTTGATTTAGTAGAAACCGGTTCGGGCCTTAACCGGTCCCTATTATAATTGGTTCATTGATTTGTGCGAATACCCCAACCAATTCGTAACCTATGGACATGTAACTGGTCCTTCACTCAGCCTTGTGTAACCGGTTCACCCATGGTCTCAGGCCGGTTACCCATTTCTACTCTTATCTAAACCTATATGTAGGAATATTCAAAAAACCGATCAAGCGGCCAACTTAATTGAGGAAAACCTGGGAAAAAGTATCAAACTAGTAATCCAACATAAAAAATTTAGCGTAAACCGAATCTATAAATGTTGTGTGGAGTAAAAGTCATTTATTACATGGATATCATATCAAAACAATGTTTATAAGGTTATCTTTCTACATACCCACCCAACACCATGATGACACTCTGGAAAGTTTCTACATTTATTGTATTTGTTCATCTGCAGAAAAACTCACTCTCCCTTGTCCGGGTCGGGATTACTGGCATATTCTCTAGCTCGACAAATGTAATGGTACTGGAACAGGACCTTTAGAATCTCGTCCCCATCCTCTCCACGTGCGCCCGGGGGGGGGGGGGGAATCAATCCAAAGTGCATAGACCACCGCTAGTAGTATTGAACCGATGAGCATTTGAAACTGCTCCTTCTCTATTTTGATTTTACTGCATTGGTGTCGATTGGTTCAATACCATTAGCGGTGGCCTTTACACTTTATATTGACTACACCTATAGGATGACACTAGGTCCCTCGAGAGAGATGATGATGAAAGGATCCTTAATGACATAGTACCGACATTTCATTCGTAGAGATAGAGACCACGAGCGTCGCATTCATGAAATGGACACTGCCAATAATCCGGACTCCAGCAGGGGAGGGTGAGTTTTTCTACAGTTGAATACAAACAATAAATATAGAAAGTTTACATATCATCATGGCCCTAGGTGGGTATATAAACATTTGTTTGATAAGTGATCCATGTAATAAACAACTTTAACTCCACACGACAATTATAGATTCCGTTTACTCTAAATCTTTTATAAAGAATTACCTTAGTTTACTTTTTTCCAGGTTTTTCTCGCTTAAGTTAGCCACTTAACCGGGTTTTTTGAACATCTCTACATATAGGTTTAGATAAGAATAGAGATGGCTAATCGTTACACAAGGCCTCAGGTGAAGGAACAGTCACATATGTGCCGATTGGGGTATTTGAACAAATCAATGAAACAATTATAATCGAGACCGGTTAAGACCCGGGTTGGTTTTTGGTTCATTTATAGAATCAAAACCATAAATTTCTAGCTCTTAGACATCTCTCATAGTGGCATCATCAAACTCCTTATTTCCATAAAATTAGAAGTTACCACTTACCAATAAGATTAATAAAAAAAAATAGTAGTTTTTGTCAATGATCAAAGTAGTTACTATATAGAAAAACCTTGTAACCAAGAACATACTTCAAGAGCATAATGCTACAAAATAACATATGCATATACATATGTACATACCTAAGGAACACTCTAATAACAGTTCATAAATGCTATGCACATGTACATATAAGTAATTAAAAATGTTTCCTACTTTCTATGTATGTCAGTATGTGTAGCATACTACAAAAGTTACTTACAAAGTACTTATATACACATGTGCATACCGTCACGTGTACATGACTGGTTACTAGGGTGTTTTCAGTCTTTTATTTTTGTACAATTTCCCGTGAAACTAACCCTACATACATATATTCACACAACATACATTATATATGTGCAAGTATAAAAGATCATTTTGATAACCCACCTTGCATAACACAATCAACTTTAACAAGTGTATGTGTTTGTGCATTGGATACTTTAAATAACCCACCTTGCATATACAAAGATTGATTTCACTTTGGCAGTGTGTTCTTGATGAATATAATCATCATTTTTTTATGAGGAAACCATCATTTTTCTTATGAGTAGTTGATAGGCGAAGGTTCATGAAGTTAACATTGAAATGATTTGAACCTTTCATCTTTTTTGTTTGCCCGTTGATCAGTTGTGTTTTAGAAAGGGTACATTCGGTGTGAAATTACCTGGTCAAGCTAGTCAAACTAATTCGTCTTTTATTCCTTTCCTCCATTAAATTTTATCAAAATACCACTAGGCGTATAAGCTAATAAGCTATAGGTTCGTTTTTCTACGGACCTAGTTAAAAAAACACAAAAAAGCATCGACTAGATTCGGAAAAAAAGAATTATATTTAGGTTCGTTTTTTACTGGCTTAGGATGGTAAATATTCTTTCTTCTTAAAGGAAATTGACCAGATTCACTTTTTTATGTTTTTTTAGCTAGGTTTGTAAAGAATAAACTAAAATACCACTAGGCTACTAGTCCTTAGACATTAAAAAAACATTATAATTATATCTTTTATTTTACAATTTGATTGGATGTATAAAAAATATATACCTAGTTGGTTCAGTTTCATATAGATTTGGGACACTATTTTTAACACTTCGTATAATTGTCCCCATTTGCTAAAGCATTACACTTTTACATTTTTAATCTTTTATCTGCTAATTTATAATATATAGCTTAACTTAACTTGCTAATTTTTAATATATAGCTTAATTTAACTTATTTATTATTATTGAGTAACTTTATTTTTATGAATTAAAATTTGCCTTCATAAATCATTCCTTGAAAAATGCTCTAACTTCATTGTGAATCCTAAATCTTAAGGCTTGACCTTTCAACCATGGTACAACTCACACCATTTAAAACTTTTAAATTATCAAACTTTTTCAAACAAAAATTTTTAAAAATTTTCTTTAATAAGAAGAAAATTGAATAAAAATACACCCAATTATCTAACCAAAATAAAACACAGATTAAATCATAGTACTAGAAACTAACACTTTTATTTATCACACATCGATCCATAACTTACACATCTACAAATGAAAAAAAAAAACAAACAAAGAAACTAAGAATCACTTTCTTTAACCGTTACTTGACATTCTGTATCAAAACGATCGTTGGTTGGTCGTTTGATACAGAACAAGTACAACGTATATAAAAGTGATTCACTATATGAACAATGAAGAAGCAGATGCAAACGACCATCTCTGCATCATTAGAACTTGTACGGTACAAGCCCGATTATTAAACCAAACGAGACTTTCGTTTAACTCCATTTGATGAATAACAAATGCATCCTCATCCTCATCATCATCATCTTCTTCTTCTTCTTCATGCTTGTAGATTCATCCTCCTATATAACAGTGTAGGTTTATGGGTGATTATGTAAATTTGTATACCATATAAACTTTCCTTGTCATGTTATACATGGTATTAAAGCCAAAGTTTATCCGTCTCACATTACACGAAATAAAATATTTGGAAATTAACGTTTGATATGATAAATTCGGTCATTCTACATCAACAAACAAATTAAAAATCTACCTGCCATTCAAGATGAGGAGATTTGTTGGTTTGATGATTGTAATCTTGTGTTCAAAGCATTGCCCTCATGGTCTACAAAAACAATCAAGGAGCAAAAATTAGAATTTTCTATACAATTTAGTGAAGGGCTGTAAATGAAGTGAATGTTTAACAAAAAAATTCGGTGGGAAGTTTGCTTGTATTCGTTTATTTAGGTAAATGAACGAATGTGAACAAGAATTTTGGTTCATTTAGTTGCTTGACCAATTTTCTTGTTCGTTCATTTACGTTTGTTTATTTGTTTATTTTCGTTTCTTTAAGTTCCTTCATTATACACACGCATAGTCACGTTTAAAATAACCAAATAAGAGAATAAGAAAGTAGCCAAATCCCGTGTAAAATCACATGTGATTTGGTTGTTTTCTTATTCTATTATTTTGTTGCTGTTCTCGTTTGAACCTCTCTCTCTATATATAAACATATACTATGTGTGTGTGTGATATGTAGAATTTGGATTGTGTAGGAAATCATAATTTCGTGAGAAGCGTGGTAAACATTTTGTTGGCGGATGTTCAAACAAGTTAACATTTTAACATATGCTAGCATGAAAATGTTAACATAAGTTAAAACACATTAAAGGGTTGTGTACAAATCGCTTATGGAGTAAGTGTTTATGTTATTTTAACATATAGATGGTGACCCTTTTTGTTCTTTTACCTTCGTTTAGCATCTTTAAAACGAACGTAAGAACACGAATGATCCCCGTTTGTGTTTGTTGGGTTCGTTTACATTTATTTTGGTATCAACAAACTAGGAACGAAAGGGAGACTTTTGTGAGTAGAAAATGCTTACCAATTGAAGATTTTGTGACGAAAAAGACTGCCCCAATAACAACGTAGAAAAGCAAGAGAACCACTCCTTTAAGGTAGTGAGAAGTTCCATCCTGAAAATGTTTAAGTTTCGGGTGTCAAAGACTATCGGAACTACATTCCTTAAAAGGCATTATTAAGAATTACTAACCTGTAATGTGAAGGCTGTGACTAATATTGTTAGAGAAAACGATCCCGTTTCAACAAGACTGAAATCAAGATCCATGTCGATACCGATTATCCACGCAACAAGTACGCTCACCGGGACCTAAATCATGCACATTTATAAATAAATAAAAGTTACATTCTTTGGAAAGAGACATATCATAAAAACATGTGAGGGTTTACAGCTTAACTTTTTGAGGTGAAGGTCTTGTCAGCATACATCCCAAACACCCCAATTTTGGGTGGGATATACTGAGCTTGTTTGGTTTTATACGGATTTAAAGAAGAAAAAAACATGAAAAAAATGAAAAACAAAAAACTTACCACAAAAACAGCAATTTGAGTTGCGGAACCAAGTGCCACACCTAAAGTTATATCCTGCATTCACAAAATTTTGCAGTTTAAAACTTTTTACTCTTTCCGTTCCAAAACAAATGTCCACATATTCGTTTCAGTTTGTGGGGTCCACTTTCAAAAGCAAGTACCTACTATCAAATTCTATCCTTACTCATGAGACAAAGAAATGCATTACTCTCTATTATCTAGGGTAAAGGTGCCATTTAGTTAAATAAAAGTGGGATAATTACATGTCTTTTCCATATTGTGGACATATATTGTTTTCTAGTGAGAAAATGTGAAAATGTTAGAAAGATGAAAATAAAGAAAGGATACCAGCTTGTTCTTGAACGCAAAGATGATGGCTCCAGCATGCTCGGCTGCATTTCCTACAATTGGTAGCAAGATGATGCTAATGAAGCTCAACGGCAATCCCCATGAACTTGAGGCCGCCTGGTTAAACAAAATCATTTACACATAAATTTAGCCAAACTTCCCACACCAGCTAAAGTTACACCATATCTTTTCGTTAACCTATCCAGGTCGGCTTGTGCACACCTCGACTAATCCTAGGGTCCTGGGCAACAACCAGAAAAATCTCTGGCAAATCCCCAGTGGTCTCGCAAGACTTGAACAGTGACCTATAACGAGAAACCCCAAATCCCCCCCAATATATTTTCATACAAACAAACCCAATATATCACACTCGAAAACAAGACGCAAAAATGCTCCAAAGATAAACTGGTTGTTTCAAAATTAAAAACAAACCTAATACCTCGATGGTATTGACTAAATATTCGGACAACAATGCAATGACGGCTGTCATTCCGATCAGCCAAATGATCGCACTCCAAAACCCTATCTGCGGACTTTCATCTTCGCTCTCAAGCAAGTCATCGGCAACCTCTTCCTGTACCTGATTCCATTGAATTAGTTTTATCGTACAAGTGAGAAATGCATCAGTTAGTTGTATTGTACAAGTGATAAATGCATTCATACCTCTTGTGCTTCAAAAATATGGCTATGAGTCCATAGTTGGAAGGCAAGGTAAGCAAAGTAAGCAAGTAGCATGACTATAGAACAAGCTCTCGATAAGTTCAGTGTCGCTTTTGTAGTACTCAAAGCATCATCAATCGCAGTGGCGTGTTTATATAACAACGGCATTACGTTGCATAGCAATGCCAACAGCAATAGAGATATATTCACATCCGCTTGTTTCTGTTCCATCGCAAACAGACGACAATGAGAAACTTAAATAACAACCAAAATGCCAAAAATGGAAAAACAATTATAAACGTTGTCTTCTAGAGACATAGAGAGGTTGTTTTCGTGAAAAACCTCATCATGCATAACAAGTGCGGCATGCAAAGGAGACGTGTTTGGAAACAAGCAACAAATTGTCGTTTTCAAATTGCTTTAGAATAAATTCACCTAAAACTCAATTTATTGTTATCCTTAGAGTAAATTACATTTTTCTTCGTTGTATGTTAAAATTTGTGAATTTCATCCCCGTTTTGAAGTTTCAGTTTTCATCCCTATGGTTTGCAATTTATTTCTATTATAGACCCTAAGGCTAAGTATGAGGGATTAAAATAGAAACGAAATGTAAACCATAAGATGAAGAAAACAATCAAGTTTAAATCATAAAAACCATGGGGATGAAAACCGAAATTTCAGAACTCCAGGGACTAAAATAGAAATTTCAACAAACCACAAGGACAAAAAAAGTAATTTACTCTTGTCCTTATTATGTGGTAGATTTTAGCTATGCAAATATCATACATGACTTCTTTGGTGGTCCACATAAGGTACACACACATGTCACATGTTATGATATTAACCATGATATATGTATATATATAGATACACACATAAAAATACATGTATGCATCTGTATAATATGAGGTTAAAGATAGAAAAAAGGGAGGGTGAAGGGTACCCTATCAAATTTTTGCTCCCTTGAGATATTTGCAATGCCACCACAAAGGAGTGAAGATCCAAGAACCAAAAGTAGGTTGGGGAGGATGGAACCCAAGAGAGAGTACTTGACAACATCCACTTTGTGTTGTATTAATGCAAATATTGCTATTATGAGTTCTGTTGCATTCCCACATGTTGCATTTAATAGCCCTCCAACTGCACATTATCACATTCATTAATTATATATGCAGCAAAAATATACACCAAAACTCGAACATAAATGCACACCGAAAAATCAACACCTATTTAGGGGTCAAAAAGTTCGATTCAAATACTTATAAAAATTCAAACTAGATTATTTTATGTTTCGGCCTCGTATTTATGCTCGACTCGATAGAGCTCAACTCAGTGGAGCTCAAATTACTCAAGGAAAGTTCGATTCTAATACGCAAAGGAGACACTTATGTGGTCATGATTGGTGTTCTTTCACTCTCGTTACCCAACACATCCAAATATATTCAAAAATGTAATCAAATACCTCTAGAACATACATTATAGTATATTTTCAATTTAAAAACAATCACAATGTTTAATTTAACCCAGAAAACAAATATTAAATTGTCATTTAATGATTTGAATCTTTACTCAAGAATTGAAAAATATACCAAAGGAAGAATACTTTGTTCCGGTTTCAATTTTGAAAAACTGGCTTTTAGAAACTCTATTTTAATCACACACTACATAGTGGTGAACCCAAGTTCGAGCCCTGAGGGACGCATTCTGGAGGTACGGGGGCTTCGACCCCGGGCTGCATGCTTTCGCAGTCAGGCTTCGGCCCAAAATTGCTGAGGATTAGTCTGGGCCCAATGTGGTCTGGGATACCTCTTCCAAAAAAAACTCTATTTTAATGTTTTCGATAAAATAGTTCAAACAAAAACCCTTTTTTTTTCCAAAAAAGGATTAATTTTTCTTTACAAACTCTTAATAGTTTCCTTTTCATTCACAAAATTATTCGACAAAAGGGAACAAAGTGGCATAAAATTAGATATCTGATGTGATACATAGCATTGATTAAATGTTTAAAAATGTTTATTTATAAAAAAAAAAAAAAGAATATATATTACCTAATTATTGAAAACAAGTATTCTTTTTTCAGTGGTGAGCACGTTGCTTGTGGACAAAATTGTTTACCTACTTAAAAGCATCATCGATCATGGTGGTGCATGTTGCCATCGAAATATGAAAAAAGTAAGAACCCTTCCTTCGTATACAGTTACAGGTCAAGGTCAGTTTTAGATGTGGTCCAGCCATTTTTAATGTTGTAAATAAAAAAAAATGGACTAAAATATATTATGCATTATAAATAAATATATATATATATATATCATTTTCTTAAGGGTCTTTAAACAAAATATGGAGAGCCAAAATCATGTAATTAATTCCAATGTTGTAGCGGATTGGTTATAGCTCGGGGGTTCATAGCGCCCTAACCGAGTTCGAGTATTCCTGTGCGCATACCCAGGGACATTTAAGTGGGGCCATGTTTAGCCTCCAAAGTTGTCGGGGATTAGTCAGGCTTTGGCCTGGACACCCTTCCAAAAAAAAAAAAAATCCATGTATCATGTTGTATTTTGTTTTCATATTAATATTTAATACTCTAATTTTGACTTATATGTTTAAACAAGAATGTTTAACACATTTGATTTACACAAGGAAGGGATGTGATCATGTTCTCCCGCGGGGACTGCTACCCCCGGTCATTTTGCAACTCGAAAATGTACTTTTTCTAAATTAAATATGATTTTGACAAGGTCGGGAAATGGTGGCTTGCCAAATAAGCATGGTAATCATATTATATATATTGCAAGAGTATCTATAGTGGTGAAACCTCAAAATACCTTAGTTGTGATATTATTGTTTTTTTTTTTTGTCACATCATTAACATCTCAACAAAAACAAATAATTGTTTTAAAATAAATCATTTTTAACTTAAAAAAAGGAGATAAGTGATTACCAAATGTTGCCTTATCTTAAAAATAATAAAAAACGAAAAAAGTGGGACCAATTTGGCCAGTTCAATTTCCCAGTGTGATAATGATAAGAGAGTTCATGAGTTTGTATTTTTTTGGTGTGATAACATTCTTTATCTTAATTTTATATAGATTCCACAAAATGGAAAATTATAAATCTAAAACCAATAAAATAATATTACTTTCAGATACTTCTTTTACCTGTTCCACCGGTGTAGAATGCAATCTGCCTGCATTTGACAAAAATAAAAAATTCATTAATATAAATATAATATAATATTTATTTTAATATTTAAAATTTAAAGAAAGAGATCAGATGATAGTGCCAGGTGGTCTTACTCTGTTAAATAGCTAACACGTTCTGCTAGCGGAATCAATCCAAGCAAACTCGTCGAAAATATCCATGGCTGAAATTGAAATTATCGAAATAAATCATTCACAAAACTCCATATACATATACACTACTACAAACAACTTCAACCAATTGCAATTATAATTGAATTATAACACACAATTTATTCACTAATTCAAACAACTTTTGTTTTTTTGCTTGGATGTCGGGGCCAAAATCCGATTAATCTCCGCAATTTTGGAAATTTTGGAGGCTAAACGGCCCCACTTAAATTGTTCCAGGCATGCGCACGAAAGGCTCGAACACAGTTAGGACGCTATAAACCTTCGAGCAATAACCAATCCGACACATCACGGGAAAGACAAACGACTTTCAACAATCACAATTGGAATTTCAACTGTAATTCATCATTTGTTAACCTTTCTACATACTCGAAAAACTTTAAACGATCACAATCGCAATTGTAGCTGTAACTGATTCGTTAGCGTTCCAAAAGATTCGAATTTAAACAATCCAAATCACAATTTGCGAACATATTCGAACAACTTACAACAATCAAATTCGAAATCAAATTGCAAGCTGTAATTTTTTTCGTTACATTTTCCACAGATTCAAACAACTCTAAACAGTCACAATCACAGTTTGCAATTTATTTGTTAGCATTTCAACAGATTCGAACAAATTCAAACAATCATAATCGCAATTGCAGCTGTAATTTATCCTTTAACAACTTCAAACAATCACAATTGCAATTGCAACTGGAATTTATTACACCTTTGAACGAAATTAAACAATCACAATCGCAATTAAAGCTGTAATTCATCCGTTAGGGTTTCCACAGATTCAAACTCCTTCAATTCAAACAATCACAATTGCAACTGCAATTCGAATCGTAACAGTAATTGATTCATAAACTCACCCGTGAAAACTGGAGGTGATGGGCGGCGATGGCGATCGGGATGGCGATAAAAAGGAACGATAATTTAGTTCCCAAAATGACCTCCTGAAGGTTGGTGAGAAAATTTCTGAGAATCGAGATAGGAACTTTGGAGACCAGGGAGATATCGGACTTTTTACGCAGTGAGGAAGAAGACATATTGTGAGCACTCCGGCCATGGCCGCCATGGCTGTTTCTGGAATCCTTGGTTAGCCTCTTAACGGTGCCGTTTTCGAGCAGCCATGGTTCTCTTGCTGTTGTAGCCATTTTTGTTTTCTGGCTGAATGGATTAAGAAGGTTTGTTTGGTAAACTGGGGGAGGTTCAGTTTGGAGAGTTCTCGATAATTTATAGAGGGTTAAAATAATGTTTTTTTTATTATTTTTTTACCCAAAAAATAAAAAAAAAATAAATCAAATTTTAATCAATTGATATTCAATTTCTTTAATATTTGATGTTATTCGAATCGGTGTTAAAATTGATGAGAAGCGTGATGAGCGGTTATCAATTGTTGAATAGCAACGGACGAATATTAGAATGAGATGTATTTGCATTGGACCAATTTTCTTTTAAGGTGCAATTGGTATTAGATTAAAAGTGATCAACGGCTTAAAAATACTTCGCGTACTTCTCATCAAAAATAGCACTTCTTACATGATCTCATGCCTTATATAAAGTATATATATTGGAAGGGTTGGGTTTCGATGAGAGGTTGATGTTTCCTTGAGAAATAGTTATCAACCGTTAGATGAAAAATGAATGCATATTAGGATGAGATGCACCCAAATGCATTGCATCAATCCTTTTAATTATAAAGCGTAATTCATGAGAGGACATTAGATTAAAGAGATCAACGGTTTAGATCAATTTCTCACGCTTTTCACCATTAACTCAACTTCTCACGTGGCTCTTCGCCTATGCTGAAAATGGTCTAAAGATTAAAGTTTAGTGATCATGGGTGTTTCAATTTGGTTAGTTTTCCATTAAGTTTTGTATTGATAATGTTTGTATGAATTAATCTGTTTTAATAGACTAAGAAAGTTTTTGTTTGAGATGGTTTTTTCATAGATGAAATGAACGTTTTTTTAATTGATAGTGGCAGATTCGGAATTTTTTTGACTTTCTACATATTCTCCTAAAAGCTTAATGAGTAAGCCATTTTTTATATGATTAAATCATTAACAAACAATCATGTATATAATTAACGGAATAACGTATGAGTAACTTGTTTGTGTTTTTTAATCTGATTATTTTACAACGAAAAAAAAAACTTGTAATAAACATGAAACTGAATTCTTTTACCAACCTAAATATAGTTTCAACACCAAATTATTAATTGCAATTTCTTTTACCAACGTTACGTCATTCAAATATTAAGAAACCCATTTATTAGGAAAGAGTTAAAAGTATAAATTGAGCCAAACATTACGAAAAGTATTATGAAACTCATTTATTAGGAAAGAGTTAAAAAGTTTTCAGTAAGGATAACGTCAACTAAATAATTTTGAAAAATATTAAGACTTTGAATATTTATTTTTATGATTAGTATTGCAATATATACCCATAAAAAGAACAAAAAAAAATCTTATATAGCAATACAAAGATTACAAAGAAATTATAGTAAGATTGTATTTGACAAATTAATTGATAAGGTAACCAATAATCAGCTAGTAACTAGCTTATTAGTCAACAGTTAGTTTGCCAAACATAGCCTAAAATAAACTATGATAGTTAAAACACATGAAATGCAAGTCTTCTTCAAATAGTACAAAAAGCATCTAGCATATATTGAACATATTTTTCATACATAAGACATACATGGTTTCGATATCGTTAAAGACTCGCATGGTAAACGTATGTCATGCGTTTCAAAGGAAACCACATTTAATTTGCCGGTCCTTGGTGAATTATCATCTAAAACATGGTAAGTTACAATTTGTCCCCAATGAAATCTATAGGACATTTGTCATAAAAATATGGTAACTTACAGTAATCGATATATAGAAAGTGTACTTTTTTATAAACCTTATAAAGATGGAAGCCATTTAAACCAATTTTATACAAATGATGAAAGTTATTCATTATGGTTTAAATATTTATACAAGATAATTTACATATAAAATGTCATATCATAAGGCCTTCTGTACTACAAACGGGTACACAACCTACTTCAAGCAAAATCTTCAATGGATTTGGAGGGTATGTGGTACGCCCCTAGCGGGTTCAAGCCACAAGCTCGAGGGCAGGTTCCAGAACCCGTCCAACTCTCTCTCTCTCTCTCTCTCTCTCTCTCTCTCTCTCTTCTATATTTATATTTAAAATAATAAAAAATGGGAAGAGTATGAAGGTATAAAAGGTTGGTGGTATGAGATTTAAAAGGTTGGTGAGGGTTTGAATGTAGGAAAGTGGAAAGCTAATGTGACAATAATTTGATAGTGAAAGGTTTAGGATTCAACCTCTTGTGCTAAGTGCATCTTCCATAAAATTTTAATTTATTATAAATAAATCTTCATCATTTCCATAAATGTCAGTTGATTTTCATATTTCGCCCAAACTGAAGCCTTCAAAGTTATAAAAGGAGCCTCATTCAATATTTTAACTTGATGAAGCATGATAATCTCATAATCTAATAATATCCCTATGGATAAAGATGAATCTTTGAAAATGGAAACAAATTTTGGAAAAGGGGAAACACTGAAGCAAACACAATTCGCACCGTCGCACGAGAAGGGGTCGTCGTTGGTCTATCTTTTGGTCATCGTTGTCGACTTCGAGTCGTCATCGTCGAGAGGCAAACAAAGAAAGAGAGGGGCCAATTTGTCTTTGAGTTAGAAACGTAGGTTGATTTTAAAAATTAGCAAATTATATTTTATGTTAGATTTTATGAGGAAAATTAAAAATTCAGGTTCTCGGGTCTGGGTGGGGTGGGATGTGGGCACCCGAGGCATCAGGTTTATCTTGTATCGCTTTGATTTTTCGGGTTTTCAGAGGTTCTGGGAGACTTTTTTGGGTCGGATTGGATGGGTAATGCTCACCCTTATTTTCATAGACCAAAACAGTAAATTAAGAGTTCGGTTCGGTTCGTTTTTTTTTTTTCGTTCGGTTTATGAACCAAAACTAAAACCGAACAATTTAGTTTTTCATTTTTTTTTGTTTCAGTTTTCACTTCGTTTTCTTCTAAGCTTTGTCTAAACTACATCTTTGACAATTTAAAAATTAAGATACAACCGGGTAGATGGAAATTTTACCACATCCCCCTAAGCATTTTATTGGTACGCCACCGCCTTGTGGTTGCAATTTGTATTAAAAATGAAGTGAAAAACTTATAAAATAACACAAAGATTAATTAAAGAGAAATTGCACTAAAATAATTTATATTAACAAAACACATGACATGCAACTCTTATTATGCATGAACTAAAAACACGTTGCATACATTGACCATTTTTTTCTTACACAGAAAATACATCTTGTATTTTTGTTTATAATTCTCACACATAAAATACGTTTTGTTTTAAAGTCTCATGAAACTCAGAATAATAATGCATGTAGAGTGTTTCAAAACATTTATTGGCTAATTTCAAAACATCCCTAATAAATTATGGTTAAAGATAGGACAAATTCATATGTAGTTGATGCACATAACACTTATTTTTCGAAGAACTTTGCTACAAATGAAGGTTTACGGATCGAAGCAACAAAATTTTGTAATAGATCGAAAGGACAATCAACCCCTTTGTTCTTTGATATTCTGAAGAAGAGGTTATTGGATTAACCACAATTAAACCCTTTTAATGGAATCGAGGCAAGTCTACTAATTTGGTTCATACAGTTAAATATGGACAAAGTGCATACGACTATCACTCTCATGGTCGGTCGAAGTATAAAGAAACATCTATTTTGTCTAAAGGATTATGACGAACATATGTTAGAAGCTAGAATTTCCTATCTAAGTACAATATGCGCATTATTTTACTTTGCACGATACACTTAATCATTTATTGTATGTATAAGGGAACTTGTTAGCTGGATGTAACTCAGCACCAATGCAATATCGTTGGAATGATATTAAGTTAATCTTTTGGAACTTTGATGTGCGTTTATATTTTTCCTAAAGAATGAAAAATCAAATTAATAATGAAATTTCAGTAGCTACTTAGAATGTAAGCAACAAAAATACCAACAAAAAGACCAAACATTGTGCCTTGATATTTATTCTCTAATATTAGGTATATGATTGACCCATACAAAATTTGTTCCCAAAATGGCTAAGGAAATATCATACGGAACATGCCGATTGATTGGAAGTAAACTAAATAAAACTTTGTAGTTACCTTCTTAAATTATCAAGAGTAGTACGCTATATAAGACTATTCAAGAATGTACATGGTTAAGGACTATCATTACACATTTAGAGAAGCTAGTATTTGAGCTCAAGCACTATCATACCTGCATTTATGGAAACAATGCATCATGTATCGAAGAAATAAAAGTAAGAGACATGATAACAAGAAGGGTTATAACACAAGACATATTCTGTTCAACTTACTATACAATTAGCAACAACAATTTCTCCTAAAATTCAAGTGAATTAAATAAGAAGCCAGGTAAAAGTGAAACATTTATTTACCAATCATTACCTAAAGCCATATTTGGGAAACATACAAAAAGTATTAAAATACAAATGTTTTTCAACTCCTTTGATTTGATTAATACAGGAATCAAGAGGAGTAAACAAAATAAAGAGTCTACTATATATTTAATATTAGTATCTTGTATTCTTTCTTTTACTCAATAATTTATTTTCATTGGGTTTTGTTTCTTAGGCCATCCTTAATGATACCGGTAGGAGACCGGTACCACCCCTTTACCGATGGGGAACATCATTGAGGATGAAGGGTACGGGAAGGGTACGAAGGAGCATCGACAAGGTGGTGCCGATTGCCTACCCCACCCCACCCACCCCACCTTTCTTTCTATCTCTCTCTTCTTTTCTTTTTCTTTTATTTTTTTAATTAATTATTTAGAGGGGTATGGAATTGGTACAGTTAAGGATAGTATGGTATGGTGTTGGTAAGGTGTTGGTAAAGCTGGTGTGGCACTGAGGTGACATCATGTATGAGGGGTATGAGGGGTACGATTAAGGATTGCCTTAGTATAAGGTTTTGTTGAAGCAAAAAGTACCATTCAACTTTTCTGACTCTCATGATTAATATGAGACAATCTTAGACTAAAGGAAAAGCATAAGCATTGCAAAGAAAATGGTCAATTTTACTTTGTACTTCGTAATATTTTTATTTTTTTACTAGGTTTCATTTTGTCGTAAAATTCTAAGGAGGCAACAATTGTGCACCAACAATCATTTGACAGCACAAGATGGAGTGTTGCAGGATAATTATGTCATCGTTTAAAAGACATAAAAATAAATATAGAGATAAATATATTAAAGTCATATTAAAATTGAAATATCCTATAGCTATCTACTTATAATTCGTATCTATAGATGACTTTTATGATTAACGAGTGAGATAGCCCACGCGTTGCAGCGGGTCTATTAATCTTAAACTTTTGGTTTAATTAAGGCATACAAAATGTTGTTATATAAGATTATTTATGTAATTTACATCAAAACAAACTAAGGATAGGATGAACTCATACTACCATTTAAATGTTAAATACATTTTGTACATTCAAAAAAGCGATGCTCTGATTGTTGTTATTTACGGTTGTTAGTAAGATAGAATAAATAAAAATATTAATTTTAAGCGATCTGAACCTAAAGATTTGAAAAAATATTATGTAGTTATCAATAGTTTAATGAAATTATTTGATTATTTTTCTATTAAAGTTAAAATAGTTTATGATTAATCAATTAAACAAATGCATTGATAAAATAAGTAACGTAAGAAGTAAAGAATGTGAATTATGTAATTAGAAAATAAAAAATAAAAAATATAAAAATTAGTCTACTATAACGACCAAATATGTTTAATCAAATATTTTATGGGGAATTCCCCGCTTTGCTGCGGGTTATGATGTATGTGCGTGTATCGAAAGTTTTTTTTAATGTATTTTACTTAATATACGATTATATGTTACGTTAAAAATACATATATAATTGTAGTATATATGGTATATAATAAAATATTACGCTCATTTCAATTTGTTAAAACAAAAATCGTATTTTTTTAATGTTATTCAATGCACGACTATATGTGTTAATATGACTGAAATGTAAAATGAAATATAGAAAACTAAAAGGTGTAAGGTTAATAAATATATAAGTTTAAAGGGGTAAAATATAAGTTTCATAAATAAAAACGCAAAAATGCTCAAATTATAAGGACTAAAACTGTAAATAGGATAGTAGAATAAAAATAGGAAAAGATTTAGGAAAGATTCGAACGCGTAACCTTCAGCTTAAGGAGACGCCTCTTTGCCGCTGGGCTAGCGTGTCTTTTTGGGTTCTTTTACCCAAAATCTATATTATCTTATATATAGTAACGACAAAAATTTTTCCTGCAAAATGTAAGGATATAGTAATAAAAACTACAAATTATATTATTTATATTTATCGTTATCATGTATTGTTTTTCCCTTAGAAAATTCCAAATTTTCCTTGCAAAATAACAAAATGGTTGATATTTGCAAAAAATTGTTTTTGGACTTTTAGCAATGATTTTGTTTGTACGATGATTGTACTTTTTGTTTGAAAAACTTGGAAACTTCGTGGAATTTTCCTCTTCATCCGTAACAAGATTTAAAAACCAAAATAGACCGATCAAATGGATTGGCAACAAATATAACCAAAATTAGGTGAAATTTGAGAAAGGGATTAAACCTAATAGTATTTAGAAAATATAAGTTGTTTGTATTTATGCTTATCTCAAAAATTAGGTTTGAGTGAATAAAAGGTAACTTTATAACCTACAAGCTATTTATTGAAAAGATACTAGGATTAATGTTCCAACAAGCTTTACTAAGTTTTTGTCAATAGTTCTCAATTATATATGTGATTTATATTAATATTGTTAAATGTTAATAATGAATTAATGTTACATATAAATAAGGGAGAATTTCTTCTAAATTACTAAATTACTTCTATGTCCTTTTAAAACTCCTAAATTACTTCTATGTCCATCTAAAACTCCTTTTAAAACTATCATCTATGTCCAAATCTCTATTTTAATGATTATTAAATTATTTAAATATCGATAATTATTATCATTAAATTCAATTATTTATAAATATACTATATTACCAACTTAAAAAAGGAAAATAGATGCTTCATCTTTAGTATTTTATTATCTCCACCACCTCAAGTCCAAAAATCGTATTATAAACGAATCCTGTAGACAATACCAGCGAGGTGTTCAATTGTAAAGCAGATGACGATGTGCAGCTAAGGTTTTTATGTTTTAACACGGGTATATATGTCTTTTATAACATTTTGGATGAAATGGATTTTACTTTCATTTCTTTTCGAAAGGAGTCGTGAAATCCACATTTGAAGGACTCTTTTCAGTTCCATTTTATAGGTAACCAAACGTGAGAACAGAATTTGGTCAATAAAATTGACCATTCCAATTCTACTAGGTTCTGTCGATATCCAACAAATCAAACGCCCTTACAAATTACAAGTACAAGTTTGTCTTTATAAAAGTTGAATTGTAATTTATTTGCAACATGTGTATAGATGCTCTAAAACAGATCCAAAATCCAATCAACATCATGATCCTGTCCACTTTCATCATCCTAAAAGCACTCATTCCATTCCCTTCACAAAAAGTCAATTAGCTTTCAAATCTCATTCTCATACAATTTTTAATTCAAAAGATAAGACCTCTTGTTCTTTGAAATGATATATCTTTATTCTCAAAACCAAACTATCAAAACAAAAAACTAATTATTTAAGCTTTTCTTTAAATAAATTCACTGATGAATTTTTATTTTTTTTTAACGATGTGGTATGGTTCGGTCCTATAAGAAGCCTGAGAAGTGGTTATCAATTTTAGATGCACATTAGGATGGGATGCAATAGATCAATTCTCTTCTAAAACACAATTAATAGGCGGGCATAAAATTAAAAGTAATCAACGGTTTAGATCTACTTCTCACACAATCCTTCCTTGCTATTGGTAGATCAATGGTGGAGATCTCTTCTTACTATCCCGAACCAAACAAAATGAACACAGTATATCCAACTCAAATGCAGAGTATGAGAAGGTATGAACGCAAAATTGTGCTCTATCCCGAATGATAGATCAACAAAGACCCCATCTCGTTCCATAAACGGATTGATCTTATCGACAACTAGGTTTAGTAAAGGCATACCTTTTTCCGTCAAGAAGTAGCCAAATCATG
The DNA here is from genome assembly GCA_030169165.1 of Centaurea solstitialis. Taxonomy (NCBI): domain Eukaryota; kingdom Viridiplantae; phylum Streptophyta; class Magnoliopsida; order Asterales; family Asteraceae; genus Centaurea; species Centaurea solstitialis. The sequence continues at coordinate 708,872 of CM058045.1, forward strand.
ATTGTTTGCAGGTATTCTGGGCGCTATACAGTATACCCGGGATCCCAAATGTTGTACTTGAAGACCAGCGTTTTCACATCCGGTGAAAAATAACGACTCCTCTTCCTTCCCGATTCTACGTCTCCAGCTCATCAAGAAAGACGGTCGGGGCAGTACTGGATGAGTATCTAAAATTACAAGAAAAACCATTATCAATTGTCACAAAGTTATATTTTTGTATTCACAAGTTAAAAAACAAATTACGGTACACAAGTTAAGACATTTACCGTGAGGCTGAGGTGCTGCAGCCGTTTCTCGTGGCTTATAGGAGTTAAGGAGGAAGCATAGAGTCTTTATTAAGTTTTCATATTGTTTAACATCTGTGACACCAAAAAGAATAGGAAAACAATCAAACGGTAAATGAGATTTCAAATGCTCGTGTTTAATGATGACCACAATTTTCGACACAAATGGATGATTGAATCTGATGGTCAGTTTCAGTTCAATTCATTAGATATTATATTACAATAATGAAAAAGAGGTGATGCTAACTTTGACACTTCATAAACTAAAAATTTCCTACATTCAATCATATAGCTAGTTAAACTACAAGTGTTTTTTTTTAAATCATTCAGAAGGTAAGATGAGAATGAAGCACTTACACAGTAAGATATCACTAGCAATAATTAGGTCCCAATCTGGATGAGAATTTGGGAAGGGATCACCCCATGAATCTGGTAGAAAAAAAAAGAAAAAGATACAAATTAACATACATAATATTATATTGGCCCATTTAACCCATCAAATAATCAGATTGGGTTCTGGTGAAAATAAGAGTTATGGTACCTCTAAACCGTTAGATGAGTTGATTTTTGATCTAAGGGTCAAGAATATCAATTACCTTCGAATTCAATTGATTTTTGACGAAAAATATTGGGCTCTCAACTACCTTAATTTTTCACATTTATCTTCATTTTCACTCATCTTTATCAATTTTTACATAAAGATAGGAATATGTCAATGAAGGTATTTGAAGGTAACTGAACATAGATGAAAGTTTTGTTCTCGCGTTCTTACCATAACTCTTATTGCATAAAAAATAATATATAACAACGTATAAATAGAAAAAAGGAACTAACGCTTGATATGAGGAAGCACAGGAGTTACTCCATTAGCCCTGCAATTATGAGCTATGTTCTCTTCAATCTCCTGATCATCATAGTCTGAAGTCGTAATGTCTACCTGATACAACTTCTTCAAAAAGATCGCCAATGCACCTGTTCCACTGTCATTCTTAAAAGATAATATCAACAAAACAAATCTCGAATGGAAACTCGACTACAAAATCAAAAAACACTCCATCGTAAACCAAAGGGACATTGGCCCAGTGGTACCCAGATTGCAAGTCGAGCCCAGCCTCTCAAAAGATCAAGGGTTCAAATCTCACCAAACTTGAGGAGTGCGTTTTAAATAACAAAACAAAAAACACTCAATAAATATAACTAATGCTAGACCATAAAATATGATGCAAAGCAAAGGTTGAAAGAGTAATATTGGACTTGCCTGCCCAACTCAAGGATGCGACGTCCTTCTATTCTTGACCTATCTTGAACCAACCATTCTGCAAATGAAAATGTTCCTGGCCATAGTAGATTAGCATTCATCTGGTGAAAGGAGAACTCTCGAATGAGCAATTCCTGCAATTAAACATAATTGGAGTTAAAAGGTTTATATAGAGTCAGGTTCAAATGAGAACCGTAAGTATTTTGAGAAAAAGAACCACCTATTTCATATATGATTCATGATGAATACTGTGATAGATATATCCTTGATGAATGGTGTGATAGACATTCATGATCAATAATATTCCTTATTATTTGAGGTTATTCATCACTGAAAATATATGAAATAGGCAGGGCGAGTAATGGGGGGTGGGTGAGTGATAGTTGTGACAACGACAGTAGTGCCATTGTGGTCGATGGGGTGGGGGAGAAGTTTTTTTTTTTTTGGAAAGGTTCATCTAGGCTTTGCTTAAACTATATCCTTGGCAATTTGGTAATTAAATTACGGCCGTCTGAGACTAAGCCTGGCCACAATTGTTGCGTACGCATGGAATTGAACCCTGGGCAAATGGGATATTCCACCACATCCCCCAAGGCCTCAACCACTACGCTACAAGGCAACAAGGATCCTAATACGTTTGGAGGAAAGACAAAAAAATATGAGGAAGAAAGTGGTTCCAAGGAGCGACGAAAACTAGTCATTGTGATCGACAGTGGTGCATATGACATGATTGAGCTATTAAACAAATTTGTATTAGCTAGCACAACAAGATTATTATCGTTAAACCCCTCAACGTCTTTGGCAACGAGGAGAGTTGATTAGGCCATTCACTGGGAACAACCACCAACTGTCGATGTAATGTTGTTGAATCCAAATTTTCATTTCTTTCCACCTTCAGGACAAGGTGGAAGTTTGGAGACCAGGTATGTTATACCATGGGTGTTATAGTCAATAACTCAGTTGTAGTCGGCTATGGTACAAGTGCTTACTATTGGGGTACAACTTGAAGAAGCAGGCTAGTGTATCGGTTACTTCGTGTAAATAATACGGTTTTGGAGGCAAAGAGGGATCGATCAATTTATGTATGTTTTCGGGTGATAGCCTTGAGACAGTCTCGAAATGCCCAGAACTCAACTGTAACCATCTAACTGTGAGTGGTTAATATGAAAGATAGCACCAATTGTGTTGTTATTGTCTTATTCATCCAGCTTGCATCAATTTCTTACCACTGCAGTTAAGGCCGTGTTTGGCAAAAATAAGCTAGCTTATAAGCTAGTACATGTTTCGTTGAACCACAAGCTAGCTTATTGAACGGCGAGTTGGAGTAGTGTTTCAGGTGCTTTTTGTAGCTTTTTCCAATTATGCCCTTATTAATATTAATTATTATACCCCCAAGATACCATTTTTGGCCTTATTACATAATCATAAGCTCGTTTTTGCCAAACATAATTTATTCATAGGCTAGCTTATCAGCTACCGGTTCATCCTAGAGATATCCTTAATCAAGCACAACCATAGTTCATCCTCAAGTTCAGTGGAACTACAAATTAATAACTAATTCCTAAAGTTCTACTCAAATAATGAATCAAAAAGAGCTATATATATAACATTAGATAAACACTTTCAAACAAGAATTTCATGTTTCAAAACTCACCATTCCAGGAAACTGGTGACTTCTCTCCACATAAGTCTGACAGTTCTCCACCACTTCCTCATCTGCAATCAGCAAAACAATCAGAATAAACAATTGCATTTTGTGTGTTTGTTTGATTAATTGAAATAGAAGATATCACCTGTAGATGAATCATCTTCTTCATGAAAAAGTGAAGATGGAGAAAACAGAGCTATATCCATGGTGATTCAAATCGATTTAAACTGAAAAATATTGGTGCCCTAATTTTTATTCGAAGACGACGATACTTTTCGTTTAGTAAACACTACAAATTTGGTCCTTGTGGTTTACAAGTTTGAGCAAGTTTGGTCCCTTCTTTTAACAATAGTTATAAATATTCGTAATATAATCATTATTTTGGTCGTTTTATCGAATCCTTTTGCCTTTAATTAATCAAAATCAATTTTATGATTTGTGTATTTGTCGGTTTTTATTGGATAAAAAACATAAAAAATTGAAAATTGACAAAGATATTTTTCACCTAACAGAATTTTAACGGCCATCAGAGGAAACCGTAGAACGAAGAGGAAACTGTAGAACGAAGATGAAGAAACATGAAACCAATTCAAAATCTTCCGCTCTTGATAATGAGAGTAAAAACGAGTATTTAATTAATATTTCTTTGTCCAAAATGACTAATTTAACAATTTCCTTTACAAATATTATAGCAGTATCACCAGTTATTCTATATGAACTTTCTTCTATGACTGAATAAACCTTCTACCGGTTTTATACTCATACATAGAGATGTATAAAGAACCGATTAGCGGATCTTGGACGGGTAGGATTGATGACGAGTTAAAATATCCCCGGTCCCTAAGAGTCCTACCTCTAGCATCAGTATGACAAGAAATTAGAATCTTACGTGGCAAAAGACATAGCAAGGATTAAGACTCTTACATGATAAATCAAGAAAAAGAAAAAGACCTGTATCAACTAAAAACTTGTTGGGTAAAAGTTGTTTACCAACAATCTATTATAACACTCGTTTATCTGTTAAGGTAAGTGATGGTGTCGCTCTCGTAAATAAAGACTTACCAGGTAAGTGGTCCACTTTTGGAGACTCCTAGAGAGACACATCAATACAAGTTTCTGTGACCCAAATTTTTAAAACAAAATATGGTTGATATCATCACACTCTTGGATAACTTATAAATACCAAAACAACAACCACAACACCTTCCAACCAGAAACCTCAAAATGTCTCAATCTTTACTTTCTTTATCTTCCTTACCTCTTCCTCAAACTCCCAACTCCAACCCTCCAAAACCCACTTCACAAACCCTCCAAACTCATCTTCTCCACACCTTCAAATCACCATTTGAGCTCAAACAACTCCATGCCCAAATCATCAAAACCAACACTTCTCCTTCTCAACTCCCAATTTCCCTCATTGCCTCCATTTGCGCCTTCACTCCCAGCTTCCCCTACGCCAGAAAACTCATCCAGATCTCCGGTAAACCGGAAACCGTCGTATGGAATTCATGCTTGAAAGATTTCGCAGAAAGCGATCATCCCATCGATGCCATTCGCTTGTTTTCTCGGTTATGCGAATACGGTGTTTCTTTGGATGCTTTTACCTTTTCGTTCCTTCTCAAATCTTGTGTGAAAGTTTCGGATTTTGACGGAAGGATTGTTCATGGGTTCATCGAGAAGCTCGGGTTTCAATCGAATTTGTTTTTGCAAAATAGTATGGTTCATTTGTATGCGGTTTCTGGGGACGCAAACGATGCCCGCCAACTGTTTGATAAAATGTCTGAACGAGATATCGTTACGTGGAACATTATGATCACGCAGTTGGTGAAAATAGGAAGAGTGGACGATGCGTATCAGCTGTTCGATGAAATGCCTGAGAGAAACGTGAGGTCGTGGACGTCTATGATCATGGGTTTTGTTCAGTGCGGGAAACCGAAAATGGCGATCGATCTTTTTACGCAAATGGAGGAGCGGAAGCTACGTCCGAATGAGGTCACGGTGGTGGCCGTTCTTGCGGCGTGTGCCGATCTCGGCAACCTTGATTTAGGAAAAAGGATCCATGAGTTTTCTAACGAGAGTGGGTTTAGAGAAAACGTCCGTATTTCCAACACGTTGATCGACATGTACATCAAATGCGGCTGTCTGGATTCAGCCCGTAGCGTTTTCAACGAAATGGAGCAACGAAAAACGATCGTTTCATGGTCAGCCATGATCCAAGGATTAGCCATCAACGGAAACGGCGAAGAAGCGTTGGAATTGTTTCACGAAATGATCCGTTTGCGAATTAAGCCGAATGCCGTAACTTTTATCGGGCTTTTACACGCTTGCAGCCACATGGGGATGGTCAAAGAAGGTCAACGGTTTTTCACGAGTATGACGAAAGACTACGGGATAAGTCCGAGAATAGAACATTACGGTTGCATGGTCGATCTATTCAGCCGGGCCGGCTTACTTCAAAAAGCCCGCGAATTCATAACGAATATGCCGATTAAGCCGAACGGGGTGGTGTGGGGGGCTTTTCTCGGCGGTTGTAGGGTCCACAAGAACGTTGAAATGGCCGAAGAAGCCATCGAACACCTTCTCGAACTCGACCCGCTTAACGATGGATATTACGTCGTTTTATCCAACGTTTACGCGGAGGCCAAGAGGTGGGAAGACGCGGCTAGAGTGAGAAAGTTGATGAGAGAGAAAGGGGTGAAAAAAACACCCGGGTCGAGCTCGATCACGATCGACGGAATCACCCACGAGTTTGTGGCCGGAGATGAAAACGACGAAATAAATCACAAATGGGAAATTTTATTGGAAGAAATGAAGTTAAGAGGGTATGTCCCAAATACTTCTGTTGTTCTTCTGGATGTAGAAGAACAACAGAAGGTTAGGTTTCTGTTTCGGCATAGTGAAAAGTTAGCGGTTGTTTTTGGTTTGATTAATACTGCGAATGGGATGCCGATTAGGATCATGAAGAATCTTCGGGTTTGTGAAGATTGCCATGAGGCTTTGAAGATTATATCGGGGATCGTTGATAGGGAGATCGTAGTAAGGGATCGAAGCCGATTTCATTGCTTTAAAAAGGGTGTGTGTTCTTGTAAAGACTATTGGTGATGGATTAAGACGTCTGTAGTGATTAAGCTGTCTATTGTTGTTTGTAACTTTTTGTAACTTTTATTGAGTTCATGTAAATTACGATTTTGAGCTTAACAAGATATTGAACAAAATTTATAAATTCAACAACATGCTATTAGATTTAATAGATCTAAATAAGATATTAAAAGGCAAGAATAAAATATTGGAATGACATACACAAATTCATTAATGTAAAATTTTGCCTCAGATGTCATCTCTCTAAAAAGAAAAGAAAACATAGAAACCATATATAACACATGCTTTTATTCCTTCTTTTAGACGGTCCAGAAATATTGGAAGGTTTGCATGAATGGAAGAACCCAAAAGGGTGAACAAAGTGTATTTTTGGAAAAATTGTTGGCTGAATGGGTTAAGCCAATGTGATAAGGCTTGTCGAATTAAGCCATATGTTTAACATTAAGCTGAAGCACCGTTCTATACAAGGACGGAGCTAATGAAGGGCACACGGTGGCACGGGCCACCGTTAAATTCCTCCGTCGTAGTGTAAAAAATTACGGCGCCACCATTATTTTGAAACTACAACAAAAAAAACACAAGTTTTCTTTGGTTGAGTTGGTTAGTTACTTGTTATATAACCATGAGGTCATGGGTTTTAGTCTAGTTAGAGACTATTTTTTTAGATTTTTGCTTTTTAATTTCAAATTTAGTGTTTATAAAAAAGAATTGCTTGTACCAAAAATTGAACTTGAGACTTCACCTTTGAAAAGCAATGAACCAACCACTAGACCAATAGAGATTTTGTGAAAATTTTCTTTATATATGTTCTTTAAAGTTAAATGGTGTCACCGTCAAAAAAAAGTTCTAACTCCGTCCCTGGTTCTATATCTAAGGAACGAGTTAACAGAGAGTGTTATTGGAAATATGAACCCCAGGCTTATTGAATTAGCTCTATAATCCTGTGATAATGTTATGATAACCCTGTGATAACCCTGTGATAACACGGTAATAAACCTGTGATAACATTGTTATATAGTTTACTTAGCTCATATATGAAAAACCCTGTGATGTCACATGTTATCACATAATGGTACATTTGCCAAGTAAGCATTCTTCTTTTTCCTTTTATTTCCTAAACACAGTCAACTTGAAATGTATGTTGTGTGTGTTAGGGGATAAGATGTACAACAAACACTCACAAACCAAGCTTCCATGTGAACACAAGTGTAATATCAAAGCATAGTAACGGGAAGGGAGGAAGCTCTTCAAGCCACAGAGGCGGTGGTGGTGGGATGCCAAATATGGATGAAAACATGACGGGAAGACGAATTCGTGGAGTGGTTACAAAACGCAGTTCAAGCTGGTATATGGATAAGTTTGTAGATATAAGAAAATACTTGGCTTGAAGGTTGTTCTCACGTTTTTTTGCAAAAAAGGGGTTCTCGTTTAAACGCTTTTTCAACCCTTATAAGGAAGGGTTCAAACAAGAACCCCTTTTTCTGCAAAAAAACGTGAGAACAACCTTCAAGTCAAGTATTTTCTTATATCTGCGGACTTATCCATATACCAGCTTGAACCGCCTTTTGCAACCATTCCACGAATTCGTCTTCCATCATGTTTTCATCCATATTTGGAATCCCACCACTGCCACCTTTGTGGCTTGAAGAGCTTCCTCCCTTCCAATTATTGTGCTTTGACATTACATTTCTGTTCACATGTAAGCTTGGTTTGTGAGTGTTTGTTGGACATCTCATCACTTAACACACAAAACATACATTTTAAGTTGACTGGTTTTAGGAAACAAAAAGAAAAAGAAGAATGCTGGCTTGGAAAATGTACCATTCTATGGCATCATATATCTTGCTATCTGCGAAAATATATTACCTGATATCATTGTGATAACCTGTGATATCACGGGATTTTTCATATATGAGTTAATTAACTAATATAACAGTGTTATATATCAAAGTGTTATCACGGTGTTATCATAGGGTTATCACGGTGTTATCACAACGATGAGAAATTTAACTGCCTCTCTCTCCTTCGCTGAATATACTGCTTGTAGTTGTACATCTCCAATTGTCTCTCTACACCGTTGCTATACCTTCTATGCACCATTCAGCCACCGTGAATCTTGGTAAAATTACCATACTGTCCTTTTCATCCAAATACTCGTCATCTACGTCGTGTACTATTAAACTCACCCCACTTACGTATAGCTCCTTGTTTCCTTATTGTACACCGCATGTCACTTCAATCTTGCAGTTCACATAGTAGTCGTTAAGAAAGGTGGTGGTGGTGGTCATGACGATGAAGGTCAACTTTATGTCGTTAATGGATGTTATGCTGGAGGGATTCACTACCTGATTATGGATTAGGTCTATCAAGATCCAACTCAACTAACATCATGTGCTTTTTAAGATTTGACTTCACGATATGATATATCATTGTTGGAGAGTTTGACGATCCATCTCTTTTTTTTTCTTTCTTTTTTTTTTTTTTGGAAAGGTTCATCTAGGCTTTGCCTAGACTACATCACCGAAAAAAATACAGGGAAAGAGATGCATCAACTAGTTATGATACAAGTTTTGGTGTTGGTGAGAAAGATGGAAATGGAAAAGTAGACAACATTAGAGTGTCAATTAGAGAACAAGAAATTAGGATGGAATAGTTTTGTACTGTGCATAAACTCGAGGAATCTCCACGGTATAAATACTTAAAAAGCGAATTTGGTGCCAAAGCAACAAAGCATGGATACATTTTGAGCCTAACGGAACCTACTTGTCGCACCTCGATAAGGTTGTTGAGTGTTGACTATTGTTATAAAAGATAGTTTTGTGGATAATCCATGGTCGAGAAATGATGGATTCAGACACAATTCATTATCGTTGTGGAAACATGGTTTTGTTAAAACATTATTCCCAATTCCTAGAAGGGGATGCATCAACCAGTTATAATACAATTCTGGTTTTGGTGTGGAAATAGAAATGAAAAACTCACAACATTAAGGAAACAATAAAGAGCACAAAAATGAGGTTGGAAGAGCTTTGTACTTTGCAAAAACTCAAGGAAGCAATGAGCTACTATACTTTTGGTGGCTTGGGTCTATCGGTTGCATTTGAGAATATAAAGGAAGCAAGGCGGAATATCGTGAAAGACGGAATGTATACATAAACTGAAAAATATAGAATGTCTACAACAACAACGTTAGGTTTAGAGGAGTTCTAAAATTCTAGCATTCTAATAGTATATTTAATTGGACTTAAGGAAGCAACAACGTTACGTTTTAACAATTTTTAAAGATATTTTTAAAATAAAATGTCATATTAGTTATTTATATGAGACTATTTGAAAACGTTTCCTATAAACATAAATGTCATATAAAAAGATGTGTTTACGAAACGTGCTACAAAGTAGCTACTATGACTCCTTATTTTGAAGGCATCATAATAAACTTGTCAAAACTCAAAACACCTAAAAAGTCCTAGATAACTATTGTAACACTTTTCAAATATATACTATTATGATGCTTAAACAATATGTATTTTATAGTTGTTTATTATACCTTCCTTCTATCACAATATTCCCTCTTGCTTCTTTTGGTTCTTAAATGAAACCAAAAGACCCAAGCCACCAAAAATCTTGTAGCTCATTGCTTCCCTGAGTTTTTGTAAAGTACAAAGCTCTTCCAACCTCATTTTCGTGTTCTTTTTGTTACATCACTAATGTTGTTAGTTTTTTTATCTTTGTTTTCCTCACCAAAACTAGAATTTGTATTATAACTAGTTGATGCACCACCTTCTAAGAATTGCAAATTCAGTTTTAACAAAACCATATTTCCACAACTTTGATGAATTGTGTTTGAATCCATCATTTTTCAACCATGGATTATCCACAAAATCATCTTTCATTGCAATAGTCGGTCAACACCCTTATCGAGATGTGATAGATTAGTTTTCGTTAGGCTCAATGGTCTAATCGAATTAGTCTCCGGTTCGAGCCCAGGACGCCCTCGTAGCCACAACCGCTGAGTGAGTCAGGTATGCCCCCCACATTATGGAATTTGTAGTCGATTGTGGGATGGTTGGGATTGGTGGTATCAACGTTTTTTGTCCAAAAAATATTACCGTTTTGACTAGTCAAGAATTTTGGTTTCGACATTTCCATCTGTGCAAAAAAGTAGATGGGTAGTTTCGTAACTTTTACAAATAGACGGGAAATAAGTTCGTATATAGTTCATATGTGACCAATGTCATTCACATATAACTATTTTTAAGTGATTCATATATGAACATGTATAATTCATATATTAAGTGTTTTTAATTGATTCATATATGAAATATATATTCATATGTGAACCTGTGTAATTCACATGGTAACTAATTTTAACTAAAACCTTTGTGATTCACATATAAACTAATTATTTGATTTATATATGTACTATTCACATATAAACATGGGCTCATATATTAAGGCGGTTTCTATCCACACCCCTTTATAGGAAGTCTGAGTAGGTGTATGTGAGTGGAACAGAGGGTGTGGAAATAAATGATTGTGAGTGTAGGGGTGGGGTGGGGATATCAACCCCCTATATTAATCACGAGTTCATATATGAACTTGTTTGCCTTCTATTTGGAAAAGTGACGAATCTACTCTTTTATCTTCTACATACACATGAAAGGAATTATCCGGCATTTCATAGTCAAAGTCGCAAATATTGACCGGACGAAGGGTTAGGATCACCTCCGTACTTCTCATTTTTATCACCATTCATTTGAACATCTCCCTATAAATATAGGTATATATATATAGGGTCATATCCATTTGTTAACCAAAGATTTTGTGTTAACCAATTTCAACCGTAGATTTAAAATGATCAAGGGGGCAAGATTAATTGTACTTTTTAAAAAACATTAATAATTTTTATAATTAAAAAACATTTGTAACCGCCGCCGCAAAACTACCCAGAAAGAATGCATCTGATTGGTTAAGTTCACACGGTTGTTAACACAAATTCTTTGGTTAACAATATATATATAGAAACGAAGTTCGGCTGAAAACTCACCTTTCATTGTGAAATTGAAGACAACTGAAAGCGCATTATGTATCCCATTCCATTCAGATGTATTATTCATAATGAATAATACAACATTCGATGTGAATGATGTAGCATTCGGTCTGAATAATGCATTATTCAAACTAAATGACACACTGCATGATCAATTGTCTTCACGTTCGCAATGAAAGATGATTTTTCATTTTAACCAACCCTATATATATACATATATATAAGGGAGGTTTAATTACAAACCATCTTTATAATACAAAACATAGAACCTACTTAATCAACTTAATTAAAAAAAAATCAATGACCAAAATTAACCTAATATGTATATATATATATATATATAGAGAGAGAGAGAGAGAAAGAGAGAGACAGAGAGAGAGATTGACCCGGTGAATGTTGTTGTTTCATGTATCCGTCCATACCATTTTAACGGGCATCCAATGGTTGATCACCATTTCAATGGAATCCAACGTATAACATATGTACGTGTATTCTATACAAGAAACTTGTTCACATACTTGTATATGTTAGAATCGGTGAGCGATTAAAGATGAACACACGAGAGAGACCAAAGATTAGCCGTATATTGATATGAGAAAAATGAAGTGTATTACAATAGAAACAAGAGAAACCTAGACTATAAATAGAGAAACCCTAAACTACATAAACATGAAAGGGGTCGAAGGCCCATGGGCTATAATAAACTCTAACAGTATAAATATGGATGTTTGCTCAATGAAATAGCATAATCCAAATAATGAAAGAATACAATATTAAGAGAAAAAACCATACGAGTTCCTCCATCTCCTTAATTTGGGCGATTATTTTGCTCTCCTTTATCGCTCCGTCTATTGGTTCGTTCGCTTATTTGTGTTATAAGATGATATATATAAGAAAATAATATATCTGTTTAGTCCTTTATGTTCTGCAGATGTACATAATTGACCCCTTTATCATATCATATTATTTCAAATATAAGGTTTTATATGTATATTAATTGTTTACCGGCGCATGCTACAACGCGAAAAATTGAAAAACATACATAATTATATATAAACAATTGAATTTTATGTTTAAAATTCAAGGTAAACTGATAAAAAAAACTAAAAAAACTATAAAAAAATCGCTCGATACTCAACATTTAAACTTATTTCGAAGGTTTTGATTTGATGATTAATTATAGGGTTAATTATATGGGTATGCATCGAAGTTGTCACGTTTTATCATTGTATGTACTCAACTTATAAACTTACCATTGTATGTATCGAACTTTCTAAAATTGCCATTGTATGTATCCAACTTTATCAAAACCTATCATTGAATGTATTCTACTTATCACGAAAGTGTATCGAACTTGAGGTTTTGATAAAGTTGGATACATACAATGACAATTTTAGAAAGTTCGATACATACAATAGTAAGTTTATAAGTTGAGTACATACAATGATAAAACGTGACAAGTTCGATACATACCTATGTAATTAACCCTTAATTATAATGTTATAATCTGTTAAAAAAATACTTCAAGTCACTTTTTGATGATTAATTATAAATATTTGATGATTAATTATAACCTATGGTCCTATGGTGCTTAACAAACTTTTGAACCCCTAAAAATGCTGTTTAAGTCACTTTTTAGACGTTTTCGTGTGTTTTTTGTACTTTTGAGCTTTTATTTTGGGCCCGTTCTGTTTAGCCCGTTGCTTTTTTCAGGCCCGACTTACTTTGGTTCTTTTATTTAGCTAACTACCTTGTAATTGTAATTCAGATGGTCACTCATTGAATTTGAAAACCTTCGATTTTCTCCCAAATGTTGAGTTCTTGTTGAACTCAGATTTGAAGCCTATAACTTGGTATTCATGGAATCAACAAGTTTTAGAAGAAATTGACACGGGTATTTGTAGAATCAACATTTTTAGTTTGTTTTCATTTGCTTACGCTATATCACTTAGGCTTGTAAAAAACTGACCTAGATACAAAAACATTTCTTTTTTTTTAATGATTTTTAGCTATGTTCGTTAAATTCGGACCCATAATTCACCGACCTAACTATATTTTGATAAAATGGAGAAATAAAAAAGGTCGATTAGTTTTGACTAGCTTGAGGTAATTTCCCACTTCATGTTAACTTCATGAAGGGTTCATATCATTTGAATGTTAACTTCATGAACCTTTCGCCTCTACTCCTCATAAGAAAATGATGATTATATCCATCAACAACACACTCATCGAAAGTGAAAATCGACCTTTATATATTCGATAATCAAGCACCCGTCTCTTCCACCGGTAAGCATCGCAAATTCTTGCATTTCTTTGCTGTAATTTCGGCAAATTTATGCTAGTTCCTAAATTTCTAGATTCATATTGCATGAAGCATGGATTCAATCATATTGCATGAACCAATATCATTAGCCAAACCGGAGTCCGTTTGAAAGCTATTTGTTTCTTTCCGTTCCTCTCCTGTTCTTCCCGTATTCCTTACATCTCCATTACTCCGTCAAGTCTTTTTGATTAAGCAAATTTTCTGCATTGTTGTTGAAATATATAGTCTTATTGTAGTAGAGAGAGAAAAATCAACACTCATTCAAAATTTGGTTCTTTTAAGGGTATTTCAGCTTGATTTTTATCTAACCAACTAAAAGCAATTTGTTTATCTACATATCAAACTATGAGTTTTCAAATTTCAATATAATCTTACATAGCAATTTGCAATGATCCTCCTAAAAATAATATCCACTTACACATATAAGTTAACAACCCACCTTTTTTTATTGCTAATTACCTCCCAATGCTTGTTGTGTTTACTAATGTGTTATGTGACTATTGTATAACAACTGTATTAATTCCTTAGGGAATAAATTGAGAATATTGTGGGTTTTCTTGCATAGTCTATAATGGTTACGACATTCTATAACAATTGCGTGATTCTTTCTTTTTCATGCGCCGGATTGTTGTAGGGTTCCAAACAAAGGATCCAAGATGTCTACTAGATTTGTATTAGTTTTCAGCCTACTTTTGATGCTCACGAATGGTGTACATACTGAGGAGAGTGTTTCTTTCTCACACAAGTCAGGTAAAGTTTTAATTAAATCTGACACCTTGTAACTTGCAGTTTCGTTGTCACTACCAGAGTCCGCCTAAAAGTGTCTGTAGGAACGGCATCACGTCTAACAAGGGTAATTCAAGTTTGTATAGTTGCTAACAAATGCATCTTCGTAAACCAGTACATGACAGTATATCCAAGTGCTACCGTGATCGCCAATTTTATTTCGGCACCACTCGTGACAAAAGATGGGATGCTCCCCCAACCCCCCTCTTTGTGGGCAACGACTTGGCTCCCAATCTTTTGTTACGAGTGATGCCATGGTTAAGTTGGTGATCACGATAATTTGGGTATATTGTTATGTACTTGTGAACGAGGAGCAATTTGTTAGCAGTTATACAAAGTTTAATTGCCCTTGTTAGACCTCGAGACGTTCCTGTAGACACTCCTCGGCCGACTCTGGCAAGGTCAAGTTGTCAGATTTAATTAAAACTTTACCTGAGTTAAATAAGGAAGAAACACTCTTCTCGATATTCATGGGCATCAGAAAGAAGTACGGCTGAAAACTAATGCAACTTTAATAGATATCTTGGATTCTTTGTTTGGAACCCACAATCCGGAGCATGAGAAAGAAAGAATTATAGAATTAATGGAGTTATTGTAACTATTTTAAACCATGTAAGAAAAACCACAATTTTCTCAAATTAATGTAGTTGATATACAATTGTCACATTAGCATATGATTGTAGACAATCCTAGGCTGACTCTGTTAGTGACAACAACTGCTATCAGAGGTGCATATAACTGCAAGGACTCCACATACACAGATTTGTCTCAGACATTGCAGTCACTTATGGAAGGTCCAGATGCTTCTCTTGGACCTTAAGACGCGCTCCTGATAACCGCTAATTGTGGTAAAAGTCTTCTCCATTACTTACCGTGTAAGATTCTTGGTCTTTGCCTTAACTCCTACCGGGTAAGATTCTCAATCCTAGCCATACTCATTCGGTAAGGTAAATTGAGTTGGTAAACAGTTACTCGGATGGGTGTTTCGTAAACGGCCCCCGAGTGTTATTCATATCAAATTTGATCAAAATGAAAAAAAGAAATGGTAAGACAACCGTTATAACTTATATGCTACAATTAAATTTTATATTATTTAATTGAAGGGAATCTAAGAGGCATTGAAGGGAATAATGGTCAAATAATCAAGAAAATGTAGCCATGGATAGCATTATATTTGCATTTGCAGCTAGATTACTCGGTGTCTATTGCAATCTTCAAACTTCAATTGGAAGTTTGCAAAGTTGTGCCAAGCATCATATGTGCATGTTATACATATATTATGTGTTATATGTATATTATATCAATCCCTAGCCTAATTGATCTATTTAAAATTTAGAAAGAAGAGAAGCATCCACTATTTCTAACAACAAATTCACTTGATTCAGAAATGTCGTATTTTTACATGTTAAAGAAAATGTCGTTTTTTGCTGGAAATCTCTTGTTTTTGAATATTACAGGAAATCTCATAATTGTACTTTAAACATATATTTGTTAGGATAATTTTTTTAAGGGTTAATCCATTTAAGGGTTAAAGTATAGAGATTAAAACGTTTCTGAGATAATTTTAGGGTCTAAAGTGATTTTTAAAATTTAATAACAGGTCAAGTGGCTAAAACAATTAATTCTAACAAGTTTACGGATTAAACATTCATTAAAAGAGTTTAGGGATTAAACCATCATAAAGGGCAAAGTTTAGAGGTTAAATTACCTACTAGTTTTAATGAAGTTAAAAAAATTGTTAATCACAATGAATTTATAGAGTGAATTACACTTTTGTTCCTTTATAGATTGTCAAAGGATGATTTCTACTTTGTAATGTTTGCTAACTAATGGTGTAAACTTCATAGACCCGATGGATTTATAAAATTGAAAAGCAAGTACAATCAAATTCTAGATAGCACGATCTATGAATCAAATCCAATATTTTAGCAAGGGGAATTATAAATGGATACTTTTGTGAAAGAAATTGGTCATTTATGTAAGTATACAAGTAAGTCCCAATATAAAAGAGTCTACTTTTATGTGAGTACATGAAAAGCTAAGTAACGTTTATATAACAACACCAAACCACAAGGCCTCAATTAAATCATCACCACAAAGGCCTCCATTAAATCATTACCACAAAGTGTAGGCCTATCTTAACCCAACAACCTATAACCCACCACTTCAAAGTCTAAATCAGGTCTTTTTTATACCAATTTTTTTTTCCAATTATTTTTGCTATACATGATACTCAACTCTCAAGTAGAAAATGAAGTAACAAGGTTCGACCCGACATGAGATCCACTATGTACCAGAATTTATAGTTTGCATATAGTCGGAATTAGTTACAGAGCTTTTTTTTTAAATGATGTCCTATACTCCGATCTATGTCCATGTCTTGTATTTTCATGCAACTTTAATAAGTACAAACTTTTACAAATAGTGATACAAGTTTTTCAAAATTCTTTTGAAATAGCATAATATTTAAGTATATTTTAATGCTCAATTTCAAAAACCATAATATAAACTTGTATGGCAATTGTATGACAATTTCAAAATTCAGTCAGATCAAAAACTAGTTACAATTGGCAATTGTTTAGATTGGGACCGGCTGACCGAATTACAAGACAACTTCTTCAACCCGAGTTCGATTGGGACTTGGCAGAACCCGACCCAACCTAGCGACCGGATATTTTTTTTACCGTCTTTATTCTTAACTAGTATTATCATAACTCATCAAAATATAAGATTTATCACTTAATTCGAACAAAACAAACACAGTTCTAGTTTGTTCTTCACATTATTTCATTGGGGCACATTTGTAATAAAAGATCATTATGGTGCATGCATTTGTTCAACCATATTGACATGGACATTTAACAAAAAAGTATAACATCAACATTATCTTTTGTCATCTTTATAGATATTGCAAGTAGACAACTATTTTATAGGTACCGACACTTTTCAAATAAAGCGTTTCATTCTGAAATAGCGATTCATGTTTTGAAAATAATTGAAAGACAGTTAAATCATATTGTGAAATAAACACGTGATTTTTTGTATCGATTATAATTATAGACTGGGACCAAAAGATTGAAGCTTGTCTTTTAAGTCCAATCTAAAATTTATGAGTTGTAACTGATTCATGTATAAACTTATTATCAAGATTTATATGTGAATCTATATGATAAATTTATGATTACCATTTGAATCTATGTTAAAATTCACATGTTGATATATGAATCATAAACTGATACAAAATATCGATTATAAGTTTTAATCTATTCACGTATAAGTTATGATTAAGATTCGTATGTTAATCTATTTTAGGATACACATGAGATCCACATGTTCATATATAAACCAATATACACCTAATTATCATTGCCGTACATGGTTAGTTGGAATCTTTTACGTTTTGTTACATTTCTAATGACCAATGAAGAATATCGATTTCCGTGTCCACATATGAGACTTAAGTCGATTTGTGGATTGTAAAATCGTGTATGTTTTCAAGATAAGAAGATTTGACAGAAAATCGATGATTATTGATATATCCAAAAAATGTTATAGAAATATAAGATAAGTTAGGATATTTGATATTTTTTCTATTGTTAGCGGTTGAGATCTTTACTCGTGTTAAACTTAAATGAAATTGTTTCGTGCAATTCTTTTTTTTATAAAATTATTTCATCTTTTTGTATTTTTAATGTAAAATAATAGTTTAATGTATTTTCTTATTTTGATGAAACTATTACATAAAGAACACAAATATATGAAACAAAATTTTAATTTAATCAATGAAAACAGTGGTTTGCACAAATTATGATGATTTGCAAATGAAACCACCCACATATATACGATTTGCAACCCAGGTGTAGATTTCATGAATCAATAGTTCAATACTCGAGATTTAAATGAGTTATATATTGGTAATTAAAACTAAAATATTTAATTAATCAAATTAGATCACATTATACACTGTAATCTCAAAGTGTAATCGAGAAAACCATATGAAATCATCATATTTTTGGGAATGTGATCAAGATTCTAAAAGTCTGCTATTTTGGTTACCAAAATCCACAAGAAACTATTCCAAAAACTACAAACAATCATGGCTGATTTCATTGGAGGTACGATTCTAAGGTTTGTTTATTCTACTTACGGTGAATCCTTGATTAAATTGTACGATGAACACTAATTAAACCCGCCATGAAAAAAACTAAGTGAACATGTGATGAACATTATGATGATCACTAATCGAACCTATGATGAAACTCTGATGTAACGAACCTGATTGAAACTGTGAAATGAACAATGCGACGCAAATTTGCAGAAAATAATTGTTATAAACCGCTGATGAAGACTAAGCAAAGTAAGATTCAATAGAGGATTGAAAAACAAAGCTTAGCATATAAAGCATTCGAAATTTGTTTAAGTGTTTTATCTCCGATTGTCGTATCAAATGAAAACCAATCAATTTTTACAAACTATGAGGATCAATCTAAACATCCAATATTCCAATCAAGGGCCATGATTAAAGGAGCGGTTAACGAGCGATTATACCTATGGATGCCTAATTAACGGCTTTTTCAATCATGATTATTGGATGGTTTAGATTGATCCTCATAGTTGTAAGAATCGATTGGTTTTCATTTTATAATTGAGATTTTAAACTTTGAATTTTTACCTCTCTTAAAACTCGATGTTGATTTTTCACCATGTTTACATTTATATGAAAAAGGTTTTGGTGTATTAGTTGAAAATTGAACCAATAAAAGGTCGTAAAATCATCTTGTCGCCTTCAAGATTTGAATTTCAAAAAACATGTCCTTCAATTATTTGAATTGTAACATTTGTCCCCTAAACTTTCTGACAATTACATTCGACCCCTGCTTTTATAATTAAATTTTGACATTTATTGATTTTAATTCAAGCTCATTTATTCACTTGTCAATTTAATCGGATGGGTAAAACTAGGTCTGTAAACGAACCGAACGGGACATGTTCATGTTCGTTTGTTTAAGTTTAAACGAACACGAACACGAACACGAACGAAAAATCATGTTCATGTTCGTTCATTTAGCACATGAGGGTGTTCATGTTCGTTTGTGTTCGTTCATTAAACTCTTAAACTAACGGTTCACGAACGTAAACGAACATAAACGAACACAAATGAACATAAACGAATATAAGCGAACAAACATTAACAAACAAACATGAACAAACAGAAAATCCTACATATTCTTGATTAACATCCAGAAGTTTTTACTCGAGAGGAGAGAGATTTTGTTATATTTTTTTAAACTTTATTTAAAACATAGTTAAATAATTAAATTACTTAATAAATAATATACAATAAATAAATAAATAATTATATATACTAATATAAATGAACGAACATAAACGAACGGTTCACGAACGTAAACGAACGATGGTTCACGAACATAAACGAACGAACATAACCGAACGTTCACGAACATAATTGAACGAACAAGGACGTTGTTTGTGTTCGTTCGTTTAAAAATTCTGTTCGTGTTCGTTCGTTTATTAAACGAACGAACATAAACGAACTTCCCGCTGCACAAAATCACGAACGTTCATGAACGGTTCATGAACGTTCGGTTCGTTTACAAGCCTAAGTAAAACACTAAAACCCCACAAGACTTTTATCTATTTTTTTGGGGGGTTATCTTAATTTTATTATTTTTCTATGATTTACTTTCCTTTTCTATATCAAATCATCGTTTTATATTTCATTTTTAAATAACATAAACTTATTATAGAATTTTGATTTATTTAACTTTAGAAAAAAATGTATTTCATTAGTAATTATTTTCCATGGTCAAACAATATTGACTTTCCCTTCGATTTAATGAATGGTTCAAGGACTCAGATAGTTTTACCGAAACAGTGGAACTAGGCTAAAAACAAGTCGGACAGCAAATACCATGCTATTCATCATTTATCTATATATTATAGAGTCCATTATATGAAAAATTCTTGGGTAGGTTTTAAACCTTACCAAAAATGATTAAAACGTCTATATCTATCCGTTACACTTAAAAATATACAAATATTACATACTTAAAAAAAAAAGTAAGGTTTCCATCTTATTTATAACATGGAACAAAGACGCCTAAAAGAGAACTTAAACGAAACCCTGACCAACTATATATACATACATATAAAGCCAAAGCTTCAAAGTTTTCGGTTTTCATGGATGTCGAGCTAGCGGTGGCGGAGTGTTCTCCGGGTACCTCCGTCTTCCGTCAACGGTTTCCCCCTTTTTATTTGCATAATAAAAGTAACCGATTGCAAACGCGGTTGCGATACCAGCAACCACCATCGTCGCCGGGCTCACCGGCATATTCCGGCGGCCCAGCTGCCACTTCCCACCTCTCACATCGTCTTGGCTTCCGGTGGCCATTTTTGGTTGATTTGTTCACAAAGAAATTAAAAGAAGTTAAGTGGTTTAATTTGGATGCTGGCTATAGATTATGGTGTTGATTTTGTTATTTATATAAACAGATTGCTTACGTGGAAGAAAAGGGCAGCTTGTTTGTACACGTGGCGGTGTTTGCTTGAGGGTTGTGATGACTTGGGTTTTTGTTGTCGTTTTCTGGATAAACCATGGATAGCGGTATATATTATTCGTAAATTTGAACTGAAAATGAAATACGGAAATACATTTGGAGTGATATATATAGAGAAACGTTGAAATGAGAAACATAATTTTTCAAGAGATTGGTAAACATAATTTTTTAAGAGAACGTAAGAACCGATCTCAACTATTTATTCGGTTAATAAAAACGGTTTTGATCGATTTTTTTTTATATAATTCATGCAAAATTTGTATCTTGTTTATTGGAGCCTTTAAAAGGGTAACTTTTGAGATAGGCGCCAATATAGCTTCAAAATACTTATAATAATTAATGTATCAAATTATAGAAGTTTCACCCAAGTTCAAAGATTGAAGTCGAATGGTTTCAAATTTCACCCACTTCCAAACAAGTACGCCAATAAATAAGTTCAAACAAACTTGAAAACTAAAGGGATTATTTACTGATGCTTTAGTGGATGAACATGACAAATAATTTGAAAGGGAGAGGAATGACTTTCACTATAAGCGCCAAACGGAAAAATTGGTTTATACAAATACCATTTTGATGGACTATAATCCTACCCGATAAAGTAAATTACAAAGTTAACTCTTATCTGTAAGCGCTTCCCAGATAACCGTTTGGGTAAATGACGCCTAACCTTAAAACAAACAAGTAACAACCAGTTTTAAACCTAATTTCTAAATATTTAAATCTTAAATAAGGTTCTACGTAACATGGGGCGTGACAAGATGGTATAGGGTCAAGCCTCAAGTCTTACAAGTTATGGCAAGACCACAACGGTTTTTCAAGGTGTTCCTTGAGGAAGTATACACACTCTCACTTGTGTATGTTAGTGTTTTGAGTAATACCATAAAAACAACATATCAAGTAATGAAACAAGAAAAAAAAGAACAACCATTGATAAATAAATATATAGAACTTGTAAAAGACTATATCAAGAGTGGAAAAATGGGGATTAAATCTCTACTCAATATTTTATTCAAATTTCAAAAAGTTCATGTTTGGCTCTCCATGAATGGGAATTGAATGAGATTAAGTATTTACCTGTTTAAGGTTTTAGTTTTAATGTTTTCTTTTTACCTTTATTAATTTAAGTTTTTAGTATCACACATAGTTATCATTTATCCTCAAGTTATATAAAAGATAACCTAAAGCCTTACAAAATAGTGCGTCATAACATGCCATAACCCACCGTTACGCGGCACACCCAATGTATAACACGTTATAATTCAAGTCAAGCTTTACAGTGGAGTCATAAGAATTAACGTAGCGACAAACCCAAACAACCAAGCTTTAACGCCAGAATGAAACCATAACGAGTTATTCTTAGAACTAATTTTAAATAACTATTTATAAACACCTATAAAGCAACAAAAAAAGGGGGGGGGGGGGGGGGGGGGGGGGGGGGGTAATATTGGCCAACATAAAAACAAATAAAAATTAACTTCTGAGGGCATCTTGATTCACTGGTGATCTTAGAGGATAAAGCTTACAAGACTGTTTCTTATGATAACACGCTTAAAAGCTTTTTCCTCCTTGAGACTTGACAAATCTCTCATCTTCCTTTTATTTACTTCCATCATGCATCTATATCATTCTTTTATAATTTTTAAGTTAACGATTGATTACTTATGTATAAACATATATACTAAAAGAAGTTTTCTATCGATATCCTCTATAGATGCATGTGAGTGATCAGATAGGGTGATCGAGGGTAGAAAGGGTATAAAATAATATGAGTGAGAAAGTACTAGGAGGGAGATAGAAATATAGGGGTTTAGCAAGCCGAGCTACTCGTGGGCTACTCAGGATCGACTCGTTAAAAGCTCGATTTCGAGCTCGAGCTTCATTTTTAGCTCGTTTAATAAATAAACTCGAGCTCGAGCCTTTATAATTAAGCTCGCGAGCCTAAAACGGGCCTCATTTAATATTATATATATGTATATTTCATAATAAATAATAAAAATAACAAAAATATAAATATTAGAAAAATATAAAAAAACACATTAAGTACAATATTTATAGATAAACCATAAACAAGTCGAGTTCGAGCCGAGTCCGAGTTTGCTAAATTCTTGACGAGCTCAAGTTTGAAACATAAGGCTCGAAAAGAGCCCCGCTCTAGATCGAGTTTTATGAACTTAAACGAGTCGACCTCGAGCTTAGTAGAGCTCAAGCTCGACTCAGTTTGTTTACACCCGATAAATAGCAACACCCTTGTTAAAAAACAATACTTCTCTAATTCAGATATAAATTCATCATATTTTCAATAGATTTGAAAATAAGGATCATATTTATTTTATTATAGAATTTCATTACAAAATGTATTTACTATACAGATCTTATATACTTTTTTTTTTGTTGGTAGTGTCCCGATATTTTGGAATTTACAGCGTTTCTTTCTTTGACTTCTATATTTGGGTATTGGACCTTTTTGTTTTAATGAATTAATAAGAGTAAAGTTTACTTTTAGTCCCCTAACTTTCGTCACTTTTAACGAATATCATCCCTTAAGTTTGTTTTTTCTGGATTTGTTTCCGATGTGTCAATTCTCAACATATTTCGTTTCTTAGTCTAGCGATGATCAAGATTTTTCGTTAAGTCCATTTTAATGAGGAGTATTTTAGTCATTTTACCTTTTTTTGAAAAATCAAAATAAAATGTTATATGTTATCTGTTATATAATATAAATATATCAATTAAAGTTAGTAAACATCAAATCCCCATTTCCGACAAACCCACCCTCTTCCTATCCCTTTCAAGATGCATCCAGACCCTTATCGGGTTGCAAGGCAACACCGCCTCCTTGCTAATAGCGGCCAGAGACTAGAGTGACCCTCTTCCCCACTTCTTCTCTTGTTTTGTCAACTAGAGATCGAGCGAGAGACGAAGATCAAGCATCTATGGCAAAGGAGGGACTAAAAGAGGTAAAGAGAGATTTGTTTGACCAGATAAGACAATTGTTGGCCAATGGCACCCGATAGGGGTGTTCGTGCTCTTATTAAGATGGTTTAACCTCTCAAACCACAAGTGGCGGTTTATAATTATTTAATATCCAGTGGTTTGACATCAAGTGCCCACACTGGTCAAAACCAAATATCCTAAAGTGCACATCTCCATGTGTTGCGTACGTTTGAAGTAAAACTATGTCTACTCAAAAGGAAACATAGTTTTCATAAAAAGTATAGAAAGTATCCCAACAAAACACTAATATCTACAAATCGGACCAAATAGCCTAGTCTGTCTATTATTTTTCAAACCACATCGGATCTTCAGAACACTCAAACCGCCAAATATTGTTCGATTTAATTTGATTCGACCAATTTGAACACTCCGATGGTTTTTTTGTCAACACCCCTAGCAGCCGATGAAGTTCATCGGAGAAGACGACTATTAGTCGAGGGGTTAGTTTTCTTTGAAAAAATCAATTAAATTGTAGAAAATGACTAAAATACCCGTAATTCAATTGGATTTACTAAAGAATGACAGATTCTGTTGAGATTTGAGTATTTAACAAACATCAAGGATCAATCTGAAAAACAAAGTTGAGAGACAATATTCATTAAAAATGACAAACTTAATGGACCCAATAATAAACTTTATTCTTAGCATAACAGCCACATATATATCTCACCTACGTTAAAAAAAACAGCATGTAGCCAAATTGAATTTGTTATCTCACAGTGATAGGACAATTTAAAAACTAATGTATGAATTTTATCGTTGGTTGTTTATATGTATAACATGGTTAAATTATGAAATTAAAAGAAGGCTATACCAAATAAATATGAGCTGGTTTTTTGCCCACTTAATTAGGTTATTCAAAATAAACTTAGAAATTAATAATCTTATTTTTACTGAACATACCTGAAATTTAGATAAATGTCAGCAAAAATACAAAATATAAATATGTTTTCACCGAATGAAAGTAAGTCCTAAGAACCTACATTGTAGGTCTGGATGTCAAGTAGAGACGGATCTAGAACATTTTTTAAACAGTTTTTCAGTTGATTTCGAGAGTTTTTTTTCTTCATTTTTTGGTTTATTTTGAGATATTTTTAAAGTTTTTTGTTGATTTCAATGGCTTATTTATTTTATTTTTTGTTCAATCGAAAGAATTTTTGGGGTTTTTGATTGATTTCGATATAACTTTTCGATTTTTTGGTTGATTTCCAGAGATTTCTTTTAGATTTTAGATGCCTCTCTTAGAGGTTGCTTAAATAATACGGTTGCACTTTTATAAAACTAAAGTTTTTTACCTTTCGTTGGGAGAATAATACGGTGACACGTGCCACCGTAAACCCCATGTGAGGTCGTCCATGAGATCAATAATTGTTTGGTTCAAAAAAGTTATCTAAACGATTAATCTCTTAAAATATAAAATATATTTATTATTTCTATATTTTCTTTAAAACATCTTATTATAAAACATTTTGTTATATTTAGTGAATTTATAAAACATCAATTTATTTTTTGGTTATTAATTTATTATAAAACATCTTACTCGAAATTCTTTTACTTTTTGTTATAAATTGAACATATTCAGTGAATTTATATAGTATATAGAATTTATTTTTTGGTTTTTACGCTTAAAATCTACAACATTAATTTATACTTTATTTCCATTGGTGACAACATGAGTAAATGAGGTGTCCCTAATACAAATTTATTTATTCCAATTACGTTTTTTATTCTCTTTGACTTTTTTTTAAATTATATTGATTCTCGGTTATTTATTTCTAGGATATTTAACATGACAATTAACCACTACATATAATAAACAATACACGTGTCTCGTGGCTAAACAAAGAACATGCCACAAAATAAAATTAACAACATATTGGACAACTCGATAAATAGTGGATTATTTTAATTAATTTATTTATACATTGGTCGACTTAGATTGCATTTTATTTAAAAATATTTAAATGATTAAAATTAAACAACAATAAAAATTATAATTTTTAATGGTTAGGTTATTAAACTATTTTTCAATTGAAAAACCATTGAACATTCTCATTTTAAATGATTAAGATTATAAATATTTTATTAATAAAATAAAATATTGAATCTTTTCAAACATACTACAAAAATAAGTTTATAAGATGCATAAAATAAATAAGCATCTTAATAGAGTATTTTATAGAATTAAACAAAAACATCCAATTTTGAAGTGTGTTGTTTTATTAACACGATAATTACCATCAGATGTGATTTTGACTTGTCGACAATCAAATATAAATTGTTGTATTTAGAGTGAATTCACTATGTCTTTTAGTTTAACCTTCGTTTTTTTAAACTGAAAATCTTCTCAGCTAGATACAAAGTAGAGAGTGTGGTACAAAAAGGAAAATGAAGGGGAAGGTGTGAGATTATCTTATTAATTAGATGGTCGCCATAAGCTTGTTTTGAGTTATGTAGGAAGGCTCAACGATGGTATTTTATCTTTCTGTCGTAACTTGTAAGGTAGATTTAAATTTATTAACTTTAAACTCATAAATGTACTTACCACTTTGGACAAATGTTTTGTTATGGATATTTTGGATTTATGGTCATTACAAGGCTCCCAAAACTGGTTCCAATGACAACTTGATAAACATCAGAAAATCCTCAAAACAAGAAGTTACATGACTTGGCTCATGAGTTCAGGTTGCGGGCCTAGTCACACAACTCTCTGTATCCATTCACGTGACTTCAAATCGTGGGGCTTGTCACACAACTTTCGATGACATCCACTTACCTAAAACCCAAAATTTTCAACTAGAAAATCCATCACGTAACATTTCCCAACGATTTATTTTGGCATAAAAAACCAAGACAAACATAAGTCCATTCATCTATAAACATTCTATAAGCACACACCAAATCCAAATCCAAATCCTTAGATTACCGTTCCCAAATCTGAAAATCATTATAACTCAAAATCTTTGATTAAAATCTAGGATGCACGGAAACTCCGTTTACCATGTCGTTCTCGTTTTGGAAACAGAAACGTGTTGGAAACGCCTAGAAACGTTTCTCATGATCCAGAAACGTTTCTTGTTAAGTTTCGGGGGAGTTTTCGGGGAGTTTCGGGCTTTTTTTCAAAAAATTGAAGAAGGCTAAGATGTTGGGTTTTTGGAGGTTGCCGATTTCTCACTAGATGAACCCGATTTTGAGAATGATTTGATTATTGATAGTTAATTACCTTTGAAAGATTTTGAATGTTTGAGATATATATCTATTTTGGTTGGATTTTCATTAATATATATTTTTTATATATTTTATATTTTCCGTTTCTTTGCCGTTTCCATTTCTTGAATTTTTGAGATTTGCCGTTTCCAGTTTCCGTTACGTTTCCGTTTCCCGTATCCGTTTCCGTGCAACCTAGATTAAAATCCAATGTTCCCACAAAGAACCCATTTCTAATCACAAATCAAATATTAATTTCAAACTAAGTAGATAATTACACCATCAAATAAAACCGACCCTTGGATCCATAATGTTTAGATTAAATCAATTTTATTTTTGTAAAAGTAGAGATAACTTTTTGTCTTAATCATCTTTATATGAGTCGACCTTGGAAAAGCATTCACTTTTACTGCAATTTGTTTTTCAAAAAATTACCATTGTTTATTTTAATTAAAAAAATTTAAGTTTCGTATTTTTAATAAAAATGAATAAACTTTAATTATTTAATTTTTATGTAAACTATTTAAAATGCGAAAATTGAGTCAAATATTCATTTTTAAAATTGGTCTATTAGTAATATTTTTTTGGGTTTAGTGCTAACTTCTTAACTTGTAGAGGCGTTAAAAAATACAAAAAAAGTTTCTAAACATGCTCCATAGACCATAAATGTAGCCAAATCTATAATATAATTTACGTTTTTCACAACCATTGACCGCTATTGTCTTTGTCACCACTACTAGTAGTATCGTCTGCTACCACCTTCATCTATACCGTAACCACCACCATCTGTTACATCGAATTTTCATTCAAATTTAGTGCTATTGTTTAAGTATTTATGTTTATGAAAATTTGTAAAAATGTTTATAAATTATATTATTAATTTATTTATGTCAATTATTACTATTATGTGATATATATATAATCATCAAATAATTTTTGAGAAAAACTTGTCTAGTTATGTCTTGTCCAATCCTTTCGTCTAGTCCAGTTCTATCCTATTGTCTTGTCTTGTCATGTCCAATTATGTTTGCATACCAAATGCTACATTATAGAAGTAGTGATATTTTGCAGAAAAGGAACAGCTAAGGCCATTCATTGTGCTCTAGCTGAAGCTCTCGGCTTGCTGATTAGGTCGCTCGGCTACACCACCATGCACCAATCGGTTTGGTTGGTTTCGGGCTTTCGGCTTCCACATGCCGAGAGCCAACACCCCACCCCTACCTCCTCACTCTCTCTCTCTCTCTCTCTCTCTCTCTCTCTCTCTCTCTCTCTCTCTCTCTCTCTTCTCTCTCTTCTCTCTATCTCTTTTCTTTTAATGAAATAAGGCCATCCGCAGCCGTGCAGGTGATACCACCTGCACAGGCTGCCACCTCAGCGCCACATCAGCTTCACCATCACCTTACCACTACCTTACCATTTCATCCACAGCCGTACAGGTCATACACCTGTATTATTTAAATAATAAAATATATGTATATATATATGCTCTGTATGTATATAGATGTGTGTGTGTTAAGGAAAATGTGTGAACGGTGGGCTCTCATCGCTCGCAATCCTCACAGGTGAGGCACGGCGGTGTTACCGGCTGCAAGGGGCCGGTGCAGCCACCCTTGCAGCCCGGCCGCGGATGGCCTAAAAGTGTTAGTAAAATTGACTTATGTTTTGGATTGGTTTAGATAATGTAGTGGAAAACTGACATGATGTAATCGTAGCATTCAAGCCTAAAAGAACCATTGTGAAGTGAGGAATGATTATTTGGTCGATTTCCATTTAAAATATCTTTTCTATTATTTTATGAAATAAACTCTTTTATTTCATTATAAAATTTATTTAAAATATCTAGTCTATAATTTTATAAATAATCTCTTTTCTAACTTTGAGCATATAACTTCTACTCCATAGTCCTATATATTCTCTACCAAACGTCACACACTTTCACACACTCTCTCTCTCTCTCTTCATCACCATGTCTAACAACAAGCAATCATACAAACTCTGCTACTGTTTCCGGCGACGTTTCAAGCTCGCCGCCGTTGAACCTCCGCCGGAGATCACGGACCTCTTCACTCGATACTCGGAGAACGGCGTCATGACGGCCGAGCATTTGCAGCGGTTCGCGGCGGAGGTTCAAGGAGACGACGGAATGACGACGGAGGAGGCGCAGGCCGCCGTGGATTCCACCATCAGAGAGGTCAAACACCTGCCGGCGTTACACCGGAGAGTTCTGCATCTGGAGGCGTTTTTCCGGTATCTTCTCGGTGACTTGAATCCTCCGTTGCCTTTTCCGTCGAAGGTGTTTTTCTAGAAACCCTAATTTTTATGATCATATATTCATTCATGTTTGAAATTGAAAGTTTCTTTTTTGGATCATATAATAAAAATAAAATTTTGTTTTAGGGATCAAATGAAATAGTTTTAGATTATAAAATAGAAATTAGTAGTGTATCTTGATTAAGACTATTGATATAAGATAGATAAATAAATCATCTAGTGAAAATGAAGTTAATTTATGTATTAAGAATATCAAAAACCAATTTTGATGGTGACTAGGTGACAAAGAAATGTGTAAATAGAAGTGCTTATTAAAGGGTTGGATGAAATATGGATAAATAATACAATGTTGTATTTAGATGGATATTTAAAAAAAAAACGCAACTCATAAAAGGGTATGAGATTAAAAGAAACCACCGGTTAAATATATAAGATGAGAAATGTTCAAATGAGAAACATAATTTGTTAAGAAAACGTGAGAAGCAATTTCAGCTACTCATCCAGTCAATAAATGCGGCTTTGACTGGTCCTCCCTTTAATAATCTTTACCATCCCATGGATCGCGTCAATCATCCGTGATCACGTCCACCGTGATCGAAGATGAGTGACTAAGATTAGTCCTCACGTTTCCTTAAATTGATATGCTTCTCACATGAAGCTTCCTCTAGATAAGATTGTATGATTCCATGCCTAACAATATATAAGAGTGTATTAGCCTACACTTATTTTGCACACCTAGCATTAGGAAATTACTTAAACTTTTTTCATTAATATTTAATTTGATTTTAATATAAAGATGTCTTCATAGCTTTTTGTGAGGTTAACTCCTAAGTTGAAAATGTAAAATTGAAGAAGTCGTTTACTAAATAATTACTATTATCAGATAAATGTTTGTTTGGTCAATTATTGTCTGAACATAGGAAGGAAAGAGAACCTAACCCATAAAAAAGAAAGGTAACTATCAAAAGTTTTACCTAGTGAATACGAATAGTAATTCAAGTAAGCGTTTATTAGCTGATAAACATTTACCATCAATCCATTTGAATTAAAACAGGTGAAATTGATGACTTATAAATGATTAATTCTTGGTATTATTGGATGTAAGAAGAAAACTAATAGATAATCCTACATTTAACATTTAACAAGTAATATATGTCTATTTAGCCTACCTCACTAAATGACCTTCTTTTTGGCTAAATCAAAAGGATAAAATTAAAATATTAGAAAAAAGATTTATATATGCTATAAAGTTATATTTAATGTTCTGTAAGTCGTCATTTAAATATATTATAATATAATATAATATAGATAAATAAATAAATGACTAAAGTTTATTTTAAGGCTACACACACCCATACTCTCCAACCCTCTCAACCCTCTCACTTTTTGACTGCCACATCAGCTTCCACATCAGCTTTTGGTCAACCCTCTCTTTACCCTCCCATAACCCTCTACAACACACACCCAACCCTCCCAACCCACTCACTTTTCAATTTATTTTATTTATTTCATTTATTTTATTTAATTAAATAACATAATTAAATAAATAATATTGTTAAAAATAATTTGAAAATTCTAATATTAAAAAAAATTACATAACATTAATAAAAAAATTACATAACATTAATAAAAAAAATTACATAACATTAATAAAAAAAACTAAAAATCAATATCGAGGTTCCAAATATGTTCCACTAAATCCGCCCGAAGATTATGGTGAATAGTTGAGTTTCTCACTTGGAAAATATTCCCCATACGTTGCTCCTCAGTGAGTTGCGGGTTAGGTGGATCCGGAATATCGTTCGGCACAACACAAATGGCCTTGTTTTTGTTTTCGAGTATCATATTGTGCAATATGATACACGCGTACATAACTTTGCGCATCGTAGGTATCTCCATGAAGCGAGACGGTTGTTTGATTATATTCCAACGTTTACGGAGAATGCCGAAAGCTCGTTCGATATCTTTACGTGCCGCTTCTTGCGCTCCCTTAAACTTAATTCGTTTATCGTCTTCCGGATAGGAAAACGCTTTGACAAAAGTAGCCCATTCATGATATATCCCATCCTCGAGATAATATCCGTGCCTGTAGGTCGCCCCATTTACTTGAAAAGTTCGGTCGGGTGCGATTCCGTTATACACATCTTCGAAGATGGGCGAATGATTGAGCACGTTTAGGTCGTTCATGGCACCGGGACAACCAAAGAATGCGTGCCAAATCCATGTGTCTTGGGAGGCCGCCGCTTCTAAAATGATTGACGGATGCGGTTTATCGCCTCGATGGTATTGACCTTGCCATGCAACCGGACACATCGCCCATTCCCAATGCATGCAGTCAAGGCTACCGAGCATGCCGGGAAATCCGTGACGATCATCGTGCGCGGCGTACAACTGCTGAATATCTTCGTAAGTCGGCTTGCGTAAATATACTTTTCCATACATTTGTATAATTCCTTCAACGAAGTGGTTTAGACACTTGCGTGCCGTTGACTCTCCCATGCGGACGTAGTCATCCCATGCGTCACCGGTTATTCCATACGCCAGTTGCCGAATTGCCGCCGTACACTTTTGGTATGGGGACAAACCCGGCAACCCCGTAGCATCGTACTGTTGTTGGAAATATGGGTACCGTGTGTATAAATCATAGACTATTCGTATGAATAGATTTCTCGACATCCTAAAACGTCGCTTGAACGTCTTCTCCGGGTACGTCGGGTTATCGTCAAAGTAGTCCGCCATTAGCCTTGCGTTAGCTTCTACCCGACCCCTGTCTATGTTAGGGGCCTTCGAACGACGAATCGATGATGATGCGTTTGCTTGTTGGACAAGATGCGCAAAGATTTGCGCATCTTGTTCCCAGTCTTCGTCGGTATCCGTGGATGATGAATCGTTCAAATAACCGGGTTGTGCCATTGTGGATGTATGTAGAAGAGAGTAGTGGAGAGTAGTGGTGTAATAAGATATTTGGTTGGAGAGTAGTGGTGTAATAAGATATTTGGTTGGAGAGTAGTATGGTATATATATATATATAGAGGGTATAAATGAAAAAGAAAAAAAAAAAGAAAAAACAAAAAAAAAAAATAAAATATATCCGTTGGAGAGCCGTTTAACAACGGCTCTCCCAACCCGTGAAAGCTTCCAACCCGCCGGCTAAAGATCTGCGCACCGGTACACCTTGAACCCGCCGGGTTCAGCGGGTTAAGCCGCTGGCAAGCCAAGCCTGCGGTGCGACCAGCCTAACAAATTCTCTACCAAGTATAATAAAACTTATTGCCACGTCAGCATAAATCCATCCGAATGGCAATGTATGAACAGGGCTTTATGAGTGACGTGGCATGTTTGGACCGCACTACCTCCCTTGGCCCGGGTCTTGAAAAATAGCGTGGGCTCCACTCTATTAAAACGTGATAATTATATTATTTATATAGTTTAAGTGCTAAAATAAAGTTATTGCGTTATTAGAAAAAACTTAAGAAATAAAAAGTAGTCATTACGATGTTTTTTTTTTGTTTATAGAAATAGTTTTTCTTTTACAAGCAAACCATTCTATTAATTATTGTTAAAAATCAGAAATTATATTGTTTGATTTTGTTTATTTTAAGGTTTTTCAAGCTTTTCTGAAATATCGATTCAATATTTTTTTGTTATGATTCTTATTTGTATATACACCCCAAAATATAATCGTATTAGTGTTTACAAGTTTTACCTTATAATTTGATTTATTGATAATAATTTATAACTTTTTATTAATACTTTAATAGATAATCAAAATTAATTAAACAGAATTTTTTATCATAAAAGAATTTTTGTTAGTCGAATACACAAATAAGACAAAAGTAGTAAGTAGATAGAAGTTCCCATAAAAATATTATTCGTAGAATAGTGTTAGATTGTGGGTTACATTTGATCAAATTTTGTTGGATTTTCGGGATATTTGTAAACATATTTTCTTGGGGTTTTTACAAGAACCTCCACTATGAAACAAAAGTTCTTGCTTAGACACAAGTTCTTATTAGAACTCAGGTGCTTGAACAAGAACTCATGTTCTTGTAATATTTTTCTTTTCTGTTATATACTAATTTTCATAAATAAAAATTATATTATAAATAAGAAAATAGAGATGATGTTTTTGTATGAACCTCCATTGCAGAGTTTTAAGAAGATTCTTCTTTTATTGAGTTGGCAATGATGTGGTAGGAAAAAATATATAGCAAATGGGGTTCTTTGAGGTTCCACCACCACTGTGGATGCTTTTAGAACTATAAACCTTTAGTTAAATAAATCCATATACTTTTTTGAATTAAATATAGTTAAATAATTCAATGCTCTTTAGAGTTTAAACTTTAAACTATAGATTTTTACATTTTTTAGGAGTAGAATAAAGTGACACTATTTAGCCTGCATAAAATATACAAACGTTAAGTCAAGCATATCAACTTTGGAGGTACAAAGGTGCAGAAAAGCCTTCTAAAATATCAGGTGTTTTGTTTTCTTTTGCCATTCAAAAAGCAAAATGGTTGTTGGCCTAAATGATATCTTGTTCCCATGTACATTACTATTTGTTAATGGATTATAATTTTAAATAATATTTATTAAAATAAAATGAAGTTTATTTCATCTTTTTGTAGATTTATTTGATAAAGTTTGAATTTTTCTTTATTTGAGTAAACTTCATTTTAGCTTTAGCTTTAGATTTGAAGACAATTTTGGTCCCATATGGAGTCCTTATCATGAATTTAATGTTATGATTGTGAAATTAGGTAACAACTTTTTGTCCCATCAAATTTAAGTCGACTATCTTTAGTGGCTCCAGATAAAATCAACTAATCTGTCGTGATACACGCTTAACTTATTTAGAATAAACTATAATATTGGTCCTTGAGGTTTATATGAATCACCAAAAGTGGTTTTTAGGTTTCAATAACTATAATTAACATCCTTATTTTGTAAAAATCATAAACATCAGGGGCTTGTTATGTAACTAATTATATATATAGGTATAGGATCATGTGCGAGCTTGAGAAGTGAATCTGAACCTTTGATAACTTTTAATCTCATACCCTCCTATGAATTACATTTTAGAAACGAGTTGATTTGTTGCATCTCGGGTGCATCCCATCCTCTTTTGCATTTAATTTCTTATCCAAAGGTGGATAATTCACTTCTCACATTAACCTCAATTTTTTCAGTAGAACCCTACATATATACGTGTATATATATGGTTGCCAGTTGCCACTTTGAATAAGGTAACACCGGCGACCCTCCCTGCTCAAATCACCATCTCCAACTACTGTCGTTGCTTCGGTCACTATGTCCTCCCCAACCACCACCGTCTTCTAGGGAAATTGGCACTAATGCCCAAAGCCCCACCCCTCATTTTGCCTCCTACCCATTCTCTCTATCATTTAGCTCCCCGTGTGCATGTAAGTCCGTTAAGATGTCCGTTTTAATGGACCCAACACTTAATGCCCAAAAAGTCACTTTAAAACGGACCTATGTCATTAAAAAACGGACCTAGGGGAGTTAAAATGCACCACCGGCTCATTTAAATGGTCAAACTTAGATTTTTGTTGTTGTTGTTGTTGTATTTTTGTGTTAGGTTCGTTAAAACGAACACTTAACGGACTTTCATGGGTACGAGGTGCTAAATGGTAGAAAGAATGGGTAGGAGGCAAAAATGGGGGGTGGGGCTTTGGGAATTGGGAATATGCGCCAATTCCCCCGTTCCACCATTTTTCATCTACCTCCCGTCATTGTGACCATCATTGTCCCTGTGGTGATCCGATCGATGAAGGTGCGGTGAACCATTTTGTGGACCAAATCGTACGTTTGGAGATTTTCATCATTTTTGTTATACAACCTCCACTTTAGAGAAAGCTTTGCGAAATCTACTGAAACAAAAATCTTTCAAAATCTTAACTTCAAAGAAGGCATTAATTAAAGATGCTCTTAGTTGACATCCATCCGCTATACCTTATCCGATGGGCTCTGCTTCCCATCGAGTTCATCGGCAACATCATCTTGGATGGTTCGGCAAACACCACCCCCACCCCCCTTCGGTTTCCAGCAACCGAAAGGCAACCCCGCACCCCTACCCCACCCTCTCTCTCTCTCTCTCTCTCTCTCTCTCTCTTCTTTCTCTCTCTTATTTTTCTTTATTAATTATTTAATGAAATAAAAGTGTGGGTAAGATTGAGTTGAGTATAAAGAATGATTTGGGTTGGTTTGGGTAAGGTAGTGGAAAACTGATGTGACAGTTGGGTTGAAACTAAGTATAAAGGATGGTCTTATGGTTTTACAAATATGGTTGGGTTCTAATGAGAAGTGGAGTTATCATTAAAGGATAAACAAAGGTCTCCACCATTGGATTCACATTGGTATATAAAGTTCTATGCCAAGCGAAATTCATGAGATGGGTTTGATATTAAAAGTGATCAATGGTTCAAATCTCTTTTTATTTTTCTCGCTTTTAACTCTTGTTCTCACAAAATCCTTCCTTATTTTTTTTTGAACCCATATATTCAGAATCCTTCGTCTTATAAATATGTTTTCTAAAACCCACCTCAAAAAGTTTATAAACAAAAATAGTAATAAGATATGTTTTTCTTTGAGAAAAGGAAAGCTCTGTATGATATAACGTGTTGGGTGGGTATGCATAGTCATTATCACAATAAATCCTTGCAAGTACCACATGTGAAAGTAACGTTTACTTTATTTACGTAAGAAAATATGACCAACATGAATAATGCAAAAACTATTACCTATAGGTTTTATTCAAGTTCATTTAAAAAAATAATAATCTAAAAATAAATATGTAATTTGTTTTTATTTTAGTAATAAAAGTTTGCTTTTGACACACGTGTATTTGATTTCATTTCGCATCGTAAACTATTGTATTAATGATTTATATTTTATTATTTTATAATTAAATATTTGTATTCTTGGAATTTAAGACAAAAAAATGAGAACCCGTAAATATGAAGAACGAATGATGAATAACTCAAAAAAGTTTATGATGAATATAAGGGAATATTAGGGATACACTTCGGTTGAACCAATGTTTGTGGTTTGGAACCCAAACAAAAGGACAGTCCAACCAATGGTTGCG
Organism: Centaurea solstitialis; assembly: GCA_030169165.1. Lineage (NCBI taxonomy): Eukaryota > Viridiplantae > Streptophyta > Magnoliopsida > Asterales > Asteraceae > Centaurea > Centaurea solstitialis. Next base: position 745,478 of record CM058045.1, read on the forward strand.
GTTTTTCAATCCAATCCAAACAAAAATACACGCAACCCAAATCATGCAAGCTGGGTTAGTCTGATCGGGTTGAAACTTTGGTATGTAGCTGTATTTATGTAGATGAATTAAAGTCGAATTTGATTAGACAAATTCAGTTAACAAATTCAAAGAAGAAAGCCGAAAGTTAATACAAATAAAGATATTTGCTTGATCAGTTTGGTTTTGAAAATTTTACAACTCAGATTAAATTTGGGTTAGGTTGAATTGGTGAGCTTAGTTGGGCTTTTGTGCACCCTAAGGCCATCCTTAGCCGTACCCCTCATACCTCTCATTTTTGCTGCCACATCAGCGCCACATCAGCTTTACCAACACCTTACCAACACCATACCAATCCATCCTTAACCATACCAATACCATACCCCTCTAATTAATTGAATAAAAAATAAATAGAAAAAGAAGAGAGAGAGAAGAGAGAGAGAGAGAGAGAGAGAGAGAGAAAGAAGAGAGAGATAGAGAGAGGGGGGTAGGGGGTGGGGTGGGGTGGGGTGAGGAGAAAGACCGGCACCACCATGCCGATTGGGTTCCTTGCCGGTACTCTACCGGTGACACTGACACACAATGGTGTTCACAACCGGTACCGCTTGGTACCGGTCCTCTACCGATGCCGGCTAATGATGGCATAATGAATGTGATGTAATATTTATTATTCATGACGTCATGCATTTTTATTAGAGTAATTGCATTTTTGGTCCCTAAAGTTTGTTGTTTTTCTCAAATTGGGTTTTTACAAAAATTTATTGCCAGAAAAACTCTATGGTATGCATTTTTGCACCGCTTTTGCATACAGTTTCTGCAATAAAAAGTTGTAAGAACTCAACCCAAGAAAAACAAAAACCACGTGGACGAAAAATGCAATTCACTCTTTTTATTATTTAAGAACACGATCGCATGTACTTTTCTCATGAATATCATATATTTTTACAATGTATATCACCATTCATCAAGAATGGATAGGGACATTTACAATGAATACCTTTCGTTATTTTATTTAAAGTTATTCATCGTGAATAGTACATGAAACAGTAATAGGTTTTTTAGTTCATAAAGTATTTATGCTTTTTATATGAATCCATGTCTATTTTATAATACAATAAATATAAAAAATTTGATGGAAAATTGGTATTGACAGGTGATGCATGATATGAATGCTCCATTGGCACATTACTACATATACACAGGCCACAATTCATATATAACTGGGAACCAATTAAGCAGTGATTGTAGCGATGTGCCCATCATCGAATCACTTAAAAGAGGTGTTCGCGTTATCGAACTTGATATGTGGCCTAATTCCACTAAGGACGATATAGATGTCGTCCACGGAGGGTACGTTAATTACCGATCTCATTATCACTTCTTTTCACACTGTAACAAAATTGACTTTATAGAACTCCTAAAACATGTGTCTGTTTCAATGGAAGGCAAAGGATCGTGTGAGAAGTTAAGGTTAACGTGAGAAGTGAATCTGAACCATTTATCACTTTTAATCTCATGCCCTCCCATGAATTGCACTTTAGCAGGGAATTGATCCGGTGCATCTTGGTACATCTTAATGTGGTGCATCTCATCCTAATATGCATTCATTTCTCATCCAACTATTGATAGCCATTTCTCACGCTTCTCATGTTAACCTCAACTTCTCAACGGAACCCAACCCTTCAGTGGAATACTTTAAAGAACTTGAGTTTGTAGAACTTCTATCTAAAATTTATATGATAGTTTGGGGTCTTTCAAAATTTTTTTAACTTTCCTCTTGGAACCTTTAAGAAAAGTGCCGTATTAGCTACTTTACTAAATATCCATTACCCTTTTTATTACTTATTGAGTAAATTACATATTTAGTCCTTGCAGTTATATGTTTTTAACGGTGTGTGTCCCCTTTTGGTTTTAATAAGGGCTAAGACTCTCGTCGTTGTTTTTGTTTGAATCCAACTAAAATAAGATCAACTTTATAAAATGTAGTACGTTGACGGCACCGGTCAAATTGGACAAGTGCTTGGAGGCCATTAGGACATATGCGTTTGTCGCATCCGATTATCCCGTCATCCTTACTCTTGAAGATCACCTCACTCCTGATCTTCAAGCCAAAGTTGCAAAGGTAATTCGATTTCTAGTTTTTTATATTATGTTTTAAGACATGTAATTTTAAGTAATTACTACAATAAAACTAGATTTATAGGATGCCATCAATTCCAGGCGTCCTAATAGACCGTTTTATAGGATGTAATGTATATGACTAAAATAAAGTGTGCTATCTAAAGGTGTTTCCATAAGTTTATAGGATGTTTTTAGACGACGTAACAAGTTTTTGGACATTTTTGTAAGAACTCATATTAGCTATTTTATGACACGACTTGAAAAGGTGTCTTATTAGAACAAATGTCCTATAAAAAGATCGATTTTTACGACACTTTATCAAAACTGTCATAAAAATGCAACGGTTTGTATCAAAATTATCGTACAAAACTTGTTAAGACACCCAAAACCGACATATAAACTTATTACAATGCCTTTAGCTAGAACAACTTATTTTTTGTCTTATAAATTAAGTTTTATAAAATGGTTTTAATAAAACTTTAAATTTATAGAACTAAGAAGAGCTTTCTATCCAAAGTGTTAGAAATAAGTATTGTGAACAAAATTAGAAGACCCAACAAACATTATCGATGAAGCTGGACAACCACATCGAACACAAAGAGTAAATTGACATATTAGTCTTTTTATACGACATTTTTAAAAAATCTGGCGTGACCCATTTTTGTTGCATTTAATGAGTGTTATGTCATGCAATAACTCTATATGGTTTCGTTAGTTGGTCACCAAAACATACGGAGATGTTCTATATTGCTCGGAATCAGACACTATGACGGAATTTCCATCCCGGAATCACTAAAGAAACGGATTGTGGTCTCAACGAAACCGCCAAAGGAGTTTCTCGACCCGACCAAGAGCGTTAAAGAAACCGACGAGATCCCAGTGAAAACCAAGACCTCCGAAGAGGATGCATGGGGTGAAGAAATATCAATCCATTACAAGACACAAAAAAGCATAGACGAGGTTTGAAAAAACCTAATCCACCTGTCATCCAGACGGTCCTTTAAATACGTTTAAAAGACCGTCTGGATACAGTGACTTGTTATATGTTTGTTTTTATTTATTTATTTTAAAAACCAAAATAGCTATTTTTGGCACTAATTTTGTTCTCATGAAATAGCCATTAATACCACAATTTTTTTAGCATCTATATGGAATGATAGGTATAGGTGGAGGGTGTAGTTTGTTTTTTAAGAGGTCTAAATTTTAAAGTCTGATTTCAAATCTAAAAAATAAGAGGTGGATGGTAAACTTCTTAAAATTTCAGAGGACAAAAAGAGGCTTCAAATCTTTTCTTAAAAATAAAACAAACACTCTTAAGTCAGCAAATCTCTTAATTTCAGACTTGAGGTTTTAAGAGATATATTTTTTTTTAAACAAACGGCCCATAAAATGGCTAAAAAGTGAATTTGATTGATGAGATTGGCCATCTCAGTAAATTTCCATATTTTTGACATTAATGACTATCTTTGTGAAAAACTCTTGTTTTTCTGTTTCAAGTTATGGGAACTTTTAACATGAAAGTCAACAATTTACAAGAAATTGGTTTAGAAAATAATGCATTTTTTCGTATACGATCAGAACGAAGAAGATTTTCAGTACGAGGAAGAGACCCTGAAACATATTGTTGAGCCCGAGTACAAACAACTGATTGCGATCACCGCAAAGAAACTACATGGAGGGGTTAAAGATTGGCTACATGACGATCCTTTAGAGGCTAAGCGGATTAGCCTGAGGGAAACACGACTTGAAAAAGCCATTGAGAATCACGCAACCGATGTAATCAGGTAAAAAAACCTCAATTCCCACATCGAAAGTACACTTTGATATCATGATAAATGAGTTTGGGTAGCTAAAGGAAAATAAGAAAACAACAAAATCATTTACAAAATCATATGTGATTTTACATTAACAATCAACAAAAGGGTGTGGTGGCAACATGGCCCACAACATCATGTTATGACCGAAGTTTCGTCGATGTGAAGTCACATGTGAATCAACTGTTTTTGTTGTGGGTTAAGTTGTTCAAATGCCTTCAAACCGACCAACGCAACCAGTGTCCATCCCTAATTATGTGGCTGAATTTTGGTTTCTTGAAGGTTTACTCAAAGGAACTTGTTAAGGGTGTTTCCGAAAGGCTCACGAGTTGACTCATCAAACTACAATCCGTTAATCGGTTGGACTCATGGGGCACAAATGGTTGCATTTAACATGCAGGTTCGTCCGTCTTAGGCCCTTTTTTCTTCTAAGTGGCTCGAACTTGATTTTAAGTAAAAAGTAAAAACTAACCTTGTTTCGTGACTGTAGGGCCACGGGAGGTCTCTGTGGTTGATGCAAGGACTGTTCCGAGCCAATGGAGGCTGTGGGTATGTCAAAAAACCCGATTTTTTACTTAAAAATGGGCCCGACGGCAAGCTTTTCGATCCTAAATCTAAGCTTCCTGTTAAAAAGACTCTCAAGGTATGAAGAAACTCTTAGCCCTTTGTTTCTTTTTCTTATTTACATGAGTAAAGAAACACAATTTACCACAACTTTGTGTATATTAGAAAGGTTTTGTTTGAAAAGATTTTTCTATGGATTAAAGGAACATATTTTTAAATGGAAAAGGGCAAGGTTTGAAAGGAACAAAAAAAACATAGTTTTCTGCATAAAGCTTCCTCTAGAAATTTACTGAATAAACTCAAGTTCCATTAAGCTCATTATTATGGTTTTGCAGGTGAAGGTATATTTGGGAGATGGGTGGCATTTGGATTTCAAAACAACACATTTTGACATTTATTCACCACCAGATTTCTATGTCAAGGTTTGACTTAAAATTCCCATCTTCCAATCTCACTTTGAACTTTTCAATTTTGACTTTTCCTTACAAGTCAAACATTTCATTCAGATTGGGATTGCTGGAGTTCAAGCTGATTCAGGGATGAAAAAAACCAAAATTATACAAGACGAATGGACACCGAAATGGGAAGAAGAATTCGAGTTCCCGTTAACGGTTCCCGAGCTCGCGTTACTTCGGCTCGAGGTCCACGAATACGATATGACTGAGAAGGACGATTTCGGTGGTCAAACTTGTCTTCCGGTATCGGAATTGAGGACCGGGATTCGGTCCGTACCACTTCACGATCAAAAGGGTAATAAATATAACTCGGTGAAACTGCTTATGCGTTTCGAATTTGTTTAAGATTGTGATTATGTTTCGGTTTGATGCCTATATTATGGGTTTTGTGGATGTTACGTTATATATATTAAAATGGTCGATTTGAGCTGTGTCTTCAAGGTCAAGGATGATGGGATCGTTGTTAGAAATGTTCAAATGTATCTGATTAAACTTACGGGTGTTAATGAGTTGAGTTTTTAACGATGTTGAACACAATATAAAATAAAGCTGGTTTAATTAAGGGGTCGAGCTCAATAACACCAAATAAATGAGTTAACTAATCGCGGTTGATAGGACTGTCGGAAGGGGGGAGGGCGATCTAATCTCTAAACGCAGGAACTCCCCCCTGGAGGGGGGAAGCGGATTTGATCCCATAAACGAGCTTATATATAGTTTGAGTTTTACGTACAATGTATAAACATTGTTAAACGAGCATCGAGATTGAATATAACAAACATTGAGTAAGTCGAAAAACGATTTAGATGTTTGGATTTTGATTTTTGCCGGATATTAAACTTTTTGTTGATTTATGGAACAAAGACAATTGAGAAGTGAAAACTAGTCTTTAGACAAATTGGTTTTTGTTTTTTTGTTTTTTTGTTTTTTTTAATATTTATTTGGGCCACAAAGTTGAGCCTACAACATGTAAATTATATATAATTGATCCATGTGTACTTTTGTGGTCGGTTTGGTTCAAACCATAGATGACCAGAGCAAGCTAGCAATTTGACTATTTTTCATACTGAACTGAACCACCAGACCACCAAAAACAGTCCAGTTCTTAACTTGGTTTGACCTGTTTGAGCGGCCCGATAGTTTTTTAAGCACCCTAATTCTAGACACACAACTTTGATACCGTGTTAGAATTTAGAACCCTTTTAGATTGAATCTCTATAAAAAGTCGTTATGGAGATATGAGATTCCGAAATATATACAAGCTTGATGAACTGTATCTAGCCTGATGTAAGACTCCAACAACCGTGTAGCAATTGAAAGGATTTCTACATAGAAATAACTTTCAAAATATATCTAAACTTGAAGAAACAAATGAATAGATTCATAGGTGTTTGACATTTATGGTTAAAAGTCAACTCATGAAAATTACTCATTCTTCCCTACAGCCTGTAACAAAATAAGAATCTTGAGGAAGTAGTAAGATGCACCTCCAATGGTGGCATATTGCAACTTCTCGGGCCCTTCGACGTCTGCAAAATCTCCTTCAACGGCTCGATTGAATCCCCCGGCCAACCATCCCAAGTTCGTGTATCCGTTTTTATGTAGTTTTGATGTCGCCATCATCGACCTACAAAAGTATATATTGCAACATAAAAAGAAATCGTTAGTGCTCCGATTTTTATTTGTATTTTATTACGACAAGGGAGAAACAGATGGAACGATAAATTAAACCAAACAAATCCAATATGTTTCATTCAGAGGTCGGGCTTGGGAGGGTATGATGCATGTAAAACTTAACAAAACTAGAGCGGTTGTTTTCATGAAGATAGAAGGCAGTGATTGTGAAAAGTGTATGAAAGAGAGATGGAGATATGTAGTTATTTTAAACAAATAGAGGTAGGTAAACAAGAAACATAAGCAAGGAAAGGATAATAGACAAAAATAAGTTCTATTGGACGCCTAAAATAAATAAACGTCCTAATAAAGTATTTTATAAAACCAAACAAAAAAACATAGTAAAGAGTGTAACAATAAGTTTATAGGACGATTTTGAGCTAATATGATATGATGTTTTTAATAAACATCCTTTAAACCCATCTTTTTAGATGACACCTGTGTTTACAAGACACTTTTTCAACTAATGTCCTGTAAAATAGTTAACGAGACGAGTTATTTAAAAAATGTTCTAAAACACTTGTCACAAGCTCAAATGTGTCCTATAAACATTTTTGAACACTTTTAAATAGGACGTTTTTTTGGTTTGGCTCTATAAAACACCCCATTACAACGCTTATTTATTTTAGGCGTGCATTCCTATAAACTCAATTTTGCTGTATTGGAGACGGTGACAACCACTACTAACCAAGGGTCTTTCACCAGCAAAAACATCCGCCGAAAAACGTGATTTCCGGCGGAAAACATGATTTTTCGGTGTAAAACCATCAAAGTAAACACATTTTTCGACGGAATTTCTAGCGGATTACGTAATTTTATATCGATAAACCGCCCTAAACAAAATTTACATTAGAGGGTAAATTATACATATAGTACCTTAAACCTTCTCCACAAGCAACAAGAACCTTGGTGGTTTTATTAGGAACCATCTTCTCCACTTGATCAATAAAATCAGGGTTTATCATGGTAAAATACTGTCCAGTCCATAAACCAATGTAACCAAAATGAACCCATTTCTTCAAAAGAGTTATAGGGCCATTATCCATATCTTGAATGAACAATGGCACGTGCATTGACCCTTTGACACGTGACTTCTCCCTCTCCCATTCCGGCCTGATATCCAGGAGCTTGTATCCTTCGTCGTTAATGGCGGCCGCTGCGTCTTTCGGGAGGATGGCGATCACCGTTCCGGACTGTATCAGCTTTAGCGGGTTGCCGGAGACTGCGTGGACTTTGACGGTGGTGGTGGTGGTGGTGGTGGTGCGGTGGTGGGGAGAGGCGGAGAAGGGTGGTTGTTTCAAAGAGAATGTGTGAAGACGGTTTACAAATTGGATTTCCATTTTATCTTTGTCTCTCTCCTTATCAAAGACCAACGGTCCTATTTAGATCACAAAAAAAGCATCCAAATCATCAATTGTTTTTTAGTGTTATATTTTTATTTATTAATATTATTTTTTGAACGGCTGATAACTTATGCACACGTCTTGACACGAAGTCGATGAGGTATCCTGGATCCATACGGGAACCCGACTAATCCTTGCCGACCATGGACTGACCCAAAAGTCGACCCATGGTCAGGGTATCGCCACATGCCGACCCTATGAATCGAACCGGGGTAGACCAGATGTCATCCATTGTCCCTCCCAAGGATGTTACCGATCACTAGGCTACTAATATTTTAATTTAGTGTTGTATTTTTTGTAAAGTTTGGTTTTTTCTTTTGGTAAAAATTGATGGTAAGTGATTATAATCCGGTAAGCATTTACCGATTAAGAGTTGTCACTCTCGCTTACCGGGTACAACTTTTGATCCTTGCCTTCCTTTTTACTGAGTAAGATTCTCTGTCTTTGTTATGTCCACTTTATAAGGTGATTGGACCTATAAACGCTTACGACAGTAAGTGCTTAATAAACATCCCTTAAAGATTGGGCCAAGTTTAATTGAAATTCAATTAAAAGAACGAACGTTATGTATCTAAAGTATCCATTCATTACCCTTAGTAGCAAGATCGTGCCCCTCATTACGAGCCGTACACATACTTCTAGAGCTACTCGATTAGCTATGGGACCGGGTGCATTTCTAAAAGGGTAATCAAACGTGTTTGGTACGTTTTTAAAAGAGGAACATAGTTGACCTCTACTTCAATATAATAAACATTAAAATTTCCAAAGAAAGTTGTTGGAGTTGATGTAATTACATTTTAAAGATTTAGGAGTTATTTACTTACATCTTAAGGAGCTTAATGGTATAGATGGTCTATTCTTAGCCATATAATATGTTTCTTTTGCAGCTTAATAGTTAAGTTATTAAGCCAAAACGGCTATATGGAATAAGTTAAGACCCCCCACTTATCCCCGATAAGCCACCTCAAATAAACTAATACTAAATTATCCAACCCCTCGGTCTCATATACCTCATACAGACAAATTTTACCTAGACATACAACTTACAACTCATACAGACAGACAAATTTCCTAGACAGACAACGTACAACTTACAACTCATACAGACAGACAAATTTACCTAGACACACAACTTACAACCCTAATAAGGCTGAATGGGAAAAAGAAGTAAACAAGCCCTTAGACTTGTGTATACACATTTGGAGATGATCCAACATGGAGAAATTGTGTATAAACTGGAGATTAATAACACAAAAAATCTCAAACAAATTCTATCCCAGATTCCTCCAGAAAAAACAAAAAGTAATAAAAAAACCAGAAGTTACAATACCACAATTAAACAAGATTCCTTTCAAAAATAAACATATCAATCGAAAGGAACATTTCCGACTAAAATAACTGTAGTTCTACGATCCCGATCCCACACAAAAAACAACGCTAACCGAACACAAAATACACTTAACGACTTACTCAATTTCCCGTTTCACGAAGACGTCAACAGTCGTTTGATCCCCGTTTTCTGGTCCGAAGTAAGTCTCGTTGGGAACTTGATGTTGAATTTCACCCTCAAATTCCCTTTTTTGGTCGGTTCTTTCGGTATCGGCATCCCTTCCCCTTTCACCACCTCTTCGTAAGTCGGGCTGATCACCGAGCTGATCGGGAGGGTCAAGTTTCGGCCGTCGAGCGTCGTCACTTGTGCAGTGTAACCGGTCAGAGCTTCGGCTAGCGATATCTTTAGGGTCGCAACCAGATCGTTGCCATCTCGTTTGAAGACGGAATGCGGTTTCTCGTCGATAATGAAGACGAGGTCCGAAGGGATTACACCTCGTTGTTCGTTTCCTTTCTCCGGGAAGGTGATTTTCGTGCCCTTTTTCCACCCGGGTTTGATCTCGATTGTAAGAATTTCTTCCACTGTGGTGGGTCTCCTACAGTCAAAATTACAAAAAAGTAAGCAGAAAAAACCCATAAGCATGAGCGTTACGAGCCAATTTTTTTATAACAAGTTAGAGTGTTAAAGTAACGGTTTTTCTTTCGTTGTCACTCGATTACGCCTTTACCATAACTGTCGAGGTTTAATGTGAATATTTCTTCACAAGTGGTTACTTATTAATAACTAGCTTCCTAAAAAAGGCGTATCTACCTTTCTTGCCTCACGTCCTTATCTTTCAAACTTTTTGGGCCAACTTTCTCACCTTTTGTATACTTTTTACTAGTCAGGGGTTTTAATGAAATGGGTAGAGGTCTTCACAAAAACAACCACTCTACTCTCAGGTGGCGTTTGGTTCACAGTATGTTTTTGGATGAAACGCAATCTGTCAAAGGAATTTGACCTTGAAGGAATTGGAACGGAATGTTATCAAGTCTGAGCAGACGTTGGAATGGGAACTACTAAATGAATTGGAATATGCTAAAAGAATCAAATATGTTTGTTTGATTCACATAATGTAGCATTAAAATTGGAATGAAATGTTGGTAAATGCCCAAAATACCCTTTCTAGAAATTGACTTTTTTTTTCATAAACTAAAAATACTTGGGTAAATTACATATTTGGTCCATGTGGTTTACACTTTATTGCACTATTGGTCCCTATTTTGAAATAATTATGGAAAAGGTTCCTGTGGTTTACACTATATTGCACTGTTAGTCCCTATTTTGAAATAATTATGGAAAAGGTCCCTGTGGTTTACACTATATTGCACTGTTGGTCCCTATTTTGCCAATAGTGTAAACCACAAGGACCAATAGTACAATATAGTGTAAACCACAGGGACCAACAGTACAATATAATGTAAACCACAGGGACCTTTTCCATAATTATTTCAAAATATGGACCAACGGTGCAATATAATGTAAACCATAGGGACCAACAGTGCAATATAATGTAAACAACAAGGACCTTTTCCATAATTATTTGAAAATAGGGACCAACAGTGCAATATAATGTAAACCACAGGGACCAAATATGTAATTTACCCAAAATACTATTTAAAATAATGCATATGGTTCGGGTGGATTTTTCACCTCGGAGGTGGAGGCCAAGTCTGCGTACATCTAACCCTCCCCAGAACCTACATTCAGGTAGGATATACTGGGCCTTTAAGTTTGGCAAAACCTAAGACTATCTATGCTAAAAACGAGCACGGGTCAACAGAAATTTCCATTCTCCTTTGCATGAAACAATTTAACCCGATGGTACTATTGGTATGATGCATTAAATACAAAGCCTAAGATAAGCTACATTTCCTAAGATAAAAACTCATCTTTGGTAATAATTTCTCATTCATCATGGTCAAATATGTCCCATTAGGACTAAAATTATTGCAGCATTAGATAAGTGGTTGAATATTGTTAAAAGAGTTTTTATAACAGCATGCTTATCACCATCATATTCATATCCTAACCAACGTTAAGTGCAATGCTGGGTTATGTGCCGATATAAACAAACCCTACAATAAACCTAATTATGCAAAAGAAGTAATATCACCTATATATTCAAATTATCGCAATAAATACTAACAAATCAACTTTGTTTTAGAAACACACTAAAGTCGGGAGAGAGTGTAACCATCTGTTAGCAGTTTATAGTTGTGGGCATTTTGGTGCTTGTGCGTGAATAAATACATAATGGTCTTGGTGCACCTTTCATTCATTATTTGCTTGTTTTAATGATCTCTTATTTTATATCATGATGGTAACCATTCAGAGAACACGCATATGTACCCTATCATGCTTGCTAGCAAGAACTTAAGCATGCTCAAAGTCAAGACCATAAATGTCAAATATAAACTGTAATGTGTTTTACATACCATATACCGTGAAAAAGGAATAAAAAGCCTTAAATTCTACATAGCGAAAGCTTGGTTTATAATTCAAGCAGCTTATGGTAGTACATTAGTTATTCAACCAATTCAATTATCTGTATTTTAACATAAAGCAATGTTGTGTAAAATCACTAAAATGTGTAGCCCGACTAGGAAATTAGAAAAGTATAAGTAAATACGTAGTTATGAAAACATGCAAGACTTTCTATAAAAAAACAAATTTCGGCAACACCATATATGGTGACTGGTGTGTATTTAAGGATATAAAAGACACCATCTATAAATATGCTTTTGCTTAGCATAGAGTAACTAAATGAACAGAAAAGAGACAATCTTGAAAAAGGGTATCACGCTACAAGAAATAGCAACATTTCATCTGTAGATGAGATAAGCATAGACTTAAGAAACCAAAGAAGAAAAAATATATACACATGTTGTAAGCAGATAAAAAAGGAATGTACAGTGACCAACCATATAATAACAAAATTAACAAAATACAAACACGATGACTAGCATGAAACCACAGCACAGTTTCTGGTGTCGGAAAAAAGAAACAAGGTTACGCAATCAAATAAGGCGTGAAACAAAGTTCGGCCATACTCACACAAGACCGGAGTCCATAAATAAATTTATGTGATTCTTAGCGTTTTTTCCAAAACACTCTATTGACAGGCTCTCAATTCAAACACTCTATTTCACATGCCAAAGAAAACAGCATTACTACGAATCTGATTTTATTTTTCCTTTTTTTATTATCACCCAGCTAATTATTACTCCATTCTCATGAAAACAAATTAATATAATCAGTCAGTAATTCAACCTTTCAAAGTATGATTCGGGTCTAACGTGTTGAGAAGTTCTTTATGAAGTAAAAGATATACCAAATTCGAAATTTTTATACACCTTCCATCCTACTACCTGCAGTAAATTTGACTTGTATTTGCCTGACATTGCAGCATAAAGCTTATTACTTGACATAAATACTTTTAATGTGCATGCAGTTTCACAAATGTGACAGTTCCAGATGCATCAAAAGTAAAAGTAGCTACAGAAAACCTAATGTTTTTGACTTTATTATATGCATATATAGTCCTAGGGCAAAACAAACCACATCAAGTAAATTCATGAACTTGCCTAATATGTTGAGAATAAAACTATTAACTTCGATGGAAAATTCGAAATCATTTAAGGCTGTGTTTCGCAAAAATAAGCTAGCTTATAAGCTAGTCCATCCAAAGATGTACCATAAGCTAGCTTATTGAAACACTAGTTGGAGTAGCGTTTCAGGAGCTTTTTGTAGCTTTTTCCAATTATACCCTTGTTAATATTAATTATTATACCTCAAGATACCCTTTTTGGTCATTTTACATACTCATAAGCTAGTTTTTTGCCAAACATAATTTATTCATAAGCTAGCTTATCAGCTACTAACTAGCTTATTTGTCAACAGCTAGCTTATCAGCTATCAGCTAGTTTGCCAAACACAGCCTACATTCAATGCACAGCTAACTTCAAAACTTACTAAACGAAAATCAAAGATCATAAAAGCGAATCTTACCCAGTGGCATCAGTGGCATCTCTCGATATCTTCATCTTCTTCGTTGTTCCCTTATAAAGATCCTCCAAGCTACACGGCAATGTGCGTTCAATGGCCGCCCCTTTCCTAGGCGGCATGCCAGCAGAACTTTCGCCACCAACCCCAGAGCCTCTAAACTGCGAAAAAATATCCTCACCGAACATGCTCCTCGGAAACTGGCTCCCCGGTCCTCCACGAGACCCTCCCATGTCCGGCATACCTCCGAACGGGCTCGAAAACCCAAAAAACTCAGAAAATATATCATCCGCATTCCGAGGATTAAACCTGAACGACGTCGAACCGCCATCCGTCGGCATCCCGAAAACCCACCGGCACCCGGTGGTGGCACCTGCCCCTTCAAACCCTCCTCACCGTATTGATCGTAAATTTGCCTCTTTTGTGGATCACTCAAAACCTATATATATATAAAAACACAAAACCCTAACCCTAATTAATCAATCAGTTTCAAAATTGGATAAATCTCATAGAACCCTAGCTCTCAAGATATCACAAAAACCATAATTCAACTCAAAAATCCAAACAATTTCACAATTAGATTCATAAATCATGCATATATACACACAAACGCATCGATCGATTTAACAATTTAACAATTTAACAAAATTAAACAATACGCCCAATCTGAATCGATTCAATCAAGTTCGAAACTTAAACGAAATCGATTAAAACCCATTAAATTGGAGAGTAAAAAAGAGACATTTAGGGTATACATACATCATAGGCTTCGGAGATCGTTTTGAATTTGGCTTCTGCATCCTTTTTGTTATTAGGGTTCTTATCAGGATGCCACTTCATGGCGAGCTTTCGATAAGCTTTCTTTAAGTCATCGTCTTTAGCGTTTCGGTCTACTTGAAGAACCTTGTAGTAATCCACACCCATGGCCACCTCCTCTCCTCTCCTTCAATGGGGGTTTCTTTTGTTTCAGAGTCTTAATGGGTGTGTGTGTGTTTTTGTATGTTTATTGTGGTTTCAAGAAACTTCTGGAAACAAATTCCTTGTGTCTGAATGGGTGGCTGATTCAGCTAAGACGTTGGAATTTGGGCCTTAAGAGGTTTTTCTCAAGGCCCACTAACAAGACCCATTAACAAGGCCCATTATATTCATAACACCAAAATAGAAGAATGTGACTGGAATCTAGAAACTAGAAAGTAGAAATATATAAAAAAGTTTGAACTTTAAAGGGTGTTTGATTTTTAGAATGTTTTTAGATGGAATGAAATTTAGAAAAAGAAATTTGACTTTGTAGAAATTTGAATGGAATGTTATCAGGTTTTACCTGACCACCTATTTGGTTTAAGACAGAAATTGGAATGAGATTTGTTAAAGGAAATAGAGATGTCCGTTTGGTTTATATAATTTAAGTTTGGAATTGGAATGAAATATTAATAAATGACTGAAATGCCCTTTTTGAAATACCGAGTTCATCGAGTTTAAACATTGTCCCAAAGTCTGTAGCTAAAGTCATACTCTTTATGTACTTGTAGGTCTTTAGGCACATACCATAGTTTTTCCAAGATTTGGTGAGACATTTTGAAAACTTGTTTAAACACTTCATTGTTATTCTCTCATGCAAGTAAACATGTTGTTCATATATGCTTGCTTTATGAGAAATTTTGATTTATCATGCCTCTAATATAATAAAATTTGAATCTTTGCTTTTTCTAGGTTGTAACTTGATAAAGTTTCAACCTTTGTAATTTCTACTTAATAAAGTTTCACTCTTTATAACTTTACATGCTTGCTAGCATGAAAATTATCTTTTGTTGCGCATTCTAGGTACATAGAAAACCCTACAGTGATGCCAAGATGCTTCAATGGCGAAACACTTAAATGTTAGTGTGATGACATAAGTCGTTGTAGAACAGAACTTGACATTTATTATGGGACTTTAGACTAGTGAATCTATTACAAAGACTTGGATGGAAAGCATAAATTTAAAAGGTTAAGCCAAGACTCATCCCTTTATTGGACAAAGAATTTTGTTCACAAAATTTAGGAGATAATAGGTTTACATAGCTTTTGCAACTGATGTAGACTCTTCTCATATTTGTCAACCTCTGAAAGTGTGTCTATTTTAAGAGACTTAGCTGCAGCCTTTATGGCATCTTTCATTTTCTTTATGTTCCACCAATAGAACCATGTTTTGTTGGTGTCACTTATGGTCTCGATTTTGCTTGATACCTCGTTAATGTATCCCTCCAATGCGTTGCGTGCATTTATCTTTTTGTTGTAGTCTTGGTCATCAAGTTCGTACTTTTCTGCATCTTTTCTCATCTTCTCGATCTCTTCCTGTGAAAGCCTCCCTATCATATTCTTTTTTAGGCCCGTTGATACTTGTTCTCCAAAGCAATTCAAAATACCATCTTTGTCGATGCTACATACCACGTTTACTTTCGATTCATCCTCTGGCTTAGGAGGGACTGAAACCTCGAATACCCCCAACCGATTACTGTCTTTGGATATTTTCCTCTCACCTTGGTATAAATGAACATTTATGAAACCTTGGTTGTCCATAAATGTATTAAATCTCTTCTTCGTTGGTATGGTAGTGTTTCTTGGAATTAGAATAAACATTGTATCGTTATACAACTTTACACCAACGGAAAGAGGAGTGACATCCGAAATCTCCAAGTTCTTAAACTTTTCGCTTATTTCACCGCTTAGCTGAGCAGCAAGTACCGTTGCACCATATGCAATAGCCTCATAGGGATTAACCTTCTTAGAAAGGTTATTTCTATTGAAGAATTTTTGCAACAATTCTTGTATCCTAGGTATCCTTGTTGACCCACCAACAAGTACCACCTCATCCACATTTTCTTTATCCATATTTGCATCCCTCAAACAACTCTCCACCTTCTTTATGCATTTACTAAACAATTCTTTGTTAAGATCTTCAAACTTTTCACGTGTAATCGTGGTATGAAAATCGACACCTTCATGCAAGCTATCGAGTGGAATGGGTGCTTGTTTACTTGATGAGAGTTGTTGTTTTGCTTTTTCGCAAGCTACCCTTAACCTCGCGGTTGCTTTTGGATTTCCTTTGATGTCAATCTTCTTCTCGCTTTTAAATTCCTCTATCAAATGGTCCACCATCTTGTTATCGAAGTCTCGACCACCTAAGTGAGTGTCACCCGCCACTGCCTTAACTTTGAACTTCCCATTTCCATCAATGTTAACAAGAGAAACATCAAATGTACCACCACCTAAGTCAAAAACAAGCACATTAGTTTGCCCGGTTCTCTTTTCTAGTCCATAGTTGATTGCAGCTGCGGTAGGCTCGTTAATTATGCGCAAAACCTTGAGTCCAGCAACATGGGCGGCGACCTTTGTCGCCTGCCGTTGTGAATCATCAAAGTAAGCAGGCACGGTGATGACAGCTTCTTCTACAGTTTTACCGAGAAACTTCTCGGCAATTTGTTTCATTTTTCGAAGAAGCATGGAAGAAATTTCTTCTGCTGAAAACGCCTTCTCTTCACCCTTGTGTTTAACTACAATCTTCGGAATGTCACGAGCTCCCTTTATTACATTGAAAGGCCACCGTTCCATGTCTTGTTTAACACCGTCGTCAGTAAATCTCTTTCCAATCAACCGTTTAGCATCTGAAAAACCACACGACGAACATAGAGTTCAAGTACGTGGTAATAAACGATGAAAGACGGTTTTGTTATCTATCTAAGGTGCTTAAAACTAGGGGTGAGAAAATAATTAATGGAACCGGTCCTGGAACCGGAACCGGCAGTTCTTGGAATGAAGGAACCGGTTGCACCGGTTGTTTACATTTGGGAAATGCCGGTTCCAGTTACGAAACCAGGTACCTGGTGTCTATTTTTTTAAATATTTTTTTATAGTTTTATGCTATAAAAAATAATTATTAGTTATTATATACTGTTAGTGTAACCAAATAAATACTGCATGATGAAAATTTATCCGATAAAAACTAAAAGCTATTAATTATGACTAATTTCGAAATGAAAATGACAAAAAATCCGATTTGAAATGTTAAATATGATATACAAAATATCGAAAAAGAGAATAAATATGTCGAGTGAAGAAGGTGGCCGTAAGTGTATATATGTAAGTGTGTGACCGTTAAAAGTAAATAATAATTTCAATTTTGGTCTATTAAACACAATAAGCATAAAATTTTGTTTTTATTAAAAAATATATAGCGAAACCGGTTCCGGCGGGTACCCGGCGGTTAGCAATTCCACAAAAATGAGAACCGGAACTGGTTCCGATCGGTTTCATATTTTAGGAACCGAAACCGGAAACAATCACATCGGTTCCGGTTTTGGAACTAGCAGTTCCGGAGCGGTTCCGGTTCCAAAGGCGGGTACCCGGTTCTGGTGCTCACCCCTAGTTAAGACAATGGACTTGAGGTGTAAAAATACATACCAAAGACGACGTTCTCATAGTTCCTAGACGCTTGTTTCTTGGCATCTTCACCTATTATACGTCCCTTATCTGTGAAAGCAACCCACGATGGTGTAGTCTTATCACCATCGTCATTGCGTATGATCTCAACTTGGTTATTTTGCCAAACACCCACACAACAATGCGTTGTTCCAAGGTCAATTCCAATAGCCGGTCCAACCATTGTCTTCTCAAGTTCAAATATTTCAAGCCTGACCATAATAGTCTCCACAATCACGATGTAGAAAGAAACATATATAATGTAATATAAATAATTTCTTATATTATACAATAGCAAAAAATATTAATGTGACATTAGTAGTTATCAAAAACAATTTTATATCAAAAAAGATAATCATACTTACAACCACTAATTTTTTTCTTAAGAGATCACAAATAATACTTATGAAATTATGAAAATACATATACATTGTTATAGTCTAAAGAATTTTAAAACTAAATGTCTTATTAGTTATTTTATAAATAGATCTTCTTCAAAATATACTAAAAATTACATATTTTACCATATCAAAAGACATATTTTACCATTTCCATTAATCATAGAAGCATAAATAAGCAACATGTATTAAAATGATACTATATAATGAAAAAATAAAATAACTTATAAAAACAAAAGTTTTGTTTAAATTCTAAATACTGACCTTATTACGTTTGAATGATCACCTACTCTTGTATCTCCTGCATAAACACATGTAAATCATATGAATTCCACTTGAAATTTTAAATTAAAATGTCTAAACTTTTTGTTTGGAATAAGATATGATTTTTATATATTATTTAACTTTATATATACATATCCAAGGTTAATTCTCTTTGTGAGATTACTAGGGGTTTGCACAATTTTTTTAGCAGAATTCCTATCTAAACAACAAAAAAGTTAAAAAAAAAAAAAAAGCAATTGGTGTAAAACCTAAAAATCTAGCTAAGGAGTTGTTTACTAAACACTTGCCTCGATAAGTGTTAACCGGTTCAATTAACGGGTAAACATAATAAAAACAGAAAAATCTTCGCCAATAAGAGAGAAGACAAGGATTCAAAGTCTTATCCGATAAGTAAGAGTGATGACTCTTAGACCATCCGTAATGGTAAACTATTTACCCAATGAACAAAATTACTACATTAGCACCACATTAGCTTTACACTACTCTACTCAAACCATCCAATATTGTTTACCAAAAAACATCTAATTAAAAATAAAACAAAAAAAAAAAAAAAAATAAGGGAGAGAAAGAAGAGAGTGACAGAGAGAAACAAGAGAGAGAGAGAGAGGAGAGAGAGAGAGGAGTGGGGGGGGGGGTGTTGTTCACCATGGGCATGGCAAAGCCGAAGCCAATCAACCCAAAGGCCACACAATGGTGTAGCCGATCAACCCGAAGGACCCAACGGCTTACCCAATGCCATCGGGTAGACCATTATGGATGGTCTTAGCCAGTAAGTGCTTACCGGATTATAAATGCTTACTATCAATCTATATATTCATGGCAAAAATGTTACCCCATAAAGTAATAACGAGTTAGGGCTACTGCTAGTAAGCGTCTACCGAGTAAACGTATGATAAACAACCCTTGAACCAAGCATAAATTAACTACATTCTTATCATAATCATGTAAAAAAACAATTAATACTATTAAATCAAACCTGTATATATACGAAAGAATGAGAAATGTTGGAATTGGTGTTATGAATTCATTAATCCCTCCATCTTTATATAGTAATGAATTTCTTGTCTACGCGTTATGATTAATTCTTTGTTTAAAAGACTTTTGGAGTCTCCTCATTATTCAATTGAAGATGATTCTTTTATGATAACAAGTTAACAACCAATAATAACGATGAATAAAATAAAGACTAAAATACATTAAAATGTATACCAAGTATATGATTTCTAGTCAACTATGATTGTTTGAATGAATTTATTTCCGTAGATACAACAATAATAAGAATAATTAACAAAACTCTATAAACAATTATGGTATTAGCAAAGCATTCTACATGCTTCAAAAACTTTAAAATATCAATAGGTTCTATATTTTGATTTGGTCAGTAATCATGAACTAACTTCAATTCCACATACAAGTCATTCTCATCAAAATCGGATCGGTCTTGCTTCTTAGTGAATTTTCGAATTACTACATGAAGACTTCAAACATATATTATCCAAAGAACGAAATTTATCAAAAGTTAATAAAAACCCAACACACTTTATATTCTTGGTATTGTTTTCAGGAGTCGATCCATGTTATTACCACTGGGGAAAGGGACCCCAGTCACCATGGTGTATGAAAGGAAGAAAATAGCTTCTTACCATAGTATTTTTAAGTGGTGCCCCCACTCACCCAAGATCCTTTCTTTTCACTTTGTTATTTGATTTCTCACTTCTATTCTCATGCTATTAATCTATGTATTATTATTATTTACTTTTAATTAATATTAAAAAAGTAATAATTAATTATTTGTTTATTGTTATTTGTTTGTTTTGGTGTGTAATGATGATTGTTTAAGTTTGTCAATCAGAGAATGTTAATTTAACTTAGGTTAGTGGATATCGATTTGTTTTTATTTATTGTTAACTGATAGGCTTTATTAATAAAAAAATTATTGATTTAGGTTAGAGTTTCGTTTGAAGTTAAATCTTATAAAAGATAAAAACTTGTAAAAAGTAATTTCTTACTAGTTTTTAATAACATTATACTTTCTATTACTTTATCCGTCCCATATAAGTGTTACATTTATATATCAATTTGTTTCAAAATAAGTGTATTTTCAAAAGATAAGTTTATACTTTTTAGTTTTACTCTGAGTTATGAAACAAAGAAATTCATTCTCTTTTTATTATCAAGGGTGATATTGCAATTTAGTTAAGTGTAAAACTCACACAATTTTAGAAATATTAATTAAAGTGTGCCCTCACTCTTCGGATATTCTAGATCCGCCGCTGATATTAATTACTACTATTTTGAACTATTGAATTATTGTTGATTTAATTACCAATTCTAAAACATATATATTCTTTTGGGATCATGCATGCTATTTTAACCCATTTTGCATCTAACAACTCTATTATTAAACATGTTAAAAAGACTTTTGGTCTTCGTTTTCTTTCAACATGAAAATAATGACTTTCAATTAAGATGCTTTTGAGCATTTCAATATTATCATTAAATATATCTTTAATAACCTAAAAAATAGAAAATTGACCATTTTTTTTATTTTTTATACAATTAACTTATGTGACGATTTGTCGGTCTTATAAAATTGTTTTCAATATTATTGGACACGTAAAGATAGAATTTAGATGTTTCTCCATATGATAATCCAACACGTCTTTTAATACATAAAGAATAGAAATTTGACGAATTTCTTTTTTTTTTTATACAATTAAACTTATTTGATGATAGATTGATCTTAAGGAAAATGATAGGATGAAATCTTAAATACAATTTAACCTATATCGTAATAAGCTTCAACTACCACATCGGTATTTCAGTCAAAATGACCTTAATTCGCAATGAAAAGTAAATTCCTTATGAGAATTTTTGTAACAATACCAAGGAATGATCATACATAGGGGTGTTAGAAAAAACTGAAATAAGATAAACCTTCGGCACTAAATATATAGTATGGGTTAATCCCGTCGATACTTCTTCTTCTCCCAAGCAATTCAAAATACCATCATCATCGATACTACAGACCACGTTTACTTTTGATTCATCCCTTTGGTGCACGAGGGACTAAAACCTCGTATACCCCGAACCGGTTAATGTCTTTGGCCCTTTTTCTATCACCCTGTTACACAAGAAAATTCATGAAACTTTGGTTGTCCTTAGACATACAAAACAACTTTTCCGTCTTTAATTTGTTGGTATGGTAGCGTTTCTTGGAATTAGAATAGAAATTGTATCGTCATTCAACTTTACACCAAAGGAAAGGGGAGTGACATCCGAAATCAACAAGTTCGTAAACTTTTGGCTTATTTCACAACGCACATAGCTTCGCAGCAAGTACCGTAGCACCATTGCAATAGCCTCATCAGCCTGAATCTTCTTTGAAAGTTTTTTTCTATTGAAGAATTTTTGCAACAATTCTTTTTTTAGAAAAGCAATTTTTATTACCAACCAAAACAGGCCCAACAGCCCAAGATACAAAAATAACAAACCAATTCGAGAAGGAGCAAGTCTTCCAGGCGGATTGGTTATCGCTCGGGGGTTCATAGCTCCTTAACCAGGGACGGAGCCAGAAAAATGATCAAGGGTGATCATATATAAAATAAGAAAAAACAAAAAAAAATGTATATACATGGACGATTAATTAAATAAGAACCATAATAAAGTTACAAATCCATATTTTTCCATGATTTTTTAATCAAGGACTATAATTTTGGCCATCATTTCATATATGTTTTTGTTCACCTCATGGAAAACATACATGTGAAACTACTTGTTTTTTGGTTCACATAGTGAAACGAAGATTACACGTGAAAGAGTTTCACCATGGTCAAATAAATACATGTGAAAGATAATGTAAAATAAATACTTTTAGATGTTTCTCATATGTTTATAAAATAATATTTTATGGCTCTCATTTGATTTGCTATATATATATATATATATATATATATATAATAGAGAGAGACTTGACCTGCCTATTTTTGTGATACTACAACTTTACACTTAAAATTTCTCATAACACTGTAAAGTTTCATATTTTTTTTACCATCACAACATTTTTTTGTGAAGTTTCAAGTGTAAAAATAAGGTCTCTAGAACCTTATGAAAACAGACCAGTCTCACGTGAACCCAATCTTATGTGTGTGTGTGTATATATATATTGTATTTCGTATTTTACAAAATAAAAAATCTCATTTAAAAAAAAAAAAAATCCAAGCTTACTTTTGGAGGACAAACATTACTAAGGAGGTGAAGGGTGGCCATATGTTTGATTAAGCTTCTTGTACCTGGAAAACAATGGCTTTGTCTATTAAAAATTCCTTTCTAAAACATATGAGGGTGGGCCAAGGCCAATCCTAGGCCATGGGTGGCTCCGCCCTTGGCCCTAACCGCGTTCGAGCCTTCTGGTGGCATGCCGGAGGACATTTAAGTGGGTCCATGTTTAGCCCCCAAAGTTGCGGGGGATTAGTCGGGATTTGACCCGGACACCCTTCCAAAAAAAAGAGAAGCAACAAAGGATAGAAAGAAAACAGGTGGCAGTCACAACTCAGGCCAAACAGACTACTACCAGCGCTTGCAAGGCGCAAACAGAAGGTAAACAAAACAACAGACCTTTAAACTGAAGTGCTTCCGAACACCGGAACTGTGCAGAACCGCTTCCGGGAATAGTTTACTTGTTCACAGCTTCTTTTGGGTTCGTCAGCCAGTTAGCCCAATCGATATTCCTTCCCGCCGATCGCCTGTCGATCGATCCACTCGAAAGACAGTCTTTGGAACTCGTAAAACATGTCTTCTACTTCCTTGAATCCTTGTCAAAAATCATTTGGTTCCTTTTTGTCCAGATTTGATATATAAAAGCCCACACCAATTCCTCCCAGAGATCTCTAGTGTTATTTACGTTTCCAGATTTTGAATGTCCATGTTCCACCATTGCGCCACCAAACTCCAAAGCTTCTTCACCTCCACACAGTTGAGTAAAACATGACTCGTCGTCTCCACTTCCGTGTTACATCTTGGGCATGCACAAAGTTGAATCCAAATCAGTCCCATGTTGTGAAGATTTTCTCGTGTTGGTAGTCTTCCGCGTCTCGCCCTCCAAATCATATATAATGTGACTTTCTTAGGAATTGTTTTCACCCACCTTGTTGCCAAATCCCCATTCATTGGGGGCCAAAATTTTCCTTCAATCATCGTCTTTAGTACCGCCACCGAGAAGCATCCATCTGATGATAAGAGCCACTTCCTGTCTCTTCCGTTTGTACTTAGCTTCCAATCCTGTAACAAAGTTAACAATTCTTGTATCTTACCACCTCATCTACATTTTTCTTATCCATTTTTGCATCCATGAAACAACTCTCCACCTTCTTTATGTACAATTCAAGCATGGGCCACTGTATTGTTACTCCGTCGTGAGGTAAAAAAAATTTAGGTTCATGAAAAGTGCAACCTTAGAATTTTTAAAGATGCATCCATACCTCAGAATCAAACAAAAAAAACCAAAAACAAAACTCTTGAAATCAAACAAAAAAAAAAACTTTTGAAATCAACCAAAAATCCAAAAATAAATCCCCTAAAATCGAATATCACTGAAGGCAATAATCATTGGAGAGCCGTCAACAACCCCTACTACCTATCGGGCGAATTTTAGATGTAATTATGTAAAGATTTTGTTTGTTAAAAAAATGGCCGCTAAGACATGACGGCCACTAATACCAACAAGTTTAATGTTTTTCTAGAAGTAAAGTCAATTTTCGTCCCTGAACTATGTGAATTCTAACATTTTTCGTTCTTAAACTATCAAAAGGCGCATATCGTTCCTTAACTATACATTTTCGCTTTGGTTTTGGTCCCTCTCACTAACATCCGTTAACTTTTTCTGTTAGACCCAAATATATGGGGGTAATATGGTCATTTTACCCATTTTGTTAACTTTTTTGTTTCTATGAAAGTACAAGGACCTGCTATGTAATTATATTATATATTAATTATATGATAGATATTCTCTCTCTTCTCATCGTCTTCTTCCCCGTCAACATAGATGTCGTCGCCGTCACCGTCACCTAGTAAACCACCATAACCAACGCCATCGCCACCCATCGAACCACCGTAACCACCAACTCCGGTCGCTTTTATCGTTAATCTGTACCATTTTCTCGAGGATTGCACCTCAGCGGTTGATCTGCACCAACTCCGACGTAACCATTGAACCACCGTAACCATTTTCTCATTGATCTGCACCAACTCCGACGTAACCACCATAACCACCATTTTTTCCGGTCGTCACCAACACCATTCTTCCCGATCGTTGTTCCTTAATCCACCAAACCCATTCTTCTCAGCCGTTATTCCGATCACCCCAGGTTGGTCATGTAGTAGCCAGCAGCGATGGGGACGGGATAGTCGCGTAGTACCCGCCGACAATATGGCCACACTCATGGTGGGTGGTTTCATCCATCTGATTACTGAAGATGGTGATGATAGCATTGAAGATGGTGGCGAGGAGAGTGGTGAACCAGATCGGAAAAAAGGGAAGGGGTGGTTCAAGTGGGTGGGGGTGGAGTTTGCCGGAAAAGAGGGAAGGGGTGGGTAGAGCGTGGAGTTGGCCGGACCGTAAAGACAGAGGGAAGGTCTGTGTTTGGTGTGTGTGTGTTAGTATATGTATTGATATATGTGTGTTATGTATATATTTACATAACAGGTCCCTATAGGCTATAATTCATAAACTTTGTAAAAACAAATAAAGTAAAGAGAACTAGTAAAATAACCATATTACCCCCATATATTTGGATCTAACGGAAAAAGTTAACGGATGTTAGTGAGAGGGACCAAAACCAAAGCGAAAATGCATAGTTCAGGGACGATATGCGCCTTTCGATAGTTTAGGGACGAAAAATGTTAGAATTCACATAGTTCAGGGACGAAAATTGAACTTTACTCTTTTTCTAGAGATGCGCCACCTATCGGTAATGTTTCATAAAATCTTTTTCATACTTGTAACAATTGAAAATTGTACATTGACAACTCATTGACAGCCTATACATAATTTATCAACTTGTAATGGAGTTCAGTGATGGCTAGGCTTGTGGGTAAGTCGTCACTCGTCACAGTCTGTATTGAATAGAAATGGAATTCCATGTTTTTCGACAAATAACCATCCGATCATCAATACACGAAAAATAAACCATCAAAATGTTTTGATGTTTCTTTTAAATTTTATCATCGATAGAAGGTTGTTGATAAACCATCAGAATTTTTGGAATGTTTTCTTGGTTTACGGAAGGGATGATAACATTTAACCTTAATTGATGTACTAATAAATAGAGTTATAGGTCATTTAAAAATTGGGTACCTTGAACGGTTTTGGAGCATTAGCGGTAGCGGACTCGATGAACTTGATATTTCAAACAGCTTTTTCTTTCTTTTCGACTTTATTTTGAGCCATTAGACATACATGTACATGTGTGTAGTAAAGTCTGTAACTTTATGTTCATACATGCTTGCTTTATGACAAATTTCGTTCTTT
Organism: Centaurea solstitialis; assembly: GCA_030169165.1. NCBI lineage: Eukaryota > Viridiplantae > Streptophyta > Magnoliopsida > Asterales > Asteraceae > Centaurea > Centaurea solstitialis. Next base: position 771,567 of record CM058045.1, read on the forward strand.
AATGCTTCTAATATAATAAAGTTAGGATCTTTACGTGTTTCTTAGGTTGTAACTTGATAAAGGTTTTGATCTTTATAATTTCAACTTAATAAAGTTTCAACCTTTTTGCCTTTAAATGACTTTACATAATAAGATTCAAACTTTATAACGTTAAAGGCTTGCCAACATGTTTGGCATGAAATTTAGCTTTAGTTGCGCATTCTAGGTGCATAGAAAACCCTATCGTGATACCAAGAATGCTTCGGTGTGATGACATAAGTCGTTATTGTCAATGTTTAAGAGTGTTGGAAACAATACAAGAACCAAACAGAACATAACATTTATTATGAGACTAATGAATCCCTTACAAACACTTCAATGGAAAGCATAAATTTAAGAGGTTAAGCCATCCCTCTATTGAAAAAAAAAAAAAAAAAACTTATTGTTCAAAAAATTTGGGAGAGAATAGGACTACATACCTTTTTCACTTGAGTTAGAGCCTTCTCATATGTGTCAACCTCTGGATGTTTGTCTATTTTAACAGACTTAGTTGCAACCCTTACGGCTTCTTCCATTTTCTTTATGGTTTTCCTATATTTGCTTGCCCGGTTGGTGATTCTTAAGGTCTCGATTTTGCTTAATACCTCGCTAACGTATTCCTCCAATGTTTCAGGTGCATTTATCTTTTCTGCATCTTTTATCATCATCTTGATCTCTTCCTCTGAAAGCCACCCTACCATATTCTTTTTTAGGCCCGTCGATACTTCTTCTCCAAAGCAATTCAAAATACCATCTTTATCGATGCTACATACCACGTTTGCTTTCGATTCATCCTCTGGCTTAGGAGGGACTGAAACCTCAAATACCCCCAACCGATTACTGTCTTTGGATATTTTCCTCTCACCTTGGTATAAATGAACATTTATGAAACCTTGGTTGTCCATAAATGTATTAAATCTCTTCTTCGTTGGTATGGTAGTGTTTCTTGGAATTAGAATAAACATTGTATCGTTATACAACTTTACACCAACGGAAAGAGGAGCGACATCTGAAATCTTCAAGTTCTTAAACTTTTCGCTTATTTCACCGCTTAGCTGAGCAGCAAGTACCGTTGCACCATATGCAATAGCCTCATCGGGATGAATCTTCTTAGAAAGGTTATTTCTATTGAAGAATTTTTGCAACAGTTCTTGTATCCTTGGTATCCTTGTTGATCCACCAACAAGTACCACCTCATCCACATTTTTCTTGTCCATATTTGCATCCTTCAAACAACTCTCCACCTTCTTTATGCATTTACTAAAGAGTTCTTTGTTAAGATCTTCAAACTTTTCACGTGTAATCGTGGGATGAAAATCGACATCTTCGTACAAGCTATCGAGTGGAATTGTTGCTTGTTTACTTAACGAGAGTTGTCGTTTTGCATCTTCGCAAGCTACCCTTAACCTCGTGGTTGCTTTTGGATTTCCTTTGATGTCTATCTTCTTCTCGGTTTTAAGTTTCTCTATCAAATGGTCCACCATCTTGTTATCGAAGTCTCTACCACCTAAGTGAGTGTCACCCGCCACGGCCTTAACTTTGAAGTTCCCATTTCCATCAATGTTAACAAGAGAAACATCAAATGTACCACCACCTAAATCAAAAACAAGCACATTAGTTTTCCCGGTTCTCTTTTCTAGTCCGTAGTTGATTGCAGCTGCGGTAGGCTCGTTAATTATGCGCAAAACCTTGAGTCCAGCAATATGGGCTGCGACCTTTGTCGCCTGCCGTTGTGAATCATCAAAGTAAGCAGGCACGGTGATGACGGCATCTTCTACGGTTCTACCGAGGAATTTCTCGGCAATTTGTTTCATTTTTCGAAGAAGCATGGAAGAAATTTCTTCTGCTGAAAACTCCTTGTCTTCACCCTTGTGTTTAACTACAATCTTGGGAATGTCACGAGCTCCGTTTATTACATTGAAGGGCCACAAATCCACGTCTTGTTTAACACCGTGGTCTGTGAATCTCTTTCCGATCAACCGTTTAGCATCTGAAAAACCACACGACAAACATAGAGTTCAAGCACGTAATAATAAACGATCAAAGACGGTTTTGTTATCTATCTAAGGTGCTTAAAACTTGGGGTGAGAAAAGGTAGGTACCCCGACCAAAATTAATGGAACCGGTCCTGGAATCGGAACCGGCGTTTCCTGGAATGAAGGAACCGGTTGCACGGTTGTTTACATTTGGGAAACGCCTGTTCCGGTTACGAAACCAGGTACCTGGTGTCTATTTTTTAAATATTTTTTATTGTTTTATGTTATAAAAAAATAAATATTAGTTATTATATACTGTTAGTGAAAAGAAATAAATACTGCAATCCGATAAAAGGTAAAAGCTAATAATTATGACTAATTTTGAAATGAAAATGACAAAAAACCCAACTTGAAATGTTAAATATGATATAAAATAATATCCAAAAAAGAGAATAAATATGTCGAGTGAAGAAGGTGGTCTTAAGTGTATATATGTAAGTGTGACCGTTAAAAGTAAAATAATAATTTCAATTTTGGTCTATTAAATATAATAAGCATAAAAACTGGTTTTTATTAAAAAATATATAGCGAAACCGGTTCCGGCGGATACCCGGCAGTTAGCGGTTCCACAAAATGAGAACCGGAACCGGTCCCGATCGGTTTCATATTTTAGGAACCGGAACCAATCACATCGGTTCGATCCGGTTTTGCAACCGGCAGTTTCGGAGCGGTTCCGGTTTCAAAGGCGGGTACCCGGTTCTGGTGCTCACCCTACTTAAGAGTTAAGACAAAGGACTTGAGGTGTAAAAACACATACCAAAGACGGTGTTCTCATAGTTCCTAGCCGCTTGTTTCTTGGCATCTTCACCTATTAGACGTCCCTTATCTGTGAAAGCAACCCACGATGGCGTAGTCTTATCACCATCGTCATTGGGTATGATCTCAACTCGGTTATTTTGCCAAACACCCACACAACAATGCGTTGTTCCAAGGTCAATTCCAATAGCCGGTCCAACCATTATCTTCTTAAGTTCAAATATTTCAAACCTGGCCATAATAGTATCCACAATCACGATGTAAGAAGAAACATGATGTAATATAAATAATTTCTTATATTATAGAATAGCAAAAAATATTAATGTAACATTAGTAGTTATCAAAAACAATTTTATATCAAAAAAGATAATCATACTTACAATCAATAAATTTTTTCTTAAGAGATCACAAATAACACTTATGAAATTATGAAAATACATATACCATTGTCATAGTCTAAAGCAATTTTAAAACTAAATGTCTTATTAGTTATTTTATAGAAAGATCTTCTTCAAAATATACTAAAAATTACATATTTTACCATTTCCATTAATCATCGAAGCATAAATGAGCAACATGTGTTAAAATGATACTATATAACGAAAAAATGAAATAACTTATAAAAACAAAAGCTCTGTTTAAGTTCTAAATACCGACCTTATTACGTTTGAATGATAGCCAACTCTTGTATTTCCTGCATAAACACATGTAAATCATATGAATTCCACTTGAAATTTTAAATTAAAATGTCTAATTTTTCTGTTTGGAATAAGATAATGATTGTTATATATTATTTAACTTTATATACACATATCCATATTTAATTCTCTTTCTGAGATTACTACTTTACTAGGGTTTGCACAATTTTTGTTAGCAAAATTCCTATCTAAACAACAAAACGGTAAAAAAAATCAAAAAAAAAAAAAAACAAGCAAATGGTGTAAAATCTAAACATCTAGCTAAAGAGCTGTTTATTAAACACTTGCCTTGGTAAGTGGTAACTGGTTTAATTACCTTAGCTGGTAAACATAATAAAAACAGAAAAAATCTTCCCCAATAAGAGAGAAGGCAAGGATCCAAAGTCTTGTCCGATAAGTAAGAGTGATGACTCTTAGACCATCCGTAATGGTAGACTATTTACCCAATGAACACAATCACTACATTAGCACCACATCAGCTTTCCACGACCTTACCCAAACCATCCACTATGGTTTACCAATAACCATCTAATTAAAAATAAAACAAAAATAGAAAATAAGAGAGAGATAGAGAGAAACAAAGGAGAGAGAGAGAGAGGAGTGAGGGGAGGGTGGGGGGGGGGGGGGTTGTTCACCATGGGCATGGCAAAGCCGAAGCCAATCAGCCCGAAGGCCACATAGCGGTATAGCCGATCAACCCGAAGGAGTCGATGGTTTACCCAACGCCATCGGGTAGACCATTAAGGATGGTCATAGCCAGTAAGTGCTTACCGGATTATAAATGCTTACTATCAATCTATATATTCATGTCAAAAAATGTTACCCCATAAGGTAATAACAAGTTATGGCTACTGCTAGTAAGCGTCTACCTAGCAAACGTATGATAAACAACCCTTGAACCAAGCATAAACTAACTACATTCTTATCATAATCATGTAAAAAAACAATTAATACTATTAAAACAAACCTGTATATGAAAGAGTGAGAGAAATGTTGGAATTGGTGTTATGAATTCATTGATCCATCCAACTTTATATAGTAATGAATTTCTTGTCTACGCGTTATGATTAATTCTTTGTTTAAAGGACTTTTGGAGACTCCTCATTATTCAATTGAAGATGACTCTTTTATGATAAGAAGTTAACAACCAATAACAATGATGAATAAAATAAAGACTAAAATACATTAAAATGTAAACCAAGTATTTACTTTCTAGTCAACTATGATTGTGTGAATGAATTTATTTCCGTAGATACAACAATAATAGGAATAATTAACAAAACAATTATTGTATTAGCGAAGCACTCTACATGCTTCGAAAACTTTAAAATATCGATAGGTTTCATACTTTGATTTGGTAAGTAATCATGAAGTATATTCAATTCCACATACAAGTCATTCTCATCAATATCAGATCGGTCTTGCTTCTTAGTGCATTTTCAAGTTAGTACATGAAGGCTTCAAACATATATTATCCAAAGAAGTACATTTTCAAGTTAGTACACGAAGACTTCAAACATATATTATCCAAAGAATGAAATTTATCATAAGTTAATAAAAAACCCTTTATACTCTTGGTATTGTTCTTATTTTCTATCAAGTAAAGCAATTGCATGATCAACAAAACATAAAAAATAGTTAACTCTAAATGATTCTTTAGCAGATTGTGAAGTAATTTCATATGGATCACTTAGAGTGCGTTTGGTGTGGAAAATTTTCCAATTTTTCAAGAAAAATGAAAAAAAAAATACAAAACACGTTTGCTTCATTCAGTTTCCAAAAGTTTTCTAAGAAAATGAAAATTTCCTGTTCTCTGACAGTCTAACTTCCATGTAAATTAGAAAACTTATTTTTGTAGTTTTTCAAAATTTTCTAAATATGTTTTCTAATTTACTTAAATGGAAATGGAAACTCCACCATTTCAACCAAAATTTTCATAGAAAACTGAAAACGAAAACTCAATTCCATTTTCTAGAAAGGTTTTATAGGAAAATTTTATAGTCTTCCAAGATTTTTTTAAGAAAAAAGAAAATTTAGAGAACGTGTTTGATTCATTCGGTTTTCAAAAGTTTTCCAAGAAAATGATTTTTTTTTTTTTTTGTTTTCTAACTTCTATGTACATTAGAAAACTAATTTTAGTTTTTCAAAATTTTTGAAACATGTTTTCTAATTTTCAAACATGGAAAATGAAAACTCCACCATTTCAACCAAACATGTTTTCTAAAATTTTCATAGAAACCTGAAAACTCAACTCAACTCCATTTAAAAAAATAATTAGAAAATGAAAATAGTCTTTTACAACTAAAGGTTCTCTAAATTTTCACCAAAATGTTTTTTTGTCTTTGAATTTCACATCTACGAGGAAGTAACCGGTAAAGGGTCGTAATTAGACTCATAAAAACCTAGTTAAAATACTTACAAAACTAGCTAATAAACATAACACTTCTTGCAATTAAGTATTTGATTTAATATTAATTACTACATGTTGGACTATTAATTTATTAGTTATTAACCAAATTTAAAAACATATATATTCTTTTGGATCATGCATGCTATTTTAACCCATTTTATATCAAACAATTGCATTATTAAACATGTTAAAAAGACTTTTGGTCTTCATTTTTTCTTTCAACATGTAAAGAAAGACTCATATTGACATTAGAATAACATAAAAAGGAGAAATTTGACCTGTTTTTTTATTTTTTATACAATATAATTAACTTATGTGACGATTGATAGGTCTTATAAAATTGTTTTCATTATCATTGAACATGTTAAGATAGAATTTAGATGCTTTTTAGTAGAATAATTCAACACGTCTTTAGATACATAAGCAAAATAGAAATTTGAGGAATTTGTTTTTTTCTCATACAATCAAACTTATGTGACGATAGGTAGACCGTGTGAGAATTGATAGAATGAAATCTTAAATACAATTTAATCAATATCGTAATAAGCTTCAATTGACACATTGATATTTCAGTTATAATAACCTATGTCTAATTTGCAATGGAAAGTAAATTCCTTAAAATGAACAATTCTATCATCTAAAAGATTTTTTGTAACATTACTAAGGAATGATCATAGACAGGGGTGTTAGAAAAAACTGAAATTAAATAAACCACACACAAATAAAGTATGGGTTTAATTAAACACACAAAAGCATGGGCTTAAGTCTTACCTAGTAGGGGGCTAGATGGTGCTTAGCCACACCCAAGAGTCCATCTTAATAATAACAAATAAACTCCTCTAAAAGCTTAGTGGTTAGTGTTATTGTTAGAAACATAATAAGTCTAAGATCAAGTCCTTAACCAAAAATTTTGGTCATTTCTGTTGAGTCTGATGCATTACCACTGCTGAAGATCTTTTTAATTAACACTGCTGGCTTTGGAGTTGTTACCACCGCTAGTTCATTTGGAGGTGTTACCACTGCCAGTATGTGAGTTAACACTGAAGATCAACTTACCACTGCTTGAAGAAAGTTACCACTGCCTGTAGAAGATTAACACTGCTTTTGTCTTACCACTGCTAACAAGTTCGTGATAAGGAAAGGATTGCGATGATTGAAGATATGGACAAGATATGATTCGGTTGGAGATATTTTAGAGGTTATCTTGTAAATCTAGTTTCCTTATTGTAATCTTGTAACTCGTATATATAGCTGATAGGTTTTCATTGTGATATATGAGTTTTCATTAGCTTAGAACGGGGAGCATGCCGAAAAACGCCATTTAAGTTAGTTTTTGGAGATTTTCGTGGTTTTTCGTCTTTTTGGCTTTTATTTTGGGCCTGTTGTGTTTGGTACGTTGCTTTTGTTAGGCCCAGCTTGTTTAGTTATCTTATTTATGTGTTGGTTGTGTAATTCGGATGGTCAGATTATCAATCAAGAACTTTCCGTTCCCCAACAACCTTTTCTTCCTTCTCGGCCTTTTATTTTGAGCCATTAGACATACAAACATGTTGTTTGTAGGTAAAGTCTGTAAGTTTATGTTCATACATGCTTGCTTTATGACAAATTTCTTTTTTTCATAATTCTAATATAATAAAGTTTGAATCTTTACATGTTTCTTAGGTTGTACGTTGATAAAGGTTTCGATCTTTATAATTTCGACTTAATAAAGTTTCAACCTTTTTGCCTTTAAATGACTTTACATTATAAGATTCAAACTTTATAATATTAAAGGCTTGCTAGCATGTTTGGCATGAAATTTAGCTTTAGTTGCGCATTCTAGGTGCATAGAAAACCCTATCGTGATACCAAGAATGCTTCGGTGTGATGAGTCGTTATTGTCGATGTTTAAGAGTGTTGGACACAATACAAGAACCAAACAGAACATAACATTTATTATGAGACTAATGAATCTCTTACAAACACTTCAATGGAAAGCATAAATTTAAGAGGTTAAGCCATGTCACAAGACCCATCCCTCTATTGGAAAAAAAAAACAACTTATTGTTCAAAAAATTTGGGAGAGAATAGGACTACATACCTTTTTCACTTGAGTTAGAGCCTTCTCATATATGTCAACCTCTGGGAGTTTGTCTCTTTTAACAGACTTAGTTGCAACCCTGATGGCTTCTTCCATTTTCTTTATGTTTTTCCTATAGTTGCTTGCCCGGTTGGTAATTCTTAAGGTCTCGATTTTGCTTAATACCTCGCTAACGTATTCCTCCAATGTTTCAGGTGCATTCATCTTTTCTGCATCTTTTATCATCTTCTTGATCTCTTCCTCTGAAAGCCTCCCTACCATATTCTTTTTTAGGCCCGTCGATACTTCTTCTCCCAAGCAATTCAAAATACCATCTTTATCGATGCTACATACCACGTTTACTTTCGATTCACCCTTTGGTTTAGGAGGGACTGAAACCTCAAATACCCCCAACCGATTACCATCTTTGGTTATTTTCGTCTCACCTTGGTATACCTGAACATTTATGAAACTTTGGTTGTCCATAAACGTATTAAATTTCTTTTCCTTCGTTGTTGGTATGGGAGTGTTTCTTGGAATTAGAATAGACATTTTATCGTTATACAACTTTACACCAACGGAAAGAGGAGCGACATCTGAATACTCCAAGTTCTTAAACTTTTGGCTTATTTCACCACTTAGCTGAGCAGCAAGTACCGTTGCACCATATGCAATAGCCTCATCGGGATGAACCTTCTTAGAAAGGTTATTTCTATCGAAGAATATTTGCAACAATTCTTGTATCCTTGGTATCCTTGTTGATCCACCAACAAGTACCACCTCATCCACATTTTTCTTGTCCATATTTGCATCCTTCAAACAACTCTCCACCTTCTTCATGCATTTACTAAAGAGTTCTTTGTTGAGATCTTCAAACTTTTCACGGGTAATCGTGGTACAAAAATCAAAATCTCCGTGCAGGTTATCAACTAGGATTTGTTCTTGTTTACGTGATGAGAGTTCTCGTTTTGCGTCTTCACAAGCTACCCTTAACCTCGCGATTGCTTTTGGATTCCCTTTGATGTCTATCTTCTTCTTGGTTTTAAGTTCCTCTATGAAATGGTCCACCATCTTGTTATCGAAGTCTCGACCACCTAAGTGAGTGTCACCCGCCACGGCCTTAACTGTGAACTTCCCGTTTCCATCAATGTTAACAAGAGAAACATCAAATGTACCACCACCTAAATCAAAAACAAGCACATTAGTTTGCCCGGTTCTCCTTTCTAGTCCGTAGTTGATTGCAGCTGCGGTAGGCTCGTTAATTATGCGCAAAACCTTGAGTCCAGCAACATGGGCAGCGACCCTTGTCGCCTGCCGTTGTGAATCATCAAAGTAAGCAGGCACGCTGATGACAGCATCTTCTACGGTTTTACCGAGGAAATTCTCGGCGATTTGTTTCATTTTTCGAAGAACCATGGAAGAAATTTCTTCTGCTGAGAACTCCTTCTTTTCACCCATGTGTGAAACTACAATCTTAGGAATGTCACGAGCTCCCTTTATTACATTGAAAGGCCACAACTCCATGTCTTGTTCCAGACCGTCGTCGGTAAATCTCTTTCCGATCAACCGTTTAGCATCTGAAAAACCACACGACGAACATAGAGTTAAAGTACATAATAATAAACGTTGAAAGACAGTTTTGTTATCTATCTAAGGTGCTTAAAACTAGGGGTGAAAAAAGGTAGGTACCCGACCGAAATTAATGGAATCGGTCCTGGAACCGGAACCGACGGTTCCTGGAATGAAGGAACCGGCTGCACCGGTTTGTTTACATTTGGGAAACACTAGTTGCGGTTATACGAAACCAGATACCTGGTGTCTATTTTTTTGAATATTTTTTTATCGTTTTATGCTATAAAAAATAATTATTAGTTATTATATACTGTTAGTCTAATGAAATTAATACTGCAAATGATGAAAACTTATCCGATAAAAACTAAAAGCTAATAATTATGACTAATTTTGAAATGTTAAATATGATATAAAAAATATCGAAAAAAAAGAATAAATATGTCGAGTGAAGAAGGTGGTCGTAAGTGTATATATGTAACTGTGTGACCGTTAAAAGTAAAATAATAATATCAGTTTTTGGTTCATAAAACATAATAAGCATAAAAAATTGTTTTTATTAAAAAGTATATGACGAAACCGGTTCCGGCGGGTATCCGGCGGTTAGCAGTTCCACAAAAATGAGAACCGGAACCGGTCCCGATCGGTTCCATATTTTAGGAATCGGAACCAATTACATCGGTTCCGGTTCTGGAACCGGCAGTTCCGGAGTGGTTCCGGTTTCAAAGGCGGATACCCGGTTCTGGTGCTTACCCCTACTTAAGACAATGGACTTGAGGTGTAAAAACACATACCAAAGACGGTGTTCTCATAGTTCCTAGACGCTTGTTTCTTGGCATCTTCACCTATTACACGTCCCTTCTCTGTGAAAGCAACCCATGATGGCGTAGTCTTATCACCATCATCGTTGCGTATGATCTCAACTTGGTTATTTTGCCAAACACCCACACAACAATGCGTTGTTCCAAGGTCAATTCCAATAGCCGGTCCAACCATTATCTTCTTAAGTTCAAATATTTCAAACCTGACCATAATAGTATCCACAACTACGATGTAAGAAGAAACATGATGTAATATAAATAATTTCTTATATTATACAATAGCAAAAAATATTAATGTTATCAAATATAGTTTATAATTTTTTTTTCACAAATAACCCTTATGAAAATATATATATCATTGTCAATAATCTAAAATGCACTTTATATGACTTAAATTTACCTAACCATACATTTATGTATCCTATCTAAAATGTTGTAAGAGATTTCTAAAGCACTCTTAAAACTAAATTTCTTATTAGTTATTTTATAAAAAGATCTTCTTCAAAATATACTAAAAATTACATATTTTACCATATCTAAAGACATATTTTACCATTTCCATTAATCATGGAAGCATAAATAAGCAACATATATTAAAATGATACTATATAATGAAAAAATGAAATAACTTATAAAAACAAAAGCTCTAAATACTCACCTTATTACGTTTGAATGATCAGGTACTCTTGTATCTCCTGCATAAGCACATGTAAATCATATGAATTCCACTTGAAATTTTAAATAAGAAATGTCTAATTTCCTGTTTGGAATAAGATAATGATTGTTATCTATTGTTTAACTTTATATATACATATCCAAGATTAATTCTCTTTCTGAGATTACCAGGGTTTGCACAATTTTTTTTTAGCAAAATTCCTATCTAAACAACAAAAGGGTAAAAAAAAAAACAAGCAAATGGTGTAAAACCTAAAGATCTAGATAAGGAGTTGTTTACTAAATACCTGTCTCGGTTATTGGTTCAATTATCTTAGCTGGTAAGCATAATAAGAACAGAAAAAATCTTCCCAAGAGAGAAGACAAGGATCCAAAGTCTTATCCGATAAATAAGAGTGATGACCCTTAGACCATCCGTAAATGGTAGACTAATTGTGTTCATTGGGTAAATAGTCTACCATCCACTATGGTTTACCAAAAACCATCTAATAAAAAATAAAACAAAAAAGGAAAATAAGAGAGAGATAGAGAGAGAAACAAAAGAGAGAGAGAGGGGGGGGGGGGGGGGGGTTGTTCAGCATCCGCATGGCAAAGCCAAAGCCAATCAACCCGAAGGCCACACAGCGGTGTAGCCGATCAACCCGAAGGACCCGATGGCTTACCCAATGCCATCGGGTAGACCATTACGGATGGTCTTAGCCAGTAAGTGCTTACTGAATTATAAATGCTTACTATCAATCTATTTTCATGGCAAAAAATGTTATCCCATAAGGTAATTACAAGTTATGGCTATTGCCAGTAAACATCTTCTTGGTAAACATATAATAAACAACCGTTGAACCAAACATAAACTAACTACATTCTTATCATAATCATGTAAAAAAAACAATTAATACTATTAAAACAAACCTGTATATGAAAGAGTGAGAGAAATGTTGGAATTGGTGTTATGAATTCATTGATCCATCCAACTTTATATAGTAATGAATTTCTTGTCTACGCGTTATGATTAATTCTTTGTTTAAAGGACTTTTGGAGACTCCTCATTATTCAATTGAAGATGACTCTTTTATGATAACAACCAATAAATAATAAATAAAATAAAGACTAAAATACATTAAAATGTAAACCAAGTATTTACTTGCTAGTCAACTATGATTGTGTGAATGAATTTATTTCCGTAGATACAACGATAATAGGAATAATTAACAAAACTCTATAAACAATTATTGTATTAGCGAAGCATTCTACATGATTCGAAAACTTTAAAATATCAATAGGTTTCATATTTTGATTTGGTAAGTAATCATCAAGTATATTCAATTCCACATACAAGTCATTCTCATCAATATCAGATCGGTCTTGCTTCTTAGTGCATTTTCAAGTTAGTACATGAAGGCTTCAAACATATATTATCCAAAGAAGTACATTTTCAAGTTAGTACATGAAGACTTCAAACATATATTATCCAAAGAATGAAATTTATCATAAGTTAATAAAAACCCAACACACTTTATATTCTTGGTATTGTTCTTATCTTCTATCAAGTGAAGCAATTGCATGATCAACAACACATAAAAAATAGATAATTCTAAATGATTCTTTAGTAGATTGTGAAGTAATTTCATATGGATCACTTGGAGTGCGTTTGGTGTGGAAAATTTTCCAATTTTTCAAGAAAAATGAAAAAAAATAGAAAACACGTTTGATTCATTCAGTTTCCAAAAGTTTTCTAAGAAAATGAAATTTTCTTGTTCTCTAACGGTCTAACTTCCATGTAAATTAGAAAACTTATTACTTAAATTAGAAAACATGTAAATTCTAAACATGTTTTCTAATTTACTTAAATGGAAATGAAAACTCCACAATTTCAATCAAATGCGTTTTCTAAAATTTTCTTAGAAAACTGAAAACGAAAACTCAATTTCATTTTCTGAAAACCTTTTATAGGAAAATTTTATAGTCTTCCAAGAATTTTTTTTAAGAAAAAAGAAAATTTAGAGTACGTGTTTGATTCATTCAGTTTTCAAAAGTTTTCTAAGAAAATGATTTTTTTTTTGTTTTCTAACTTCTATGTAAATTAGAAAACTAATTTTAGTAGTTTTTCAAAATTTTCTAAACGCGTTTTCTAATTTTCGAACATGGAAAATGAAACTTCACCATTTCAACCAAACGTGTTTTTTAAAATTTTCATAGAAAACCGAAAACTCAACTCAACTCCATTTAAAAAAAATTCTAAGAAAATAAAAACAGTTTTCTACAACCACACGCACTCTAAATATTCACCAAAATATTTTTTTATTCTTGAATTTCACATCTACGAGGAACTAGTAACGGGTCGTTATTAGATCATAAAAACCTAGTTAAATAATAATAATAATAATAATAATAATAAAACCAAAGGAGTGTTAGTCTAGTGGTAAGGCTTGGGCACTACATAGTGGTGAACCCGAGTTCGAGCCCTGGGTAACGCATTCTGGAGGTACGGGGGCTTCGACCCCGGGCTGCATGCTTTAGCAGTCGGGATTCGGCCCAAAAATTACCGAGAATTAGTCTGGGCCCAATGTGGTCTGGGATACCTCTTCAAAAAAAAAAAAAAAACTAGCTAATAAACATAACATTTCTTGCAATTATGTCGCTAAATAATATTACATCGTTATTAACTTCTATTAGTTGTCGACTGATATTTATTGTAAAATACTAATTGATATTAAGTATTTGATATAATATTAATTACTTACATGTTGGACTAGTAATTTATTAGTTATTAACCAAATTTGGAACATATATATTCTTTTGGCCGGATCATACATGCTATTTTAACCCATTTTATATCAAACAATTGCATTATTGAACATGCTAAAAAGACTTTTGGTCTTCATTTTCTTTAAAGAAAGACTCATATTGAATATGTCTTAAATAACATAAAAAGGAGAAATTTGACCTGTTTTTTAATTTTTATACAATTAACTTATTTGGCCATTCACGAGTGGTAGGTCTTATAAAATTGTTTTCATTATTATTGAACATGTAACGATAGAATTTAGATGCCTTTTAGTATAATAATTCAACACGTCTTTAGATACATAAGCAAAATAGAAATTTGACGAATTTGTTTTTTCTCATACAATCAAACTTATGTGACGATAGGTAAATCGTGTGAGAATTGATAGAATGAAATCTTAAATACAGTTTAATCAATATTGTAATAAGCTTCAATTGACACTAATATTTCAATTATAATAACCTATGTTTAATTTGCAATGGAAAGTAAATTCCTTAAAATGAACAATTCTATCATCTAAAAGATTATGTGTAACATTACCAAGGAATGATCATAAATAGGGATGTTAGGAAAAACTGAAATTGAATAAACCACACACAAATAAAGTATGGGTTTAATTAAACACACAAAAGCATGGGCTTAAGTCTTACCTCGTGGGGGGCTTAGCCACACCCAAGAGTCCATCTTAATAATAACAAACAAACTTTAGAAAGGATTTTATAAATCAAGTAAACATCAATGACCTTTTTAATAAATCCAATCTCTTTGATTCAACATTAATGAAATCATAAATGGCCACTAGAGCAAAACGTAACTTTAATATCTCTAGAAAATCATTGGATGTCAAGAGCTATAGAGGCATGATTGGTTATCATTTATATTAAACTGCTTGTAGTTAAGATATAATTTTTGCTACATGTTTTTGTGCCAAAAGACAATATCGCCTCTCCTAAACCTCAAACTGTTAAGGAGTCTGAACTAGAAATCCATGACAAATGTGTTAATTCTAAAGTTGTAACACTTTCTCCTCAGGGAGTTGCCTTTGATCATTATTCCACAAGTTCAATATTCATATATTACTCATTCGGAGGTACAAACCATTACAACTACAACCAATTACTCGTGTACTTTGGAGACTTCTATACAAACATTTCTCTCTAAGCCAACTTTAGCAAAGCATACAATTTTAGAGATTAAATTGGTTATTATTGTAAGAGTCCCACCTCTCCTGGTCCTCTTGTGACCTTTCTAGGCTCTCTATCTAGCCTCTGTTGGAGGGGGCGTGTTAAAGTCCCACATCGGCTAGACTTGGACAAAATCTTCACTATATATGTTGGAACCCCCTTCTCTCCTTAAGGGCTCTTTTGGAGATTAATCATGGGGTTCCACATATTCTAACATGGTATCAGAGCCAAGGTCTACCACTCTACGGACTCACATGCCGGCACTCTCGTGACTCTCTCCTGGTTCTCTCGTGACCCTTCTAGGCTCTCTATCTAGCCTCTGTTGGAGGGGACGTGTAAGAGTCCCACCTCTCCTGGTCCTCTTGTGACCCTTCTAGGCTCTCTATCTAGCCTATGTTGGAGGGGGCGTGTTAGAGTCCCACATCGGCTAGACTTGGACAAAATCTTCACTATATATGTTGGAACCCCTTTTCTCTCCTTAATGGCTCTTTTGGAGATTAATCCTGGGGTTCCACATATTCTAACATACATGCTCCTTCTACGTCACCATTAGTCAACACTGCTAGCTCTAAGAATCCAACTCCAGAACCAACAAATGTTTCAGAGCAACTTACATTTGTCTATTGCTAGAAGATATGTGTCTTTTGGTGCCGTGGTAAAGTTTGTTCAATTCCTATTGTGCCAATGTTCACTAACCAAGAGGCAAATAACGTATATTACCTAGAGGCAAGCCATCTCTGTCAATCTTAAATAACCTTCTTATATTGAAATTCATTCTATTAAACCCAAACCAAGACATAAAAAATAGGAAATTCAGTCATGTGGTGATCAAGTTCAATTCCTATGGTGCCAATGTTCACTAACCAAGAGGCAAATAACGTATATTACCTAGAGGCAAGCCATCTCTGTCAATCTTAAATAACCTTCTTATATTGAAATTCATTATATTAAACCCAAACCAAGACATAAAAAATAGGAAATTCAGTCATGTGGTGATCAAGCTCAACAATCCTCTGAAGATCGAGTTCAAGAGGTTATTCACGATTTGACTCTCATAAAATATTTGCAAGCTTTACTAAACCCACCCAGACCTCTTAGTTATACTATAGGCAGGGGATTTCTTCGAGAATATTCATAATATATCTTCAAGAGGATGAAATTCTAGAACCATCAAATCTCATTCCTGAAGTGCAAGATATTGTAGAAGCTAGATATAAATGAATGGTTCTTCCAACGAACAAAGTACGATAAAATCCCTAACCACAAAGAACACTTAAAAGAACTTCACAATTAATAGTGGTTTTTACTTTAAACCTTAAGGGAACAATCAATACTTCAACAAAAACTACAACTCTTAATGAGTTGACAAATTTCCAACACTACAATAAGGAAACACCTAAATTCTTAAGTAAAACTTACAAAGAACATGAGAGGGACTAGAGGAGATGATACCTTCAAGAGGATGATGAGAAATCCACACTCTACCAGCTGCCTTTTCAATTCTTCAAGAACACGCGTAAGGCACATACATTTATCTCCCGAACTCTCTATAGCTTCCAAGTTCGTATGAAATGAAAAGAGACGGATTTTTTTAGGGTTTTACCCTCAACTAGTCCCTGCAGTTAAGAGTTTTTGCAAAATTGATACTAACCTCTCAAAATTCTCAAATTACAGTTCAAGGTTATTACAGGGACCAACAAGCATAAAATCACCACCATCTTTACACCTTACTTGAGTGTGAGAGTGGCCATACACCATCACTCTCTTATAAAGACCACCACTAGTCAACTTATTTTATGTTCAATATAAATAATAGCGTATTTTTTATTTAATTTTATTAAATCAATATAAATCAAAATATAATAATTAAACATTTAATTATTGAAACTTCTTATTTGGATATGTTTAAAGTGTGACTTAATGGGTTGTCGACATGTTGGTAATAAATATAAATCTCGTATTTATAGTTAGAAGGGATCCAATATCTAGTTTCTTGATTCCCTAATATATAATGATAAAACATATCATGATATCACATATCGTCTATATGAGCATGCGTCCATTTCCTTTGTATATATTTATCAAGAGGCCAAGAGACATCACTCCCGTCATAAAGAAGGGATCATTACATGCTAGTTCTACCATGTGATTTACAACATACCCAACTATTAATTTATCAATCTGTCATCCTATTCACAAAATAAATATAATACATGTCAAAATACATCACTCACACACAACAAACTCCATGTTCTCAAGTCAAAGAATTAGATATACCATGACCACATGAGAAACCTTATGACACTTACATGACATCCAATGAGTGTTCTTACAGTGAGTCATGTCTGGTATACAAAGTCTCTATCTTGTACCCATATGCGAATTTGATATCTCTATATGAATCCCTACATGTACTAGTTATTATTACATTACTTAAACCTTAAAAACCCGAAATAGTATTTAACTAGGGACATTTAGAATACATTATTCTAAGGTATTTATTATGACTAATAATAACACAAAATATAATACATAATAAAATACGCAATGCCTTTTATTTATTAATTTCATGAAATGAAACTCAAACTTACAATTATCATATGATTGATTTTTGGGCATTCACTGAAAACATACTTATCACTATGGGCATATGGTGCAAAACGGTAGCAAGAATGGTTAGAAGACAAAATGGGAGTGAGGTTTTGGGCATAAGTGCCAATTTCCCCGTATATAAGGGATTTATACTCCTATGTCGTATAGTGATAAGTATGTTGTTAGTGAGTGTTCAAAAATCAATCATATGATGATTGTAAGTTTGAGTTTCATTACATGAAATTAATAAATAAAAGGCATTGCGTATTTTATTATGTCTATATTATATTCCGTGTTTATATTAGTTATGATAAATAACCTTAAAATAATGTATTTTAAAAGTCTCTAGTTAAATACTATTTCGGGTTTTTAAGGTGTAAGTAATGTGATAATAACTAGTACATGTTATGTATGTGTGTTCTCACATATGCAAATCACGTACGACTACCCTTTTTTATTTTGGAAATTATAAGAATGAAATGTGTTATAACTGACAAACCATCAATTTATAGCTTATCTTATAAAATATCTTAATAATATAATTAATATTATAATATTTAATATAAATAATTTATTAGAGTTAAATGTATTTTTTTTAATTAAAAGTAAATTATGGGTTTTGTTCTTTTTGATTTTTTTATGACCAATTCCTCTCCTACCTTTCTTATCATGAATTTTGTCTGTGGTATTTAATTTATTCTTGTCATGGTCCGCTTGACAAACATGTTAAAATAAAGCCATTAGGCCCTTGGTAGCGGATAACCCACAAATCCATAAAACTCGAGCGACAACATCAGCTTTACCCACAAACCTTCATCAAGCTCAAAATACGAGTACTACTACCAACAAGTCCGAATACTCAAACCCAATATAATAAAAAGAGAGAAAAGAATGAGAGTGTGAGAGAAAGAGAGCCTCAGGTTCATCGGTCTTGGAGCCCACGCCACAAGGCGCTACCAAAGGCCCTAACTCAGTTAAATCAAGGGTTATTTTAATCCTTTACTCGAGTTTATGTGAGATTTGAATACATATAAGGAACAAATTTAAATCAAAGACTTTCCAAGTGGTTACAAATATTTTAAGAGTTAATGGTTTATTTTATTGAAAAAAATATTTGAAAAGCTTAATCATTTAAAATAAATTAAGTTCTCATGTTTTATAAAAAAATGTTAGGAGAATTTGGCCATGTGCTGTGGCATCGGGTAAGGCCATCGGGTAGTTGCTACCCATTGGGTAGTTTAAGTGAACACCATAGTGGGTGTCTTCGGGTAGGCATGCTTCGGTTTCACCAAGCCGAGGCTTCCACCCCCCACCCCCACCCCCACACCCCACTTCTCTCTCTACTTTGTCTCTATCTCTCTCTTCTTTCTCTCTCTTCTTTTATTAATTTTTTTATTTAAATTTTAATTAAATGGTTTTGGGTTGATAGTGGATGAATTGGGAAGTTTTTGGTTGTTTTGGGTAAAATAGTGGAAAGCTGATGTGGCGCTGATGTGGCAGTTGAATCCATTGGGTTGTAGTGGGTCGACAGTGGATGGCCAAATGGAACCCCCTAGGAAAATATATGGATAGGTTTTATATAAGTGGGACCCAATATAAAAAAGTCTACTTCTATGTAAGTGAAAAAAACCTATGAAAAATCTAGATAACAACAATCCATGGATTATAAATGGACTCTTAGTATCCTAACCCTCCCAACCCGACTGCCACATCAGCTCCACATCAGTTTTTTTCTAACCCTTCCATTAACCCTCTGGAACCCTTTCTAACCCTCTCACACAAAACACACACAAAAACAGCGGTGTGGCCAACCCGTTTACAGGGGCGGACCTAGCTTAGAGGTACCGGTGGCACGTGCCACCGGTCCATTCCTCCGTCGTAGTGTAAAATATTAAGGGTCGTGGGAGGTGCCACCGTATTAATTTGTTGTGTGCCACCATGTATATTTTGAAATTACAATAAAATCATGAGGTTTCCTTGGTAGAGTTGGTAAGTTCCTTGCCTTTCATGATGGAGGTCATGGGTTCAAGCCTTTGTTAATGTTATTTTTAGTAGATTTTTAGCTTTAATTTCATATTTATTGTGTTTATAAAAAAATTGCTTGCAATAATAAATAATTTTTGAAAAAATTTTCTAAATAAATTTCTTAAAGTCAAATTGTGCCATCGTTGGAAAAAATTTCTAGGTCCGTCCCTGCCCGTTTAGGCTCCCAGCCTGACGAACTCTATAATTGCATACCGCACCCGCTCAGCCCCGTGGGCTCGAGCCAGCCTAGGCATGCGATACGCATAGCCTCAAGGAGGATGGACATTGTACATAGAAACAACCCTAAAAACTCTAAAAAAGAGTAAGGGAAAGAAATTCTCCATAGCCATTGGATCATCTTTCTCTCTCTTCTTGGTTTTATCTCATCATCTGAATACCAAAAGTTTGGAATATTGTCTTAATCTCTCTCTCTCTCTCTCTCTCTCTCTTTCTCTCTGCACACACAACAAACACACAGAAAGAAAGACTATGCTCAATTAATATTCTTCTATACACTTCAATTTGAAATTACTTTATATTATTCAAGAGATCTCCCCTTTTCTCTCTTTTCTCTTTTTCTTTCAGTTTTCATATGGAAATGGCTTCAATTTCTTCCAGCCCTCGTACAGTTGAAGAGATCTTTAAGGATTATAGCGGTCGCCGTGGCGGCATAGTTCGTGCTTTAACTCATGGTAATATATTCAATTCTATTCAATTCATAACCCTAACCCTAACCCTAACCCTAGTTCTTTCTAACTCCTAAAAGACTATCTTTTTTATGTTCCAAGTTACTAATTTGTGGTTTTTTTCTGCATTTAATTTGCTCAGATGTTGATGAATTCTATGGACTTTGTGATCCAGGTACTTTTTCCATTTTGAGTTTTTTGCTTTATAAGTTTCTTAATTGGAGTTAAAAATTGATTTTTGTTCAAATGTGCATAAGCTATGGTTTAGGGTTAAGTTTTAAGTTTATTGGTGCTGTTTTTAATGTAAGTTGAATGTAGGTATCAAAGTTGTTAGAAAAGATTAGGAATTGATAAGTTTTTGGTGAAATTTATGTGGAGAAGTAGGCCACTTGAGCTAAACAAACTGTTTTTAGGTTTAGGCTGTTGTGTTTAATTAATTTACAAATTATTTGACTTTTCTCTTCTGATGAACTAGAAACTATGTATTTAGTTTTTGTAGTTCAAAAAGTGGTTTCTTTCCGGACTGTCAAACCATTGGTAGTAGTTAGTGATAACACATTTTCTCTGTTGGTTACGGAAATGGCGGATGTTTGGTTATTTCTATGATGTAATTTTCATGGGTAAGAGGAATTAAGTAACCCTTGATGTGTGAAACTATAGAAGACCTTCTTTGTGATTAAATAATTTCATTTAGTTTTTTAATTTGTGTTTTTCTGGTATAAACAAGGAAGGAGATAGTATTAATTAAGTATGTACATGGTAAGCAGTGAAAGCCCATTAGATGCTTCCAAGTGAAATCGTTATGTTGATGAAGTTTTTCAGTGGGAGTGAAATTGGCCAAAATATGGACTATATTTAATTTGTTTGATGTATAACGGAGATTTCCATGATATTAGTTCATTTAATCTGTGGTTTATGCTCCTGTTAGAGGGTCTTTAGATATAAACTTTGTTAGTTAATTTTTGAGACCTTTGGTATAATTCTTTTAAATATGTTGTTGTTTGGTTTCAGAAAAAGACAACTTATGTCTATATGGGCATCCAAATGAAAACTGGGAAGTCACTCTTCCAGCAGAGGAAGTTCCACCGGAGCTTCCTGAGCCAGCTCTCGGAATCAATTTTGCAAGAGATGGCATGAACCGGAAAGACTGGCTCTCGCTGGTTGCAGTCCACAGTGACTGTTGGTTGCTCTCTGTGGCCTTCTATCTTGGAGCACGGCTAAATCGGAATGAAAGGTTACATTCTTTTTTGTCATTCACAATCGATTTACATTGGCTCACTTTATCTATAACTTTTATCTGCATAGGGTCAGGTTCAAATGTGAACTCATCTTTCATTGTGAATGTGAGGACCACTAGTCATGGTTTTCAAAAGCGTGTGAGGCGTACGCCTCAAGGCGCGCCTCGAGGCGAAGCGGTCCAAAATCGTACCTGAGGCGCCGCCTCTCAATCCTCGGATGAGGCATACGCCTCGGTTGTCTGAGGCGGTGACCGAGGCGGTGAGGCGTGAGGCGGTAGTGAGGCGTACGCCTCAATACAAAGGCCAAATTATTTAAAGAAATGACTGAAACTCGCTATTTTCTTTTTAAAAGCGTTATTCTTCTCTAGTTTTTCTAAGCCCTATTTGCTATTCTTCTTTTGTTGTTCGTGCATTCCAGTTTTCTCCCACTTTTTTTGCATTTTCTTCCATTGTCTTCGGTTCACCAGACTACTATGCATATGTATATACCAGATATACTTCTTTTATATCTTGTCTCTACTATATGTCACAGTCACAGTCACACTTCTATAGTTCCATTACTAGTATTTAGTACTTTTTATGTAATTCACACACACACACACACACATATTTTTTTCTTTGTAATTATATCTATATTTCATGATTGAAAAAAGTGTATATTGATTGTATTGGTAATTAGTATGATATATATGGATATATATATGTGTGTGTGTGTGTGTGTGTGTGTGTGTGTGTGTGTGTGTGTGTGTGTTCGTATTGTGTCTAATACTCAAGTGTGAAGTGTGTGTATATATATTGCATATATTTCTTGAGTAGAAACAGTGAGTACATATATTTTTCTATAGTATATATTTCCGCTTCGGGGCTTACGCCTCAAACCGCCTCGAGGCTTACGCCTCGCCTCATTGAGGGAAAACGCCTTGAGGCACGATTCCGTTTTTTTAAACCTTGCCACTAGTATCGCGTCACGTGGCAATATTCAGTTTGAATATTCATGCTTTATTTACTCTGCATGATATTCATATTGCCACGTGGCACGATTTTGTTGGTCCTCACGTTCACAATGAAAGATGAGTTCACAGTTGAACTTTCCTCTATCTGCATAATGTCTAATTGCATCTTGTAAGAATATTGGTATGAAGTTAACATTTTTTGGCTTTATTGGAAGCATTTGGGGAAATATTATTTCTGTTTGTTTTTATATTACTGACTATTGTGTGTGGGTTTTTTTTTGTGTTGATGACTTACCTTAATTTGAAATCTTGACTCTGTTGGTTCGTTATAGCATTTAAGTGATTTGTTGATATAGCATACACTTTTCGTAGTCTATTCTTCAAGTGTTTATATAGCATTCTTCCGTATATGTTTCTGCTTATGCAACTGCATTAATATGATACTTGTATTGTTAACAACAGTTGGCCTTGTTGTAAAGTCAGGTTGGTCGATTTGATTTTGAGTTCGCTAGTTAACATTGTGAAATCATCTCTCTCAATATATATAAACTTGGTGTTTAAGTAACAAATCACTCGGCTAAGATTCTTATAAACCTTTTAACGTCTATGTGTATATATCCAGGTATATGTGTGTGTGCCATATATATAAACTTGTCAACTTTAAGGCCTGTAGTTGTTTGCTTTTGGGTACAAAGTATTTATATGTGCCATGCCATGAAGTGATAAGGGTTCTGAAGTTTGTATTTGAGAATGCATCCTATGTTTGTTTCTAATGCTGGGATATTACTTATCCTAATTATCCTTGGGTGTATTGTACAAATGTGTTCTATTACTTGTATAAATGGCCTTTCCACCTGTCGTTTTTATTTGGATAATCATATATATTCTTTGTTTTCTGCTTTCTTTTTTCTTAGTAGGTATTTGCTCATGGTCACCCAAATGACGTGATCATACATAAAATTCAATCATATACTCATTGAAAGTGCTCACCACTTTGTTATACCCTGTATAAGGAAACCAATGGTCAGTTTTGGTAGTCTGAATGGGTTGTTGCTTTCGTGTGGTACTTGGGCTGGAAACCGCCAGTGGATTTTTTATCACCTTGAGGACAAGGTGAAAGTTCAGGGGCGGGTATTGTTGTACCCCGGGTTGAGGTCAACAAGTCAATATAGGTAGGTGGTTAGGTGAGTCAAGATAGTATAAATAAGAGAGTAGGGCTGTTAGTTTTGGTATTCTGTTTTTAGGAAATCAATTGAGCGGGAAACCGTTTTGGGAGAGAACAAGCCTCTCGAAAGCTTGTAAACCTATTTTCATTCCATATCAATACAATCAGCTGATCAGTTTGATTCAGTTCACATCACACTTTTTTTACCAGTTCATACATGATACATCATTAGTTGCATGATATATGATTGGAGGCTTTTAATAACCTACAAAACCAGTTACATTTGTGGCTATTGTTTCTTACCTAACACAATGTTCTCCGTATTCTGAATGTGCTTACAGTTATCTGCAGTTCTTATTTAGTTATCTAGGCCTTACTGTACTTAATGATGCTTGTTTCTGGGTGGTATATTCAATGTTTATACATTTTACATCTTCATGTAGTATTATTTTAGCAAATGGTCGGATGTTCCTAGAAATAGCTGAGAAAGTCTCTTTGTGTCTGTAAACCAAACAGGACCTAGATTCTGAAAAACAAGTCTATGTACAACCAAAAAAAAGGGTATACGCCACCCTCTGGGGAGCCCCCACCGCACCGGTCCCATGGTCATCATTTATTAAAACCTGTAAGAGCTAGCGAGTGAATCAATGAGTTAACTTATTAAATCGAGTTCCAGCCGAGTGATGGGTCAACAATTGATGTAATCACTTTATAGTTCTTCCCGTACAATCTTTAACTTTTACATATATTCTTTCGAGGCGTTTTCCTAATTTCCATGCCCATGTGGGATATGTAGTTACCGTGCTTTTTTTGGTTGTATTTATTTATTTGTTATGTATTTTGGTATCTTTGTAACTTGAAATTAGACTCATGTTCTCGTATGCTTATGTTTACAGGAAGCGTCTATTTAGCCTGATTAATGATCTGCCGACTGTCTTTGAAGTTGTAACAGAACGGAAACCTGTAAAAGACAAGCCTAGTGCAGATAGCGGAAGCAAATCTAGAGGCAGTACAAAGGTGAGAAAAATGTATCTTCTACTTCACAGTGCCTCAGTTTCAGCCTTTCAGGTGTACTAATACTAGTATATCATGATAAAAGAACATAATCGATCCACAACAGCCGAAATGGGGCTGAATTAAAACTAAGTCCCCTTTTGGTTTGCAGGAATTGAATGGATTTGGGGGGATTTGGATTTAAAATTCATTCCAATCCCGCTCCCGCATTTGGTTTGCAGGAGCCAGGATTGTCCGGATTTGAAATCCTAGGATTCCTTTGAAATCCCTCAAACATTGGATTTTGAAATCCCAGGGACACGGCTAGGGATTTCAAGGGATTTCGTAGAATTTGTATATAACATTGATTTTGGAGAAATTGCATGGAATTTCTACGTCTAGCTCCTGTTTTGGTGTTAATGTATTTTCAAAACCTTCAATTTCTTACTGTGTCAAATATTTAAACCAAAGTATGTTAACAAAATATGAATCAGACTAAAGTAGTTACATTTTGATGCAATTCTTAAGAGTGTGAAAAGATAATAATATGCTTGAGAGGATAGAGAGGATGTTTCCATGACAACTTTACTAAGGGCCTGTTTGTTTTTAAAATGTACCACATAAAACCTCTCAAGTTTCGACAATTAAGAGGTTTGCAGACTTGAGACTGTTTTGTTTCTAAGAAAAGGTCTAAAAACCTCTTAACATCCTCTGAAATTGTAAGAGGTGCACCATCTACCTCTTATTTTTTAGATGTGAAATCAGACTCTAGACCTCTTAAAACCTCTTAAGTATGAAAATTAAGAGATTTGCAGACCTCAGACTGTTTGTTTATTTCTAAGAAAAGGTCTGAAAACCTCTTACCATCCTCTCAAATTTTAAGAGGTGCACCATCTACCTCTTATTCTTTAGATGTGAAATCAGACCTCAGGCCTCTTAAAAAACAAACGACAGCTAAATTTAAACTTGAATTTTTCATATTTGCAGAGATCAAGTGATGGGCAAGTGAAAAGCGTTCCAAAGGTAGCAGAAGAGAGTTTCGAAGAAGACGAAGACGAACACGGTGACACCCAATGTGGCAGCTGCGGTGGAAACTACAACGGAGATGAGTTTTGGATCGGGTGTGACATCTGTGAGCGGTGGTATCACGGCAAATGCGTCAAAATAACACCCGCCAAGGCCGAGAGCATAAAACAATACAAATGCCCGTATTGCACCATGAAACGAGCCCGACCCTAGTGACTAAAAAAAACAACGGGTTCTATCGGATTCTAAAAACCCGTCTCTAATATTTTGTTATTGTTGTGAAAGATTTGACGAATGAGTCTTGAAAAGGTGGTCGATATGAGAATCATGATTTATCGGCTTGTAGTTGGTGAAGTTAAAAAGTTATACATTGAACTTTGATTTGTTAATTGTCTTTGTTTTAGGACAAAGGGGTTGAATTGTAGGCACATCCCCTTTTTGATTAGTTCTTGATGCTTGTGCTCATAGATTATATTTGGTAATTAATTCTCTTTTACTGCAATTAAAACTTTATATTGCTTCAAGGTTAAATGTGGTTTGTTTTACTTTTTTTTAGTAGGTCAACGTACATCTTATCTTTCTAAATCTACCGTTTTCTTTGGATTTATTGATTGTCGTTATTGATCTTTGTGTTGTAAATGCAAATGTACATCTTATCCTTCTAAATCTACCGCCTTATTTGGATTTACGGATTGTGATTATTGATCTTTGTGTTGTAAATGCAAATGTACATCTTATCCTTCTAAATCTACCGCCTTTGGATTTACTGATTGTCGTTATTGATCTTTGTGTTGCAAATGTAGATGTTGAAGGAGTAACATGTACGGGTTTTTGTGGTCTAAGTCTACGTTTCTAACCCCTATACTACAAAGTACAAACCAAACCGTTAGGGTGGTCTCGCAAAATTTTAGATTGTGGGGTTTTGTAAGCAATGGCTAGATCGATCAAATCAGACCATCAAACCATAATATCGCATGATTGGTCTAGGTGGTTTGGGATTGTGATGGACAATGAGACCAAAAATGGTTTAAAGAAACTACCTACATTATTGATCTGAACAAAAGCTCACTCACGTTTTTGAGTAATTCAACAAAATTTCATTGTCGTTTGTATTTTTAGCAAAATGTGACGAGAAAATAAAAAGAGTTGAGAGACCGAGAAAATAAAAAGAGGTATAACGAGAAAGGAAGTCATATAATAAAGAACTTTGGGTTTGTAATTTTGAATATTTTGTTCTTTAATAATGGCTAGATACGTACACATGCGTTTTTTTTTGGAAGGATGTTCGGGCCAAAGCCCGCCTAATCCCTGGCAATTTTGGGAGCTAAACATGGCCCCACTTAAATGTCTCTAGACATGCGCACGAGAAGACTCGAACTCGCGCAGGGCGCTATGAACCCCCGAGCGATAACCAATCCGTTACAGCACTGAAAGACTACGTACATGCGCGTTGCGGCATAAAATATCTTAAATCTATTGAAAAATTGAATAAATCCCTCAAACATTGACTTTTGAAAACCCAAGAAGACCGGCTAGGGATTTCAAGGGATTTTGCATCATCTACCTCTTATTTCTCTTATTTTTAGATGTGAAATCAGACTTCAGACTTTAGGCCTCTTAAAAAACACGACAACTAAATATAAACTTAAATTTTTCATACTTGCAGAGAGATCAAGTGATGGGCAAGTAGGGGTGTAAACGAGCTGAGTCGAGCCGCGTATCAGGTAGTTCGAGTCTGTTGGAATATGTGGAAAACCCGTTAAGGGTGTATTGCGTTCAACACCAGTATAAATAATACAACAAGTTACACAAAGGACCCTACACTATACAATATTTAACACACCCCCCGCAGTCGTAGCGGGAGGAGACCTAATGCTAAGACTGGATCTAAAATCGAGAAATAACTGTGTAGGCAACTCTTTGGTAAAAATATCTGCAAACTGGTGAGAAGAGGGGACGTGCAACACTCGCACATGTCCTATGGCAACACGTTCTCTTACAAAGTGTAAGTCAATTTCCACATGTTTGGTGCGTTGGTGCTGGACCGGGTTATTAGCTAAGTACATGGCACTAACATTATCACAAAAAACAACCATGGCACGTGAGAGAGGAAGACGTAACTCGATCAGAAGATTGCAAAGTCGGGCCGACTCGGCAACCGCGTTAGCGATGCCACGATATTCAGCTTCGGCACTAGAGAGAGAGACCACATGTTGTCGCTTA
Source organism: Centaurea solstitialis (assembly GCA_030169165.1). Taxonomy (NCBI): domain Eukaryota; kingdom Viridiplantae; phylum Streptophyta; class Magnoliopsida; order Asterales; family Asteraceae; genus Centaurea; species Centaurea solstitialis. Next base: position 799,479 of record CM058045.1, read on the forward strand.
GACGACCAAGAAACAAGATTGTCGCCCAAGAAAACACAGAACCCGGAAGTGGACCAGTGAGTATCAGGACAGCCGGCCCAATCAACATCAGTATAAGACACCAAACGATCAATAGGAGAGGGACGAAGAAACAGACCCATCGAAAGAGTACCTTGCAGATAACGCAGAATGCGCTTGAGGGCATTAAAATGCGGTTCGCGAGGATCATGCATGCACAGGCAGATCTGCTGAACGGCATAGGAAATGTCCGGTCTAGTAAACGTGAGGTACTGAAGGGCACCAGCGAGACTCCTATAAAGAGTCGGATCAGAGACTGGCGTACCAGAGGAGGGCAGTTTCGACTTTGTCTCCGCTGGGGTGGAGCAAGGATGACAAGTATCCATGCAAGCACGAGAGATGATTTCCCGGGCAAAAACTGATTAAGACAAAAAAAGGCCTGAGGAAGAACGAGTGGCAGCAACTCCCAGAAAAAAAGAGAGAGCACCTAGGTAAGTCATCTTGAACTCAGAGGAAAGCCGAGAGATGACACGATTGACCAAGTCAGGGGAAGAAACAGTCAAGATGATGTCGTCAACGTATAACAATAAGTATATAGTATCACGACCATAATGATAGACAAAGAGAGAGCTATCAGATTTACTCGAAGAGAAGCCAAGAGAGGTAATGAAAACAACAAACCGATGGAACCAAGCACGAGGGGCTTGCTTAAGGCCATAGAGTGCCTTGCGAAGCCGACAAACATGATTCGGATGAGATGGATGGACATAGCCGGGAGGCTGCTTCATGTAAACTTCTTCTGTCAAGTCACCATTAAGAAAGGCGTTCTTGACATCGAGCTGATGAATAAGCCAGTTCAGAGAGACTGCAATGCTGAGAACTGTCCGAATGGTAGCCGGTTTGACAACCGAACTGAAAGTCTCATCGTAATCAAGGCCAGGCTGTTGGGAAAAACCCTGAGCAACTAGACGAGCTTTGTAACGAGCAAGATGACCCTGACTGTCAAACTTGTGACGAAACAACCAACGAGAACCAACAATGTTACCGGAGGCGGGTGGTAGAACCAGATCCCAAGTGTAATTGGAAAGTAAGGTAGACATCTCAGAGTCCATGGATTCTTTCCAATGCGGGTCGCAAACCGCCTGCGCAGTGGAGGTAGGGATCGGAGAGATAGAGTCAGTCACCGAAAGATTAAGAATCTGACGAGGTTTGAGATTCCCAGTACGAGACCGAGTGGTCATGGGATGAGTAGAGGAGGAAGAGGTACCCGAGGCGACCTCAGTATCAGCAGCAATAGTGGGTGCCGGAGGTGCATTACCGGTAGATGGTGCGTCGGACGATGCGGTTGTGGTGGCCGTAGGAACGGTATCACTGGAAGTGGTCGGTGCAGTCGGTGAGATCTGCGAAGACTCAGTGGAGGTCGAGGAGGTGGGTAAAACGTCAGGTACTAAGGTGGAGGAGGAGCTGTCATCAACAAGATCATCATAGGCCGATACAGGTGGTGAGTCGTTGAATGAGGCATAGGGAAAATGATCCTCATCAAAGACCACATGACGAGAGATAATGATGCGATGACTGACAAGATCATAGCAGCGATGACCCCGATGATTTGCCGACGGGCCTAGATAGACACACGCCTTAGAGCGCGGCGAAAGTTTGTGGGGGGCCGTAGAAGACAGATTTGGGTAGCAAAGACAACCAAAAACGCGCAAGTGCGTGAAGGTAGGAAAGGTACCATAAAGGATCTCGCAAGGAGATTGAAACGAGAGCGTGGTTGTGGGAAGAAGATTGAGGATGTGGACAGTCATGTTTAAAGCTTCAGCCCAGAAGTTAGGAGGAAGAGAGGCTTGAAACAAAAGGGTGTGCATGACGTTGTTAATAGTGCGAATGGCACGTTCAGCTTTACCGTTTTGTTGTGACGTATACGGACAAGAAAACCGAATTTTAATCCCATTATTTTGAAAAAGAGTGAGTAGGTTGGCATTATTAAATTCGCGACCGTTGTCACATTGAAAGGATTGAATATCGGTTTTAAACTGATTAACAACATAAGCACGAAAAATGCTAAAAACATGAAACACATCAGATTTCACACGCAAAGGGAAAACCATAAAAAAATGAGAGAAGTCATCCAAAAACACAATGTAATATCTATAACCACTCAAACTAGAAATGGGCGATGTCCACAAATCAGAATGAACTAATTCAAAAACCTTAGAAGTTTTAGTAGTAGAATGCGAAAAAGACAAACGACAATGTTTACCAAGTTGACACGCATGACACGTAGGCAACATGGAATTTGAACAAGAAATAAAATTACGAGACTTTAAAAAACTAAAGGTGGAAACCCCTGGATGACCCAAGCGACGATGCCACACGAGGGGAGACACAGCAACGAAGGCAGTAGCAGAGGAGGTGGACGGTTGAGGAGACTGGAGAACGGGATAAAGATCACCAACACTATCAGATCGATGGAGGAGATGACCTGTATTAAGATCCTTTATAGAAAAACCAAACGGGTCAAATTCAACAGATACCCAGTTATCAATAGTAAACCGACGCACAGAAATAAGGTTTTTAACCATTTGATCAGACACAAGAACATTTTTAAGTGCCAAAGGTGTGTGTGATAATGGTAAAAATGTGTCACCTATGCAGGATACCGGAAGTAAAGCACCATTGCCAACCATGATTACTTTTGACTTGCCACAAGGTTTTAGAGAAAGTAGGTTACCTTGGTTGTAAGACATGTGAGAGCTGGCACCGGTGTCCATGTAGTAGTTGTTGTCTGGAGTCGCTGTGGGTTGCTGAACTGACATCGAACTGAAGAGAGAAGCTAGATCCGTGAACTGTGGTGCAGACGAGTTGGGTTGAGGAGTCTGAGGCGGCGCAGCAAAGAGCGCAGATGGCGCAGGGAACCCCCCATGGATAGGTGCAGAAGGCGCTGTCAGTCGACGGGGGCCACTAGACTGAGGATTCTGAACCTGTTGCTGATGCACAACATTCTGTAGCAGTTGTAGCAGTTGGGCATTGAAAGGAGGATGCCCGCCAGATATATACCTGCACCACTAGAAAGACCAGTAGTATGTGATAAAGAAGATCCCCCTCCCCCGGGGGTACCTTTTGAAGTGACCCGCCCCGTGTTTTTGTTTCCCCGGTTATTCTTAAATCTCGTTTTCCCAGTGTTATTAGGGGCTGAGGTGGAGTAAAGGGCAGAACTAGGGGACAAATGAGTGTCAGTAGTGGGTCAGGTTTGTCTTCACGTGACTCATGCAAGAGTAACATGTTTGTGGCCTCAAGGAAGGAGGGAAAGGGCTTGGTATGGGTGATGACATCAACAAGGCTTTGGTACGAGGGCGGAAGGTGCTGTAGGATTTGTAAGACAAGATCCTGTTCAGAGATTTTGGTGTCAACATCAGCTAAGGAGTCAGCAATGTCTTTTAGCGTGTGACAGTAATCAGTGATAGACAATGCACCTTTTTTTGTGTTACGGAAGGCAGTTTGAAGCTGAAGGCTACGGGACAGTTTATTATTGAGAAAATAAGAGTCCAGGGCTTCCCATAAATCTTTTGCAGTGCAATTGTCTTTAGTGATGATATTTAGAAGATTAGGTTCACAGGTGGAATAAAACCATGATTTAATTCGAGAGTCTATGGCCTCCCAGTCCTTATCATCTTTATCTTTTGGTTTAGAGGTACAGTGATGCGACCCATAACTTTGGCCCCTTTGCACATGTAAGTGAAAATACGGCGCCACAATTTGTAGCGAGACCCATCAGTAGTGAGTTTGAAACTAAACTGAGGGTAAACATTACCAATGGCAAAAACAAGCTGGGAGGCCGTGGGGTTGGGTGGGTTGGCGGCCATGACTAATAACGTAAGGAAATACGAGAAATAAAAATAACGACGAAAAAACTATAAAAAACGGAGAGCGATCTCACCCAAGAATACCCCAAGAGGTAACAGCAGCGGCGGATGTGGCGGCTGTCGGAAGTCGGACGATGTCGGTTGGCGGCGCTGCAGCAGAGGGTTCCGACGGTGGTGGTTGCGTGGTTGTTGTTGCGCTGCAGCAGAGAGCGGCGATGCTGTAGCAAAGGGTTCCGACGGCGTCGACCGGCGATGTTGCAGCAGAGGGCTGGCACGGTGGTTGCGCGGTTGTTGTTGCGCTGCAACAGAGGGCGGCGGCGTTGCAACAGAGGGCTGGCGGCGTCTGGCGATGCTGCAGCAGGTCGGCAGTAGGCGGCAACCACGGAGGAGCGTTGTGCGACGGTGGAAGGCGGTGCACAAGAGACAGCGATCACAGAAGTGACGGCGTAGGGGGCACGGCGGTAGGGTTCCACCGGGGTCGATGGTGACGGCACGGCAGCGGAAGAGACGGGTAGGGAACCGAAAAAATTAGGGTTTTTAGGTTAGGCTCGATACCATGTTGGAATATGTGGAAAATCCGTCTCTAATATTTTGTTATTGTTGTGAAAGATTTGACAAATGAGTCTTGAAATAGGTGGTCGATATATGGGAATCACGATTTATCGACTTGTAATATGGGAATCGCGATTTATCGACTTGTAGTTGGTGAAGTTAAAAGTTATACGTTGAACTTTGATTTGTTAATTTTGTCTTTGTTTTAGGACAAAGGGGTTGAATTGTAGGCACATCCCCTTTTTGATTAGTTCTTGTTCTTGATGCTTGTGCTCATACATTTGGTAATTTACATCTCTTTTACTCGAATTAAAATTTTATATTGCTTCAAGGTCAAATGTGTCTTGTTTTACTTTTTTTTTTCCTCAGTTTTGGGATGTACAAATATAGCCAAAGCATGTTCTTGTCAAATACACATGGTTAGTCGTTATTGTTGGTTTTTATTTGTAATTTGGATTACTTGTCAATCAAAGTTGGGTTTAGGGTTGAAGAAACGGCATCCTTCTGTTATGCAAATTTTCATTTGCCACATACAACATTCTCGTCTTTTGTCCATTGTTGTAACTAACGAAGGACTATTATTTTAGGGAGGAACAATCACAAATCGATGTTACATCTGGATTCTATATGCTCTTTGGATTAGGTAAATATATACTTTAACTGGTATTATATAGAACCCCCAAATCCGGTCCCTGCCTTGACCAAGTTTTTTAAACCATCCAATTTAGAAAAAAAATATCCTTTTTATACATTGAATTTACTTAGAAAACCGATGAAATTTTTTAAATCATGACTTTAACGAAGGCTAAGCCAAGTTGTGCACTTGTGCCTCAATTTAATACAATTTTCGTTCCCGTCCATAAAGAATAGACCCTTTCATTCATAAACTTGTAAGTTTTAAAACATTTAGGGCCTGTTTACTAGACGCTTACCCGGGTAACAGTACAAAAGGCAAAGAGAAGCGGGTATCAAATTATAATAATCATGTAAAATGTCCGGTTGTTGTAACAAAAGAGATTTCCAAACTATCATGAGACATGCCAACAAGTTCGGTCTTGGATTTACTGATACTAAGGCCGGAAACCAAAAACAATACCTTCGTGTCGATTAAGCTAATGAAACATACTACTTCTAAGAGGTAACCGAAGTACCGGCTAAAACGGAAACTTCACTAAAACTCACGCCTTGATCCCTGATACTAAAAGTTTGTTCAAGGACTTGCGATTGCAACAACCGAAAATTGAGCGCTCCTAAATCTTGCCGCCCTATTGCTACCACCCATCCCTGCATTGCATTATCAGGGCCGTCTACGGAAAATGGACGTATTGTCTGCGAGATAGTCTTTCCATGTACGTTGTTTGCTTCCCCACCCGGGCCTACTCGTCTTGTTTTCATGATAAGAGTCGGCCTAAAAACACCTCAAAACGTACATCTAGCCCAAGAAATTGGACGTTTTGGAACAGCTGACAAGTGACTCATCACAAATCCAATCAATGTTGTGTTGAAAGCAGTTAACACGACATTGCTCATCAGAAGAGAATGAAGGGAAGTCATTGCCCAGTTTGCAACACTGTGCAGCGTGTGATTGTGGTGGGGGGGGGGGCAGGTTGGCGTTAACGACAGGAATCTCAAATGATGCGGAAACTCCATCCTCAGGAAGGCCGATGGGCTGGGGAGTTGGGCCGAGGTCGGCGCTGATGACAGGATTCTCCGATGATGAGGAAACGCCATCCTCGGGAAGGACGATGGGCTGGGAAGTTGGGTCGAGGTCGGTGCTGACGACAGGATTCTCCGATGATGAGGAAACGCCATCCACGGGAAGGACGATGGGATTGGGCTGGGGAGTTGGGCCGAGGTTGGCGCTGATGACAGGATTCTTCGATGACGAGGAAACGTGGTAGGCATAAACCTAGACAGAGCCACAATACACGCGTGTATTCAACAGCGGGTTGCGAACAGGCCACAGTGGGCAGTGCAACTACTCACCGGTCACAAGTGTTTTGTTACTTTATCAAGAATTATTGCAGTGGGATCTAACACATGTAATTCACAGTGGCTTGCAAACAGGCCACAGTGGGCAGTACAAGTATACACTGGTCACTGTGATCGTCACTTCCAAGTAATAGTTGGTAAGATACCAGATATCGTATTCCACAGGGACTGGAACAATCAAGACAATACGGTTCTCATGTGCTCCTTTTTACTCGTTTCGAAAAGAGAGGAAGAAATAAGTTGGTTTGGTTTTGTGAAATGCTTTAAATGACAGAGATTAAAAAGGATTTTCTAAGGTTTAAAAGATAGGGACGTAGGAATAATTTTTCCCCGGACTTTATAAGAAATACTTGGCCTAGTTGGTGATCATAATGTTGTGGGACAGTGGACACTCTCTGTTCACGAAAGACCCGGTCCTATCTCACACTCACACTTCCTAGTAGAATTTACGTTTTAAAAAACCAAATTATTAAGTCAGTGGCCACTCCCCGGAGAATCCTCTCGGATTTCATAGGCTTGTGCTTAAGCAATTGCTCTAAGTGGCCTCGGTGGACACACTAGGTAGCTTGCCCGCTCCTGTTGGTGGGGAATGTCCACAGTACTGCCCCAACTCTCGTTAGTGTCGTAAGAACTCTCTCGAATCCCCTAGTATCATTCAAGCTCGGTGTCACGACGCCATACCCATCTCTGAGTTAAGACTAGACGTTAGACACATTCAAGTGATCAGCTCGTTTGCATCATTGGGTCATATTCGAACTTTAAATGAACAAAATAATTTTAAGTTTAAAAAGACGAAAACTATTCAAGCATTTTTTATAAACTCCGGGTACTTTTTCTTCCTACATCCCTAATTACTTACTACTGCATAATTAATAAAGTAAGAAAAACTAAGATAAGAAAGTTGAAAAACGACATACTTAAAAGATTACTAGATTTAATTTAAAGTCTGCAGTGCCGACAGGAGTGGGCACTACAGTTCCAGTAGCTAAATTACAAACTTCGAAAATAAAAAGTTAAAACTACTTTTCGGAAATTAAAATTACTTCTAGGCTGGAAAATAAAGATTACATTAACTAGACAACTAAAAGTTACTTCTACTTTGCAAAAACTAAGTTAAAAACTAAAAGATGAAAGAAGAACTAAGTAGAAGATGATCCAAAGATGGGTTAATGGATCATGGATGGGATTCTATGGGATGATTGAGCCTTGGAGCCAATATCACTTCTTTTATAATGGAGAAAATAGCTGGTCTTCTTGTTCACATGATGCCCCCAAAGATGCCTTATTAATATCCATTGGGTAATAAAAAGGAATAAATTCCTTTACCCTTTGGATAATAAAAGGGAATAAGGGTACAAGGAATAAATTCCTTTACCCTTTGGATAATAAATTCCTTTACCCTTTACCCTTTACCCCAAAGATGCCTTATTATAATCCATCATTGCCTTTTCTCCCCATGTGATTTCCAGCAAGGTTGAGCTGATTTTTTGTACTACGATGCCCACAAGATGTCCTCTTTCTTGAATTTCCGGATTTACCCTCGTCAGCGCCTTCAGTGGGCACTCCCAGAGCTGCTGCACAAATTTTCTACAAAAACTACTCCAAAACACGTAATACACTCTAAAATACTAATATACGTTTGTTAAGGCTCAGAACATTATTTTTAACTAAAAGATAAAATAAAGATGCAAAAGTGGTTATTTTTGTACTAAAAACTAATTAAAAAGATAAGTAAATAACTATGAAAATTCATAGTTATCAAAACGCCATCCTCGGGAATGGCGGGGGCTGGGGAGGTGGGGCAAGGTCGGTGTCGATGACATGAATCTCGAATGATGAGGAAAGAACGATGAGAACAGCAGCAAGCTTCAGATACATCTTTAATTAGCCTGTGTTAGACACATACACACAGAGACATATATATTAGCTAGAGATTATACATTCGTGAATAAGCTTGTATTTTGATTATATACTACTATAGTTATTAAGCACAAAGATACAAACACATTTAGTTTCTAATTTCTTGAAACCGTACGTAAGAATGTTTACCATATAATAAACTTGTATGTATTTCGATTATATACTATAGTTATTAAGCACAAATAAACAAACCCATTTCATTTATAATTTCTTAAAAATCATCATAAGAATGTTTACTGAGATTATAACATATATAAACAATGGCATAAACTTGTATATATTTTGATTATATACTATAGTTATTAAGCACAAAGAAACAAAAACACATTTCATTTTGTAATTTCTTGAAATCGTAATGCACAGATAAAAATCAAACAAGAGAGAAGAAGTAGAGACAACTACTTACAGCAGCTAGCGTGAAAGAAGAAGATGCGATGTGGTGACAAGTGTTGGGGGAGAGGGGGTATTTATTACCCAACCGGGTGAGGTAGTACTAGGGTGCGTTTTGTTAGTTTGCTAGAATAGGTTATTTACACTTTAATCCTCAATTAATTTTCCTTTTGTTTATCCTTGATCCATAAATGGTCATAAATACCCTCCTACGAATTACCACTTAAAAAGACATTGATCTCGGTGTATCTTACATCGCATCTTGATGTTTGTCTATTTCTCCTCCAATGGTTGATAAACACACTTTTCATGTTTTTCGCCAAATTGGAGAGCTACTCACCCAAACCCAACCTTATAAATCTATAAACATGAGACAAGCTCAAGAAAAAGAAGCATTACGTAGGTTTTATGATATGCAACGAGGAGTTGAGCCCGACTTAATTTAACCGAAGCTTCATATATGGGTATGTCCACTAATCAACCATCTTTAATTTTTTCGTTTCTCACAATATCCACCTATAGATTTCTTAATATGATCAAAATAATATTTCTTGTATATACCGTTGCTAAGATCCTTTTGACGTGTTATATGTAAAAGCTCGTTGAACCTTCGGTTATTACGAGCTTAATTTGCTTCGCAATTTACAGATGGCTTAGTATTGGAATGGAGTCCAAACAACGATCGTAAGTTGATCTGAAATGCACAAGCGACCCACAAACTCGCATTCATTGTTCTTCGTTTAGGTGCGCAAGACATATCACTGTTAAATAGCAATTACTTGTTCCCCAAGGTATAGTGTAGGTTGCTTTTGTACCAAGGTATGTAACTTGTGTACCAAGCTATGTTGCTTTGGTACCAAGTTAGGGTTTACCTTTGTACCCCCTTGTATTATTAATATGGTGAGTTCAATGCAATACACCCTCACGGGTTTTCCACATATCTTAACATGGTATCGAGCCTAACCTAAACTCTAAATTTTTTTTCGGTGCCCTACCCGTCGCCTTCATCTCTTCCGCTGCCTGTCGTGCCACCGGTGGAACTCTACCGCCATCTCTCTACACCGCCACTTATGTGGCTGCTGTTTCTCTCGGACCGCCTTCCACCGCTGCACGTTGCTCCCATATAAGCCACGGCCAGACTACCTGTCGTCGTGCCGCCGCCCTCCCTTCACCCGGACGGCTTGGGTGCTGCCTTGCGCCGCACTTTGGATCGACCACAGGACACCGCAGCGACTGCCCACCGCCCCTTCTCACGCCGCGAAGCACACGCTCGCGCCGCGAACGCTACACCGCCTCTGCGCCTTTGCTCGCGTCGCCAACCCAGTTCGCGAATACGATCCTTGCGACGCGAGCCTTCCACTGGCCGCAGGCTGCCTTTCTCAAACGCTGCTGCTTGTGCTACCACTGCTGTCGATCTCTCGCCATCACCAGCCTGCCATTCGACATCCGACAGCCGCCACCACACTTTGCCGCTGTCGCCTCTTCTCTTTTGGGTACACTTTGGTGAGATCGTTCTTCGTTTTTTTTTCGTCGTCTATTTTTCTTTCTTGTTGCCCTTGCGTTATTAGTCATGACCACCAATCCACCCAATCCACCCAACCCCACAGCCGCCCAACTAGTTTTTGCTATTGGTAATGTCTACCCTCAGTTCAGTTTCAAACTTACCACTGATGGGGCCCGCTATAAATTGTGGCGTCGTATTTTTACTGACGTGTGCAAAGGGGCCAAGGTTATGGGTCACATCACTAGCACCTCTCAACCGAAAGGTACTGATGATGAGGACTGGGAGGCCATTGACTCTCGTATTAAGTCCTGGTTTTATTCCACTTGTGAACCCAACCTTCTCAATATCATCACTAAAGACAATTGTACTGCAAAAGATTTATGGGAAGCTCTTGACTCCTATTTTCTAAACAATAAATTATCTCGAAGCCTTCAACTTCAAACTGCCTTTCGCAACACAAAAAAGGTGTCTTGTCTATTACTGATTACTGTCACACCCTAAAGGATATTGCTGACTCCTTAGTTGATGTTGACACCAAAATCTCTGAACAAGATCTTGTCTTACAAATTCTGCAGCACCTGCCACCCTCTTACCAAAGTCTTGTTGATGTTATCACCCATACCAAGCCTTTTCCCTCGTTCCTTGAGGCCAAAAACATGTTACTCTTGCATGAGTCATGTGAAGACCAACCTGACCCCACCGCTGACACTCACTTGTCCCCTAGTTCTGCCCTTTACTCCACCTCTACTCCTAATAACAATGGGAAAACGAGACTTTAGAATAACCGGGGAAACAAAAACATGGGACGGGTCACTTTTAATCGTACTCTTGGGGGAGGGTGTTCTTCTTCATCAAACACTACTGGTTTTTTCTGGTGATGCAGGTGCACCTGGCGGTCATCCTCCTTTCAATGCTCAACTGCTACAGTTACTACAGAACGTTGTGCATCAACAGCAAGTTCAGAATACTCACCCCAATGGCCCCCGTGGTCTACCGGCGCCATTTGCGCCTACCCATGGGGGGTTCCCTGCGCCATCTGCACTTTTTGCTGTGCCACCTCAAGCTCCTCAGCTTTGCCCGTCCGCACCACAGTTCACGGATTTAGCCTCTCTCTTCAGCTCGATGTCTGTTCAACAACCCGCATGCACTCAGGATAACAACTACTACATGGACACCGGTGCAAGCTCCCACATGTCGTACGATCAAGGTAACTTACTTTCTCTTAAACCTTGTGGCAAGTCAAAAGTAATCATGGTTGGTAATGGTGTTTTACTTTCGGTATCCTATATTGGTGACACTTTTTTACCATTATCACGCACACCGTTGGCACTTAAAAATGTTCTTGTATCTGATCAAATGGTCAAAAATCTCATTTCTGTGTGTCGGTTTACTATTGACAACTGGGTTTCTGTTGAATTTGACCCGTTTGGATTTTCCATAAAGGATCTTAATACAGGTCAACTCCTTCATCGAGCTGATAGCATTGGTGATCTCTATCCTGTTCTCTAGTCTCCTCAACCTTCCGTCCCATCTACTACTGCTTTTGTTGTCGTGTCCCCATCGTGTGGCATCGTCACTTGGGTCATCCGGGTGTCTCTACCTTTAGTTTTTTAAAGTCTCGTAATTTTATTTCTTGTTGAAATACCTTGTTGCCTACGTGTCATGTGTGTCAACTCGGTAAACACTGTCGTTTGTCTTTTTCTCATTCTACTACTAAAACTTCTAAGGTTTTTGAATTAGTGCATTCTGATCTATGGACATCTCCCATATCTAGCTTGAGTGGTTATAAATATTATATCTTATTTTTGGATGACTTCTCTCATTTCTTATGGGTGTTTCCTTTACGTGTGAAATCTGATGTTTTTAAGGTTTTTTGCACCTTTCGCGCTTATGTTGTTAATCAATTTAAAACCAACATTCAATCTTTTCAATGTGACAACGGTCGCGAATTTAATAATGCCAACTTACTATCTCTTTTTCAAAACCATGGGATTCGAATTCGCTTTTCTTGCCCGTATACATCACAACAAAACGGTAAAGCTGAACGTGCGATTCGCACCATTAACAACGTCATGCGCACACTTTTGTTTCAGGCCTCCCTTCCTCCTAACTTCTGGGCTGAAGCACTAAACATGACTGTTCACATCCTCAATCTTCTCCCTACAACAACTCTCTCGTTTCAATCTCCGTGCGAGAAACTTTATGGTACCTTTCCTACCGTCATGCACTTACGCGTCTTTGGTTGTTTGTGTTACCCCAACCTGTCCTCTACAACTCCCCACAAACTCTCGCCGCGGTCTACGGCCTGTGTCTATCTGGGTCCGTCAGCAAATCATCGGGGTCATCGCTACTATGATCTTGTCTCTCATCGCATCATTATTTCTCGACATGTGGTTTTTTTATGAGGACCACTTCCCTTATTCCTCGTTCAATGACTTACCACCTGTATCGGCTTATGATGATCTGCTTGAAGACGGCTCCTCCCCTACCTTAGATTTTGTCATCACACCCGCACCAACTACTTCCCCTAAATCTCCGCAGACCTCACCAGTTGCACCAACCCCTTCTGGTGTTGCCGTTCCTACGACCACCACACCCATCGCATCCGATGCACCTTCCACCAGTAATGCACCTCTGGCGACCACTGCCGACACTGGTGTTGTTGTCGCGCCCAGCATACCACTTCCACACCTACCGTTTCTTCTACTCATCCCATGACCACTAGGTCTCGTACTAGGAACCTCAAGCCTCGTCAGATTCTTAATCTTTTGGCGGTTTCCTCTCTATCTCCGATCCCTACCTCCACTACTCAAGCAGTTTGCGACCCACATTGGAAAGAAGCCATGGACTCTGAAATGTCTGCCTTACTCTTCAATCACACTTGGGATCTGGTTCTCCCCCCGCCTATGTTAACATCATTGGCTCTCGATGGTTGTATCGTCACAAGTTTGACAGTCAGGGTCATCTTGCTCGCTACAAAGCTCGTCTAGTTGCTCAGGGGTTTTCCAGTAGCCTGGACTTGATTACGACGAGACCTTCAGTCCGGTTGTCAAACCGGCCACCATTCGAACAGTTCTCAGCATTTCAGTTTCTTTGAACTGGCCTATTCATCATCTCGATGTCAAGAACGCCTTTCTTAATGGTGATTTGACAGAAGAAGTCTACATGAAACAACCTCCCAGCTATGTTCACCCTTCCTACCCGAATCATGTTTGTCAGCTTCGCAAGGCACTTTATGGCCTTAAGCAATCCCCGCGTGCTTGGTCCCAACGGTTTGCTGTTTTCATTACCTCCTTAGGCTTCTCTTCGAGTAAATTTGATAGCTCCCTTTTTGTCTATCATCATGGTCGTGATACTATATACTTATTGTTATATGTTGACGACATCATCTTGACCGCTTCTTCCCCTGACTTGGTCACTCGTGTCATCTCTCGGCTTTCATTTGAGTTTCAGATGACTGACCTAGGTGCTCTTTTTTTCTGGGAGTTGCTGCCACTCGTTCTTCCTCGGGCCTTTTTCTGTCTCAATCAGTTTTTGCTTAGGAAATCATCTCTCGTGCTAGCATGGATACTTGTAATCCATGCTCCACACCGGCGGACACAAAGTCAAAGCTACCCTTATCCGGTGCACCAGTCTCTGATCCCACCCTTTATCGGAGTCTCGCTGGTGCCCTTCAGTACCTCACATTCACTAGACCAGACATCTCCTATGCCGTTCAGCAGATCTGCTTGTTCATGCATGATCCTCGCGAACCGCATTTTAATGCCCTCAAGCGCATTCTGCGCTATCACCGAGGTACTCTTTCAATGGGTCTCTTTCTTCGTCCCTCCTCTATTGATCGTTTGGTGTCTTATACCGATGTTGATTGGGCGACAATCTTATTTCTTGGTCGTCTAAGCGACAACATGTTGTCTCTCGTTCCAGTACCGAAGCTGAATATCGTGGCATAGCTAACGCTGTTGCCGAATCGGCCTAGCTTCGCAATCTTCTGCTCGAGTTACGTATTCCTCTCTCTCGTGCCACGGTTGTTTTTGTGATAACGTCAGTGCCATGTATTTAGCCAATAACCCGGTTCAGCACCAGCGTACCAAACATGTGGAAATTGACTTACACTTTGTAAGAGAACGTGTTGCCTTGGGGCATGTGCGGGTTTTGCACGTGCCCTCGTCTCACCAGTTTGTAGATATTTTTACAAAAGGATTACCTACACAATTGTTTCTAGATTTTAGATCCAGTCTTAGCATTCGGTCTCCTCTCGCTACGACTGCGGGGGGTGTGTTAAATAGCAATTACTTGTTCCCTAAGGTATAGTGTAGGTTGCTTTTGTACCAAGGTATGTAACTTGTGTACCAAGCTATGTTGTTTTGGTACCAAGTTAGGGTTTACCTTTGTACCCCCTTGTATTATAAATATGGTGAGTTCAATGCAATACACCCTCACGGGTTTTCCACATATCTTAACAATCACCATAATACACACGCAAGCATACTTTTGGTATGTTTAGTTACTTCTGCTGTTTGCTGGAAATTTTGTTTCTATAATCATCTGCTCCATGTTTGTTTTCAACTCTTACTTGCCATCTATGTAGACGTAAAACACAACTCATACCGTTTGTTTAATGATCTTGAAGTACTATAACTTATTCAATCTTTAACCTTTTTAAGCTGAACCGAATAAGATTTTATTTAAACAATTTAAGATTATTTGATTGGTTATTTATTTGGTTCGGTTATCAGCTGGGTTTTAGTGTAATAATTTTCTTGAACAAAATTAGTTTTTTTTTTCTTTTGGAAAAATTTAGTGTAAGAAAGGGTTAGGATATGATTTTCTTGATAAATAGTTAAATACATAATAGAATAGGTTATTTTTGTTTCAATAGATAAAAAATAAATATACATTGGAATATCCAACTAAACCAAGCAAATATACATCCAAGATTAGCACACCTTTGTCAAATCGAATGAAATTCACTACAGTTCTTCCACAAATCTAAAATGATTGTGTCATCTGAGAAGCCTTTGGCAACAATTTTAATAAAGGGGCATGCCTAGTCATGGCAATGGAATCCGCTCTACCAAATAAATCGGAGTCGCTATAGAACCGCAGAACAAGGGTTAGGCCATGATTCCAAAAGTTAAAAGTCGGAGATGGGTTAGGGTAGGTAACAGTATAACAGTCCTAAATCATCCCCGTATATTAAATATATTATCTATGGGAAGAATCAGGTGATTATTTTGATCACTCTTTTTATATATTCGACTAATCTTACTTTTTAAACAAAAAACATTGAGAGATGAAAGTGTTTGATCAAACGGTTATTTTTATTCATATATAAATATTTGATATGACATACAAGTAAGATTTTTAAAAAAATGTGTGAGATTTACACGTGGACCATTTTGGATTGGGTGTGGTATTTAACAATTTTACTTTAACATATATCACATAATCGTGAAAAATAAACTTCGATTCCTAATTGGGTGTTGTTACCAACACCCCCCTCTAGTCTATAAGACCAATCAAATACACCTAGAAGTTTAAGAATATATAATTTTAAAATAAAAAGTTAATTTACTTATGGCTAGAACCATCTAAAAGTTTGAAAGAGTATCATATCATAGGGTAGAGGGGGCTGATGGGATGTGATTAGAAGCAATTCTTAACTTCTTATATTTGTGGTTGAGGATATCTACGTGACCATATACAAATATCATGGTTTATATAACTCTGGTATCATTGTATAACAGAGAGGAATTAAAGAAGATTTTTTGAGCAATTAAATCTTATTTACTTTTTTGTAATCACGTTTACGGTTTCTAATTTAAATACTGTTAATGCCAAAAATTGCACTAAATACGTCGTAAAAGGTTTGTGAGGCAAGACCGTCGAAAGAAAGTAATTCTATTTAACAGAACGTGCGATAATAAAAAGAAAAGGAGACAAATCAGTTGATGACGCAGGAAAAACCTCAAGAGCGAGGAAAAAACCTGCGGTCGACTAAGGGATAGCCGACATTGCACTATGCATCACCAAACAGGGGTGATATCCTTGAAGTTTACAGTGAGTGTCGTACGTTTACAGTGGAAATACTTGTATGATCGAATGTAAATTACAAGTATTATAATGTATTCTAAGCTAGAGAGAGTATAATAGTTGCTTCCATAGTTGTCTCTTGTCTTGATCGTAGTCCGAGTGTTGTTTATATAGCTTCTTTCATAACGGTCGTGCTTTTAATGTTTCCAACGGTCATAACGGACGTGCATTGATGACACTTTAATGATAACGGTCGTAACGGTCGAGTATTAATGTCTTCAACGTTTATAACGGTCGACGCATTTAATAGGATTAACTCTTCGCCTTGATGATCTTGGACTGAGTCTTTAACTGAAGACGAGATATCCGGCAACGGACGATTTCCTGTAATAAATAAGAAAACTTACGATAAAGGTTACCGTTAGTCAAATATCGTACGTCTTTATACGGATGTCGTACGACATATATGCACAATATTCGTTCGATATCTTATTACATTCGTTCGAGGGCATTACTAGGTTTATCTCAGGACCTTATCATAATACAGGATTATGATCTTACGATTCGAGTCATCGTCGTACGTTGCGTAGAATTTTACCCAAACAATTTGCCCCCAAGATTTAGAAAATATAATCTACAGAGTTATTTTCTGAATCTTCTAAGTTAACAGAGAGTAATCGAATAGCGACTAAGTTCTTTAGGAATCATCTGAATTGCAATTGATTGTTAGCGGATCGTGACTCATCACGCTGATGTAGAACTATATATCACCAATCAGGGGTGATGTTATTCGTAGTATAATAGCATGTCTTACGCTATAAAAGAGATAAACACAAGTCAGATGAGAGTAACGTCCGTCTTAAGTACGACTCTTATGTATAAATGTCAAAGTATTAATGACTTCGAGAGATAAAGTAATTGATTCGGATGTCGGTTGTCGGGGAACTTTTCAAACGAATTAGAATATCACTTTATAGTGCAAAAGCTCTTAATGACAATAAATGGTCAAGTGCCATTACTTGTGTTTTATTCACGATTGTCGATTACATTGTTTTAATCCTGCAGACATTACCGTAGTAGTTATATATTAGATAATTGTGGTCTTACGAAATCCTAAGACGGATGATAAAATCGTAAGACGAGTGATAAAATCTTAAGACGCCGTAGGATATCATCGTAAGACGAGTGATGAATTCTTAAGACGATTGTTTCTGCTGTATACGATCCTGAGAACCCTGTTTAAATACAAGATCTGTCTTGTAACGTTGTCGGTCGAGCGTTAGAATTGGACCATAACAGTTAGCCCCCTGCTTTAATTGCATCGTATCACTTGTAATATTGATGCAAGTCACATTCTATAATTGTTATGCATATCATGCATATCTGACATGTGAATCATGCGCATCTCGAGTGCAAATCATGCGTAACTTATGTCATGATCGAAATTGGTTTTTAAGACCAAAAATATGTGATCTGCTTCGAATCGCATATTCTCGCGACAAGGCTTTTCGAAGTATTCTGCTTTTTCAGTTAAAGCATTTTAAATAAGAAATCGAATGTCTTAGTCTTACGCTTTTGTGAATGAGGCATTCAAGTAAAGATACTTTTAGATCGTGCGATTAGCACCATTGCGACTAAGGCAATTGAGTGACTTTACTCCTGTAAAATGGGTATTAAATAACATATGGAGTCGTATGTTTCGAGCAATTATTTATGCATTTGAAGCACAATAAATCAAGCAAATGTGAATGAATCGTGCATTTCAAGTGAAGTTCGCGTTCAAGCGAACCGTGCGTTCAAGCGAACCATGCGTTCAAGCGAACCTTGCGTTCAAGCAAATCGTGCGTTCAAGCGAACCTTGCGTTCAAGCAAATCGTGCGTTCAAGCAAATCGTGTAACTAAGGCCTTAGGAGTTTTTAGAAACTCTTTGTACTCATAAGAGTATTCGTGCGACTGGCGAGTTGTCTTGCGCACTTGCGAAATAATCGTGCGTTTAGAGCATTTAACTTGCAATTCATGCAATTTAAATCTTGCGATCCTTGCGATAATCGTGTGATACTTGCGATGGTCGTGCGATACTTGCGATGCGTGCGTTATGGCATTCGTTGATCGTGTGAAATTTGCGATGCATGCGTTATAGCATTCTTTGATCGTGCGAAACCTGTGAAACATATAATTGCTATGGGGTGGCCGTTGGTTTGACCAACGGCGCTCCGATGCTTAAGTCAGTAATGGTCGTAGGAAATAATCGTGTGTACAAAACGAATTAGAAGTAGTACCTTTTAAGGTGTGTTGTATTCTAACTTCGTGGGACGTCTTTTTTACCCATGGTCTTAAGTTTATAAGCACCATTTCCTACAACATGTGAAATTCAATATGGACCTTTCCATTTGGTAGATAGCTTACCTGCATTGAGCTCTTAGGTGTTTTGGAAGACACATCGTAAGATGTAATTTCAAATTTGGAAGGTTTTGGCTCTCATGTTTCTGTTGAAATATCGTTCGACCATGATTTTCGTGAAGCCATCTTAAGTAATACTGATTCTTAGAGATCATCTAAGGCGTTCACATCGTAAGTGAAGTCGATAGAGTTTCAATCGATATTGGCTTGTCTTGCGATTGGTACTTGCGATTTTGTCGGCAGTACGACTTCACAACCATGTACTAACGAGTGATGGAGTCTGACCTGCGGGTGCTCGCTCTTGGAGTTGTACGATCAGCTCATAGAACAGATGGTAGCTCTTCGACTCATCTTCCTTTGGCCACTTTTAGACTTTTTCGGAATGTATTGATTATCGTCTTATTGTTGGATTCAACCAACTCGTTGGACTATGAGTGTCGAGGTGTTGATATTATCAGTTTGATTCCTAGTTCGTCGTAGAACTTACGAGTTCTTTTGCTAATAAATTAAGTGCTATTGTCGCACATAATCTCGGATGATATGCCAAATCTGCATGTAACGTTAGTATGGATAAAAGATATGACTTCTTTATCCCTATCTTGCGAAAAAGCAACAGCTTTAATACATTTCGGAAAGTAATTTGTAAGAACAAGTAAGAATACTTTTTGTCCCAGTACAGGGGGTAGTTTCCCTACAATATCTATTCCCTATCGCATGAATGGCCAAGGGATTAGGACAGAATGTAATTGTTCAGACGTTCGATGTGACATACCTGAGTGCCGTTGGCGAGCATCACAATTTCGAACGTACCTGACGACATCTTTACGTAATGTGGGCTAGTAATAGCCTTGTCGTGATCCAATTGGTGAGGCTTCTTCCCCCTGAATGATATTCGCATTCTCCGTCGTGCATTTCTTGGAGAATTCGATTAATTTGAGTTTTACTCGTTATGCATCGTAGGAGAAGTCCAGACGTGGATGATAGAGTTGATCTTCAAAGATCGTATACCGTGAAGCTTTAGATTTTGTTTTTCAAGCTTCTTTCTTGTCTTCAAGAAGTTGTTTGTGCTTGAGATAGTTCCAAATGTCGAGCGACCAATTGTATATGTCCTCGTTCATTGGTACTTCTTCTTTTGTTTTGTTTGTTGGTGTCATGAGATGGATGACAGGAATGCTTTCCAGAGTTGGCTCGTTGAATGCGGAGCCTAAGTTAGCTAATGCGTCAGCCTGTGTGTTTAAATCTCTTGGAATTTGCTCTATCGCGAAGTGATCGAATCGTGCGACCCGATCTTTGACGATCTTGAGATAGCTCATCATCTTTGAATCTTTTGCTTGAAAATCTCCGTTTACTTGATTCACTATAAGTAAGGAATCACTTCGTGCGTTCAGGTGCCTTGCCCCCAGTTTATAAGCTATATCCAATCCTGCGATCAAAGCTTCGTATTCTGCCTCGTTGTTCGTGGCCTTGAACTCGCATCGTATCGTATGGAGTACACCATATTTCCCCCTTGTGATGATTTTAAGACAACACCTAATCCTGATCCTCGTACATTCGAAGAGTATCCAGGGTTTGTTGTCTGAAATCATCACAATTTCGTCGCACGTCGTTGGTTCCATTCCTGGAGAGAATTCTGCTACAAAGTCTGCCAATACTTGCGATTTAATTGCCGTCTTGGGTTTGAATTCAATATCGAACCCACTGAGATAAATGTTCCACTTAGCTAGACGTCCTGTGAGTTCAGGCTTTCGTAGGACAGTCTTGAGCGGATAGTTAGTTACGACAATTGTATGATGCGATTCAAAATAATGTCTTAACTTTTTTGCAACAGTAACGAGACCTAAGAGTAGTTTTTCCATTGATGCGTACCTGGTTTTCACGTCGAGAAGAGATTTACTTACATAATAAATGGGACGTTGTTATTTATCTTCTTCTCTTACCATTGCTGCACTTACGGCGGTAGAGCTTTCAAGTTTTGCAATACTTGCTCATGATCGTCCGTTGAATCCTATCAAGGTGGTCATTTGTCGTACGATTTTTGCTCTGTCGATGCCCATGATCTTAAGAGTATCTTCGTATGTATGGGCGATGGTAGTCGATCGTTGGATGTTGGTTCGCCTGGAAGAACATTCTAGAGATGTCCTTTGGGTTTATGATATACGACCTTCATGCATAGAGTTATGCAGTCTTCGGTCGTGTGGCCATGATCATCGTGGAAGTCACACCATGTGGTTCGGTTTTTAGCTTTTCCGGGTTGATCATATTTCTTAGGCCATCGTATGTTAGCTTCGACATTTCGCAGTGAATTTACAATCTCCTTAGGAGTACCTGCAAAATTATAAGTGGGTAACTCTAGATATCGTACAGAATTATTCTTACCAGACTTATTTTGCCGCATGTTGTCAACTTTGTTAATCCTTTTGGATTCGAAATCATGCTTTTGGATACTGAGGACATTCTTGCGAAACAAAGCATCGTCTTCAATACACAGAGCATTGTACGTCATTTTGCTAGGAGAAGGTGTTAGACTGCAGATGAAAGTTATTATGCGGCTGTATCGGCGCGTTGAATTGATTTTGAGAAATCTTTCGCCATGGTCAAATTTTGGATCTGCTGATGAGCAAATCGCAATTGTTGTCGTAGTCCCACTAAGAACTAAGGATCCAATTTCCTGCAAAATTAGCTAAGAAAAACTGCGAACGAAACGATTAGTAGCTGGTGCTCGTTCTATCAAAAAGAAATTTTCTCAAGACGGAGCCCCACGGTGGGCGCCAAATTGTTAATGCCAAAAATTGCACTAAATACGTCGTAAAAGGTTTGTGAGGCAAGACCGTCGAAAGAAAGTAATTCTATTTAACAGAACGTGCGATAATAAAAAGAAAAGGAGACAAATCAGTTGATGACGCAGGAAAAACCTCAAGAGCGAGGAAAAAACCTGCGGTCGACTAAGGGATAGCCGACATTGCACTATGCATCACCAAACAGGGGTGATATCCTTGAAGTTTACAGTGAGTGTCGTACGTTTACAGTGGAAATACTTGTATGATCGAATGTAAATTACAAGTATTATAATGTATTCTAAGCTAGAGAGAGTATAATAGTTGCTTCCATAGTTGTCTCTTGTCTTGATCGTAGTCCGAGTGTTGTTTATATAGCTTCTTTCATAACGGTCGTGCTTTTAATGTTTCCAACGGTCATAACGGACGTGCATTGATGACACTTTAATGATAACGGTCGTAACGGTCGAGTATTAATGTCTTCAACGTTTATAACGGTCGACGCATTTAATAGGATTAACTCTTCGCCTTGATGATCTTGGACTGAGTCTTTAACTGAAGACGAGATATCCGGCAACGGACGATTTCCTGTAATAAATAAGAAAACTTACGATAAAGGTTACCGTTAGTCAAATATCGTACGTCTTTATACGGATGTCGTACGACATATATGCACAATATTCGTTCGATATCTTATTACATTCGTTCGAGGGCATTACTAGGTTTATCTCAGGACCTTATCATAATACAGGATTATGATCTTACGATTCGAGTCATCGTCGTACGTTGCGTAGAATTTTACCCAAACAAATACAAGCATCCTCGTTTTCTCTGCAAACTCACATCATCCTCCCAATAGGGGAACCATCTAAAATCATAAATGCTCGATTGTGCTTTCATTTCTTATTAATTATTGTTCAACTATATATGTCAATCGTGCTTGACACTCGATGGAAGACATTTTCTATAACTCGATGGAAGACATTCTCTAAAATGGATATTTAAAAGTCAAAATCTTTAATAGAAATTACATACATCTCTAACAGATTCCACATTTTGGAGATAAATTTGTGATCATTTTATTAAAATAGTATTTATATTTAATTAAATAATATTTCTCTCACCTAATCATTTCATTTGAAAGTATTTCATTGGTGAAAAACAAATTCTCTCTTGGTAATCATTTTTGAAGATATCTCTAAATTTGAAGAAAATTACAATATCTTTCCTATTTTCTCCATTTTGAAGAAGCTCTTGAAGCCCCAATTTACTTAAAATCTTCATTTTCTCCAAAATGAAAAAAATATTGTAATTGCTTTTAGTTCCTTTGTTTTCTCAAGATAACACTCTTAATTCATGTAAATTAGGAGTTACAAGATCATTATCATGATTTACAGAAAAGTCCTTAAAGTTAAAACATTATGTTATATGGACAATTTTTTTGTTTTAGCGATGGTTTTTATATTTTAGATTTTCTGATTTTATACCATGTGGTATTGATTAGGTTATAAAAAGTTAATAAAAGAATGAAAAATGTCTTTTATTTATTTTAATTTTAACACTCGTTAGAGGAAAATATCAAATCCAAATACTTTTGCATAAAACAATGGTCATCTTGCAATTTCAAACTATGATGAAGAAATGCGTTATTTTTTACAAACACAGGAACTATTTTTGTATTTACTCTTTTATTTAAAAATAAATTACACTGTAGTCCTTGTAGTTTGCTCAAGAATTTATATGGACCCCTCTTTCAAAATAAGCACTCCCAACATCCCCATGATTTATGTTTCATAACGAGTCGAGTCTTGACCTAAAATCCAATCGCTTAAATCAGGGGTAAATACGTCTATTTGTTTTAGTAAAACTAAAAAAAAAATTATGTACCCTTGAATCAATACATGGATTTAATGATGTTATTGTGAGGCTTGTAACCAAAAAAACCTATGATATAATCTAGTCTTTTATTTAATATAAATTTAATCAAGTTATTTTTCTATTTTTCTCTTTTTATCAAAAGTAATGATCTAAATTTACATGATTAACTAATAATCGGTGAACAAGAAAACAAACAAGAACAAAAAATTTTAAATCCCAAAGTCCAACACCTTCCTTTATAAAGAAAATGACACTAGAGTACCAAAAGTCTAAACCACCCCCCACCCCCCCCCTCTTCTTTTGATCCTTTTACGTGGTCAACTTCTATTCATTAGTGAATCTCTTCATATATATCTTTTATTCATCGTGCATGTCGCCAATTGATATAAACCAAGCCATTAAGTTTCACAACTTTCGGACTCTCCCAAAGTCATGCTTAGTTTAATCCGAACCCTCAACTTTATATATGAAGACATTATATGGCATCTTCCTTAGCCCACCTACCTTCAAAACATCTTTATAACCATCTTCCGAACCACTCGTTTTTGGCTCGCAAAACATGGGGTCGGCTCGCTCTGATCATGGCTCCGGAAAAGAGCGGTTGAAGTGGACTCAAGAACTCCATGATTTGTTCGAGAAAGCAGTTAATCAACTCGGAGGTCCCGATAGTAAGTGAAGATGATGAAGTTTGATCATTATGCGTCATCCGTTTAATAAAAGGCAGTGGAGTCTAGCTAGTCGATATATAGGGTTGTTCAAAATATTTGTTAGACCGTTCAAACCTGTCGAACCAAGTTAAACCAGACCGATTTTGACGGTTTGAGCGGTCTTGCGGTCTGGTCCGGTTTGGAAAAGCAGAAAAATTGCCAAACCATTTTGTTTGGTCCAGTCTGCGGTTTGCCTCCCTTTTCTTTTAGCAGTTTGGACGACTGGACCGACCGCCAAAATTACGCATGGATTATTTATATATATTTTTTCTTGTTGACTCAACTTTATGGCCTGCATAAAAAAATTTCGATTAAGACGTTATAGTTTTAATTTTGATTTTCGAGCATAATTGATTGCACTATGTAAATTGAAAAAAATTTAGAATCCTTCAAAACTAAAATCGAAAATTCCAAATCGTACTTTAAATTGCTCAACGTTTTTTCAAAAAATTAACTATTGCCTAGTGAACTTGTTTAACTTTAATCCAACTTGCTCCTCGCTGTTTTCTTTTATTATGTATAAACATTTCTTTTATAATTCGATGATTTTTAAATTTTGATTGTATACTTTATAAACATATAAACATGTTTTGGCTTGAAAAGGCGAATAATCTAACATTTCGACTTGAAAAATTTAATTAATCCTTCAAATGAGCAGAATTTGATCGAGTAGATTGATGCTCAGGTCGAGAATTATTAAGTTCAGGTTTTAGATAAACGATCGTTAAAATCTCAACTCGTTAATACATATGGATTGCTTATAGCAAATCTTGGTTTTTATTCATTAATGAATCTTGTGTTATGTTTGTGAATGATGTGATTTGTAGGGGCAACTCCAAAGGGTATATTGAAGGCCATGGGGATAACTGGACTTACTATTTACCATGTTAAAAGCCATTTACAGGTAAAAACTAAAACCCGGTATTGTTACAGTATGATTTTATATTCGTTTTTACCCTTTTCACTTTAACAAAATCGGTCTTTTAGAACACTTATCGATCATTGGGTGTAAAAATAAAGTATTTAACGGGACTTTAACTTTATAGAACCTAGGAGGTATAAACGAGACGCGATGCAAGCTACACAAGATTGACTGTCAAAATTTGACTCAACATAGTGACCTGATACTCGACTTGATAAGCTCGTGAGATACTCAATTTTCTTATAGAAATTAGTTTAGCTGAGAAGTTGAGTTAACGTAAGAAGTGTATATAAGTAGTAGCTATCAAGAACAGATAGAGTTATAAAAGTTTATAAGACAAAGTTAGGTAGAACATAAAATGTAAATTATTAAATTAGTTTTTTAAGGTTACTTTTGAAGAATATTATGTTATTTTTCTATCTTCTTATATATGCCTAGAAAAGTCATGTTTCGAATGATACAAACAACACTAACGAATAGAGAATTTTCTAATTGCTAGTTTTATTTTGCAGAAATATAGAATGTCGAAGTTTATTCCGGAATCATCAAGACGTAAGTTTTAAGTCTCTTCCTATTTAACCATGTCTTTGGTCATTATTACAACAAAGTTTACTTTTTTTAGAACACATAGAACTTGAATCATTATAGAATATCTCAATAACTTAAATTTATAGAACCAAACTATAAAATATTATTTTAAAAGTGTTACAATAAATTTATAGTATGTTTTTGGACATTTTAATAAGGTGTCATATTATATAAGACAGTTTTGTGAAATGTCATATTGTAACATCCCGCCTTACCTCGACAACAATATTGTCCACTTTTCCCCTGGGATTTAGCTAGCGTGTAGTGCATGGATTTGTTTCTGGCGACCTGATGAGAAACTTCCCAAAGGGTCACCCATCCTGGGATTACTCCCACCCAAGCACGCTTAACCTCAGAGTTCCCAGAACCTGACGTGCTTGTGGCCTCAAAACACGTTGTTGTTAGGAAGGCCAAGATATTACTTATAACACCTAGCATCACTCCGTCCACGGCCGATATGGGATATGCCTAAGGTGTTACACGTATAAACTCAAAGACACTTGTGTTCATAAAGCATTTTTTCCGAAAAAATAATCATATAAAAGAACTAAAACAATATTTTATTTTGAAAAGTGTCCTAAATTTTTTGATAAAACGCCTAAAAACGTTCTATAAACCTATTGTAACACTTTATGTAAGACGCTTTTTGGTTTGGTCCTATAAACTTAATATTGTTGTTTAGTAAACAACTCTTTTAGACATTTAATTAAGATGTCTTGTGACCCAATTTTGTTGTAGTGGTAGAGTTAGTAGAACTAGAAAGTATGCCCTTACTTTAGGATGAACAAATAAAAATATTGGCAGTTATTTTGGGAAAGATACAGTACTATGATAGCACTACTATAAATTTGATAAATTTGATAACTACTATAAATTGCACAAGTTAGAAAAGATTTGCATACAAGTTATTGTAGTTACTAACTTACATTATATCTATCAAACAGGAGACAAGCTCGAGAAAAGAAGCATATCGGAAATATTTCCAAACTTTGGCGTAACATCGTAAGTTATAATATATACATACTATGAAATAAATCGAATTTGCATACATGATGAAAAAAAAATAATGTTTGGATGTTCAAACAATAAGCTCTTACCTAAAAATATTACAATAAGCTTATACTATCATTCTAGGTAGGGGTGTTCATTTTCGGATATCCAGAATTTCGGATATCCGAAAATTTCGGATAGTGAAAATTAATATCCGAATCCGAATCCGAAATTTTGGATATCCGAAATTCCGGATATCCGAAATTCCGGATTCGGATACCGGATAATCCGAAAAATCCGAAAATCCGAAATATTTGATAAAATGTCATTTTTAGCTAAAAAACAAAAAAAATACATCATTCTTCGTACATAATAATCGTCGACATGTTTCCAATCATCAATAAGCTAATACAATATCAAATACTTAGTTTACAAGTCTTAAATAATAATAATACGAAAGTCTAAAGTAACATAAGAACGTAAATTAAAAACAACTTCATCTTCCAAATTCCAATCTTGAAGCTTTCATTACTTGGCTAGTTAGAAATGTCGATACTTGTGTTGAGAGATGAAGTTCTATTTTTAAGAAAGTGAGATAAAAAAGTTAACATATATTTTTAATTTTTTAATTTTTTAAAATAATATATATAAAAATCGGATATTTCGGATATTTCGGATATCCGAAAATCCGAAAAGCTGCAAAAATCACTATCCGAATCCGAATCCGAATCTGAAAATCCGGATATCCGATTTTCGGATATCCGAATTTTCGGATATCCGAATTTTCGGATATCCGAATTTTCGGATATTTTCAGATCGGATGTTTTCGGGTATTCGGATGTCGGATCGGATTCGGATTTTTTTGAACACCCCTAATTCTAGGTGTCTCAACAAGTTTTTTGAATAATTTAAAGTAAAGTACTGTATTAGTTATTTTATGAATTCTTCTATAACATCTTTTTATAGGACAACATAAGAAAAACTGACATGATACTTTATTTTGAAAGTATATCAAAAACTTGTCAAGACACCTAAAAACATGTTGTATATATTATTATGACATTTTAAGATTGACATTTTATTGTTTGCTCTTACAGAAGTTAAGTCTTATAAAATAATCTAAAAATGATATTTATACATTCTAACGTTCTATAAACTTAATATCACTTTAGTGTATTAGTAAATATACCTTTGTTTGCTAACTTTTGCAGAGGTGCTCAATTAAATGAAGCATTACAGATGCAAATGGAAGTTCAAAGGCGATTAAGTGATCAATTTGAGGTAGGAAAGAAAACAATTGAATCACTTGATCTTTTTAGGATATCTATCTTATTGACTATTGTTAATGTAAAGTTTCATATTAGCTATTTATAAGACACCTTAACAAAATGTGCTATAAAAATATATTTTTTTTAAAAGTCGTGCTTAATTATATGACACATGTGTGGTTAGTTTTTTCCTATTTTTTATGTTTCCTTGTTTTGTATCTTAATTTCCAACAATTGACGGTTAATGTAATAGGTTCAGAAGAACCTCAAGCTAAAGATTGATGCCCAATCAAAATTTCTTGAGAAACTCACTGAAGATCACAAAACCCGACCACATATTGGCAAAATTAGTAAGATCGTGACATCTCCAACATCTCTACCATCTCTTTGCGATGTGTCTGAATCCACCATGAAAGATTTCGAATCCGATTCCGAAGCGGATACAAACGACACAAAATACAGACAAGATCTTCGGATAACAAAGAGAAGCAGGGTTGATCATGAAGATGATATTGCATGCACTCAGAGATTCAAACGTACTTCGCTTAATACTGAAAGTGTTCTCCTTCCAAAAGGAGGCAATTCGTTTCCTCCTCAAGACGATATCTATCCGTGGGGTTTAGCTTTTTGCCAATCGTCGTTGATTCCATCTTCATTTAATTCTTTTGGTTAGAGCATTGGTCGTTGGCTCCAAAGAATTTTGTGCATGTTGGATTCTTGGATTGTATTGTACTTTAAATAAACTATCTAATCATCTTGATAAATAAGCATGGAATTCAAGAAGTATTACGTATCCATAAATATTTGTTATGTTTTTTTGTATTGGGATCACAATATTTAATAAGGGATTTAGTTGATCTACCGCTTCAGATAGAGGAAAGAAATGCATACGTAAATTATACATTCTAGACCTCACTTTCGAGTGAGATATATATATATATATATATATATATATACACACACATACTTCTTTTTCTTTTACATAATCTTTAATAACCCATGTACTATTGATATTTGTGTTCTTTCGGATTGAGGCGTTTTTCTGTAAAACGATAACTCTTTATATGTGTTTCATCTAAGAAGAGCCATAGATTCATAATTGTGGGTTAACTAGGTGATAAGATGCATCGGATTAATTTTTTAAGTCGTAATTCATGTGAGTGTTTTTGAATATTTTTTTTGAACGGCATTTTAACTCACACACACGTTTCGGGGGTATCCGGATCCATATGGGCACTGACTAATCCTCGCGCCCATGAGCCGACCCGAAGGCCAGTCCAAGGACTCGCCCCTGAACCGACCCGAAGATCGGTCTGGATACCCCAGAAGAGGTCTATAAGGCATTTGGCCTTTTTTGTACCGAGCGGGGCTCAAACCCGCGCCAACCTATATTTCAATGCAAGCGCATGGATGTTACCTACCACTGCTGGGCTAGACATTCGTTGGTGGGTTTTTGAATATTAAAAGTGATTAACGGTCTAAAAACAAACTTCTCGTACTTTTTACTAAAAATGTTACTTTTCACATGATACCACACCCACGTATCCACAAGTTAAAAATCATTTTCTTTAATAATTAATGTGTAACAGCCATGATTTTTGGTGAGAGATTTTTGAAAGTCACCTTCCTTCAAAATCA
Source organism: Centaurea solstitialis (assembly GCA_030169165.1). Lineage (NCBI taxonomy): Eukaryota > Viridiplantae > Streptophyta > Magnoliopsida > Asterales > Asteraceae > Centaurea > Centaurea solstitialis. Next base: position 828,898 of record CM058045.1, read on the forward strand.
GAACGAATTACATACATTAACTTTGTTTAATTTCCATGAATATCATCAATCAATTTTTAGTGATAGATATTCGCTTATGCTTATTGTTTGTTGGTAATCCGTTTGTAATTAATGTTTATAGTTACCGATAGAATATTTACATTTTTTATAAATAAATATAAAAAGTATAAATTATATGTAGCAACCGATTACCAATGAAAATCTTAATCAAAAGTAAATCCATTACTATTTTCCCACAAATTTTTGGTTGATAAATTGGTTGGAGATTCTTAAGAAACTACTGAATGATTAATTTGGCGATAAAATCTGTGAATAATTGTGATACGATGTGTGGTATCGTAAGGCATTGTCTCCTAAAAGCTAAGAGGCTAATAACACGTCGAAAATAAGAGTTTTGATGATTCATAATTATGAAATACAAAACCTATATACTATGACCGTTGAAATTGCTCTCCTATCTTAATATTTTGTATTGTAATTTATCACTATAGTCAATTATTTCTATTATTATTCAGTTAATTATTTTATTAATTCATATTAATTTACTAATTTAGCACAATAGTATTGTGTGATGTGTCATATAAATCAATAATACAAGAATCACTTTCACTAAATCTTTTGCTAAATATTTTTTCCTTCTTTTTAATTAATTGATCAATCTTTAATTTCCTCCTATTTATATTTAAATACATATTATGAGCGATAAAAACGTGAGTGCAATAGGTGTGGAATAAAAAAACAGAATGAATAATGTGTTGACTTTTAACTACGAGTGATTAATTACTTCCTTTATCACAAATGGTGTCGGCAATTACATGCCTCGGTTCAAAATGAGTGTCTACTTCAAAAAGTTAATTCCTATTTTTCATCTTCATACTTAACTAAGGCTATGTTTGGCAAACGTAACTTATAAGCTAGCTGGTAGCTGATAAGCTAGCGGATAGCTGATAAGCTAGCTGTTGATTGATAAGCTTGCTAGTAGCTGATAAGCTAGCTGTTGAACAAATTATGTTTGGCAAAAACTAGCTTATGAGTATGTAAAATGACCAAAAAGGGTATATTTGAATTTAATAATTAATATTAATAAGGGTATAATTGGAAAAAGCTACAATAAGCTCCTCATAAGCTACTCAAAGTAGCGTTTCAAAAAGCTAGCTGATAAGCTAGCTTCCTGGTACATGTTTGGATGGAGTAACTTATAAGCTAGCTTATCAGCTAGCTTATAAGCTAGCTTATGCTTGCCAAACAAAGCCTAAAAGATGGAGAAATCCATTATTTAATTTATTATTAAGGTTGGAATTATCATTTAATTAATAAAAAAAATCAATTGTTACAATATCTAAAAATATGTATCTTTTTTTATTTTAGGTATTTATTTAGGAGGAACAACATACTACAAAATTGTCGATGATGTAGTATGGATAAAGCCTCGGTAAATATCTCCAAAAGATACTAACATGCTTCTATCAATAGAAGAACTTCGAAGAACAATCGTTTAAATTTTCTGAACAAATACATCAAACAAAGTGTCGAAAATTTTAGATTGCATACTGAAAAATTCAAGAACGTTGGCATAGACACCCTCTAGCCCATGCCTAAATCCACCTGTAATATATTACTTGTCCCCGAACTCTATGTTTCATATATCTCCATCAATCTTTTAGCCTATGATATATATATCATTTTATTGAAGAGAAAATCAAAATAAAAGATAAACTAGAGAACGTAATGATATGTCAGTTGTCAAGGGTTCATTAGCAGGAAAAGAAAAAACAAAGTTTGGGAACATATAAATCGTATTACGATATTTAGAAGCTCCCGTGCTTTAAGTCAACATAATACAGTTGAAATTAAGGTCCTATTACTTTTTTATATGGCATTATTTGTAAACTTTTCTTAATAAAAATATATACATTAACTTTTTCACCCACCTACGATTAAAAAACATAACTTGAAAGTTTCTCATAAATTAAAAAATGTCATGATTCATAGCATCTACACTATAAAAAGGATGATGGCATCCATATATTATCCACACAACTGAATTCCTCAAATAATACATATTAAATCTTTAAGAGATGGCTCTAATTGGCAAACTAGTTGGGCATGTTGAGATCAAATCAACTGGGATGTTTTCCATTCTCTATGGAGGCATTCACCAAATGATATAGCTCCCATTTGCCCTGATAAGCTTCAAAGTTGTGACCTCCTTGCTGGTCAAAGAGGTGTTCCTGGATCTACCTTTGTTGGAACTATACCCAAGGTATGTTATTATGATGCTCACACACCATAAAATTGGTCCATTAGAACACCATTTGATTTATGTGTAAATTTCATAAAACCAAGTAGCAATCCAAGTCCATTCTCTATAAACCATTTATTGACTATTTGCTTAAACAAAGAGAGTGACTTATAAATAAGTGCTCAACTTTTAGCTTTCTATTCCTAATGGCATAAGATTCCCACATTCAAGATTAATAAGACCATTTTTTTATGTCATATTAGGTCCCAATATTGTCGATAGAACCTGTTAGCTAGGTTACCAACTTCTTATTGAATATCATAACAGAGTACTTAATGAGATTTTAGGTTTATAAGATAAATCTATTTTGATGATGCACTTCTTGGACTGAGAAAAAAGGACTTATTAACGTTGCATGTTATAACTTATTAAAGCCCGTTTTGTATCATTATGCTCACTAAAAGGAAAGACAATTCCAAATTGCCAAGGATGTAATCTACGTAAAGTCTAGATAAACCTTTTCAAAAAAAAAGGAGGAAAGCTTTGATAAAAAATTATTGGAAGGAAAAATACTTCAAAGATGTATCTATTCCAATTAATGCAATAGTTAGTAACCATGTTGCAACCTAAAGACATTACAATAAGTTATTCGAAGATACATAGCTTTTATAATAATACGACCAAAAAAGTAAATCAATCATAATAATACTTTTATAAGTCATTTTTGAAAAGTAGCCCTATCAACTTTTTCATACATAGGATGATTTTCAAAATTGTTATATAAAAAGGTTAATGTTATGAATTATTTTGGTATCCTATTAAATTGTCTAACTTCATCGGTAAAACTTGTTAGGTCGTTTGTCTTCATCCTATCTTACAAACTTATATGTGGTCTCGTTACATATTCTATTAGCATACATATATATATATATATGTCCAAAAAGCCACATTTTGTTCATTGACTCTTTTTTAATTTTTTTTTTTCTCATGTAAAGATGGAAAAAAGAAGTTTTCAAAACAAATAATTGAAGCAGTGGACGAGACAAATCACCAAATAGTGTTCAAGCTGATTGGAGGGGAGCTCGTCGAGATATACAAGACCTTCACAATCACATTTCATGTCGAACCGAAGGGTCGCAAACAATTGGCCACTTGGACTTTTGACTTTGAGAAGCCAAATACAAATGTGCCCTATCCAACTGCTATGATGGACTATCTTTGTGAGATGCTAGCAGATATGGATGTTCACTTGAACGGAAAATAAATGGCCAAGTTCCATTAAGGCAAATGAATGATCTACTAGTATTTATATGTGTTTTTAGATGTCTTTAGGTAATCATAATAAAGAATAAATAAAAAGCAGCCAATCGAATGCTACATTCGTGCATGTATTTGTGGCTTGCATCTTTCCGTTATCATGCATTTTAATCTTTGGGTCGAATGTTATATTCGTGTAACAATTTCTTATATTTCCCATTGTTGTAAGTTTGATGTTTATATAAGAAGTGTGAAGTTCAACAAAGCTTGTCTAGCTCAGTGATATAGGTAACATCTAGAAGGGTTAGTGGATGGTATTCCTGACTACCGGGTTTGAAACCCCGTGGCAGCAAGTGATGTTACCCAGGTTCCGGTCCAGCCTTCGGACCGGTTTGAGACTGACGCGGATTAGTGGGGTGCCCGCCCGAATGGATCCCAGATACTACGAGAACATGTGTGTGAGTTTATTTGCCGTTCAAAAAAAAGTGTAAAGTTCAAATTTTTTTCAAATATTTCATATTTTGAAAGGCATTGTACGATTTCATGTTGTGAAGAAAATTATATTATTGTGCAAATATATATGAACTTATTACAATAAAACTAATTTATAGGAAAATTAAAATCTATAGGTTTTTAATATCAAAGTATAAAGTGTTATATCAAAAAGTGTTATGATAAGCTTATAAAACATTTTTAAGTTTTTAAAACCCAAGTGTCTTATTAAAAATGAGTTTATAAGACATTTTCTAAACTATAAAATAGTTAATATGACACTTATTTAAAAATGTTCTAAAAGAACTTAAAACACCTAAAAATGTCTTATAAACATACAATAACACTTTTAGATATGACGCCTTATAATTCGGTCCTATAATTTTAAGTCCTATAAAGTATATACTATTAAGATGTTTTAAACATTTTAAACTTCAAATGTCAATCTTTGTTGCTCTCAATCTTAGAAGAAAACTTCCGTGTTCTTAGTTCCTTACAAATAACTTCAGTATATCATTTTAAGTTCTCTATGTGAAATTTGTTATTTTTGTAATTCTTTTTTTTTTTTTTTTTGAATGGCAATTTAACTTACACACACGTTTCGGGGGTATCCGGATCCATACGGGCACCGACTAATCCCCCGCGTCCATGAGCCGACCCGAAGGCCAACCCATGGACTCGCCCCTAAACCGACCCGAAGACCGGTCAAGAGCTGGATACCGCAGAAGAGGTCTATAAGACCTTTGGCCTTTTTTGCATCAAGCGGGGCTCGAACCCGTGCCAACCTATCTTTCAACCGCTGGGCTAGACATTCATTGGTAATTCTTAATATTTATATCAATAAGAATTGATATTTAGAAAATATCCGAGTATTTGGTTCGTTATTCAATTTCTATGATTACTCGTTTATCGCCATCCATGTAAAATCAGAGCAGTTAGTTTAATATAATAAAGGGATTACTTCTTTAAAATGTATCCAACTATCCCCAATATACTATTGTGTGTATCAACCTAAAGAAAATTCCTTTTGTATATATCAAACTTTATTTTTGAGTCTATTATGTGTATTTTTGAGTATATTATGTGTATCTAACTAACCCCCAATATAGTATTGTGTGTATCAAAAATACACACAATAGACTAAAAAAATAAAGTTTGATATATATATAAAAGGAATTTTTTAGGTGGATACATACAATAGTATATTAGGGATAGTTGGATACATTTTAAAGAAGTAACCTTTATAATATACTAGATTATTATCTTTTGAAAGTCTCTTATTTTTCTCAAAGCAACTCCATCAAGCTTTCACAAGCACCTCATAAGTGATATGGCATATTGGCACATAGACAAAAAGACTTGGTAAGTCTTACTATTGCTATAAGATTATCTGTTACATATTATATATATAATAATAATGTTAATTTATTTTTTAATTAAATTATTTCTTAATAATAAAAATATTATATAAGTTCAATTATTAATTTATTTAAAGATTAGATATCAATATTTTTATTAAATTGTTTATATTATAATTACTCAATTATTATATCATAATTGATCAATTATTTACATTATTTATCTTATCAACAAATTATGGATACGGTATTGGCACGTGTGGCTTGGAAGAAATATCACACAAGATTACGTCACGATGATGCATCGTAATGGGTGTTTGTTTTGGTTTGCTCGGTTTTGGTGCTTGTGGTGGTATGTGTGGAGTGGTGTTTCTTTCTCGTTTGCTTGTGCTTCCTGTAGCCCGTGTAGGTTCTGGCTAATGGTGTTTATTTTTGCTCTTGCGTTGTTTTCTTTTGCCGTTTGGCACTAGACGCAGCTTTAGCCGTGCTTGTTTTTCTGTTTTTATAAATTGCCGAAATATTTCCCCTTTGAAAGAATAACAAATTATATATTATATTTTTATAATATTATAAATTACTTAAATATGTAAATATAAATTATAAAGTAATTGGTAGAGACTATTTTAGAAAAAATGACATAACCTTACATTGATATAAAAGTTGTTATAAGCTTGATATGACACTTTAAAATAATAAATAACGTTACATTAATGTAGATGGTCTCAATCTTCCTTCAATGTTTTAAAATATCCTATTTTTCTGATTAAAGAGTTTTTTTTAATTAATCTCAGAACTTTTATTTCTATAAAATTATCCCATTCTTCTAATTAAAGAGTCTTTTTTCTAATTTTATTTAAAAAAAAAACCTAATTATTTAAACGAGCGATTTTTTCCACCTAGCGGAATAATATTTATTTATTTAATATTCCTCCTACCCCATTACTTCCTTTAAATATTCTTTTTAATTGTTTCACAAACGTATCCAACCCACAAATTCCTTTCCCCCTTTCGAACCTATTTTTTTCTCTCGTCTTCTCTCAAACCCTTCCGCCGATCAAATCATTGGTCGCCCTCAAACTCGTAGCACCCGCTTACTAGCCGTTTTCAAACGCTGAGTGGTCGTTTACTAAACGTTTATCTAGGTAAGCACTTACCTAGTTATGTTACTCTAACCGTTGAATATGCGAAGGACTGATAATGATCTTTATTTTGGTAGGGCGACGACTATAACTTGGTTAGCGCTTAGTAGGGATGGTAATTTGCTTCTACCCGGCAAGGGATCCGATTCACTTGGACGGGGCCAGGGCCAGGGCCGGGGGATATACTCCACGTCCACGTCCAGTACCATATATATATATATATATATATATAAGGGTGGGTTCAAATGGGAACCACTTTTTGGTTGTGAACGTGAAGACCGCTAAGCCGCGGCTGATCCGCCTGGGTCTGAGTGTGACCAAGCCTTTTGCATATGCATAACGTTTTATTCAGTATCGTTATGCAATATGCATAAGGCTTGGTCGAAGAAATTTCAGATTGCCAGTGGCGCGCTCTGGTCTGTTCTCACGTTCACAACCAAAAAGTGGTTCACATTTGAACTTTTCTATCTCTATTTTTAAATATATTACATATAAGTTATTAGTTAATACTTATCAAGGATTATATACATGTACATTTTATTTGTTTGCAAAAGCTACGTCTATTCTTTGTTGTTTTATTATATATGCAAAAGATAACAAAACGGGGTAGTTAGGGGTCGAGTAACTGGGTACAAAACGTGTTAGTGATTGGGTAACCGGGTACAAAATGGGTAATGGGGTGTTCACCGGGACGGGGGGTTTGATCCCCATACCCGTCGAGGCCGGGGACTTCCATTCCAAACCGGCCGGCGCCGGGTAAGGGGGTACATGCCCCAAACCCGCCCCATTACCATCTCTAGCCACTTAACGGGTGAATTATCGCATACGATGTCATTTTAATGGACTAAATTTTTAAGTGATGGTGTTGAATATTACCGGTAAGCGCTTGCCGGTAAAGGAGGCGTTTACTAAGTGTCTACCTATTGATTGAGGTTGAGGATGGCGATGAGTGAAAATCTTACCCGGTAAAAGACAACACAAGGAGCCAAGGACCGAGACTCTTACCACGAGAAGTGTTGGACATGACTTAAACCTGACAAACGTTTATTGTTTGGGTAAAAAAATCACACCCTCGTCCGTCACTAGTCCCCTGTCTCAAGACCAACCTCACCTTCGGTTACGGTTAACTAAGACAACTCAAGAAGTAACAGCCTTATTTATTATTCATTAAATCAACGACTCTACGACAATAAATACTCTCAAAGAATTCTAACAACTATTATCCACGCCGTGCCTCCACGACATCAGTTTTTATCCACAAGTTACATGTGTTCTTACGATATGTAATTGTAATCACCGTAATTAAGGATGACGTCCAAAGTACATTGACGACTTCCGGTGTCTTCCGCTGTTTTTAACCTAGACGGGGTTTTCAGCGTCACCAAAATCTCTTGTCTCTTCTACACGTTTTCTTCCTTTTTTCGCTAATTATTTTGAATATTCAGTCTATAGTTGATAAGGTCCAAACCCCAACCTTAAATTGTTTTTTATGCAATTTTCGGCAAAAACAGTTTTGTCGTAAATTATCCGGGTGCAATTTTTGGCATTAACACTTATTAGGTTTAAAATGCTTACCAACAATTTGTTTTTAAGACCAATGATGTTGTTTGGTACACATCCCCTAATTGTGTGAGTAAATAGCCCCTTAGTCACCTAATACCATCCACATCTGCAGGCTCCCTTGCCAATCTTGCCAATCTTGCCAATCACCACATCAGCGTCACATCAGCTTTTCACTATCTTATCCAAACCAACCCAATCTTTACCAATTCATCCACATTGGTAGACTCCCTTGCCAATCTAAATAATTAATAAAAAAAGAGAAAAAAAGACGAGATAGAAAGAAGAGAGAGATAGAGAGAAAGGAGAGAGAGGGTAGGGCGGGGTGGGCTAAGGCGTCGGCAAGCACACACCGATCACCCCCTTGTCGATCGGCCTTGGCTGTGTTGCCGATGGTACCGATCGGCAAAACACCCATAGCGATGGCATAACGATCTCCGCTGTGGATGGTCTAAGCCTATCGGCCTACCCAATACACTTACTTATCTCTCCCTGATTGATCTACTCATTACCATTCTCACTCAGGTCCCTATCAAATCTTTGTTCAGCTATTCACCAACCGAATGGTATCCGACCAATTTCTAAGTGAAGTAAGTTTTGGATCTTAATTTTTAGAGCATCTCTAATGCAAGGTTCTTATAAGCTAAAAGTGAAGTAGCTTACAAGAGGTGGCATCATGAAGTGTATAAAGTAAGGTACCATCATAGGAGATGCTCTTATGGTCTTGATCTAAGAATGTAAGTATAGGCATTTGATGAGACATAGGCCGATAGAACGATGATGTCAACAACTGTTTTTGTGCCTTCCGTATGATTTGCGGTGGCTGTGTGATCGAAGCCATATATGCGACGTTTGAGGGGGAGCATCTGGTGCACTAGTCGAGGGAGCAGTCGGCCACCCGTGGCCCGCCCCAAAAAAATGGTAACTGAGTTTATAAGTTGTAATTTCCTTATAACTCTTCATTTGTTCACTGTCTTTATTTTCTCAATGTTGGTGTAATCATCAAATATAGGAGATTCTCATGTCTCTAATTGATTTGTGGAGACTCTAACTAAGAAAAGTATATATAACTGTTTTTACATACTTTTTTAGTATTGTAACTTTTAGTCCGACCTGCTTTGCGAGCCGACTAACCCCATGGCGACTACTCGCTTGCAAATAGACCAAAGTCATCGCAAGTGAACCTCCGTGGCCACAAGAGGGAAGTTTGTTGTTCCTAGGGTTCGAACTTGGGACCTCCAGGTATTTTCACCCTTGGAGACCAAACCTTTACCACTAGGCCAATGGTTCTTAGAAGAAAACTTTATGTTCTCAGAGACGGGCATGGTGCAGGAATTAGAAGGTGTAATTTCTCGCAACCCTCTATTATATGCCCTGGAGCCAAAACGTCATTTATTTACAAAGAGAAAAACGTTTCAACCTTAGCTTCTCAAACCAACAAAGGAAAAACCAAAGTTCGGAGCTCCTAGTGCAATGTCTTCAGTTGTGGAAGAAGCCGACTCTTCTTGTGCACATCGGTGAAGGGTTACCATACTGGGATTCCGAGGAGTTGAACCAAGAAGAAGTAGCCTGGTTGAACATCTTGAGGGTGGATGAGCAGCAGCCTTTTAATATCACATGCCTATGAATTTTACAGTAATCAGTAAAGTGTTCTTTGAAAAACAACAATGGTTTTGTTTAATTCTATCAATCTTTTTATGTTGGAAGAGTCTTTTTTATGGTTACCACCCACTATATATCAAATGTAGTCCCATTTTTGAACTAATTATACATTTTTGGTCATTGTGGTTGCAATTATCCCTCATACTAACTTATGTTCAAAAGGTCTATTTATACTAGGAGTATTTGGTCTTTTCTGTATTCCATTTAAATGAGATCCCACCTCTTACACCCCTTTGGATGACTCTGATAGCTCAACAAAAGGATTCATCCAACAAAAAAAGAATGATAAAATTAAACAAGACCATTGTTGTTCTTCAAGAATATACTCTACTAATTACTGCAAAATTCATAGACATGCGATATTAAGCGGTTGTTGCTCATTTACCCTCAATGCGTTCATCCACGCTACCTCTTCTAGGTTCAGCTCCTCAAAATCCCAGTTTGGTAAAACCCTTCATGCACCGATTTCTGCAAGAGTCGAGGCTTTTTCCACAATTGAAGATATTGTAGTAGGAACTTTGATATCGGTTTTACCATTGTTGGTCTCAGAAGCTAGCGGTTGAAGCGTTTTTCTTTTTGGAGTGTTGTGGGAAATTACGCCTACTGATTTCAGCGGTGGTGTTCTCGATGTTGTTGGAATCTCCCTTTGAAGCTTCAGCCATGGCTTTAGTTTCAAGTATTTTGATTTTGTAAGCTCTAGAGGCTTCTTTACCAATATTATGATCACCATTTCATTATTTGTGATCAAGTAATGCTTCTGATTACTTTTCCTATCTCAATGTAAATGACAGGTTTTTATTCTACCATGATTTCGTATAAACTGTTTTGTTATGCAAAATGAATTATGAAGTGAAGATTTTGTTTCTTTTTGTTCACATAAACCGTTATATGCATCGATATTCGCTGCAAAAATTTGATGAAATCAAGTAAATATATTAAGAGAACCGATATGAGTATCTAATGAATGGACTAAACTGAACGGTTAGACACGAAGGAGTTAGCCATTGATTCTCGTTGACTTGGTGTCTTAATTTTTTTTCTTCTATTGCCATTTCTTCAAATTGAAGTTGCATAGATATTGGTCCAATATTGACATCATTTGGGTGGCAACTTAGATTAGATAGGCATATCATCTAACCTAACTTCAAGCAAGAATAAAGGTACAAAGCTATTTGTTTATGAAGTTTTATTTTGTGGTTTTATCTTTATTTTTATTTAGTTGCTTTTTTGTTTATCCGTTGGAATAATATTGTCCTCTAAATCAGCGCCTGCGTGGCTGCGGCAGCAGCTGCGTGGTATCGGTTGCATGGCAGTAGTAGTAGCATTTAGAAGTAGCCTTTTGATGTGCAACTAGGCGGTAATCGTGCAAATTTCTAAGGAAAACATGTGTCATCCCAGAAGTTTCGTATGCGGTTTCAAGGGATCAAGCGGCTCGTGGCGATGGTTGCTGTAATTCGAAGATCGGGCCATTGGTTTATCTCTCGCAAACCCATCTGGATCTTGGTTGGGTCTAATAAATTTTTTTGTTGTTTAACGGTTTGTTTTTAGTCTCATAACCGTGCTTTAACCTTTCTTGTTCTTGGTAACTCTCGGTTGTTTCTTATGACTTTTTTAGGTAATAAAATTGTCTTGCCATTTAAAAAAAGTCTCAATCATTGATTCCTAGTCTTTTCCCTTATGAAGTAAGTTTTTCGGTCCTTTTCATGCTTAACTAAATAAGATAAATGATATTGATAATTGTTTAACCATAAACCTATAGTAAATAGCCATTAAAGATAATTTCTATGACTATAATAACAAAAATGAAAATATTTAATCAACCTCATGGACTAAAAGCGTGGATTACTCTTGCAACAAAATAACTAAAACTAATATTTAATTTTCATGATCTCACGAGATGGCAATTTACAGCAGCTTTAGTGTAAGAAAAGGCGCACTAAAAACAACAAAACTCTAACCGTTTGGTTATGGTTACCGTTAGGAAAATAAGTCAAAATAGTGGACCCCATCTAATATTTTATTCCAACTTTTGTTGTCATCTTTCTAAAGAAAACATATTATGAAATTTTAATAAATATGTTGATGGAAAAATTCTGAAAATTTTAATGAACTTCTGGTTTAACTAATTAAATGTTTAAACTATTTTATTTTAATATTCATTATTTAAGTTTTTTAATTGTGAATAAGCAAGTCATTGAACATTTTAATAAACAATATCAAACTTTTAAAGCTTGAATAATTGTAATCGGTTAAGAATGTGTTAAGATAAAAAGGAAAAGAAAAAAAACTTAGGCCTTTTGTTTTTTTTTTAAATAAAATATCTTATCAATCTTTTATGTCTTATTGTCATCTTATTTGATAAGACATAAATCAATTCTTATTTGCTTCTTACTATTCTCAATGGATTAATCTTAATAGATATTTTATCTCAACTGATCACTACTACATGATGTTTGATACAACCCTCCATATATAACCCAATTAAGGAATAAAACCGGGTTGTATTGGTCTTCTAGTCTCAGTCTTTGAGACTCATTCTGTACTTTTCCTAGGTTTTTAATAAATGTTGGCTGCTTTTGGTAAGGGATGATGGCCATGCCGAAGCTCCCTTCCTGAGTGGTTCTTTGTGCCGTTCAAAAAAAAAATCCTACCTAGTTGCTTTGAGGAAACTAGGTTTCATATTTTATTTTATTTTTCCCATGGTAATCCTATCTGGTTCCTTTAGGAAATCGGGTTCCATCTTTTATTTTATTCCTCTTTCTTTTGGCAATCCTACCCGTTTCCTTTGAGGAAACCGAGTTCTATTTTTTATTTGATTTTTCCCCAATAGGATATATGCACAGCCCAAATTCCACCTAAAACCCTTGGAGATTTCAATTTATACGCCAAAATCAATATGTACGCCCAAATTGAAGAACTGTCAAGCAAATCTTCGATGATTAGGTGTTGCCTCCTCTCCAATCATCTAGAACTATCAGGTACCGAAGCTTGAAATTATTTCTTCGATTACCTAAATTAACTATAATGAGTTTTCTAGGGTTCTTTTTAACTAATTACAATGAACAAGTTAGGGGGAAATTAACTGAGAAGTTCTTGAATTGCTTCACCTTGTATCCAGGTAAATCCTTAATTTCCCTTTCCATTTTGGTGGATATTGTCGATGGCTGGTTGATTAGCTGCATTGTGAATCAAAGTTTTTGTTAATGCCCATAACCTGTTTGATAATATGTTCAAAGTAAGAAGGTTTCCTTGCTCTACTTGTCCAAACTTCTTTTAGATAGTCCCACACATAACAGATGCTATTCAGGATTGGATTGAGTCGGCTTTTGCTATTTCTATGGATGGCAAAGTCGGTCTAACAGATGTGTGTGTGATAGAATTAGGAGGGACAGTTGGTAATACTTATTTGATTTATGAAACCTTATTTCTTCTGCATTCTTCTTATATTTCGGTGATTATATAATGCCTTTGTAATCCTTCTTAGGTGGCATAGAGTCTATGCCCTTCATAGAGGCTTTGTAGCAACTATTTTTCTCTACAGGTAAGTTTACGATTCCCATTCATTATATGTCCATAGATTCATTTATTAGGTCGATCTATGCCTAGCCTTGTATGTTTTTATCAATGCATACAACCCTATGTGATTGTTGAAGAGCAATTATCTGCCAATGCCACATTTAACTCCAACTTAAACTTAAAGTTTTATGCTTGCCAATTGCCATAGAGTGATACAACTTCAACTAAAATTATGTATTTTTGTATATGTAGATATATCATGTATCTTCTTATTTTGTATCTATTTATTTCTACTTCGTATAATTTTGGTTAGAATCTTATGCCCTAGTGGGATTAACCCATATGTGCATGTATGTTGTACTTTCACTTTGTAAATGTAAGATTAGTTTTGAGATATTCTGAACGAACATGGTATGGACTCAAACAAGTTCTCGAGCTTGGTATTGCTACTAATATCATTCATTTGGAGAATTGGAGGAAATGTTTTCTAGAGGGAATAGTCTCTCCTTTGAGTTGATGATTGGTATCACTCTTTTAGGAAAGCTATGTGGACCAAAAGGTATGTTATAATTTCTCAAGGAGGAAATTATTCACCCATGGATGGATAAAACACATCATGCCGCCGCCAGTAGGATATCCCATCCAACATGCCGATAGTACCACTCTACTATTACTAAGTGAAGACACTCAAATGGTCAAGTAATTGATGGGTTCAAGCTCTATAGGATATGTGGTTTGGAGGAAAAAATGAAATATCTTCATTAAAAAGGGCGAATCCGTCTAGGGAGGAATTGTTTGTGTGAAATATGTGGAAAACCCGTTGAATAGGGTTGCGTGTATTGTATACAATAAATAGACAAATAAGATACAAAGAGGCCCCTATACTATACAAATATTTAACACACCCCCGTAGTTTGATCAGGGGGAACACGAATGTTCAAACTATCTCTAAAATCAAGAAACAAACTAGAGGGTAGACCCTTTGTAAAGATATCTGCATACTGATAAGCGGATGGAACATGGAAAACACGCACATGACCAATCGCAACACGCTCCCTAACAAAATGTAAATCTATTTCCACATGTTTGGTTCTCTGGTGCTGAACAGGGTTAGATGCTAGATACATGGCACTGACATTATCGCAGAAGACAACAGTGGCACGAGAGAGAGGACAACACAACTCGAGAAGGAGATTTCGCAACCAAGCAGTTTCAGCAACTACATTGGCTATCCCCCGGTACTCGGCCTCGGCACTAGAGCGAGAAACAACATGCTGTCGTTTGGAGGACCAAGATACGAGATTGTCACCCAGATAGACACAAAACCCTGAGGTGGACCGACGTGTAGTAGGACAGCCGGCCCAGTCGGCATCCGAATAGGCAACCAAGCGATCAACAGCTGACGCCTTAATATGAAGACCATGAGATAAAGTACCCTTTAAATACCGTAAGATGCGTTTAAGCGCATTGAGATGCGGAAGACGCGGGTCATGCATAAAGAGACAGACCTGTTGGACGGCATAGGCAATATCAGGACGAGTAAAGGTCAGATACTGCAGGGCACCAGCAAGGCTTCGATATAAGGTGGGATCCGGAACAGGCTCACCATCAACAGCAAGCTTTGTTCGGGTATCAGCTGGTGTGCTACATGGATTGCACGAGACCATATCAGCTTGTGCTAGGATCTCCTGAGCAAAGGCAGATTGAGAAAGAAAGAGTCCGGACTTGCTACGAGATGCAGCTATTCCTAAGAAGAAGGATAACGGACCCAAATCAGACATGGGAAACTCAGAGGATAACTTAGAGATAACCATGGAAATAAGAGTAGGAGAGGAGGCAGTAAGAATAATGTCATCGACATAAAGAAGGAGGTAGATAGTATCAGAGCCGCGATGATACGTGAAAAGAGAGGTGTCAGTCTTACTGCTAAGAAAACCTAAAGAGGAGAGATAGACAGCAAAACGATGATACCACGCACGGGGCGCCTGCTTAAGGCCATAAAGAGCCTTGCGTAGGCGACAGACATGATCGGGAAAGGAATTGTTTACATAGCCAGGGGGCTGACGCATGTATACAGTCTCAGTGAGATCACCATGGAGAAAGGCATTCTTAACATCAAGCTGATGAATGGGCCAGTTGCGGGAGATGGAGATGCTAAGAACCGTGCGAATAGTGGCAGGTTTGACAACGGGACTGAAAGTGTCATCAAAGTCCAGGCCTGGTTGCTGAGAGAAACCCTGAGCAACAAGACGGGCTTTGTAACGCTCAAGACGTCCATTGCTGTCAAACTTATGGCGAAACAGCCAACGATTGCCAACAATGTTAGCATCAGAGGGTTTAGGAACAAGATCCCACGTGTAGTTAGAAAGAATGGCCGCCATTTCAGCATCCATGGCGGCCCGCCAATGAGGGTCACACATGGCCTGAGCAGTAGACCGAGGAATGGGAGAGATGTCACTAGTGACCGAAAGGTTGAAGATCTGTTTTGGCTTAAGAGAGCTTGTGCGCGAGCGAGTGGTCATCGGATGACCGGAGGTAGTAGCCGGAGCAGGAGGCTGAGAAGGCTCAGTAGAAGAAGCGGAAGGAGAAGAGGACTCAGCAGGTGGGGGCTGAGAAGAGGAAGCCGAAGGATCAGCTGCCGGCGGAGGGGAGGAAGTATCGACCATAGGAGAAAGGGAAGGGAGCGAATCATCAACATCAAAGGCGTCGTAGTCCTCAGAGGAGGGACGGGGTTGGAAGTCAGGAAACGGAAAATGGGTTTCATCAAAGTTGACATGACGGGAGATGATGACCTTTTGCGTGATGAGGTCTAAGCAACGATACCCACGATGATCCGTGCTGGGACCGAGGTAGACACAGGCAGAGGATCGAGGAGCAAGCTTGTGAGCACTAGTGGGCGAAGTGTTGGGATAACACAAGCACCCAAATACTCGCAAATGAGAATAGGTAGGAAAGAAACCAAACAACACCTCAAATGGGGTCTTGTACTGAATGGTGGTGGACGGAAGCAGGTTGAAGGTGTGAACAGCAGAAAGGAGGGCCTCAACCCAGAATTTAGGCGGGAGAGAGGCTTGGATGAGAGACGTGCGTAAGGTGTTATTAATAGTGCGGATGGTGCGCTCAGCTTTGCCATTTTGTTGAGACGTATAGGGACAAGAAAAACGTATTTTGATGCCATGAGTTTTGAAACAATCCAAAAAGGGTTGATTGTTAAACTCACGACCGTTGTCACATTGAAAAAGCTGAATGTCCGTTTTAAATTGATTTAGAACATAGGCGCGAAAGGTTTTAAAGACAGAAAACACCTCTGATTTTGCACGTAAAGGAAAGACCCATAAGAAATGAGAATAATCATCCAAAAACAAAACATAATATTTAAACCCACTCAAGCTAGTAACAGGAGAAGTCCATAGATCAGAATGAATAAGTTCAAACACACGAGAAGTTTTTGTAGCTGATAAAGAAAAAGGTAAACGACAATGTTTTCCTAACTGACAAGCATGGCATAAAGAAGAGTTTTGACTAGAGCAAGCAATAAACTTGCGAGACAAAAGAAACTGAAAAACAGCAGCACCCGGATGACCTAGCCGTCGATGCCAGACGTCAAAAGAGACAGCAACGTTGGCCGAAGCAACTGCAGACTGAGGAGAGGGAGGAAGAACAGGATAAAGATCATGGTGATCACTGTCGCAACGCTGAAGAAACGAAGCTGTGTTAAGATCCTTCACAGTAAAACCAAATGGATCAAACTCAACAGATACAGAATTATCAATGGTAAAACGACGGACAGAGATAAGGTTCTTGATGAGTTTATCAGACACTAAAACATTTTTCAGCATAAGAGGCCAAGGAGAAAAAGGTAATTTACATTGACCAATATATCTAGCAGGAACCACAGCACCATTACCAACCTGAATGAAACTAGAATTACAAGGAGTTAGAGAGTGCATTGTACCTTGATTGAAAGTCATATGCCTGGATGCACCGGTGTCCATGTAAAAGTTGTTGTCCTGCGGTGGCTGAACAGACATAGCCTGAAAAACAGAAGAGAGGTCAGTGTACTGTGGCTGACTGTACTGGGAAGCATGGCCGCCAAAGGAAGGCTGAGGGGGCGGTGGGACTGGCATGGATGGTTGTACATGCTGCGCAAACTGAGTAGAAACCGGCACTGGAGTTGGGGCCTGAGGTATCCCGTAGTAGTAGGGATGCGAGTTCACCGGCGTTTGGTGGAATGGAGGAGCTGGGAGCTGCGGAGGCACACTGTACATCGCAGGGGACGGTTGAGGAAGACCTGTCCCAAAGGGTTGCACAGGAGTCGCACCAAGGAGGCCTGGCTGAGCAGACGGAACATGGCCAGTGGTAGGAGAGGACCCGAAGTACGCCTGAGAGCGTCCCTGATTACCTGCAAAAGAGTGAGAGCTTGCGGAGACATTAGTATTACCCCCCCCCCCCTTAGAAGCAACACGCCCATTATTTCGACCCTTGTTAAATTTATTTTTCGATTTCCCATTTGGGGCAGATTGGGCAGAAGAGTATAAGGCAGCGGAAGAAGTGAGAGGGGTATCTATGTGGGGTTCAACAGACTCTTCACGAGACTCATGAAGAAGAAGCATGTTTTTGGCTTCAAGAAAGGAGGGGAAGGGTTTGGTGTTAGTGATGACATCGACAATGCTATGATAGGAGGGTGGTAACTGGCGTAGAATTTGCATAACTAATTCCACCTCATCTATTTTGGAGTCACAATCAGCAAGAGCATCGGCCAAATTCTTTAGATTATGGCAAAAATCAGTAATGGACAAGGTGCCTTTTTTGTGTTACGAAATTGCTCTTGAAGTTGGAGCATTCGAGACATTTTGTTGTTCAGAAAAAATTCATCCAGTTTATCCCAGAGATCTTTAGCAGTGCAGTTATCACTAGAGATGATTTGCAATAAGTTTGCATCACAAGTAGAGTAAAACCAAGATTTGATGCGGGAGTCAATTGCCTCCCAGTCCTCATCATCATCACCAGCAGGTTTGGATTTGCCAGTGATGTGACCATGGACTTTTGCACCCTTACACATGTCCAAAAAAATGCGACGCCAGAGTTTGTATTTGGACCCATCAGTGGAAAGCTTAAAACTGAACTGAGAGTATACGTTTGTTAGGGCAAACACAAGTTGGCTGGCGGTAGGGGGAGTGAGGGTGTTGGAGGGCGATGAGGTAGTCATTGCAACAAATAGGAAAGCAAAAAAATAAAGTAACAAGAGTACGAAAAATAACAAGCAAATCGCTTAACCGTGGGTAGAGGGAAAGTAATGTACCACAAACCCTAAGCAGAGCAGGCTGACACAGGAGTGTCAATACAGGTGGCTGGACAGAAGTAGCTCACGGTGGGACAGTGGCTCGCGGCGCGAAGAAACTCGGTTGCGGCGCGAGGGTGGCTGGACAGTGGTTCGCGGCGCGAAGAATCTCGGTCGCTGCGCGAAACTCGACAAGCAGTTTTTTTGTTTTTGTTTTTTTTTTTTTTTTTTTTTTGTTTTTGTTTTTTTTTTTTAATATATATATATATATATAAAAGCCAAGAAAGGAAGTGAGGACGGCTGGCTTTTCTTCAACAAACGGACAGGAGCAAAACCCTAGAGAGAGCGCCGGCGATGTGTACGTCCGACGCCGATAGGGCAGATGAAGACTCCGGCGAGAAAACCGACACCGGTAGTTGAACAGAGAGTCCACAGATCGTGGAGGATCAGGCAGAAGGCAAGAGCTCCGTCGCCGGCGAGTTCGTGGAGGAGATGGCGCAGGCGCGGCGATACTCGATGGAGATAGCGGCGGCGCGGTGATACAGCGACGAGAGGAGGGTGGACAGAAGAGATCCGGCGCCGGCGAGTTTGTGGAGGAGATAACGCCGCGCAGCAGGAAGACGGCGGCGGCACAGCAGTTACGCGGCGACGAGATGGAGGCAAGCGGCGGTTACGCAGACGCGGCGGTTAGGGTTTCAGTCGGTCGGCGATTAGGGTTACGCGGCGGTTACGCGATGGAGATGCGATGGACGCCGGTATGTGTCACCGGGGAACAGAAGGAGGGCCGGTGGATGGCCGACAGCAGCGGCTGCTGGTGGTAAGGAAAAGAAAATTTAGGGTTTTCGTAGGGTTTCTTAGGTGGCTCTATACCATGTGAAATATGTGGAAAACCCGTTGAATAGGGTTGCGTGTATTGTATACAATAAATAGACAAATAAGATACAAAGAGGCCCCTATACTATACAAATATTTAACAGTTTGTGCAAATTCTATGGCAATTTGATGAGTTTTAGGGAGAAAATGGTTAAAAAGGGTTACATACTTACATGTATTTTTAAATGGCTAAAATAATTAATTTTTCAATTTATAATATGTATAAGAAATCAATTTAAAGTTCTTATAATTGACATATTATATAATTTTCAATTTTTTTATTAATTAACTTGTTATATTATTAAAAGTTAGTTTTAATTATATTATAAAAAATTGTATTTGACTAATTTTTACAAATATATTTAGTAACCACATTAAAATGTGTTTAATAGTTTGCTAATTACATAAAATATGGATTCGTTTCGTAAACTATACTTCTTTGGTAGTAAATTTTCAAACTATAATATATTTTGATGTAATTAATACATAGTAATTCTAATCTATAGTTTCAGAAGATTCGTTCACATAAATGAATTTGACAAAAACTTAAAGATTACATAAAGAATCCACAAAGATATCCACATTATTTTATTAAATATATTTATATAAAGAAGATTAATTAGTTAATTGCTTAGAAAATAGATGAACAAAAAGGACTGATAAGAGGGTGATCCCCTTTCAGAGGCGTAGGAGAAGGATCGCTTTTTGAATGCTCATTTAATTTTTCAGAAAAGAAAATATAAATAAAAGAGTTAATTACATATTTGGTCCCTGTGGTTTACACGAAATTACGATGGAGGTCCCTGAACCCTAATTTTCATGCCTACAGTCCCTGTGGTTTGTATTTCGTTACGACCATGGTCCCTTGCCCTAACGGCCGTTAAAAAACTCCGTTAAAGCAAGGGTATTTTCGTCTTTTAATAATTTATTTGTTTTTTATATACATTTTCCATTTTTTTTAAACTAACACCACCATTATACATCCACCACCACCACTTTCTTCATCATATTACCACCAACCCCCACCACCACCACCATCTTCATCCTAATACCACCACCACAACCACCACCACAACCACCACCACCACCACCACCATCTTCATCCTAATACACCACCAACACCCACAACAACCACCATCTTCATCCTAATACCACCACCACCACCACCACCACCAACACCCACAACCACCACTATCTTCATCCTAATACCACCACCATCTTCACCCACAACCACCACAAATACCACCATTATACCCACAACCACCACTATCTTCACCCACAACCACCATAAACACCATCCACAACCACCACCAATACCACCATTATACCCACAACCACCAATATCTTCACCCACAACCACCACCAACAACACCCAAAACCAACACCACCAATTGTCGCCTCCCACCTCCATCAGCACCACTGCCCCGACCTTCAGATCTACCACCAACCGTCGCCTCCCACCTCCATCAGCACCATCACCCCGACCTTCAGATCTGCCACCAACTGTCGCCTCCCACCTCCATCAGCACCACCGCCCCCACTTTCAGATCTGATAGTCGTAGTTCAGCCTTTCTGCAGCGACGATGGCGGACGCGTTCGGCAGCAACGGCGGCGGTGGCGTTCCGCAGCGACGCGACGGTGGCGTTCTACAGCGAGGCGGCGGCGTTCTGCAGCGAAGGGTGAAGGTGGCTGTGGCCCTCTGCGACGGCGGAGGCGGCCCTCTGCGACGGCGACGGCGACCCTCTGCGACGGTGACCCTCTGCGACGGCGACGGCGACCCTCTGCAGCGGTGGTGAAGGTGGCTGTGGAGGCTGCTGCAATTTTCTAGGGTTTGGGGTGGGTTTGGGGTTGGGGAAGAGGGGAAGGGGAAGGGGAAAGGAGAAAGGGGAAAGGGGAAAGTGTTAGGTTTATATTAGGGGTAGTTTAGTCTTTTAGCCTTTTTTTAACAGCTAATTTTAACAGAAGTTAGGGCAAGGGACCATGGTCGTAACGAAATACAAACCACAGGGACCGTAGGCATGAAAATTAGGGTTCAGGAACCTCCATCGTAATTTCGTGTAAACCACAGGGACCAAATATGTAATTAACTCTAAATAAAATAATAATAATATGACTTTATACAATTTCAATTCCCAGTGATTACTCCACATGGACACTTCACTCCACTTCAAAAGGACCCGAATTTTAGAACAGAATTATTTTGCTGAGTTTTTCTATTATTATAAAGCATTGATGTATTATTTCTATTATTCTTTTTCATATTTTAGTAATAAGATAATAGAATATTAGGTATTAATTATTGTAATACTATTATTTATATTTTGTATAAGCATTATAGTTATTAGGAGGGACAATTCTTAACACCATACGAACTCGATACGAAAATAAACGGTTAGGTATAGAAACGAAATCAGTGGATCATATTTCCTTCGAGTGCCAAATGGCACGGGACGTTTGGAAGGAATTTGGTCATTGGTTGAGCTTAGACATTCATGTGCTTAACTTAAAATCGAACTAGTTAGATTGCTTATCCTCATTTGGGTTGAAGAAATTGGAGTTATCATGTCTTGTAGCGGTTATTCTTACTGCTCTTTGGTGCATTTGGCCTCATAAGAATGGAACGTTGTTATAGACTTCCAAAGCCTAGAAAGGCGGATCCGTGGGATAGTATTGTGACCATGTCGCATGCTTTGGTCACTAGCAGGAGCGTCTTAAATTTTAAAGTAAATTAGGTAGGGTGGTTGCTAAATCCACTTCTCATCATCTCTATTATGTAACTCTTTTTCTAATATCTTGATAGTTTTAAATAAATTTTCGTTGTTAAGAAAAAAGGAATTAGATTTAGGGCTTTAGCTTTAATTTGTTGGGTCCTATTAATAATTTTTGCTTTAATTTTTTATAACCTATACTTCATGATTTAATATATAGGTAATTGTTGGTGTGTTTGTGGGATCCCCTACCTTTATCTTTATGTTGTGCGTTCGTCATTACAAATATGATAGGTTGCAAACTAAACCACTTATAGGTTTGATTATATAAAAATAAGATTTAAAATATAACAAGATTATGACTTGATACCTAGAGTTGTATACCAACTTATTAATAAAAATAGAAATAAAAATTATACAATTTTTGTCAACGATTGTTTATATCAAGTTTTATAATAGACTGTTAAGTAGGATGCAGATGAGTACGTTTACATCTATTAAAATAATAAAATGAAATTTTCTATTCAAATGTTTTATTAAAGCATATGAAAATGAACTTTAATTTTAAGGACACTTTTTGTCACATTCATAAAATTTTATCACAACAAAAGCTTATTTAACGTAGTGATAGAGATAAGATTTTGGAGGTCCACGGCAGTAGATAGTATCTTTAATTACTCGGGTTCAAGACCCCGCATCAGCAAGTAAGTTACCCAATTTTCGGGTTGGCCCTCAAGCCGGTTTGAAACCGAAAATAAATTTAATTATAAGTGAGAACGTGTATGTAAATTTATGTGTAGATGATATTTTTAATTACTCGGTTGCACACATACATCCTTTAATCCATCGCCACCCATACCATATGACCTACTACACCGACCACCATCCCCTCCTTCTTTGGCCCCTACCCCATTGACCCCTACCCCATTGTCTTTCGGTTCACAATCGAAAATTGGTTTGCAATTAAACTTCTCTCTCTCTCTGTGTGTGTGTATATATATATATATAATCTATGGAAATTTCTAATGGTTATATTAAATTTATGTATTTGATCTTCAAAACAAATAGCTATATGTTTGTTGCAAATTGAGTCTTTTGCCCTAATTACATTAATCTTAACTCTGTTAAATCAGGGGACCCAATTCGTAACAAACGTTAAACCATTATAATTATACCTGTAATTATTCCGTTTGAGGAACTTAATTCATAATTTTCATTTAATCATATGAATTAAATTTGTAGTTTACTCTATTATTTAATATATTCAATTTTTCCTTCTTTCATCAATAAATAGTTGAAAGTGACTTCATGTAAATGTATTTGATATCCCTCTTCTAGCATAGTCTCTTATCTCATCCCGTCCTTATCGTCTTCCATGACCTCCCACCTTGGCTTCCTATATAACCTTTGTCATTAAGCCACACATCCGTTTGTCATTCAACGACAAATCCATTAAATCTTCCCGTTTCTGTCATAAAATAAACGTTGTGATACAAACAAAATAAAATTTTATTATCGTAACCGTCCACAATTTTTATATTCTTTTGGTAAAGTTTTTATATTGTAACCATCCACAACTTTGAATTAAGTTAAAGTATGTAAATTGTGCATTCTTATCTTTGGATGATTGGATTACATATGTGGGGTATGGCTATAAATGTAAAGAAGAAACTATTCCTTTCTTAGAAGAATCTTGGAAAGACACATTTAGCTTTTTATCCTTAATTGGTGCTCAAATTGCTTCTTGCTCACACCCTATAAGATTAATTAATATAATTTTTGTTATAAGAAAAAATAGTTCTAGAAACAACATTCAAATTTCCAGAGTAAAATAATGTGTACCTTATTATTCGTATTCTAAAATATATTTATTTATAGAACCTACTTTTATACAATTTAAAGTTTTGCATATGTCTAGTTTTCTTCATGTTAGTATTAGGTACCAATTTTATTTTATTTTTAAGTTTTAAACCTTTAAATGTGATTTTTAAAAGAATTTGTTGTTAGCGTAGGTCTAACCACCAATTATAACGGTAATGTGTCTACTAAATTAACATTAGAAATTTTGTAATACAATTTGTTGCAATGTGTCTACTAAATTAACAATTTGTTGTATAAACTATTATAGTCTTTGTATATACAAAGAAATGCCAAATTTAAATGGAGATAAATATTGTAACTATCGATGAAGTGGATATCAAGTTAAATGGAGATGATGATTAGAAGTTTGGCATGACCTAGCAAGAAGATAAGGGATGGATGGGTGGCCATTTGTTAAATCCTTGTCACAATGAAAAATAAATAAAGCTCTCAAAGTGTTTTAAAAACAAACTTATAGCAAAAGTCAGAAATAGTTGGTATGGTCTAGATTGCCAAATTAGTGCTTGTCCTTTGAGAGGGTCGATTAGACTTGAGTGTTAAGTGAATATCCACTTTTCAACACTTAAATTTTGGTTCTAATACTTTTGTGAAAGAAATTAAGTGAAGGATGGTGGTCCGATCTCCAAAGAAACAAGAACTAAGGAAGGGAACAACGTTCAACAATTTTCTAATATTTTCATTAAGTGAACCAAACAACTTTTAAATAGCAAAGCATAGTTTCAGAGATTCATATCAATGTCTTACCAGGAAAGTAATAGAAAAGAATCTTAACCAAATAACTGTGTTTATTAAGTTTAAGATACTTAACAACAATCCATTTTAATGATTAAAAAAATGTCACAAGATAAGGGTAGTGTATCTTGGTATGAGATTATGATTGTATTTGACAAAAATAAGCTAGCTCATAAGGTACCTTATAAGCTAGTACATGTTTGGATGGACTATAAACTAGCTTATTGAAACACTAGTTGGAATATTGTTTTTGGAGTTTTTCGTAGTCTTTTTCAATTATACACTTATAAATATTAATTATTATACTTCAAGATACCAATTTTGATCATTTTGCATACTTATGATAAGCTAGTTTTGTCAAACATAATTTATTCATAAGTTGCTACTAGCTAGCTTATTAGTCAACAGCTAGCTTATCAGCTACTTTGCCAAACATAGCCATACGTGAGAAGTGTAAAAAAATACCTTCAATGAATTGTGACTTTTAATCAAATACCCATTCCATGAATTACGACTTAAAAGAGATTGAATAAGTACATTTGATGTATCTCATTCTAATGTTTGTCCATTTACCATTCAATGATTGACAATAACTTCTTAATGCTTCTCATTAAATTTGCTACTTCTTATTAAAACCCAACCCAACCATCTTACCCATTAAATGTAAAATGTCTAATAAACATCTCCTAAGATTATTAGGCCATTCGTTGTGGCTTCAATGGGTACTACCGGGTAGTTGGTACCCAATGGGTACCTTGGTGAACACCACCGTGGGTGTGAGCGGGTAGCTCCCCATTGGTTTGGTGAAGCCGATGACTCCCACCCACCCCACCTCTACCCCCCCCCCCACCCCCCCCCTCTCTCTCTCTCTCTTATTTTTTTATTTTACTTTGAATTAAATGATAGTGGGTCGACAGTGGATGAATTGGGTAGTTTTGGGTAAAATAGTGGAAAGTTGATGTGGCAGTTGAAACCATTAAGTAGTAGTGGATCGACGATGGATAGCCTTAAAAATATAACAATCAAACAATGTTAACCTATTTCATTTATTTTATTTTAGTAAGGAACATCATAACATGTATTTCTTTTTGGAATACATACATGATTAATCACTTTCAAATAATGCAAAATAATACAAAACTCCCTTTCTCTTCTATTCGGTGTGTGACAATAATAATAATAATAATAATAATAATAATAATAATAATAATAATACGCGTTGACACCTTCTCTCATGGGCCCCACCCACCATTAAAACTTTCTCTTTCTTCAAAACCCTTCTTTTTCATTCATTCATCTTCATCTTCATTAAACTCCCCCAATTCAGAGATTGATTTCAGAAACCCTAATCGATCTGCACACAAATTCAGAAAAATTCAACATCAAAATCTCTCAATAATAATGAAAAACAACATCATCTCCCCATGAATTCCACCTTCAAAAACCCCCATCCAATGAACCCTAATTTCTATCCCAATTCCAATTGATTCTCTCTTCTTCCTCCTCCATTAACCCTAACAAAACCCTCGTCGGAGCTAACCACACCTCCGCCCGTTTCTGTTCCCGCTAGTCAATTTCTCTTCTTCCATATCCAAACCCTAATTCCAACCCTAACCCTAACCCTAATTTGATTTAATTCAATTCAATTTGATTTCGATTAAAGCTGTTTTACGATGGAATTGGCCACCGGAAAGCCCGGCTTCCTTCGAAACGTCGTCGTCCGCTTTCTCCTCTTCTCCCTTCTCGTCGTCGGCGTTCGATTCGCCTACGTCATCACGATCAGAGGCGAATCCTGCATCGCCGGAGACGATTTCTGCTTCTTCTCCACCTCGCCGGAAAATCAAAACCTACTCACCGCCGCCGGTGCCGGCGGCGGCGGCGGTATCGGTATCTCCTCCTCCGTTATTTCGCCGGAGAATCAAAACGTGGCCTCGCCGGAGTTCCACAAGCGCGTGATGTTTTACATCACCGTGTTTCAGGATCTGATCGTCGACGGGTTTCTTTCGACGAAATCGAAGTCTTTATCGGTCGAAACACCCGCCGGAGAAGACGTGTACGCGTTGCGAGAGATCGGAGTCGATGATTCGGTCGGGATTTATAAAAAGGCGTCGAAGCCGTTGGTGGTTAACGGATTCGGGCACCGGATGCCGTTTAAAGATAACGTCTTCGATTTCGTGTTTGTAGGGAACGGAGTGTTGGACCGATCGGGGCACGCGGGGGCGGTCGCGGCGGAGGTCGGAAGGACGGTGAAACCCGAAGGGTACGTCGTCGTTCATACCGCATCGAAAGATTCGTATAGTTTCAATTCTTTTATTCGTTTATTCAATTGTTGTAAGTTCATTCGTTCTCGTGATATCGATGGATTCGATTCCGATATGCCTCAAATCCGTGAAATTGTTATGAAGAAAGTTTTCGATATCAAAATTAGGGAAAAAACCGATAGTTTTAAGGACAGTCGATGCGCTGTTTCGGGGTATAAGCGCGATTTGTTAAAGAAAGCCGAGCCTTTGATTGAGTCAGAGCCGTTGAAGCCGTGGATTACGTTGAAAAGAAACATTGAGAATGTGAAGTATTTGCCTTCGATGGCGGATATTAATTTTAAAGAAAGGTATGTTTATGTAGACGTTGGTGCTCGTAGCTATGGCTCGAGTATCGTCAGCTGGTTCAAGAAACAATATCCGAAACAAAACAAGACCTTTGATATTTACGCCATTGAAGCCGATACCCATTTCCACGAGCAATACAAATCCAAGAAAGGTGTTACCCTTTTGCCTTACGCAGCGTGGGTGAAGAACGAGAGCTTGGTTTTCGAGATCAACCAAACCCGGGTGACGAAAACGTCGAAAAGGGGCGAGGGATGGGTCGGATTCAGCCGGTGAAGTCGGGTGGTGGGATCGTGGGTTCTGTTGATGTGATCCAAGGGTTTGATTTTGCTAATTGGTTGAAATCGACGGTAACCGAGAAAGATTTTGTGGTGATGAAGATGGATGTTGAAGGGACTGAATTCGATTTGATTCCGAGACTGATTGAAACGGGTGCCATATGTTTGATCGATGAGGTCTTTCTCGAATGCCATTATAATCGGTGGCAGAAATGTTGTCCGGGTGTGAGGAGTCCAA
This sequence comes from Centaurea solstitialis, assembly GCA_030169165.1. Classification (NCBI taxonomy): domain Eukaryota; kingdom Viridiplantae; phylum Streptophyta; class Magnoliopsida; order Asterales; family Asteraceae; genus Centaurea; species Centaurea solstitialis. The sequence goes on from CM058045.1 coordinate 856,718, forward strand.
AGTATCAGAAGACTTACGGGCAATGCTTGGATTTGTTCAAATCTTTGCGACAACGTGGAGTTCTTGTTCATCAATGGTGGTAAAACGGTACCATATGTTTCCTTTTACATAAAAGTGTTTGTTTGTAGGTTTAATCTATATTTTCATTCTGCATTCCAATTAAAGTTTCTGCAAATGAGAACTAATTGGTTTCCACTTTGTACTCGTTCATATTGTCCGATTTCGTTGTTAAAGAAATAGCATACTACTTTAGATAAGTTTATTAGTTTCATATTTTAATGGTGGGTACTCGCAATCTTATTACAAGATTCATGATATTGCTAACATATATAGATTGATGAGTTGTTCCATGGGCTGTTTGGTTGGTTTTTCATTAGATTTTGTATGGATAAAGCTGTCTGTGTGCTTAATATGTCTGTATAGATTGGGGATGCTTTTGTTTGGGGGGTTTTTTCTTAGATGGATTGAGTCTGTTTTTTAATTAGTAGGGACGGTTCTTGAAAAAACTTGGCTTTCTGTATAAAGCTCCGACTAGAAGCTTACCGAATGAGTTAAGTTCTATATCATCAACTAACTACCAAGTAGTCATGTATGGCTGAATGAATCTTGTGAGTATTGGTGTCATCATGTCGTATAGACTTGGTTTTGTTGCGATATTATCTTTTTTGTCAATGATGCATTAGCAGTCTGGGATGTGTTTGTTAGCAGCCGCTTAATCACTTAGTGGAACTCACGATTTATTATTTTGTCAGTTATACATGATTATTTGTGGTGGCTTACTGATATAAAGTGGCTTGTTTAGTTTGCTTTATTGGTTAGCGGCTTAGTGAGACTCGAAGCTTATTTGGTCACCCATACATGACTGTCTGGTAGTGGCTTAATGATATAAAATGCTTATTCAGTGAGCTTCTAAGGGAGGCTTTATATAGAAAGCCAAATTTTGTTCCCAAAACATCCCCAACCAATTAAAAAACACAAAAGCCCTCTCAAAACAAACCAATCCACACAAATAGCTTTATCCATATAGGAATCAAGTCAGTTTGCATTGCAGGCTGTTCTGGTGTTGTTTGTTTTACAAACTGTTTACAGATGCTTGCTGCTTATCTTCTGCACTGCTTTTTGGCCTTTTATCTTTTGGTGTCTTTATTTATATCTTGTAGTTTGGTGTTGGCACTTTGGCCTTAAATTTGAAGGTAAGGAAATGGGTCCCACATTGGTTGGGTGCATATTCATAAATTGTAAAGTATGTTTGGGATGGCCCCATTATCATGTGATGTGTGATATGTTTTTATTTGGGTTGTAACAACTCAGACTTGATTGTAATATGCCTTTTGCAGTTGGGAAAAGCATGTTTGCCCAAATATGAGCTGTCAGATAAATTGTTACTAGTTATAGATAGATAGGATCAACCCATCTCAATATCAACTCACATGCATATCAATATTAATACATTTTGTTATAATTTTTAATGTATGATTTTGACATATTTTTCATAAAAACAGGTGAGCATACATTTCAAAATCTACTTCCCAATTGTGAGAATTATTTTAGGGGTGATTCTAAATGCACCCTTTAGTTGATAAAAGAATCCATTTCTTTTTTAGTTTCATATACATTGACATCAAAATAGTTTTCTTTTCCACCTACATATAGTTCATCTCTATCTATGAGGTTAATTGGAAGATTGTGTTTGAATGCTTTTTCAAGATAATCGTGAATTTCCAAGCCAGTTTACGCGCATTGATTAGTCTCTCCGTCACCCCAAATGATCTGAAGTCACCACTTGGCCACATGCCCCAAGTAGACGTGGTTGTATTTGAATGTTTAATTTGTGTTGTTGTACTTGATTTGCGACAATTGATAATTATGTAGGGCCGGTTTTGATGAATGTCTTTCAAATTGTTCTCTCTTAATAATTTAATTAGTTCAGGTACAGCTACGAATGTCTTTCGAATGTTAGGTCTTAATAATTTGATTAGTTCAGCTATCACTATTGGAAGCCTCAACAATTTATAGGTGGGACGGACTTTTAATGACCAATTACTCGAATGAGTTACAATTATCGCCTTCTGATACAAATTTTTTTGAATTTCTATATAGTATGTGTAGGGTATCTTCGGAATACAAGATGAAACTTATGTTGAAATTTTCCAAGGTTTGCATTTGACTTAAATGTGTCTTTAAAACTATGACTAGATACAAGATACACAATTTATGGAGATTGAACCTCTCTATGTCGATGATGATTTAGCCAACAGAAGGAAACCAATTTTCAAGAACTCCACCAATTGAAACTATGCCAATTGAAGCATAGGAAGATAACTATAAAGAGTTTAAACAATTTCAATCTTTGTGTAAGTATTTACGTTTTTTTAAACAATTTGTACGTGTCTCAGAAAATCAGGGTTTTTGCACAGCTTCAAATCAACTTGGGGATTTTCTTCCCTTAACATCAAAGGTTACAATCAAGATTTTCATTTAATCATTGTGATTGTAATTAACTCGGCCTTACACTTGATGTTATAAATCCAACGTGTAACATAAATTGCATAAGATAGAAGTCATGGATATTCGAACTAAATCTTAAGGTAAAAATCATAATGAAAGAATCATTTTCTATTTTTTTTCCCTTTGTTTATGTTGGGAATAGTTGCTTATGTGGGTAAAAACGTTGTAGGGAAACTATGCTAAAAACAATCCTTACATCATGAATCTCTCTTTGTTGTTTTGCCTTGATCGTGATTGTTCATTGCTTTCATTTTCGGTGTCTTTAAAGATAAAGTTTCTCATCACATGCTCTTGTTTGTCTCTCAACTCTTGCGACAGGTTCTTTGCACATTAAACAAAACATTTTAGGCTTGTCTGACTTGTTCAATTGAACTAACTTCTTACTTTTTAAAAGTGTCAATTATATAAGTATCCAAATGTCGTACCCACATGTCTAAGTTCTTATATGTTTGATGGCTAAAAAAACACGGTGACACACGTCTAGGACTTCAGTGGCTTGGCTATAAGTAGTAGAGGTGGCCAAATGGGCCCGGTCCAGCCGGGACCGATCCAGTTGGTTAATCGAGGGGCCGACCATGCATAACCGGTTGAGATTTTTGGGGGAATCTAGTTATAACCAGCCCGTAACCAGTTATAATCCTAACCGTTTCTTTTTCTTTCAAAATAACTCACCAAATTTATTTAATTGATATAATTGGTTATATAATTGATGTAAATAATTTTAAAGTATAATAAAATGTTTTTTAAAGTTTACTTGAGTAATCCAAATTTATTTTTAAGTTTATATAATTTATATAGGCAATCCTAATTTAAATTTTTTATTTTAAAAAAAATACATTTAAGCGACTTGTAACTAGTTACAACCGAACCATAATACGTTACTATTAACCGGTTAATGATAACCTCAACCTACCCCTCTTTAACTCTCCTAACCGTAACCGGTTCATAACTGGTTACAGTTTATTCGGTCAAAAACAGTAAACTTTAATTGTAATCTATCGTAACTGGTTATAACGGTCAAAACCAACATTTGGCCACCACTAATAAAAAGGATCACACTTAAAGGCATGCAACGTGGGAGCTAAATATTTGGGCCACACTCTAGGGTGGTTTGGTAGCGAGAGTTGGAAGAGAGAAAGGGAACATTTCCCTTGTTTGTTTACACTTGAGAAAAGATGTGAGAAAAAAAAATCATTTCTCTTTCTCTATTTTCATTTCTCCCAACGTGGAAAGAAAAGGTGGGAATTGAAAAGTAGAAATCTCAGAATTGAAAAAAGGGACACGGAGAGTTGCTTTTTCCCATATTGATCCATATTGGTGCTCCAATTCCTACAAACTAGCGAGTTCTCATTTGATTAAGCCCATATGAATGTGTGTAGTGTGTGTGATATTGAAACGTATTGACACCTTATTGAAAACTATATTCAAAATAATGTTGATTTACAAACTGTTATATTATTTTGTGTCTATGAATATTCGAAAAAATTGGTTTATACTTTGAACAAACCGAAACCAAATGATCCATGATCGATTAAATTAGCGAAACTTATTCGGTTCAGTTATCGTGAATAAATCGATAATCGAATAAAGTTGAATAGTTTAAACTTAAATCTCAAAATTATACCACTCCCATATAAGTTGACACACAAATAAGATTTATGTATTTTGGTCACTTTCCTAAAATAGAAGAGGGAGATAGAGGAACAAGTATGGATCAATAGAAATTCTTTCCAACTTTGACTCCAAATCTCAACATTATTTTTCCAGGAAAAAAAATATAAATTTGAAAGGAAATAAACAAATAAAATGTTTAAATCTTTTGAATATTAATCTTCCAAAATTTTCCAACATTCTTGAAACCCTTTGATGTTTTAGTCTTATTCCCATTGTTCTTGAGACAAATCCAATTTATTTCCATCTTCCATGAAACCCTAATTTAACATGTAAAAGATATGATCTCATGATGCAATTTGATCATATATTTTTATAAGGCATTTTCAAGAGATGGGTTCATGTTGTTCATGCTATTGGGGTGTGAGATATGAAGGGTACTTTGTGGAGGAGGAGGTGAATCCGGCAGAGGCCGGCCGTGGTGGCACGGTGGACAACATCCACAACATTATCACGATCGGAGATTGTGGCGCTCGTGTGAGGTTACGAGGATCGACAAAGCTTGTATCCATGTATTCTCAACAAGGAAGAAAGGGGGTCAATCAAGATGCAATGACTGTTTGGGAAGTAAGAAATTTGAAAACCATTTTTGATCTTTCATTTATAAGTTTCTTTATTTAATTTAATTATGGTGTTTTTCAAATGCTTTTTTGGGTGAAAAAAGATTTCAACATCAAAAATATGTTATCTTTCTTGGCCTTGTTATTCCTTTTACATTTCCTTAACTTCCTTATCTTGTTTCTTGCTTATGTAATTATTACTATTCTAAAATTTCTGTTATCTTTTCTTGCTAATGTTCATTTCGATATTGTTGTCTCTGTGTTTCGATCGCCGTAGTTTGTCAAATTTTCTACGTGTTTAGCCGGATTTTCTACCTTTCGTATTCATGTTCTACTACAACAAAATTGGGTTTGCACAAGTATCTTAATGGAGACTTAATTATCAAGATTAAAAAATAAAGCGTCATATGTAAAGTCATTGTAATAAGTTTATAGGATGTTTATGGGCGTCGTATTAGCCATTTTATAGAACAATAATTTGCAAATGTGTCTTACAAAAACAAATGTCTTGTAAAAAGATGGGTTTATAAGATCTTTCTCAAAAGTGTCCCCTACAAAATAGTTAATGTGAGACTCAATATTTTAAGTGTCCTAGAAATTTGTCAAAACTCCAAAAAAACGTCTTACAAACTTATTACAACACCTTTAAATAGAAAGTTTAATTTTTGGTCATATAAATTAGTTATATATGTTAGAAAGATACAAGATTGAACACAAAAGAACACTTAAATTTTAGGAAGTGCTCAATACACATTTAAGTAAACCAAGCCTCCTTGAACTTAACTATAATCTTGATAAATATTGAGTTATCAGAAGTTATGTTATCTCTCAATTGATGGTAATGTTACTTCTTTTTTTTGTTTATAAAATTTGGCTCTATTAATAGTGAGATTTTAAATGTTTTTCAGAACTTTGGTGGTGAAAGAGATGCTGTCTATTGTGCCATCTTTGATGGACATGGTCCGTCGGGTCACAAGGTAGCGCATTTCGTACGCGATACCTTGCCATCGAAACTCTCATGGGTGTTTAGAGATTCACAAATCAAGAAAAAGAATTTCAAGGGTTCCCGCCAAGGCCATGGCTGCTATGACCACGATCAAGTTTTGACTTCACTGAACGATAGGATTATTGAATCCTTCAAAGAGACGGATGAACGTCTTGATGACACTGCGAGCATAGATAGCTACTCGAGTGGTTCAACGAACGTGTCAATACTTAAACAGGTATCACTATGGTTAGGATATATCAAGATGGAAAAGTACATCTTTAGGGAAGAAGAAAGAATTTGTACTAATGATGCCCTAGATCAAACGAAACATAGAGTTTTCGGACTTAACGGTCTTTAGTCTTTAAGGAAGAAGAAAGAATTTGTACAAGCATCATCACCCTTACTTTTTGTTTTCATTTTTCGATTAGGGTGACAACTTGATAATCGCAAACTTAGGGGATTCTCGAGCGGTTCTTGGCACAAAAAGTAAAGAAGATGGACTAGAACCGGTTCAACTCACAGTCGACTTGAAACCAAACCTATCAAGTAAAAGATTTATTTCATTGAAAATTTATTGCATTTGTGCTCAAAACCGGGTTTATAGGACGTCTGAAGTGTTTAAGTGACCTAATATAGTGTACAAGACTTGAGTTTATATGAACAAAGGATAAATTATCCTATCTAAAAGTGACAATAAGTTCATAAGATGCTTTTTGGCATCAAAATTTTCAAGACTTTTTTCAAAATAAAAGGTCTTATTTATAGCACATTTATGCTATAAGACTATAGTGTTTTATGAAATAGTTAATACAACACTTTGTTTAAAAATGATTTAGAATCATATAAACTCATTATAACACCTTTAGATAAGGTGCTTTCTCTTTTGGTCCTATAACACACTCTATTAGGACACTTAAAAACACTTTTACATCCTATAAACTCAATTTTGTTATAGTGAAACAATAGTTTCAACATACAAATGATTTGCTACTCGTTATAGGTGAAATAGAACGAATACAAAGGTGTCATGGAGAGTACAAGCAATGGACCATGAGCGTAACGTATACAGGGTATGGATGCCTGACGAAGATCGTCCTGGACTTGCAATGTCGAGGTCTTTCGGAGATTTCTGCTTGAAAGATTATGGGCTCATCTCCGTTCCCGAAATATACTATCATAAACTCACAGAAGAAGACGAATTTGTAGTGTTAGCAACAGATGGGGTAAGAAGTTCGTTACATAATTCTTTATGAACATTCTTCCTCATTGCATATTTGAATGATTATGGGTGTCCAAAAAACGAAACCTATTAGCACACTCGAACCAAATGTAAATCGGGTTAAATGATTCGGGTTTGATTTATAATTACTTATTTGGTTTTTTGTTCAATTTAATTGACTAAAAAATTTATATAATATGTTTTCATTATCCATAAAATATTTTACAAGTATTAAAAGAGCGAGTTACACCGTTGTACCTTAGATTTTAGATTTGGTCCCTAAAAGCTAAAGCTTGGACATATGATTGAGATAACAATGTTAACTCCAAGAACAAAGAACACCAATTTATTTTTAATGCGTTTTAGGGACCAACCTAAAAATCGAGCCATAACCAAGGAGTAAACATGTAATTCACACTTTAAACATTACAATTATTCATAGACATTTTATAGTCCTCTTGATCTGACTTCCAAAGTTTATATTAAAAACATTTGTTGTTTTTTATATTATAAATTATCTTAGTAAAAATGTTAAAAAGTAAAATATTTATTCGGTTTACACGATAGCCAAATCAAATAAGCCGAAACCAATTAAATCAACTCTTAATCAGTTCAATAACGGTTAGTTAGGAGAATGTTAAAAATCAAACCGAGTAAAACCCGAATAAACCAACCTAAACTCCTAGAAATAATCATATTAAAGAAATTCATGCATTAACAATCGATCAATTTTTTTTTCTTTCTCAAGTTTTTATGTTGCTTCAGATATGGGATGTTCTAACCAACATCGAGGTGGTAAGACTCGTTGCATCGGTGCGAAGAAGAAACTTGGCAGCTCGAATACTGGTTGCCCGGGCGGTTGAAACTTGGAGGTACAAATACCCAGCGGCCAAAACCGACGATTGTACAGTTATTATCTTGTATTTTAAAAAAACCGCCATTATTTACAAAACCCGACTCAGAAAAGAAACAAGCCACTTTGAAGAACCCAGAGCTCGAAAACATGATCATCCCGAGTACAACTGACGATGATGGCCTTGACACTGTACTAAATTGTGATGTTAAAGAAGAAGAAAACTAGGAGTAGGGTTTACAAGAAAAGAGAAGAGAATTGAAAGACAAAAGTATAGATAAAATTTATTATGATCTTATTCTATACCAGAAATACACATGTTTTTTTAGTATATAATAATATCTATATCACCCACAACTCCACAAGGTTCACGTGCACCTTCAACAAATAAGAGGAAGTATACGTAAGGTATGGTATGACTAAGTTTAAGAGAAAGGATTTCCTAAGGAGGTCCACGGCAACCCAAAAAAATGAAAAAATGAGAAAAATGAAAAACACTCTAGTAAGCAGTAACCATCTGAGTGATACAAGTAACTGAAGTTGTTTTCGGTCTTTATGCACATATGCATACGAGAAAAGTTGCTTATAAATTATCTATATGCACGGTAGGGTGTTCCTCGGTTTCTTGTTTTTTTTCAATTTTACCTAAACCCGGCCTATATATACATATATATATATACATACACACACATCAAAGGATCATGAGAAGGGTAAGAAAGGATCACCTTTGGATGCAAATTAGAATACACATCAAAACAATTAGCCTTCTGCTAGTTTACGTAACTCCTAGTCCTTCTCTTTGATAATAGCATCCAAAATCCACAAGAAATACGAGTACACTTTCTATGTGTATCGTAAGGTTCTGACCTAAAACTAACGTACACCTTTCTAGTCTACAAACGTGAAGCATACGTATGTATCAGTGTCTATCAAAGCATCAAACATCTAAACGACACCATTCCAAAATTTTCTTCAACTTTGCTATATCTTCAAGTTTATATGTACCAACCGCTGTGAGACTGCACTTCATAAGGCAACGGCCGAGAAAAAGCATCTTTTGCCAACAGCCTTGGTGTCCGTAATTTCCCAGCCTCGGCCTTCCTTGTAGCATTCAACCTGTCATTGGTACAACTAGTTTCAACTTACAACACTCCTTATGTACAACTCACAATGCACGACGTTCGTGCATTACATACACAAGTCACTAATAAGAGGTTGTTTGGTTGGTTTTTCATTAAGGGCTTAGTAGCTTCATGAGCTTAATGAGACTCATAGCTTATTATGTCAGTTATACATGATTGTTTGGTAGTGACTTAATTGTATAAGTGGCTTATTCAGTAAGCCTTTAGGGAGGATGTAGAAAGCCAAGTTTTTCCGAACCTGTCACTCCCAATTAAAAAACGCGTAAAGTCCCATCAAGCTACTAAAAAACAGGCCCTAAGAGCATCTCAAATAGATAAATTCTCTAAAATGGACATTTTAGAGTTTCTAGGTTACGTTTTTTCTGCAAAGAGTTTTCAGAAGTCTCTCTCAATCGAAAAAGTAGGAGAGAGCGATGAAAATCTCCAAAATTAAATGCATAAGATAGAGAAATGTTTTTTCTATTGTTTCCACCCATCAGGTCGAATGTATTATCATTTTAAGTTTCTTGGGGTATCAAATATATTGAATATTTTAATGACATAGCTAAGATTAATATATTAGAACTCTCCAAAATGAAGAAATTGTAGGAGCTGAATGTAATTGTTTTAACTTTTGTTTCTCGGAATTATAAAGAGTCTCTTGTAAAGTATTATACGATGACTTACAGTGTCATTGATTTCATCACCAGTTTTAAGCCCACCAAAGACGTAGATAGATTCTTTCACAACTGCTGCAGCGAAAAATCCCCTGGGGTATTTCATTGACTCTCCAATCACCCACGACCCTCGTCTAGGATCATAGATTTCTACGGTCGGAACCATTGAATTAGCATCAAAACCTCCTAAAACGTATCTGTAAACCAATGAGATCGAATGTCAACACCAAACTTGGAACACGGACCAAACACCATTACCAAGAAATGCGTATTTGATACAAAAGGACCATTGCCTCATTGGCCCAACAATCAGGTATGTTCTTTAGCATGTTAAATGTGTGATTATGAACAGGGCTAGGGGTGTAAGTGAGTCGAGCTGCTCATGAGCTACTCGGGATCGACTCGTTAAAAGCTCGATTCGAGCTCGAGTTAAACGAGCCAGAGCCGAGCTGAAACTTCATTTTACGCTCGTTTAATAAACAAGCTCGAGCTCAAGCCTTTATGATTAAGCTCGCGAGCCTAAACGAGACTCAATTCATATATAATAAAATTATTTATATATTAAATAAAAAATACTAAAAATAATAAATAATAAAAAATAAAAAACATATTAAGGATTGATTTACAGGTAAACAAGTTAAGCTCGAGCCTAGCTTAGGCTCATTTGACAAACGAGCCTGCTAAATTTTTGACGAGCTGATCTCGAGCTTGATACATAAGGCTCGAAACGAGCCGAGTTCAAGCTCAAGCTTTATGAACTTAAACGAGCCGAGCTCGAGCTTAGTCGGGCTCAAGGTCGGCTCGGATTGTTTACACCCCTAATATTAAGAGCCCAAAAAATTTGGGACAAAAATATGGGGTCCAATATTACATTGTTTAGAGCTTTTAATTTTATAAATGAATGTAAAATAATTGCCTCTGTAATTTGTATATACTTAAAAAAACCGTATTTGATTTTGATTTTTACAAAATAGATATGAATGTCTTACAATTTTTCGTTCAATGCGACCAAACAAGGGGAACCCCTCAATGTGTTCATGCTCTTGATTCTTGTCCAAGAATGTTCTCTCGGATCATATCTTTCAGCAGTCCTGAGATAATTAAAGAATCTCTATAATTATCTGATTCAATCATATAAATAAATAAACAAAAACTTGAACAGAGTTACGGGTTCAGCTGATGAAAAGTGCCTGATAAAGCCAACTAAGCTTTTGTATAAAAGATTTTAAGACAAAAGAAAGAAACCGAGATTAACTGATCAAATAAGAGAGAAGTGAAGAAAAGTTTACTTTAAGTAGTTTTCTCCATCATAGCCACCGACAGCATAAAGCGCCCCATTAAGCTCTGCTGCAGCCAAAGAAAAACGCTGGACGAAGACCATTTAGACAATTTCCAAATAACCAAACTCAAAACACATTCACTTGTTAACAGAGAAAACCGAAATTACTTCAAATCTCAACTCATGAGCCTGAAAAGCTATGTTGATACAGTGGTCAAAATACAAAATAGTGGTCAAGACTTGTATTTAAAATAGTGATTATCATAGTAGTATAGTGATTCATATAATATTTCTTAGAATTATAATATACATGCATACCGAAATTAATTAAAATAAATAAGAGCTAAAACCAAAATAAAATAAGGGCTAAAATCAAAACAAAAGCCCAAAAAAGGACAAAAAAGTAAGCATTATATAAAAGAGACCCAATATCGGTATTGCGGACCGCTATTTTACCCAAATATCGGTGAAACGGCGCTAAACTGTGCCTCTATAGAAGAAAGTACATCCTTTAAAGTTGTTTGGATCTTTTGATTTTATTTCTTTTTCCTAATATTAGATTTATTTAAGTTTCCTTAGTAAGTTAATTTTATTTAGTTTCCTAACTTGCTAGGATCATTTGATTTATTTTTTTTTCCTTTCAAGGGGTTTGGCTTGCTCAAAGAACCATTAAGCAGCTTTTTGTAAGGCACATAATTTTGAAATTAAAAGTTATGAATTTGAGCATGCTCAATTTCGTCCTCGCTTATCACAATAGGTTGAGGACCTTCTGTGTGGCATGCCAACATTGTCCAAAGTAAACCCTTAGGAAGAGTGTTCTAGGTTATGCCCAAACTAATCCCGAAAACTTATAGCCGTAAGACATCAACCCTGATAAACTCAGTAGCCACAATCATTGTGGATGCCTAGTATTATTCCAACACATCCTCTAAACCTCAACCACTGTGCCACAACCATTTTTGGTTAATCACATGTGATTTTGTATGTGATGTTAGTGTAAAATCACATGTGATTAGGCCATTTCCTTATTTTCTTACATAGATACCGTTCTCGTTTAAACCCGACTCTAGGATATTAATATAAAAGCATTGTTATGCTTGATTTAGTTGTATATTGATCACATATTAAGGTAGGCATATCTAAGAGAGACGACCAACCTTTTCATTTGTTAATAGTTAACTAAAAATAATCTTGTCCCGTTGCTAGTGGTATAATGATGCACAATTCATATAAAGATGTAATAACCCAAACTCATCTACCTTTTCGAGCATCGGTCGTGATGCAATCCAGGCTCCGACGTTAAGGTCTAACATCTCAACGGCCGAATAGCATTCATTGCCACTCTCACCACCAACCGCGTAAATCTTATCATTCACAGTAGCACCGGCTAGGCTTCCCTTTCTTGCATTTAGAGGAGGGCGAGCAGTCCACTCATTCAAAATCGGATCATATGATTCAACTTCATAGAAATGAAAAAAAAAACAAATGTTAGTATAGCATGATGCATATCTATGTGTGTGTGTGTGTGTGTAAAATAAAATGTGAACCACAAAAAGGTTACAAACCCATGAAAGCAATCTCAAAATATTTTTGAGTGATTTCTTTTCATCTAAGACTAGGATCTTAATGTAATGTTTCAAATATAATTATTCAACAGTGTATTTGTTTCACATCTATTTGCTTCATAATGTGATTATTTTCAATATGTACTTTTTGTATCATATTGTGAAACAACACTCTATTATTCACATGCATTGTTTCACTATGTAAAACAACACATGCTTAAATATATGATTATCTGTATATATATATATATATATAGAGAGAGAGAGAGAGAGAGAGAAGCAACTTACTACCTGTGTCATAACATACACCACTGGTCCCACCACCAAATACATAAAATTCACCATCTAATTTTGAAACAGGGGCATAACATCGTGTAGTATCCATTGGCTTAAGAGATTTAGTTTGACATTGTGAAGGTGAAAAAGAATCCAGTGACGAGGACCACGATGTGCCATCGTATCCTCCAACGAGAAGTATCAAGTCATCGGAGTCTAAATGGATATCACTTCTTTCGAGTGAACTATCCAAGTGGAACTCCCTTGTTTCTGGTGGATCATCCAACTGCAACTCACGTAATTTTCTTTCGTTTATAGTATAAAATTCCTCCGGTGCACCCACCATACTTTCTAACGTGTTACAGCGGCATTTTAGATTCCTAATCTCTTTTTCTGCTTCAGCCTGACATGTAAAGAACCATATATCACAAAATGTAAGAATAAGAACCATGTAGCATACGGTTTAAGAAAGATAGCCCTAAGTTAGGGATGTTCAGAAAAGAGGAAAATTTGAAAAACCGAGCCGAACGGTTTGATCTAAAACCAGAAAACCCAAGTAGTCAGGATCAGTTTTAGTTTTAAATTATAGGTATCCGATTGAAGCAGATAGAATATATATAGAGAGAGGAAAGTTTAAATGTGAACTCATCTTTCATTGTGAACGTGAGGACCAACAAAATCATGCCACGTGGCAATCTGAATCGACACCTAAGCTTTACTCAATATGAATATCATGCAGGCCGAATAAAACTTTTATTCAAACTGAATATTGTCACATGGTGCGATATTAGTGGTCCTCACGTTTACAATGAAAGATGAGTTCATATTTGAACCTGACCCTATATATATATATATATATATCAAAATTAAATATTTGTATTATTATTTATTCATTTATTAACCTTAAAGCAAAAAAAAGAGTGAAAGTCTTTTACGTGTTGAATTAGATTAACGGTTTACCACCTAAATTCTCCAATTAAACTTATTTTAATTTGTAGCACTTGGATTTATTTTTTATTTAGTTGTGTATTTGGTTTAATCTATTTTTAGTACTATTTTTTATACTACAAATGATACTTTAAATAAAATCCGGGTAACTCTGAACTGAACCACACCTCATGCGATTCAGTTCACAGGTTCCTTACTAGCAAACTGAACCATGATAGTAGATTTGATCATCAAGTACAGCTAACGACTTTATCAATCAGAGTCCCTAACTCATACATAAACATATAACCAACAATGAGAGAATATCATCATATTTATGAGATATATGAATACCAGATTCTGCCTCAGAGAAACTATCTTCTTTTCCATGTAACCATTCTTGTAATTTTGCGCTGTTTTAAATGCCATCAGATCTTCCACTTTTTCTATCAACTAATTTGCACAAGAAAAGTTATAAAAGGGTTACATTTCACAGAAATTATGAGCAAAAAGACATAATAGAAATACTTGTAGATAGGTGAGACCTGAGCTATCGTTGGAGGACCTTCAGATGACTTAGCAAGAACATTTTCCTTTGAAGAATCATTGGTTATAACATTCTTAAGTGCATTATTATCTTCCTTTTCCACTTTCTCGTCAGACTTGGATACTGATGGGAGACGTATACTCCATTTCGTCGCATAATGTGGAGTCAATGTGGATTGTGGAGCAGAAGGCGATCGAGATGAAAATAAAGATAACAGCTTGTTTGTTTGAGAATGATCCAGCTCAAACCAGAAATGGTTCTGAGTATAGTAATTGTCGACAATTATGGGCTTAAACTGATTCTCAGTTAGTGGCTGGCATGGTGACCGTATTCGTACTTGAACCTAAATCACAAGACCAAAGTTTAATATTTAAACTTCAATATTTTCTCCCTATTGTGCACGTTTGGTGCACGGGACTTTACAAAAAACTCCCATTGATATAGGTGGTAAGGAAATCAGGGAGATGGGAAAAGATTGGTAAATTACCAAACTACCCCTATAGGGAGACAAAACTTAAATTGGATTTGAGAAGTAGATCATGTACCAAGATACCTGTTCAGTACCTGAGCAGGATAAGGTGTTTTCTGCAAGCCGTCACTAGTCCAACAACACGGATCTATATTCTTTTGGCCATGGCTAGCAGCCTCAAAAATCCCGTGTAAAGTTCTATCCGAATAGTTAAACAGAAACAACGGTAAACCCGGCTCAATTTTTTCAACATACACAAAGTGCGGATTTGGTAAACCTAATACAAGTTTTCAACAAGTATATTAGCAATAATCCAAAATTCTCCTATCTATATAAAAAGGTGAACTGAGAATAGCAAAAACTGGTTTGTTAAGTTACCAAAGAGTTGCTTGGAAAGGCATTCATTGAACGTCGTGTTCTTTGCGCCAAAGATCACACCGCCTAACTGATTTTTCCCTAAATTTCTAGTGCCTGACCAACCACGATTGAAAGTCGCCATCTGCAACTTGAAAAACAAATCCATTTTAAACCATGTAAAAAACACATAATATTTTCTCAAAATGGGTATTAAAAACATAAAAAAACTGTACAAACTTCATTCTTGAAAAGAACTAGGTTTGACACCAAAACAAGAAAGTGGATAAATCATCAAAAAAAAAAAGAACTTAGAGTAACAAGATTAACCAAACAACTTGAACATTGATGTAAATCCAGAAGTTTAAATACAAAAAACTAAAACAAAAACCTTCTCTTCTTTATTCTTGAAATCCAATCCCCAATAGTTCTTTAAAAAAATCAATTGTTACAAAACACATTAGCAAACACACAACCTAATGCTACAAACCATTGATTAAACCACCATCTAACTCATTTCTAACAACACCCATCCCATAAGTGTAACTGAGATAACATAAACTACATTTAATTGGTGAAAGATTTTAAAGAAACTTACAATAAAGTTAGACCTTATTTACAAAGAAATGATGCAATTGGGACTCAAAGCTCAATTCCAACAACTAGCATGAAAATGGAAAGGGGATACCAAAATCTTGCAGTTATCAATAAAGTTTAAAAACCCTTAATTTTACAAAGAACTTTAAAACCCTTAATTTTACAAAGAACCCATCAATTAGCAGAATCAAAAATTCCTACAGTGAGTGAGCATATCGTCGAACACATTGCATGCGTAAGATTAAACAACATTTTAAAAGAAACCCACAAATACTTTCATGGTGAAAACATAAATCAAAACATCAATAATCATCAAGAACAAGTAAAACCCTTATAAAGATTTGTTTATGGAGCCATGGAAGGAGGATTGAAGGAGAACCTGAGAGTAATAAAAGTGTGGAATGAAGAAGCGCGAAAAGCATGAGGCGGGTATATAGCTATGAATATATATAATATATATTATAATTATATATAATAATATAATTATTGGCTTTAGATGATTTACCTTGTTTTGTAAACCCATTAGAATAAAAACCGTTTCTTGCAAATCCGGGCCATACCCGGAGATATCCAAATAGGGAAATCACTTGCAGACCTTTGGCTTAATAAATAATTGTTGTTTACCTTTTTACAGAGACGGTGGGTAGCTTAATAGAATAAGTGTTGGATAAAAGCTTTGTTAACAAAATGTTATTTTAATGTGATGACTAAAAATTTTATAAATGATATTGGTTTCACAACAAGATTATCATGCATTACTTACTTTGTTAATTAATTTTGTAAACAAAAAAAAAGTAATGTGGTAGACTCTTTTTATTCCGATAAAATGTTTATCTGGTAAAACACTTTTTATCACTATTCATGAACTAGTGATAACTTGAGAGAACACACTTGTCCTGCTCAAGCACTCAACACGTGTCTTGGTACATGATCTACTTTTGAATCGAATTTGAGTTTTGTCTTTATAGGGTCGTTGGTACATCGGTAGTTTGGTAATTTGTAGATTTTTATCCCATCTTCTTGATTTTTTCATCTATTTGGTGGGACGTCCTTCATAGCCCAGTCATTGTGGGAGTTTTTGTTCTGTCTGCATACAAAATGCACAATAAGGAGATATATTGACCTCTACATGTTAAGTTGTGCTTGTAGTTAGGTTCAGGTACGAAGACGGTCACCATGTCAACCACTAACGGAGAATCAGTTTTAAGTCCATAATTGACAACATTACTATACTCGAAACCGTTTCTAGTTTAGGTTGGATCATTCTCAAAGAAACAAGTTATATCTTTATTTTCGTCACAACACTTTCTGCTTCACAATCTACATTGACTCCACGTAGTTTAATGAAATCAAGTATACGTCTCCCATCGGTATCCAAGTTTGGTGAGAAAGTGCAAGAGGAAGATAATAATGCACTTAAGAATGCTATTACTAAGATTCTTAAAAAGAAGACCCTCTTGCTAAGTCATCTGAAGGCCCAATCATAGCTTAGGTCTCACCTATTATGAGTAATTTTGTCTATGTTTTTTTCTCATGATTTTTGTGACGTGTAGCCCTTTCATAACTTTTTTTAGTGTGCAAATTAGTTGATTGAAAGGGGAGGATTTGATGGCATTTAAAAACAGAGCAAAATCACAAAGATTGGTTGCTTGGAAAAAAGATAGCTTCTTTGGAATAGAATTTTGTATTCATATATCTCATAAATTATGATGATATTCTCTCATTGTTGGTTATATCATGTTCTGATTGATAAAGTCATTAGTGTATATGATAATCCATCTACTATCATGGTTTCTTTATATATGATAAACGCTTTAACTCTCCGTAAAGCGTTGTTTGGAAAGCAAATTAATAGGGTTATACATATTCTAACATGGTATTGGAGCCTTTAGGGACTTAACACCCTAGGTATGTACCCGTCAAGTCTCTATCGTGTCTATCCCCCTCTTAAGTCTTAACACGTCAAGTCCTTGTCCATTCCCGGGATCGCATCTAGGCTAAGGGGTCGTTTACTAAACGCTTAGACTTAGACTCTTACATGATTAAACATTGTTATTTACCTTATTGATTAAACATTGTGAGAACTGAGAAGTTTATCCGATAAGAGACAAGGGAACGAGTCAAAGACCGAGACTCTTACATGATAAACATGGGAAATGATGCTTACCGTGTAAATACTTATCGAGTTTTAAATGGCTACCAATAATTCGTTTTCAAGGCTAATGTTATACAATAAGGTAATTAAACGTGAATCACTTATGTTACATGGTTGTTTGTTTACCTATTAAAATATTAAATATTACTTAATTAGACTTAAATCATGTGAGACCAAGCTGTTTCCGTGAGACCGGTGAGACCATCACTTTTTACATGAAACTTCACAACAAAACACTGTGAAGGTTAAAAAAAACGAACATTCATCCAAAAAGCACTGTAATGTTACGTTCACGGTGTTTTTTGAGGTGAAGCCGTGAAGGTTCGATTTTTGTTGACCTTCACAACATTTTTGCTGTGAAACTTCGAATTATTTATTTGTTACGTTTATAGATTTTTAAACTGTGAATGTTTCGTTTTTCTATCTTTTTTGAACTTTTTTTTCTCGATAGTCTTTTTTAATATGTTTTTACATGAATGTTCGAACCTTTTATAACTTTCACAGTATTTTATTATAAAGTTTCATATTAAAAGTATTGATCTCACGGTCTCACTTGGTTAATAAATAGCAGGTAAAAGGAATAAATAAATAAGAAAAAACCTAATTAATTGCTGCAATTGAACGTCGCCGGTCCCCGTCGTCGCCTCCTCCGCTAATGTTATACAATGAGGTAAACCTAATTCATTTTCAAGGCTAATGTTATACAATGAGGTAATTAAACGTGAATCACTTATGTTACATGGCTGTTTGTTTACCTATTAAAATATTAAATATTACTTAATTAGACTTAGATCGGGTGAGACCAAGCTGTTTCTGTGAGACCAAGCTGTTTCTGTGAGACCGGTGAGACTATCACTTTTTACATGAAACTTCACAACAAAACACTGTGAAGGTTAAAAAAAATCCAACATTCATCCAAAAAGCACTGTAATGTTACGTTCACGGTGTTTTTTGAGGTGAAGCCGTGAAGGTTCGATTTTTGTTGACCTTCACAACATTTTTGTTGTGAAACTTCGAATTATTTATTTGTTACGTTTATAGATTTTTAAACTGTGAATGTTTCGTTTTTCTATCTTTTTTGAACTTTTTTTTCTCGATAGTCTTTTTTAATATGTTTTTACATGAATGTTCGAACTTTTTATAACTTTTACAATGTTTTGTTGTAAAGTTTCATATTAAAAGTATTCATCTCACCGTCTCACTTGGTTAATGTTATGTTAAATAAACCATCAAACTTTTTTAACCTACTAAATAAATTGCAGCTAAAAGGAATAAATAAATAAAAAAAAACCTAATTAATTGCTGCAATTGAACGTCGCCGGTCCCCGTCGTCGCCTCCTCCGCCCTCCGCCACCCTCCGCCGCCCTCCGCCGCCCTCCGCCGCCGTCGCCGCCGCCGGCTCCTCCGCCCTCAGCTCAGCCAAGGCGCTGCCTTTTTACCTCCTCCGCCCTTAGCCAGACAGGTTCAATTCGGTTTCCCCCAACTCTTAAGCTATTGATTCTAACAGATTAGGTTTCTGATTTTTTAGTTTATATTTTGAGTTATGAAACTTTTGAAATTGTTATGTGAGCACAAAATTGGATTTTGAATTTGTGTTTTAGTTTAGAAACTTTGAATCACTTCTATTGAATGTTCATATAGTAAAAATAGAATGAAAGAAAACCAAAATATGATTAATTTGGCTTGGAAAAAAGGTATCCAAACTCATTTAGAATTTGGCCATTTTGATTCTACTATTGGAAGAAGGTACAATATATGTTTGATGTTTGCAACTATTTCATTATTTCTTGCCATTGGAATCTTTATCTACAAATTCTTCATAAATTGAATCTTTACTCTTCTTTGATGTTGTTAAAAAGAGGTGTTAGGCTGTTAGCTATAAGTCTAATGTGGGAACTCATGGATCTTTCTTATTATTCTTTTTTTATGTTAATTGCATATTGTCTCTCTTTGCGCGTTTGATTTTCCAAAACATCAATGCAGTTGTTCTTAGGGGTGTAAACGAGTCGAGCCGAGCTCGAGCTCGACAGGGCTCGAGCTCGACTCGAGACTTTATGTTAAGCTTGAGTTCGACTCGATAGCTCGACGAGCTTTCATACTTCAAGCTCGAGCTCGAGCTCGAGCTCGAGTCGTGAAAGATACTTGAGCTCGAGTCGTGAAAGATACTTGAGCTCGGCTCGAAAAGCTCGAAAGATACATATTTAGGATATTTTAATAGATGCCCCTTTTATATATATATATATATATATGCTATACAATGCTCGAAAAGCTCGATAAGAACTCGAGTCGAACTCTTAAAAGCTCGAGCTCGGCTCCTTAAATATTCGAGCTTGTTTTTTGGGCTTGAGCTCGAACTCGAACTCGATAAAGTTCGACTCGAACGAGCCGAGCTCGAGCATGAGTTACTCGATAAAAGCTCGAGTCGAACTCTTAAAAGCTCGAGCTCAGCTCGTTAAATATTCGAGCTTGGTTTTTGGGCTTGAGCTCAAATTCGAACTCGATAAAGTTCGACTCGAACAAGCCGAGCTCGAGCTCGAGTTACTCGATAAAAGGTCGACTCGTTTACACCCCTAGTTGTTCTATGTTAGTTTTAGTTAACTTTTAACAGTAAATATATATTTATATTTCAATTGGTGCGCCTAATGTCGATTTACTTCATATCAAACCGATTGTTTACAATGCGTTAATGAAAGACAATTTCAAATTGTGTTACTGTAATAAAGAAAAATGAAAGTGCAATGCTATGATAAGAAAATTTATGAAAGTTGATTGTTATTTTATGCATTCAGGGAAAAAAAACCTTTGATGTTTGGAAAGTTGATTGAGAGTTTGGACTTTGGAGCCTATTTTCATCATGGCTAAAACACATCAAAACCAACAATTAAAACCCTTGTTGTATTGCAGTGGTTTTCGGTGACCAACCCAGCCTCCATAGCCATGGAGCAACAGCTTTTATGGAGTTTGCAACACCTTTTAAGAAATCAACCAAATGTATCTTTTAAACCCTTCTCTATCGCTAGATCTCTCATCGTAAACCCTTCAACCTCCGATCAAACCATCTCTTCCATCTTCCAAACGATCGAAACTCTATCAAAAGAAGTAGAAGCAACATCTACATCAAACCCCCAATTCCATTATCTCAATTTCATCACCCTTCTTTATGAAATCTCCATCGTCCGCCGCCATTTCTCTCCAATCATCACCACTATACTCCATTCACTCTGTCTTCACTCCCCCAACATCCCCCCACGTGCTGCCGGACTTGCACTCTCTACCCTTGTTTCCATCGCTCCCACTTCCGCTTCCGCTTCCGATGTGTTTTCCGAGGGGTTGTTTTTATCTCTCTGCTTCGGTCCATGTGTGCCTGTGCGGCAAAGGCTGTTAACCCATGCAGAGAAATTTAGAGTCCGGCCGTCGGTTCTGCTCACGGTGTTGCTAGGGTTCACTAAGGATCCGTATCCTTATGTGAGGAGGGCTGCTTTGGAGGGTTTGATTGGTTTCTGCAAATGTATTGTTGTCGAAGATCGTGCCATGGTCGAAGGATGCTACTTACGTGCGGTGGAGCTGTTGTTTGATACCGAGGAACGCGTGAGATGCTCGGCTGTTCATGTGGTAATGTATTTGCAATTTCTGTTTATAGAAATGATTTTCGGGCAAAATGCATCGAAAACAAAGTTCATATTAGTCCTTATCTGGAGTAATAAGGATATTTCTTTGTCAACAAACTTACCGAAGTTTCAAAATTTGCAAGTTTATATAATAAAGGGTCAAAATCTCTTGCTCCATGTAACAAAGCTTCAAATTTTGTATATTTAATGTAACATTTGATGATTAGGGTCTGTTGTTAGCAGCTTAATGAGCTTAATGTTTCATAGGAAATTATGTTAATAGGTTGAGAAAAAATAATAATACTTTACACTAAATAGGTACTAATTTAAACTTTATTGCATTTTGATGCATTTTGCCTTTGATTTTTTGTATCAAGTGGATGCAAATAGGCTGAAATCATCTTGGTGTGGCAGGTAAGTGAATGGGGAAAATGGCTTGTGGCAAATAGTGAGGATAAAAGCAAAAGCGAGTGCTCAGATGCATTGTATGTACAGGTAAACAGAAAAAATTATGTCTCAGTAACTTCTACATTTCTGTATTGAGGTCAAATACCCTGCAATTTTTTTGCATATTTCTAATGTTCATTTCTTTATTTATTTTTTATTTTTTGTATTTTTGGTAGTTTTACCAAGTTCTATATCAGATCAAAAGATTAGGGACCATCTTACTTACAGAAAAGTTCAAGATAATCAAATAGAACAAGGATCTTTAGTTTTTGATTTTGACCTCTGTAACAACATAACTTTCTGGTGTATCTTATCATATTTTTTCCATTTTCTATCACGTTGAATGCTTTTGCAGCTCTGTTCAATGGTAAGGGACATGAGTGTGAAAGTCAGAATCGAAGCTTTCAATGCCCTTGGTAAGGCAGGAATGGCATCCGAGTATATTTTGATGCAAACCCTCTCTAAAAAAGTCTTACCGATCACGAAAGAAAAGATGTTATCTGGTCAGGTCTCAGGAAAGCTTTTAAGTTTACCAGCATCAAATGCTGCCGGAGCTTTCATACATGGGTTGGAGGATGAATTCTTTGAGGTACTCCTGATGCACTGCAATTATGATTTCAAATGATGAAAATAGGATAAACATAACATACTATGTATGCTTTGGCATCTTAAGGTGGTGTTTAATTTGTCAAAATTGGAATATGAAGGAATTGGAATGGAATTTAATCAGGTTTGACCGTGCATTTGATTAACAAGAATCGAAATGGGATTTGTCAAATGAATTAGAATATGTTTGTTTGGTTCAAAGAACACAACTTTGGAATTGTGATTAAATGATAATATATGACCAAAATACCCTTTTATGACATTTTCATACTTTCTTGTTTTAATTAAAATAATATATAATGATAATATAAGTTGGCGGTGGTGGTGGCGATGGTGGGTGAACTTGAGGTGGTGTTGGTTTATTTGGATTCAAAGGTTATTTGTGTCTTCTCAAAATAACATATGAAATCCCTGATGTTGGTCAAACAATGGAATTCAAATTCATTGACTTATGCTAATGAATGATCAAATCCTCAACTATGAAATTCTGCATTATTTGGTCAAAGGAATTTGCCATTTTGAGGTCCATCAGATTCTTTTGGATTCTGCGAATGAAACCATCCCATATCTGTTGCTGTTTTTGAATGGACTTATTCGTACTTATTTGTGTCAAGTATAACTGGTCTGCCTTTTTGGAAGGTACGAAGTTCTGCATGTTATGCCTTGAGGATGCCTGCCATTCTTTCTACCGACTTCGCTGCTGGAGCTTTAGGTTTATTAATGGACGTGTTGAATGATGATTCAACCGTTGTCAGATTACAAGCTCTGGAAACCATGCATCATATGGCAGTTTTTGGTCATCTAAAAGTACAAGAAATGCACATGCACATGGTAAGTTTTTGGGTAGCTCTTGAAAATCTATCTGTGTTTGCTAGAATCTGGGTTTTACACCATGAAAAAATCTATTTTCATCTTACCTTTTTATATATAATATATATATAGATGAAAGTTTGGCTGAAAACTCAGCTTTCATTGCCAACCTGAGGGGACAGCCAAGAGCGTGCCATCCCATCATGATGAATAATGCATGCACATTCAGTCTGAATAATCCTGTATTATTTAGACTGAATGGGACACGTGGCACCCTCTTGGCAGTCGGCTGTCCAAACATTCGCAGTGAAAGATGAGTTTTCATTTGAACCCGCCCCTATTAAACATGCCTCAAGTTAAGAGGTGATTGTTTTTCTTTATCTATGTTGTTACACCTCTTGGCCCAATTAAACATGTTTTTGAATTAATGATTGTTTGATTCTGTAGTTCCTTGGCACGCTAGTTGATGTGAACTCATCAGTAAGATTTGCTGCTAGGAAAGTACTTCGTTTAACCAAGCTCCATGACCTGTCTATGTTTAAACTAGCTGTTGACAGCCTCATCCAGAGTCTAGAAAGATATCCACAGGTAATGACATTGTTTGCTGGTTGATTCTCCATCTTAATTTAATCGTCAAAAAACACGTAGGATGGTGATTTTGATTTTTTTTCAGGATGAGCCGGATGTTCTTTCTCTTATATTCGATATTGGCCGGAGTCATGGAAGTTTTGCTGTCAGCATCACCAAGGAAAATTTATCAGAGGTACCATGGTCATCGTTTCAATTCTTCTACAAACTATTCATTGCAGCATTATTCATTGTTCATTTTCTCTAGTACTTGGAAGGCAAAGCTGAATCGTAATCTTCACTTTCTTAATTATACTTATACACAGACATCACGACATGATAATTGATGTGTAGCCTTTAAGTAAATATAGACTATGCTATTTACTTTATTATTTCTAAACGGGAATTAAACATAATAACAGTTCATTTTCTATCATTTACTGATCTGGTTTTCTTGGCTGTTCATCAACTCATACTTCTGTCTCTATACTCCCACATGGTATCAATAACATCCACCTTGGTTTTTGTATCATTCCTTTATCTGATGGTTTTTGTTACTTGGGAAGAACATCTTGCTCTATATCTAGTTTTTCAATTGTTGGCATGACATTTTTCTAGTTTTTATTTCTGATGCTCATATAAACCTTTCCATCCCTAAATAATCTTCAGATGGAACCTTCTTCCGGAAGCACTTGGGACTTCAATAGTTCAAAAACTGCTGCACGTCTTGTATTGGCCATCTCTGCTCCACTCTCCCATGGAAAGAAACAGCAGTCGAACAGCATACCGTCAATAATATATTCTTACGCTGTTACAATGCTTGGTAGAATTTCTCATTGCTTGACTGAAGTCATGAACCAGGACACGCTTTTGGCTTATTTGTCATATTGTAGTAGATCAACTGGAGTTGACACTATGGATTTTGGGAAGATGGTTGAAGATGATCTGCCAACGGAGATTAATGATCGAATAACTCGTTGTGACAGATTAGACATGGTTCGTAAGAGTGATGGTGATTTTGAAAGCCAAATAGCAGTTTCCCATGTAGCAGATGATCGTGCAAAGTTTATCTTTGCTAATATCGGAGAAATATGGCATATGACAAAGTTTGGATGCGTAACTGAAGTGCTTATGGCTTTGAGGTTAGTTTATCTGTTATAAATTTCGCTCTTTTGGTTTTTTTGGTATTTGTAGCATCTGTACCTGCTATTTAAATATCAACAGATGGCCATCAATTCCACAAGTTGACTAAAAAAGGTGCTTTTTGGTCGTGACTGAAAAACATTTAAAAGGCTATTCTGCAAATTTGCGATGTTCTTGGCTAATTTGGTAAAAAATGGCTATCTGCTTGAACTTCTTTTTGCCAAAAATGGCTAGTTTGGTGATTTTTCCCAATGGAAATGTTGTAGGATAATGGAATGCTTATAACGAGTTATGGGAGGTACTCAGCCCCAGTACACACCCCCTTACCCCTAAAAAAACAAATAAATAAACATGTCCAGCGGTGAGGCATTTACTTTGTGCCAATTGGGTCAAAAGCCGTTTAATGTATATTATTCAAATCTAGTCGTTCATAGTATGTTTAGCTAAAATTTCTATTATGTCCATATAAATGTATCTTTTTTTTTGAAGTATATTGTAGTTATATACGGAAAAAGGACTCTTGAACACTCCTCACCTTTAGTGAAGTTTAAACCGTTGACCTTCTATGAGGATGGACTCTACTTTTAGGCCAATGGGTCTTTGGTTACTTCTCTTTTTTGTTTGTCTACACAATCTTTACTAGCAATGTATAACCAGGGTAACTGTTGAAGGAGTAAAGCCACGTGCTGGTTATCTTAGTCTTTCTGTTTTTGAATAAGTCAAGTGTTAGGTGTCTTGCTGATATCTCGCTTGTTTAGTTTATCTCTTTTCTGTTTTATCTTTGCTGATTTTTAGCTTTCTTAGTTGTATTCTCGGCTATTTAAATGCCTTCAGTTTCAGCAATAAGATCATCAATTTTGGGGTCTCTATACTCTGTTTATTCTTTCATTCTGGTATCAGAGCCCTGTTTGCGATCAATCAAGAAAAGAAAATGAGTGAAGAAAAGTTGAAGGTGCCTCATTTTGATGGATATTATGAGCACTGGAGTGAGATGATGGAGAATCTGTTGAGAGCAAAGCGATTATGGAACCTGATTGAACCCGGTTTTGAAGAACCGGCAGTCGGTGTTGCTCTTAATGAAGGACAGAAGAAGAAGCTGGAGGAAATTCGAATCAAGGATCAACAGGTCAAACATTACCTTTACCAAGCAATTGATAGGGTAACGTTTGAGCAGATCCTTGATCGACGTACTGCAAAGACGATATGGGACTCCATGAAGAAGCGATTCGAAGGAAATGAGCGCGTCAAGAAGTCACTCTTGCAGAAGCTACGCAGAGATTTCGAGGTGCTGGAGATGAAATCAAATGAAACCGTCACTGAGTACTTTGCTAGAGTTTTGACGATCTCAAACCAGATGAGAAGTAATGGAGAGTCGATGCCTGATGTCAAAATAGTAGAAAAGATTTTGAGGACGCTCACTGAGAAGTATATGTTCGTGGTGGTATCGATCGAAGAATCCAAGAATATTGAGAAGATGACGATAGATGAATTACAAAGTACACTTGTAGTTCATGAGCAGAAGTTCAAGAAACCTGACAAAGAGGAAGAGCAGGCTTTGAAGGTCAACTATGAGGAAGGCTTAAGTGCGCGAGGTCGAGGTAGATCAAGCTTTAGAGGAAGAGGACGCGGTCGAGGGAGACAATCGTTCAACAGGGCAACCACAGAATGTTACAAGTGCCACAAGCTGGGCCATTTCCAGTATGAATGCCCAGGTTGGAAGGAGGCAAACTATGCTGAACTCGACGAGGAAGATGAGATGATGCTCATGGCTAAAATTGGTGAAGCTGAGAAGGACAATGTATGGTTCTTGGATTCGGGGTGCTCAAACCATATGTGTGGCGACAAAGGAAAATTTACCAACTTGGACCTGGGTTTCTCTCACTCTGTTAAGTTGGGAAATAATACGCGCATGGATGTAGGCGGAAAGGGACAGGTCAAGTTGATATTGAATGGTGATGTCTACGTGATAAATGAAGTGTACTACGTGCCTGAACTCAAGAACAACCTGCTAAGCATGGGACAACTACAGGAGAAGGGGCTATCAATTCTTATACAAGATGATATGTGCAAAATTTATCACCCACAGAAAGGTCTTCTTATTCAGTGTCCTATGAGTGCTAATCGGATGTTTGCACTATTCGATCAAACCCAAGCGGAGGGCATAAGGAGGATGGAGGGATGCTTGTATTCAAACTCTGAAGACCTCTCCAGGTTGTGGCACGAACGTTATGGACATCTAAGCAAGGCTGGAATGGAGATGCTCCAAAGGAAGAAGATGGTTCGTGGGATGCCCGAGTTCAAGGTCAGCAACAACATGTGTACCGATTGCCTTGTCGGTAAGCAAGACAGGAATTCTATTCCAAAGCAGAGCACATGGAGAGCAAAGGACATATTAGAGTTGATACACTCTGATATATGCGGCCCCATCTCTCCTACTTCAAATAGTGGAAAGAGGTACATTTTATGCTTCATAGATGATTATAGTCGAAAGGCCTGGATTTATCTGCTCGTTGAGAAATCAGAAGCATTTGTATGTTTCAAAAATTTTAAAAAGAAAGTTGAGAAAGAAACAGGGAAGTCAATCAAGGCACTCCGGACAGACCGAGGAGGAGAATTTACGTCGGACTCGTTTAGAGATTTTTGTAGAGAACATGGAATTAGCAGGCAGTTGACGACAGCCTACACGCCTCAACAAAATGGCGTGGCAGAACGGAGAAATCGAACGGTGATGAACATGGTGCGATCAATGTTAGCTGCTAAGAAGATGCCGAGAGTTTTCTGGGCAGAGGCTGCTGTCTGGACGTTTTATATTCTCAACAGATGTCCAACCAAGGCGCTAATGGACGTCACACCTCAAGAAGCATGGTGTGGTACCAAACCCAGTGTGGAGCACTTCAAAGTATGGGGAAGTATAGCACATGTTCATGTACCCGGCGAGAAACGGAGCAAGCTTGATGATAAAAGCGTCACTTGCATCTTGGTGGGCTTAAGTGAAGAGTCAAAGGGTTACAGACTTCTCAACCCACAAACAAAGAAAATTATCACAAGCAAAGACGTGAGATTTGAAGAAGACAAGCTATGGGAATGGGGAGCAGACCAAGGAAAGAAGAATGAGCCTGAGATGACATGGGGTGATGATGAACAGCAAGAAGAGAATGTTGTTGATGAAGATATTTGTGATGATGAAGAAGTTTATGAAGACGATAATCATGGCGAAACTGAAGAAAGCAGGGCTGTTGGAGTCGAAAGTTCAGGAGCAAGGGAGGGCCGACCAAGAAGAACTCCACGTTACTTGAGTGATTATGTCACGGTAATGAACCACTTGAAGAAGACGAGCTGAACATGGTGGAAATCTATAACCAAGATCCGACAACCTATGAAGAAGCAGTAAAAAGCAAGAAGTGGAGAGCCGCCATGGATGCAGAAATTGAAGCAATTGAACGGAACCTGACATGGGAACTAGCTGTGTTACCGATTGACACCAAATGCATTGGTGTAAAATGGATCTTTAAAACAAAGCTGAATGAACGTGGAGAAGTCGTCAAATACAAAGCCCGGTTGGTAGCTAAAGGCTACTCTCAAGAGCATGGAGTGGATTACATGGAGGTCTATGCTCCTGTCGCTAGAATGGACACGATCAGAATGGTGATAGCATTGGCTGCTCAAAAGGGATGGAGCATTTTTCAAATGGACGTGAAGTCCGCATTCTTGTATGGAACTTTGCAAGAAGATGTGTACATACAGCAGCCGCAAGGGTATGTCGTCAAGGGAAGCGAGCATAAAGTCTATAAGCTCCGTAAGGCTCTATACGGACTAAAACAAGCTCCGAGAGCTTGGTTTAGCCGTATTGAAACTTACTTCATTAAAGAAGGCTTCGAGAAAAGCAAAAATGAGCAGACATTGTTCATAAAGAAGAACTCAAAAGGTAATATTTTAATCATCAGTATTTACGTTGATGATCTCATATATACTGGTGATGACGTTGTAATGATGCAAGAGTTCAAAGAATCTATGCAAAAGGAGTTTGAGATGTCTGATCTAGGTAAGATGAGGTTCTTTCTTGGCATTGAAGTGTTGCAGACAGCTCAAGGCATACATATTTCTCAACAGAAGTATGCCATTGAGATACTAAGAAGGTTCGACATGGAAGATTGCAATGCTGTGATTAACCCGATAGTTCCTGGTTGCAAGTTGAAGTCTGATGAAGGAGAAAGATTTGATGAGACTCTCTTCAAGCAAATCGTAGGAAGTCTCATGTATATCACTACTACTCGTCCCGACATACAGTTTGTAGTGAACTTAATAAGTCGATTCATGGCAAAACCCACTGAAGTGCACTATCTGGCTGCAAAAAGGGTGCTGAGATATTTAAAGGGCACAACTGATTTTGGGATCTGGTACAAAAGTGGTGGAGAAGGATCATTGGAAGTGTTCACGGACAGCGATTTTGCAGGAGACATTGACAGTAGAAAGAGTACTTCTGGTTACGTGTTCCTATGGAACAATGGAGCTATAACGTGGTCATCAAAGAAGCAAGACATTGTTGCTCTTTCTTCCACCGAAGCCGAATATGTTGCAGCTGCAATATGTGCCTGTCAAGTAATTTGGGTCCGGGGAGTCCTTGAAGAATTGGGTCTGGAGATTAACAAGAGCACCGTCATAAAATGTGATAACACTTCCACCATCAAGTTATCAAAAAATCCGGTGTTCCATGGAAGGTGCAAACATATCGGAGTTCGTTTCCATTTCTTGCGTGATCTTGTTAAGGATGAAGTAGTTCAACTGGAGCATTGTGGTTCAAGTGAACAAGTAGCAGACATTCTTACGAAGCCTCTGAACCGTGAAGGTTTTCTGAAGTTAAGGGAGAAACTTGGAGTCTGCTCAATTGAAGGCAAACTAGCTGAGGGATCTCAGTCAAGTTTGAGGGAGGGTATGAAGGAGTAAAGCCACGTGCTGGTTATCTTAGTCTTTCTGTTTTTGAATAAGTCAAGTGTTAGGTGTCTTGCTGATATCTCGCTTGTTTAGTTTATCTCTTTTCTGTTTTTATCTTTGCTGATTTTTAGCTTTCTTAGTTGTATTCTCGGCTATTTAAATGCCTTCAGTTTCAGCAATAAGATCATCAATTTTGGGGTCTCTATACTCTGTTTATTCTTTCAACTGTCCCATATTCTGCAATACATTTTTTTTTTATCTATCTTAATTCTTATGAATTTAATTCATGCAGGAGTTGGAAGGAAGAGCTAGAAACTTTTATCACCGATCCATGCCAATCCAATCCCATCATAACGTTTACTTTACAATACCTGCATCTCGTGAAACTGCTTTCAAAAGCGTGGTGGCATATTATGTGCCCGGTGGACTTGATATATAACGAGGTCGGAAACTTAGGATACATTTTGCAAAAGTTAGAGAGCACCCTCAGAGAATTACAATATAGGTTCATCGGGTTGAGTAAAGACGAAGAGTTGCATATTCTCGAGCTAACGCTTGTCGCATGTACACTGAGATTGTCTATTTCCGAGGAATCTGCTCTCACAAAATTATGCTCCACAAAGTCACGGGTAATGTTACTTTACAAAGATCGTTCAATAGAACCTTCTAGATTTGTGAGTGAACTCGTGAACATATTGCAGAAAGACGAAACATCTGATATCTTTCGGTTTCGGGATTCACTCGAGTTTTTCTCCTTAAAGCAACTTGGATTATGTGGAAACTTTAGATACATGAAAGCGGAATTGGAAATTGGGGAGAATGATTGGTTAAACCCGCTTCCATTTGTGGCTGGACTGCCTGTTGGATTACCGTTGAAGATCAGGCTACATAATACACCGATCGAGACTAAGTTGTGGCTGAAAATGACAATGTCTAAGGACTTGAACCAATACGTGTTTGTTGATTTGAAAGAGTTTGATGGTTCAGATGAGATTAGAGAGTTTAGATTTATAGCTCCCTTTTATAGAACACCCAAAGTTAATTCTTTTATGTTAAGGTTATCTATAGGCATGGAATGCTTATCTGAGGAGATCGGTTTTTTCAGAGGCCACGGTGGGCCGAAGTATGAGCTTGTTTACCTTTGCAAGGAAAAAGAGGTTTTTCTTTCGATGGTTGTTAAGCAATGCTAGTGGTAACCTTATTCATGAAATCGAGTAATTTGAAGATAAAGAACCTCATTGGGTTGCTTGTTTTCAACTTGGGAGCAAATTTTAATTGAAGATTTGAAGTGGCCCTTTTATCGGTAAGGCGTTGGTTTTGCTTCTCGGTGGTCACCAATTTGAGTCTCCAGAGTGGGCCGGGTTAGTCGAGATGCAAACAAGCTGGCTTGGATTTCCAATGTTATCCCTCTTACTTATCATATAAGTCAGAGGAGGTGGGGGTGGACTAGAGAGATTGGATGGGCTTCTTCAACTTTATTTATATGGGTTGGGTTCACTTGAGACTATAAGATAATATAGTGAAACTTTTGGAGTAAAACATTGTGAAGGTATGAAAAACAACGAACCTCCACAACAAGAACAGTGTGAAGGCTTATTTATATGGTCTCACGGAAAACGGTCCGGTCTCACATGATCTCTTGTGGAGAACCATGTTGAGGAACCAATTTGTGGTGTTAAAATAGGTAGGTAATGTGCCATCTATGGCATTCAGATCAACAAGGCAACAACCATAAATACTAGATTAAAAGTAATTAAGAGTTCAGATCCACTTCTCACGCTTTTCATTGTTAACTCGACTTCTGGCTAAGGCATATTCAATTGAATATTCCTTTGTTATTCAAATTGAATAACACTGCATTCAGTGTTATTCAGAGGGTGTTTGGGAGTGCTTATCTAAAACAACTTATGACAATATGACTTTTGACAAAAGTTCTTATCAACTTATGTGGTGTGGAAAAAAGAGTTCTTTAAAAGTGTTTGGATTAGCTTATTGTTGTGCCAGAAAGTTATAAGCTGATAAGTTGTTTTTTAGTATTTGGCAAATCCAGCTTATTTGTGCAAAATGACCAAAAATGACATTCTTTCATATTATTGAGAGAATGTTGGAGCAAGGGTGATGGAGGCGAGAAGTATGTATGATGATAAAATAGGGCAACAAAAAAAAAAACAAGGGTAGAATTGGAATTTGATTTTAAAAGCTGATAAAGAGTTTTTAATAAGTCAGGAGACTTCTCATAAATGACTTGTTAGCTTTTGTAGGATGATATAAGCAACTTTTAAAAATAGCCATCCAAACACCCTAAAATAACTCATTTGCTTTTGTGATGAAATAAGTTAAAATCACCTTCAAATAAGCACTCCCAAACACCCTCTCAATTTGAATAACATTGAAAATACTGAATGCAGTGTTATTCAATTTGAATAACACATAATATTCAAACTGAATATTTAGTGGTCCTTATATATTCACAACCAAAATTGAGTTCACATTTGAACTTTTCTATATATATATATATATATATATAATATAGGGTTAGGTTCAAATGTGAATTCAATTTTGATTGTGAACGTGAGGACTGCTAAAATCGCACCATGTGGCAATATTTACTCTGAATATCAAGGATTATTCGAAGTGAATAAAACTTAGATAACTCAATTCAAACTGAATAACACTGAGACACCTATTGAATGCTTGAGTAGGATACGGTGTTCTCTGCAAGTTGTTGTTAGTTTGTGAATACAAATAAAATATATTTTACCCGATAAACACTTGTAAGATCACCAAATATTTTTTAACGTCAAAAGTGTTACTTAATAAGGTAAGTAATGATAATAATCTTGTTATGAAACCATTGAATGACCATTTATAATTTTTTAGTCAATCACATTATAAAAGCATTTGATTAACAAGATTTTCTAGTCTCAAATAGTGGTTAATTTTGACTCCGGTCAACGCTTAATATAAATTAAGAAGCAAAAGTTTCCCTATTTGGATATACGGTGGACCCGGTTTGCAAGAAACGTTCTCATTACACATAGGCCATAGCTATATACCCGCCTCCTGATTTCGCGTTCTTCTTCTTTGCACATTTGCTCTCAGGTTCTCCTTCAATCCTTCCTTCCATGGCTCCATATAAGAAATCTTTATAAGGGTTTTACTTGTTCTTGATGATTATTTATGCTTTGATATTTTATGTTTTCACCATGAAACTATTTGTGGGTTTCTTTCTAAAATGTTGTTCTAATCTTACGCATGCAATGTGTTCGACGATATGCCTCACTCACTCTGTAGGAATATTTTATTCTGCTGGTTAATGAGTAGTGTGGGTTCAAATTAAGGGTTTTTTAAACATCTTTGACCAATTAATTTGTAGTTTACGTTGGCAGGGTTTTAATTTTGGCAAAAATAAGCTGGCTTGTAAGCTAGGCCATCCAAACATGTACCATAAGCTAGCTTTTTGGGAATTTTTTTGTAGCTTTTTCCAATTATACTCTTATTAATACTAATTATTAAACTCAAAAATACTCTTTTTGGTCGTTTTACATGCTCATGAGCTAGTTTTTGCCAAACATAATTTGTTCATAACCTAGCTTATCAGTTACTGGCTAGTTTATCAATCAACAACCAGCTTATCAGCTAGTTTTTGTCAAACATAATTTGTTCATAACCTAGCTTATCAATCAACAGTCACCTTATCAGCTACGGGCTAGCTTATCGGCTAGTTTGCCAGACATAGCCAAATATGGTATCCCAATTAACCTTTGGGATGTGGATGTTGTTAGAATTGAAACTCATGGTGTTTTAATCAATGGGATTATGATCGCATTACATTTTCTTTGTTTTTGGTATCAAACCCTAGTTCTTCTCAAGATGAAACTTAGTGCAGTTTTGAGAAAATTGTCGTGTTTCTTTCATGGTTTAAAGAGTGTTAACAACATTTGACATTGATTATGTCAAAATTTGATGAATATAGACATAGTTTATTCAACAATCTAGACTCGAATTAGGGCACTTGTTAAGGGTCAGAGGCAGTACATTGCTTTAGATAGAATCGTGACGATAAATGGTAGTTGGACTATACGGGTACTTACTAAATTTTCTTGTTTTATATCTTATATTACTTCTACTTGTTATATACTTCACTATGTTGGCCATTTAGGTAGCGGTATGTGCTTGTTTAGATTCACAACTAACATGAGATTTAGGCTAGATTTGGTTGTGAATGTGAGAATGATGTGAACCGAATACAATCAAAGGCTGATTGTATTGATTACGAACTAAAATTGATAGTCACAAGCTTTCGAGAGGCTTGTTCTCTCCCAAAACGGTTTCCCGCCAAAAGATTACACAAAACAAAATCCCTAAACTAAATGCCCTGCTCTCTTATTTATACTACTCTAACCGACTCTCTCATTTCACCACTACCACAACTAACTAGACTCACCCACTGGCTTACCAACTTTGACTCGTTGACCTCAAAACCCGGGGTACAACAATACCCGCCCCTGAACTTTCACCTTGTCCTCAAGGTGGAAAGAAATAAAAATTCCGATTCAAGTACTTCCCATTAACAATTGTTGTTGCTGCTGTTGGTATCGGCGATGGTTCCGGTTGAAGTTCCATATGTTCAACCAAGGCTATATTTGCGTTAACTTGAGCGTCTTCCAACCAACCTCTCTTTGTCACCCCTTTTCTCCATTGACATCGAACTTGGCGTTTACATTTAATTACGCCGGATACCCTCCAGGTTTTTGCTAACGTAGTTGACTGCCACACACCCATCGCCATTGAACTTGTTGAGTTCGATTCACACACCACTGCTGCTGCTATTTTCTCGTTCCAAGAATTCAAAGATTTCCACTTCATCAACACCTTTCTTTCTTCAATCTTTAAAGCCCAATTAGAGTCTATCAATTTCCAATCCTTCTCCACTTTTAACCCAACTATGAGGACAAAAAATCTTCTTACCTGCTGTTCCAGCCCATTTTCTGATAGTTTTTCTTCAATTACACTCCCAGTGGACTTCTTATTTCCTCCTCTACTAATTAGGACCACTACCATTTGTCCCTCTTCACCTTCCCCCTTCATACTTTTCAGAGTAGACAGCCCCACTATAGCATTTAGAGACACCTGTCCACCTTGAACAGCCTCCAACTGCTGATTTTTCTCCAAAAAATATTGACAGGTGTCCTCCACATGTCTCTTCCCACTCACTAAAGCCAAAACATCAAATTCTTTTTGCTTATTCATGTGGCCAATATGATTGAATTCCTCATCTAATCTTTTATTCGATCGAGTAATCCCCCTTTGTGGTGGCAAAGATGGCAGTGGTTGGTCTGGCCATGGAGGTGGAGGTGGTAGTGGCGGCGGCCACGGCAAGGGTGGTAGCAACGGCGGTGGCAATTTCCAGTGACCCTCCGCCATCGATTCTCCAACTTTTGTCGATAAAGAGAAACAGTTTGTTGGGTTGAGGATTTTATTTGTACTTAGTACAGGCTTGGGCCAAATCAATATCACTGGATTGGGACTGATCTTGGGCCAAATAAAATCGCTGGACTTGATGGACTTACAAAATTGGGTTCTACCGTCGCCTTGTCTCCTACGTCTCTGAATTGGTTTCCAGATCCACAGAACGACATCGGCCATGGCTGACTCACCAACGTCGGCAGTGATGATGCTGGATACGGCGGCGGTGGTGGTGGTGAACTCGGCAGTAGCAATGGTGCTCGCCTTAGAATCTGTTCTGGACGAACTTCAATCCTCTTCTCACCATCGTCTTCGTCGTTGGAATTCTCTCCTTCAAGCGATTCATCACCAGTAGCCTTACCAGACTCAAAATTCGGACCTGATTTTGGATTGCAATTCGAATCTGGATCAGATTTTGGAATCAGAATCAGGTCTAGATCTGATTTTGGAACGAATTTCGTATCTGCATCTGAATTCGGATTTGGATCTGAATCTGGACATGAATTTGAATCTGGATACGGATCTGAAATCGGCTTTGTATCTGAAATCGGATTTGAATCTGGAATCGGATTTGGATCTGAAATCTGAAACCTCTTTGGTTCTGAGGGAAATTGACGGAGAATTACAGACTTCATATCTTCCCATCTTCTAAACGGTCTCCTCTGATTCTCCCATCGAAACCATCGCAAAGCAACTCCTTCAAACGAACTTGCCGAGATTTGCAGTTGCTCTTCGTTATTCAAGCATTTCAACGCAAAATACTTCTCAGCTTGTAAAATCCACTCACCAGAATTATTGCCGTTGAAGGATGGGAAATTGCTCGATTTAGACTCAAAATTCGAACCAAACTTCAATTTTGAATACGAATCTAAACTCAGATCTGACTCTTTATCTACGCCAATTTTACCTTGAAACTTCGTCCTCTTTCCTCCACGATCTGGAATCAAATCAAGCCTCTTACTGATCTTCGCAATCTCCTGCTTAATTTTCTCCAAGCTATTTTGAATCGAAACCGATGCACTCCTTGCTCCCATGGCCGGATCGAACTGCTCTGATACCATTTGATGTGAACCGAATACAATCAAAGGCTGATTGTATTGATTACGAACTAAAATTGATAGTCACAAGCTTTCGAGAGGCTTGTTCTCTCCCAAAACGGTTTCCCGCCAAAAGATTACACAAAACAAAATCCCTAAACTAAATGCCCTGCTCTCTTATTTATACTACTCTAACCGACTCTCTCATTTCACCACTACCACAACTAACTAGACTCACCCACTGGCTTACCAACTTTGACTCGTTGACCTCAAAACCCGGGGTACAACAGAGAACCACTAAAATCGCGCCACGTGTCAATATTCACTCTGAATATCATGCATTATTCAGAGTGAATAAAGGCGCCTTTATTCACTCCGAATAATGCATGATATTCAGAGTGAATATTGACACGTGGCGCGATTTTAGTGGTCCTCACATTCACATTGAAAAATGAGTTTTCATTTGAACTTTCGTCTCTCCCTATATATATGTTCTTATAATCTTCTTCTTGACATGGTTTTTCTCCAGCCAGCTTCACGAGAAATGAAGAATATCGTTGTGATTTTGGCCGTATGGATTGTGATAAATGCGAGATTATCAGACTGCGACTCTGCCATTTATGACGTTTCTCATGCGCAATGTCCTTCACAATCTCATCACACAGCTCATAGATGCGGTAAACCTATTTGTTTTTGCTTTTAATTTTGTGACTTCTGTGGTGTTTCATCGAATGCTCAACCTCAGCTTGTTTCGAGCCTTAAAGCTCGAGGTAGGCTCGTCAAGGATTTATCATGCTCGGACTCGACTCGTTTACCTGCAATGTTTTTTATTATTTAACGTATTTTTTTATTATATATTAATTGAGGCTTGTTTAGGCTCGCAAGCTTAAACGAGTCTATGAAACTCGAGCTCAGCTCGGGCTCGTTTAACTGGATCTTGAATCGAGCTTATAGTGAGTCGATCCTGAATATCTCACGAGCAGCTTAGCTCGCTTACACCCCTAATACCAACGTAGCTGTTGACCAATCCATTATTTATTTATTTTGGTTATTATTTACTTTATACTTTTAAGAGGACACTGTTGTCATTGTGGTTGCCATTGCAGATAGTATGGAACCTCATGTCCCAGCTTCCACCCCATCCTCGGTCCCGTCTTTGACTCTGACCTCGCCTCCGACTCCCTTCACGAACCCAGATTTGACATTGGTTCCCGTTCCGTATAAACTTGTTGCAGGATATATGATCATGGCTCTGCTTGGCCAATCCGTCTGCGTGATTGTCGGCATTGTGGCTGCAAATTTCATCATCTACAGACGTGTATATAGGGACACTGGTGGTGATGGTGCTGCCATGCCGCAGCCGCAGCCGCGGACAGGGACGCTGATGCTGACGCTGATGCGGACGTGGACACAGACGGAAACGGTGGTGGTGACGTAGATTCCGTGGTGATGAGTTCTCCCATCCAAGCTTTGTTTATTCTTAAAGGGATCGATCTCTATCAGTTGTAATGTCTCTCTCTTGCATGAGTAGTAACTAAAACTATCTTATATATTAGTTATCCAATAGATATTAATGATATTGATAATATGATTAATGTGGCTTAATAGCTATTAAACTAATTAAAATTTGTCTTAAGTCCGAATTCTAAAGTGGTGGGCGACGTTAGATAAGTTGCCGACGAAAGTGAATCTCGAGAGGAAAGGGCTGGCTATGGGATGTGATCGTTGCTCGCTGTGCAACGATCAACCGAAAATCGTTAGTCATTTGTTTGTGGACTGCGCCAAAACGAAGGAGGTGAGGCGCGTGGTAAATACATGGTGGCATGTTTTCGGCAATGGAAGCAGCCGGGATGATACGATTTGAGTGGAGGCTAATGGCAGTGATAGCAACAAACACAAGATCATCAAAGACTTGATTTTTCATGCTTATAGTTGGTCGATTTGGGAGAGTCGCAATAGGTCTATTTTTGACGATTTCCCTTTCTCCTCCCGTTTGATTGCGAATGATATTCAATTGGACGCTTTTTCTAGGTCCAAAATAGGAGCTCGTTTAGCAGAAGTTTAAATTGGTTGTAACCCAGCTTTATTGTAAGCAGTGTGGTTTATGGTTTCTAACGTCTTGCTAGGCCCGATTTTAATAAAAGCTGTTCCAAATAAATTCCTATTAGATACTAATAAAATTCAAGTATTTTATTTACTAATGTTTTGATCACTACAATATACTACAAAATTTGGGCCATATGCAAACATAATAAATGTGATAGTCACATTTATTATTTTTCTTGTTTGTTTGTTTGCATATCACAAAAAGAAGAGAAAATTGCACTTTTGGTGCATTTTTTAGAAAAATTTTCAGAAATAGGTGGTTTTTTCAGGGATGTTCAGATATAGTATTTTCGAACTCTGGGAGTCCGAAACTTCCCTTCCCTTGGCCACCTGTCATTCTTATGTTGGAGTCCCAAAATCTGATTCTTTTCTTATTTCGGAATCTGGAAGTCCGAAATAGAAAAAGGACAAATATGTCTTTCTTGAAATTTGATTCTTTTCTTATTTCGGAATCTGGAAGTCCGAAATAGCAAAAAGTTAAATCCATGAAAATTAAGTAAGTAAAGTCACGAGAAAGGGTTTAAAGAGAAAGCCACAACAGCTCAATGAGAATCATGAAAATTGAGCTAGCATCTAAGTTAAAAAAAATAGATGTTAAAGAAAATAGCCTTCAACGAATTTTACAAAATAGCTGTTAAAAAAAATGCATAATAGAAAAGAACGGTTTAACTTTTTGCTATTTCGGACTTCCAGATTCCGAAATAAGAAAAGAATCAAATTTCAAGAAAGTCATATTTGTCATTTTTCTATTTCGGACTTCCAGAGGCAAGAGAAGTTTCGGACTCCCAGAGTCCGAAAATACTATATCTGAAAACTCCATAAAAAACCACCTATTTCTGAAATTTTCTCTAAAAAATGCACCAAAAGTGCAATTTTTTCCAAAAGAGAAAGAAAGAAGTTTAAAATATTTTTTAGCAACTATAGAAAAAAAATGACATGTTATAATTTCTTGCAATTTATTGATTGTGGAGCTACTTTGACCAAACTGATGACCTAACTGAATTCATTGCTAAACTCATTTTCATCTCCCTAAAATTAAACCCATTTCAAACCTTTATGTATTGTTCTTTTATAGCAACTATAGAAAAGAAAATAACATATTATAATTTCTTGCAACTTATTGATTGTGGAAGCTTCATTGATGAATCAAACTGATAACCTAACTAAATACATTGCTAAACTCATTTTCATCTCCCTAAACTTAAACCATTTCTACACCCCCAATAGGAGCTCCTCTGTCACTGTCAGCGTCTCTGTATGCATCAACATCGATGTCCGAATGGTCCATGTGTGTGACCATGTCCGCGTTAGCGTCTTTTGCATCTCTAATGCACGTGAAGGACCATGTGCAACGGCTAAACAATTTAAACGATTGCGGCGTCTCACCCTCGGTAGATCTACTATAAATAAGCCGGCAATAAAGCTAATTAATGAGCAGACGTACATGCTAAGCAAAAACAAAAGCCAAAATAACGTTTCATCTCCCGCTACCGCTGGCATATCGCCACCACCCTCGTCTTCCGATCTCTTTACCTCGTACAAGATATTAAAACTTCATTGGTCGATTGGATTCTAATTCTGTTAGTGTACATATTGGCCCATGGGCCTCAGCCCATTAGGGTTAAATAGTTAGCTTCTTAGTTAAGCTTTCCCTGTATATAAATAGGGTTGTTATACCTCTTTTGTAAATCATTCTTTTCTAAATCAATACAGATTTCTCTAATCCTTTTCCAATTCTAACATGGTATCAGAGCATTAGGCTCCTCAAATCCCGAGTTGGGATTCTCTTTTCCGAATCGGTTTTCCCTTTTCCGAATCGGAGTTCATCTTTTCCGATTCGGATTTCTCTTTCCCGAGTCGGAGTTTTCTTCTCTTTCCGAACCCCTTTTCCGAATCGGATTTCCGAATTCAATTTCCGAATCGGAAAATCCGAATTCGTTTTCCGAACCAATTTCCGAATTCAATTTCCGAATTCTTTTTCCGACCCCCTTTTCCGAATCGGATTTCCGAATTCATTTTCCGAATCGGAAAATCCGAATCGGATTTTTCTCTCTCTACTGAATCGGCTTTCGAGTTGGAAAATCTTTTGATTTCCGAAGTCGAAACCCGCTCTCCAAGTCGAAACTCTGCCTCTCTCGTTTTACACTCTCTCCTGAATCGGCTTTCGAGTTGGAAAATCTTTTGATTTCCGAAGTCGGAACCCGATCTCCAAGTCGAAACTCTGCCTCTCTCGTTTTACAGTATTTTCCGAATTGCCCTTGTTCCCTTACCTACCATGACTTCGAACCTCACTCATTCGAATCCCATATCTGTTACTCTCAATGGGAATAACTACATCATCTGGAATCACCACATGACCATCCTCTTGAAATCTCATGGTCTTTACTCTTATGTCACCGGGACAACTGCAGCTCCAACAAGAACTGCAAACGAATCCACGACCGACTATGCCAAGCGTGTTAATGAGTGGGACATTAACAATGCTAAAATCCTTGGGTTCATTAATGCCTCAACAACCGCAGAGATCAATCAACAATTCCTTGGCTTTACGACTGCCAAAAGCCTTTGGGATTTTCTGACAAAGCGCTACTCAGTTACTGGCCTTGCACACCAGTATCAGCTATGGGTAACTTTTCAAACCAAACGGCAACTTCCAGATCAACCAGTCAGCTCCTACATCTCTGAGATGCAAGCCATTCGCGATCATTTGAACATGGGTGCTCCCCAAGTCCATGATAACACCGCGACTCTCTATCAGGCTTACTTCAATCAGTTACACCTGATCACCATCCTCATGGGTCTTCAAGACAAGTACGAGAATGTACGAGCCTCCCTTCTACATAGGCATCCTCTTCCCTCGCTTGACGATGCCATCACAGAACTACTGAGTGAAGAAACACGTCTTCAACTCCGAACTCCCGCCCCGGCTCCATCTGAATCAGTGTTCTATACCCCTTCCAGCTCCAAGCCAAAGGGAAAAGGCTTCCAGAGTTCTTACAACAAACCTCAGGGAAAACCGTCAACCAATGAGTGCGCGTTCTGTCACTCACCTTCTCACTTCCTGGTTGATTGCCCAAACAGAAGATGCAAATACTGTGGCAATCAACATCCTCGTCACCTCCTCTCTGAATGCCCTCAAAACCCGAAGAAACAGCAGTCTTCTGCCAGATTCACTGCTCCACATGAGCCCTATAGCTCACACAATCAGTCGGCGGCCAGATTCGTTGCTCCACATGAGCCTACTGGAATGCCTATCGCTGCATCTGCATCCTCATCACCAGATCTGATAGATCTTATGCGCCGGAATCAAGAACTTATGGCGCAACTTATGACCGGGTCCATGGGGATGAACCCTCCTCACTCAACTCCTTCAGGTCCCTCAGGTACTCTGTGGATTTTTGACTCTGGGTGCTTCAACCACATGTCTCCTTATCCCACTGGTTTTATTTCTAAGCGACGTTCCCCTCATCCTACTGTGGGATTGGCGGACCTTTCTCCTAAGCCGGTTCTATTTGAAGGAGATGTCTTTACAGAAAATATTCAGTTACCTGAAGTCTTACATGTTTCAGACATAGCAATAGGCCTTGTATCCCTTACGCAACTCCAAGAAATGGGCTTACTAATGTTCTTTGATTTTTCTGGTTGTGTTATACAGGATCCGAAGACCAAGCAGACCCTTGGTGTAGGCCGTAGAGTTGGACGGGTTCTCGAAGTCGTCTACATTCGGATTCCTCTTTCGTCTCCAAGAGTCGTTGCTTCAGTATCTCCTTCGTCTTCCCTTGATCTATGGCATGCTCGTCTGGGTCATTTATCTTCCAGTAGAATAAAAATGTTAGCTAGTTCAGGATCCTTAGGTCATGTTACTTCTTCTGACATTTCCTGTCTACCCTGTAAACTTGGCAAACATCATGCCCTTCCTTTTGACACTAATGAATCTAAATCCTTTTCTCCTTTTGATTTAATTCACTCTGACGTATGGGGACCAGCACCACATCCATCTATGGGTGGTGCTCGGTATTTTGTTATTTTTATCGATGATCATACTCGCTTCACCTGGATATACCTTATGAAGCATCGGTCAGAGCTACCTCAGCTCTACATTACTTTTGCTCGCATGATTCAAACACAATTCTCGAAACCCATAAAGATTCTTCGTGCCGATAACGCCATGGAGTACAAAGAATCCTCTCTCCTTGCCTTCCTCAGATCTCAGGGAACAATTTCCCAGTACTCCTGTCCTGGCACTTCCCCACAAAATGGTCGTGCTGAACGCAAACATAGGCATATTCTTGATACGGTCCGCACCTTGCTTGTCTCTGCAAAATGTCCTGCCCGCTTCTGGGGAGAAGCAGCCTTTACTGCCGTCTATACCATCAATCGACATCCTACTCCCATACTCCACAACAAATCTCCCTATGAAGTCTTACATGGAGTTCTCCCAGCTTATGATCTCCTCAAAGTCTGGGGATGTGCGTGTTTCGTTCAACTTCAACCCCATGAACACAACAAACTTGAACCTCGTGCCCGCCTATGCCTCTTTCTCGGATACGGCATTGAGCACAAAGGGTATCGCTGCTGGGATCCTGTATCCAAACGCTTACGTATATCCAGAAATGTTACCTTTTGGGAACATGTTCCCTATTATTCCCTGCCTGACACTGAGTCTCCACCCATCCCTCTATTTCCTGAGTCTGCTCCACCTATCCCTCCAACTCCTCCTCCTGCTTCTGACATTCTGGGTCAGCCCTCTGATCCTGCACCAACTCCTCCGCCTACACCTGAGGTATCTGCTGAATCTCCGGATCCTGGACCATCCACGTCAGAACCTGTTCGCCGCTCTGATCGGGTAAGACAAGTTCCTGCTCATCTTCGTGATTATCACTGCTATGCCACCTTATTATCCCATCATGAACCAACTTCATATAAGGAAGCTGCCTCTTGTTCACAATGGCAAGCAGCTATGCAGGAGGAACTTCGTGCTCTCGCCAAGGCCCACACATGGGATTCTGTTCTGCTTCCATCTGGCAAGCGACCCATTGGTTCGAAATGGGTCTTCAAGATCAAAACCAGATCTGATGGTTCTGTTGATCGATACAAAGCCCGTCTTGTCGCCAAGGGCTTCAACCAAGAATATGGGATTGACTATGAGGAGACTTTTGCGCCTGTTGCGCGCATCACATCTGTTCGCAGCCTTCTCGCTATCGCAGCCACCAAGCATTGGCCTCTCTTCCAGATGGATGTCAAGAATGCCTTCCTGAATGGCGATCTCTCTGAGGAAGTCTATATGACTCCCCCTCCGGGTGTCTCCCTGCCTACCGGCCATGTCTGTCGCCTCCGCAAAGCCCTGTATGGCCTCAAACAGGCTCCTCGCGCTTGGTTTGAGAAATTCAGCAAAACCGTGCTCTCATTGGGGTTCTCCGCAAGCAACTATGACTCTGGTCTTTTTACCCGCACTTCTGATTCTGGAAGCATTCTCCTTCTTCTATACGTTGATGACATGATCATTACTGGGGATGATTCTAACGGTATTGCTTCCCTCAAGCAGTCTCTCTCCTCCAGTTTTGAGATGAAGGATCTTGGCGACCTTCACTACTTCCTTGGACTCGAGGTTCTATCTGATGCATCCGGGATTTATCTTTGTCAAGCTAAGTATGTTTCTGACCTTCTCTCAAAGGCCGGCCTTTCGGATAACAAAGTCGCCTCCACACCATTGGAACACAACCTCCACTTGACACCTAATGCGGGCACCCCGCTACAGGACCCCACTCGGTACCGTCAGCTCGTAGGGTCTCTTGTATATCTCACTGTGACTCGGCCAGACATTGCGTATGCCGTTCACACCGTGAGTCAATTCATGGCTGCTCCCTGCTCAGATCATTATGCTGCGGTCCTACGGATCCTTCGCTATCTAAAAGGCACCATGTTTCATGGGTTACACTTCTCCTCCAAGTCCTCGCTACTTCTGCGGGGGTTTTCTGATGCTGACTGGGATAGCGACATGACCGATCGTCGCTCCACCACCGGGTATTGTTTCTTCCTCGGTGATTCGCTTATTTCTTGGCGCAGCAAGAAACAATCTCTCACTGCTCGTTCCAGTACCGAGGCTGAATATCGCGC
The DNA here is from genome assembly GCA_030169165.1 of Centaurea solstitialis. NCBI lineage: Eukaryota > Viridiplantae > Streptophyta > Magnoliopsida > Asterales > Asteraceae > Centaurea > Centaurea solstitialis. The sequence goes on from CM058045.1 coordinate 901,326, forward strand.
TCTCGCCGACACAACTCAAGAGCTTATCTGGCTTCGTTGGTTACTTTCTGACATGGGAGCGCCTCAACTGTCTCCCACCCCTCTATGGTGCGACAACAATAGTGCCATCCAGATCGCTCACAATGATGTCTTCCATGAACGAACCAAGCACATTGAAATTGACTGTCATTTCACCCGTCAACACGTTGTGCGCAATACCATTCAACTTCATCCGATCTCAACATTGGATCAGCCCGCCGATATCTTCACCAAAGCTCATTTGCCCGGACGCTTTCGGGAGCTTGTTAACAAACTCAACCTGTCTCGTTCCTCCCCAGATTAAGTTTGAGGGGGGGTGTTAGTGTACATATTGGCCCATGGGCCTCAGCCCATTAGGGTTAAATAGTTAGCTTCTTAGTTAAGCTTTCCCTGTATATAAATAGGGTTGTTATACCTCTTTTGTAAATCATTCTTTTCTAAATCAATACAGATTTCTCTAATCCTTTTCCAATTCTAACAAATTCAATGTTTAATAATGCAAATTTAAGGAAGACAATGGGTTCACAAAAGAAAAGAATACATAAACCAATGCAAAATCCATCTCTTTTTTGAAAACAACTTAAATTCGAGAAGATAAAGGATTGGTTTCTTTGAAACTTTCCTAAGGCAAGATTATTATCCTATTGGTTGGACAGATTAATCGCATATTTAGTTTTAAGTTATATATATATCTATATAGATATATGCTTTATCAGTTTCACAATTATCTTGTGCAATAATTTAAATATTGTATAGTAATATATATATATATATATATATATTAAAAGAAGGTTTTTGTTAATTTTATTTCATTGGCCAATTAAAAAATAATCATCACATGATGATATCATTAATTATTCCTTTTTTTTAATATCCTATTAATAGGTATAATTATCTTGATAATTTACATTTTGATAGGTATAATTATCTTTATAATTTACATTTTGTACCCTTAAAGTTATTTGATTAAATTACTTTTTATTCCTTACTTTCTCATTTTTCACTTTACATCTTTAATTATATTAAGATAATAATATATAATAATTAAAATGTATTAAAATTTTTGTTTTTGTTTTTAATAAATTATACCGCAATACGTCTAATATTGAAATTTTTTTTAATTTAACTATATTATTAAAACTATATATAAATTAATTTGTTTAGATTTTATTATAATTTTATTTTTGATATTCTTGAAATTTAAAGATTTTATCTTTTTAACCTAACTATTTTTATAGATTATTTATAAGTAATGAAATTTTATTTTATTTAAAACTCAATTGCTAATATTCTTAGAATTTAAAGATTTCATCTTTTTTAATCTAACTATTTTTATAGGTTATTTATAAATAATCATATTTTAATTTATTTAAAATCCTACAAATCAAAAAGACTACATATTTTATTTCTGAATCCCTCCAGTTTTAAAATCATTCACAAAATTCGAATCATAACTAAAATCATAACTAAAATATCTATTATAATAAGCAATTGTAATAGCAAAATGTCGTGAAACATATAATTTACATAACTAATTAATTGGTAATGGCAATTGTCATGCAAAAGTCTATTCTTATTAAAAATTAAAATAATATGTTTAAAGTATCCGTATATTATACTAGCCATTAACTAGTGATTATTTATAATTTAAAAACAACACCGAATAGAATTTGGTTACCTTAGTAAACAAGTAACATGCTATATAAAACAATTAAATTAAATAATATCATGAATCAATACATTTACTAAATTAAATAGCATAGAATGATATATGTTCAATTCAATCGTAGAATCAATGTTCTAAAACTTGGTCGAATCGGGATCCGGTGAAAGAATCGGATCAAATGTGATCGGATTTATGGTGTTTTAAATATCGGATTGAATCGATTGGATCAAATGTGATCGGATTTATGGTGTTTTAAGTATTGGATTGAATTGATCAGTTTGGTGGTTGAATCGGTGAATCTAATAAAATGAATCATAAATATATTTATTTAACAAAAAATCCGTGTGGAATTTAATTTAATTAAATAACCTGAAATATATAGCTATTAGTTAGAGTAAGTTACATGCATAGCTCCGATAGTTACAGTATGTATTACATTCGAATCAATTATATATGGAGTTGGGTTCCGGTGAGATCAAGTTGTTTTTGTGAGACCGATGAGATCAACACTTTTTACATCTAACTTCACAGCAAAACACTATGAAGGTTAAAAAAATCTGAACATTCACATACAAAAAAAGACCATCGAAGAAAAAAAAAATCCAAAAAAAGGTAAACAAAACGAAACCTTCATAGCTCAAAAAACTGTGAAGGTAACAAATAAATAATTCGAACCTTCTCGTAAGTCAACATTATCATAAGTCATAACCATTATGAAGTCTGTAGATGACGAACTTTCCAAGCACCATGCCCCCAATTATGCTGGCAACCGTGATGAACATGTCCAGTATAAGAAATTTTGCAACAGATTTCACGGGCAATATGATCAAGGTCGGAGAAGTCAGAGCCTGGTCGGGTACGGGAGTTGGGGATGAGGGGATTGGGTCCGGGTCCGGGATGAGAATCTCCCGTTTATCACAGCCCATGTGGCCAAAACGACAACAAGAACCGATACTTTAATAATAGTCATTTCTCGCTAGCGTTCCAAAAAAAGAGTTCAATAATCAATAATCAAAATCCATAATCCATAATCAATAATAAGTAATCCATATGATTATAGCAAGAGGAGTAATTATCTTAAAGATTATGTAGAAAATTGGGGTTTACCTGAGTAGCGTCGATCGATGGTCAAGAGCCAAATTTAGGAGAGAGCTTTTTATAGGTTTTAGGGTGATTAACCGATAAAGTTTGATATATGTAATCCAGATTGAGTTCTACTCTAGGCAAGGCCCAATTAAATAATAATAGAGTTTTGTTTAAATAAACATGGGTTAATTACATCTATACTTTTATTAAAATAGAAAATACCATAACCTAATATACTTTTTTTTAACAGCAAAGGGAGACGCAAAAGAAGGAGCTACGGCAATGCCATCACCCCCAAACAAGCGCCCCCAAATATTATTAAAACAAACCGAAAGCTAGCAAGATGCTAGACGGATTACAAAACAATTAGAATAAAGCCAAAGGATTACAACACCACATGGGCCAATCTAATGCTAAACACTTGGCCCTATATTTTACCCAAGTAAATAGCAGAGCTTGCAGATCAGTTACCACAGTTGAAGCAGAGAAACTTTTATGGTTGAAGACCAAGTTGTTGCGAGAAGCCCAAATCAACCAGAAAACCGAACCCACAACTGCTTCCAGAAATCTCCGTTTCCTTGACGAAAACCCTCCATCACTTATTTTAAATATCAACTGGTGAACAGAATTAATAGACTCAGCTCTAAACCGCACCAATTTGATACCCGATCCCAAACCTCGACAACAACGGGGCAAGCAAAGAACAGATGTAATTCGGACTCTTTTTCATTATTGCAAAGGGGACAAAAGTCAGATGGTAAATCAATGCCTCTTGCCATCAGATTTGGATTTGTTGGGATCCTATTCAACAAAAGTCTCCAGACGAAACAATTTACCCGAGGAGGTAGCCATTTGTTCCAAAAAGAAATACCCGCAAAAGGCGAATTAGACACATTGTCAATTATAATTCTCAAAGATCTTACTGAAAAAACACCACTCGAATCGCCCTGCCATCTCCAAGAGTCTTCAGAATTGGATAAAGAGACGTTCTGAAGTATCTCTTCAAGATTCGCCACCCTTTCAGGTTCAACCAGACCCATCCACGACCAATTCCAAGTAATGAACCCGTTGTTACTTAGAGCAGCCCGATCAGCAACTGAACAGTCCTTATTACTCTCTAAAACAAACAACTCCGGATACCGAACTTTAAGAGGCGAACCGCCAATCCAATTATCATGCCAGAAAAAAGTTTGTTTGCCGTTCCGAATTACCCGCGAGAAAAGATTCTCGAAATCTATGTTATAAGAAACTAGGGAGGAACCTGATTTAATAATATTCAGCCGGACTCCGGAGTTTCTTGTATTGGCTACAGATGCGAGCGGCGAATCATTAATCTTATGCAGGGCTTTTATCACTCTAGCCCACAAAGCATCTTTTTCCATCTTCCATCTCCATCGCCACTTGAATAAGAGAGCAATATTGGCTGCCTTCAACGAACCAATCCCCAAACCTCCCAAACTCCGAGGTGCGGTTGTTTTTTGCCACCCGACCCAAGAGATTTTTGAATTTCCTTGTTCCGACGTCCCCCATACCTAATATACAAATATCATATATAATATACATACATATGTCAATTTTTGTACCAATCAAGTTATTATATTTATCCAAATAACAATTCTAAATCATATTCTCAATACTAAAGATAGAGTGAAATGACTATTTTACCCTCGTTTTAAGTCTAATTTATAAATAACATGTATATCACTGCTACCCTATAAAATATCACATTTTTTCTGAAATATATATTAACAAACCAATGGTTTTCGTCTAACGTATTTGAGAAGACAACATTAATGTTAACACAAAAAAAAAATCAATCTAGTTTTGTTTGGATCGAAAAGAAAACATGATAGGAAAGTTAATGGGCAAGGGACATGTTTTAACAAATCTTCAAAGTTTTGAAATTTTTGCATCGTGGGATGGTTTTCCCCAATCTAGCAACAACAGTTTAGGGCTCGAATTGACCTTGTTTGAGTACCCATTTTATAGAAACAAAACACCATTTTGTTTCTTCATACAACTTCGAGCAAGATTCCATTAGATTTATCAAAAACATAGAGATTAGAGAGAGAATTTAGTCGAGAACATGTTTAAGTACTTTCGGGTGATTCGAGGTTTGTTTTAAAACCAATTTGATTACGTGGTTATAATAGTATTTTAGTGTACTTTCGGTCATAATAAGTTTAGAAAGAAGTCTAATTATGGTATTATGGTCATACGCCACGTATTTTCTGGCCAAATGGTGTTCTGGCGGTGGTTCTCCACAACAGGAAAATCATTGGGGGGGGGGGGGGTTAAATTATATATTTTTGTTGGTTAACTATTTTTCTTCTAAAAAAACGACCTCTATTAACTATGTTTTTTTATTGTATTGTATGGGATTTTTCAAAAACGAATAAAAAAACTTTTGTTTTGTTGTTGATTAGAAAGCTATATTTGATAACTTAAAATGATTAAAATTTGATAAATGGATATTTGATTAAAGAGTAAACTTTAATTTTGGTTTCCATGGTTTAATGAAATATTTGAAAGTGAGACCTATGGTTTAATAACTCTAAAAACCGTCCTTGTGGTATTTATTTTGCTTTAAAAATGGTCCTTCCTTACTAACTCCGTTAGTTGTTCTGTTAGTGAGAGGGGCATTTTAGTCTATTTAAATTTAAATAAAATAAACTCTAAAGACACATTTCGTTCTCAATCTTTAAAAACTGCCATGACTGTATCCACTTATTGTTGGTGCATCCGCCATTGATGCAGTTAGAATTTTCTTAGAAACCTTACAGAAATAAAGATTGGCGGGATTAACTTTTAATTTGCAATAAATATGAAATTGTCAACTTTGTCAGTGGGAATTTTGATGTGAATTTGTTGCAAATGAGGTTAGATGAGGTGGGTAGTGGTCTGAAACAGAGCATAGGGCCTGGTGTCATCTTTGAACATCAATATTACTATTGAATTCATATCAAAATCATTGGTTTTTCTGCAAACTTTGAAGAATGAAGAGGGTTGTACAATGTAGTAAAGAAAATGTAAGCTCAGTTGGATAGGTAACATCCCTGGGGTGTGGGGTGAAAGCCACACTACCAGGGTTCGAATCTCACAGGTAACATTTCTAAGATATCCAGACTTTGGATCTAGTCCTTTTAGACCGGCTTCGGGGCAGGTATAGGAGGATCTAATCTATGAGATCCACTTCCTTGCCGGTCGGGTTCAACCATAGGTTGGGCTAGGTCGCAGCGGATTAGTGGGATTGCCCAATTAGAGGCCCGATACCGCTGGGACGTGTGTGTTAACTTGCCGTTCAAAAAAAAAAAGTAAAATAGAAAAGAAAATGTAAGGCGGAAAAGTAGAGGGGAATGACCGAATAGTTAAAAAAATGTGATTTCATAATTTATTTATTTGTTTATTTTTTAGTTAAATCTAAATTGACAAAAATACCCTTGTAACTAACAAACAAAATTGATAGAGTTAGTGTTAAGGGACCATTTTCAAAGTAAAATGAAAACCATAAGAACGATTTTTAAAGTTATTAAGCCATAGGTCTCACTTTCAAAGATTTCATTAAACCATGGGGACCAAAATTAGAGTTTACTCTTGATTAAATATGATACTTTTACAGGCAATGAATGACATATATGATATTTGTATATTTGACTTAAAAAGGGGTATAATAGTTAGTTAAGTTTTTTGATTATCAAACTTGATTTAAAATGGTTAAAATCGATTAAGAAGATTTGCTATTTGGGTATGTTAAGAATAACATATATGATATTTGTAGATTAAGTTGGGTTGAATAAATATGATATTTGTAGATTTGACTTAATAGGGGTATAATAGTACTTAACTATTTTTTATTATTAAATTTGATTTAAAATGGTTAAAAATTGTTACTTGGGTGTATATTATATTTTGGTATGTTAAGATACACGTATATGATATTTGTAGATTAGGTTGGGTAAATATGATATTTTTAATTTTAACAAAGGCATATATCAAAATTAACCCTAATAAAATAATAGAGTAAAGTATGACTTTCATCCTCTACTTTGATATTTATAAAGTTTTTCGTTCCTGATCTTCAAAAACTGCTTCTTTTTACCCTTATGGTTTTTATTTTCATTCAATTTTCATCATTTCATCCAACTTTGTTAAATTAAGTGGTTAACTCATTCAAAAAATGTTTGATTAAATTACATATTTGGTCCTTAATTGACCACCTTTATTATTTTTTTATTCTCAAATTATATAATTCATATTTTGTTACTTTTTACTTTTTTTATTTATTTTAGGATTTAGTTCTCCGAAATGCATCCAAGTTGTCACCTTTTGCTATTGTATGTAGTAGATTTAAAAACATATCATTTTAGGGTTTAGTTCTTCGAAATGTATCCAATCGTCCTTGCGTTTTCTTATATTGATATATAGACAAAAGTTCAATAAGTAAAAAAATATATAATTTTATCTATTTCAGATTAATATTGGACATGCTTAATGAGGGTGGATCTTTTACCGATAAATACCTATCTGATAAGAATTTGGTAAATGGAAGCCTAGATGATCTCATGATTCGAGCAGAGGCTAATGGCGGTGACAGCAACAAACACATCATCATCAAATGCGTTTATTTTTTACTATTCCACTTTCTCTCCCATTTGATTGGGAATGATATTCCGTTAGATCGACACTTTTTCCTGGATCCGAAATAGGAGCTCGTTTGATAGAAGTTTAAATTGGTTGGAATGGTGTTGTAACCTATAGATTTGTTGTAACGTGTTTGGTTTCAGGTTTCTACTGCCCTTCCTATCCCCGGTTTCAATAAAAGTTGTTCCAAAAAGAAAATCCAAACATAATATCCCGGATTTAGCAAGTTACACATAATAGTTAATTACATGTTAAAACCTTCTTTTTCACAATTACTAAGCATATATTTTTTATATCCAAAAGCAAGCTTCCACCCAAATTATGGGAACACCTGTAGCAGATGGTACAATCATGAACAAAACCCTTGACTTATAAAGAAAATAATTAGCAAAGATAAAATGGAGAGAGAGAGGGGTGATCTTTTTTGAACAACAAGCTAACACACACGTTTACAGGGTATCCGGCCGGGAACACAAGGGCACCCCACTGATCCCTGTCGACCACGACCCAACCTAATTAAGAGCACCACGTTTACAGGATATCGCCACATGCTCAATACCTCGGGGTTCAAACCTGGGTAGTCAGGGATGCCATCCACTAATCCTCCAGCTGGATGTTACCTTACCATTGGACTAGACATGATTGTTATGGGGCTCGTGATGTATGGTGGCGTGGGGACTTCACTTGGCGACACATCGAAAGAAGAGAAAAGAGAGAGAATTTTTGAAAGGTGTCAAACAAAAATTTTCTTTGTAAGTATGTGATGGTGTTGCTTGTATATATTAGCTGTTAATGCATCCAAAACTATCTCACGGGGGATATTCGATCACCATTTGTCTTTCTCTCTTTCATTGTCTCAATCATCTTTTGTCCACCAATTAAGTACTACTCTCACGCGGCAAACACTTAAAGGGTAATTTTAGTAAAAATTCCTTACTTTGAGTTGTGCTACTTTCAATCTAGATTCTGCCTAATGTATATATAGGAAACCATCTTCTTCCTGCCAAGTTTTTATATGTTATATGTCACTAGCTATATATAACGAAATCCGGCATATAAAAGCCAGACTACTTTATAAAACTTAATTACCAAATACGTACGTGCTTTATCAAATGTTTTTGAATGTCGTAAAAAGCTTTATGGGATTATAAAACAAAGTGTCCTATCAACTCTTCTATAGCACATTATTTAACATTTTGCCTTAGTATAAAACAAGTGTCCTATAAATAAATGTGTTCTAGTGTGGTGTCCTATAATAAAAGTAATAGGAAACTTTGTTTCGAAAGTATATTAAAAACCTTGATAAGATATACAATAACGTTTATAAATTTATTACAACGCCATTAAATAAGATATGTATATAAATGTTTGATCCTATATAAAGTGTAAACTTAAAGAAAATGGATTACTTCTTCAAAATGTATCCAACTATCCCTAATATACTATTGTATGTATCCACCTAAAAAAATTCCTTTTGTATATATCAAACTTTATTTTTTAGTCTATTGTGTGTATTTTTGATACACACAATAGTATATTGGGGGATAGTTGGATACACATAATAGACTCAAAAATAAAGTTTGATATATACAAAAGGAATTCTTTTAGGTTGATACACACAATAGTATATTGGGGATAGTTGGATACATTTTGAAGAAGTAATCCCTAAAGAAAACAATCTTACATATTGCCATTTATATATGCTTCTATGCTCAAGAAGCATATGTTATGTAATTTCCTTCACCACATGTCTTAGGTTACATGCCATTGTATTGTGAAGTTAAGTTGTTTTGGAGCTTGTTAGATCGACTACGTACAATAGATAATGACCAATTACGTTACATAAGCATATGCTTATAGATTCTGGTCGCAATTACGTTTTTATATCCCAACCCATCTTCGTATTCATATATATATATATAGGGACTAACTCAGGTTTCAAAAATGCAGTTGAGAATACATCTTATGGTAGTATCCTTATATCGCTATAAATTCTTGTTTTTAGGCATTTCCACCAAAACAATGGCAAGAAAGCTGTATTACTACTAGCTGATCTAGCTCGTTTGCGGTGCAATATATTTGGAAATTTAAATTGTTAGCACAACAAACACGGATTTTAGCAATGAATTTTGTAATCGCTAAAAGTCCAGTTATCATCGCAAACAGTTTATAGAAATGACACGTCATTACTATAGCTTGTAGCTGAAACATGTCGTTAAAGGCGTGTCTACAAAGCTACACTGTAGATACTATTTAATAAAATGAGATTTATTCGGATATCGAACAATTGACTGATTTATCAATGAAATTGTGGAGCCACTTTATCTTCTACTATTGATCTTGTGAATGTTCTCTCAATGTATGTTTGCACCGAAATCATATGAGTTTTATAACTTAATTGTCCAGAATTGTTTTACTGTTTATTTGATGATAAGAAAGCCAACTAGATTCCAAGGAACTTGTGTGGCAAGATTAGGTTGCTCTCACAATATTGCAGCATATATCTTTCACATTGCAACATGTTCTTTTAATGTTGTTAGTTTGTTAAAGATGACACGGGGTGCTCCCATAGCCATAACCGCTGAGTGAGTCAGATATGCCCCCATATTACGGAATTGACGATTGTGGACCGGTCGGAAATGCAGGTAACAACCTTTTGTCCAAAATTTTATTGGCACGTACATTTTCATTGGCCTGTATGAAATTATACGACCATTGATGATGATACAAGCATTGGCCTGGAGGACAAAACCCTATTGTTCTTAGAGGCACACGACTACGCTAAGTCGCTAACCCGTGCATGCCATACTTAAATCAGAATATCGATCCAAGTTGGAATTGGCATATTTGCTATGTAGCTCTCTTTCTGGCCATAATATGTCTTTTGGCCCATGATTCAGCAAGATTCAATACTAGAGAGGAAGAATTTACATTAGAAATCAAAATGGAGAATCATGTGTTACTTGTTTTATTAAGAGATCTTTCAAAGTATTACAAGAACACACACACACACACACAAAATGGCTAGACCGCTCTCATTTCCTCAAACCCTAGTCCAAGACCCTTTATATAGGTGTCCAAAATAATAAAGCCATAACCCATGAAAAGCCCAACAATGTAAAACAACCTATTACATTCTAGACTAAATAACTTTATATAAAACTGTCATTAATTAGAAAAATTTAGTCCTAACAATATCAATGCGAAACTTCAAACTTGGAATGAGGAGCATGCCTCGACTAACCTCAAAGGGATTATGGGATTTTTGAGGCCTAAAACTTTGTTTAAACATGTTTTTAGACACTTTTGTATGTTTTTATACTACTTTTCACTTTTCATTTGGACTTTAATGTTTTCCTCAACAACTCTTTTTATTCTAGGGCTCTTATTTATATGTTGAATATGTAATGTGGGTTACGCGTTAAATACAGAGACTTTCACTTTCGATCCAAATTTTAAATTCAGAGGGTGCATTACATTGGATAGAAAAACAAATAAGAACATAAAACACTGTTTCATGTTTGTCGGGTACATGAAACAACTGATGTTGAATGGAAAAGACTTACATCCCCACCCCATGAAACTAGGTGAAACATACTTATGTTTTACCAATATTACCTGAAACTAAGAGACATAATTCTATTTTAAAACATCAAATAGGTCTTCCTCTTAGCATTTTATTCATTTTTTTAATTTTATTTATCGTATTTTATACTTTACTGACATGAAAATATTTTTTTATACAATTTCTATACTTTGATTAATTTATGTTATTTATTACAAGTTAAGTTAATAATAAAATACAATATAGAAAAGGTATAAAATAAAAATGGGAAACTAACTAAAATCTTTTATTTTTGTGTCATTTTAATCGCCTTCATAAAAGATTTCAAATGTTATATTTTGTTACCAAAAATATATATTTTATTACAAGCTAGTCAACTACATAACCATAAAAATATATAACTTATTATGGGGTAAGTTGGTTATTTTATCTATTCTGTTCAGTCTAGTTCTATCTTCCTAAACACTAAACAACTGTTTTGTTTTGTTATATCCTGTACATGTCTTGTTTTATCATGTCCAGACATCAAATGTATAATGAATTTGAATTGGAGCCTAAGTTCGGTATCTATTGAATCAACAAACTTTAAAAGAGACCGTCCCCATGTATCCACACAATCAATGGGTTTTGATCTTATGGCCTTGCCCATCAAATAATTACACAATTAGACATTGCTAGATAGTGAACATGATAGAGTTGTTTCCAATAATATGGTTCTCATTTTATGGTAAGTTTTACTTGATAACTTCCATAGGACTCAAACTTATTGAAGGTAGATGGATGGGTGCTACTGTAATTGGACAAATATACTGTAATGCTTTTGTCTTAGTGTATATTCTATAATTATTAGGGCCAGAAGCATGTTTTGCACTCATCAAGAAACAGACAAAGATAAGCTTTGAGTCATCTACTTTAATTTCTTCTTTATATATGTCATCTTCTTCAGAAGAACTCCAAATGAAACTCTGCTACCTCTTCCAAGACTAACCAATAATGGGTTCAAAGGAAGAAAAAAGGGCAGCTTTATATCAGAAGCTCAAACAACTTCGTTCACTTTCCCATTCTAATGCTGTAAACTTCTTACTTTCTCTCTCTGACTCTCTCTCTCTCTCTCTCTCTCTCTCTCTATATATATATAATATATATATATACACACACACACACATACACACAAAAGTTGAAATGGAAAACTCAAATTTGATTGTGAACGTGAGGACCCTAACATCGCACCACGTAACATACTCTGAATAATCATGTATTATTCATAGTGAATAATGCTGAATAATGCTGAATAATACAGAATGTTGTATTATTCACTCTGAATAACACTGAATGTTATGTTATTCACTCTGAATAATACATGATTATTCAATAGTGAATATGTCACATGGCGCGATCTCAGCGATCATCACGTTCACAATGGAAAACAGATTTTTAGTTGAACCTGACCATATATATATATATATATATATATAGGGGTGGGTTCAAATATGACCACTTTTTGGTTGTGAACGTGAGGACAACCGAGAGCGCGACACGTGGCGGATGACTAAGCGCCACGTCAGGTCCACGGCGGATGACTAGACGCGATTCATGGGAGGGCATTGAATTAGGGGGGGGGGGGACCACACTCAAAGCCGCCACGTGTCGCCTCTCGACTGTCCTCACGTTCACAACCAAAAAGTGGTTCACATTTGAACTTTCCTCTATATATATATATATATATTAATTTATCTATCTTCAGGTGGACCACTTGAATGCATGCCATCTATGTGTAACATTTCTACATGTTTTTAAAACATATTTTTGCTCTACTCCTGCTCTTTGAGTATCATAGCATTTCTTTACCAAGAAAACTAAGATTTTATGCTAAATTTGGTTAATATATATAATATTTATTTTATATTATTGACTTTCAGGTGCATAAAACATCAATAATTGTTGATGCAAGTAAGTATATTGAAGAGTTGAAGGATAAAGTGGAAAAACTTCATGAAGATGCCACAAGCTCGAGTGAACATACTTCATTACCTATGGTATAATTGTAACTCTGTTGCATATTTAAGTTTGAATTAAATAATTTTCATGATTATATTTTAAGGCTATATTATTGTTTCTTGATGATTTTTAGCAAGTGACGGTCGAAAACCTAGATAAGGGTTTTCGAATTAATGTCTTCTCGGAGGAGGACTGCCCTGGTCTACTTGTCTCCATACTTGAAGCATTTGAAGAGCTCGGACTTGACTTGCGCGATGCTAATGTCTCTTGTTCGAATAAGTTCCATCTTGAAGCAATAGGCGAGGTAAGAAGTTACATTACGTGATATATATATATATATATATATATATGATTGATCCATTGTCTCATTTTTATGTGTTTTTGGTATTTGGACTTCATCCAAACAATCTATTCATCTATATGCATAACGACGAATGAGGTTTAATCAGAAATATTCAAATCATAACATTACAAATTGCGTTTTCATGAATGTACGTGTCCTAATAAGAGCTTGATGTTGATGGGAATTTAAGTTTACAAGACAAAAATCAACGTCATATCTAGCAATGTTACAATATGTTTTTAGCGAACTAACATTTTTATTTACATTAATATGTTTTAGCGAGCTAACATTTTTATTTACATTGTAGATTAACCTTATGGTCTGACTATCCTTTTTATATCACATTTGAAGAGTTTCATTTTTATCAAAGTGACCTTAATTAAGATGGGTAAATACCATGAATTTACTTTTTGTGTCTTGTTAGGTTGCTTAACTTCATAGTAAAATCCTAGTGTAATGCTTATTGATAGTATGCACGACTCTTGGTTTTTATATTATAAAACTGAAGCCTTAGATTTTGTTACAGACATCGGGCTTTCCTACAACATCAATTTTGTCATAGTGTGAATGGTCCATTTATACTTCGTTTCGGCATGTTTTATGATATAAACTCCATATATAGTGCAATATGGTAACTTGGTTGTTTCTACATGGATTTTTGTGTAAAAACTATGGTTCTTTGAAAGCATATTAATCATATCTTACCAATTTGCAGAACGGTGATGATATAAACGCTCAGGTGGTTAAACGAGCTGTTTTGAAAGCTATCAAGAATTGGAATGAGAGCAACAATGAAGATTAAGGCTCTATTCCTATTATGAACACCGCAAAAACTTATAGTAGTTCATTCAAGTTATTAGGATAAATAATATAGCTTACATATATAGTTCTACCTTTCATGGAGTAATATGTGAAGCAAAACTTCCTCTAACAAGTTGGAGAAGTGAAAACTTCCAAGGGTACAAAAAAGGTTATAAAGATTAGCCTTGTTGGGATAGCTCAATTGACAATAACATTTTTGGACATTGAGTAGATCTTCTAAAAGGTCATAAAATTGTACAATTATATCAAAATTACAAAATCAAACTTATACCAAACCAATCATCTTCATGTGGCCAAAAGATGAAACCCTAACTATGTTTATTTCTCATAAATAGCCAAACAACAAAAGCTGAACTTTCAGAAGCAAATAAACGTGCCGTAAATGATCTCTAAAATCGAAAGTGTCAACTACAAAGTTGTAGTACGCTGTGAGAGCTTTCCGTGCATATATTATGGGTCAAAAACGGACTTACGGTTTGATTTTTATGGCTTACGGAAGTTTTACGTGAAATTAAATAAAACAAGTATATTAATTATATAAAGTTTCGAAAATTGATAGAAATGGCCCCCGACGCTTCTTTTTAAATGAACAATTTCAAGAATTACTATTTGGCCCCTGTTCCGTTAACTTTCTAACGAAAACAGCCCCAGACCCTAACGTCGTTAAAGGCCCGTTAAGCCCCTTTCCCAAGTTACACTTTCGGCCCCTGCACTTTCGGATGTGTCACCCACCACCCCCGACTATTTTGTCTTCTAGTGGAATGTTTCCGAAATTGCAGTTTTGGCCCCTTTACTTTCGGCAAGGACCCAAACACCCCCGAACTTACTTTTAAAGAATTACAGAATGGTCCCTAAGGATTCGGTTTACCCATAATCAACCCAAAACCATATTTTTAAGTTACGAAAAGTGACAGATTTGCCCCCTGGACTTGCAAAAATATAAAACAACCCCAAAACCACAATTTTAGTTTTATCAAATTTGCAGAAATGGACCCTATAGTTACGATTTCCATTAAAACAACTCAGGTCTAGTTTTAACTTCCGAAAAGTGGCACAAACAACCACAAGACTATATTTAACGCAAAAATAATCATAAAAATCCAACTTTTTTTGATGTTAGCAACCTTTTTAAACTACAAAATCATGAGTTTTTCTCATAAAAAACTTTGTAACATAAAAGAGGTTGAACCCTATACTTAGAACACAAAATCATGCAAAAATATGAGTTTTAGGCTTACCTCGCACGTAACTGACCAACGGAAATCAATATGAAACACTACGCAAGCCAAGACTTAGAAGAGGAATTCAAGAAAACTCAAATGTGTGTGTGAGAGAGTCTACGACGGACAAGAGGGAGGTGAGATCTTTCTTTATGGGCTTTTACCCACTAAGCAATTCTTTAAAATATCAAGCCCAATTTCAATTAATTAATTAATTAGATGGCCCATCCATTTTTTTAATTAATTACCAAAAATAAAAATAAAATAAAATCCGTAAACATAAATTTTTGGGATGTTACATAACTTATTATATCTATTTTATTTTCTTTGTTTGGTACCCCAAGGGTATAGCTGATGAAAATGGAGTATTTTATTAGGCGTATAACGTTCTTTTTGGGATATGATAGAGATTCCACATACAACAAAAGTCTAAATTTATATCCTATTTGGACCGAAGATGTCTTTCACCAACAAACCAAACTCATCTTTCAAATATATACAGCAAACCACTTAATAAAGAGGTACAAAAAACCGTAAAATTAGAAAGAGAAAAATCAATCTGAATCGTCACTGAGGTCATCTTCTTCTTCATCCTCATCTTCCTCCTCACTTTCTTCATCACTTTCTTCATTGTCTTCTATGATTTCCCTTGTACCGCCCTCCTTCTTCTTTCCCTTCATTTTCTTTTTCATACGACGATCCTTGTCGATCTCATAAAGAATCACCATGAGGGATACCACGAGTGCGTAATCAACATTAGGAAACACAGTTATCCCAAATGTGTTCTTTTCAGACTCCAATAAACCTGTGTCAATATGATTATTGTGCATCTGCATTTTAATCATACACCTAACCATATATTAATCCATGCCAAGATTCCACAAAACCAAAATTAAAAACCTATTGATCTCTAAATATATTATACCTTTTTCTGAATTTCAGGATTATCTTATGACTACAGAATATGGTGAGTTTTATAGGATACAATAAAGTTATTTTCCTAGGATGATACAAATGTCACTTTGTTTTATAGGAGTTGAATTTATCTAAGGAGTTAATATGTCATTTTGTGAAATGGTTGTATCGTTATAAGAAAGACGGTTTGATATAGCGGTTATCGCATTGGTAAAGAGGTAAAAAATTAGTCCCATAATAATAGATATATATAGGGTGGATTCAATTACAAACCAGTGTTAGGTTATGTGTGGGGGACAAAGGGGTTTGCGATATGTCCTACACCTTCACGGTTATTGATATGAATATTGTAACATTCATGATCAATATGTCTTATTTGTCATGAATGATGTATCAATTAATTTTGATCATGCATGGTATACTATTCATCATGAATGTTGTATTATTCATCAATATTAGTTTATCAATGTTCACTTCGTTATTCCTGATGAATGTGGACACTCGTGTGACACGTGTCATGCTTTTTTTGTCCACCAATTGAGAACTTAATATCTGATTTTCAATTGGATCCCTCTCTCTCTCTCTCTATATATATATATATATATAAAGAAGTAAAAATTTAATATATTATATACATAAATATGACTAATGGGTTAGGTTCATGCAAGACCGACCTATTAAACAGATTTAATTTCCCATAAAACCCAATTCATTTGTTGTAAAGATATTACCTGGCCAAGGATAGTAGCACCATCAAATGAATAGACAGTGCAAGTTCTTTTCTTCCAGTCTCCGACGACTTTAAAATCACCTACTGTTTCCTCTTTGTTTTGTGACAAGAACACATTAAGCTCAGTAATTTTTCGTTGTATCACCGACGACTTTTTGGTACTAAATATCAAATCTTTCGCACTTTTGCTCTCTCCTCTGAAAGCTTGCCACCTTCTATGTATGCTCCGATGCTGAAAGAAGCAAAACCGTTCATATCATACATTTACTCGCCATCGTGGTGAGCGGTATTAAGATTAGATTTTGTGAGATGAATACATATCATGACTATTTGTGGAACCCAATTTGTTGGATTACTCTACAAAACCACATTCCTTTGAGATAGAAGGAAAGTTCCAACATATATAAAAGAAATTTTTTCCAAGTTTAGCTCAAATCAAACTCTAACTCGTATAATAATAAGGTACTTTCTTTAATCATCCAAGAAATGATGGTAAGAAACTGTGTGTTTGTATGTAAAGGAAGATCAATGTCCTTAAGACCTTCGGTAGCACAACCCGCACAAGCCACAAGCCCACAAAGCCCGAGCTGCCACATCGGTTTTACCCACAAGCCCTCACCAAACCCGAAATAGGAGTATTACTACCCACATGTCCGAATACCCAACATATACATCCACAAAAAAAGAAGAAAAGAAGGAGAGGGAGAGAGAGGCCGGGAGAGAAGCGGGCATGCTTGGGCTTGGTAGCCAGTCTCCAGAAACCATCTCATAAGCCCGCTAGGGGAGTAATGGAAACCCACAAGCCCAGAAGCCCACAGGCAGCCCACGTGCACTACACAAGGCCTAAGGGAAAGAAATAATAGAGGCAAAGTCATGAACGTTATAACCTGAACTATTAAGATTGAGATACCGGAATAAAAATGAAAATAATAGATAATAAAATTGGAAGCAGAATAAGATTAGAGTTCAATTTTGAATGAAGATTTGTACTTATGGGAATAGGCATATTATATTATATAAAATCAAACCGTTATTTTTAATTTCAATCTATTATTTTGTCTTCTATTGAAATGTAAACTTGTTTAAGAAGAAAACTATTTGGGTTCCATAATTTCAAAATCCCTGAAGTTGGAATCCTATATGATCCTATTCTTCTTTAACAATTTTGAGTTTTTTCCATTCTTAATTTAGAATATATGACGAACAATTAATCATATAAGTGTTGATCATTAGAATGGAATAACCCTATAGATGACATACGAATGATCGCTAAAAAATTACCCAACAATCTAAAATAGACGAACAAACCTAATATAATGTGATATCACGTATCTCATGAAAACGTATATTTATTAACAAAATCTTGAATATACCAAAAAGAAGTTAAATATTCGTATATTTATTGAAAGCAATATTATTTCAATATTCTTGTTTTTACAAAAAAGTTTGAACATAACATAACTTGTAATCATTGTCAAAATTAGTTGTAAGAATCGTTGAATTTTGGTTTATAAAACCTTGAAAACGTTAATTGTATAACCTTGAACATAAAAATGAAATCCTAGTAACCTTTTTCTGGAAATTTAGGATCGGAATCTCTGTTGCATCAAGCATGATATGGCGATTACGAAGGCTAAAGTTTTTGTCCTTGATTATAAAAATCACGTTGCCATTGATGTCCAAAACACTGCTAAGAATGCCATCTGCTACGGTCAACGTCTTTCTCACGAAGGCTAATTCAACCTGGTACGGTGAATAGAATCTCGGGTCCACCACCATCCTCGTTGGTGTTGGGTTGCCAACGACGGTGGAACATGAACGCCGGTGCGAGTATGCAGGTTTCTTAACCTTGGTGGAATGCCTGGATATCCTTATATGTCTCTTTAGAGGCATATATGTGAATTGGCCAATTCTCTTTTTGAAGAAAAATGGTTATGTATATGTGGGTTCATAGATAAATGGTTAATTAGTAAGTGATCTTCCCGGGAAATGCTCTCAAAGAAACATTTAAAGGGCAATGGTTTTCTAATTGTTATTTTGGTTTATGTTATTTATATTTGGTCATTGTAAAAATTTCTCATGAATAGCATCGGTAGATGTATGCATGTATGTAGGTTGGGGGTTCTTTTCTTACCCAAAAGTTTCTAAATTACGTGACGCATGACGTGGTGTGGCGGGGAGGCAACATCTCGAGCACTAGAAGTTGGAATGTTTCTTACAAACGTTACATATTCTTATATTATATGTATATTCAAGGAATGTTTACTAAACACTTATCCGTGTCATTTACCTTAATATATATATATATATATATATATATATATAGAGAGAGAGAGAGAGAGAGAGGAAAGTTCAAATCTGAACCACTTTTTGGTTGTGAACGTGAAGACAGTCGAGAGCGCGACACGTGGCGGAGACTAGTCAATAAAGGCGGCTTTCCGTGTCCCATGAATCGCGCCTAGTCATCCGCCGTGACACCTAGTCATCCGCCACGTGTCGCGCTCTCGGTCGTTCTCACGTTCACAACTAAAAAGTGGTTCACATTTAAACATGCCCCTATATATATATATATATATATAGAGGAAAGTTCAAATGTGAACCACTTTTTGGTTGTGAACGTAAGGACAACTGAGAGCGCGACACGTGTCGGCTTTGAGTGTGGTCCCCTCTTTAATTCAATGCCCTCGCATGAATCGCGCCAAGTCATCCGCCACGTGGCGCGCTTTTGGTTGTCCTCACGTTCACAACCAAAAAGTGGTTCACATTTAAACCCAGTACCATGCAATTGTTGCACACCCTTAAGAACCAATCTCATCCATCCATCTAGTCCTAATGGATATATGGATTCATAAATACATTCATAGTTTCCTATTATAAACGGTGATCATAATTAATGAACTCTAATTACCTTCTATAAATATTTAAATCATAATAAATGAATCTTCATTATTTCCATAAAATACATAATTCATTGGTTCTTAAGGGTGTGCAACAATTGCATGATGCTCATTTGATTGTCTCTCTCTCTCTCTCTCTCTCTCTATATATATATATATATATATATATATTTGTATGTAGTGAAAATCTCCACTTAGAATCATCGCTTAAATCCTTGCAAAAAAAAGTTAGGGAACTTGATCATCAAATATTTACCGGATAAATTTTAATTTAGTGGATTGTGTACCTTATAGATAAACATGACAATTAACAGACCTAAAATCTTATCCAGTAAACGAAATAGCAATAACCGAGGAATCTTATTTACTAACTTAGAAAGTGAGAGAAAAGACTGTTATCCGATGAGTACTTACTAAGTAAAAGGCGGTAGAAACAAGCGAAAACGATGCTTTTGCAATAAACATACACTTAATAAGTATTTGATAAACGACCCATTAATTACGCCAATTCATACGCCAATCAGTCCACCGATTGCGATTAACGTTGATATTTTTTGTTGTATATACAATTCCAAGGGGTTTTGAATTAGAAAAAAAAAATCTATTACAAATCCAAAAAACGTGAAAGGGAGTAGGTGCCATGCACCGCGTTATTTTTCATAGGCTACGTAATATTTAAAAATTGGAGCTAGTCAGTTTCAAACAAGTTGATATATAGTTTATGTATTTCTTAATGATAATGGATGGTTTTTTATATGTTTTTTCTAAGAATTTATTTCAACACATAAATCAATTGTTAATAAGTGGAGATTAAAAAACTTAACCACGACCAAATAAAATACATTATGATCGTTATATTGCTTGAATAAAGAAATTGAAACTGATTTTTTCAAAAAGATCCCGCAAATACGCTTAAGAACAAAGGGCTCTAATTTTAAAAAATGGAAGACTTTATTATTTTGTTTCTTAAAAAAAATTAGACTTATAAAACATCTAAAGCTTTTAAGTCTCTTAATAAAATACTTAATAGGATTTAAGTAAGTTATAAACATCAAAGAATTTAATAGGACTATATGGTCCTAATTAATAAAAGTTTTATAAAGTTATGTAGTCTATAATGTAATAGTTAGATTTACATTGTGTGCGTTTTTATGGGCTTGGGCTTCATTGTATTTAGACACTTGTATAAAAGGTCTTGGACTTGGGTTTAAGGTATGAGGGTCGATTAAGGTTGTGTGTGTGTGTATTCGTAACCTTTCAGAGCTCTCCTAATAAAAAAGCAGACACATGATTTTTCATTTGATTTCTCTTGTAAATCCTTCTTCCCTATCTGGAAGCTTGTTGAATCTGAGCCAATACAATTAATAAAAACCTTATTCCTAAAGTGTTACAATAGGTCATTGTTACCTTTTAGCGGTAGCGAGTCATTTAGAGCATTTTTAGGATATAATGTCATAATAGTTATTGTATATAACACTATTTAGCAAATTCTAATGTAGAAAGAAGGGTTTATAGTGTGCTTCACAAAAAGGTCTTATAGAATATTTAATAGGCACTTTACTTTAAAAATGGACGCGGACGACTCTGGCCTCGACTTAAGTTACGGGGCATAGTTGTTGTGTAAAGCGTATATGATTTTTGTACATGAGCTCAACATAAAATGATATGTGATTGTGTTCTCATATGAACCTACCCCCCCCCCCCCCACACACACACACACACATATATACATGATATGTTCAAACGAGAACATTAACCACATAAAAGAACACGAAATGGCTAAATCACGTGCAAACCATCACATAAGATTTTACACTAACAGTCAACACGACGTGGCTCACGACCTCATGGATTGATATGTCAACATCTGGTTGACTATTTGTTGCTAGTTTGTCGGTAATCTATGACTGATTATCAATGGAGAGAATCATATATGTCCCGTTTTTGTTGGTTTATAAAGTTGTCAACGTTGCCTTGTCAATATATCGGTAACTTTTTGTGGTCAATATTTTTCTTTAGTGACAATTAACCGAATTCATATAAATAAAACGTTTTTAAGTGACGTAGTCATGCACTAGCTTTTTAAATAAGTGATTCAACCAACTCTCAACATATGTGGACAGTTCAACGTAATAGGAATTAGGAAACTTTAAAATAGTGTTTAGATTCCATATACATTCATTTATGTTACCTAATAAAGTACATTTAATATATTAACTTTAGCCGACACATCGTTTATAAAATTTGTAACATTCTTTGCACCATAACAAAATTTAGTTTAGAAGACACCAATAAGTTTTCTAGACATCTAAATGGACTGCTTTTAGAGATTCAATATATAAGACTAAAAAATGGAATGCCTTATCTAAAGATATTGTTTAAGTTAATAACAGGACTTTGAGCATCTTAAAAAGTATTCTAGGACACCTTTAATAAAGTCGTCGCTTTAGCTATTCTATAGAATATTTTTGAGAAATGTCCTATAATAAGTCATCTTTTAATAGGATTTTTTTGGAAGTCATAGCGACATCGAAACAACGAACGACTACCACGAACACATACATGCACGCCTCCCAGACGGTATCAGGCATCCAAGGGCAGCCCACTAATCCGCCGCTGTCCCGACCCAGCTTACGTTGGAACTAAAGCCCAACCACAGTCTTTGACTAGGCTAAGGGCGGCCCAGTCTATGCCTGAACCAGCCCAAGGACTGGGTACTCCTCATTCTCTCAAATTGACTCCTCTTAGATTCGAACCCGGGTAGACTGTGATACCATCCACAGTCCTCCCCCACGATGTTACAACCCTTAGGAAGACCAGCTGAGCTAGACATGCATGATTTTCATCTTTTAATAGGGTGTTTTTTTTAATAATACATTTTTCAAGTTGCTGCTTATAAAATATTTAATATGACTTCTTTTCTTACAAAAATGTTCTAAAATGCTTGTTACGATGACCAAAACGTCCTATAAATTCATTACAAAGACTTTAAATTTGTATTTTGGTTAAATAAATTAAGAGGTTGTGTACTAAACACTTACCCGTTAAAAACTAATCAACATATTCATCTTCTCGGACGAATATGACAATGCCATAGAATCCTAGCCAGTAAGAGTGATGATAAGGGTGAAGAGTCTTATCTAGTAGGTGAGGGTGATGACTCTTCTCTGGTACGCACTTACCAGATAAATTGTTGCTTAATATATGTTTTGATGGACTATAATTTTATCCGGTAAAATTTGTCATGGAGTTGACATTTAATGAGTAAGCCTTTGGGTAAACGGCTCCTAAGTCTTATACTACAACAAATATACCCTATTGCAATGAGAAAAGTCATCGCAGATGTATCTAACGACTGTGGTCGCTATTAAGTTTGTCACCATTGGCTCGTAGCTGTAACTTTCTATGTGTAAAAACAATTTATCCCAAGCAACCGAGTTCCTTCCGCAAGATCTCCTCTAGAAGCACACCAAGTTTCATGTCCACCAGTCTACCCGATGAATAGCCAGAATAACTTCTCTCCATAGAGCTTTTGCTAGTTTCTTGAATCGCGACCACCATTTTCTCAAAAGGTCTAAACTCTGAGTCTTAAACCTAAACCGATCCCCCCTCTCGCCTTACCATTCAACACTTTATCCGAAGCAATCCATGAGTTTTTTTTCTCTCATGGGTCGTTGTTGGGTAACTTCACTCCTTTGAGTATACCTTTATCTAATGCTTCATATAGCGCCAGTATCAACAATTCCATAACTATGATGAAAAAGTAGGAGGATAACGGATCACCTTGCATTACACCTTTCTCCATCCTAAATTATTTGGTGGGTGTGCTAGGATAAGGATACATTTTAACCTAAGCCTTATTATAGAAGTTTATTATTTGCCAATAAGGTAAGGTTCATAAAATGTTCAAAAAGTTCACAAGCTCACAAAAATCGACAATTATACAATTTTGTAACGTCATACACCGGCCAAAGGAGTCTAGCTGGCTCTTCCCTCAAAGGTTGCTAATTCAAATCTCCTCAACATCACAAATTTCTTGACTATCATCTTTCACGTCTCATAAAATTACTTGAGATACGTGCAAACCGACTTTACACATAGCAAATTAACCGAAAAAAATGGAAACCACCAAGTTAAACAAATACAATCAAAATCAACTTAAACAACGTTTATCATGCAAATTTGAGCCAGACAAAGTTTATATGTATAGAAAACTAGCTGGGCTCCTGAAAATATGATGACACCAAAAAACATACGTGTTTGAAATTATCTTATAGACAATGAAACGATTTTTATAATAAAATTAAATAATAATAAATAGTACCATTTAGAACTCGTTAGTCGTGGCATGGGACATAAACTATGAGTTTTTTGACTTAATCACTTTATGAAAAGGTTGTGCAAGTACAAGACAAAGTTTAGTTTTGTTGGTCGAAGGAAGCTTCTAATCGAAAAATGTTGACAATGGATATTGGTTGACTTCTTTAATATTACACTTATGTAGAATCATTCAACTATTTTGGATCATCACGAAAATAGACACTCCAATATTTAACTTAGATGTCTGTTGGTATGCATCCTAGCTAATCTCTAGATGTCATCTCCGAAAGGGATTTATCGCTTGTTAGGTTTGGTTTCACTACTAAAAAACTGTATGTAACCGAAGGCCGTTACCGACTGCTAAAAGCATTAGCAGTCGAAATTTCCGACTGTTTTCCAATGGTTTACCGACTATTCTTTTTTATTTTATCTTATAATAAATCGTCGAAAAACAGTTGGAAACGCATCAGAAAACCGTCGGTAAATAAACCAGTCGGAAAGCCATCGGCAAATGAAATAGTCGGTAAAAGTTGTTGGAAAAACCGTTGGTAGCTTTTGCGGATCAGGTTTTTAGCGACGCTCGTTTTGTCGGAAAACCGTCGGTAATCCAATTTCCGACTGTTTCAGCCGTCGGTAATATCTTTTTTTAGTAGTGCTTTGTTTACAATTAACTAGATCTCAAATGGTTTTTTTTGATACATTGTGGGGAAGTCGTTTCCATATGGAATAACGCATACACATCGTGGCGATTTGATGAAACGTATGTAAAAAAAATTGACACTTGATTCCGCTTTCATTGATTCAACCAAATATAGAAAATGAATCGAGAGAAATTAAGAAAATTATAATTTTTTTTATCAAGACGTCAAACCTAATTCAGGCCTTGAACCCTACCACAAGCCATAATATCTAATTAAAATACTAGAAATTGCATGAAAACAGGTAACAATAATAATTAAATACCATAAAGTTGGAAAAAGTAAAGAAACCAATCGAATTAAGAACTAAAAAGTGGCAATTTGACCCCAAAATCAATGGAAATCG
The DNA here is from genome assembly GCA_030169165.1 of Centaurea solstitialis. NCBI lineage: Eukaryota > Viridiplantae > Streptophyta > Magnoliopsida > Asterales > Asteraceae > Centaurea > Centaurea solstitialis. Next base: position 926,591 of record CM058045.1, read on the forward strand.
ATTAAACAAGCCGGGCTTCCTTTTGATCATATCCTCCACAGGGTTGACAAAGGGACGGATCCAAAAACCTTTTCTTACCGTGGCACCTTTCACGAACCTAAATTTTTATAATATCGCCCAATGTGTTTTTAGCCTTTTAAATTTTATAAGTTTTTGAATCGGTTAATTTTCAGAGTAATTTTCGGTTTTTTAGGTTGATTTCAAGAGTTTTTTCAGTTTTCTGGTTGATTACGAGTTATTTTTTGAACCATAAAGAGAAAATTGTATTAAAACCAGCGAGAGGCTAGAGTCTTACAACAGGTAGCAGCTTCCACCGGATTACAAACCCTACTCTCCCAGTTCAAAAACTTACCAAACATGGAACGACATCTAAGCCAATTAAAAGCCATAAATCGAATTTCACAAAAAAAATTCCTTTTCTTATTTGATTATCCCCTTGAACACTTTGCAGTTGCAGTTGCACATTTTTTAAATAATACGGTTGCACAACTTAAACCAATACGATTGCACCGGCCTTCACGAACCTATTTTTTTTAACTTATGGGAGAGAAATAATATGATGGCACATACCACCATTTGGCACATAAATAGGTATATCCATGAAATTTATCTAAGTTAGACACGGGCAATGGAAATTTATCATCGTGTCAAAGAAAATCATGGGCATTCATATCTCGAACAAGTAGATTTTGAGATTTCTTTATTTAAGGAGGTTATATTGACTTTTCATGCTCGATTTACAAAAAAATATGAAAGCTAGAAAAGTATCATTATTTTAAGATTTATTTTGATGATACTTTATAGAAGAAAAACACATATAGTTGACTTGCTTTAGGGAAACCTCTCTTCCTTTCTCCTATAAATAGACTAAGAATAAGCCATCATTAGCACACCAAAACACTTCTTTCTTTGCTTTCCTCAATCTTTCTTCTAAGGGTTGAAATTGTCATACTCATCATGGCTTTATCAACTACTTCATTTTTGTTCAAGTTTTTCACTTTCACTTTATCTCTATGGGTTCTGTTTGGAACTTCTTCCGGTCAACTATCGGCCAATTTCTATGCTAGAACATACCCTAATTTTCGTTCGATCATAACTAGAGCCGTGAATTCGGCTGTGTCAAGTGAAGCCGAATGGGAGCTTCATTGCTTCGCCTCATTTCCATGACTGCTTTGTTAATGCAAGTCTCCAACCTCTTATCACCTTTAATATATTCGAAATATTATATATATATATATCTTATTAAACTCACTATACACAATGCACTTATCACTTTTGATGATGTATAAGTCCCGACTTTCAGAAAGATTGGGTTACTAGATACCGCTGGTTGATGCCCTTTCGATATCACCTTTATTTTCTTTTGAACTCACATGTATTAATTTTGATGTATTTAGGGTTTAGTTGACTTAGACCTTCCCGTCACAAATAAAGAAACATGCATGCATGCATTTTTTTAACGGTACCTTAATTAGTTGTTAGTATACACCTATGTCCAGGTTCGAACCTGGAATTTCTACTCCAAGAGGATGACCCCTCTACCAACCATGCTAGCCCCAGTTGGCAAACATGCATGCATGTTACCTAAGGCTATTTGAGATCAAATCTTCAAGGAAATTACCTTGGGTAATTTACCGGGCAGCGTATCGAAGAAACGTTTATTTATAGAACATTCATTTATTGAGGATTCTTGTTTATTTGTCTGTAATCCATCGGTAATCTATCAAAGTATCTACGAATTACGGACCTTTTATTGAAAAAAATAGATTTAAGTTTTTTTAACAAGATCCTAATTTATAATAATCCGTTGTTAGATTATCGGAATTATTGGTGGATTTTCCAAATTAATGGTCACATTTAAAAAGCTCATTGTTAGAAACTTATTGACATCTTAACAACATTTTAATCCAAAATGTTTATTGAGAATTATTTTCCAACAAGGCTCGTTAATTATCGAATGAATTGCTTTTCTGCAATCGATGCTTCTATTGCTAAAGTCCTATTTCTATTTTTATTGATAATTTTATGACTCATTACAGATGTATCAAATAATGGGTGATGGCTTAAACTTTTGTAGTTGAATTGAATATGTCCAAAGTTTAGAAGTCACGTGAAGATTAGACACTTTCCACGTGAAAATGATATTATGCAAAAAAATTATCAAGTTGAAATTAATTATAATATTTTGTTGTTTTATTTGCTTTAATTCAGGGATGTGACGCGTCTGTATTATTGGATGACACTGCAAATTTTACTGGTGAAAAAACAGCAGGTCCAAATAGCAATTCAATTAGAGGATTCAACGTCATTGATACCATTAAAACGCAATTGGAGGCACGATGCCCAGGTGTTGTTTCGTGTGCCGATATTCTTTCTGCTGCCGCAAGAGATTCAGTTGTTGCAGTAAGTAGAAACTTCCCCTCACCATAATAAAATTAGGATTGTATATATGACATAAAAATGTCTAACTGCATTGCTAACTGTCTTATATTGCTTAAGTTTATGACAAACTTAAATATTGTGCATCCTATGTAAAAATGTGGTAAAAAATAACTTAGTTTTAAACTAACTCTTTGAATACGCTATATTGAAGTTAGTAAGTTAGGGGCCGACATATTGGTTCTTAAATTAATGAAATCATGTCTTGGATATTTTTAGGCACTTTAAAAACTTTTAAAAACACGTTTGAAATAAATCTTTATAAACATTTTATTTCTCATTACTTGAAAAGTATCATAAAAGCAAGTATTCTTATAAAAAAACTAAGATTTTATCAAAAAAATTGAATATAGTAAACTAATACGATACTTTCTTTTAAAGTGTCATCAATTAAGACGTCCAAAAACGTTCAATGAACTTATTATAGTGTTTTTACATAATATGCACAATTAATTATTTGATTCTATAAAGGTTAAGTCTTATAAAGTATTCTAATAGAGCAGTTGCATATTTTTAACATCTTATAAACCTTATTTTGTTATATTACACTAATATAATTTTTTACATCAATTTGTTCGATTTTCAGCTCGGTGGGCCAAGTTGGAACCTTGTTTTTGGTAGAAGGGACTCCACAACTGCAAGCTTAAGTGCTGCAAACTCTAACCTCCCTTCCCCGACTTCAAGTCTTAGTGGTCTCATTACTTCCTTTTCAAACCAAGGTTTTACTACTAATGAAATGGTAGCCCTCTCAGGTGAGTTTACTTATGTGTGTGTGTGTATATATATTAGGTGATTTTATGGGATCTTTTTAAATATTCCAATTACTTCTAAACGCACATATTGACGAATATGTTTTGAAATAGGATCTCACTCCATTGGTCAAGCGAGGTGCACCACATTCCGCAACCGTCTCTACAACGAAAACAATATAAATTCAACCTTCTCAACATCGTTGAGAGCAAATTGTCCTACAAGTGGCGGTGACAATAATTTGTCACCATTAGATGCTACACCTACATCTTTCGACAACAGGTATTTCACTGATCTACAGCTCCAAAGAGGGTTATTGCATTCAGATCAAGAATTATTCAATGGGGGTGCGACTGACGCACAAGTGAGGACCTATGGTTCAAATCCAGCTACTTTTTCTTCGGACTTTGCAAGTGCAATGGTGAAGATGGCCAACCTTAGCCCTCTAACCGGCTCCAATGGTCAAGTTAGGACCAATTGCAGAAGAACCAACTAATTATCTTCGTCTGTCTTTCAATCATAAACTTTCTTTATGAGTTATGGCTTGTTGTCTTGATGTGTGTTTTTTTTTCTATTGAGTGTTGCCAAACGTGAAGTTGTAATATTTAGAGAGATTGTCTTATTGTAAAAGAGACAATTTCCGTTGTATTTTGTATTCTGCTTCCACCATAAGATTAGCAGAAATAAATTGTAGGGTTGTCATAGAATTCCATGTGTGCATTTTGAGTATCAAGAAGATAGCTACTAAGGTGGCGTTTGGTTCATGAAAATAGAATCCAAAGAAATGGAAGTATGTTAAAAAAAAAGTTAGAACATAAAGCAATGAAATATAATCAGGTTTGACCAATTAATATTTAGCGATTCTACCCATACATTTGAATTGCCTTATAAAACCCCTCCTCTAAACAATCATCATAAATTTGAAAGAAACACCATTAATTAAAAGATGATGTTAACCTTCAATTTATAATCGTATCAATAATTTGTTAAATCTTATCGGTTCTCCGATTAAAATATTATACAGTTCGTACGTTTATTGTCTTGGTAGGAGCCTTTTAATGATGTATTATATATATAGGAGAGTTCCGTTGTTAACCATAAATAGTGTGTTAACCGTGTTAGCCGTGTTAACACATGTGCACAAGGCAATTTGATTTTTGTAATTTAATTTCTATTTATTAAATTAATCAAGAAATGAAATGATATACCCAATCTCCACCACCACCACCTCTTCTCCTCCCCCCTCATACTCCACTATCCTCCTTCCATCACCACCAACCCAGCCGCCCGTCCACCACCACCACAACCACCACAGCCGCCGATCGCTACCTTCCACCACCACAGCCGTCGGTCGCCGCCTTCCACCACCACTACCAGATCTACTCCGTCTTCCACCACCACAACCGCCGCCTTCCACCACCACCGTCTAGATCGGACCGTCTGATGCAATCCCCCCTCCGGCGACGACCGTCTGATGCAGATCAGACTGCCTGATGCAATCCCTCCTCCGGCGACGACCGTCTAATGCAGATCGGACCGCCGGCGACGATCGTCTGATGCAGATCGGACCGCTTGATGCATTCCCCCCTCGGGCGACGACCGTCTGATGCAATCCCGCCTCCGGTGACGACCATCTGATGCAATCCCCCTCTCCGGCGACGACCGTTTGATGCAATCCCCCCCTTTCCGGCGACAAGCCCTACCCAGATCTAGAAAAGGTTCGATTAATGATCTATTTTGCTATTCGTGTTCCCTCCCTCTGTGGTGGTGGTGGTGGTGGTGGTGGTGGCGGCGGCTGTAGTGCTGGTGGTTGTGGTGGTGGTAGACTAATAGTGGTGGGTGTGGTGGTGATGGACTAGTGGTGGCGGTGTGGTGGTGGTGGGTGTGGTGGTGATGATGGTGGCTGTGCACATGTGTTCACCGGGTGGTGGGTGTGGTGATGGAGGTGGTGGTAGTTGTGATAGTGGTGGTTGTGCACATGTGTTGGGTGTGGTGATGGTGGTGGTGGTGGTAGTTGTGATGGTGGTGGGTGTGCACATGTGTTCACCGGGTGGTGGGTGTAGTGATGGTGGTGGATGGTGGTGGGTGTGCACATGTGTTTACCGGGTGGTGATGGTGGTGGTGGTGGTAGATGTGGTGGTGGTGGCTGTGCACATGTGTTCACCGGGTGATGGGTGTGGTGATGGTGGTGGCTGTGCACATGTGTTGGGTGTGGTGATGGTGGTGGTGGTAGTTGTGATGGTGGTGGGTGTGCACATGTGTTAGTCTCTGTTCAAATTGCCCAAATTGCCTTGTGCACATGTGTTAACACGGTTAACACACTATTTGTGGTTAACAACGGAACTCAACCCTATATATATAGAGGGGTGGGTTCAAATACAAACCACTTTTTGGTTGCGAACGTGAGGACAACCGAGAGCGCGCCACATGTCACTCTGAATTTTCGGCGACTTAGTGTTATTCATACTGGATAACGCTTTATTCAGTCTGAATAAAGCGTTATTCAGTATGAATAACACTAAGTCGCCGAAATTCAGACGACACGCGCGACTTGTAACCAAAAAGCCCGCGACTTAGTGTTATTCAGTCTGAATAACGCGTTATTCAGACTGAATAACACTAAAGTCACGGGAAAAGTCGCGCGTGTCAGAATTTTTTTTGCCACGTGTCGCGCTCTAGGCTGTCCTCACGTTCACAACCAAAAAGTGGTTTGTATTTGAACTTTCCTCTGTATATATATATATATAGATTTTATTTTAATTAAACTAGTAAATTTAAGTCTATATATAGGGCTTTCCATATACTCGTTATCACTAAAAAAACTTTACCAACAAAAAAGATTGTGTCAGCCATCGATCACCAGCAGATCCCATGACCGGTGATCTTGATTCACTACTAAAAAACAAGGGTATTACCGATGACACAAGTAATCGTAAACAGTAGGAAACATATTATATCATTAGTTTTTTGACGAAAATGTGCGTCGATAAAAATTGGTCGATATAAGCTACCTAGCGATGGTTTTCTACCGACCTTTATCGACTGCTTTCCGATGGTTTCTTAAGGACGGTTTTCTGACATTTTTCGACAGTGTTCTAATGGTTTTTTGACGACTAATTGAAAAATAAATTAAAAAAAGCAACAATCAATAAACCGTCAGAAAGCAGTCTGACAGTTTTTAGCCGTCAGTATCCGGTAATACGGCGTCTTTTAGTAGTGATTACCAACTTATTCACTAATGGATTAACTATCATTGATGGGCGCACTTTCCGGTAATGTGGAAAAATTAGTCGGTGAATCCCCTTTGTTTTTTATTGTGTAATTGGTTAGATGAAGAAAGCATGAAGAATTTTAGATTAATTATGTAACATTATATATATATATATAGAGAGAGAGAGATAGGGAGACAAAGAGAGAGAGAGAGAGGGAAGTTCGTCATAGAATATTGAATTAGTATTCATCACCAATCGCAAATTCATAATGAATATGAATACTGAATTACATATTTATGATAAATAATATATGGATATTCCTAATTTAATGTGACACTTGTTACGTTGGGACTTGTTCCCTATTCTTAAACAATTTTAAATTCCAAATAAAACCTTCCTATATAGGTGTGTGTGTGGTGATAGAGAGAATATGGTACATTTGGTATATATGGATGTGTTGTATGGATTGTTTTGGCCTAAATGGCTATATATGATGCCGATTAATTTATCATTTAGAACCTTAAGTCTTATATGACCCGAAATGACCCACTTACACAAATTAGCCTCGGATAAAATCATTACTTACTTAGAGCAAAATGACCGATCAACGACCTATAAGACCTACCATAACATACTTGATCCATTAATGTCCCATCAACGACCGAATGACCCATTGATTACCAATATACTTTCGTTAATGCAAATTATTTTATTAAAAATCAAACTTGGAAAACATATGATAATTCACTAATTTTTTAAGGGTATCTTAATCTATGCCTAAAAGTATCCTGATAAGTCATGTGTGTAAGAAATCAAACCTTGATAAACTCAATGCTCACAATTGTCTGTGTACGCCTACGTGAATCTTTGTGGTATGGAGATCTTATTAGCAAAACTTTGTGGTAACATTCATGTACCCGTGTAGTTTTGTAAAAAGGGACACAATCTGTATAATCATTTTGGCATGTTATGTGTAAATGAAGTGTTATGTGTTTCGTGAAATTGCAGGATGTTACATGGTGGGCGTTAATTAGAGGGTGGTAGTGGTAAATATATGGTTGTTGTAGTACATATTCTTGATCAAGTTGAAGGAGATGGGGAAGAAGAAAAATACAAAAAAGTCCAAACTGTCTCTCATATGCACGGTATATGATGTACTTATCTAACCGTATTAGTGGAAGGGATTGATTTAGGCAAAAGAACACTATTTTTAAACCATCATAATACTATATAAATTTAAAGGTAAAACATCAATATACCATATGATTTTAAGGGGTAAAAACTACAAATATTCGTGGGTGACCAAATATGTAACTCACTCTTCTTTACATTAATTTAAAATTGAAATTCGAGTCAATAAAATCAAAGAACATAGCATGTCGTTTTCCAATATGAGTTGTCTTTGGAAAAAGTAAAACTATTATTGTATTCAAAATGTATCCAAATTCAATGGAATAGAGTTAAATTATAGGATCAAAGTTTCAATGCAAAATTACCCAATGATATCAATGTCTATATGTAGTTATTTTATGTTAGGCTGTATGTATCAATGTCTGGAATAATGACTTTTTGTATTTATATATTTAATTAGTTATTTGATTTTTACAACATGATTGACTTTCTTGTGAGTTCAACTAATTAATTAAAGATAATCCATAGAAAATGACATGAAAGGGGTTTGGTGCGACCGCCTTACTTTAGTGACTCGGTAGCATTAATTCAAACATCATATGGTCCTCCTTTTATTAAGTATAAGGTGGTCGGGAAATGTGATTCATATTTATGTATATTTTTTTTTAAACGACAGATAATACACACATACGTCCCGACTGATCTTCGATGACCATGACCGATCCATGGTTAGGATATCGCTACATGCTCATCCCATTAATCAAATTCGGACAAACAGGGATGTCGTCATTCATTATTCCTCCCATGTATGTTACCGACCACTAGGCTACTAATGCTTTGACATAAATGTGGTTCATATAGTTGTGCATTAGGAGTACATAAAATAATGTTGTATTAATCATTTCATAAATCTTAAAATCACAATTACCAAAATATATTTCTTTCCTGGTTATCCACGATAACCCCATTAGTATAAATGATTATTTGTATATGTATATGTAGATATCACATATTGATTTATTGAACAAAACAATATACGGGAGAAAATACGCTTTCATCAAAAAATATTGCCGGATATGAGTGATGTTGACCTTTTGCTGAATATGTTGACTTTTGTCGATAATTAGCCCGTAAATTAAGAAAGGATAGTTATATTTTTTAAATCAATGATTTAACGATGGATTTAAATTATTATAAATTATTGATGGATTATAAATTATAATTATAAAAAGAATAAATTAATATCTATCGTTAAAGAGTCGGTTATTTTTACTAATTTTATAGTAATTATAATTTTATAGAATTTGGATGAATTTTCACATAAGTACAATGATTTAACCCATGGGCTACGTTAAGTGGTGTGGGAAAACCACCAAGTTCGAATCGGGGTGAGACGGGCATGGTATTATCCCGGGAGATCTTACTCTCGTAAAAATTGCAAGGATGTGTTGGCCAAGCCAGTGAACTTCAAAAAAAAAAAAAAAAGTACAATGATGGTCAATGTGATATCATTTTGGTAATTGATAGAGTTAATATAGGAGTGACCTTATCAATTATAAAAATAAAACTAGAGGGATATCCCTTGTTCATAATTCTTTAGAGTAAACTTACATGTTAATTTAGCTAAACCACATAAATCAAATTTGCATTTAACTCTAGTTAATAATTTGTTTTTATACACCAAAAATTCCAAATCCAAACTTCTCCATTTTAAATTCTCTGGCATATTCCAAATCTCTCAAAACTATTTTATTAAACCAAACTAACTCCTTAATATTATTATTTTTCTCATTTGTCTCTTCGTTCCAAGCATCCGTCGCAAGCCCTGTTCCATGGGTGATACTATCAACGACGGATCAGTGACGTACGCTTTCAGTGACGGATCAGTGATGACGCCTTTCGGCGACGGATGAGGGCCTGCGATGAATCAAGGACGTATCAGCAATAGAAGGCTTTAGCGACATATCAACAACGACGAATACTTCAAGACGGATTAGCAATGGAATTTATTTTAATTTAATTTAACTATAATTACTCTTAACGACGGGTTTTTTGTCGCTAATCCATCGCTAATTATTAAAAATAATACTAATAAATAAATCTGGAGACTTCCTATATACAAAACCTGGCTTTCCATAACCATCCAAATTCATATTTCATACATATATAAATACGAAAATGAAGTCCTGGAATCCAAAGTTCCAATTAAAATATATTACAAATCACAATTTCTAAATTCCAAATTTCATACATAAAGAGTGAATGTAAAACGGTGGTGAACCGAGAGGTGCACTGGGAGGAGGAGGACTGTATCCCTGCTGCCACAAGAACTCGGTTAAGCTTTGTGTTATCGTGATCGGCTGAGCTAACTCGGCTACATGTCTCGTCTTATCATCAATTATATTGATATATTCTTTGCTATAGGTACGGGGGCTTCGACCCCGGCATGCATGCTTTAGCAGTCGGGCTTCGGCCCAAAAATTGCGAGGATTAGTCTGGGCCCAATGTGGTATGAGATACCTCTTCCAAAAAAAAAACAAACATCTTACCGATGGTTTTTCGACGAAAACGGGCGTCGCTAAAAATCTGATCGGTAAAAGGTACCGAGGAGTTTTCCGACGACCTACCGACGGGGACGGCTAACCTTCCATCACCGATGGTCTATTTTAAAAATAAGTAAAAAGGAAACAGTCGATAAACCATCGAAAAACAGTCGGTAACGGCATCGGTGTAGACGATTTTTTAGTTGTGATACTTGTTCAAACTTTTTAGCGGGATTGTTAACTTTTTGTTTGCAAATGTGGTTTGGTTGTTTGTCAACATGGTTATGGATATTATATCCATTAGTAACAATACCCATGAATTAGAGACCAAGTAATGGAGGGTAGGTGATCAATGATTAATAATTGGACATTTATAATGTAAACCTCACCATTGACTTGATATATTACATTAGAGTTATTAAATCTCATTTCATTATGAACAAGCCCCTCCCTATATATAGATGATGTATAACCTTTCATCCATGCACCACAGCAAACTCTTCCTAACCTCTCAAACATCTGCTACTTGTTAAATTTGTCATACTCATGGCTTTTCTAGCCTTGTCTTCTTTATTTAAGCTTTCAACTTTTACATTATGTTTGTGGGTTCTGTTTGGGACTACATCGGCTCAACTATCGGCCAATTTCTATGCTAGAAGTTGCCCCAGTTTCCGTTCCATTGTAACAAGAGCCGTGAATTCGGCTGTGTCTAGTGAAGCTCGGATGGGAGCTTCTTTGCTTCGCCTCCATTTCCATGATTGCTTTGTCAATGCAAGTCTTTCACTCTCTATACCACCACTCTTCCCTTTTGACTTACTTGTTTTTTTTTTGTTAATTAGGTTTAGGTAGGGGTTGTTTGTTTTTCAGAAAACACCTTTTAAAACCTTTTAAGTCTAAAAATTAAGAGGTTTGCTGACTCAGGAATGTTCGTTTTATTTTTAGGAAAAGGTCTGAAAACATTTAATTAATGGGGTGGACTATTTACACTCTTTGAATTACCATATACACCCCAAAAGTGAATTGCCTCCTCACATACATCAACATCAAGTCAAAATTCATGATAAGTTTGTGTCCTTTATAAACTTATACTCTAGCTGGAGTCAACAGTTATGTCAGTTCAACAAAATTAAGTTTACAAGATGCCTAAAACAAATAAGCGTCCAAATAGAATGTTTTATAGGACCGGGTTTATAGGACTAAACAAAAAAACGTCATATCTAAAAGTGTTGCAATAGTTTATAAGATGCTTTTAGATGTTGTAACAAGTTTTTTAAAACATTTTTCAAATTAATTAAAGGTGTTATGTAGAACTATTTTATAGGACACACCATGTCTAAAAAAGTGTCATATATAAATGAGTGTTGTTTGAAAAGATCTCTCAAAAGCGTCCTATAAAATTATTTAATACATGCACTTTATTTCGAAAATGTCCTAAAAAACTTGTTACGACGCTCTAAAGAGTTCTATAAACTTATTGTAACATATTAGTTTAGATAAGACACTTTTTTGTTTGATCCTATAAACTTGATTCCAATAAAACAATCTAGTACGACGCTTATTATGTTAATTAGCTAGGCTCCGTGTAAACTCAATTTTATTATATTGTTTTAAAACCATATACTTTCTTTGCGTATATTTTTTAATAATCCATGTGCTTGATGTTTTAGACGGTGTTTACTAGTTTACATGAATATGAATTGAATAATGGGTGCTTGAGGGATTGAATATCCCATGAAATTCTTGGGATTTTTCAGTGGTTTATGAACATAAAATATCAAACGTATATTTGAATTATTTATCAGGTCAAATATAAAAAAGAATACCTTCCCCTCTATGTACTTTTATCCCACATACGATTTCTTATAAGTTGAAGATAACTAATATTTTGTTTTTTCTTCAAAATCTGTAGGGATGTGATGCATCTGTGTTACTAGACGACACTGCAAATTTTACCGGTGAAAAAACAGCGCGTCCAAATAGCAATTCGTTGAGAGGATTCAACGTCATTGATACCATTAAAACCCAATTGGAACGACAATGCCGTGGCGTTGTTTCTTGTGCTGACATTCTTTCTGCTGCTGCACGAGATTCGGTTGTTGCGGTAAGTAGAAATTAATCAACTTCCTATAGTTATAGCACTCCTACTTATTATATAACTTGCAAACACTAGTTGAAATCTAGTTACATACATTAATTACAGTGATTGTTGTTTGATTTTCAGCTCGGAGGGCCAGGTTGGAACCTCGTTTTTGGTAGAAGGGACTCGACAACCGCAAGCTTAAGTGCTGCAAATTCTAACCTCCCTTCACCAGCTTCAAGTCTTAGCGCTCTCATCTCTTCTTTTTCAAACCTAGGTTTTACTACGAATGAAATGGTTGCTCTCTCAGGTGAGTAATTTTTAGTTTACCCTGTCGAATATATACAGTTTTTACCAAAAGCTGACGTTCTATCTAAAGATGTTAGAATAAGCTGTATGGATAAAAATATACAACCTAGCTAACAAGGTGTGTCGACAAGTTAATTAAGTTGGACGATATAATAAGATACAAAAAGTTTTCTACATAAAGCCCATATATATGAAAGACCATCAAGACATTTTTCAAAAATTGTCTATGAATAAATTAATAGGACGATTTAATGTTTGTCATATTTTGGTTGTCAAACTTCGTCAAAACAAGCTATACGCTTCAAAAATCCATTTTTTTGTTGACAAAAATTAACATTTAATATATGGTTCCTAATCACAATAATGTTTTATTGCACAGGATCTCATACAATTGGTCAAGCAAGGTGCACGACGTTCCGTAACCGTCTGTACAACGAGAACAACTTAAATTCATCATTTGCAACATCATTAAGAACAAATTGTCCTTCAAGTGGTGGTGACAATAATCTCTCGCCACTAGATGCTTCACCTGCATCTTTCGACAACAGATACTTCAATGATTTGATCACCCAAAGAGGATTATTACATTCGGACCAAGAGCTATTCAACGGTGGTTCAACAGATGCACAAGTGAGGACATATGCTTCAAATAGGGTTACTTTCTCTAGGGACTTTGCAAATGCAATGGTTAAGATGAGCAACCTTAGCCCTTTAACCGGCTCTAGTGGTCAAGTTAGGACCAATTGTAGAAGAACCAATTAAGCTCTTCTATTTGGTTTGAATATTGTTTTTCTTTCTGTTTTTTAATTTTTGTTTTGATGTTTTTTTCTTTTATGTTTATCATGGTTTGCTACAAATATTGAAAGTTATAATAAACTTGTAGTCGTATTTCTCATTTTCATTCCAAGAAATTTGCAAAATGTTATTATTTTTACTAGATTAAATATAAAGTATTTGCTCAATGAAATGTCGGTAATTAGGCTGTGCGCACCGGCACAGCGGTTACACAGCGGCTACACCCGCCGGACCCGGCGGGTTCGAAATGGTTGGGTGCGCGATGGTGTTTAGCCGGCGGGTTCAATGAGGAGCGGCTTCGTGGAGCCGTTGCCAAACGGTTCTATCTCAACGGTAAAATTAAATATATTTTTTTTTTACTTTTTTTTTTTCAATTTTTACTCCTATAAATACTCATTTAACCCAACTTCATTTTTCACACAAACAACCTTCAATTCTTCAACTCTTTTTCACACAAACAACCTCCAATTCTTCAAACCTCCCACTCTTCAAACGATGAATCCAAACGATCGAAACCTCGGATCTTCATCACGGCGCGCGAAATGTAAACGTCGGGCGGAACCCGAGACCCCTTCGAAGCCCTCTTTCAAAGTCGACGTTACGCACACCGGGTTCCCTCCACAATATCCACCCGATTACGATGTCGAATTTTCGCCCAAAGGTTTTTCTATCACAATTAGTCATCCTCAAGCTCCTCAACCCGGGAGCTCTTCACTACCCAATCAACCCGGGAGCTCTTCACAAGCTCCTCCACCCGATTATCAATCGTTTCCTTCGTGGACTAATCCATTTTTTCCTCCTCCTTATCAACCACAATTTGTACCCGGTTACCAACCCAATTACCAACCCGTAAAAGAGGAAGACACTTCCGATGAGGAAGAACCTTCACCAACGACCCAAGAAGAGGAAGACATTAAGTTTTACACCACCCCGCACTACCATCTCCGGGGTAAAAAGCTCTTCGATACTTTGAAACGAAAAGAGGAGATCAAAGCCAAATATGGCTTGTAATTTTTAGTTTATTTAATGTTTTAGTTTATTCTATTTAATTATGTAATGTTTAATTTTAATTTTTAGTTAATTTAATTATGTAATTTTAATTTTTAGTTAATTAATTATTAATCTTATTATTAATTAATTAATTACATGTTTTATTTAATTAATGTTATTTAATTAAATGAAATAAATAAAATAAATTGAAAAGTGAGAGGGTTGGGAGGGTTGGGTGTGTGTTGTAGAGGGTTATGGGAGGGTAAAGAGAGGGTTGACCAAAAGCTGATGTGGAAGCTGATGTGGCAGTCAAAAAGTGAGTGGGTTGAGAGGGTTGGAGAGTATGGGTGTGTGTAGCCTTAGTGACAATTTTTTCGAAGAAAGTGCATGTTTGTTTTTTTAATTGCGGATTCTAACGAGTCTTATGAGGTTTATATATACAACATATATCCAATTAATATGTGCATAAGTAGTACACGAATATATCTACTACTATACATACATATATAGTGCATATATCCACTACATATATTTAATACATACATATATATATAATATGAGAGAGGATTAAACGAGAATGATATCTATTTAAAAGAACACAAGAAGTAACAAAATCATACCCAAGTTGACCCAAATCCTGTGGGGTTCTTTATCCTTAGAAAGTCTCGAAGGGAAGTTGGACAAGCTGAGCCAGAATGTTGATGACTCTCCAGGCATACTCGACTCACGGGTGCGTGTATTAGAGAGTATTTGCAGATCGGAGATCGAACCCCGAAAAAGGAGGCATGACGAGTAGGAGGATCCTGATCGCCTTGAAGGGGTGGCTAGCAAGCGTTAGAAGGTTGAAGAATCAACAGAATCTGTCGATGCTGCCACAACTCTTCCCTTATAGGTTGCTAATGCAAATCTCCTCAATTTCACAAATTTCTTGATCTCCGACATCTTTCATGTTTTATAAAATTACTTGAGATATGTGCAACTAACTAAACAAGTAAACAACACATGGCAAACCAAAAAAAAATCAAAAACAAGTACTTTAACAAATAATATCAAAATCAACTTATACAACTATGATCATGTAAATTTGAGCCAAACAAAGTTTTTATGTATAGAAAACGAGCTGGGCTCCTAAAAATATGATAACATCAAGAAAACGTGTTTGAAAATTATCTTATAGACAATGAAACAAATTTTATAATAAATTGAATAATAAATAGTACCATTTAATAGTCACTTCTCTTGGCATGGGACATAAACTACCAGTTTTTTGTCTTAATCGCAATAACAAGATAAAGTTTAGTTTTGTTGGTCGAAAAAAGCTTCTAATCGAAAAATGTTGACAATGGATGGCTGACCTTCTTTATTACACTTATATATAATTATTCAACTATTTTGGATCTTCACAAAAATATATATTTAATTTAGATGTCTGATCTGTATACATACTAATCTCTCTAGATGTTATCTCCTAAAGGGATTTACCAGTTCGTTAGGTATGGTTTTATTTACAATTATATAGATCTCAAATGGCTTATTTTGATGCTATACTCTCATTTAGTCTCCTGTTTATTTTATTGATTATTGTATCGAGTATTGAAGTGAAGTAAAAATTTTTGGAAACTCTCTCTTTTCTAACAGAGAAAAAGAAGTAGAAAAAGATTAGTAATTTAGTATACACAAAAATTAGAAGAATTTATAAAGAGAGTTCTTTTTCTTAATCTCATGAACAAGATTACAACGCGCGCCGATGTTTTTCGGCGGGGAAGTCGTTTCCATATGGGATCGATAACGCATACATCATGGCATATTTGATGCAATGTATGTAAAAAAGATTGACACTTGATTCCGCTTTCACTGATTCGACCGAATACAAAAAATTAATTGAGAGTAACCAAGAAAATTTAAAATTTTATTAATCAAGACGTTAACCTGAATACAAGCCTTGAACCCTACTACAAGCCATGATATCTAATTAAAATACTAGAAATTCCATGAAAACAGGGTAACAATAATCAGGAAAAAACATAAACATGGAAAAAGTAATGAAACCTCCCAAATTAAGAACCGGAAATTTAACCACAAGGCTGTGGCATATTGGTTAATGCTTGTGGGGGAAGTGGTTTGTTAACCATTCTATATAGCTACCAATCGAACTCTCTTCTTGGTATTCTCCGTCAAGGTTGGACGCCGCTAACAGAAATTCATCATTGTGCAAAAAAATTCACGGGCATTCGTATCTCAAAACAAGCAAATTTTGAGATTTCTTTGCATGCTCGATTTTTTAACAAAAAATTACATCTAATTACTCGATTTACTACAAAATATGAAAGCTAGAAAACTATAGTATATAAGATATATTTTGATGATGTTTATAGAAGAATAACACACATGACTGATTTGCTTTAGGGAAACGTCTCTTCCTTTCTCCTATAAATAGACTATGAATAAGCCATCATTAAGCACAACAAAACACTTCTTTCTCTTTGCTTAATTTCCTCAATCTTCTTCTAAGGGTTGAAATTGTCATACTCATCATGGCTTTATCAACTACTTCATTTTCGTTCAAGTTTTTCACTTTCACTTTATCTCTATGTGTTTTGTTTGGAACTTCTTTTGGTCAGCTATCGGCCAATTTCTATGATAACACATGCCCAATGTTTCGCTTGATTATATCCGGAACCGTGAATATAGCTGTGGCAAGTGAACCTCGAATGGGAGCTTCATTGCTTAACCTCCATTTCCATGATTGCTTTGTCAATGCAAGTCTCTAACCTCTTACCACTTTTTTTTTTTGAAATAAATAATGTCTATATATGTTAAATTAAACTCACTACGCAATTCACTTATCACTTTTGATGCGTGAATCCCGACTTCCAGAAAGATTGGGTTACTAGGTACCGTTGGTTAATGGATTTTGGATATCAAAGGGTGTTAGCTCAGTTGGATAGGTAACATCCCTGGGGGTGTGGGGTGAAAGTCACACTACTAGGGTTCTAATCCCACTGGTGACATTTCTGAGATATCCAGACTTTGGATCTGGTCCTTTGGGCCGGGTTCGGGGCCGGTATGGGAGAATTCAGTGTATGGGATCCACTTCCCTGTCGGTCAGGGTTCAGCCATATGTTGGGCCGGGTCGCAATGGATTAGTAGGATTGCTCAATTGAAGGCCCGATACCGCTGAAACGTGTGTGTATTAACTTGCCGTTAAAAAAAAAACTCACATGTATTATTTTTGATGTATTTAAAGTTTAGTTGACTTAGACATTCTCCTCACAAATTAGGAAACATGCATGCATGTTACCTAAATAACATTTTCAACGAAATTACCGTGGATAATTACTAACGATCGACCTATTGATTATTTATAAAGCATTCGTTGATGATGATTCTTGTATATGTATCGGTAATAAATCAAATTACCAATGAATCACCGAAGACCACTGAAAAAATCACATTAAATTTTGATAAAGAAAATCATGATTTAATATTGTTAGATAATTAATGGGAATTTATTCTTGGTTTTCTCAAAATATTTATTCTACATCCTTTGCTATTTTAATGATAATTTTATGACTCATTAAAGATTTATCAAATGGGTGATGGCTTAAATTTTTGTATTCGAATTAGCCACGTGAAGATTTAGACACTTTCCAAGAAACTTTAACATTGAATACGTTGTTTGGACCGATGTCAAATCGATTGATATTATGCATTTTTTTTTCAAGTTAAAATCAACTAAAATATTTTGTAGCTCTATTTTCTTAATATAGGGATGCGATGCCTCTGTGTTATTGGATGACACCGCAGATTTTACTGGGGAAAAAACAGCGGATCAAAATAGGAATTCATTGAGAGGATTCGACGTAATCGATACTATTAAAGCACAATTGGAGATGGCGTGCCCTGGTGTTGTTTCTTGTGCCGATATTCTTTCTGTTGCCGCACGAGATTCGGTTGTTGCAGTAAGTAGAAACTTCCCCCATGCCATAATAAAATAAGGATTGTATGTGATGCCAAAAATATTGAAGTGCAATATATAGCAAACTGTTTTATATTATTTAAGTTTATATGACAAACTAAAACGCTCTGCGTGTGATTTAAAAAAACTAAGTTTACCCATAAATTAACTTTTTGAGTAAGTTGTATTAAAGTTAGGAGTCGACAAATAGGTTCTCAAATTGAATCACATCTTGGATGTTTTTGGCATTTTAAGAAACCTTTAACGATACATTTGAAATAAATCTTCTTTTAGCTTTTTATTTCTCATTACAAAACTAATATTTTCTTAAAAACGCCCAATATGGTACAACTAATTAATACAATAAGTCCAAGATCATTCAATAAATTTATCACACAATTTTTGCATAATATGTACAATTATTTGATTCTATGAAACTTAAATCTTATATATAAAATAGTCTAATAGAACAATAGTGTTGTGGTGGATTGGTTAACACTTGGGGGTTCATAACGCCTTAACCGAGTTCGAGCCTTCCCGTGCGCATACCCGAGGACATTTAAGTGGGCCTTGTTTAGCCCACAAAATTGTTGGAGATTAATCCGACTTTGGCATGGACACCCGTAAAAAATTGCATATTTTTAACTCTTATAAACTTTATTTGATCATATTACACTAATATATTTTTTACATAAATTTGTTCTGACTTTCAGCTTGGTGGACCAAGTTGGAACCTTGATTTTGGTAGAAGGGACTCCACAACCGCAAGCTTAAGTGCTGCAAACTCTAACCTCCCTTCGCCGGATTCAAATCTTATTACTCTCATTTCTTCCTTTTCAAACCACGGTTTTACTACTAATGAAATGGTAGCCCTCTTAGGTGAGTTTACTATATATATATATATATATATATATATATATATATAGAGGTGGGTTCAAATGTGAACAACTTTTTCATTATGAACCGTAAGGACGAATCTCAGCCACACATTTTTGGTTATGTTGGACATGATCACAGATGATTGACGCGATTCATGGGAGGGTATAGATTATTAAAGGTGGGGACCGGTTAAAGCCGCATTTATTGACAGAATGAGTGACTAAGATTCGTCATCATGTTCACAATGAAAAAGTGGTTCACATTTGAACTTCCCCCCCCCCCTCTCTCTCTCTCTCTATATATATATATATATATTATATAAAGGGAAGTTATTTTGTAAACCACAAATAACGTGTAAACCGTGTAAACTCATGGTTGCATATGTAAATTAATGAAAAATCTTTTGTAGAGTTGTTTAATATGATGAAAATGTTTCATATCCTAAATTTTTTGATGACATTGTTTCATATGAAGGTGTTTATTTACGTAGAAATGAAAAAATTTCATTGAAACCAGAAAAAAGTTTCATATGAATAAAAAACACCAAAATATGAAACGATTTCATCAAAATTTGATATTTATGAAACATTTTCATCATATCAAACAACTCCATAAATCAATTTTATTGATTTGATCTATGCAACCATGAGTTTACACGTTATTTGTGGTTTACAAAATAATTTCCCTCTATATATATGGTGATTTTATGGGATCTTTTTAAATATTCCAATTACTTCTAAAGGTACATGTTGACGAATATGTTTTGAAATAGGATCTCACTCCATTGGTCAAGCGAGGTGCATAACATTCCGCAACCGTCTCTACAATGACAACAATATAAATTCAGCATTCGCAACATCGTTAAGAGCAAATTGTCCTTCAAGTGGCGGTGACAATAATTTGTCACCACTTGATGCTTCACCTATATCTTTTGACAATAGGTATTTCAATGATTTACAACTCCAAAGAGGGTTATTGCATTCAGATCAAGAATTATTCAATGGGGGTTCGACTGACGCACAAGTGAGTACCTATGGTTCAAATCCGGCTACTTTTGCTCTGGACTTTGCAAGCGCAATGGTGAAGATGGCCAACCTTAGCCCTCTAACCGGCTCCAATGGTGAAGTTAGGACCAATTGCAGAAGGCCCAACTAATTATCTTCGTCTGTCTTTCAATAAAAAAAAATATGAGTTCTGGCTTGTTGTCTTGAAGTGTTTTTTTTTCTAATGAGTGTTGCCAAACGTGAAGTTGTAATATGTCGAGAGATTGTCTTATTGTAAAAGAGACAATTTGCAATTGTATTTCGTATTCCGCTTCCACAATAAGATTAGCATAAATAAATTGTAGGGTTGTTATAGAATTCCATGTGTGCATTTTGAGTATCAAGAAGATAGCTACTAAGGTGGCATTTGGTTCATAAAAATAGAATCCAAAAAAATTGATGTATGTTAAAGAAGTTAGAACATGAAGCAATGAAATATAATCACGTTTGACCAATTTACATTTAGCGATTCTATCCAATGGTCAAGTTAGGACCAACTGTAGAAGAACCAATTGAGCTCTTCTATTTAGTTTGAATATTATTTTCCTTTGTGTGTGTGTTTTTTTTTTATGTTTTTTTTTTTTTTTTTGATGTTTTCCATGGTTTCCTACAAATATTGGAAATTATAATTTGAGCGGATTGGTGTTATAAAAAATGTGTAGTCGTATTTCTCATTATCATTCCAACAAATTTGCAAAATTTTATTATTTTTACTAGATTAAATATAAAGTATTTGCTCAAGGTCCCCCTTACTAGTATATTATCTTCACGCCTCTAGCTCCCCCCGTTTCAGTGTCGTTACAAATAGGGGTGAGCATCGGAAGCGGGTACCCGCTTTTGGAACCGGAACCGCTCCGGAACTGCCGGTTCCGGAACCGGAACCGATGTGGGTGGTTCCGGTTCCGGTTCCTAAAATACGGAACCGATCAAGACCGGTTCCGGTTCCGGTTCTCATTTTTTTGGAACCGTTACCCGCCGGGTACCCGCTATCTCTTAAAATATATATTTTATATATTTAATAATTCTTATATTTATTTTTATATGAGATATCTTAGGTCCATGCTTGTGTTTAAAAAACCAAATCCCAACATATCATTTCATTGTAATGAAGGAAGGGATAAAAGAAGGAAAACACATATTGGTTGGATAGATGAGAAAGTGAGAAACCATATATGTCAGGTGAACAGAGATTAAAGTGGCTACACTCACAAAGCAAATTGAGTGCATCAATTAGACTAAAAATGACACACTAACAGTGATCAAGTCTCTCTAATCTTAAACTTCTCCTATAGTTATAACTTTCTAATCAATACTTATAGTATCTTACTGCAATGGATCATTGAAGGACATGAGTCATAATTCGTAAATATAGAATGTGAGAATTACATTCTGAACTAAAAGAACAAATAAGTTACAAATACACTTGGCATGCTCTCTAGATTTTTCTTATTACGTTTTTAAGTTGGTAATTTTTGGTTTTTATCGGAATTTGTACATTCTTTTTATTGAAACCGGGTACCCGGTACCGGAACCGGTTCCTGGCGGTTCCGGGACCGGTTCCAAGATATGAAGAACCGGTGTTAGCGGTTCCGGTTCCGGTTCCTTCATTCCAGGAACCGCCGGTTCCGGTTCCGGTTCCGGTTCCATGAAAAATAGGCGGGTACCCGGTTATGCTCACCCCTAGTTACAAACAACTGGAGGTGCATACGACCGGATTTTTATCCGATCCGGATCAGATTTATACTAAACCGGTTTTTTACGGATTTGTCAGAAACCGGTTTTGTTAGAAACCGGTTCGGATTTCAACCGGTTTTTTCGAAAAAATCCATATCTGATGGAACTGGTTTCGGATCGGATTGAAACCGGATATTTTTTAACCGGATTTATACTAAACCGGTCCTCTATTGGATCTTTTTTTGGGCTAGAAAATTCAATTGAAATCTAATCTGAATTGGTGTGGGCAGTGATTTTTTGATGGGCCGTGATTTTTTTTTAAATTGGGCTCAGCGAATTACATAGGGAATGATGGATCATGATGGAAGTGTCTTAGATTTTTTTTTCAATTGAAATATACTCTGAATCAGAGTATTTGACTTACTGACTTTGACTTAGTTGGATACTTGGACTTTCAGGCCTATAAAATTTGGGCTCCAATTCACAATGATCTATCATTACTCAATACTCATTAGGCCCTGATCTATCAGTAATCAGACTATCATTAGGATTTTAGGTCCAACAGCAGTAAACCCACATAGACATTACCGATTTGATTTGAAACCGGTTATCTGGTCAAACCGGTTCGGTTTAAACCGGTTATCCGTTCAAACCGGATCGGATCCAATCCGGTTAAAAATCCGGTTTGAAAACAAACCGGTTTGAAAAAAATCCTATCCGGTTTGAAAAAAATTCGGTTTTTATAAAACCGGATTCGGATAGTTTTTGCGTAAAATCGGATAACCGAATTTTCTGTGCACCTCTACAAACAAGAAGGGAACAAAATTTGTTAAAGTATTGCAAAATTTATAAAACCAAGTTGGGCTTTATTTTATTTTTTGGGCTTTTGGGCTTGACCTTGTAGTATAATGGACACCAAGTTTCTAAAGGAGTCCTGAGAATTATGGTTAATTATGAGAGTCGTCTAAAGTGATTGTGCGTTTAGATTAGTAGAGAGATTTCTTTATACTCTCTGATTTTCTCAATCAATAAACACGCTGACATCTTGATTTCTCATGATTCCTACTTTGACAATTATTCAAATAAGACCATTGCAAAGTCTCTTTATTTCAACATAACAATCTTCCCAAATTACACTTCAAGTTTTTCAAGAAAGCATTGAGAAAACAACATAGAATGAAACTAAAAAAGGAAAACATCATTTGATATTTTAGTTTTATAAATAGGGACTGGTGGACATTTTCCTTTTGCCAAAAAAGGACGTTAATTGATTCTTCTGCAGTTGGTCCTAACTTGACCATTCGATCCAGTTAAAGGACTAAGGTTGCTCATCTTCACCATCGCATTTCCAAAGTCTCTTGAAAATGTAGCTCGGTTCGATGCGTAGATCCTAACTTGTGCGTCTGTTGAACCACCGTTGAATAGCTCTTGGTCAGAGTGCAATAATCCTCTTTGGTTGATCAAATCGTTGAAGTATCTGTTGTCGAAGGATGTAGGCGAAGCATCTAGTGGTGCAAGATTATTGTTGCCACCACTCGTTGGACAATTTGCTCTTAATGATGTTGCAAACGATGAATTGATGTTGTTCTCATTGTAGATACGGTTACGGAATATCGAGCACTTTGCTTGACCAATTGTATGAGCTCCTACATAGGATATTTCTTATCGGCTTAGCAAGTTTTATAGGACATTTTAAAAATACTATTTAAAAAATGTCTTATTAAAATAAGTGTCGTATACAATATTTTATGTTAAATAGTGTCGTAAAACACTTGTTAACACGTCCAAAAACGGTCTATTAGGACACCTTAAAGCTATTAACATCTTATAAATAGGGATAGATTTCCACAGAACTTACGATTGTTTGATTTTATAAACTAATTGAATCTTAATTATGAATCACTACTAAAAGATTGTGTATTACCGACGGCCGTTACCGACTGCTTTCTGATGGTTTACTAACTGTTTTTTTTATAAATTTATTTATAGTAAGCCGTCGGAAAACCGTCGGAAAATGGTTGGAAATTCATCGGTAACCCGTCGCTAAATGAAACAGTCGGAATCAGTCGGTAAAAGTCGTCGAAAAGCCGTCGGTAAATGAAACAATCGAAAAGCAAAGTCGTCGGAAAAACCGTCGGTAGCTTTTACCGACTAGGTTTTTAGCGGCACTCGTTTCGTCAGAAAACCGTCGGTAAAATCCAATTTCCGACTGTTTTCCAACTGTTTCAGCCGTCGATAATACCATTTTTTTAGTAGTGAACTCAAGCAGCTTTTTAAGACACTTGTAAAATAATAAATCATGCAAAATATCAAAAGTTAATTTCAATCATATCCTAAGGGGAATTAAAAACAAACCTGATAGAGCAACCATTTCATTAGCAGTGAAACCTTTGTTTGAAAAAGATGAGATGAGACCACTAAGACTTGAAAATGGTGAAGGGATGTTAGAATTTGCAGCACTTAAGCTCGCTGTTGTCGAGTCCCGTCTGCCAAATACAACATTCCAACTTGGTCCACCAAGCTGCATATTAATCCAACAACCAATTAACTTGCCTTAATTAACACTCCAGTATGATTAAAAAATCGGCTTTATAAAATGTTGTAATATGTTTAAAAGACTGTTACATTTCAAATAATGTCATAAAATTTTGTAAGACGCTTATTTTTTTTAAGTGTTATGTAAAGTTGTTAAAGCATACCAAAACGTCTAGTAAATTTATTTTAAAAATACATAATATTTATATATGAAAAATACTCACGTACATGTTTACTGAGCTTTGAACCCTATATATACTTCTTTGGAGGTTACAGTCTACCGGTAACCCTCGTCCTAAAGCTTATTGTAGCACTATTCTATAGAATACTTAATTGTTTGGTTCTACGAACTTAAATAAAAAAATCTATCATAACATTTAAGACAATTTTTACATTTTATAAAACCCGACTTTATTGTAATGAAAGACTATGTTCCTCATAATTTGCAAAATAACCCACAAGTTCATGACTCAATTTTCTTTATCTATTTAGCATGCCAAATAGGTTTCAAGTAGGGTTGCATGCAAGTTGTAAAGTAAAACTTATGAATGTTGGTACTTACAGCCACAACTGAATCTCGAGCGACGGCAGACAATATATCTGAACACGAAACAACACCAGGGCACACACTCTCCAATTGGGTTTTAATAGTATCAATGACGTTGAAACCTCTTAACGAATTGCTATTTGCACCGGATGTTTTTTCTCCGGTAAAATTGGCAGTGTCGTCCAATAGCACAGAAGCATCACATCCCTGCATATTTGTCACAAATAAAAGTTAGGACTTGTTATTGATCTTATGAGATTCATACATTGTTGCATTCAACCATTGAAGAGAGCATCTAAAGCATCTCTGTAGATAATTTATTTTTATCTAACATAAAGAATGACAGTTGAAAATTTAAAAAACAAATTACATTTGATTTTAGCAAATTTTATGGTTTTGATGAATACAACATTGTATATACAAAATATAGTCAAGTTCAAGGAAAAACATCCGAAAAAAGAAAATTTAAAGAAAAGACTTTTTTCCTTCATATATATGGACCCGTAAGCACTTTCCATAGAAGTTATAATTTTTCTAACCAATGAATAAGTTATAAATGCATAATAACCAACAAAAATATGGATATAACCTGTATAGTTAATAAATATTAGAGTAGATGGAAGCTCCGTTAGGATACCAAAATTTGATTAAGAATCTAGGAACTTCCCACAATGCGTCGCATGTTGCTAGCCCTTCAAGATGAATATCTATCATGACTAACATATTCATTATCAATATGAAGTCATAATGAATGCATTATTCATTATGAATCACCAATCTTGATAAATAACACGTGCATATTGTTAATGAATATGTTACATGTCATACGTGGGTAATACCCATTCCAATTATAGGTTCCTAACAGAATGTAAAGAACATACAAATATAATAGTAGTACTGAACGGTTATATAACAAAGAAAAAAACGAATATACTTCGTGGTGTAAAAATTATTGTTGCCATTAAAGAAGAACTCTGTCATACTAACTTTATTGAAAATTAATATAAAAATATGTTTTTCCCATTGTAGATGCCTAATATGATTAAGTAAACCTATATGTGAGTCAAAAAGAAAGAAATGTTGACAAGAGGTTGGAGACTTGCATTAACAAAGCAATCATGGAAATGAAGGCGAAGCAAGGAAGCTCCCATGCGAGCTTCGTTTGCTACAGCTGAATTTACGGATCTGGTTATAATTGAGCGAAAGTTAGGGCATGTTGTAGCATAGAAATTTGCTGATAGCTGAGCTGAAGAACTTCCAAACATAATTGATAGACATAGTGTGAAAGTTGAAAGCTTAAACAAAGAAGAAAGGATGATAAAGCCATGGGTATAACAACTTAATAAGTTAAAAGAAAGAAAGGTTTTTGTGATAAATGATGGGCTTGTTCATCATCTATATATAGGGAGACGAAAAGGGGTATGTGGAGATCATTTTGCTTGAATATTGTGATTTTTAATTTGAGGAAAGAAAAGGATAAAAAATGAAAGAAAAAGAAAATAAAGTATCTTTTATCCTTGTTCTTGAGAGTAAAGGAGTAGTAAGATAAATGATGTAGAAGAAATAAACTTTCTTGTGCTAATTTTGACACAAGAGAGTAGAGAAATGAAATGAAGTATACAAATATACATTGAATCATAATTTATTTTATAGGTAAAACTGATATCCAACAGCATACATAAAAGATAAAAGATAAGTTATTATCAATCTTCAGATTTCGAAAAATTAATAAACTTATGAACATAAAAACATTATTTTAATTTTTTTTACTAATAACTTGAATGTATTATTATTTTATTAATTTCAAAATATATTGAAATACGAATTTATAATATTTTAATAATATGTTAATATTGAAAATTATAAGATACAATGTATGTCGAAGTTAATATAACTTTTATATGTAGTATTGATTAAATTTTAAAGCAATGGTGCCCAAAAATATCAAGTCAATGGGGAGAGTTGACTTATTGGTATCCAATTATGATCAATCTATAGCTTGGTGCCAAATTTATTGGTGGCCATTTTTGGCCGTTTCCCAAGTTCCGTATCCAATTCGTTAAACTCAGGGGCATTATGGGTTATCATGAGAACGAGTGGTACGAGATAACTTTAAATAAGTCGAATAATTTTAATGTGTTTCTTATTTTCAGAATGTTGCATAAGCCTTTTAAAAAACATAACAAAATATATATACTAGTCAAAATAATTACATATTATAGTAGCAAAGGTTGAGAATTTTAACAGTAAGAGACGTAGTAAAGAAAAGAGAATAGCAAAGACTGAGAACTTATTCAAGTTAAAAGTAAGAGACATAGTAAATACAATCTTATTCATTTTTGAAAATTGTACATGTTTCGAATAGAAAAACCAATTAATCTTTTATAAGTATTTTAGACTCCTTTTAACCGAAGTGACCAAAATATGAATTAACCTTTAATAGAAGAAATGGTAAGAAAAGGTTAACAATGAAGCTAAAGAGGAAATTTTACAATTTCTATGAAGTTTCTATTCAACACGAGTGGGTTCTTCTTCTTTACTCATTCTTGTAAAAAAAAAGAAAAAAAAAAAGAAAACCCGTGTGCATTGTTAAATTCTAGACCATCAAGTTTTTATGTCTTCGTATTTAATTTTCTTTTAGATTCTTATTTTTTTTTTACTCTTGCTAAACAATGCATAAAAAGCGGTAGTCTTAAGAAGATAGAAGAGGATAACCACAAGGGTGGCGACGTACCCTGCAAAAAGCCTAGAGGGATATGGAATATTCCATCAACCTGGGTTCGAGTCCAGGTGTCAACATTCTGTGGTCAGATGCAGAGTTTAAATTAACCTTTCCAAAAAAAAGAGAAGAGGATTTTAGACCGTAAAATCCAAACAAAAATAGTCTTGTTAAAAAAAGTAATAAGAAGAAGAAAGAAAGAGGGGACATGTTGTCGCTTAATTTTTTTTAAATAATAAAAAGTAATTTTGTCTTAAACTCTTCCATTGAAACAAACAAACCGTGTATCAATTAAAGATTTACCATTTCCTATCAATTAAAGATGTGATTAAATCATATTTAATTTATTTCATCTCTCTTAATTTACAGCTCTTTTAGTATATTATGTTATTTTAAAAATCATTTTGTAGGCTTGTAGCCCAATGACTTTTGGAGTGGTGTTAAGATGTCATCTTCCCGTGTGGTTGTGGGTTCGAATCCCGTCATGAACAATGGTGTAGATTTAAAAGTAAAATTTAAAAGTAGTTTAGTTGGGTGTGTGTATTATGCCGTTCTAAAAAAACAAACAAAAAAAACCGCTAAAAAGATTCTATAATTCAATCTTATGGAGGGCATGCGTCGAAACTTAATTCTTCAAAGTCAAAGAACGAAAGGTGGGACAATAATGATTGGTTTACCTTGGTTTTTATTTGAGTTAAATACAAACTTGGTCCCTATGGTTTACATATAAATTCATGAATATGGTTCCCAAAAAGAACTTTTAACGAAAGATGTCCTTGTTGTCTGGTTTTTATAATGAAAATGGTCCTTTTCTTATCGTCGTCAACTAAATTTTGATAGTTACACTCCTGTTAAATTTGTTAAGAAAAATGTAAGTTAGGGGATAGGCGTGTAACTAACGGAATTTAATTGATGGTGTTGGATAGAGGGATCATATCTGTTATAAAAATCAAATAACATGGACATCCCTTGTAAAAGAATTTTTCAGGGAAAATATTTGTTCAATATTTTGTAAACCACATGGACAAATTTTGAATTTTAACTCATTAGGTCCTTTCAATTTCATGATATTATTCGTTAATTTTATGATGATTATGTGTGAATAAACTCTAGGTCCCTTCAAGTTCATGAAATTGTACGAACTAATTGTTAAGAGTTTCCCCTTGTTTACTTTCGTTGCAGACCAGGCCTCAAACCTAACTTTTACCCTACCTACATTAATCCTCAAACCTAACTTCAAGTTCATGGTTGCTTGGCAGGTCGCTTTAGAACACTATCGCCCTAAAACACCATTTTTTAAAATCCTTTTTATCTTTAAACACCCCAAAGGAGAAAAAACATGACCCAATACCAGTACAACTATATTATATCACATATAACTAACTCTTTAGCTTGTCGATTAGGGATGACCATTATTAAGGAAGAATATTTTAGTTTGGCTTAAAGATCTAATTCGTACCGAAAATGAAACTACAATAATATCCTTTGTAGTTGTTTTATTTAAAGAGTCCAATTCATAAGTTTCATGCAACAACAAGGGCTAAAAATGTAATTTACTCCACTATTCTTGTAGTGACGCACGAATATGATTCAATAAAGAGTGATGTATATAGCCGTTGACGAACACTATTCATAAAGAACAAAAAAAACAAAAGCAAACATCCAAAGAAAAAGAAAAACACGGTTTCCTTTTCCTTAAAGAGCAATTAAAAACATTTTTGCTTTTGGGTGTTTGGTTTCATTAATTTTTTATTAATAAATTATTATAAAACAAATATTTATTACATAGTTTAAAATATTATTAGAGATAAATCAAATTGTTTTATTGTTTGTCAAACATAATCTACAAGTGATAATATAGGTTTTGATGTCACTATAATAAAAATGGATACATAGGACATCAACAAGTTTTAGGTTTCTTAAAGGACCGTTTTTAGAGGATTAGACAATAAAGTCTGTTATCTAAAAGTGTTGTAATAGGCTTATAGCAAGTTTTGGACGTCATAACAATGTTGTTATTACATTTTCAATACAAAGTGTTATCCATATTAACTATTTTATCAAACACTTTTGAGAACTGTCATCTACACATATCTTATTAAAAGACACTTGTTATACTTGTTTTTTATACAACACATTTTGAAATAGTATTTTAATAACATCCAAATAAGTTTTATAAACTTTATTACAACATCTTCATATAAGATACTTTATTATGACTTCTTTAATAAGGCAAGGATGCCCTCTCTTGGTTTTTTCTAGCTCCTTGGAAGTGCTCTTTTATAAAGTTTCTTGGTTTTATTGACAGGTGTTGATAGTTTTACAATACTCGTGCCTTTCTACCATTGTTTTACTGTTAACAACATAATAAGATACTTTATTATTAATTATATAAATTAAGTTGTATAAAATTAATAATAGACACTAAGTATTTTTAACATTAATCAATTTATCTCATTTAATGACTTCTTTTCCACGAGAGTTGATAGATCTATGTGGTGGGAAACCGAAAACTTCTTCGAAAATTTGATGTGCTTTTAATCCAAATATCATGTGTTGTCATCAACTTAATGTGTCATTTTTGTATATGCATGCAATATGAACATAATATGTTTTCAAGATTCCAATGCATCATTTGTCTTTTTCTAGTGAATGATGCAATCTATAAAAAAGTAACCACATAATAAATTAGTTATTTAAAAAGTGATTTAGATGGCAAACAAATAACAATTTCATATTTATGCAAAAGGTTGATTTCGGCAATTCCAATCGGTCCACTATGCAATACGTACCTGTTGTGAGGAGTATTTCTAAACTCACTCAGCGGTTGTGGCTATAGGACGTCCTTTCGCAAGCCAAGGCTTGAACCCAACCATCTGATGTTTGTTGCAAACTTACCACCCACCCATTACCAACCACCGACATACAAAACAACTTCATATATTACTGGTGATATTAGTATAAAAATTAGAACATTATACTATAAGGATTAATCATTTAAGAATTTTTAAATTTTGTGAGATTTGCAAGAATTTTATCGATCATACGGTTTTTTTCACTTGATTTTTTCTCATATAGAGATAGTATTTAATATATAGATTAACATTTATTTGTTTCACAATGTGATTGTTTCACACGTATTTGGTTCATATTGTGAAACATTTTATGTTTATTTTTGTTTCACGAACAGTAAAAAATGTGCACATTGTGAACCGACCATGTGAAACGAACACATTGCAAACAAATACATGCTTTGGATTATTAAACAAAAGTAATTCTAAAATAATGAACCAAATGAACATTACGAATGGCTTAATCTATGAATGATTTAATTTGAGAATTTATTGTTTGAACTTATTAAACAAAAGTAAATTCCTAAATTAAATCATTTGTTTAGTATTTACGAATAATTAGTAATGAACAATAGTAAATCTTTCCTCAAATTAAATCATTCGAAAATACTAAACAAACCAATATTTACCATAAGTGAGATTTCTTCCAACCAAAAAACAAAAAATAACATCAAAAGCCTAAGCCAAGGTTCAAATCCTTATTGTTAATTCATGATTCTAATTTCTTATAAATTATAAATGTTTCTATTATAAAATAAATAGAATTCCATAAATATTGAAATCTATAATCAAATGTCGCTTAGAATATTGATTTAACACAAGAACACTAGACAAAGAGTTGGAAGCATCACCCATTAAAAGCCAAACTTTATAAGTAAAACTAGCGACAATACAATGATTCTAACAAAGATGATGGATTACAACACAACCAATAAATCACAACCATTATATATTGCACTATAAAGATTAGCTTATTCAAAACAGCCGTCATTAGAAATGTCGATTGTTAGCTTCAAATTCCACAAAATAATGCCATGGATGACCTTAAAACTTAATTCTTTTTTGAATTTACACCTCAAAAAGGCAATCCTAAATGGTGCAATATTGTCAACTCATCTCACCATGTCGATTTATTGTATTGTTGTTAATTATAATAAATTAGAAAATAAACCAAATCTTTTTGCATTAATACAACATTACTAAAAAAGGTACATTTGCAAATCATTATACTATTTCAAACAACAATCTCTAGGATATTTTATTTTTTTTAAACATTTTTTCACTAAAAAAATAGAAGTCCATAATGGAAATTAAATACAACTTTAGAAATTGTAATATTACACTTTTTTTATTAATTAAATGACTAGTTTACCTTTAACAACAGAAGGCGTAAAAGTATGCTTTTACTTTAAATTTGGACACTCATTTTCTTAAACAACCTCAAATACAAATGTGAATACTTATTCAAAATGGATGGAATAATTTCTATTTTCCAAACAAGAAGTTATCAATTGGTGCTTCTACAATTGGTTCGAACCTCACCACTTGATCCAGTCAATGGGTTGAGGTTACTCATTTTAACCATTGCGTTTGCAAAGTCTGTTGAAAAGGTTGCAGAATTTGAACTATAGGTTTGCACTTGGGCATCGGTTGAACCACCACTAAATAGTTCTTGATCGAATGCAACAATCCGTTTTGGCTTATCAAATTACCGAAGTATGCATTGTCGAATGATGTGGGAGAAAGTTTTCTAATGGCGACAAGTTATTGTCACCACCACTTGAAGGACAATTTGCTCTTAGCGATGTAGCAAAGGACGAGTTTATGTTGTTTCGTTATAGAGACGAGCTCGAAATGTTGTACACCTTGCTTGACCAATAGTATGAGATCCTATATTCCGAAGAAAAAATGTATTTAATAGGTAAGAAACACAAGCACATTTCATTAGAATAATTGAGATGGTTGTTCTATATAAATTTATATAGAATTAGACTATACTTATTTTGGTTATCATTTAAACATAGAAAGTTGTTTCAACATGGATATACTCGTTCCATATTGTTTAGATTTATGGTTTATTTATTATTTTTCTAGAACATGATGTTTAGGTCGTATTGATAATTTTATAAAAGTCTAGGTCTTATTTTATGAAAGACTAATATACTTTTTATATTATATAATTTTCTAATTTCGATTTTGTTTAATCAATTAATTATGTGTTCCTAATTATTTTTAAGTTTTAATTAATTTATCTATATAATAATTTTTAAAACAATATATTCATTTGGTTATTTAGTATTAGGAGAAAATAAAAATAAAATAATTTTATAAAATTTATAAAATATTATTAATTATATGATAATTTAATACAAAGACTAGGTTTTATGACATAATTAAATTGTAATAATTTAAAAAAAAATCAATGAGTACTTTTTTTTTAGTTGATATTTTAATTGAATCCTCATTTGGAGACATCATTTTTTAAGTTAAATATCCAAATAATTTTAAAGAATTCAATTTTTTAAATAGCTGTTATGTTAGGTTTATATAATAAAAATCAAAAAGTTTTTTTTATAATTCTTAAATAATTCTACTTAATTTAGTTGTTTTTTAAAATACATACATAAGACTCATAATTATCCGTTACAACACAATTATTCATACAGGTGATGTAACTAACGAGAGTGTTTCTCGACTTCCCAATTTTTTAAAGTTTTCTTACCTCCCTATATATATAGGTATATACATATAGGGAGGGAGAGATAGAGAGAGTTGATTATTACGTACCCGATAGAGCAACCATTTCATTAGCGTTAAATCCTTGATTCGAAAAGGAGGATATCAGACCACTAAGGTTCAAAGTAGGTGCAGGAATGTTGGAATTAGCCGCACTCAAACTAGCCGTCGTTGAGTCCCTCCGGCCGAACACTAGGTTCCAACTCGGGCCACCAAGCTGAAAACCGAATCAAATGGTTATATTAAACAATTGTGTATAAAAAATATGCATAACATATATAATAAGTAAGAATTGGTTGTGATTCTTACTGCCAACAACCGAATCACGAGCCGCCGTTGTTAATAAATCTGCACAAGAGACAACACCAGGGCATGAACTCTCTAGTTGACTTTTAATGGTGTCGATAATGTCGAACCCTCTCAATGAATTGTTATTAGGCCTGGCCGTTTTTTCTCCTGTGAAATTTGCAGTATCATCCAATAGCACCGATGCATCACATCCCTATGCAAATTTGGGAAAAACAAAGTTAACTAGGATGATTATATGTCTAAAATGCATTTATAAGAGATACCTTTAAAAAACAGAAATTGCACAAAAATATAACTTGCTTCTAGTTCAAGGGACTTGATGTCTAAGCTGATGTTCCCCAAGCTATAAACAAAAATTAAGGGAAGTTATTTGGTTTTTTGTTTTCAAAAACATTCTGTCGGATTATCAAAACAAATTCCAAAGTCAATTATTTTTTGAAAAAAAACCCATAAAGTACTACTAAAAATTGATTATATATAGCATGCATAGAATTTTAAGGATTATAACATATCATTGTTTAAAACATTGATTTATAACATCTAGCTATAAATATCATATCTAAAAGCACTACATTAGATTTATATGTTGCTTTTGAGCGTTTTAAAAGCATTTTATGATGCTATAACATTCAAAAATAGTTGATATAACATTCTACAGATGTTACAAAAACTTATTGTTACTTTCAAAATGTTTTAAACTCAATGTAACGCTTTATTTTTTCCTATAATTTTAAAAATTATAAAATAATTCATTAGAACATTTAAATAATTTTGATATTTTATAAATTTAATTTTATTGTAAAAGGTATTGTCATAGGCATAATTATTTATATCAACAATAAGTAAAAGTATTAAAAATGAAAAAAGTAAATCTTGATAAGAACTTATATAACACTATCCCTTTATTTTTGTTGCCATATCAGCATCAAATCACTTTTCTCATCCATCTCCTTAAATCGCACATCCATCCCATTTAAAAATCAAAAAGAACATTTTTTTAAACAAAATCAATAGCCAACCAATCCAATTTAAGCATAATGGTGAACCAGTTAATAGAACCAATTAAAGAAAGGCAGAGATAGGGAAATCTAGGATGACTGTTTTTAAAAAACACAGGACTCTGCTAAGTATGAAACCAGCTATACCGAGATGGTGTGCGTCAACCAGCTGATCAAACCAGCGACTACGTGGCTGGAACCCGCTGATTAGATGCGGATAGTTTTAAAATAAAAAATACAAAAGTACCAGCTCATTCTAGGATAGTATCAATAATAAACAAATGATGAGTCATAAGAGATGAAAGAGACATAGCATAGCCATATATGGTTGATTGGGTGGAGTCAACAACTAAATACGCGTGTTTATACCTCATTAGATGATTTTTTTTAATCCAAGTGAATCATATGGTAGATATAAACATGGATTGCAAAAATAGGGATTTATTATTAAATGCCTTTATTATATTGTATTTTTATTCTTACATCAACCTTAAAACTTAATTTTTTAGGTTTTAATGCATTAATTAATTTTATCCTGATATAAATTAATAAGGTAGATGTCAAAGAAAGTGTATATCTAACTAGATCAATGCCAAGTGACCCTAAGGTTTATAATTAGGCAAATCACGGTATTGAGAAAATTTGAATTGATGACTACTAGAAAATAGATTCAAGATTTTAACAATTAAGCTATCACTAGAGACTAATTGGGACAAATGTAAAGGACCAACTATCAAGAATAATACACGTTGTTGATAGGACAAGTAAAATTCGAACATAAACCCTTTTTAGATCAATTCTCTAGCCTTATTCGCTTGGTGAACCCATCAAGATCGTTAATTTTAATAGGAGTCTTCTATCCAAACTTCCTATAGGATAGGGCATGAATAAGTGTATGTGAATGGAAAGGGAGGGTAAACTTATAAGGGGTATGAAAATAATGTGAGCATAGGGGTTGGGGATAACAACCTCTTTTAATAGAGTTGCTATCAATTAAAATAGATCATGACAACATATATAATAAAAATTAAAAAAGGGATCATTGAAGACTTACATTAACGAAGCAATCATGGAAGTGTAGTCGAAGCAGCGAAGCACCCATTCGAGCTTCATTTGAAACGGCAGAGTTCACTGCAGTTGATATAATAGAGCTAAAGGTAGGACATGAGGTCGCGTAAAAGTTGGCAGAAAGTTGACTTGAAGCCGTCCCGATCAGAACACATAAACAAAATATGCATGTTAGTACAATATACGAGTAAGAAGATGATGAACGAGCCATGAGTTTGACAATAACAAGAATGGTGAACGGAGAACAAAAAGAAAGAACAATAGTTGTTGCTTAATGAATGTTTATATGATTGGCCTACATGTGTATATATAAGAAAGGTGGATGGTTATTATGTAAATAAATTGAAGGCAAAGATTATTACACTAATATTTCAAGAGAAAATGAGGTTAGAATTTTATATTTTATAATAGCATTGGGAACAAGTCTTTTTGAACTTTTATAGTAGAGAAATAAAAAAAAGTTAAATCGTTTAAAGAGATGTTATTTAACTTAATAATTATTTACTTAATTTAAAGAATTCAACGTTAGTTATGTTATTAATTTGTTTTTAAATTTTTTTAAAATTTTATGGTATATGATTGTAAAAATGTTGTCTATAATGTATTAATAATCAATTTTATAAGACTTCTGTTTATAATATCAAATTATTGTTTATCTTCTTCTTTTTTTGACAAGGTTAATCTGGGTTTGCCTATACTACATCCTTGGTAATTTTTACCTAGAGCTAAAGCATACTCCCCTGAGATTAATACTAAGTGGCCCCTGGTTGCTCACCCTCGGATTCGAACTTGGATGGGTTTTTCAAATTATTGTTTATCTTATATAAAAGTGTTACAATATGTTTATAAGATGTTTTTGGAAACTTTAACAAGTCTTATAGCAGATTTGGGTGGTGTTTGGCCAAAATAAGCTAGCTTATAGCTAGGTCATCCAAACATGTAATATAAGGCCATCCTTTATGGTCCGGTAGGAAGGGCCGGTACCCCCTTACCGACCGGTGCACACCATTGTGGGTGACCGGTAAGGGGACCGGTACCCTCCCCTTCGGTACTGCCACACCGGTCTCTTCTCTCTCTTTACCTTTTTTTTCTTTTTTTAATCAATTAATTAATGAGGGGTATGATGGGTACCATAGTGGGTGGATGAAAGGTATGGAGTTGGTAGGGTAGTGGTAAAGCTGATATGGCAGCTGATGTGACAGCAGGTATGAAGGGTATGACAGGTACCATAAAGGATGGCCTAAGCTAGCGTTTTGAGAGTTTTTTGTAGTTTTCCAGTTACCCTTATTAATATTAATTATTAAATTCAAAGATACCATTTTTGGTCATTTTACATATTTATAAGCTAGTTTTTGTCAAACATAATTTGTTTATAAGCTAGTTTATCGGCTACCAGCTAGCTCATCAACTAGTTTGCCATCACAACCTTGATTTATTGCATGTTTGTGCAAGTATACCAACAAAAAACCAACTATGCTACCGCTACAACATAATTAGGTTTATAGAATGACACTAATCTATAAGCATCCTGATAGAGTATTTTATAGAACTTAAATTTATAAATAGACAGTTGTTAAATATAAATGGATGTTTTTTTTTTTACCATGTTAAATACTTTTTAGAACACTTTTGACATGAAGCATCATATTGAAAAAAAAAATTATATGGCATTATTTGAAAAATGTCTTCTCAAGAAGACATTTCTATAAGAAACTTCTCAAAATTATCCTATTAAATAGCTTATATGTCCTAAGAAAGACTATTTAAGACGCCTAAAGACGACTTATAAAGCTATTGCAAAGCTCTTACATAAGACGCGTATATGTTTGGTAAAAAACTGAAATCCAATAAACTAATCTATTAAGAACTTTGAGTTCCTATTAAGTGGATTTGTTGTACCATACGTTCAAAAGTTGCAAAAAGTTTTATTCTTTTACAAAGTTAATAAACCTTTTACTTTTATAAATATAATAATATATTCGTATATAGTTGTTACTTGAACTTGCTTATTTTTTAAGAAAAACGATAGTCTTTCCCTAGAAGCAAACTTTTCTTCCTAGACTTTTCAAATCGCATAAGAATAAAATATATTTTATTCCCATGCAAAATATTTAGTATATTATTACAAAGAAAAATTCATCTAAAGCAATTTTTTATTAATCATTTACAAAGAAAAATTCATCTAAAACAATTTTTTATCAATCATTTCACCCTTTTAAAGTTGAATATGATTCACATGCATGCATAATTATATCGAAATCACCATATTTTCAATAAAGTCGGCAGCTGATTCTCACTTACTACTACTACCTTGATGTTGAAACTTTAACGACCAAAGAAGCATCCAATCATTTTAATTTGTTTCTGAACTATTCATCTAACTTTTTAAGGGTATTCGAGTCTTGTCCCGATTAATTCCGACAAGGTTCACCGACAGCTAACGTATGATACCCTGAGTTAATCTCCAATGGCCACAATTTAGAAGCGTTTGGATTCGAATCTGTGGTAGAAGGACTAACAAGTCACTTCCTCTACAGACCTTAACCAGTACGTGATTGCAGGGGCGAATCCATGTGCAATTGTATGGGGTGCTTGGACCCCACTTAGAAATTTTTTTATTAATGCTATTATATAAAAATTATTTTTGGACCTCCCTTAAATTTTAAATTGGACCCCTCATGTTTTTTGGATTGTGGAGAACTTGCTAAAAGGATAGTTGAAAAGGAGAGAGTTGTGCAACAGAATAGATGATAATTTTTATGAACAACTATTTGGTAGCATATATTGAGAATGAATTATTCGATAGTATTACTAACGATTTAATTTCAGAGAATTTTCGCGATATGACGTGTTTGGGATCAATTGTAAGCACTTTATAATATTGGTTTTGAATAGAAATCTAATTTTTCGTCGGTATATATAATGTCTTTGCTTTATATCGATCATTCTACCCGACCCGCAATTTTTTTTTTTTTTTGACTTACTCATCTTGTCACATAAACTATGTTGGACCCCAATATGTTTAAATCCTGGATTCACCACTGCATGATTGCCTTATGGTTTTCAAAACTATACATCTTGGTGACATAAAGTCATGAAAACAATATTGATTTTAGGCCCTCAATATATTTTTCTAATAATCCATCAAAATTGTAAAAGTTGACCATCTACATATATACTATATTAATCAAAATATTATTTATAATTGTCTAGGAATGCTTAAAAAAAACATTAAATCAGTTTTACTTCCTCCAAAATGCTACAACATTCAAACTACAAGAAGGCATTGCTCTAATCCCCCTCTTTGACGCATTGTCATCGTCTATTTTCCTTATAGTTCATGGCTATCGTTAGTTCCTACCATCTATTGTCCTCTTTTTAAAATGTTTTTTTCCTTTAGATTCTCCCTTTTCTACAACAATGTAACTGATTTTGTATAGGCAGATAAAAGAACAGGGAGAATCGGAAAAACAAAACAAGCGGTCAAAAAAAAGAGAGATTAATGGCATGCGCTAACGTTGGTGATGAACGGTGATAGAGAGTGCTCCGCAAAGGGAGTCGAGGGAGAGTGATGCCTTTGGTTGCGAGGTGTTTGAATGGTGAAAGGTTTGAAAATAATAAAACTTATTTAAGTTTTTTCTTACTTTAAAGTTTAAAGCTTGCTAGTCGATTACACGAAGTATTCTTTTAGCTAGGTTAAAAGGATGTGATCTCAATGATTTCTAGAGTTTCTAGAGTTCAATGATTTATTTATTTAAAAGGTTATTCATTTAAAAAGAAAAATTTCACTGGTCTAGTCATTCATAATAAGGTTGAGGAAACTAATAATTCAAAATAAAATTTTGTAGGTTTTCTTAATTATATCCAATACATAATGTATTTCGTTATTTGTATTAAATCCATCATATAAAAACAAATTCTGAAAGTCTAGCAGATATGAGACTATAATACTATTAGGAAAACTGGCATTCCCAACGTCCATTAGCGACGAAATAAATCCGTCGCTAATTAACGACAAATTAGCAACGAATAGGCCACAACCCTACTTTGTCACTACATGAATCAATGATGGACGCCTGGAATTCAGTTGTAAAAATAAATGAATAAGAAATTTCACAAGTCTGTCGCTAATCCTTCGCTAATTAGCGACGAGGCTTTATTCGATTATAGTTGAGTTTACGGGGCTTTATTCGATTATAGTGACCTAATTTGGTCTAATTGGGCTTTAATATATTTAATCGACTTTATTAGGCTTTAATTTGTTTAATTGGGATGTACGCAATTTTACTGGACCTTAGTTGACTTTATTGGGATTTAGTTTGATTTATTGTGATTTAATCGAATACCTTGGGCCTCATTCGATCGTATTAGGCTTTAAAATGTCTAATCGAGTTTATTGGGATTTATTTTGTTTAATTGGGATGTAATCGGTTTTATAAGGCTTTAATCAAATATAATGGCCTAATTTGGTTTTATTGTGCTTTAAAATGTTTAATCAAGTTATTGAACTTTATTTTATTTAATTAGGATGTAATCGGTTTTATTGGACTTTAACTGAATATGTTGCTTCTAATTTGGTCTTATTGGATTTTAAAATAATTAATCATGTTTACAAGGCTTTATTTTGTTTAATTGGAATGTAATCAGTTTTATTGGCTTTAATTAAGTTTATCGGACTTTAATCAAATATGTTAGGCCTAATTCAGTCTTATTGGGCATTAACATGTTTAATCGAATTTATTTCGTTTTATTTTGTTTAATTATGATGCATTTGATTTATTGGGCTTTAGTTGGTGTTACTGGGCTTTGATCCAATATACTAGGCTTGTCTCGATCTTATAGGACTTTAATCGATAATATTAAATTTAGCTCATCTTGTTTAACCTGATTTTTGTCTCGTGGTATGCTAAACATAAGACTGTTTATTTTTGTCTCATCTTGTCCCATACAGTTTAACGCATCCTAACGTAATTGAATAACTTGTACCAGTTTACCCAAACATAACATAGTTCAAATGAGCTCATCATTGTGAATTGTTTGTTGGCTAGTCTGAATCACAGTGTCATGAGTGAACTATACATATATTCATTTAGACATGTTTATTTCATTTGTATTGGAATACCTTTTGGTCCCTTTTTCTCATAATTTCAAATTTATAACGAATAATCTTATAATAATAGATGTCAGTATAATAAAAAGATATCTTTTTGTTCCTCTTTGCTTATGAAAGTCATTATTAGATGTAATGTTTACGTCTTGCTTTGTACAATCTACAATATTTTATCTTTCAAACAGAAACTTGTTGCAATCTTATATTTATGATACTAGTTAACCCACATTTGCTCTTAAATATAGAATATTCGTACATATCATGGAGGAGGGATGTTCATTAAAACATGGGAACTACCTAACTTTTGTAGTATTTATAATAAATAACTTTAAATAATAATGAAGAATATTTTTCACGAATATTTAATATTTTTATTTATCTTTAGCTTATTCATTTTGAATAGGAGGTTTCTGAGTTCAAAAAATAATTAGTTGTTAAATCGAAATTGGACAATTTAATAACACATAATAAATAGATTTATTGTTATTTATAACCTCTCTAAAAAATCTCTCATAAACTTGTCTTAATATTAAAATTGGTTTTATATATATAATGCTTAAATTGATATCAAAGCATCATGGATTAAATACTTTATAGGACTAAAGTGTGTGTATATATATGTGGATAAAATACTTAACTTGTCTTCAAATATGCACTCCCAACACCCGACCCCTTAACTAATTCTCACAAATAGAAGACATGTAAATTAACGTTTAGGAGTTAGGATAATATTTTATTAAACATTTTGAATATTTTAACAATATTATTAATAGTAGAATTGCAAAAATAAAATAACCAATAAAGTTGAATGCAATATTTTTTTAAAGATTTTATTATTTAATGCAATATTTAAAAAAAAATTATACATTTGTTATCGGATTTGCCTTTTATCGTCTAGACATCTACCAAACATGTCGATGATAAAGAATAATTTTCTCTTTCTTTGATAAAAATAATTTATGATAAGACATATCATGACAATATTTATCAAAATATTATGAGTAAGATGAAAGATCCCATCATATGTCTTATTAAAATTACATCATATATCTTATTAAAATTACATCATATATCTTGATATGCATTTAAAAAGATAAAAACACTTCTTGTTGATATGTCAAACGTTTTGGCCACATAGCATAATTGCACACACATTAAACTTTTGAAAGACTCCCAAATCATCAGGGTAATGATCCATCAACCTGCTGGTTCAAGTGAAATCCCCTAAGTATATAAAAGAGTGAAAAAGTGCTTTCGTTGTTTTTAAACTCTCCCGTATTCTCTTTTAATGTTTTAAACGTTACATATATTGCAGCGGATATCAAACTTTTAGAAAATATTCAAAACATCTATATGATTCATTGAGTGCATCTTTCCTTTCTATAATGAATTTATGTTATTATGTAATGGTTATCCCTTTATCAAGAACCTAGCTAATCAACAATTTTTAAGTATGATTGTGTAACAAGTGTCTTATAACATACAAAAGCATTTTTTTTCAAAAACAAAAAGATCCTATAACTCCGCTAACGGTCGGGAATACGGTAACGAGAGACGGTCAAATATCCCTCAGTATGGGTTTGGCTATAGTGCCAAATGGCACAATAGCCTATCATTGTCGCTAGAATGGAAAAGGCCACGATACCACCTTGGTTATAGTCAGCGACAGTGCCAAAGGGAATTGTGGTATGTTAGGATCGCCAAGGCTCTTAAAGTTGCATAAAAGTCTGATTTTTATGAT
Source organism: Centaurea solstitialis (assembly GCA_030169165.1). Classification (NCBI taxonomy): domain Eukaryota; kingdom Viridiplantae; phylum Streptophyta; class Magnoliopsida; order Asterales; family Asteraceae; genus Centaurea; species Centaurea solstitialis. The sequence goes on from CM058045.1 coordinate 969,006, forward strand.
TTTTCTTCATTTCCTCATATCTTCTTCACTACAACTCTCATTGAGACCACTCTTTTTGCTACGTACTAGATTTTTTGAAGTTGATAATTAATATTTAAATCAACCTATTTTCCAAAAAAAAAAAACTCTTAAAAGGAACCAATTAATATGGGAAAGTTTATTATTATAGAAAATTAAGTTTTACATAATATTCCAATAAAGTCGAATAAAAACTTGTAAAAGTTCTCAAGGAAAATACAATTTATATCAATGGAACATAACCCTTGATGGTTGAACTTAATTTGGCCTCCTGCAGTTGGTCCTAATCTGGCCATTCGTACCCGTGAGAGGGCTAAGGTTTCCCATCTTCACCATCGCATTGGCGAAGTCCGTAAAGAAAGCGGCCGAGTTGAGCCTGTATCGGTCCACCTGAGCGTTTGTGGACCCTCCACTGTAGATTGTTGATCGGAATGAAGAAGACCCTTTGGTTAACAAGTTTCTAAGAAAGCGTTATCGAAACGGTCGGAGTGGTGCTATCGAGGGGTGCAAGATTAGGTCACTCCGGTTTAGGCAGTTTTTGCATGGCCAATGCGAATGATGGACGATGTTGGTTTCATTGTAGATTCTAGTTTTGAACACTCCGCATCTAGCTGTCGATTTCATGAGGCTCCTGTATCACACATACATAATACAACAATTAACCACTGCAAATTATTGTTGTAGAACAAATATTAAACCACTATCTTCTAGTTATGAATGTGCAATACCTGTAAGGCAACCATTTTTGTGGAGAGAAACCTTTGTTCCCAAATTCAGTAATTAGCTGGGGAAGATCCAAAAACGGCGAAGGGAGGTCGGAATTAGCCCGAGCCAAACTCGCGGTGGTCGAGTCCCTTCTTCCAAGAACAACATTCCATGTTTGCCCACCAAGCTGAAGATTTAAAGTTGAACATTCATTTTCAAATTAACAAGTCTTGACTAGGTACACAAATACTTAGGCGTTGCTTGTTTTTTAAGAGGTCTGACGTCTGATGTCTGATTTCACATCAAAAAAATTATAGGTGGATGGTCCGGCTTTTAAAATTTAAGACGACGATAAGAGGTATTTTTCAAGACATTTTCTTAAAACTAAAAGAAACAGTTTTAAGCATGCAAACCTCTTAATTTTTAGTCTGCAAATCGACGGTTTGTATTCTAAAAGTGGTTTCTATTTGATTGCTTCTATATATATAGTGTTCTTTTAAATAAAATGTTGAGCTTACAGCAACAGTAGAATCTCGGGCAGCGACAGTTAGGAGGTCGGCACATGAGACAACGCCGGGGCATGATCTTTCCAACTGAGATTTTATGGTATCAACCACTTCAAACCCTCTTATCGAATTCACGTTTGGAATTGCGGTTTTCTCCCCAGTTATTGTTGCTGAATCATCGAGTAGAACTGATGCATCACAACCCTATTTTCGTAGATTTTTAACCCATCAGAATAAGAAATACAAACAGGTTGTCTAAATTTTTTTTGTAAGACCCCAGTGCTTATTATGTTAATCAACAAGCAATAGCTTACTTACAAACATATATTTTTGAAGAATTATAGAAATGAAAGAGGATGCAGATATATCATATATTGACATTATTTGGAAACATGTTATATGAAAACAAGTGTCTAAAAACAGATAGACATGTTCATATAACACTACTTAAAATTATACTTTGTGAAATAAGTAGCGTACATAACACTTTATTTTTAAGATGTAATTTTTTTTTGTTAAATAGTTAATATTGTCCTATAAAGTTATTGAAACGTTTTTATATGGCATTTAAAAGTTGTTTGGTCGTGTAAAAGCAATCTATATAAAAACAATTTTATGCTTGCAACACATAATTTTGCCTTCATTTGAAAGTGCGTAATTAGATGTGGATAATATCTATATAGAGCCATAGAGGGCAAAGCCAAAAGATGTTACAAACCGGTTATCATCCATTGCTTCATAAACATGCAGTGTATAAAAGTATTTGTATGTTGTTTTATGTATGAAACAATATTCGATGATGTTTTTACATGTGAAAAAGAAGCGAAAACACATTTATACATGAGACAAAATCATACACACACGGGGACAAATTATTTGAGACACTCATAAATTAAAATCAGACTCGTTGAATAGTTTAGATTTGTTTTTTTATGGATTTGTAATATTTATTGGGTTTCAATAAAAATATATGAAAAAGAACACGAAAATACGTTTAAATGAATTCTCTCTCTTTAGCATTATAAAAAGGAGTTTAGAAAGGATTCCACATACCTTAACAACAAACACTTGTCTAAAATAAAGTACAGCCGGAGCTGATAATTAAATTAATTAATAGTCAATGGATAAGGATCAACTTACGTTAACAAAACAATCATGAAAATGGAGACGAAGTAAGGATGCACCCATGCGACGTTCTCTAGAGATTGCAGTGCTAACCGCACCTCGAATGATAGACATAGCAGTTGGGCAAGTTTGGCTATAGAAGTTAGCAGTCAATTGAGCTGAAACCATTGAGGCAGTGAATAAGAATAAGCAACATATGAGTGGATGGAAAGAATGTAAAGCCATGGCAGCTGAATATGAAACTTATTTCAAAATAAATGATCAAATGGTGGCTTTTTAGATGTGTTGGTGCTTAACTGGTGAAGACTTCATGTAACCCTTCTCATGTATAAATACTACTCCAAGAGAAAGAGATGAAAATGCCATTTGCATTAATTGCATGGCCAACTTTGGAAGAGATGTGAAATGGATTACATAAGTCAAGATCTCTTTCATTAATGTTTTTAATAACTGAAAATTCAAATATTTTGCAAAAGTCAGACCTCAATTGTCATCATGTTATGAAAACAAAGTTTACGACTTTTAAAGATTCAAATGAATCAGCTATAGCCTTCCAATCGATGGATAGCGAAAATGCTTAGTACTTCAACGACGGAGCTCTGTCATTGATCTATCGCTTAAGTTTGTTCCATTGAATCACGTATGATTTTTTAATATATGGGACCTACATGGGCCCACATCAATATGTGGCTATGAATAATTCTTTGATAAAGTGCCAAAACATATACATAACAGCCTCCCGAATAAATAACCTTAGGGTTCCACCGCCGCCGTTTCTTTTTCCGGCCTCCGCCGCCGCTTCTTGGCCGCCGGCCACCGCCGGGAGCCTCGCCTCCCCCTCCTCCATCATCGTATGGAGTCGGATCGACCGCCGGATCCCCCCCTTACACGGAATCGTGCGAAAAAGATAACCCAAAAAAAGGGTTCGGCCTCACCGCCGACCCTCATTCCGCCGCCGCCGGCCACCACAGCCACCGTACCGGCGTGTGTGGTGGCGTGGATCGTGATCACCCACTCGAGGGCTCCCCAATGGTGGTCGCCGGGTGTCAAATAAACACCACCGACGCCGCTGCCTTCTTTGCGTCGGACCTCCAGACGCCGCCGCTGGCCTCGCCGCCGACCTCCGTCTCGCCGCCGCATGCTGCTCCTCCCGCCGCTGAACCGCCTGCAATCCCACCACCATCCTCGACATCTTTTGGTGGTGGGTCGATCACCCAACAGCCTCCTTCGTGTTTGGTTTCGCCGGCGGTTGTGTCTGCTAGTGTGGAACCTTTTGTGGAGACACCGAAGGGGACTACGGGAGTGTTTGGTGATGTGGGTCCTTTTCAGCAGTTGCTGAGGGATGTTTCGGGTCCTCTTGGTCATCAACAGCAGTCACCGATGCTGTCACCGTCTTCATTCTTGGCTTCTCCGGTGTCAAATTCGGAGGCAGCCACCTTTTCGTCCCCGGAAGGGTCTCTAAAGCCAAGTACGTTGTCGGTAGATAAAGGACCAATTGCTGGTAGCTTTGTGGATTCTGAGGGTAACGTACACTTGCACGCTGAGGAGTCGAGTGTTGCTCATAAGCCAGTGTCTTTTGCTGATCTTTTGAAGAAAAGCGCAAACCTCGCGAGCGGTAAAGGTAAACTTAAGTACTATCCTCCGGTCGTAACTGAGCTTGGCACTAGACGTGCGTTTATACCTGATGAATTGATTCAAAAACAAGCCAGTGAATGGGCTCTTACTCTTGCTGGCTATTTTATTGGTAAAAGGCCTGCTTTTCCTTTCGTTCAGTATCATGCTAGACGAATGTGGAAGCAATTTGGTCTGTCTGAGGTTATCTTAAATGACCAAGCCTATTTCTTCTTCAAGTTTTATTCTGAACAAGGATTGAACTTTGTTTTGGAAAATGGTCCTTGGCTATTTAATGGTATGCCTATTTTCATCCAACAATGGCAGCCTGGGCTTTGTTTTGACAAGCCTGAACCTAAAAAGGTTCCTTTGTGGGTTAATATTTTTGGTCTGCCATTGGATGTGTGGGATTTTGAAATAATTAGCTACATTGCTAGTGTGGTAGGAGAACCAATTTCTGTGGATAGATATACAGAAGAGATGTGTGAAACCAAAGCTGGCAGAGCTAATTTTGCCAGAGTGTTGGTGAATGCCTCTGCTGATTATGAGTTGCCTACGGAAATTGATGCTATTATCTTGGGTAAACTAAGGAAATTTAGAACTGAATTTCTTTGGAAACCCAAGAGATGTAGCTTTTGCAAAGTGTTTGGTCATGACTTAACCTCTTGTTCATTCCGGCCACGTACGGTTGAGGAGTTAAATATAGATAAACCTGTGCCTTCTAATGTTGGTGAACCTTCTAAGGCTAAGGTTATAGATGATGGGTTTATATTTCCCAAACGGAAAAATAAACTTAAGCCGAAAATTGCCCTCTGAAAGTTGGAGGTCAAAACCCGAAGGTTGTTTTTAATACTGGTGTTAAGATCAACCAAAGGTTTGTTCCTAAAACAGCTATTCCTTCTATTGATACGATTGATAAGGGTAAGGCTATTATTGGTGATGATAAACCCCCTCCTAAGGTGGTAAAAACTGAAAAGATGACAACAAGGATGGAGGATAACACTAATTCCAAAGTACAGAACTTGAATACTGAAAGGAGTCCTATTAAGGTTTCCAATCAGTTTACTGTTTTGGAAGAGCATCCTAAGTGGACCGCGGATAAAAAGGAAGTAGACTGCTATGTTGAAAAACGTGGGGTGGGACTTGAGCCGGTAATCATTAATTCTTGGTCACGTCAGAAACTGGAATACTTCATTGATAGGTGGGAAAGAGTTTTCGGGAAGGAGCTTGATGGCAAACTTCGTGGCTTTACACTCCCGGATAGGATTGATGTGGGGGATGATGATGATGACGATACGTCCGATGATGATGTTTTATCTGACCATGATTTTGTCACGGACACTAGACCAAAGAAAGTTTCATGGTCTGACAGGCAGGTGATTACGAAGATGGAGCAGGACACGCAGTGATGTTTCGTTAGAGAGAGATCTTAGTGTTGTCTTTCTTCAGTTTCTTGGGATTGGGTTTCTCTGTTGTTAGTATCTTTTGATGCTTTTGGCGTGCGGCTTTGTGTCCCTTGTTTGTGGGATACTTAGCTTGCTTTTTGTATTTGTACTTTTATTTTTATAAAATTGCCAGGATTTATTCCTTTCAAAAAAAAAAAAAAATTCTTTGTTTCTATAAATTGGGTGGGTTCTTGTGTAAACCTGCCCCTCTCTCTAGAGTATATACGCACACACACAAAATGCATATTAAATTAATAACTATATACTTTTTCAAAAATGTATTTAATCAAAAAAAGTTATACATACACAATTATTAAACTCGCACGAGTTTATAAGTGAATAAGATATACTTCTAAATAATAAAAGGTTTTCAAATTAACATAATAACATTGTGTCTATCGAAAAATAACATAACAAAAAGTTTATAAATTAACATAACAACATCGTGTCTATCGAAATAAACAAATTAGCCTTGAAATTGTTCTCACCCATGCATAGCACATGATAATGAGATGGTTACGTTTATTTCTCGCAATTGGGCCAACTCAGATGGGTAGAAAGTCGGAGTGGAAGTGTATATCTCGACAACGATCAGGTAACTTCGGACCCAATTAATGCTTTTGGTTGGAAAGTTAGTTTCGATTGGGTGCGTCGACAAAGAGTAGGTTCGACGTCATGGTTAGAGTCTTGTCTTTTAATGTTAATGGAGTAGGGGATGGGTTGAAACGTAAATGGGTGGGTGATTTGGTCATATCTCGGAAGGTAGATGCCTCTACCTTCAAGAAATTCGTTGTCCTTCCTTAGATCCTAGTTTGTTACGAGATCTTTGGGGTATGGATAACCTTGACTTTAGTGAATGGAATTATCACTATCAATGCATGGAATTTCATTCCCATCTATATGACTATACGCATTCCATTAGTGTATGATTTTAATAAAAATACTACGCATTACATGTAAGATTATCACATGAAATCAATAATCATTGATGAATCGAGTAATCAATCATAATGAATGTGCTAAAAATGAATGGTTTTAGATGAGTTTGCATGGTTTCAACCTTTCAGAAGGTTGTATTTCAATATCTCTCTCTCTCTCTCTATATATATATATATAGAGGATCATGCAAGAAGTTAAAACCATTTTTTGCGAGAAAGTGATAAATCTCAATATCGTGTATGATTATATTCCTTTGGATGTGTTTTATCATATATGATTAAGCTTGTGTATCATGTGTCTAATCATATATTATATTGAGATTTCTCGTCTTCTTGTACGTTATCTTCTCATTCAAACATATCCTATGTATATATACCGTTGGGTTCTAGTGAAAATTTGAGTTAATATGAGAAGCGTAAGAAGTTGTTATCAATAATTGGATGTACATTAGGATGAAATGCATCTAGATGTGATACACCTAGATGCACCGAATCAAACGCGAGTCAAGGTGGGTTTGAGATTAAAAGTGATCAAGCATACAGATCCACTTCTCACACTTCTTTCGTTAACTTAACTTCTCACACGATCATTCACGTATATATAAAATTTTAGAGTAATTTAGAATTGAGGCAATTACAAAAAAGTGTATCCAACTAGGCACGAAAAGCTATTGTATGTATTGTACTTCGATTTTTACCTTTTGACGTATCAAACTTTTAAAAACAATCTATTGTGTATATCCAACCTGTTATAGCAGGTTAGATGATGACGTGGCACCGGATACATACGATAGCGTTTTTTTACAAGTTTGATACGTCAAAAGGTAAAAATCGAAGTACAATACATACAATAGCTTTTCGTGCCAAGTTGGATACATTTTTTTGTAATTGTCCCTTTAGAATTTGCACCTTATGCTATGCTGATCTTTATGAATTTGGTCCTAAACTTTATCTATTAGGATTTTCGTCTTTGTTATGCACTTTGTGTTGAATTTGCTCTTAGACTAAAAGGCCATGAATTTCCTCTATTAACCCTAAAAGGGTATTTACATCATTTTAACATTACCCCATTTATTGATTAATGTCTTTTTCTCTTTAACCACTAGTTTGGTAGTGACACATTGCATAACTAAAAATTATAGATGAAACACACCCCCAAACCACCTCCATCTTCACAAATCTCCTACTTCAACCATCTTTATCTTCGGTATCACCTCCCTCCGTCCATAGCATCAACCACCCATCACACAAAAATGCCATTTTCCCCTTAAGTTTAACAAACTTAATAGACAAATCCAACAGAAAATGCATGTTACAAGGACTCAATCCGTAATAAATAAAGTCTAATGTATATGTGGATTTTTACGGTATGATCATCAGACATCATTTATTATGAATTTCAAATGCATACGAATCCACCAGAAAATGAGGATCTTATACGAAAATGCAACATGCAATAATGTGCATACCACAATTTGCTCTTAATTTTTTTATTCGAATGTCAAAATTTCAATAATGAGGGTCTTATATACATATAATCCTTTTATCTTATTATACAACATTTACAGTATATAATTATATACGTATAACTTATTAAATACATTTGAAATTTATAAAGTTAACATGTTTACAATTAGGACCAGGTTCAAGGGGGAAAAAATGAAAAACTGAGAAAGACCCTATAGTAGTATATCTTAATGGTATGCACATGTGTATACTCATAATTTATAAACAATTTGTTAGACATGCATGTATTTATTGTCCAAATAAACGGTTACGGATCAAAGCGTTAGTAGCCTAGTATAGTCGGTAACATTATTTGGGCAAGACAGTGGATGACATCCTTGTCTACTTGGGTTCAGTTCATGGGTGAGCATGTAGCAACCCTGACCATGGATCAACTTTCGGGTCGGTCTATGGTCGCCAATGATTAGTCGGGTCCCTGTATTGATTCTGAATACATCGTCGACTTCGTGTCGGAACGTGTGCGTGAGTTAGCTGCCGTTAAAAAATGAACGGTTACGAGGTGTACCTCAGTTTTTTATGGGGTTTTCCTTTGAACAACAATAGAACTAATAGACAATTTCAGTTATGATATAAATGTTTAATTCTATTAATACAACCATAGAGTCGGGTTCAAATGAAAACTCATCTATCATTGTGAACGTGGGGACAATCGAGATTGCACCGCGTGGCACATTCAATTTGAATAATCATGTATTATTGAGTCTGAATAATACTTGATTATTCAAACTGAATGTGGCACGAGACGTGCTATCGGTTGTCCTCAAATTCACAAGTTCGTATCCGAACTTTAGTCTACAATAACATATTCTATATTGAGTTAAGTTCTGGTGAGACCAAGCCTTTTTGGTGAGACCGGTGAGACCAACATATTTTACTTGAAACTTGTAACATCCCAATTTCAAAAACATTCTTTAAAAGGAAAAGTAACCAAAATTCTCATCTCAAGCGGAAGCTCGTCCAACTTACATACAAAACAAAAGTTTGAAGTTTTAAGCCATAAACCAATTCGAACTTAAAAGTAATTGTTTACGAAAAAGTAATAGAAATCCAGTTTAGAACATAAAAGAGTTCGTCATCCATTAAAACTTGTCCTCCTAGCTATCCCGACTGAACCGCGGTCCCGGAGCCTCAAACGGTAGTCTTCTCCTTTCCCTTACGGGAAGTACCTGCCACTAAAAGATAAAACAACAACGGGGTAAGCATAAAGCTTAGTGAGCACACACATAACTACTTACTATCATGCTTACACAATCATTTCACATAGCAATCGAAACATGCAAACTCCAACCTTCCTACAGTTCAATACCATAAAGAAGGACATATGACACTGGTACCAGGCCTCTCCAAATTCCCTAGGGGTATCGCTACCACCATAGGTACTCTCCAAACGTCCCCGAAGGAACACATAACACAATTACACATGCAAACATAACCATGCACACATAACATTAAGAGTTAAGTGATGTACTCACCTGACAAGCCGATTAGCAAGCTCTCCTAACTAGCACGACAATCACTTCGTGTCACCTATCCATAGCACATACACATATACATCAAATAATACCCAAAACGGGTCCTTAAACTAACACCCGACTCTCCAACGTGAAACGGCCAAGCTATCCTCGACCAAATTCCACGAAACTTCACATAACGTCTAGTTACATAAGCCCTTAGGGGTACCTAAGCTAAAGAACCCCAAACGAAGCCATTTCGGAAAACTCGAAAATCTCCAGTGGTATCGGCGGGTTACCCCGCGGGTTACTACCCGCGGACGCCCAGAAATCGCCCCCAAGCCGCGGGTTGCGACTTCTGCCAAGGGTTTTCAACCCAAAACTCCAAATTCAATCACAACACTTCAAAGATACATTTTTACATCAACTAGGGTCGAAAACTCACGTTTATGAGCAACAAAATCGACCAAAAACATGCCAATTGATGACCATTCAAATATCAACTTCCATCCAAACCTTAACCCTTGACACAACAACTACTAAACATCAATTGACATCAAACTATGCATAGAAATCTTACCTGAGGCGCAATTAGCACGACTGCTACTCCAATTGCGTAATCACAACCTCCAATTTGAACTCCTTGCTTCAAAACCCTAGTCGCCTCTTTCTCTCCTCTCGTACGTTCTCTGGAAACTGCTTAGAGAAACTGAGGGTTTCTCTCTTTTCTATACTCTCCACCCTCCCCTTGCACTTACACAAGAATACACTTCAGCCCCTCAACTCCTATAAACATGACAGTTAATCAAACAAACCATCTAACCAAGTTACAAAGGGAAAAGTGAAAACGGGTGTTACAAAACTTCACATCAAAACATTTGTGAAGGTAAAAAATATTGAACATTCATCGTTAAAACATACTAAAAAATGCTATCGAAATTTTTTTTCCAAAAAAAGGTTAAAAAACGGAACCTTCACAGAAGTTTTTTTTGTGAAGGTTCGCATTATATATGTAACCTTCACAGAACTTGAGATGTGAATGTTTCGTTTTTTAGCTTGTTTTCGATATTTTTTTGCATCGAAAGTAAATTTTAGGTCTGCGTATTCGAGTTTTATGTACATTCACGGTGTTTTTTTGTGAAGTTTCATACGTTAGGTATTGGTCTCACGCGGTCTCACGGTAACAGCTTGGTCTCACCTGATCCTAAGTCTTCTATATAAAGCTCGATTTATATATTATAAGATAAATAAATCAAAATACTTGTTTATAATATTATAATATTATAATATAATGAAAGGATCAAGTGTTTCGGTTGAAGTCAACGACTAGGCACCGCCAATATTGTGAGAGAAAATTACACACATATATTTGTGTTTATGGGTCGGTCTTCCCTTTGATAATTGGTACAAGTTTTCAAACCTTACTACAAAATGGCAAATTAGAAATTGATGTTTTTTTGGCAATATAAGGAAATACAACTTTAGTTGTTGACTTTGGATAGATTTCGAATGTTATATATTTTTTAAATGAAGTTAAAACATTAAAAAGTCTCGCATTCAAGTTCGATACTTATTCTAACAATTTTAACATTAACAAATTTATTAAAATATTTAATATGTTTAACAAGATATTATACTTATTTTCAACACATTTCATTGATTAAAGAGTGAATTGTAAATTTGGTCCCTCTAGTTTAATATTCTTTTTGATCATGGTTCTTAATGTATGTTTATCTTGGATGTGGTCATTGCGGTTTTCATTTCGTTTTGACCATGGTTCCTCTGACTAACTCTTTCGTTAACTTCGTTAATTTAAAGACTATTTTTGTAATTTTCTATTATTTTGTTTTTTTCTTGTAAAAAAATAAAAAACGATATTTTTAAACACACAAATTCATATATTTATATATAATGGTATTAAAATAAATAAATAAATAAATAAGAGCTTATTTTTAAATTCAGTTTTTTAATTAAATAATTAATTATATCACATATAATTTAATTAGTTTTAATTAATTTTAATAAATTAAATCGTGAAAACAAATCTTATTCATTCAATTTAAATAATAAATGATTTTATAATTTGGTTTGTTTAAATTAAAATTTTAGTTAAATAAAAACACTAAAACTTGTTTTGCACGCCTACGGAGAGAGACTCAAAAAGTACCGACACTCGATCGAGAGAAAGATTATCATTTCTACCATTTGAATAAAATAGTAATACTTAATGTATTTAATATAATTAATCGTTCAAAAAACTCAAACAATAAAATATAAAACAAGAAATTATCAATTTAATTATATTGCGTGTACAAACATTATCTACATACACATACATACTTATTGTAACATAAAAACATATATTTATATTTTGTTTGTTCTATATTTGATTATTTAAAAATATTAATTATCTTAAACACGTTTATTTTTATTATTTAATTCAAATAGTAGAAGATGATATGCTTTTATTATTTAATATACCTAAAATTTTAAGTTAAATCAATCAAATTAAAATACTTCATTTTTTCGTTCAAAAAGATCATAAAACTTTATCTTATTTTGTTTATAGCGAATAAAATTAGATATGATTTATTTATTTAAAATAAAAATAATTGAATTGTATATGATGTAATTTATTGTTTAATTTTAAAAAAATCAAATCATAGAATAATATCTTATTTTGTTTATTTTGATATCATTATATATATATATATATTGTGTTTAAAAATATTGTTTTTATTTTTTTATTAGAAAAAACGAAAAAGTTTAATGTTTAAATATTTATCATTATTATTATTTTAATATATAGTATTATTAATATTTAAACCCAACTAAAGACCCAATAAGGTCTACTTGTACAGATGTACCAATTAATGAATCATCTAATTCCTCTCGCAAAAGTATTGGGCTTTAGTTGGGTTTACTTGTACCATTGCTTTAATATTAAAATAATGAATCCTCTAATTCCTCCTACAAAAGTATTGTGTTTTAGTTGGGTTTACTTGTAGTATTGCCTAAATAAACCGATTAATAATACTAAATATTAAAATAATACTATATACAAAATAAACCAAACTAATGCCCAATTAAGATCATTTAGATTAAATTAGGACCAATAAAAGCAACTAAAGCTCAATTAAGTCCACTTAAAGCAAATTAGGCTCAATAAACCCAAATAAAGCGTAATAAAACTTTATTGAACCAAATTAGGCCTAATAAACCCAATTAAAGTTTATCAAACCTAACTTGAATCTACTTAAGCCCAATAAACCTAACTAAAACTTGATAAACCCTTCATGCACTAAAATATTATCCATAAAACCAATTAAAAACGTAACTAAGGCCCAATTAAAGCCCAATACTAAACCAAAAAAAAATCCAAAGAAAGTGGATTCATTAATTGGTACAAGTAGACCAATAAGGCAATAAGGTCTACTTGTACTATTGCCTTATTTTAATATATAGTATTATTAATACTTAAATCTTACTAATTGATGAATCCTCTAATTTCTCCCACAAAAGTATTTATAGTCAAAAGTATTGTAATTTGTTAATTGTTTTTTATTACTTACACTTTTGTGGGCTGACTTCCAAAATTTATTGATAAACGGATTTAATTTTATTAATACAATACAATCAAATCAGATACAAACCCATTACACCTTAGTAAATGCAGACACAATTAAAAAAAAAAAATTAAAATAGACTGCCACATTCTAAGACGTCTTTACCACACCGTCCCCACAAGATTGAATAAAATTGATACCAATAAAATAAAACAAATTGATATCAATTATAGTATTATTATAATGAGAAGTAAAGAAATGATCTTCACCACTCATCCGATCAATAAAGGCGGCTTTGAATCGGGTCCCCTCCTCTAATAATCTCTACCCACCCATGAATCGTGTCAATCCCCGTGATCGCGTCCATCGTAACCGGTCAAACCCACCTTTATTGACTAGATAAGTACGTGGTGGAGATCATCACTTCTCTACTTCGTATTTTTTAGCACTTCTCATTTGAATCTTTCTATATATACATATATATTTAAACAATTATACAAAGTATTGATATTAAGGTATTAATTTTGTAACATATAAGCATTTTTTTTTCATTTCATATATCTTTTGTTATGTTGTTTCAAATAAGGCAATGGGATTTGAACTTACAAACTATAATATCAAATGTAATGACACTACCAATAGGTTGTAACATTTTTTGTTAATTTAAGGAATCACATATAAATTTAAGCCAATGGATGATTCTTAAGACCCCAATTGAGATGTCTTATTCTAGACAATTAAATGAAATTTAAGTATAAATAAAAAATTACAAATCATGTCTAGCTCAGTTGGTTTTTCTAAGGATGGTAACATCCTGAGAAGGACTGTAGATGGTATCACAGTCTATCCGGGTTCGAATCCAAAGAGAGTTAATTTGAGGGCATGAGAAGTATCCAGTCCTTGGGCTGGTCTAGTCATAGACTGGGCCACCCCCAGCTCAGTCAAAAACTATGGTTGGGCCTAGGTCCAGCGTAAGCTAGGCCGGAACATCGGTAGATTAGTGGACTGCCCTTTGGATGCCCGATACCGCTAGGGGAGGCATGCATGTGTGTGTGTGTGTGTGCGCGCACTTGTGGTAGTCGTTCGTTGGTTCGATGACGCTATGCTTTCCAGAAAAAAGTATAATAAAAATCAGAAAATAAAATATATTTTAATTTTATATTATTTATTTTGACCGTGGAATTGGTACTAGAAATCGAATGTCACCTTGAGGAAAAACGGGTTCGACGTAATTTACACGTATAATTATATATAGTAAGTTGACTATGAATAAGTCAATATATGGAACTTCATTATTAAATTAGCTTGGAGTTTTATTAGACACTTTATTTTCTTTTTCAAAAGGAGATTCTGTTTCCTATTAAGCATTCACATTTTCACACATAAATTTTGTTAACAAAAGAGAAAAAACATAGAGTTGACTACTACTTGATATATATATATATTAAAAAAAATAACTAAAATAAAGCATCGGTTTCTTAAGGTTCTCGAAGTCATATGCTTAAACCATAAGTCATAACTCATTACCCACTTATTTAAATATTTCTTATTGATTTGTATGTGAAGAAAAATGATATTTTCTAAAGATTAATATATGAAAATTAACAAATTAAAATTAAATCTCATTTGTTTGAATTTTATACCTAAACACCGATGTAGATGTTTCTTATTGTTGATTTATGAACACATAAAACCTAAGGTAGGTTTAATACAAATCTTAATCATAACTTGTACATGAATTAATTTAAATTTTCTAATTGAAATTCTTTATCAATTTAAGATTCATATGGAAACAAGTGAATCATAACATACATTCATATTTGAGTTTTAATTATAATAATTTGTATGTGAGTCAACTTATAACTTATTATAATGCAACTCTAAATTAGTTTAAGATTCATTTTAGAATCTTAAAAATTATATACCATCATAAATATTATAATAAAGATATACTTTCAACTTTTTGTTGCTAGAATTTATTGAAATAATTAATATTGATTATATTTTAGATAATTTAATTTGAAAGAAAATTTGATAATCTAGTTATATTATTTAGGAGTGAGTGGGATTGCTTATTTAAATGGCTTTTTAACTTATTCTGATGTGGTATCGGTAATAAGTAATTTTTAATATTTGAATGAGGAAAAATTGTTGATAGAAGTGCCAAACTGGATAAGTAGTTTTTAGTAAGTAATTTTTTGGGAACGGGGAATTTATTAAGCGACTAGCAAGGAACTAGCGAAAGAGACAGCAACACTCAAAACAACCAGTTCTTACAAATCCAATTTGTCCAGCTAATATTTCCCCCAAATTTACTCCTAAACCACACCCAAGAGTACATGATCGCTTGAATCTTGTTCGCTACAGAAAGCGGGTTGAAGTTTTCTTCTTTAAAGATGACGTTGTTTCTCCCTTTCCACACCGCCCATGTATACGCCATCGCTATCGTTTGACTGACTGAATCCGAATTGTCACTCGGCCGATGATGAATAATCAGATCTTCGATATGACATCTCGCTTCCGGTAGAACTTTCCACCACTTGTTAACCGCCGTCCTCACCGCCATCGAGACCCTGCATTGCCCGAATAGGTGTTCGGCCGTTTCGAGCTGCTCCTTATTTGATTCTAACTTATTTGAAACAACTTATTAGTCTTGAAACTGAAATTGCCTTTTTACCTCTTTTTAACCTAATGTAATTGCGCTCGTCTCTCCATTGGTAAATTCTATACCTATGGGTGATTTCTTTGGCTCTTGTCTTCTACGGACGCTTTCTCTCATGACCATGGCATGTCTCCTTTGGAGGTCAATTCCATTGTTTTCTCACTCGTTTGTGTCCTCTCACCAGGTATGTGTTTACGTACTCTCTAGATTTCTCTCCATCTATGCATCCAGGGTTCGAGTTTTTGGATCGATATTAACTGATTTGTCTTCGACTTTCACTAGTTTGTGTTCGATTTTCATTGGTTTGTGTTCGATTTTCTCTAGTTGTATCGATTTTTCTCTACTTCGGGTGCTTTCTTATACTCACGGATTTGCACATGGCAAAATAGCACCTAAACTTCAACAATCAAAAAAGACGATAACTAACGAAGATTATAATGATGAGTTTGATGGTGTTGAACGAACGGTGACGGACCAAAATATTCTTGCTACAACAATTTGTGGGACGAGCAAGAACTAAATCCATATGTACGACGTTTCTATGAGATATTAGAAGCTGCAGACCAACTATTTTGGAGGGATTCCATAATTTTCTAAGTTATCGTTGGCATTAAGGTTTTTGAATTAAAAGACAGTTTGAATAACAATCGTAAGATGTTTACCATATGCTGTCTGGCTATGAACAACTAGTTGGTAACTTTGACGAGACAAAGAAGATGCTTGAAATAACCATTGTGTGCTATTCTACAAAGAATATGATAATGATAACAGTTGTTAAGGTATAGGGAGCCTTGTTACAAGACAACTGACTGAAACAATAAGGTGCCTAATTTGATGGTGACGTACTTGCCAATTACATAAAGATTACAACAATTTTATTTGTGTAGGAAAAGAACAAAAGAGATGATTTGACACTGTGATCATCAAGCTTAACCGGGAAAGATAGTACATCTAAGTGATGGGGAGACTTGGAAACTTTCGTTTAGGCTTACAAACTACAATTTACCACCTGGATTGCATAAAAGTATGTTACCTCCACTTGGCTTCGTTAACTACGGATAAGAAAAGTTCTAGATAGAACTTGGATGGATTTCTTCAGCCCTTGATCGACGAGTTGAAGATGGTATACTTTGAGGGGATAGGAAATTTATTCAAGTTATATCTAGAACTCTTCTAACTTGTCATGTAGGACGAAGAAATGGTACATTTTAATTTTTGTTTGGAATAATCGTGTGTTATTTCTCTCCACCCGTAAAGTTATATTAGGCATTAAATTAATGTATGATATTTAAAAGTCTTTTGTGCTTTTAACAATTTCTTTTCATATCTACGGTATTTATAGTTTTTTAAAGTACAAAAGAAACAAATATATTTCTGGTGCTAGGCATTTTACCAACAGAATGCCGAAAATTATTAATAAAACTATTTTATAAATAAAACTAATTCTATTTTTAAATTGAATGAAAGTGACGGATTTCTAGCTGAATATCCGCTAGTAAAGTAACTTAATTATTCAATTCATTTTGATTAATAGAATTTATTTAATTTTTATTTAATTTTTTAACTATTTAACTTTCGATTAAATTAATCAAAAAGTCATTAATTAATCTTATTAAGTTAAGAAAAACAAAACCTTTTAAAAAATGCCAAGACAGATTTTCGGCAGCATGAATTCGTTAGAAAGCTCATATTTACAGATAAATCTGTTAAGAATTAAAGTTTCTTGTGACCTGTTTTTTTAGGCCAGCATATCGACCGGAAACTTGCTGAAGACCTTATAATATTCAACGGATGATGTTTGGGAAAACTGACTCTTTGATCATGAAGATCATCCATCATGTATGAGTTTTAGGAAAATAATTCAAATTTTCTACAAATATATTATACGGATTATTTAACAATTTTTACTAAATTATTAATGAAAAAGTAAATAGAGATCGACCTTTGACAGTGTATTGAAAATTAGTACTATTAATTCGGATAACGATTAGCACTTAATTTTATAGTCTATTTATTTTAGTTTGGAGTAAAAAAGTTGCATACAACAACTTTATACTTATGGAGTTTACCTTTTGAGACGGAAAAATCTTCTTACATTTACCTAGAAAAAGAAATCATAGATATATATCTCATTCTGAAATCTTTATTTTTAGAATGTATTTTGGAATAGAGGAAAAACTTTGAATTTTCAAATCTATTCTTTTGGATTAAGAAAGAACTTATATACATGTTAATCATGGCCTCACCTATTCATGTTTGAGTGGGAGTTAAGCGTCTATTCAATTGAATTTCGTAGGCAACTCTTTTTTATCGTATGAATGGTGCAACGTAGTGTTAAAATTTGAATGACGGTGTATATTAGAAATCATAAGGAACATCAATCAAAAAGGTAGAAAAATTCCATTAAAATCAACTAGAAACCCAAAAAAAAAAAATGAAATCACTCAAAATGATGAAATTCAGCTAAAAAGCAACGAAAAACTCACTTCTAAAATATGTGTATTACCGACTGCAAAAAGTAGTCATAGATATCCGACTGCTTTCCAATGGTTTACTGATTGTTAATTTTTATTTTATTTTTTACTAAGTGTCGGAAAGTCGGTAACCCGTCAAAAATCCGTCCGTGAATATGAACAGTAAGAAAACAACCGGTATAAGTCATCAGAAAAAACCATCAGTAGATTTTACCAACCAGGTTTTAGCAACACTTATTTCTTCAAAAAACCGTCCGTAAAGCCGATTTCCAACTATTTTCCGACTGTTTCGGCAATCGATAATACCTTTTTTTAGTAGTGACTTTACAAATACCTCGACTGATCGACTATCACTAAATCTTACATCATAATTTCTTATATAATAATATCATAGATATTTAAATTTGATATTATTTTTTCTCTTTATTTGGTTTGCAAAACCTAAAGATGCCATAGTCAACAAAAACATACCTCTCTTTTTTTCTTTACTTTCATGATTACCATGTTTAGATTTTCATACGTGATATTGTTCTTTGCTCACCGCCTCATTGACCATGCAAAGTCTCCCCTCTATCTTTCCAATTTAGCACTATAAATACATGAAGGATCCATGAACTCTTTCACAACCAAATTAAACCCTAAACTGAATTTCATCCATCATGATGTCATCTTCTAGCTCTAGTTCTTTTACTTTCATTTGGTGCTTGTTGTTGCTAACAACAATGGCTTCTGCTCAATTAACCGCAAACTTCTATAGCCAAACTTGCCCGACTGCTATGTCCATTATCCGTGGCGGTGTTAGCACTGCAATTTCAAGAGAACGTCGCATGGGTGCATCCTTGCTACGTCTTCATTTCCATGATTGCTTTGTTAACGTAAGTATATAATTTTTCAAGTAATGTCTTATAAAAAATTTCATGCGTATCATTAATTCAATCTATCTGTGTCCATATTACAAAATTACCTATGACTCCTTTTTGAGTTTTTATGCACGTAATTTGTATAATTGGAGATGTATACCTATGGACATGTCTTGACGTCCTTCATATGTTTTTCTAGCTCTTTGTTAGTTTTTTGTGAATCCTTATCGTTCTAATAAAAATTTTGACATATTTACATGGAATGCATAATTCTTTTAATTATCATATGAATTTATTTTTTGTAAAACAGTCTATTATAACATTTAATATTTAGACATTTTTAGCATCCTACAAACCCGATTTTGAAAGATTAATGTACTAAAATTAGTCAAATGCGCATAATATGCTTAGCTAGGAAAGATTAAACGTACTAAGTTTCTTCTTTTTAGATATTTGAAGTTTTATTGGATATGATCAATAACAACTTTGTTTGATGTGATTATAATCATGAACATATATAGGGATGTGATGGATCAGTTTTGCTTGATGATTCTGCTACCATAACTGGGGAGAAAACAGCTGGTCCAAATGTGAATTCAATTAGAGGATTTGAAGTGGTTGATACCATTAAATCACAATTGGAGTCATCATGTCCCGGTGTTGTCTCGTGTGCCGATCTCCTAGCTGTAGCGGCACGAGATGCTACTGTTGCTGTAAGCTCGACATTTTATTAAAAACATTATATATATACATATATCCTCGACGAGAAATCAAGGTGTTGTTTGGTTTTTTTAAAATATCTCTTAGAATCTCAAGTTTGAAAATTAAAAGGATTGCAGACTTAAAACTGTGTTTCTTATTTTTAAGAAAATGTCTTGAAAACCTCTTACCATCGTCTGAAATTTTAAAAGGTGCACCATTAATTCACCTCTTTTTTTTAGATGTGAAATCAAAACATCACACTTCAGACCTTTAAAAAAACAAGCAACACCTAAGTATCTGTGTATCTAGTCAAGACTTGTTTTCATATGAATGTGCAACTTTAAATCTTCAGCTTGGTGGGCAAACATGGAATGTTGTTCTTGGAAGAAGGGACTCGACCACCGCGAGTTTGGCTCGGGCTAATTCCGATCTCCCTTCGCCATTTTTGGATCTTCCCCAGCTAATTACTGAATTTGGAAACAAAGGATTCTCTCCACAAGAAATGGTTGCTCTTACAGGTATGTGTACTTTCATAGTGTTTTAAATATTTGTTCTACAACAATTTGCAATGGTTAATTGTTGTATTATATATTGTGTGATACAGGAGCTCATGAAATCGGGCAAGCTAGATGTGGAGTGTTCAAAAATAGAATCTACAATGAAACCAACATCGATCCATCATTCGCGTTAGCCATGCAAAGAAACTGCCCTAGAACCGGAGGTGATGCTAATCTTGCACCCCTCGATAGCACCACTCCGACCGTTTTTGATAACGCGTTCTTTAGAAACTTGGTCAACCAAAGGGGTCTTCTTCATTCCGATCAACAAATCTACAGTGGAGGTTCCACAAATGCTCAGGTGGACCGATACAGGCTCAACTCGGCTGCTTTCTTTACGGACTTTGGCAATGCGATGGTGAAGATGGGAAACCTTACCCCTCTCACGGGTACGAATGGCCAGATTAGGACCAACTGTAGGAGGCCAAACTAAACTAAGTTTGTGTAGTAAGAATAACAATATGATATTATTGAAATTAAGTTGTATCTTTGGAATAAAATGTGGACATGTTTGATTTATTATAATTATGTAAACCTAATATTGATCAACTACAATAAAATGGTATTTTTTTTTTTTTCTGTTTTTGTTTTGGTTTATCTTATGGAAGAAAAACAAATGAAAAAGCGTTCAGGGTTAATTAATTTGGAAAATAATCAACGGATTGGATTTCACTCTTGTGGTTGGTTTAAAAGGAAATTTTGAAATAAAAACGTGGAATTTTCAATGAAATTCAACTAGCTATGGGTGGCAATTATGTTGTATCTGGAATTGGATTGGCAGGTTAGAAAAGCTCAATCAGGGCATGACTCGTATACAACTCACGTAACTCGTTTAATTATACGGGTCGCGGGCTGGCAGCTGACGTTTCACGTACAAATACAACCAAAAGTTTCAAACACAAACAAATTCAGATAACTACACAACCAAAAGTTCAAACACCAGCAAAAATTCAAATAGTAATACAAACCAAGTTCAAATTTCAACTTAAAGTTTATTAAAATTTGTAGCCTCCATTTTGTATTCATGAAAATTTATATCCCTTATGTTTTAAGTTAGGCGCTAAAAATAACTTTTTAACAAAAAATATTTTGTTACAAATTAAATAAAAAATTAAACATGTATAGAATAGTTGGTATTATTTAATGGAATTTTATAGTAGTTGGCTACAGGCTTCCAGCTGGTCTAACAGTTTGGGCCTTGCCAGATAATTGTATTGGTTTGGGTTTCATGACTAATTAGTGGGCTTGGCGTAATTCGTTTTCTCTAAAATAAAAATTAAGGATTATTGTTATTGAACAATTATTTAAATAAGGTATTAGTTAATCTTTTTCTAACTAATAACTATATTGTTTGAATATCTTTAGAGGTGGAAATATTGTAATAAATCAAACCAACCAATATATGTATCCCGTTCACTTGGTGAAAGATAGAGAGAAGGCTTTCTAAATAAGATTGAGTTCTACGAAGTGCACCAATTATTAGTTATAGTTGGCTGGTAATATTGTATCAAGTAGGCAAACTTTATTAGTATACGTTTAGACGATATTCGGGAATTTTGTATACACATAAAAACATACATACAAACCAATCTAGCGAACATTGTAAAGTGAGATACACATATTCTTGTAAAGTGAGATAATACATATTCTCTTTTAGTTGGGTTGTGCGTACTAGTAAAGCCTTAGAGGATGTAGTAGAAAATCTCATCCACTCCATGTTCAAATCCAGGTTGTGCCAAAGCCGTTGTGGTCATGGAGATTTACCTGCGATAACTTGCGATGACTCTAGGCTGTTTGTGGTCGCCGGGGGATTAGTCGGGGCACGTAAGGTGGCCTGAAAATCCACAGTTACCCTTACATATAGGGTGTGTTCAAATAAAAACTCATATTTTCCTTGCGAACGTGAGGACAATTAAGAAAGTGCCACATGTCTCATCAGTTTGAATAATACTGGATTATTCAGGCTGAATATTGCATTATTTAGACTATACGTTATATTATTGATCATGAATATTGCATGAATAATCCTACTTAATGTTTATATCTACGAAATATTTATTTCAAGTATTTCAAAATATGCTTCCAATAATTGATTTTTTTGACCATATACTTTTGAATGTTTTTTTTCAAAAGATAAATCATCAAATATCACTACTAAAAAATTGTCTATCGTTACCGACTGTTTTTCAATGATTTACTGACTATTTCTTTTTTTTTTTTTTTTCATTAGTCCTCGGAAAACCATTAGAAAGCCATCGGTAAAAAGAACAGTTGGAAAGTTGTTGGTAAAGATCTTCGGGAAAACCGTCGGTAGCTTTTACTGACCAACTTTTTAGCAACACTCGTTTTTTTGTTGAAAGCCGTTGATAAAGCCTATTTCCGACGGTTTACCAACTTTTTCTGCCATCGATAATACCTTTGTTTTTTAGTTGTATGTTAAAAGTTAAAAAATAGATTCTTTAAAATAAAAATCAATGCATTAACGCAAAAATGATTAATAAGATAAAACAATAAAAACACAAGTCAAAAGCTTAAAAAATATTATATCAGTTGTTTTGCTTTTCACAAGTTTTCCGTACATACATGTGTTACGGTGTAAGCATATTCAAGAAACTGGGAAGAACATAAATTAAGAAGAAGAAGAAGATAAAAAGGAGAATTTTAGAGAAAACAGGAAGAACCTCAATTTTTTTTAGGGGAATTATAAATTGACCCCTTATGGAATGAGTCATTTATGTGAGTGTACAGGTGGGACCCAATATAGGAAGGTCTACATTTATGTGATGGTAGTGATGGCCAAACGAAACTGAACCGAACCGAACCGATGGAAAAAACCGAAACCGAACCGGCCCGAACCGGTTATCAGCCCGCGGGCCAGAACCGGTCCGGTCTTTTGAGGAGATCACCGGGCCCAACCTGGGTTGAACCCAAACCGGTCCTGAAGCGGTCTAACGGCTATAATTCAAAAATTTTCAAAAATCTAGCCGTTAGTTACCGTTATTTTGTGTTTTTTTTGCTTCTAGTTCACCCTCATATGTATATAAATAGTAGGGGAAGGTTATGGCTCAAAGCACCAATTCCCGAAACGCAAAAAACATAAAAAACGGAAAGATTTCTTATTTTTTTGACTCTCGTAATCTCGTATTCTCGTGTTCTCCTATTCTCTAATCTCGAGTTCTCGTGTTCTTGTATTCTCTAATCTCGATTCTCGAGTTCTCGTGTTCTCTAGTTATCGTATTCTCTAATCTCGAGTTCTCAAACAAAGATACAAAAAAAAAAGAAAAAAAATGAAGCAAAACACCCAAACCGAACCGCTTCAGAGCCCGGCCCGAACCGAATAGGTTCACAGGATTTTCCTGTTCACCAGCTCTATAGAATAGGTTCACAGGATTTTGTTCATAGCCCGGCCCGAACCGAACCACTTCAGAGCAAACTCGGTTCACATGGTTACTGTAGCAACCCGGTTCAAGCTCTGGCCCCGCCCGAACCCTACATTTGGCCATCACTATGTGAGGGGAACAAAGTCAACTAGGGTCCATTTAACAACACCTTTTTTTTTAATTATCAATGCCTCAATCAAATTTACATCGTACAAAACAATTTGATGGGCTTAAGCTTCCTAACAATTTCTAACGGATATAACAAACTGGGTTTTTGCCTGTAACAAAATGATCATTTTGTTATAAATAAAGATTTCTTTTGTTCTCAAATCCATGATGACATTCATCATACTCTTTTTAAAAATCGTTAAAAATCACTTTCATCTATCATAACCTTTTTGGTTGATGTATCTTGGTCGTCAAACGCTTGTTACATCACCCACATTTATTACTTTAGAAAGATATTATGAAAACAAAAGAAAATAACTAATGTCAAATATAAATTCTTTAAAAGGAGTTGTCTAGGTATATTTTATTTTACTCATAGTCCCAGCTAAATATATGTAGTATGTCTTCGGTTATTCGAGTTTTTGGGTCGATCGATCATGAATTGGTTATGGAATCCATGAAAGTTTTAATCGATTCGAAAGCTATGTCAAGACTATATAGATTGACAAGACGACTGATAATTAAAAAATATTTAAAAGCTATTACCATATACTATATATTATATTAGACTTTTATAAATTAAAAATAACAAATATTTCTTAAAATAATAAGTAAAATCTGAATTATTTTAGTAAATCATTCTTCTATATAACATTTTCGCAAGCAATAACCAATAATCATCAAAGAAACTAAAATCATATCATAAAGCCTAAAACTTTCGGATTGAGTTAAAATGCCTTTAATTAAGATCATCTCCAATACACCGTTAATACTAAGAACACAAAAAGTTTTAGAGGCCAAAAGATTCAACTTAATATTTGAAGACTAATAAAATAAGCCTTTAAAGCATTTGAAAGAGCCATGATGAAAAACCTTTCACTTATAGTTGAAAACCCTCTAAAACTGATG
Source organism: Centaurea solstitialis (assembly GCA_030169165.1). Classification (NCBI taxonomy): domain Eukaryota; kingdom Viridiplantae; phylum Streptophyta; class Magnoliopsida; order Asterales; family Asteraceae; genus Centaurea; species Centaurea solstitialis. The sequence continues at coordinate 993,610 of CM058045.1, forward strand.
TAGCGCTACATCAGTTTTACCATAAATCTACAATAACCCCTTTGGAGTCAGGTCCAAATGTGAACTCAATTTTGGTTGTGAACGTGAGGACAAATTTCAGCCACACATATTCGGTTAAGGTGGACGCGATCACGGAGGATTGACGTGATTCATGGGAGGGTGGAGACTACTAAAGGAGGGGACCCGGTCATAGCCGCTTTTATTAACCGAATGAGTGTTTGAGATTTGTCCTCATGTTCACAATCAAAATTGAATTCACATTTAAACTTTCCTCTATGTGTGTATATATATATATATATATATATTTAATAAAAAAAGAAGAGAGAGAGAGAGAAAGAGTAGAGAGAGAGAAGAGTATAGAAAGAGGTAATTAGAAAGGATCAGAGAAAGAGAGAGAGGAGGCTTCTCGATGTGGCTAGACCGCTGAGGATGCCGCTTCCCCAACCCACTCCCAACCCGCTAACGCCGCCAACACTTCCGCCCAGCCCGCTGGAACCCCACCCCACCTCTACGCATGGCCTAAATGGAAGTTTATTTTTTTTAAACCTCTCAAGAACCATTATAGATACCATAACTAGTTGAAGTGACAGACGTCTTTTCATGTCTATGTCATGTTTCCACATTTTCATAGCTTCTCAATTATTTTTCAAATAATAAATAAAGTAATAAATTTAACAATATATGGAATATTGGGGCTTCATTAGTTCGTTGTCAAGGGGACATACATGCATAAGATGCTTGTAAAACGGCCACCGACAGTTTCGATTATATAAAACAATTTATAAATATCGTTCCATGAACTCATTTTCAAGTAGTAGCTTTATATATCGTTTTCCATTCTTCAAATAATTTTTCAAACGTTTGATTTGTAGTCAGTCTATTATGTAACTAATGTATTAAAATGTATTCCCACAAATAGTACTTCGTTAATTAATACACTAAAGATTTTACATATATAGAGAATTGCAACACGATTTAACTCTTGGGTAACTATTGTTAACAAATATTAATTTGTTTGTATAAAAAAATCCATAAGCCAGACCGATAATGAAAATATCTTCGAAAGTGGTACCTCCGATGAACAACCATCGACATTATCAATGACAGACATATCCCAGACCATTGGTCGTGGATAACAAAAACCATCCATACATTAATTGTTTTATCCTTAATGATCGATCACTAATGTCCTGGATATCGATATCCATGACGTATGTAACTTTGATCCCTGGTATATGATCATCTTCGACAACCGTTATCTTCTTCGTGTATTATAGGTCTTGAAGATTTAATACCAATATTCATGTCATTAATACACCTTGCATAATCGACAAAATACCTTTCATTGATAAATCAAGACATGATCGTTGCCAACGTAATGACCATTAAAAACGACCGCTACCAAACACCTATAAAAAGGACGTAAGTTCATTCTCAAAGATCATCAAAATCACTCTTGACATCATCGTTAGAATTACTATCTAAACTTACATAACAACTTCTAGCTTATTCAAGTGCTCACATAACATCCAAAGCTATCGAGACATCTTCTCACAATTATCCGCAACATCACAGTTTATTTACATTTATTTTACTTTTTAATACATGTCTTGTAATTGTTGTCGTTGTTATGAGACCAATACCCCTGAGTAGTGTTAATGGTGCAACGACAATTTCCACGATCATAGCGGTTTTTTACCCTCGACAGGGTTTTTTGCTTCACCAAAATACTCTTTCTCATTTAATACTTCATCTTTTGTCTTGTTTATTACGAATGATCGATCTCTAGTTGTTTTAAAAAAAACTCCACAACCGATAAGGAGACATGTTGGAGCAAATGGGTCCCTTTCGTCAACCTGGGAGAAAGGTTCGTACATCTCCCAATGGTGGAAGCAATGGCCCATCAATGCTGATTCGATGTGCGATATATGGGCAATGACTCAAAACACAAACGCATATAAAAACACTTTTGGGTCATAAAAACACTTGAAGGAGGTTGCGATCCTTGTATTCAATATTTTTGTGTATGTGATTTGTGTTTTCTATAATCCATATGGATGCCTACTTGTTTTTTTTAACGGTGGATCCTACTCCTAAAGTCTACTCCTAATTAATCTACACGACTGTCCAAGATGTGACTTGAACCCACAACCCAAATGCCGCTGGGCTACAAGCATATTAACCCTACTTTTTAAGCTTAAATGTAAAATAATTTAGTTAAAATTATTGGATATATTAATATGTTTAACGTACTAAACAAATAACCCAATGGTAAATATTCATCAATAAAATCAATATGATCCAATTAGTCATTAATTAAATTGTATTGAATTAGTTCACCAATGTTAATTGAATTAGATTAATTGATTGTTTAAATTCAACATCCAACGAATTATAATATTGTATGTAATTGGTTCCACCAAAGTTATTAGATGTGAACAAGCCACTACAAGTAGTGATATAATACAACTACTAAAATACAAAAATAATCGTCTATACTCCTATGTGATTCAAGAAATGTCCATATCTAAACATGTACAGTTATTACATTTAATACACCTTTTAACTAACTAAATGACAATTTATCCTTTAAAAATATAACAACTTTATAATCAAAATTTTATAATATTTATGGGTCATAGTTAAAAAGAGAATGAAGTCAAGCTTTAACACGATAATTCATTGACTTTAAGTCATTAAGTCATGACTTTAAGGGTGTTAATGATTCAGGTTCTTAACAAGCTTATCAAGCTTTAACATGATAATTCATGACTTTAAGTCAATCTCAATATTCTCGACTTTAAGTCAATCTCGAACATACTAAAACAGCCTAACAAGTCGAGCTTTAGTTCATGGCACGAGTATTTACTCGACTCATTCAAAACTAGAGTTACATTTTAAAGATAAGTAGTTTGAGTCGAGTCAAACCGTTCGTGCATCCTTTACGAGTGGGTCAAACGTATACCCATAATTTCATAAACTATACCCAAAAAAAAAATGAAAGTTATCGACTTTAGGTATCAAACGAATTAATGGATCTTAAATTCGTACTACAACAACTTATGATTCTTGAAATTCCGTAATGGTAACTCAAATTACTTATTAACGATATGACCTTGCCTTCAAAGTTCCAAAAGATATTCAACCACAAACATCCAAAAAAAGATTCAAATTGAAATCTAGTATTATTTATCGAGCCAAATTTGAATAAAAAAATGACACTGTACACATAATTTATAGCCATCTATTTTGAAAGCATAGTATTAATTTTATTACAGATTTAAACAAAACATAAACATAATTTTTAATCAAAGTATATCTAACTCAGTAGTAAGGTAACATGAAGGGTTAGCGAATGATATCCCTGATTATCCAGGTTCGAACCCCATGAAGAACATGTGACAATATTCAATCATGGATGTCACATAATGATATGGGTCTTGGTCGACGGGATTAGTCGACGTCCTTGTGAACCCAAATTCCCTTGAAACGTGTATGTTAGTCTGTCGTTAAAAAACCAAAAAAAGTAATAAGTTCGATAATATATCTAATGAATTTAATAATTACTTTATAGATCGGTCTCCATTTAATTTATATTTATTATTGTACCACCGACACAAAATGATGGTTGAAATATTCTGAAATTTAAGTAGTATTAATAGCAAGCAACAAGAAACAAACAAAATACACTCACTCTTATTTAATAATACGAAAGCAACTTCTAACAATCTTCCTCTCTTTCCATTAAATAAAAAAATATATCAGCTGGTTCTTTCAAGGCTAAATCTGTAATTTAATAATCCCCAACCATTTTCAATTATTGCAATCACTATCTATATGATATGAATCAAGACCTATATCTCATCGAGACTAATTCCTCAAAATAATTCAAGTATATTCGTAAATTAATTTTGGAACATTTGTATTTGAGTACCATCAAAGATCTACACTATTAAACAACGTGAGTAATGAGGCATTCTTATTTATGGCTGATTTGGAAAGCCGGGATTGAGACTCTCTTTAATGGCGGTACGTTTAACTTGCACATTATTGCCAACGACATTCAATCAATTTCTTTTTTGTGATTTCGGAATAGAAGTCGGTTTGGTAGGAATGTCTCGTGGATCAATTGGTGTTGAAATCCTGACGTGGTGTAAGTTTTTGGTTTCGGGTTTCTAACATCTTGCTAGCCCGGTTTTAATCTATCTGCCACTTCAAAAGAAAAACACGAGTAATAAGGCATGGCATTTCAATAAAAGTGTTAAAGCCTAATGAGTTACCGCGAGGTTAATATGTTTTTTATAACATGTCTTAAAACGACATATACACATAGTTTCAGATACTTGTGTTTTAAATAATACTATAACACAGACTAAGTTCATGTTAAGCGACAAAACTAAAAAAAATAATCAATGATACCAACTATATATAGAAAATGATATCAAAAGTGCAAAATTGGCGAGGATTAAATTCTTGAATCTTTACTCACTACTTTTTCAATTTTTAAATAATTTGTATCCAACTTCTCATGTTAAGAAATGAGAGTAAGTATTTAACTATTTTGAAGTAATTATTTGAATCTTACTTCTTGTATGTAATTATTATGTATCTCTAAAGTTATAAGTTAAAAAACATAAATAATAATGCATCGTATATTAACATTCCATAACCTGTCATAAGACACCATATAACACATTATAATGGAAGACGATCAAGTCATAGAGTAGAGCTGCAAAGGTTAACATGATGGCAAGTCTTGATAGGATAACAAAGCCATCTGTAGCAACTTATTTAAAACCATATGCTATACACTACGTACCTGGTAAATAGTTTGATGAGTACAAACATAATAATTAGGTGATAAATATAGCATAAAGATCTATAAATAGATGAATTATAAATGGACTCCCGTATGAAGGGGCATGTGTAGATTTATATGCGTGTATTGGTGAGACCCAATATAAGGAGATCTGCTTTTATGTGAATGAGAAAAGATCTACCTTTAAATATAATCATGTTTTTGCAAAAGAATATATAGAAAAATATATCTTTTATTCCTTTTAATTTGATATCTATGTTAATATAGTTTGTTTACTTTTTCTTTACCCTTCAAAAAAAAATTTTTTTTTTTAGTTTTTAGAACTAGACCTTTAAGATCTAGATCAATTGGTAATCAAAAAATAGTTTTCTTTCGAGACATTCATATGTCAATATGCTTTTAAAGAGAATATTGGTGGCTTATTTAAATATGAATAGCCATTACATGTAAAGATACACATGTGAATATACAATACATAAATTACATTACATAATAACATGAGTAAGTAAATGTAAGTTTATTCACATACATTACATTACATGAATAACTATGAGTTCATTTAGATACATTACAACAATCATGAGTGTAATTGAATTACCATAATTATAATTAACTACATATATTACATGAATAGCTATGAGTATATTCAAAGTTGAATATACGATATAATTGATTATGTCAATATTTATAAATGAATATAAGCAAATATACATATTCATATATATTATATATGTACAATCAGATTTCATGAAAACGGTATATATTTAAAAGAATACTATAATCAACAAAATCATGTATGCTTTTATACATGTATCATATATGATTTTCTTACTTTGCGTGTTTTTAAAAAATACCAGCCTAATGTTCTCATTTAATCATGGCTCTTTTATTTAGAGATTGGCATATGCACTCACGCATATCAAGGTGCACGTATGTGATTTCTTTTTTTTTTTCTTTTTTGGAAGAGGTATCCCAGACCACATTGGGTCTAGACTAGTCCTCGGCAATTTTGGGCCGAAGCCCGACTGCTAAAGCATGCAGCCCGGGGTCGAAACCCCCATACCTCCAGAATGCGTCCCCTAGGGCTCGAACTCGGGTTCACCACTATGTAGTGGCCAAGCCTTACCACTAGGTTATCACTCCTTTGGTCACGTATGTGATTTCTTGTGAAAGGCATTGGTGAGATTTTTATCCTTTTGGAAAACAGTTGAAGTTCATCGAGCCATCATGTAATATATAGTTCACGATCGTAGATTTTTTATTCAAAATATTACCGTTACTCTATTCTTGCCGTAAGATATCCCCATGAATATTGGTATTAGTATGGCAAATTTATGCAAAAGGATATTTTATAAATTTGAAAGATAATATATTTATTAGCTTTTATATTTGTTTATCTATAATACACATCAATTGTGATGTGCATGCATGATGACTAAATATTGGAATAAAGTCTATATGTTTTGGACAATTATATTCACATGTGAATAAAAATCGTAATTTTCATCAAAATCGCGGTTTTGAGAATTGTAGTTTACTTAAAATTATAATTTGATTGGATGCCATTTTTTGATATATAAATTGATTTAATTTCTTAATTTCTATCATCAAGATTTTCTCGTTTAGAGGGTGAGAGTGATCCTATAACAACTCACGTACACAAATTTGGGAATATTTTCTTATTAAATTCACTTAAAGATGTAGGACATGTGCATCTTATTTAAAGAAAACTCTAAAGTAATAATAGATCAATAAAACTATCAAACAAAAATAGTAAAACGGATAAATACAATTATTATACAAAATAATAAAATAGATCAAAATATGAACAAGTTTGTTGTCATTATGGCATGCAATGATCCTCTTTTTATTTTTGGAAGGCATAGGCATAGCGACACCGAACCAACGAACGACTACTACGAACACACACATATACATTTCCCGGTGGTATCGAGCATCCACGGACAATCCACTAATATGTCGTTGTCCCGACTTAAAACCACAGTCTTTGACTGGCTAGGGGGAGCCCAATATATAACTAGACCAGCCCAAGGACGGGGTACTCCTCAAACCCTCAATTGACTCCCTTTGGGATTGAACCGACATTGAACCAACGAACGACTATCACGAACACACACACCCCCCCTTGACAGTATCGGGCATCCACGGACAACCCACTAATCTGCCGTTGTCTCGGCGTAAATCCACAATCTTTGACTGTGCTTGGAGGGAGCCCAGTCTATGACTGGATCAGCCCAAGGACTGAGATCCCTTTAGAATTAATCCCAGATAGACTGAGATCCCCCCGGGATGTTACCGACCTTAGGAAGACCAATTGAGCTAGACATAATTTGTTGTATTGATTCTTTCTTTCCTCGATCAATTTATCAAAAACTTTCTTGCTTGACTAATAATTTAATATTCAAAATGACCAAGACAATATATTAAGAACCCAAAGATCACAAAAGATTGCATCCAATAATAATAATAATAATAATAATAAAAATAAAGTTTTTCGAATCATGATGAAATTTTCTTATATTGTTGTCTCTTTGGAAAATTGCAAACTACATTATTCGTAGTTTGTGATCATGTTGTCTTTGACCAAACTATGTCTGGATACTGTTATAGGTGAGATTTTTAATTATAGTGTTGATCTTGTTTCCTAGAAGAAAAAAAACAGTATAGGATAAATAATAAAACCTAAAAGTTACTATCATGATAGTTTTGCACTAAATCAAAAATATCAACTGTATTACAATCGATTTATATATATATAGATATATATATATATATCTAGAGAGAGAGAGACAAAAAAAGTTCAAATGTGAACCACTTTTTGGTTTTGAACGTGAAGACAGCCTAGAGCGCGCCACGTGGCAATATGAAATTTCCTCGATCAAGCCTTATGCATACTGCATAACACTATCATTCAGACTGATGCTTGGCCGCACCCGGATGCGGGCGGGTTAGCCGCGGGTTAGTTTTATTCAAGGCTTATTCATTTTGCATAATAGCGTTATGCAGTATGAATAACACTAACCCCGCGGGTTTATGCAGACAGAATAAGCCTTGAACCGCAGAAGTCAGATTGTCACGTATCGCGCTCTGGGTTGTTCTCACGTTCACAACCAGAAAGTGGTTCACATTTGAACCCACCCCTATATATGTAAAATTGGTTAACTTCCATATTAATAAAAAACATAATAAAAAACACTATCGAGGAAAAAATCCAAAAAAAATGTAAAAAGACGAAACCTTTACAACTCAAAAAACTGTGAAAATAACAAATAAATAATTCGAACCTTCACCGCAAAAACACTGTTAAGGTTAAAAAAAGTTGAACCTTCACCTCAAAAACACCCTGAACATAACATTTACAGTGTTTTACGATGAATGTTTGCTTTTCTTTAACTTTCACAGTGTTTTGCTGTGAAATTTCATGTAAAAAGTGTTGGTTTCACCAGTCTCACGGAAACAACTTGATCTCAGCTGATCCTAAGTCTATAAATTGATTCATAAACTTGATGATTATGTTGAATGTTAAATTTGGCAAATAAACTAGTTTTTAGATAAGCCGGTTGATAAAATATATATTTAATTAGATAAAAAAAATAAGACCATAACTAATTAAGCTAGAACATAATATAAAGAAATTGAAAAGGACATGTCAAAAATTATGTTATTCTAACATAAGGTGTATAATTGGGGAAAAAAAGGTGAAAAGGACCTTAAAACTTCAAAAAAGTAAAATTATAGTTAAAAAAAACCACTTGAATGTGATATATTAAATAAAGCTTTCCCAATAAACGCAACAAAAATATAGCTTATGGTTTGAAAAAAAAAATCTGCTAAGGGGTAAAATTAGAAGGAGTTACCTTGTTAGTTCTAAAGACTTACAAAACTAGTCTAAGGTGAAAGAAAATACACATCCTTTCATCCCTGCACCGCACTTGTCATATCAGTTTTTACTCTCTCTTTTACCATGCTACCCTGTAAAATCCTACAGTACTCATCATTCTACGGCTCCACTCCATCAATCATTTAATAAAATAAAAAATAAAAAAGGATGAGAAAGAGACATAGAAGAGGAGAGAGGATGAGAGAGAGAAGGGGCTACCCGGTTGGGATGGTCACCACACCAGGGTCTCAAATATGGATTTTGTAAGGGTGGGGATGGTGTTTCCCGCTACCCCTTCCACCGTATTGGAGTTTCCCTACTCGGCGGGGTTCGTACTCTTCCCACCCCTAAGATATGCATTAATTGGTGCAAATATCAATTATTGTCAAATAAACCATAAAACTATTTAAACTTTACATGTACACTGATTCATGAAATAATCTGAAAAGATAAAATAAATTTCTTGAACAAGATTTACATTTATTTGCAAATTAAAATATGAAATCCAAATCCTATTTCTTGTAGTAGAGCTCACTACACATAAACACACCAAAACACCCCAAAACACCCCAAAACACCCCAAAAACTAACCATTAATCAAAAATCTATAAAACACTTTCTCCCATCTCAGTTTTATACTTGTACATTTTGCATTACCACATGTACATGATACCAAGATTTGGTTCAGACACAAATAAAAATCCGTTATCTCAAAATTTCACGTCTTTTCTGTCACATCAATCACATAAATACATAAAAATTATTTATCTAAGATATAACTTTATTTTGTTTATGTATTTCTATGTGATTGGTAGACAGAAATAAGATTGAAATTTTTTCGGGAAAACTGATTTTTGTTGTTGAGAAATAAATGAGAAAAATGAAAGGATAAGAGAAGGATTCAATGCCTTGAAACCGGCTTTAACTTTTGCATGGTACTGTTTCAACCTTTCAGAAGGTTGTATTCGATCTACGGCCCACAATCGACAAGAAAGCTTTCTTCATGATCACAACCGTATACGAACCACCACCACCACCACCATTACTATTATCACAACTAACCCTACTACTCTTATTCTCATTATTCCTTCCAAAGCACATCACCGAATCAGGCGATCCACCACCGTACACGTGTCCATCATCGAACGAGGAACCAAAGCTCGCGAAACGACGTCGCCTCGACCTATAACCTTTGGAAGAAACAGGAGTACCATTGCTCAATGAAGAAGACCATGAAGAGGATGAAAGAGAGGAGGGTGAGGATGATGCCACGTGTCCTTTCTTGATGAGATTGATGTTTAAGAGGAGGTTATAGAGGAGTTTGGATCTTTGGTAGTATTTTCTTTTTGAGGGTTTGTGATCATGATCATGGTGGTTTGGGGTGTAGTAAGAAGGAGGAGGGGTGAGTGGAGGGACTGAATTGTCAGAAAAGTTGTGTTTTGGGGTACCAGGTTGAATTTCCCAAGTAAAAGGGACTGCACCTGAAACATTTCCATAGTAGACTCTAAATGAAGGGTTTGTCTCCTTGGAGAGAAGCCTGGTGAAGAATTTGTCATCTTGTTTGATCTTCAGGGACTTTTGTGAAAATTCTGGGCTACTGTTGCTAAGCATCTTTTGGTTTCAATTGAAGAAGAAGAAGATGTTGATGATTGCAAGAAAGAGAAGAAGAGAGAAGAGAGAAGGAGAAGTGTGTGTTTGCAAGTTGGAGATTGAAGTACACATTCATTCAAGTTGAGTTATAAATAAAGATATAACATATATATATATATATAGAGAGAGAGAGAGAGATCCGGGTTTAAACCAAATAAAACCTATTTAAAAAACATGATCATTAAAACCTGATTAAGATTTTATACAACTTCATGCATGACGTAGTTTATATATGAATCAGTTAAAAATAGTTAAAATTGAATATCACACGTTCATACATGAATTACACAAGTTTATGTATGAACATATCATTCATTTATGAATCACTTAAAAAACCATGTTAATTACACATGTATGAACATATCATTCATTTATGAACCAGTTAAAAAACCATGTCAATTCTAACATTTATTATGGTCAGATTCAAATGTGAACTCATTTTTCATTGTGAATGTGAGGACAGCTGAGAGCGCATCACGTGGGTTTGAACTCGGGGGTCCGGATAAGATCAACCGTGTTCAAACCCTGTGCCTCTACCGCTGACGCGAAACTGTTCAAAAAAAAAACTACGTACAACATTAGTAAAGATAAAAAAAGGTCGCCACTAAAATTTGGTTGCAAATATGAATATATTGTTCCACCTTTTTCTACCTTGTTTTACAGGGGTAGGGGTGAAACACACATGTTCCACTATGTTCTCGTCTATTCCAATTAAAAGTTCTGCCACATGTGGAACGTACAATGATCCAGTTCTAATATATTATGTCATGTTATGTCCTAGTGTACAAAACACACTCTTATGTACTTTATTTTAGCTCATTCCTTGAACGATTGCTCTATTGAGGTTCATTTGTCTAATGCCGTTTTGTTTTCGAAAAGTAAAAAAGAATAACACCTTTAACGTCTACACTTAGAGAAAAATAGTGGCAAATAGAAATACAAGTCTCTTAGTTGTTTCTTTATGTTTACTCAAAGACGTATTTGGGGTGTTATAACTTTTATTGAGAGTTATTTTGATAGACTAAATTTGCTATGTAATTTAATGAGTTTATAACTAGTTAGTAGTTAATATATATTAGGTAGTCACTACTTAAGGGGTGTGTGAAGTCCTACTAAATAATAATATATGTTTTGTGAAATTTATAAAAAAAGATACAGAAAACTGAAAATCTTTAGACCATCCGCTATGGGGAATGACATGAAGCTGGTACCGGTTCGGTACCCCCGGCAACACCGCCGAGGGTATCCGGCACGGCACTCCAATACCGTATATGCTACCAATCTCTCTCTCTCCTTTGTGTCCATATCTCTCTTCCTTTTTATTTTTTTAATTAATTGTTTAGATTAGTATGGAATTTGTATGAATGTGGATGAATTGGTAAGAAATTGGTAAGGTATTGAAAAGTTGACGTGGCGTTGAGGTGGCAGCTGATATCAATTGGTACCACTGGCACTATTGTGGATGACCTTAAAAACTTGTTTTTGTTTCTCGTTTGCTTGAAAGCATTAGCGTATTTTCTAATAATTAATTTTATAAAGAGAAATTCAAAATTATTATATCAAAAGCTTAAATTTCTATAAAATGTTTTGACATCCAACAAATTTCATAGACTTCAACGTTTAATAATGTCATTGAAATATTCAATATTTGAAAAGATTTGTATAAAATATATATATCTAAACTGATAATAAAAACAATAAAGAATTCTATTTATTAAGCCTTAATAGTTAAAAGATTCTCCAAACATAAAGATTGTTAGGTTGTGCGTAGCGGAAAGGGACGGCATGCGTCGGCTTCGTCGGGCTTAAGCCCGTCGGGCTGCAGGTTCAATCGGCTTCCGGTACAAGGATAAAGAAGCCCGGCGGGCTTCTCTCTCGGGCTTCCAAAGCCGTTGGAGATAGCCGTTGCCAACGGTAAAAATTCAATTTTTTTTTAACTTTTTTTTTTCTCATTTTTTACTCCTATATAAATACCTCATTACTCAACTTATTTTTTCACACAATCTATCTCCAACTTTCACTCAAACCTCTTCTACCTCAAACCTCCAACTCTCACTCAACCTCCAACTTCATGGATCTAAACGATCGAAACTCCAGATCTTCATCCCGTCCGTCTAAAGGTAAACGTCGGCCGGAACCCATTGCCCCTTCAAACCCCCTTTTCAATATCGACGTTTCGCATACCGGGTTCGATCCACAATATCCACCCGATTATGCGGTCCAAATTTCTCCCAAATGTTTTAGTCTCAAAATTTCTCATCCCGGAAGCTCCTCATCCGGCCTGTCACAAGCTCCTCATCCCGCGAGCGTTTCACAAACTCCTAATCGTGACAGTTAGGTTGAGAGGGTTGGGAGGATTAGGCTACTGATACCCTTATAATTTTAATTATATTTTCTTCATTTCAAAAATTTTGCTTAAAGTAAAAAATCAATTTTCTGTCCAATAGATGGTCTTAGACTCTTAGTGCATGTCTTGCACCAAAACTACAGTCAACAAGGCGATCAAACATTTTTAAAGATTTTCTATAATGTTTGTTATACCCTTTCGTGTGTACATGAAGTAAATTACTATTTTCGTCATTATAATTTGCTAATAATTTCAACTTTCTATTATTATCGTCTAGATAAATTCCTTTCTTCAAATATAAGAGACCAAAAAATGTAAAAAAAAAATTTAAACTCTAAACACATAAAGTAAAACGATAATAAATTACAAATAATAAAGATGAAAAAACAATAAGTTATAAACCACTCCCCTCTTTGTTTTTAGGTTCTTGAATTTATTATTTAAAAGACCAAAAATGTAAAAAAATTTGTTAAACTCTAAACACATAGAGTAAAATGATAATAAATTATAAATAGTAAAGATGAAGAAACAATAAGTTATAAACCACTCCCCTCTTTATTTCTAGCTTCTCGCTAGGCTGGTACTGAATAATTTGTTGTCGTTCAAAAATAAAATAAAAAAATCACTCTAAACAAAAACTATAATTTTTAATTCGCATACATAAAAATCATGATTTTAACAAACAAAGAGATGGAAACAGTAATTTACTTTTAGTTTCATTATTTGTTGTTATATTTCGATATTTAAATATCAAACAAATGATTTTAAAATATTAGAATTAACTTATTGTGACAATATCAAATAATAAAGGGGATTGTTATTTCTACTCCCTTCACTCACATAGTTACATAATAGTACTGGGTCCCACCTCTAAGCCCCATATATACACTCACACTATCAACTCCCCCAACAAGGGGCAAAAAGGGGATGGGGATAGCATTCACCGTAATAATAAAAGATATTTAAACATATAAATCTAAATAAATAAAGTTTCAATTAAATTCATAAGTTACTGGATTCTCTCACTTATGATGCAAGATCTGACTGTGTGGGGAAGGTGGCTTAAATGCATATATAGCAATAAAATGGTCCTACCTGGATACCTACTTCCATAAGGGAAGATAACTTCACATGCTCCATCCAGTAAAGGCATCAAAATTCAGTAGTCCCCCATGAATTGCATATTAATTATAGTTTTTTTAAGGCTGATATTATGTATTTAAAGATATATAACATTTTTATATTTAAAGATATAAAAGGTTAAAAAAAGGTCATGCGTGAATCCACTCAAAAATCATTAAATATATTAAAATCAGGTCGATAAAAAGTCAATTTCTTAACATTGTCGTCATATACCATTTTATAGAACTTTATCTTTTTGGACAAACGATTGATACCAGCAACTTTTACAGACTCATAATCATTTGTCAATTTCGTAATGTTTAGGGCATATCTAACTCACTTAACGGTTGTGGCTATGAGGCGCCTCGCTTAAACCCATGACCATTCAATTTTGGACAAACACTACCTACCCTCACACATTACAAACTACACTACGTATCATTGCCTTATAGAAAATGTCATATATAAAGTTGTTGTATCAGTGAATGTATATTAGTTGTACGTGATTGTATAGATAACCAAGTCACCAATATTCCATATATGGGTGGGTTCAAATGTGAACCATTTTTTGGTTGTGAACAAAACCAAATTGCAAGAACAAAAAAACCAAGGAAATCACATGTGATTTTGTGCTGCAATGGAAAAGGCGTCCATGCACAAAATCACGTGTGATTTTGTTGGTTCCTTCATTCTTGCAATTTGGTTTTATTTTTATTTTATATATATATATATATATATTTTTAATTTTAATTAGGGGTTATATAAGTTAGAGGCTGAAAAATGTTTCCTCATTTTACTAAAATATTTTGTATTCTTGCTTGAATCCCACCCTATACACACACACACATATAATAGTCTCGCAATTTTGCAAATCGTGAAAATAGTAAAAATCATGCAAACCATAGTATTTCTCGTCATTTTCATCTATTGATATCTTACGCTTTTAACTATCTTACTTATTTTTCATTTTGAAAAAGATTACCATACAGATTGTAACTAAAATTCATGTATGAAACCTTACAAAAATTGTCATGTGTTGGTCTATTATTATGTCTCACATATAAAACATCTCTGAATACTTGCACCTTCTTTTTATTATTGTACATGTTTAACTAATGAAATATTACGAAGAAATTTCACATATATGAAACACCTACTAATGTTGTTACTTTTGGCTTCATATATAAACTTGGGTAAAAATTTGGAAACAAACTTATAAACGAAAAATTCATCTCAAATATTGTTTCACCTATGAAATATCTTATTTCATCTATAAACTTTGGGAAAATGATCAAATTCGGAACAATCAAAATTTGTGTATATTAAACACACATTGTGAAACAACATTGATAAAATTTGACAAATTATTAGAAAAGATGTTTATTTATATTTATCACACATTTATATTGATATACCTTATGACATTTTTAAATTATTATTTTCACATTTATAACTTTTTTTTATTTAACAAAATAGAAAAAATATATATATGAAAGAGGAGTATGATAATGATTTTAATATTTGTGAACCCATATGAGAGATGTAGCATCTGATAATTATTATGGGGTTGTTATGTAATGAATTAAATGAGTTAGTTGAATATTGTTGGCCTCAACCAACATGTGTCAAGTACCACACGTTCACACACACATAACACAAGGGGAAAGAGAGTGTTTATAAAATATCTTTTAATCAAAGAATATATATCAGATAGGTTTCATCGATGGATTATCGATAGATCTTTTTGTTGCTAATTGTGAATTCGTGATTACATGCCACGAGATGCACCTTAATCCGCCTATGATCGCTTTTGTGGTGGATTACGGTGAGTTTTTGTCAGGATCGAATACACAAACAAGAACGAGTAAGAACCAAGATCTATTAAGGAAGTCGCGGAATAACACCTTAATATTTAGCAACAAGAAAACAATAATGAATTGAAATTGAATTGCTTTTGGAATTGCTTTTCTATCGAATGATTACAAACAAAGCCCCAATTTGCTTGAACAAATTCAAACAAACGTACAATACTTCTCTATTGTAGGGATCAAGAATAATCTTGAGGCTAAAACTTTCTATCACTCACAAATCTCTCAATTCATATCTCTAATAGACTAGACAACTAATCTATTTATACAATACTTGATTACAAAGATATTTACAAAAAATAAATTGATCTTCTAAATCTTCATTATCTTCAGAATCTTGGTAGATATCTTCATCAATCTCTTGAATTAATTCCATAATTATCTTCAAGTCTTTGTCTTTTGTTCCAAGCAACATCCTTTCCTTATTTTGATTCAGCAACAATATCATCTTTCTTTATTCTGATTCAGCAACAATAACTTCTTTCCTTATTCTCGACGAGCAGTGGTAACTAGCAGTGGTAACTAGCAGTGGTAACCAGCAGTGGTAACTTTTGTACCGGCAGTGGTAACTCACATCAGCAATAGTAATTCTTCTCTAGCAACAGTAACTCCAAAAACCTAACAGTTTTTTCTGTTTGTGAAGCCTCTTTGGTTAGTAGTAAAATGAAGTTTAATCCAATTAATATATTGAATCCAAGATTAATAAAAATTTAACAAATTACTATAACAAAATTAGGTTTAAGAACACCATGAATATCTAAGTTTTTTGATAGACTAATATATAAAACTTAAGCTTTTAATATTTACCATATGGTTTCTAGGGTAATTGTGAATTTTAGTACCAACCTACACACAATAATTAATCCGTAGGTGATCACGAACGGGCTACAGTCATTGTATGTTAACCTCCATGACATTGCAAAGCACTTTGACAACTTCTTAATCCGAAATGGCTAGGAGAGCAAAGGTTCCTTTGGATTCGAACCCGTGGAAATGTTTTCTATGCAAAAATGTTTCCATAGCCATAGACCATAGGCATATACGACGATGTATTAGCAAGTTTTGTACGACACTTTTGAAATAAAATGCCTAATAATTTTTTTGTTTGGCATTATTTTAAAGTTTCCTACAAAAGCAAATGTCTTGCAAAATGTTGTGTTAATAAAAAATCTAGTAAGACATTATTTTATAAATGTCTTATAAAAACTTATTTAAGACTTCAAATTGTCCTATAAGTGTCCTATAGATTGTTCAAAGCATTCTATAAACATATCGTAACACTTTTAAATATGAGATACAATTATTTAATTATATAAATAAAACTACTATAAAACAATCTATTTTGGCACCTGAATGTTCTCAACAACCTAAAAATCTAATTTTATTGTAGAGAGTTGTTTAAAAACGCAACGTAGAGTCTTAACCTACCGATAAATCTAAAAAGATGTAGTTCAATAATTGAAAGAGTTATGAATGGTGCCATGTAGGTATGGGAGTAATATTCGTCAATTCCCTATCCCAACTCAAGTTGCTTGTTGGAATGTTTAAGATCACAATGGGACATATTGTAAGTAATGAGAAATGTATACCGGTGTGTACCCCATGGGACAAGGGTAAAGCATGTGAAATGAAATTGTTTAAAGGGGTCAGTTTTGATTGCGGAATTTGGTAGGATTCTATATCGAATTTCATTTCAATTTGCATTTGGTTTAAAGGAAAGTTTGGAATTTAGGTCTTGAGGTTTCGATAAAATTATGCAAATGTTAGATTTTGAAATCCCATGGAATATTTCATATTTCACGAATTTTATAGGATTTGTTTGTAAAGAATTTTTAAAATATATAAAAAAAACATTCGTCTTGTAAAAATAAATTAGTAAGAGCATCTACAATGGAGGTTTTTCTTGAAGTTCTTCATGGGGTGTTTATAAGAACCTCTACTGTGAGACAGAGGTTATTGCTCAGTCACAGGGTTCTTGTTGGAAACCGGATGCTTGAACAAGAACTCAGATTCTTGTAATAGTTTCTTTTTCTGTTATATAATAGTTTACATAAATAAAAATTATATTATAATTAAGAAGAGGGAAATGACTTTTTTGTAAGAACATCCATTGTAGAGTTTTAAGGAGGTTTTTGGTTTATTGAGATAGCAATAACGTGGTAGAAAAATATATGGTAATTGAAGTTCTTGAAGGTTCCACCACTGTGGATGCTCTAAAGGATAATTTAATCATTCTTGTAATTTTTTATAATTCGTCCAAGAAATTATCTATAAATATGGGAATACTATTCATTTCCATATCCTACAAACTAAACCAAAGAATGCAAACACTTTCAAATTTTAAATATTTTCTTGGAAACCAATTCCTTAAACAAAACATTCGTTCAAACCAAACGTCACCTAAAAGTCTTATCATTAACTAGATTTTTGACATTTTTACGTCATTATAAGTTGGAATCTTTATTATCTCGATCATTTGTTCAAAATTAATCAAATTGGTTTCCAAATATTCTTTTCAATGTATTAGAGTCAAAATCAACTTTCTTGGATTTTTTTGTCCCGGGATGTAAAATGGAAAATTAAATTCAACGGTTGTTGTTATGGGGGACTTGGACTTGAACCCGAAACCATTTGTTATTGTACAAACCTACCATCCACCTATTATCAACTGAGCTACACGCCATAAGCCCAAAACTTTTGTAATTAAGAAGGTATAAATCCGATTTTATTGTAATGTTGTGGCTGTTGATCAAAACAGTAGTAGCCTAGTCGTCAGTAACATCTTTGGGATGAGACAGTGGATGACATCTCTGTCTACCCAGCCAGTTCGATTCATAGAGTGAGCATGTGGCAATACCCTGACCATGTGTCGACCAACGGATCGGTTCTTCGAGTATTAGTCGGATGCCCGTTTGAATCCCAAATACCTCGTCGACTTCGGATCGAAGCGTGTGTGTTATACGGGGGTCACAAAAAAATGTTGTGGCAGTTGAAAG
Organism: Centaurea solstitialis; assembly: GCA_030169165.1. Taxonomy (NCBI): domain Eukaryota; kingdom Viridiplantae; phylum Streptophyta; class Magnoliopsida; order Asterales; family Asteraceae; genus Centaurea; species Centaurea solstitialis. Next base: position 1,012,313 of record CM058045.1, read on the forward strand.
CTTTCTTGGAGAGTTGGATGACGAACTGTTTTTGACATCATTTGTAGCCAACTTTACAGCTGTTGTGGATGTATTATTTCATTGGTTGAGTGTGTCAACCAAGTGATACTATTTTGATCATTAGTTTAAAGGTCCTTTCGGGCTCGATTTTCTTCCTTTTGTACCAGCTGTCTGTATGAGCTTTTTGGATCATTGTTGTCTTTGTTTTTGCTGTCCAACAACAGTAATTTAGTGCACATTTGCAGATTTAGTTAGTCGTTCAAAATATTTGTGTTTTATATGAGATTGGAACTTGTTTTTTCACATCCATATAGTGATATAGATGGACAAATAAATAAGAGGTGGTTTCATTTGAAAACCGCTTTTAGATCATAAACCATGCAACCCATGTAATTATATTAGATTAAAAAAATTTATGATCAAGATTAACTTAAGCTATATTCGGCATAAAAAAAATTTGTATACCAAATATAACTTTGGTTCATCTTGATCATTGATTTTCTTAGGCTATGTTTGGTAAATTAGTTGATAAGCTAGCTTTTGATTGATAAGCTAGTTAGTAGCTGATAAGCTAGCATGTTGATTGATAAGATAGTTAGTAGCTGATAAGCTAGCTGTTGATTAGCTTATAAGCTAGGTAATAAACAAATTATGTTTGGCAAAAACTAGTTTATGAATATGTAAAATGACCAAAAAGGGTATCTTTGAATTTAATAGTTAATATTAATAAGGGTATAATTGGAAAAAGTTGCAAAAAGCTTCCAAAAAACCACTCAAAGTGGCGTTTCAAAAAACTAGCTTATGGTAGAGTGAGTGGTGGATTCAAAGAAAAGTTAGTCTTCTTAGCAGTTTCACAAGTGAATGGAATGATTCTTCCCCCGAGGGTCACTTCACTTTGGATGGACTAGCTTATCAGCTAGCTTATCAACCAGCTTATTTTTGCCAAACACAACTGTAATCGAAGATAATTGAGTGAGTTGCATGGTTTGTATTCTAAAAATAGCTTGTGAATCAATCATCTCCATAAACAATAACTGGTTTTATATTTATTGGGATGATGGATTGCAATTTGCATTAGAATTAATTTGTGGAGAATGGTGGAGGTTCTATCATTCTATAAAATTAAAAAATTTGTTAAATGAGTTCATTTGTATTTGTATTGACGAAACCAATGAGTTCGTTCTAATGCAGCTTCTATAACCAATACTTTGATTTAATATTTCTTTCACAACCGATCGGTTTTTTTTGAAAATCTCGTGGGATTATGTTATATACGTTTATTCTTGGATAGCCGGCCGGCTTTGAGTATAAATATCGACTTTGTTTTTGTTGCAATTTCCACCACTTATTGCTTCGTAAAAGATTTCAGCAAAGACGCTTCAGCATCTCAAGCCACCGCTCGGGTCACACGGGCCACAACATCACATGTGCATCCTTTACTGTGCCTTGGTCGACGCTCACAACCCCTTAGCGGAAGGCTTCCAAGGAGACATACGTCGCATGACTAAGTCGCCCGGTCCTATAATTCAAATAAAGGCCTTGGGCCTTAGGCCTTGGGCTTTTTAGTTAAGTTTCATTGGGTTTCACAGGTCTTTCCAATTGGGCTACATTGTTTTTAGTTATGTTTCCATTCCGTGTACATAAGTGGAGGTGCACATGACGGATTTTTATCCGATCCGGATCGGATTTATACTAAACCGGTCATTTTCGAATTTGTCATAAACCGGTTTTGTTAGAAACCGGTTCAGATTTCAACCGGTTTTTTCGAAAAGATCCATATCTGATGGAACCGTTTCAGATCCATTTGAAACCGGATATTTTTTAACCGGATTTATACTAAACCAGTCCTCTATTGGGTCTTTTTTTTGGGCTAGAAAATTCAATTGAAATCTAATCTGAATTGGTGTGGGCCGTGATTTATTTTTAAATTGGGCTCAGCGAATTACATATGGAAGGATGGATCATGATGGAAGTGTCTTGAATTTTTTTTTTTTTTTTTTTTTGATAAGGTTCACCTGGGTTTGCCCAGACTACATCCTTGGTAATTTTTATCGAGAGCTAAAGCATGCTCCCCTGGGATTAATACTCAGTGGCCCCTGGTTGCTCACCCCCGGATTCGAACTTGGGTGGGATTTTCCCCAACACCAAGCCTTAACCGGTAGGCTGCCCCATGTTTTTTCAATTGAAATATAATCTGAATTAGAGTATTAGACTTACTGACTTTGACTTAGTTGGACACTTGAACTTTCAGGCCCATAAAATTTGGGCTCTAATTCACAATGATCTATCATTACTCAATACTCATTATTCATTAGGCCCTGATCTATCAGTAATCAGACTATCATTATGATTTTAGGCCCAACAGCAGTAAGCCCACATAGACGTTACCGGTTTGATTTGAAACCGTTTGGTTTAAACCGGTTATCCGGTCAAACCGGATCGGATCCAATCCGGTTAAAATCCGGTTTGAAAACAAACCGGTTTGAAAAAAATCCGATCCGGTTTGAAAAAAATTCGGTTTTTATAAAACCGGATTCGGATAGTTTTTGCGCAAATCGGATAACCGGATTTTCTGTGCACCTCTATACATAAGCTTTGTATATGGGAATCAATTTGGTAGTTGATTTGTTGAACCATGAATTTTGGAAATACTTTTTAATTATTTCTCGTTAGTAATAAATTGATCTTTCTCCATTAGACGTATACATTGACATTGATAGTAGAATCATGTTAAATCTCATTGTCTCAATTTTACGTGTCACTTTGTTATTTGATCGTGTGTATCTGTTTATAACTGCTATATTACGTGTGTGGGTCAATATGAATCATTAGTACCCAACATACAATATTTAGATCTCGTTAATCCATATTTGTTTTATCAGGTCATATTGCAGTGTGGTTTATTCAACTCCAGGAATCTTTACAACTTTCTTCAGTATAACAATTCTTTGCATACAAGGTAAAACAGCATCCAAAAAACAAATCTTCTCAAATGTCACTAGTAAAACAACTTCCACATAACAATTCTTGCTTAAAATATAATTCCTTAGATGTCCCAAGGAGCTAAGTCCTCCAAGTGACACTAATAGGCACTTAACTCTTCTCAAGTGTCACTAGTACCGCCTCCATATGATTAGGAGTACAATCAAATGAACAGATTAATTGCTTATTATTGAGATCTACAAGTTGCTATGATATGTTCATTATGAAATGCGAAAACACCTTAAGACCAAAAGTGGAGTCGAAATTAAAAAAGGTGGGTTAACTTTTAGAGAAAATAGTTGTAAGATAATTTTGCAATAAAACCATGAAAAAGTAGAGGGGAAACAAGGGCAACATCTCATTAAAGATGTCGTTGATAGTACATCCCTTAGATATATTTAATTAATTGGTAAAGTAAATTATTGGTGGCAACAAAAAATACACCGACAAAATATTCAACTTTTTGCTTAAGATTTTGTTGAAGCTTATCTATAAAAGTACTTCTATGGACGCTTTCATTGCAAAGTACTTTTAATAAACAACTTTGATGAAATCCGTGAATTAAAGAAATGTTATTTGCACCTCATAGATGTCGAAATCAGATCATTCTAGACATTAAAAATGTAAAAAGGTGTGTGTGATGGGAAAATCATCCCTACCGTGCATTTTGCAATCCATAGAATGCAATTAGCCTCCTCTAAAAATATGATTTCTTACCGCAAACAAAAATTTTAAAAGCGAATATGGTTTTTACCATTAATTAAGAAGTTGATCTCATTCATCAATCAATTAAAAAATTAAGTCCTCAACGATAATCAAAATTATAACCCATGAAAAGTTTCTACAACAATAAAGACATGAGGAAATTAAATAAATATTATTTACAAAGTGTACCTTAAATTTTATACATAAAACATATATACTTAAAATCGAATTAAAGACATTCAATATATCATACCTTAAAATATAAATTCAAAGATAAAATATTGTAAAAATTATTTTTGTAAAAGATGTCTTATAATCCCCATAGGGTGGGGAGAAAAAATCATCGCAAAGAAATAGGCAAATAACCAAGAATTTAAGAGTTGATAAGATTCTTTACAGGATCATTGGAAAAAAATAAACGGGTTCAAAAGAAACCCAAAATTGGTATCGAAAACTAAAAACAATCGCTTACACAACTTACCCAGCAACTTGAGTCGTGTTCAAATTAAATTCAATGCTTGTTATGAACTATCTTAGATGGCTTACACTTATTTCTTTATTTTATTATTGAACATCAAAGAACGAAATTAAAAATCACAAACATATGAAAATACGGACATCATGCGACTTGAGCCCCATGAAACCTACACACGCTTTTGTTTGATCCCCCTTCATGCAACTTCCATGCGTCGACATCTGCTTCTTACCGACTAGTACGTTGTTTGCTTCAAGTCCATGCAGTTAGCATGCATGTATATACGCATGTAAGTTGTCCATTCCTTCCATGCATCCATGAATCACAAACTTTACAACTTCCATCATCCCATAATCTTTCGGTTCTCATTATTCCTTATCTGTTGTGCTTAAGAACCATATATAAGAAGTGGACTCACATTAAGATAAGATGCATCAAGATGCGATTAATTCCCTTTTAAAAGGTAATTCATGGTAGTGCATAAGATTAAAAGTGATCAACAGTTTAGATACATTTTTCATGTTTCTTATGTTAAACTTAGATTATCATGTGATCAATCTCATGTATATATATATGGCTATTCTTTTGTGAATGAGATCGAATTGAATTTTATTCCTTCCAATCTTTTGTTAATGACAAAAATACCTTCAACCGACCACCATCAGCCACCACCACCTCCAGTTACCACGACCATCGGCAACGACCACCACCACCTCCGTCCATTGCCACCGGCCACCACCACCGTCGACAACCACCACCTCCGACCACCACTATCGTTCAACATTATTAAATGTTATTTATTTTATTAGTATTTTTTTAAAACATAAAAAGGTATTTTAGTCATTTGCCATCATTCATTCCAATTTCAAAGTTACATTTTGTTAACCAAATAGACAGATTTGATCAAACCTGACAACATTCAATTCCAATTCCTTCCCAATTCTAATTTCTTTTAACAAATTCCATTCCTTACAAAAATCATTCTCCGAACCAAACACCCCTAAAAATATCCTCAATTTTTCCATCTTTTAAAGGTTTTTTTTTTCCTTAATCCTCCTTTTCCTTGTATAGTTATATATTTTGAATTGAAATTTTAATATAGTTTTTGAGTGGAAAAGTTAAAGCTGTTTTTGGTTTTGTTTTTTTTGGGGGAAATTTAGCCGTTACTTTGCACTTTTGCCAAGATTAAAAAATAATAACGTTAAACTCTCACACACTTCCCCCCATACTTTTGTTTTTTGTCTCTTCTTTCACTACTCTCTGATCTCCATTTCTCCATCTCTTTAATTAGGGTTTTCTTCAATTCCAGATCCAAACAACAGAAACCCCAAAAATTACCATCGAAATCCCTAACTTCTTTGTATTCATTCATCTCAAATGGACGAACCTAAATTACCTAATCTCACTACAATCGAAGCAATTGATTCAGGTCAAAATCTGAGCCCTCGATTTCGAGAATCGGTTCGGAGGAGAAGAAAGACAACAATGGCGGTGGAATTCGGGGCGAAATCGACACATCGGCGCCGTTTGAGTCCGTAAAAGAGGCCGTAACCCGATTCGGTGGAGTCGGGTTCTGGAAACCCCAATTTAAGCACCAGACTTCTCTTCATGCTTCTGAGGTTGGTTTCCCTTTCTTTCTCTCTTTCTATCTGTGTGTGTGTTTTCTGTTTGTTTTAGGTTTTTATTCACTAGTGAATATGTTTGTTTAGTTTTTTTTTTTTTTTTTTTGGAAGAGGTATCCGGGCCACGTTGGCCCCAGACTAATCCTCGGCAATTTTGGGCCGAAGCCCGACTGCTAAAGCATGCAGTTCAGGGTCGAAGCCCCCGTACCTGCAGAATGCGTCCCCCAGGGTTCGAATTCGGGTTCACCACTATGTAGTGCCCAAGCCTTACCACTAGACTAACACTCGTTTAGTTTTTATTCACTGGTGAATGTGTTTGTTTTTAGACAAAGTTTGTAAATTGAATATGGATGTGGAAAAGTGGAATTAACAAAATGGGAAATGGAAGATGGATATGGAAAAGTGGAATGGTTTGGATTTGAAACAAGTAATGGCTTTTTGCAATTTTTTATTTTTTTTCTTTTTGATAAAGTAATGATTATATAGTTTGTAAAAGTAGGAAGGAATTTGAATAAGTTATGAAAGGCTTTTTTTGGTAAAGTGTAACCATCTTTTTGTGTTAATGCAAAAAAAAAACATTAATGGTTGTTTGGTTAAAGAAACCAAATGCCATTGATTAAGTGAAGTTAATCTCTCCAAGGGCATTTGTGGAAACAATATTTGAAGTTTGGGTTGGATCAAATTCCTGCAAAATGGTGCGATGTCTTTTTAGCCGAATTCCATTGTTTTCGAGGATTTTTTAAGTTCTTTTTTGTTGTTTTTGAGGGATTTTTCAACTTTTTCAGTTTTTTTTCGTTTATGTTCCTTGTATTTTCTAATATCTGGAGAGCACCCTGTAAAGATAAGTTAAAAGCACTAAAAACACAAAATAACGTTCTAATCGCTTGTAAACGATCACCATTATACGTGGAGAACAATGCTAATGTTACTAATCGCTTCTTAACGTTCTAAAGATAACATCATTTTATTAAAATGTGCAATCATAAGTATCAATTATCATTGATTCATAACTTCAACTTGAATCGATTTCTGAATAATGGGTTAAACCTCGGTGGACCGAAAATGAGCTATTTGGTGCCTAAGGCGATTACTTGTGTACTTTTATTTGTTTTAGTGTATGAGTGGTGTTTGGAGCCCCATATCAGCTTGGCACAGTCCATCGAATCTCTATATATGTTTGTATCTACAAAGGCTCGTTTTAGGAGAGTTTGAGAGTCTTGCATATTCTAACATGGTATCAAAAGTACCGTTTAGCATCTAACCACATTTGCAAATACGAACTAAAAGAAATTACTAATCTAACCTCATTTATAATAACTGTAATATGGTATTTCTTTTAATATAAATTACTAAGCTTCCACTTTTTCTTAGTCAAATTAGTCACTTTTCATGCTAAATTGATTTGATATCAATTCTGTTTTTTTTTAAAACTAACTTTCTTGTTGGTAGGCTTGTTTGTTATCTAGCTTTATATAATCTTCATATTTAGTTGAAAGCAAAAACCTTTTTATATTTTTCAAATTGAAACCCAACTGCATTGACCCTAAAAGTCAAACTGTTTGAGTATGTGTTTACCATTTTGTTCATGTGATTGCAGGATGACACTGAAGAAGTATTTGATGCAGCAAAAGCAGAAGCGCAGGCCGTGCAGTTAGCGAACGATCTCGTACTGAAAGAAAGGGAAACGCTCGAAGTCTTGAAAGAACTCGAAGCAACAAAAACTACCCTCGAAGAATTGAAACTCAAACTTCAGAAAGAATCAGCTGCAGTTGAACTAGCGGTTCGTAATCAATACGAAGAACCGAGATTAGGAAATGACCAAAATGCCCTTGAGCCACAGTCGGGTGTTTGTAATCAATCCGATGAACCGAGAGTGGGAAATGACGAAAACACCCTTGAGCCACAATCGGGTGTTAGTAATCAATTTGAAGAACCGAGAGTGGGAAATGACGAAAACACCCTTGAGCCACAGTCGGGCATGCGTAATCAATCTGAAGAACCGAGAGAAGGAAATGACGAAAACGCCCCTGTGGCACGAACGGGTGGTGATAGCTTGATGTGTCCTTCTTCAGCTCCGGGTTTCATCTTGATGGAACTGAAGCAAGCCAAACTGAACTTAACGAGAACCACAAATGATCTCGCTGATATCAGAGCGACCGTGGAATCGTACAACAAAAAGATCGAGAAGGAAAGATCCGCACTCGAGAAAACCCGTCAGCGATTATCTTCGAATCCTGCAAAAACGCCATCTCTCGAAGAAGACGTCGACTTGCCACGCGAGCTCCACCGGTTGACTTCCGAGACCGAGCAGTTCAAGAAGGTCGGGGAGGTAGCGAAATCGGAACTTTTACGAGCCATGAATCAGATCAAACAGACCAAAACGAGACTAAAAACCGCCGAAATCCGTCTGATCGGAGCTCGAAAACTAACGGAAGCCGCAAAAGCTTGCGAAGCCCTTGCACTGTCCGAGATAAAGTCAATAACGAAAAGTCAAACTTTATCTGAAGGCGAAGGCGTGACCCTTTCTTTCGAGGAATACATTTCTCTTAAGACGAAAGCTCGAGAGGCTGACGAAGCTTCGAATAACCGTGAAACTGAAGCCATGGCTCGAGTCGAAGAAGCCGAGATTTCGAAATCCAAGATCTTGAACCGGGTTGAGGAAGCAACCGAAGAGGTGAAGAGCAGTAAGAAGGTTCTAGAAGAAGCTTTGGCGAAAGTGGAGGCTGCGAATAACGACAAGTTGAAAGCCGAAGAGGCTCTTCGGAAATGGCGATCGGATCACGGTCAAAGGAGGAAGTCAACGGTCCAAAACTCGACCAAATTCAAGAATTCTTCGAATCGGGTTGGAACCCATTTGGGAAGTAACGTGTCGGGTCCGGTGTTGATGCCCACGATGTCGATCGGGCAGATTTTGAGCCGGAAGTTGCTTTTGACTGAAGAGAATTCGGAAAGAAGCTCGATGAAAAGGAAGGTTTCATTGGCACAAATGTTGAGCAAGCCGACCAACGATGGTGGTGGCAATGGCAACGGCGGTGGCGGTGGCAGTGGCGGTGATGATGGCGGAAAGCGGCGGTCGGGAAAGAGAAAGAAGTTCGGGTTTGGTCGGATATCGTTCTTGGTGGCTAAACCGAGTAAGAAGAAGAAGAAACATAGCATAAGTTCTCGACTTTCATGTTCCGTGGATTAGAATTGAACTAGTTGTGTTGTAGGATTTCTTTCAATAGTTTGTGGTTTATCAATTATGAAGCTTTATGTCAAAATCAGATTAACGCGACTCTTTTATGTCAATATCAGGTTAAATTATGTTTAAAGAAAATGTAAAAAGTAAGTTTCTCTAGGTCACTTAGGCCATACGTTTTGGGTTAGCCGAAGGCATCGGCTTGCCTTCGGTTCCTTTGGTAAGCAACGGCAACACCACCACGCATGCAGCGGATTCGTGGTTCTCGGCTTTCACATGCGGAGAGGCAACACAACATATAAGGTGACAACTCTGAAGGTTTTTCTCATTAATTAGAAGGTGAAAACTTAGCATTTTACATTGATATCGAATCATACAAGAATCAAAGAATGAAACACAACAAGGCTATCGCGACCATTAAAACCACAAGGCTATCTCGTATTCAAATAGAATTAACCAAGTACGAGTGCTATCATATCATCTCTGGTCGGGTAAGCGCCTCTTGTCATCAATGGCACCCACGATCGAGTAACATACAACACGTGCATTAACTGTTCAAGTCTCTTTATTAGACAGATATATATAGATAAAGTAAATAGCATAGTTTGTATATATGCATACTTTCCCTCTACTTTCGGAGAATAGAGCAATTGTTTCCATTAAACAAAGGCTGCAAATACACTCAATGTGATAGAAAATGGAAAAAAATAACATAATAAATACCACAGTAATTAATTATTATATTCCAAGTCAATTTGGTGCAAAACTTCACTAGAAAAAGGGATCAAATGTGTCTAATTAAGCTCTTTAACACAAAAAAGAATCTGTCAACTAGAAAGGAAAAAAGAAGTCATGAGAACTTAGAATATGCAACCATCAAAAGCCATGTGCACAGCACCGTTCCCAATAGGATGCATGCGATGATTTACCTCTCCCATGATGACCGTGGGACCGGTGTGGTGGGGGCGTCCTAGAGGGTGGCGTATACCCCCTTTTTTTTAAACGAGAACTCGTGGATGCTACAGCTCCACCTGAAACGTCTGCGTAAAAGGCTGCGAAAACGGCTCCGTCACCGTCATCTCTCCCTGCTGCGGCACCTTCATCGTCACCTTCATCGTCGCCTCCTGCAGAGACTTTGATGATCTGGATGGAAGAGTCTGGGAACACGGCACCGTCAACGTCTTCTGTGACCGCGGCATCGTCACCTTAAACCTCGGCACCTTCTGTGGCACTGCGACCGCAGTCGAACCACGTGGTGGAACATAAACAGCAGCAGCAGACGGCAGATGCCTCCTCCTAGGCATTGATCGATTTCTCCATCTTACGATACGCCCCATGACCCAACTCCCAATAATGTAGCCCATAAGACCGATCATCAAATACTTCGCCGTTATAGAAGAAGGAACGGAGGCAATAGCGGTAGTTAACGAGTCGAGGTCGTAGATTGCGGTGGTTAACGCGTTAACGAGGTAGGACAGCAGCTTCATCAGGAGATAGACAACGACGACTCCTGCAACTGCATCTCTTGGTGATCTGGATCCGAATCTTACAGCGGTCCAATTACCAAACGACAGGCCTCCAATTTCGATGAGCAGATTCTTTACCGTACTAGACGGAACATAGCCAACAGCAGCAGTAGTGAATGAGTCAAAGTCATACATTGCAATCAGAAGCATGATGTAACCCGTAACAACTGCTATATCAGATACTGCAGACATGATCAAACCCTACACCTACTACGTCGATTTTTGGTATGAATCAATCGATTTTGTTACGATGAACTCGATGATTTTGAGCTCAACTTGAAGATTTGAAGATGGAGATGTAGGTCAAGAAAAAAAAGGGTAAGCAGAAAGGAGAATTAGAACTAAAATAGAGTATCTCCAATAAGGTAGGAGGCTGAAGTTGACTATCTCCAATGTTAGTTAGTTAGTTACATAAACAAACTCAAAATATATTTACCAATTAATTTTAACTCTTTTAAATGATATATATATATATAGACGAAAGTTCGGCTGCAAACTGAATTTTCATTGCGAAGGTAAGGACAGTTGAGAGCGCGCCACGTGACATATGCAGTCTGAATAATTATGTATTATGCATAGACTTGGGATCAGGTGAGACCAAGCTATTTCCTTAAGACCGCGTGAGACCAATACCTAATGTATGAAACTTCAAGAAAAAACACCGTGAAGATAAATAAAACTCGGATACGCAGACCTAAAAATCACTTTCGATACAAAAAATATCCAAAACAAGGTAAAAATACGAAACCTTCACAACTCAAATGCTGTGAAGGTTACAAGTATATAAAGCGAACCTTCACAGCGGAAATGCTGTGAAGGTTTCGTTTTTTACCTTTTTTTGGATTTTGTTTTCTTCGATAGTGTTTTTTTAATATGTTTTTACGATGAATGTTCAATTTTTTTTACCTTCACAAATGTTTTGATGTGAAGTTTCATGTTAAATATGTTGGTCTCAACGTTCTCACGGAAACAACTTGGTCTCACCAGAACTTAACCCTCACACTGAATGTTGTGTTATGCAGTATACATAATACTAAGTCCTGTACATTGTTATAGACTTGTAATTAAGACAATAACTCAAAATGCTTATATATGTAGTATAGATATAGATAGATAGATATAATTATAGATAAGCCAAGACTATATAAGTTTGAATCAGCAAATAGCCCAAGACTTTTATTAGAAAAGCCCAACCAACATTTCTATTATTAAAACATAAGCACGCAAAAGCATTTACCAGAATGTAACCAATATAGGAACCATATATTTGTTGGGTTAATCCCATTCATGCCTCAAAAATGAAGATTATTTGTTTGTAATAGTATATATAGGGTGGGTTCAAAGGTGAACCATTTTTGGTTGTGAACGTGAGAACAGCCGAGATCGCGACACATGGCAGATGACTAGGCGTCACGTCAGGTCCACGGCGGATGACTAAGCACGTTTCATGAGAGGGCATTGAATTAAAATGGGGGACCACACTCAAGGGCGGAGGCAATGTTGGCCTGGGGTATTCCCAGGATCACCCTCATCATATAAAAAGTTCTTTTATATATATATATATACATACATTCAAAAGGCCATTCCAGATTAATGATAACTACAAGCCATTTTCATATATTATCTTTTTACATCATATAAGTTTTTTATTTGGTTTATAAGAATTACAATATATATCTTTTATGTCTTATGCCTTATGAAGTTTAAAATTTATTTTTTAAGTTTTCACTAAAATTGCTTTTTTTTTGTCTATAATTGGATGTCTCAACAACTCTTTCGTTTTATTCAACGAGAAGTGTTAAATTTGGTTATCAACCGTTAGATAAAAAATGGTTGAACGTTAAAATGAGATACACCGAGATATAATAGATAAATTCCCTTTTAACCTGCAATTCATACAAGAGTATTTGATTAAAATGATCTAAAAGTACTTCTCTCACTTCTCACCAAATAGGATAATTCTCACATGATCACGTTCCTATACTTATATAAGTATACATAGGTTGAGTATAAGCAAGAAGACGATTAGTTTATGTGAAAACCTATATAAAGTGTGATTTTAAAGTAAAATCACATGTGATACAAACATGTTGACCTGATGACTTTTGCATGTGCGAGTCTCCATACGACCTTGGTTGCGTTGACTAGTTGTGAAATCACATAGACTCGACACATTAAAAAAATGATTGGCGATCATATAGAAAATATAGTCGAAATAAAGGATCACCCTCATTGAAAATTCTGGCTCCGCCCCTGACCACACTCAAAGCTGCCACGTGTCGCACTCTCAGCTGTCCTCACGTACACAACCAAAAAGTAGGGGTGGCAATTCGCGGGTTGAAGGGTTGGCGGGTCACGGGTTGACGGGTTGGAGGGTCAGAAAACCTCAACCCAACCCAACCCATTTAACCAATCGTGTCGAATTCTTCAACCCAAAGCACGAAGGGTCGTGTCGTGGGTCGCACCAAGGGTTGGCGGGTTGGCGGGTTGGTGGGTCATTGGCGGGTTGATAGGTCATAAATGGGTTGGTGGGTCATAAAGGGTTGACGGGTCAAAACTCATACTTTATATAATTCAAATAAAAACAAGTAAACAACATCCAAAAGCAACCAAAATACCAAATACAACCAAGGGAGAGAGAACTGGAGTGAGAGGGAGAGAGAACGTCGTGAACTGAAGCAAGAGTGGCTGGAATGGAAGAAGACGATTTAGGTTAGGGTTAATTGGCTGGCCGCTTTTCAGTTTTCAATTCATAATTGATTTTTGATTTGTAATTTCTTTAGTTTTTTATTTTTTTATAATATAATAATAACTAAATATATAATTATAAAATAGTTATTTAAATATAAATGGGTTCGCGGGTCAACCCGCCAACCAAGTGGGTCAACACGCGAAATTTGGCGGGTTGACAGGTTGGTGGGTTGACGGGTTGAAGGGTCAAAAAACCTCAACCCAACCCGCGAAATCTTCGTGTCGTGTCGTGTTGGCGGGTCGTGTCGGAAACTGTCACCCCTCATCTCGGTCAACAAAGACTCGAAAGGGCAACACCTTGAAACTCGAAACAAATCCGACCCAGCCACGACTTCGACCTCGGTCAACAAAGACGGCTTTGACCGGTCCCCCTTTAATAATCTCCACCCTCCCATGAATCGCGTCAATCCCCTGTGATCACGTCCACCGTAACCGCGAGATGAGTGGCTGAGATTGCTCCTCACTTTTTCTTAAATTGACATGCTTCTCGTTTGAACCTTCCCTATATATATATATATATATAATTGTATATGGGTAGTTATCAGTGAAGAGGTGTAATTGTTGATGAAAGGGTGTGATGTTTCATGAAACAACACCTCCATAGGGGAACCATTCCATGGTTTGATGACACCCTTTTAGTGTCTATAAATATTTGTCGGTGTAAACAATTTCAAAGTATGATTCTAAGAGTGACTTTCTAAGGAAATATAGATGGAAACTTCGGTTGTTTATCATATCGATCCAACAATATTGAATTCTCACCTTGCATTTGATTTTGGCAACCCACTCCAACTCAAATCTGTTTCGACTCCACCAACCAAGTTCATCTAATTTCTCCCCCAATTTCCAATCTTCTGCTAAGCAATTGACCATAAACACAGTTTGCATCATCATCATAAACATAGGCAGGGTGCTCGGTTAATCTAACCACTTTACTATCTGTAAATCTTATTACGAGTTCATATCAAACCGAGCATGCATAAAGAAAAACAACTACACAGTTAGTTAACTTGAGGCATGGATCATATATCAAATGAAAGGTATGATGAAAACACATATCAGATTCTAGCAAACACAGATAGATGATACTCGAGGAAAACCAATTATAGTTAGGCTGTGTTTGGCAAAAATAAGCTAGCTTATAAGCTAGTACGTGTTTGGATGGACCATAAGTTAGCTTATTGAAACGCTAGTTGGAGTAGCGTTTTAGGAGCTTTTTGTAGGTTTTTTCCAATTATGCCCTTATTAATATTAATTATTATACCCCAAGATACCCTTTTTGGTCATTTTACATATACTTAGAAGCTAGTTTTTGTCAAACATTATTTATTCATAAGCTACCTTATCAGGTACTAACTAGCTTATTAATCAACAGCCAGGGTTATCAACTACCAGCTAACTTATAGTCTGTTGCCGGCTTATATAAGCTAGTTTGCCAAACACAACCTAACTTTCACATTCATATCCCTCACTAAAAAGCTGCAAATACATTCAACATGATAGAAAATGGGAAAAAAAATAACATAACAAACACAATAATGTTAAATTATTATATTCAAGGTCAATTTAGTGCAAAACTAGAACTAGAAAAAGGAATCATAACTCATAAGAATTCATAATATGCAACCATCATTCAAATGCTACACCTCGATCTGAAACGTCTGCCTAATCGGCTGCTCCGTGAGCGTCACCACCTCTCCATGGTTCGGCAGCTTCATCGTCAACTTCAACCTCGGCTCCGATGATCCGGACGGAAAATGTGTTTGCAACGTCTGCGTCAGAGTATGCGAATGTGGCACCGTCACCGTCACCGACCCCGGGAACGTCACCTTCAACCTCGGCACCTGCACCGATGCATTTGAACCACGTCGAAAAGCAGCAGCGGCAGCAGATGGCAAATGCCACCTCGTACTAGTAGTACTAGTACCCGAGGATATCTCAGGGAACAAATTCTCAGTCACTAAGAGTACAATGCGGATCGGGAAGAAAGCCCCAACCACTATGCCTACATTACGGGTGATCACATTCTTTAGGTGATCATCATCGGTTGTGTCGTAGATCACGGCCATATACACGATGTAAACGATGAAAACTAGATCCATTGAAGACATGATAAAGAAAATAAAATTCCTAGAATCCAAAAAGCCTGTTTTCCGAGGTTATAACAACATTTCTGGTATCGATCAATCGATTTTGTTAGTATGAACTCGATTTTGCTAGCGATTTCGATGTCGAATTTGGTGAGATTTTGCACTCAATTTGAAGAATGAAGATGATGGTGGTGATTAAATGCTAATTATAGTTAAATTAGTTAAATTAAGTTGACTATCTCCAATAAACTAGTTAAATTAAAACAAATTTTTTACTAAAAATACTACTAAATAAAACCCTGGAAAACTAATTAATAGATTTTAAAGTTATTAACTAACAAATTTAATGTACATGTTAGATTTACATTTTTTTTTTGTTCTATAGATTTTATTGATATAACAAGGAATAATTTTGAATAACAACAATAGAACAAAGAAACAAGAAAAGAAGTTTAGGCTCTTATACAGAAACTTGCGTTCTTGTAATATATATGTATGTACTTGTAATACGTACGTGTGCATATTACAAATTACCCCACACAAGTATATATCGGTTTTTCTCTTGAATCTGACCCATAAAATTTTAATTTAAAAAGAAAGAATGAAAATATCATAAAGGGGTATTTGGTCATCTATCATTTATAAATCACAATAAGACCAAACTTTTAACATTAGGTATATATAAGACCAATACATCTCTCAATCACAGACAAACCATCCTTATATAACACCAAATATAAATCAAGCATAATTATGTTCCATAAAGTAATCCATCCTTATTGGAACTAGTTTATAACTAGTAGTGTTTGGATGGACCATAAGCTGCTTTACAAGCTAGCTTATTGAAACTCTATTAGATAGCGTTTCAGGAGCCATCTTTGTAACTTTTTCCAATACCCTTATTATATATAATTATTATACTCCAAGATACCTTATTATAAGCTAGTACGTGTTTGGATGGACCATAAGCTGCTTTACAAGCTAGCTTATTGAAACTCTAGTTAGAGTAGCGTTTCAGGAGCCTTTTTGTAACTTTTTCCAATTATACCCTTATTAATATTAATTATTATACTCCAAGATACCCTTTTGGACCTTTTGGTCATTTTACAATAACTCATAAGCTAGTTTTTGCCAAAGCTAGCTTATCAGCTATTTGCCATAACTTTCACGCTCATATCCCTCACCATAAAGCTGCAAATGAATTCAATGTGATAGAAAATGGGTAAAAATAACATAACAAACACAATAGTGTTAAATTATTGTATTCAAGGTCAATTTAGTGCAAAACTTCACTAGAAAAAGAAGAAAAAGAAACTCATAAGAATTCAGAATATGCAACCATCAATGCTACACCAGCTGGAGCTGAAACGTCTGCCTAATCGGCTGCGAATACGGCTCCGTGAGCGTCACCACCTCTCCGTGGTCCGCCAGCTTCATCGTCAACTTCAACCTCGGCTCCGATGATCCGGACAGAAAATGCGTCTGCAACGTCTGCGTCAGAGTCTGCCAATGCGGCACCATCAATGTCGTCGTCATCTCCGACCCCGGCACCGTCACCTTCAACATCGGCACTCGCACCGATGCATCCCAAGGAACTTACAAAAACTGCCGTTTGTTTCCAGAGCTTGGAATCTGATAAGGATTGAATCATCACAATCATTCAATTCAAAAAAAGGCAAACCAGTTATAGTTAGGTTGTGTTTGGCAAAAATAAGCTAAGCATATAAGTTGGTACGTGTTTGGATGGACCATAACAAGTTTATCAGCTAACTTATTGCAAACGCTAGTTGGAGTAGCGTTTCAGTAGCTTTTTTGTAGCTCTTTCCAATTATGCCCTTGTTTAATATTAATTATTGAGTAAATTACTTATTTGGTTGGTTTACACTTAATTGCACTATTGGTCCCTATTTTAAAATAATTATGGATTTGGTCCCTATGGTTTACATTATTTGTCGAACATAACTTATTCATAAGCTAGTTTATCAGCTACTAAGAGCATCTCCAACAACATCCCCAAAATGGAGAAAATGGGGGAAAATGGAGATTTTGGGTTAATTTATTCTCCAAACCTATCCCAAAATGGAGAAAGTTAAGAGAGAGAAGATTTTTTCTCCATATTTGGAGATCACTCCAAATATGATTACAATTGGAAGCAACCAATAGAAATCCATGAAAAGTAATAATTGAAAAGCAGAAATATTTTTTAATTGATTAATAAATATTTTAATATAAAATCAATGTAGAAATCTCAAAATGGGGAAGCTATTGGAGATGAAGGGAAATTTTTTTAGACATTTTAGTTTTTATGTTCTCCATTTTAGAGAAAATTTGGAGAACTGTTGGAGATGCTCCAACTAGCTTATTAGTCAACAACTAACTTATCAACTATCAGCTAGCTAGCTTATTGGTCAACAACTATCTTATCACTACAGCTACTAGCTTATCAACTAGCTTTTGCCAAACCCGACCTAACTTTCACACTCATATCCCTAACCATAAAGCTGCAAATACTGATAGAAAATGGAAAAGTTAAACATAACAAACAAGGTCAATTTAGTGCAAAACTAGAACTAGAAAAAGCTATCAAAACTCATAAGAATTCATAATATGCAACCATCATTCAATGCTACACCTCGATCTTAAACGTCTGCTTAATCGGCTGCGAACACGGCTCCGTGAGATTCACCACCTCACCCGGCTGCTTCATCGTCAACTTCAACCTCGGCTCCGATGATCCTGACTGAAAATGCGTCTGAAACGTCTGCGTCAGAGTCTGCGAATGCGGCACCCTCGTTACCGACCCCGGCAACGTCACCTTCAGCCTCGGCGCCCGCACCGATGCAACAGATGGCAAATGCCACCTTCTACTAACAGCAGCAGCAGCAGCAGTAGTAGTAGTAGGAGGAGCAGGAGCGACGGGTATCCCGATGATCAAAATCTCAATTACTAAGAGTACGAAACGGATCGGGATGAAAGCCCCCATCGCTACGCCTAGATTACCGCGGGTGATCAAATTCTTTACGATATCATCAACGGTTTTGAAGTATATTGTGACCATATAAAAGATGTAACAGGCAAAAACTACATCAATTATAGTCATTATCAATTTATAAAAAGCCCTAAAATCCGATTTTGGTAGCATGATGGAGCTCGATTTTGATGAGATTTTGCTATGGGTTTGAAAATGGTGATCTAGAAAAAAAGGGGGAAGGAGAGTTATATTATATTTTTAAAATTAGAATTAAATGGTAATTATATAATAGAGTATCTCATCTCCAATAAAGTAGTTGAGTATCTCCAATGAAGTAGGAGGCTGAAGTTGAGTATATCCAATAAAGTAGTTAAATAAACATTTGAATTTTGAAAGAAGTAACGTTCTTTTACCAAATATGTATCTTGGATTGTGAAATATGTATTAATTATTTGATCATATTAAATTATATATAAATTATATTTAAACTCATTTTGAAGGTTTTGATTTGATGATTATAAATTATAATGATATAACTTGTTAAAAAAATTTTACAAAAATTCTTGAAATATTTGCTATTTAAAATTGAAAAGATGAAATCCTTAAATTTTCAAAATTTCTTAAAATTAAATATAATAGTCTATTTATGCAATACTATTAACTTTTCTTTAAAGATAATATAGATATAGATATATATTATAGATAAGGGTGTATTTTAAAAAATTGAGTCTTAATTTTTGAAATTCCAAAAAAAAAATATAATAATGGATAATATAATTACATCAGAAAATATTCAGTTCATTTCGAAGATATTTACGAGACGATTATGATGATATAATTAAAAAAATATTCAATATTAGACTCATTTTGAAGGTATCGTCGAGACGATTATAATGGTGTAATTTATTGCAAAGAAAAAAATTAATACATTTTAATTCATATATATTATTTACGATAATAAGATAAGGATGTAAATGAAATGAAAAATAAATATTAATCAAAAAGAAAAAAATAAAAATACTGATGACATCATCAATTGATGTATTTTTTAATTGACCAATAAAACGGCTCAATTTGTATTAATATGTTAGCGAAAACTTTCTTTTAATAGTAGGATAGATATTGTTAGTCTCTTAGACATGTTAACAACTATTTCAATATTTTGTTCTCTTCAAAAATAATTATATTAAATTATTACTCTGGTAATTCTTTTCTATTACACTATTATTGAATAAAAGTAAACTGAGTTAAGATTCTATTATATTATTTATTTATATATAAATGGTAAATTATAATATTAAAACAAATAAAAAACACTGAAAACTAATAAATATATTTTGAAGTTATTAATTAACTATTTCAATGTTGGTGTTGAATTACATTTTTATAATTATATATTATAGATTTTCTTGATATAAAATATAATAGTTTTGAATAGAACAAAAAAAACACAGAAAGTTGGGTTCTTGTTAAGGGCAGACTGGACAAATTTTTTTGGACAAAGTAAAAGCTCTTGTAAAAACCAATGTTTAAAAACGTTGACCGCAACAGCCGTCATTGCGTGCTATGACTTAATGCTTGTGCCTCACGCAACATTACACCCGAGACACGACATGGTGTAATGCACGGCTTTTTAACACGATTTTGATTTAACTTATATATTTAATGTTTTAATTGTTAGTTTTTGAAAATATAACTTAATTTAAATTGTTTATTATTATTAATAATTTAGTAATAACATGGGAAACATATGTTTATGTATGTAATATTATAATGATATAGAGATTTGCTGCTACAAGTCACGTTTTGACAAACATCATGATCTCGTTGTGGCCACGCTATTTAGAACCTTGGTAAAAACTCCATAGAGAAATGTGACAAATAAACTCTATTGCGTAGCATCTCAAATAGGTTCCATGCATTTGCATTCTAATTGTTTTCATGAAACCTGATTTTTACTTGAAACTTTATAGCAAAACCAGTGTGAATGTAGAAAATCTAAACCTTCACAGCAAAACTATTGTAAAGTTAAAAAATCTAAACCTTAAAAACAAAACTACTGTCAAAGTACACCGAAACCAACAAAAAATGGTAAAATGAGGTACAAATACAAACCACTTCTCGGAATTCAAGTCGGATATGTGATACATTTGTCTTGTGAATATCATTTCCATCCGGTCCTCTCGTGAAGTACTCACACCCAATCCAGCGAGACTGGAAAACGGAAATAAGTCACAAAATTATGATAAGGAATGCTGCATACAACCACAAAATTTCACCGTCCTATGAAAGTCTCGGTGTCCTTCCCTTAGAAAGTTTTCATGCCAAATCATTTGCTCATTCCGTCCCAAAATAAGTGTCTGTGTTACTATTTTAGTTAGAACAAAACTAACCGTCTATTCTACCCTTAATTATGAGACGGAGAAAATTTACTAAATATATTATATATGTAAAGCCACTGCAAGGTCATGGCGTTTTTCAAGGCGTGACTTATAGCAATACATCTCTATATCATATATAACGATATAAACAAATGTATGTTTCCTACTATTGCTCGATGAATAAATGACAATACATAAACAAGTTAAATGAAGTTATATATTCCTAAAACCACGTGTCTTTTTCATTGTGGACATTTATTCTGGGGCGGAAGGAGTATTTGAATTATCGTCATGGAGTATTTGAATTATCGTCATTACATATACATGTAAAATTTAAGGTTCAGATTTAGATAATTTACAAAAAAATCATTGAGCATTGCAAGTCCATGGAGTAGGGAGAGTGTTATTTTACATATAAAAGACTGTTTACTATCAAAACATACTCAATATGAAGACATAAGATCATTTTCCCTTTTCATTTATGCGTAAACTAATCGTTTACCTTCAAAACGTGCGAGATTCTTCCACCAATGGTACCTTGAAAACGTGCGAGAATCGCAAGCAGCTCACCATTAAGCCATATCAGCGACTGCATATCCAGGTTCCAACATCCAAGGCCAAAATTGATGCATAAGATGGTGGCAGATATGGCAAAAAAAACGATGGCATTGAGATATATTCATCATCAGATAACCAAATCGACCAAAATCCCCTTTGGTCTCATACAAAAATCCAAGCAAACCAACCCCCTTGCCTTGGGATAATTGCTTTCAAATTGAAATTGGAATCGAAAAAATGATGCATCCAGGACTGATAATCATCTTGGCTATATGAATTGGAATTGGAATCGAAATTGAGCATAACCCATACAGCCATACTGATAATTTGGTACCATCAACAATCAGATGGATAGTCTGAACAAGACTGCTGAATAAGCCTGACCAGAATGCAACAGAGGAATTGGCCAAATCTGCCAATAGCTATTGCATCATTAAGCCAATACCCATTATCAAAGTGCTGAATCACCCATCTAGCCAAAATCCCTATAGTTGAACTCAATAAGCTCCACATAAACCTCCATCCTTATATCTATCTCCCATCCAATTCCAAAAGGCCCACATAACATAATTTCATATTCTGATTCAGCATAGCAAGCATCTTGACCAGAAGAAGCAGCTTAATGAAGAAAAAGCTAAAAATTAAAGATAGAAGCCATACTCAGATCAGACAAGCCTCACTGCCCAAGAGATGAAATTGAAAACCAGGTTGTATTCTTGGAACGAAACAAACATATTTTCAAATTCCGTTACAGTTCCTATCAACCAAATTCACGATTAAACTCTATTCATATTAAACCCTAAACCTTAAAGTTGCCATAACAAACACCCGAGTTAACTACTATACTGAAAGTCTCAATTTAGTTAGCGAAACTAAAGACTAGAAAAAGACTGGATATATATGCCGACAACTATCAACCGGAACTCGAGAACGTTTGCATAAAAGGCTGCGAACACGGCTGCATCACCGTCATCTGCACCCCATTCGGTAGCTTCATTGTCACCTTCACCCTCGGCTCCTGCACTCCGTCAGACGGAAAATCCATCTGCAACGTCTGCGTCAGAGTGTGCGATCTCGGCACCATCACAGTCGTCGTCATCTGCGACCCAGGCATCGTCACCTTCAACCTCGGGCCTCCTCCGCGTGTAAAAGCCGCAGCAACGGTGGTGGCTAAACCACGGTTAACGGTGGTCGAACCAGACAGCAAATGCCTCATCCTGCTCGTAATAAGGCTGTGGTTGCATATCTCGGCGATCAAATACACAGCCACTAGGAGTAGAGTACCGATGATAGCATCGATTACCATAGATATGGCATTGTCGTAGACTTTGGATCTAATGGCATGCACCACCAAGTAACAGATACTGAGCTTAATTCCAGTAAGCATCATGACAACCCTAGAATTACGTTTTCCAAATTCAAAACAATATCATTAATACTATGGACAGAGGTGAAGAATATATAAAGGCAAACTAGAAATTTTAAGAAATATACAGAAAAGAATAGTTTAAGATTCAGCGAATTCATTCTCGGGTCATTTTTCAACTCAACTTATAATGGAATAATAAGAATTGGTATTTCATTCCGAATTAAGACATAAGAAACTTTCAAATTATGGAATGCATCCATGGAAAAACTGGTTAAGAGGTGATTATCAATAATTCAATGCCATTTATCTCAGATTCCATGGTCTAGATTAGTCCCACAAAAATGGAGAAACAGAATCAATCAATCCCATATGTCTCAAAATCAAGATTTAAACAAATGGTATTCCTATGAAAAAAGACCAATTAGTTGATTACAAAAAAAAAAAATCGAAAGTATATTTATTACCAAATAAAGAGGAGAATTTTCAAAAAAGAAAAAAACTTTAGATATGATCTACCTCAAAATTTGGTTGACCGGCGAAAGAGAGCAGATTGGAAAGGTATCAATCCCCAATCGAAGAAGAAGAGTAGTTTAGGTTAGGGTTTAGGGTTTTTCAATGAAGCTTTTTCGGTAAGGGTTTTTGGGAGGTTTTATCGTTATAGTTCGTATTAGGCTGTGTGTTGGCAAAAATAACCTAGCTTATAAGTTAGTCCATCCAAACATGTACCAAAAGCTAGCCTATAAGTTAACTTATAAGCTAGCTTTTTGAAACGCCACTTTGAGTAGCTTATGAGGAGCTTTTTGTAGCTTTTTCCAATTATACCCTTATTAATATTAACTATTATGTCCCAAGATACTCTTTTTGGTCATTTTACATACTCATAAGCTGGTTTTTGCCAAACATAATTTGTTCATAAGCTAGCTTATCAACTACTAGCAAGCTTATCAATCAACAGCTAGTTTATCAGCTACCAGCTAGCTTATCAGCTACCATTATCAGCTAGTTTGCCAAACATAGCCTTAATCTGTTTTATATAGTTCCTTTAGAAGATACTCTAAGAAAAAACTGAGTAATTCTAGTCATCGAAGTACACCAATATTAGGGTTTAGAGCAGAGATTGAAACGATGGATAGCATTTTGATCAACAATTTGTGCTCCAAAATTGGTTGTGATTGTGTGAAGTGAGTAATCAATAAGCTATTATTGTAGACAGCATAACAAAATGGAAGCCATGAAAAGATGAGATGATTATTGCATACCTCCGGTGACCGTCGGTGGACCTAGTACTTTCGCCGGTGGGTTTGCTCCTTCGTTGGGAGCTGGTAACCCTATTTTATGATCCCCTCCCAAAAACTAGAGTTAGTTTCTTATTTGGTCCCTGTGGTTTGTCGGTTTTAACACTGTAGCTGGGTCTATTTTTAAAATAATTATGAAGTTGGTATTTGTGGTCTACACTTTACGGCGTTTTGGGTCCTTGATTTCTAACTCTGTTAAAATATGTTGTTGAGTAAGTTAGTTGCAGGGGTATTTTGGTCATTTCATTTCCTTTGTAGTTTTATTTATTTTTTTAAAATATTTCATCTTCCTTTCCCACCTATCCAAGTTCAGTTAAATAAACCCTGTACAACCCCCTCCACCGCCGCCGCGCACCTTCACAATCAGTTCACCCCCACCAGATTCAAATGTACCGTCGCTTAACCCTAACGATACTTGGAAAGGTACGACAGACGGCGGTGAATCTGATGGTGTGATCCTTTGATGGCAAGAAGGAGCGAGAAAGAGAGTGGATTCTGCAAGATGTAATATGTGAGGTTGCTTCGATGGTAGAATTGAATCGAGAAGAAGATTCGATTGATAGAAGCAGGGGCGGATTGAGTAAGAAATGGTAGGGGGCCTAAGCCCCCAACAACCCCATTGGCATAAATATATATATATATTTTTTTTACTTACAAATACTTTTATTAGTAAAGTGGGCCCCAACTAATAAGATTAATTGCCCAATCTTAAACCTCACGAACCCAAACCAATGCTAAATTTCTAATTCGCAAATCCCCATTGGTGGCGCCTCAATCTTAGATCCCTCAAGTCAAACTCACAATGGCTTTAATCAATGTTTTAAAAAACAAGTCATTGCGGCGCTATGGTGCGTTATAACGTCGAGGCGCAACCTTGTCGTCACGGTAAGGCTTGTGGCACGACTCTAAGGCGTGATGGGTTATAAGGCACGTTATGGCGGGTTACAGCAGGTTAAGGCGTGATCTAATTTTTTATATGCATTATGAAACTGTTTTTATAAGCTCTGTATATTTGTTATCAAATAATCAATGCGTGTGTCTTTTTTTGTTTATAGGTCTAATGAATTTTAATCATTATTGTTCAATACACCGAGACACATAGACATCTGAATATATATACTATATTTATAGATTTGTCGCCTTAAGTCATGCCTTGAAAAACGCCATAATCTCGCCGTAACTCGTAAGGCTTGAGGCTTCACCTCGCCGTCACGCCACGCCTCACGCCATTTAGAACCTTGGTTTTAATTGGGCACCATATGCGGGATTATAGGCTTTTCTCAATTAGCTTCATGTCTCTTGTTAAATAAACTTCATGCTTGATTCAGTAACGTTAACATGTATGTTCTAATAAAAAATTAATTAAATTAAATACTTATCAATAAAATAAATTAGAGAAAATTTCTTATTCATCTTAAAACAAGCCATCTTTGGATGGATTATAGGCGAACTTATTGAAATGCTAGAAAATGAAGTTATTTTGTGACAAACTAACACAATTAACCCTAGAAATGTTAGAAAATAAAAATAAAAGTATCGAGGATTGTCGTCGATGTGAGTATGCAAAAATGATCTAGATTGAATTTGACCAACAAACCAATGGGAGTAGGGGGTGAACGAAGAAAACACGGTATGTAATAAAGATTCTTTTAAGATTAGTAATTTTTTGTTACGAATTATTAATAAATATATTTTTTCTTATTAAATTAATTATATACGGGGCGGGGCGGGTACCCACGGGTTAATTAGGGTACTAGTAGTAGTACCGGGCGTGGAAAAACCGACGAGCCCTCTCTCTCGCTTATCCTTTCTCTCTATCTCTCTCTACACTCCACTCTCTATCTATCTCTCTCTCTCTCTCTCTCTCTCTCTCTCTCTCTCTCTCTCTCTCTCTCTTTTACTTATTAAAAAATATGTATTGGGTATTTGGTTTAGTAGGTTGGGGTACTAACAGAGAAGACTCTAGATGACTTATTGTGGGCCCATGAAAAAACTGATGTGACGCAGATGTGACAAAGGGCTCGGAAGGCTCGAGTACTAAGTTTAACAATTAAGCTACTTCAGTTTTTAAATTTGGTTAAAAAGTTGTTATGTTTTTCATATAATTTATGTGTTACGTGGAGAAAGTTTAGATAACCTGTTGTCTCGACATGTGGGTATATGTGGCGATAACAGCGGCGATGGTACGTAATCACAGGAACCTCATCAAGGACGTAATCCTGCACACCTAACGAGGATAAATCGTTCTCTCCTCGTCTGATAGCTAACGACATTTAGTCTGTCGCTTTCTTCTGGGCTAAAAATAGAGGTTTGGTGGGTCGTAACCTTAACGGGGTGGATTGGTGTTGTAAGTTGGTTGTGTTGTAAGGTGTCTTTTGTCGGGTTTCTAGTGTCTTGCTAGCCCGCTCTAATATAAGCTGCTGTTCAAAAAAAAATATAAACACAGGGATAATTGTGAAGATCTGACTGAAATTAATAAAAATCTAAATCAAATTTCGAAATCAAACCCTAACAAAACTAAATAAAAAAACTTCATCGTTGGGGAGGAAGAAAGAACAGTGGTGTTGGGAAAAGAAAATGGAGGAGCGGTGATGGATCCGTCTATAGTGATGAAGAAGACAAGGAGGCGGTCGAGATCACCGGGAAAAATGGAGGTATGGTAGTAGGTCGTTAAAGAAGAAAGGATAAGAGATTTTAACCATGAGAAATTATATTCCCTCGTACCTTTTATGCCTACTCGTTCTCTTACTCATGTATCATACACGTAGAAAGGAAATTTGTTAAATAAAATATGGTGGACATAATAAGAAGATGACAATTGTCCTTTCCAAATAAAAGGATGGATAAACATAAAAGGATTAGGAGAATATATGACTTTTTTTTTAACTATTAATTATTCAATTTTCGCTTTAATGAATTAATCAAATAATAAATTATAATATATTAATTATAAAACATTTGAAGAAAACTTTTAAAAACCATTTTTTTTACATCAGGTATTATTTATGTCAGCATATTACTTAAAATTTAAATTTAAAGAAAAAACATACGATGAGAATTGAAATCGCATTTATAAGACCTTGGATAAAAGAATTTGTAGAATTAATAACTAACATAAATAAACTACAGAATTAAATAAAGAAGTTGTTGCAAAAAATCTAAGAAGAAATAATAGAATTATTTAATTATTTAGTACGCAAATTTGTAGATAAATTAAATAAGAGGTTTTTGAAATCTGGATAGTAAATCTATACCTTTAAATAAAACTAATCTATAAGTAAGAGAATCTTGACCTCCCTTAAATTTTATATATTATGGAAATTGGTACATTAGAATTAACCTAAGAAAACCATGGCCAACCGGAAAAAAATCACACTCCCGGAGCTTTCTCCGGAGATAGTGTTATTCCACATACTACCAAAGCTGCCGGGTAAGTCCTTGCTTCGTTTCAAATGCGTTTGTAAGCAATGGCAGTCCTTCCTAACGACACCTTTGTTTGCCAACATCCATCTCCACCATGTAACCAACGTCGACCGCAGCCGCCATGAAAAAGTTATTATCTTGCGTAACAGATTTACATCATTCGAGACCATCGACTGTGAAGATGGTTTAATTGCCAAGCCTTGTTGTGTTACCCGTTCGGAGGTTATAATCTGATTTTTGTATCTTCTGTGACTGTGAATGGACTGGTATGTCTAGGCATAGAGCAGCGAAACACCAACGAAGTATTTGATTTCGATATAATATTATGGAATCCTTTGACGGGTGAGTATAAGACGTTACCTAAACCCAGTGGTGTATACCAGTACAACATGTTTGAGTTGTATTACACTTGTAGTGATGATGACTACAAGATTCTAAGTATAAACAATCATGGCAATGTTTATATATACTCGTTGAGATCCGACTCATGGAGAATGCTCGAGTCAAGAGTCGAAGACCATATACCGTATGTTGCTGCAGGTGATCATAATTTGTTGGATGGAAAACTCCACTTTTTAAGGGATCTAGCACAGAAAGAGGGGTAATTATAAGGCTTGACTTGAAGATAGAAAAGTTCACAAAGATAACGATTCCGCGTAGTTGTAGTGGTTGGTCATCGAGATTGATGGTTGTAAGAGGGTGCATTGAGTTGACGACATTTAAAGGGAGTCACCAGGGTGGTTAAGTCGAACATGGATAATCGAGATGTGGCGGATGAATGGAGATGGTGGTTGGACAAATATGGTGAATATTAGTTATACACACTACGACAACCGAATACGGCCATTACATTTGATGAGGAATGGAAATTTGATCATGCGTACTGAGAAGGATGATTGCAGCGAGATTTGCAAAGTAGACCCACAGAAGAACACCGTAGATGTGTTATGTTCACGTCCCAAAATGGATTTTACGCCAATGTACATCGAGACTTTTGTGTCACCCAATCAATATGGTGTTAATTAGTTAAGACTTTCTTTCTTTGATTCATTTTATTGGATACTTAATTGTTTCTGTTTCCTTTCTCATTTATTCATATCTTTTTAATGTCTTATTTATTAATTTTTACAACATCAATTACTGGTTAATTAGTTGATGAGGAGTCCATTTGTATATATATAGTCTTCTCTGTACTCAAACTCCAATTTATTGCAAAACTAAAGACTAGAAAAAAGACATGATATGCTAACTATATATCAACCGGAAAACTCAAGAACTGCTACACCTCCACCCTGAACGTCTGCGTAAAAGGCTTCGAACCTCGTTGCATCAGCGTGATCTGTTCCCCGTGCGGTAGCTTCGTCGTCACCTTCACCCTCGGCTCCTTCACTCCGGGAGATGACGACGGAAAATCCACCTGAAACGTCTGCGTCAGAGTGTGCGAGCGCGGCACCATCACCGTCGTTGCCATCATCCGAGATCCCGACATCGTCACCTCCAACCTCGTGGCACCTTAGGAGCGCCTCCTTTTCCTCCTCCTCCGCGTGTAAAAGCAGCGGCTAAAGCACGTTTAAAGGTGTTTGGCGGCACCGTAGGAGGAGGGGCGCCTGATCATTTTCCTATTTCTATTTTTTTCAAACATTACAACATGATGGCCGTTGACGACGTCGACCCCTCTCACCACCCTTGGAGACATAACCGCCAACACTCTCGTTAAAAACGACGGCGCTCTCGAAAAAACCCACCGCTCCGACCTGACCCCCCCCCCCCCCCCAATCGTCTCTAAACTCTCCAGCCGCTTGTAAGACTTCCTTCAGCCGCTCCCGGCTCTGGCCATGGCTGTCTGGTAACCCTTCTTCTCACCACCTTCTCCGGCCGACGTTGAGATAAGTTACGATGAGGAGCGGCTATGAAGATGGTGTCCTCGCCGACGAGGACGAGCGGCGATGAGATGACCGGCGATGGAGATGTTGTAGCTGGCGGCAGTGAGATCTTAATCTTATATTTATTAAACATATTTAATATTTAAAACGTGTGAATATCGTATATACAAAATCATATATGATTTTACTATATATATCATTTAAAAGAGTTGAAATTAATTAGTAAATATATATCTATACTATTATATAAAAGAAATAACTCAATTTGGTAGTTTTTTTGTTCAACATAACCGTTTTTCAACATTTACACTTAGTACCCTTGTAATTAATCTTTTAGCTTACTTTTAATCTTTCACATTTCCAATTTTCATTTTAAACTTTTATCATATTAACACAGATCATAGTATAAGAAGTAAAATGGATTAAAAAAAATACATCTCTTTATTACAAATTATATCATTGTATATGTCTCGTCAATATCTTGGAAATGAGCCCAACATTAAATATTTTTTGATTTAATTATAGTGTTAAATATCACAAGTATATATGAAATAATTAGTTTTATGTTCCTCACATACTCATTTTTCATTTTAAACCCATATAAATTAAATTTTTTGATATATTGTTACACTAAAAGTTATATTATTTATAAGTTTAGAAGTTACAATTAATATCCTTATAATTAGTTATTTAGTTACTACTAATTTCTTACTTTTTCATTTAAACATTTATCATATTAAGATAAATAATCACATGTGAACTAAAATATGTTAAAATATACATTTCTTCTTTTACAAATTAAACCATTGTATTTGTAATCGTCTCGCAATAAATATTCAACTTTAAAGTTCAAAGCTCAACAAAATATTCAACTTTAAAGTTGAACGTGTTCTATTTTGTGTTCGAGATCGACTAGATTTATATACTATCCAATTTGTGTTATAAAATGATACATATCGAAAAATTAACATCGAGAGAAAGAAATAGAACAAAAGGTAAAACATGATTGTCGCCTCAGGTTTCAATGTCGAGATTATTCGCGCCGCATCGCGCGTGGGCACACATCTAGTATATATATATTGAGTTTGCTGTATTAAATAATAAAAGCTTTATATAATTGTTTATTTACGTAACTAACTAACTACCTTATTGGAATGGAGATGGTCAACTTCAGCCTCCTACCTTATTGAGAGATACTCTATTTTAGTTTTAACTTTAAAATGTAATTCTCCCTTTTTTGTTTTCAAGACCTAAATCTCCATCTTCAAATCTTCAAGTTGATCGAGCTCAAAATCATCGTAACAAAATCCAATGATTCATACCAAAAAGCTTCATTGAAAAACCCTAAACCTAAACTACTCTTCTCTTCTCCGATTGGTGATTGCTATCTTCTACAATCTGCTTCCGATCGATCTCTCCTTTCACAGATACAAGTATGTTTTCGAATCTTAAAACTCTTTTCTTTTCTTTTCTGTATATATATATATATATAGATTTAGGATCATGTGAGACCAAGCTGTTACCGTGGGACCGCGTAAGACCAATACCTAACGTATTAAATTTCACAAAAAAAACACCGAGAAGGTAAATAAAACTCGAATGCACAGACCTAAAAATCACTTTCCATGCAAAAAAATATAAGGTAAAAAACGAAACCTTCACAGCTCAAACACTGTGAAGGAATTCCTTTCAATCAAGACGGGGTGAATTTGGATATATTGTCGAAATGGTTACAAAATAAATAATGTGAATCTTCATAGCAAAAATGCTGTGAAGGTTTCGTTTTTTAATTTTTTTTAGATTTTTTTTCTTCGATAGTTTTTTTAGTATGTTTTTATAATGAATATTCAAATTTTTTTACCTTCACAAATGTTTTGATGTGAAATTTCATGTAAAATATGTTGATTACACCGGTCTCTGGAAAAAGTTTGGTCTCACCGGAACCTAACCCTATATATGTGTGTGTATATATATATATATATAGAGAGAGAGAGAGAGAGGAAAATTCAAATGTGAACCACTTTTTGGTTGTGAATGTGAGAACAGCCGAGAGTGCAACACGTGGCGGAGGCTAGTCAATAAAGGTGGCTATGAGTGTGGTTCCCCCCCCCCCCCAACTTTAATTCAATGCCCTCTCATGAATTGTGTCACGTGTCGCGCTCTCGGCTGTCCTCACGTTCACAACCAAATAGTGGTTCACATTTGAACTTTCCTATATATATATATATAGGGGTCGTATCCGTTACAAACCGTATAGTTTGTACAAACTATACAAACCAATCTCCACCGTACATGTACATGATCAATGGTGTGGATTAATTCAGTTCCTAGAGTTTCTCTCAACTACATTTCAAAATCACCTAAAAGTTAGGAGATAAACAAAATCAATGGTCAAGAAAACAAAATCAATGGCTAAGGTTAGGTTTGTATAGTTTGTACAATCTACATGGTTTGCAACGGATACTTCCCCTATATATATATATATATATTGTCAACAATGTATTCATTGAGATTGTTTTGAAATTGGAAAACGTAATTCTAGGGTTTTCATGATGTCTACTCAACTTAAGCTTGCTATTACTATCTATTCCGTGGTTGCGCTGGTGGCCATTAGATTCAAGGTCTACGACGATGCCATATCCACGGTAATCGATAATATGGCCGCTTGTCTAATCGGACTGGTTTTGTTTTTGAGCGCCGTCATATTATTCGACGAGATCGTTATAAAGAAGACTCTTTGGAGGTATCTTTTCGAATCTTAAAACTGTTTTCTTTTCTTTTCTGTATATAATATATATATATATATATATATATAGGAAAGTTCAAATGTGAATAACTTTTTGGTTATGAACGTGGAGACAGCTGAGAGCGCGACACGTAACGGAGACTAGTCAATAAAGTCGGCTATGAGTGTGGTCCCCCCTTTTAATTCAATGCTCTCCCATGAATCGCGTCTAGTCATCTGCGGTGGACCTGACGTGGCGTCTAGTCATCCGCCACGTGTCGCGCTCTCGGCTGTCCTCGCGTTCACAACCAAAAAGTGGTTCACATTTGAACATGCCCTTGTGTGTGTGTGTGTATATATATATGTCAACAATGTATTCATTGCGATTGTTTTGAAATTGGAAAACGTAGTTCTAGGGTTTTCATGATGTCTACTCAAGATATGCTTGCTATTGCTGTCTATTCTTTGGTTTACGTGGCGGTCATTAGTTCCAATGTCAACGACGCTGCCATATCCACGGTAATCGATAATATCGCCGGTTGTCTATTCTTACTGGTTTTGTTTTTGAGCGCCATCATATTATTCAACAATATCGATACAATGAAGACTCTTTGGAGGTATCTTTTCGAATCTTAACACTCTTTTCTTTTCTTTTCTTTTCTGTGTATATATATATATATAGAGGGAGGTTCATACAAGAACAACCCATTTTGCAAGAATAAAGGAACCAAGAAAATCACATGTGATTTTGTGCTGAGATGGAAAAAGCGTGTGTAGGTCACCCTCCGACAAGGCGAGTGGGTGAGCCGCGAGTGGGCGTCCATGCACAAAATCACGTGTGATTTTGTTGGTTCCTTCATTCTTGCAATTTGATTTTGTTCTTGTTTGAACCTAATTCTATATATATATATATAGGAAAGTTCAAATGTGAATCAATTTTTGGTTATGAACGTGGGGATAGCTAAGAGCGCGACACGTGAAGGAGATTAGTCAACAAAGTCGGCTATAAGTGTGGTCCCCCTTTTAATTCAATGCCCTCCCATGAATCGCGTCTAGTCATCCGACGTGGACCTGACGTGGCGCTTAGTCATCCGCCACGTGTCGCACTCTCGCCTATCCTCGCTTTCACAACCAAAAAGTGGTTCACATTTGAACCTGCCCCTATATATATATATATATATATATATATATGTCAACAATTAATGTATTCATTGAGATTGTTTTGAAATTGGTAAACATAATTCTAGGGTTCTCATGAGTTCTAAGGGAATTAAGCTTGCTATTGCTATCTGTTCCGCGCTGGTGATGGCGTCCATTAGATTGGCGTACAGTAGATCCAAGGTCTACGACGACTATGTCATAGTATTCGATAATATCACCGGTCTTCTAGTTCTTCTGGTTTTGCATTTGATCGCCGACATATGTTTCGACGTGTACATTCTGATGACTCTTAGGGAGCATCCGCAAGTCGCCGCCGCTCTTGCTGCTGCTTTTTCACGCGGAGGAGGCGCTCCTCCTCCTAAGGTGCCGCCAATCACCTTTAAACGTGCTTTAGCCGCTGCTTTTACACGCGGAGGAGGCGCTCCTAAGAGGTTGGAGGTGACGATGTCGGGGTCGCGGACGATGGCAACGACGGTGATGGTGCCGCGCTCGCACACTCTGACGCAGACGTTTCATTTTGCGTCGTCGTCTGCCAGAGGAGGAGTGAAGGAGCCGACGTTGAAGGTGACGACGAGGCTACCGCATGGGGAACAGATCACGACGCTGATGCGACCAGGTTCGAAGCCTTTTACGCAGACGTTCAGGGTGGAGGCGTAGCAGTTCTCGAGTTTTTCGGTTCATATATAGTCACAACATATCATCTCTTTTTTCTAGTCTTTTAGTTTTGCAATAAATTGAGTTTGATCAGTAGAGTAATTCCTATATATGGTGTTTGTATATATGGCAGCAACATCTTAATTGGAGTAGAATTTATTATTCTTGCATTTGGTTAATAGGAGTTAATTGCAATGGAATTAATTTGGAAATATGTTTGTTTGGTTTTCAAGAATATATACAACTTTCCAGAATTGTGATTCCTACTTTGTTGTTTGGTTATCTGGAAATGCACATTCACATGGTATGTAATTAAGTTTCTCTTGAATATCTATCTATTTGTGTTTGCTAGAATCTGAAATCATATACGGTGATAAGCTAGCTTATGAACAAATTATATCTGGCAAAAACTAGCTTATGAGTATGTAAAATGACTAAAAAGGGTATATTTAACTTTAATAATTAATATTAACAAGGGTATAATTAGAAAAAGCTACAATAAACTCCTCATAACCTAGCTACTAAAAGTAGTGTATCCTAAATACTCAACGTTTGGCCTAATTCCATACTCAACAATTACCAAATGACCATATCTCATTTTCCAGCATGTCATAAGAGCCTCTTATCATTCTGACCACTTAATCATTGCCGCACCAAACCATTCAGCAACTGTCAAACAACGCCTTATATTCTTTTATATAGTTTTAACGTATTTTTTAATTGTTTATAATAAATTATAATATTGTATTAAAATATTCAAAAACGCATAATTAATTCATAGTATTTTCTCGGGATAAATAAATATATTTTTTTATTAACTTTAAAAAATATAAATATAAATGAGATGAAGTTAAAATGATGAGACTCTAAAATTTTGAAAAAACTTGGGTAAAGTCTTTCATGTAGTAAAGGTATATAAAAGTTTTTAGGTTGTTAAAATGACAATAATACAAAAGAAAAAACTATAAAAATAATTGGTGAGAGACCTACACATTGTGAATGTTCTAATCAGTTTTTTTTTTTTTTTGGTATCCAAACACGCAATTATTTGTTGTTTAAAAATGTGATAAATAAATATAAATAGACACTTTAGATAAGCAATCTCAAAAAACCGTCAAAATTAAAATTAAATGTTAATGCATCAGGCAATTGTCATTTGTAGGATGCTTAAGTTAATCCGATAAAAAAAATTACTGAAAATACTACCAAAAAAACACTAAAAACTGATAAATATATTTTATAGTTATTAATTAACAAATTTAAGTTCATATTGAATTAATTTTTTATGATTATGGTCTATAGATTTTATTGATACAATTATACAAAATATAATAATTTTGAACTAACAACAATAGAACAAAAAAAGATCCAAAAAGTAAATGAGCATGTCTTCTTTTGGAAGGATATCCTAATTATGCCAGATTAATCTAAATCCACAAATTATTGAT
The DNA here is from genome assembly GCA_030169165.1 of Centaurea solstitialis. Lineage (NCBI taxonomy): Eukaryota > Viridiplantae > Streptophyta > Magnoliopsida > Asterales > Asteraceae > Centaurea > Centaurea solstitialis. The sequence goes on from CM058045.1 coordinate 1,047,510, forward strand.
TAAGATGTCAATCCCTAATAATTCGATGGTCAAAATTGTTGTGCACGCCTTGGCCACAAATGGCTACACAAAAAACATCAAACTGCTCATCTCAACGAATGTAACCAACTAATATAGCCAATTAAACCAACACGCCAAACGTCAATTAAGAGGGTCGAAATCAGATTAGCCTACTTGAAAGAAGAGCATTCGAAAACAAAATATCATAAAAAACCGTAGATTTCCGGTCATTCGATTACAAATATATGTTATTCCATATGTTTAACATTATTCCAAAAACAGGTCAAAACTTCAGTAACCAAAACAATAATTATTCATCTCATGGTGTGTAAAAATTGCTAAACCCTGGATCCAGCATGAATTCTGTTACTGTTAGTAGACTGCTTAACCTTAACCTTAATATATATATATATGGTAAAACCCAATTACCTCATATATATAAAACGTTTATCTACTTCTCCATGAAAGGAGTTTCCAGTTTTACCTCTAACGTGTTCAGTCAACTCTCGAGTTGACCCGACTTGGCCCATGGCCTTTTACTGCATCAAGATGTCAGCTACACCCACCAATGGGAACTGCAAAGACGAAAAAGTTACGTTAATGTTTTGGTTTGATTAAAAGCTTAAATCTGTGTTTTGAAATTGAAGATCAAAAACTTAAGCCTTGCCTTTAGAAACCAAAGATAAACGTTTTACAACCAAGACTTTTTCACGGCAGGAATTGAGAAATCCTTGGCAAGATACAACCTACATTGCATGAGGTACAAGTTATGTAGCATTACGACGCTTATTTGTCAATTATTCTAAAGTCTAATTTCACATCAGAGAACGATGAGAGGCTTTCAAAACTTCTCTTGAAAAATAAAACAGTCTTAAGTCTGCAAACCTCTTAATTTTAAGACTTAAGAGGTTTTAATGTATTAGACCGAGAGAAGACGGCAGGCTACCATTTTGTCTCAAAATTGGCTCGAAATTAGACCGCTTAATTGATTAGCCAAATTCCATTACAGTTCTTATTAGCCAAATGCAAGAATAAGATTCTATTCCAATTCCTACTATACCCTTGATTAAGATGCTGCCATAACACACACCTACCAGAGGAGGAATTACTGTACTGATAAAACTCAATTTATTGCAAAACTAAGACTAGAAAAAAAAAGACACGATATGTTGTGACTATATATGAACCGAAAAACTCGAGAACTGCTACGCCTCCACCCTGAACGTCTGCGTAAAAGGCTTCGAACCTCGTTGCATCAGCGTGATCTGTTCCCCACGCGGTAGCCTCGTCGTCACCTTCACCCTCGGCTCCCGCACTCCGGAAGATGACGACGGAAAATCCACCTGAAACGTCTGCGTCAGGGTGTGCGAACGCGGCACCATCGCCGTCGTTGCCATCATCCGCAACCCCGACATCGTCACCTCCAACCTCGGCGGCACCTTAGGAGCGCCTCCTCTAGATGATTTTCTTTTCCTTGTTAATTAAGAAAGCCACCAATTTACCACCAAATATTATCATTGTCTTTGGCAATGTTAAATAATTGGTAGTGTAGGACTCCACCAACCATCATGGATCATATATATGATTTTACTATATATATATATATCATTTAAAAGAGTTGAAATTAATTAGTAAATATATATATATATATATATATATATATTGAGTTTGCTGTATTAAATAATAAAAGCTTTATATAATTGTTTATTTACGTAACTAACTAACTACCTTATTGGAATGGAGATGGTCAACTTCAGCCTCCTACCTTATTGAGAGATACTCTATTTTAGTTTTAACTTTAAAATGTAATTCTCCCTTTTTTGTTTTCAAGACCTAAATCTCATCTTCAAATCTTCAAGTTGATCGAGCTCAAAATCATCGTAACAAAATCCATTGATTCATACCAAAAAGCTCATAAAAACCTAAACTAACTCTTCTTCTTCTTCTCCAATTGGCGATTGCTATCTTCTACAATCTGCTTCGATCGATCTCTCCTTTCACAGATACAGGTATGTTTTCGAATCTTAAAACTCTTTTCTTTTCTTTTCTGTATATATATATATATATATATATATAGATTTAGGATCATGTGAGACCAAGCTGTTACCGTGAGACCGCGTAAGACCAATACCTAACGTATTAAAATTCACAAAAAAACACCGAGAAGGTAAATAAAACTCGAATATGCAGACCTAAAAATCACTTTCCATGCAAAAAAATATAAGGTAAAAAACGAAACCTTCACAGCTCAAACACTGTGAATGTTACAAATAAATAATGTGAATCTTCACAGCAAAAATGCTGTGAAGGTTTCGTTTTTTAATTTTTTTTAGATTTTTTTTTCTTCGATAGTTTTTTTAGTATGTTTTTAATGTTCAAATTTTTTTACCTTCACAAATGTTTTGATGTGAAATTTCATGTAAAATATGTTGATCTCACCGGTCTCCGGAAAAAGTTTGGTCTCACCGGAACCTAACCCTATATATGTATATAGAGAGAGAGGGGAAAATTCAAATGTGAACCACTTTTTGGTTGTGAATGTGAGAACAACCGAGAGTGCAACACGTGGCGGAGGCTAGTCAATAAAGGCGGCTATGAGTGTGGTTCCCCCCCCCCCAACTTTAATTCAATGCCCTCTCATGAATTGTGTCTAGTCATCTGCCGTTGACCTGACGTGACACCTAGTCATCTGCCACGTGTCGCGCTCTCGGCTGTCCTCACGTTCACAACCAAATAGTGGTTCACATTTGAACTTTCCTTATATATATATATATATATATGTCAACAATGTATTCATTGAGAATATTGTTTTGAAATTGGAAAACGTAATTCTAGGATTTTCATGATGTCTACTCAACTTAAGCTTGCTATTGCTATCTATTCCGTGGTTGCGCTGGTGGCCATTAGATTCAAGGTCTACGACGATGCCATATCCACGGTAATCGATAATATGGCCGCTTGTCTAATCGGACTGGTTTTGATTTTTAGCGGCATCATATTAGTCGACATGAGCGTTATGGATAAGAGTCTTTGGAGGTATGTTTTCGAATCTTAAAACTCTTTTCTTTTCTGTTATATATTATATATATATATATAATATTTTAATATAGAAAAGTTCAAATGTAAACCATATTTTTTTTGTAAACGTGGGGTACAGCATGAGAGTGCGACACGTGGCGGAGACTGGTAAATAAAGTCGGCTATGAGTGTGGTCCCCCCCCCCCACCCCTTAATTCAATGCTCTCCCATGAATCGCGTCTAGTCATCCACCGTGGACCTGACATGGTGCTTAGTCATCCACCACGTGTCGCTATATATGTCAACAATGTATTCATTGAGATTGTTTTGAAATTGGAAAACGTAATTCTAGGGTTTTCATGATGTCTACTCAACATAAGCTTGCTATTGCTATCTATTCTGTGGTTGCTGTTAGCTATACTGTGGTTCCGCTGGGGACCATTAGTTCCAATGTCTACGACGATGCCATATTCACGGTAATCGCTATCATCGTCGGTTGTCTAATCTTACTGGTTTTGTTTTTGAGCGCCGTCATATTATTCGACGAGATCGTTATAAAGAAGACTCTTTGGAGGTATCTTTTCGAATCTTAAAACTGTTTTCTTTTCTTTTCTGTATATATATATATATATATATTATATATAGGAAAGTTCAAATGTGAATAACTTTTTGGTTATGAACGTGGGGACAGCTGAGAGCGCGACACGTGACGGAGACTAGTCAATAAAGTCGGCTATGAGTGTGGTCCCCCCTTTTAATTCAATGCTCTCCCATGAATCGCTTTTAGTCATCTGCCGTGGACCTGACGTGGCGTCTAGTCATCCGCCACGTGTCGCGCTCTCGGCTGTTCCTCGCGTTCACAACCAAAAAGTGGTTCACATTTAAACATGCCCTGTGTGTGTGTGTGTGTATATATATATATATGTCAACAATGTATTCATTGCGATTGTTTTGAAATTGGAAAACGTAGTTCTAGGGTTTTCATGATGTCTACTCAACATATGCTTGCTATTGCTGTCTATTCTTTGTTTTCCGTGGCGGTCATTCGTTCCAATGTCAACGACGCTGCCATATCCACGGTAATCGATAATATCGGCGGTTGTCTACTCTTACTGGTTTTGTTTTTGAGCGCCATCATATTATTCAACAATATCGATACAATGAAGACTCTTTGGAGGTATCTTTTCGAATCTTAACATCTTTTCTTTTCTTTTCTTTTCTGTATATATATATTAGGAAAGTTCAAATTTGAATCAATTTTTGGTTATGAACGTGGGACAGCTAAGAGCGCGACACGTGACGGAGATTAGTCAATAAAGTCGGCTATGAGTGTGGTCCCCCTTTTAATCCAATGCCCTCCCATGAATCCGTTAGTCATCCGACGTGGACCTGACTGGCGCCTAGTATCCGCCACGTGTCGCACTCTCGGTGTACCACGTTCAAACAAAAGTGGTTCACATTTGAACCTGCCCTATATATATAATAATATTATATTGGTTCAATGTGAACACTTTTTGGTTGTGAACATGAGGACAACCGAGGCGCGACACGTGGCGGATGACTAGGCGTCACGTCAGAGCCAGTCGGATGACTAGGCGCGATTCATGGGAGGCATTGAATTAAAGGGGGGACCACACTCAAAGCCAACGTGGCGTCTAGTCATCCGCCACTTCGCGCTCTCGATTGTCCTCACGTTCACAACCAAAAAGTGGTTCACAATGAACTTTCTTCTATATATATATATATATAATATATATATATATATGTCAACAATTAATGTATTCATTGAGATTGTTTTGAAATTGGTAAACATAATTCTAGGGTTCTCATGAGTTCTAAGGGAATTAAGCTTGCTATTGCTATCTGTTCCGCGCTGGTGATGGCGTCCATTAGATTGGCGTCCATTAGATCCAAGGTCTACGACGACTATGTCATAGTATTCGATAATATCACCGGTCTTCTAGTTCTTCTGGTTTTGGGTTTGATCGACGACATATGTCTCGACGTGTACTTTCTGATGACTCTTAGGAGGTCTCCGCAACTCGCCGCCGCTCTTGCTGCAGCTGCTTCACGCAGAGGAGGCGCTCTCCTCCTAAGGTGCCGCCAACCACCTTTAAACGTGCTTTAGCCGCTGCTTTTACACGCGGAGGAGGCGCTCCTAAGGTGCCGCGAGGTTGGAGGTGACGATGTCGGGGTCGCGGCGGACGATGGCAACGACGGTGATGGTGCCGCGCTCGCACACTCTGACGCAGACGTTTCGTTTTGCGTCGTCGTCTGCCAGAGGAGGAGTGAAGGAGCCGACGTTGAAGGTGACTACGAGGCTACCGCATGGGGAACAGATCACGACGCTGATGCGACCAGATTCGAAGCCTTTTACGCAGACGTTCAGGGTGGAGGCATAGCAGTTCTCGAGTTTTTCGGTTCATATATAGTCACAACATATCATGTCTTTTTCTAGTCTTTTAGTTTTGCAATAAATTGGAGTAGAATTTTATTCTTGCATTTGGTTAATAGGATTTAATTAATGCAATGGAATTAATTTGGAAATATGTCTGTTTGGTTTTCAAGAATATATACAACTTTCCAGAATTGTGATTCCTACTTTGTTGTTTGGTTATCTGGAAATGCATATTCACATGGTATGTAATTAAGTTTCTCTTGAATATCTATCTATTTGTGTTTGCTAGAATCTGAAATCATATACGGTGATAAGCTAGCTTATGAACAAATTATATCTGGCAAAAACTAGTTTATGAGTATGTAAAATGACTAAAAAGGGTATATTTAACTTTAATAATTAATATTAACAAGGGTATAATTGGAAAAAGTTACAATAAACTCCTCATAACCTAGCTACTCAAAGTAGTGTATCCTAAATACTCAACGTTTGGCCTAATTCCATACTCAACAATTACCAAATGACCATATCTCATTTTCCAGCATATCATAAGAGCCTCTTAATCATTCGGACCACTTAATTATTGCCGCACCAAACCATTCAGCAACCGTCAAACAACGCCTTATATTCTTTTATATAGTTTTAACGTATTTTTTAATTGTTTATAATAAATTATAATATTGTATTAAAATATTCAAAAACGCATAATTAATTCATAGTATTTTCTCAGGATAAATAAATATATATTTTTATTAACTTTAAAAAATATAAATATAAATGAGATGAAGTTAAAATGATGAGACTCTAAAATTTTAAAAAAACTTGGGTAAAGTCTTTCATGTAGTAGAGGTATATAAAAGTTTTTAGGTTGTTAAAATGACAATAATACAAAAGAAAAAACTATAAAAATAATTGGTGAGAGACCTACACATTGTGAATGTTCTAATCAGTTTTTTTTTTTTTTTTTTGGTATCCAAACACGCAATTATTTGTTGTTTAAAAATGTGATAAATAAATATAAATAGACACTTTAGATAAGCAATCTCAAAAACCGTCAAAATTAAAATTAAATGTTAATGCATCAGGCAATTGTCATTTGTAGGATGCTTAAGTTAATCCGATAAAAAAAAATTACTAAAATACTACCAAAAAAACACTAAAAACTGATAAATATATTTTATAGTTATTAATTAACAAATTTAACGTTCATATTGAATTACTTTTTTATGATTATGGTCTATAGATTTTATTGATACAATTATACAAAATATAATAATTTTGAACTAACAACAATAGAACAAAAAAAGATCCAAAAAGTAGAACGAGCATGTCTTCTTTTGGAAGGATATCCTAGATTATGCCCAGATTAATCATTAATCTCTACAAATTATTGATGTAAGACGTCAATCCCTAATAATTCGATGGTCAAAATTGTTGTGCACGCCTTGGCCACAAATGGCTACACAAAAAACATCAAACTGCTCATCTCAACGAATGTAACCAACTAATAGCACAATTAAACCAACACGCCAAACTGTCAATTAAGAGGGTCGAAATCAGATTAGCCTACTTGGAGGGAGAGCATTCGAAAACAAAATATCATAGAAAACCGTAGATTTCCGGTCATTCGATTACAAATATATGTTATTCCATATGTTTACATTATTCCAAAAACAGGTCAAAACTTCAGTAACCAAAACAATAATTATTCATCTCATGGTGTGTAAAAATTGCTAAACCCTGGATCCAGCATGAATTCTGTTGCTGTTAGTAGACTGCTTAACCTTAACCTTAATATATATATATATATATATATATGGTAAAACCCAATTACCTCATATATATAAAACGTTTATCTACTTCTCCATGAAAGGAGTTTCCAGTTTCTACCTCTAACGTGTTCAGTCAACTCTCGAGTTGACCCGACTTGGCCCATGGCCTTTTACTGCATCAAGATGTCAGCTACACGCCACCAATGGGAACTGCAAAGAATCAACAATCTGCAGTTGGAGTAAAGACGAAAAGTTAAGTTAATGTTTTGGTTTGATTAAAAGCTTAAATCTGTGTTTTAAAATCAAAGATCAAAAACTAAAGCCTTGCCTTTAGAAACCAAAGATAAACGTTTTACAACCAAGACTTTTTCACGGCAGGAATTGACAAATCCTTGGCAAGATACAACCTACATTGCATGAGGTACAAGTTATGTAGCATTACGACGCTTATTTGTCAATTATTCTAAAGTCTAATTTCACATCAGAGAACGATAAGAGGCTTTCAAAACTTCTCTTGAAAAATAAAACAGTCTTAACTCTTAAGTCTGCAAACCTCTTAATTTTAAGACTTAAGAGGTTTTAAGAGGTATTTTTTTTCTAAAACAAACAACCCCTTATTGTCTCACAATTGGCTCGACATCAGACTGGGAGAAGACGGCAGTCTACCATTTTGTAAACGAGATGGATATTATGGAGACACCTTTGCAATCCAATGCAGCCAAAAGAAATTAATAAGATCTAATTAATATACCTGGAGATGATTATCGTGGCAAGATTGCATGGATAAGACTAGGTTTCAATGTATTCGGGAAAATTGGCTTTCCCCAGATAAACTTGTTGCATCTCCTCTCTCCAGATCTAGATCAACAGAAAATGATTCCAAACAAACGTGTTGTTAAGACCACAGGACGACATTAATTAAAAACAAAACATAAAATAAGGTACAAATACAAACCACTTCTCGGAATTCAAGTCGGATATGTGGTACATTTGTCTTGTGAATATCATTTCCATCCGGTCCTCTCCTGAAGTACTCAGGCCCAATCCAGTGAGACTGAAAACGGAAATAAGTCACAAAGTTATGATGATAATAAAGAATCCACAATTCCACATAGCATATAAAAGACTAGCTACTATCAGAAGATACTCAATATGAAGACACAAGATCATTTTCCCATTCGCTAACTTTAACCAATCTTTTACCTTCAAAACATGTGAGAAACCTGATTGGTACACAGAATTACGGGCGATCTCACAAAGATCACAAGCACTCAACTTCCAAACCTGTAAAAAAATGTAAACGTATTTCAAGACCGAATAACATCATACACGCACACATTGCATATGAAAGTGGAGTGAGAACGCTTACAGAAGCAGCAATACTGTATTCTTCCACCAATGGTTCCTTCGTCAGGTGAATTTGTAATGGATCATCGGTAGATAGGGAAACATTAAGGCCTCGAAGAAAAAACATTGGAAAAGGGTTCCGATGGTAATCCAAAAATAAAGAGTTGTTGCTTAATGGAGACATTGCAAGACCAATCTGACCACCAAATAATATGACACCATTAGTGTGTGTAACTTTATTTTGAAGGTCATCAAATAAATACGAAAAGGCTTATACCTGAGCAAGGTAGTATAGATATTGAAGCACGGGAGACTTTCTAAGATTGATTCCATGGGCAATGTTGTGAGTTGTAAGAAATGAGGCAGCTAGGTGGTCAATGTCACCAGCCTGATCAGTAAGTAGTATGCAACTCGTATAAGTCTTAAGTTTAAGTTGACAGTTTTCGATAAAAAAAATATGGGAAGGGGTGTGTAATACATGCCTCTCCACAATGAGGACGGAATCTGATGGTCGTCATTCCTTTAGATTCACGGAGCTGAGACATACCATTAACACGGTCAGAACTCATAGCATTCATTAGGTTGTAAGAAAACAACAAGGATTAACTTTCGTATGCATGATTATAAACATTCTTAACGAAACAAGATGTGTCCTGCTTTGAGGCTTTACAAAATGTCCCTTCTCGCTTTTGTCATTTAGCCATCAGCATTTTTGCTCCTTAAAACTATGTCCTTGAAACCCCTTTTTAAGGGAAAAGAAAGGAAAGGGTTCAGGAGCAGAAAATATCACTAATGTTTCCTCCCAACTCTCGGAAGAAAGGGAGGGAAAGAAAAATCTGAACGGAGTCTGATCTTTTATGACAAAAAATACCCTCGTACAACAACGTGAGAAAAACAAACATAAAGCGTATATTTGTAAAAGTGACATCTTTTTCTTTCCTTTCTCTCCGGTTCAGGAACATGAAAAAATGTTTCCTTTTTCATTCGCTTCCCTTCCCTTTCAAGAACACAAAAAAAAAACTCCATATCCTTTCCCTTTCTCCCCTTCTTTAATTTTATTTTCTACCCAAATTCAAGATCACAATTGAAGAAAGTGAGAGGGGAGAGAGAGAGAGAGAGAGAGATGAAGATATGGTTTGATGTCCTCTAATCATGCTTTTGTTACAAAACAATGCTTATGAACATACCTTATTTAGGGTATAGAGATTTGCATAACAATAATAGACATAGTATGAGAAGGCGGGATTGAATATATTGGTCCATTGTGCAGGCGTTGGCATGTGCTTGGTAGGCCGTCTTTCAGGTTTGCTCTCATCATCCACCAAATCCAACCCTACAACCTGCAATTATCAGGCTGTTAGAACTTTCAACATTACACAGTTTTTTGAGAGAAAATCAAATTAAAACTATTTGGCTTAACTTTTATATCCACCACATAAAGACCAACAAAACCAGGTAAGTGTTTAAGTAAACGGCCCCTTGGTCTACTTCAAACCATAGAAATACAAAAAGAGCATGCATGAGAAACAGAAAGATATCTTATTCGAGTCATACCTGTTTTAAGAAAATATGCAACTGAGGATGTGATTCTGGGTCCACGGTAACCTCGAAGAGAGGAAGGAAGATATTGTCCAGCATCGTCTGAAATGATGTAACAATACCCATTTCCTTGTATATATTGTAAAGCCGGGGCAGCTGGGAAAAACAGGAGATTCAGAAGTGAGCAGTGATAATTATGCTTTCAATGTTCATATCTTCACAAAGAATGTTATCCGGCACAAAAGTAGTGTTCCAAATAGTTCAGACCTCTAACTATTTGTTGTAAAGATTATAGTTTTGACAAAAAGCAGCCTCAATATTTTATAATAAAATTGTAGCAACCCTTGGCAGTTCTTAACACTTAGGACAGATAAACAAGTAATTAATTTGTAAGAAAAATAATCATTGATGTATATATATCATAGGTAATGGGACAGGTTAAATGCAATACCTGAATCAACCAGACAACATTCTCGCTGTACAATTCATTATTCACGATCCAACTCGCCAAATTGTCCCACTCGCTTTGTTTTCTCCCATATATAGATATTCTGTATTCAGCCATCTATCAAGGCAAAAGCTGAGTATCAGAGATGGATCATCCATCAAGGTAAGGCAACTCAGAAATGATGAGACTAAGATGAATAGGTATGGCATGAATCAGACCAATGGATGTCAGCAACTTAAAATATGAACCATATGGTCCATATAACAGCATGAATTTTAACATGTATAAAGATTATATACTTCAAAAAAGAATGTGATAGAACAGAAAAATGAATAAAATAACATGTAGTCAAGATCATAATTATGGTATCGTTCAGAAATGCAGCCAGATTGGAATGGAGAAGATGAGATTTTCAAATACTTCAAAACATTTTTTTCCAAAGATGATTTCAAAACTCACTTGATATTTACTTGCATCAAGATCTGCAAACACTTGTTTTGTCAGCTCAGCAAGGAAACGGCCTGAAAAAGGAGCAATAAGCATGGGTTAATAGTTAATACAACAAAATCGACAAGGCATGCAGCTCAAGTAAACCGAGATCTTGGTAAAAACACCAATTGGCTTATTTCAGATAAGTAACCTTACCCTGAATCAGATTATCCTGCTTTAAGAAAATCTCCCTAAGCCTACTCTGACCACATGGATTGTATTTCAGATTGAATTTATCGAACCGATGAAAAGTGCTCTTGTCTGCATGCACATCTAATAGATCAACGTTGAGGTCATATCTGCATGAAAAATTCTGATCAGCTAGTTACCACTAAAGCAACACATATCAAACAACAACTAAAAATTATGCTACAAACAGCACAAAAAAACAATCATCAGCGGCTATCAGTTGCAATAGATAATGAAGTTACCCAGTCAAATCCAGGCTCTCAAAAACCTCTTTTAAGGTCAAATATGTACCATCACGAAAGATTACAACCTAAAAAACATAAACAAATGAAGAAAAATCAATAAACAGCAAAAAAACACCTACACACTCTAGCTCCAAAATTATTTCAATATTCACAACAATACTATTGCAGACAAGCTAGATAAGGGACTCCAAATGGTAAACTTCCAAGCCCATATTCCAAAATTTTAAACATGATACACAAGCTAATAAAAAATGCTTGAATGTTAGATGGTATCACCGGGCCCTCGACCTAATGTAGAGGAATCAGAACAAAAATACACAATTTACATAACCAGAAAAACAAAAAAAAAAAAAAAAATACCTCATCTGGTTCTTTTCTTAATTTAGACTTTATGAACCTCAACAGGTGCTTCTGGTTCATGCATGCAGAGTGATGAACATGAGTGTCGACTTTACGGACGTTATAGAAGTCACGATGTGGTGCACTTTTCTGAGCGAGGAACTCTTTGTCCGCATTTAGCATCAAATGAAGGTTGAATTTCTTGATGGATTTCCCATGCATAAAGCATAGCATGTTACAAATTAATCGAACTTACAAATATAATAACTTGGTAAAATTTAGTAGATAAAGAAAGTCAACATAAGTGTCTCTACCTGTTCCAGGAGACCAAGCCGATGATGACATACTGTGCGTGCATTCCCAGCAGCTATTGTCTTAAGGATGTAGTGCAGGTCAGTGAAAAATGTTGTTGCATCAGCGACCGGAAAAAGCTTCTCTTTTGCTGAAAGAAAAAAAAAGGACGCTCGAAATCAATAACCAGAACCATCTCAACTCAGAGTAAAGAGAAAAGCACCATCTTACAATCTTTATCTGCATAAACATGAACCACTCCGTCTTCCATTTGAAAATAATGCTGCAAGCAATTAAATAATCAAGTCGAGAAAAATCACTAATTCGAAATGGATTAACAGCATACAAACTTGTCTTGAAAAAAATGATGCTGCAAACTCACATCGGATTTTTTCTCGGGTAAATATTGAAAAGGATTTGGATTCCGCTTTGGAGTACTAGGATCAGTTATAACTTCCTTCTCCCATGGAGCAACGCTTTCTCTAAACACATAGCTATTTCGCATTCCAAGGCAAACTTGTAAGGCTCTGTAGACCTCAGCTTCATCAGGAGACGGTGTCTCTGCATTAAGCACATCCAAAGTTTGTTTAATCAATCATTAGTGTCAATCAACAAACTATAACACACTAGTATCAGTCATTATAGCACCATTCTTGGTGATGCTTGGAAGAATACTCAGCTAAAGAGCCGTGAACAGCAGGCCATACTTCTTCACCTTATGTTTCTTAACCTAACCTTACCTCTTCCCTCTAGATAAATAATGATCTATTACCCCAAAGGTAAATGATTTCGTTACCAAATACACAGAAAAACATGTTATATATATATATGTATGTATAGGCGTGGGTTCAAATGTGAACCACTTTTTGGTTGTGAACGTGAGGACAGCCGAGAGCACGACACGTGGCGGATGACTAGGCGCCACGTTAGATCCACGGCGGATGACTAGGCGCGATTCATGGGAGGGCATTGAATTAAAGGGGGGACCACACTCAAAGCCGTCAAGTGTCGCGCTCTCGGTTGTCCTCGCATTCACAACCAAAAAGTGGTTCACATTTGAACTTTCCTCTATATGTGTGTGTGTGTATATATATATATATGTATGTATGTATGTACTGCAAAAGAGACATGATTACCAGATGGGGTGATTCTCAAGCGTACAAAAGTTTCATGCTCTGGTTCTTTTCTAAGAATATCAGCAGCTACAGGATCAGGTTGAACACCATGCAGGTCTCCAGAGACGCTATGTGACCGAATCATGCCGGATATGGGCAATTGCTCTCCATTTGGATTAACATGTTCTGGTAAGTTTAGACTTGTGCACTCCTGACCATATTAAGTAGATGACGATGTCATGCAGATTTTTATATAAAATAATTGTTTGTCAACCAAAACAAGATCCAAGGTCACTCATAAACAAACACAAATCTAATAATACATCAAAAGCTTACAGCGTTTCCATTGGTGTGAAGGTGTGTTGTGTCGAGTTTAGCATTGTCAGTCATATCAGCATCTTCTTCAGATCCTTCCCCACTTTCAAGAGCACTTGCACTTGCAATTGGAGACTTTGGAGAAGCTGGTCTAAGTGAACGCCCAGTCCTCTTTGTTGACCCAGCAGCAGATTTCTCTATAACAACCGTAGAACCTTAGAAAACTTAACAATATGAAACTTGCCACATAACTACAGGATGATAAAGTGCACTATGAATAACGGCTAAACCAATATACGCCTGTAAAGAATATGGATGCAGATACGTTTTCTTTTACCGAGTACAAAGCCATGGTATCATTTTGTATTTAGACTATTAGGTGCAATGCAGATTCAAACGAATGTGAACACATATATCTGCTATACCACATATACTGAGAATTATATAAGGTGTTGCTAAAGATGATAAAAGAAGTATTATGTAGGATAATCAATTGGACTATATATGTTTGATGGCCAAAGGTCCAATACCACTGTCATAAAGAAGAAATACCAATAGGCACTTGAATCTTGATTAACATATTGACCAATGCAATCTTGCTCATAATATTATCTGGACTTTTAAAAGTGATTATGGGATATTTACTAAGGCTATGTTTGGCAAACTAGCTCATAAGCTAGCTGGTAGCTGATAAGCTAGTTGTTGATTGATAAGCTTGCTAGTAGCTAATAAGCTAGCTTATGAACAAATTATGTTTGGCAAAAACTAGCTTATGAGTATGTAAAATGACCAAAAGGGTATATTTGAATTTAATGAATAACATTAATAAGGGTATAAATGGAAAAAGCTACAATAAGCTCCTCATAAGCTACTCAAAGTAGCATTTCAAAAAGCTAGTTTATAAGCTAGCTTCTAGAACATGTTTGGATGAACTAGCTTATAAACTAGCTTAGCTTATTTTTGCCAAACACAGCCTAAATCATAATCAGATGTAATGAAACAGGCTTCCAAATATAGTATTTGATGTGTTTATGCTGTTTCTAGTCATAATAATCAGGTAAACAGTTAATTGAGTCTTTGACAAATTCTTATTATTATTATTCAAGAAACTAAGGCTGTGTTTGGCAAAAATAAGCTAGCTTATAAGCTAGTCCATCCAAACAATTTACCAGAAGCTAGCTTTTTGAAACCCTACTTTGAGTAGCTTATGAGAAGCTTATTGTAGCTTTTTTCCAATTATACCCTTTTTTGGTCATTTTACATACTCATACGCTAATTTTTGTCAAACATAATTTGTTCATGAGCTAGCTTATCAGCTACTAGCAAGCTCATCAATCAACAGCTAGCTTATAAGCTACTTACCAAACATAGCCTAACACAAACAATTACCATAGAGACAGAAGTATATAATTCTATTCATCCAAATTTCATCTTTTAATTATATTCCAAGCAAAAGAAGAACACTTATTCATGTAAAAGTTCCCAAATTTTCCTACCTTTCGAAAGCGTACGAAGCTTCGGCAATCCCGGCGGAATAACATCCGCATCACCGCCACCGGAAACCGCCGTAACATCAGGCAATGAACTCGAAACCCGACGATAATTCCGCCTCTTCTTCTCCATACCACCATACTTTCCGTAATGCAGAGACTCCTCATCATCACCGTCTTCTTCTCTATCCTTCTCGACACTCTTCGCAAACTCCAGCAACTGATTTAGGGTTTTCCGGTGCACGTAGAACGCCGAAACGGCGACGAACGACGCTCCGACCAGCGCCGCCATAGCTAGATGCAAAGTATAAGCATCCATTAGAGGAATGAATCAATAGATTATAAATAGATTATTGTATCAATGGTGAATTTGGTGATTGAAGGATGATGATAATGGAGCTCAAAACCCTAGTGATGATAACCAGGGTTTGGGGGTTTGTAAAGAAGATGGAAGTGAAGTATTTATAGGTGGAGAAAGGGAGAATAAGAATAAAAAGAGAGGAGTAAATTACATATTTGGTCCATGTGGTTTACATTTAA
Organism: Centaurea solstitialis; assembly: GCA_030169165.1. Lineage (NCBI taxonomy): Eukaryota > Viridiplantae > Streptophyta > Magnoliopsida > Asterales > Asteraceae > Centaurea > Centaurea solstitialis. The sequence continues at coordinate 1,063,045 of CM058045.1, forward strand.
TTACATTATTATTTCTTATTTTGAAATAATTATGGATTTGGTCCCTATAATTTACATTAGATTAAGGCTATGTTTGGCAAATTGGTTGATAAGCTAGCTGTTGATTGATAATTTTGCTAGTAGCTGATAAGCTAGATTATGTTTGACAAAAACTAGCTTATAAGTATGTAAAATGACTAAAAAGGGTATATTTAAATTTAATAATTAATATTAATAAGAGTATAATTGAAAAAAGCTACAATAAGCTCCTCATAAACTACTCAAAGTAACGTTTTAAAAAGTTAGCTTTTGATACATGTTTGGATGGACTAGCTTATAAGCTAGTTTATTTTTGTTAAACACAGCCTAACTCTAACACCATGTGAAATTTATGTGTTTAAGCATAAAGATCAATAGTGTAATATAGTGTAAACCATAAAGACCAACATTTTAATAGTGTAAATCATAGACGCTAACAATGCAATATAATGTAAATCACGAGGACCAAATCTATAACTATTTTAAAATAGGAACCAATAATACAATTAAGTGTAAATCACAGGGACTAAACATGTAATTTTCTCTATAGAGATATTATGCGCAATTAGTCCCTGTCGCAAGGGTAGTTCTGTCTTTAATTGGTGGTGGGATTCGGATAAGAAAAATGGATATTATTTGATAACCATTTTATATACTCTTTGTAAAGAATTTCATACTTTTAATCTAATGGAGGAATTGATACTTTTTCTTTATATATTTTTTTTTATGGTGATACTATTATAGGTATATGGTTTTTCATGATAGAATTGGTATCAAGTTATATGATATCAATGATTTTGTTTGTCAATCGGTTATAATTGATATATTAAAAAATGATTGTGTATAAAATGATTGTTTTTGTACTAGTTTAAAATTACAAAATGATTGTTTTATAGGAGTAGGGGTATTCTTGGAATACTCATGGTTGAATACTTGAATGTTAAGGATGTATCTACTTTGTTTGTTGAAACATCTAATTGAAGTATTAAGGGGGTGTTTGGGATTGCTTATAAAGGATCCACTCTTAGTTATTTGGTTAACGATTATCGGCCCCGATTCACTTAATGGGTTGCATATGCGAACTCATCTTGAAGGTTTTGGAGGAGTGGATTAAAGATGTTATCAAATCTCTTATTAGTTCCGAGCAATTTGCGTACGTTAAGAGGAGGAACATCATTGACAGACCCTTAATTGTCAACGAGATTATATTGTCGGCGAAATGGCGTAAGAAGAGATAATCAAAGTGGACCTTGCAAAGGCCTTCGATAACCTCAACTGGGACTTCCTTTTTCCAAACCATGGAGCAAATAGCAAGATTTGGACCAGGTGAGTCAAAGACATACTTTTTTTTTGAACGGCAAGTTAACACGCACGCTCCAATGATATCGAGCCTCCAATTCGGCAATCCCACTAATCCGCTGCGACCCGGTCCAACCTATGGCTGAACCTGACCGGCAGAGAAGTGGATCCATAGACTGGATCATCCCAAACCGGCCCCGAACCCGGCCCAAAGAACCAGATCCAAAGTCTGGATATTTTAGAAATGTCACCCATGGGATTCGAACCCTGATAGTGTGGCTTTCACCCCACACTCCCAGGAATGTTACCTGTCCAACTGAGCTAACATCCTCATGGGTCAAAGACATTTTTACCACAGCAGGGGTCTTTATTTTGGTGAACAACTCACCTAAGGCCCAATTCTCCCTTGAAAAAGGTATTAGACAAGGTGGCCCGATGTCGCCTTACCTCTTTATCCTTGCCATCAAAGGTGTCATAAAAGGCGTAAAGTTACCCGACGACAGTCCTTCAATAGCAAGTCTCCACTTTGCGGACGACACTTTTTCCATGGGCAAATGGGACGAGAGGAATATACACAATCTCATGAAAGCCCTTAGTTGCTTTCATCAACTAAAAGTTTACAACGAGGGGTGGAAGCAGTTGGTCTAGAAGTTTACAAAAAGACTTGGGGGTTAGAAGGCGGACCGATTTCAGCCGAAGGCCATTTAACCCTCTGTAATTCGGGTTTAGAAGGCTTGGGAGTATACCTCTTCTCCATTTTCAAAGCTCCCTTGAGCATCATTCATAGGCTTGAACGTATATTATAAAACTTCTTTTGGGATGCAAAAGACGGTAGGAGGAGAATTGCGAGCTAGGGAACAAGTTTTATCATATACGTTCAAGCCTATGAATGACACTCGAGGGAGCTTTGCAAAGGGAGAAGAGGTAGTATTCCGGTTTCTTGGTTATGTCTGAGAACCCGATCGATGTACGGCTTTTTTTAGTTATACATTTACCAATTTCAAAAGGACTTCTTAAGGAGATTTCAAGACTTAAAAACTTCATTGTTATATAACAAAACATATATAGCCGATCTTCGTATTACTACCACATCAAAAAGTTGCACCATTCAGAACCTACAACAAACAAACCATACTTAAAACTTCCAAACCTATACATACACACACTTATATCTATATATTCCGCATAAACCACCCTTAACCGTCTTCATACCCGTCCATCTACGATCAGGTCTTGGTTCGATATTTGGACTCGTCGATCTCGATACCTTCCTCCTCAACACGCTCTTGACCGGACTTCTCCATCGTGCTCAAACCACCTTTACGTCCCATCTCTTTGTACCCTTCCGTTCCCATCTGATCCTTTCGAGCCTGACCGCCCTTGCTGCCCATCTCCTGGTACCCTTCGTGTCCCAGCTGCTCTTTACGGGTCTGCCCGCCCTTGCTGCCAATCTCCTGGTACCCTTCGTGGCCCAGCTGCTCCTTTCGGGTCTGTCCGCCCTTGCTGCCCATCTCCTGATACCCTTCGGTGCCCAGCTGCTCCTTTCGGGTCTGCCCGCCCCTGCTCCTTCCTAATTAATCAAGAATTCGTCATATAAAAGAATTCTCGATAAACAAAACTCGTTTCTTTATACGGGATCAAGGTCATGCAAATATTTTTAGAGGCGCTAAACTAGTTATAAATAATATAAATAACTACTCAAAAACTGTGTTTTACCGACGGCCACTACGTGTCACCGACGGCTTTCCAATGATTTACTGATCTTTTTTTAGTTAGTCGTCGAAAAGGAAACGGTTGAAAAACCATTGCTAAACCGACGGCTTTCTAGTGGTTCACCAACTGTTACTTTTTTTGTTTTTTCAGTTAGTCATCGAAAAGGGAAAACAGTCATGAAAAATCATTTGTAATTGGAAGACTTTCATAAGGTTGTCGGTAAACAAAACAGTCGGAACACAGTAGGTAAGAGTTGTCGGAAAAACCGTTTTTAGATTTTACCGACCAACTTTTTAGTGACACCCGTTAGTCAAATAAACGGTCGATAAAGCCTATTTTCAACTGTTTTTTTACTATTTCTACCATCGATAATACCTTTTCTTTAGTAGTGAAAATATGATTCAATTTTTCTGTTAAAATTAATTAAAAAAAGGTTGGAAACAATAAAGTGAAAGAATAATAAAAGATCCATTTTTCGTTATTGAAAATATGGATATTTAAATAGTGGGTTTTGATTTTAAAAAGAAATTATGGAGTTTATTGAAGTGGGTTTATTATATATAACTTAATATATTATATATATATATGCAAAGTTATGTTATTAAGCCAGTTATTAAGCCAAACCATCAGCCAGATGCTCTTGAGCTTCCAAGCTTTTGCCACCAGTGCCTCCTGGACCACGGTTTCTCCCTGTTTGGCTCTTTCGTCCAGCTCTGATCTCTTTTCTTGACCTGATGCCATCTTAATTCTCACTTTAACTCTTTTTTTTTCTCTTTTTGGAAACTAATATAAAGTGGGATGTGTTATATTAAGATTTGGCTGAAGAAGATGTCTTATTTATAACAAGTTAAAAGTGAAGTTAAGAGATATAATAGATGTAGGGTTGACACGTGTCATGACCAGGTAAAATGACGTGGCAAATGGCTGGATGGTTAAGCTGTTTGATAACGACACGCACTTGATTACTCACTTTATTCTAGCGGTGTTCAATTCCTATCTTCTTGGGTTAGTAAAAAAATATGTGTTATCACCGTTGAATAGATTTGTGTTAAGAAAACTATATCATGTTAAGTGATGTTTTAGTTCGGTCGGTGTCGGGATTGTGGATGGTATCTCAGTCTATTTCGGATTTGAATTTAAGGAGAGTTAATTTAAGGCCATAGAAGTACTAGTTTTAGGCTGGTTCAGTCATAGACTGCAGCCCAATAAAGACTATGGCTGGGCCAGGACTGACGGCGGATTAGTGGGCTTCCCTTGGATGCCCGGTACCGCCGGGGAGGTCTGCATGCGTGTGTGTGTTCATGGTAGTCGTTCGCTTGGTTCGATGCTGCTATGCCTTCCAAAAGAAAAGTAGTGTTTTAGTTATAACCACACGGTCTGTGATGTACTGGTTATAAGGCTTGTAGGGAAAGTGGTTTGTTAATTATTCTATCTCAGGTTCGAATCCAGCGTTTTCAGATTGTGACCACGAGGGATTAATCTCAGAACAACATGCTTTAATTATCGGTGAACCTTGCTGCGATGAGTCAGGACAAAGACTCGAATACCCTTCAAAAAAATGGTGTGTTTAGTTATCGTTGTTTTAGCATGTTTTGAGTATGTTTTAAATCAATTTTTACAAATTTGGGTTTTTAGTTGATTAATTAGGTGTGGTGATCGGATCATGAATCAATGGTTTAATCAGTTCAACCATTAAGTTTATTGGATTTCAAAGATTATACATCTTTTTATACATGGGAAACGGAAAACTCAAATCTGATTGCAAATGTGAGGATAGTCGACAATGTGACACGTGACATATTCAAAATAATAAATTAATAATGTATTATTCAGATTGAATAATACAGGATTCGGTCCGAATAATATCAAATATTGTATTATTCAGACTCGATAATATTGAATGTTGTATTACTCGGTCTGAATAATACGATTACCTGTTATTCACCTATACGCATGTTTAAATCTTTCTTTCTTATATTATTATGATTTAACCTGTTAATTTAAACCTTCAAATACAGAAAGACTATAAATTTGAAAAGAATAATAAAGAAGTGAAAAGAGGATGGTATTGAGGGACATGGAGAATAATGTTTAAAGTGATAAAAACCAAAGATTTTATTCTACACTCCACATTCATCAAACTTTTTCAGGTACCAAAATGATCTTAATAATCCCAAAGGCCCTAAAAAACAGCCAGAAAAATTCTTATTTTAAAAGGACTTGAACAAGTAAAAAGGATCTCCAAATACAAAAGCCTTTGGACTTGTAAATTTAATAAGACTTATAGCTTATTTAGTCAGCTATATATAATTGTTTGATGGTGGCTTAATTAATGATATAGAAAGTAGCTTATTCAATAAGCTTCTAAGGGAGCTTTATACAAAAGGCCAGCTATACTAACTGTTTGGTGGTGGCTTAATGATATAAAAAGTAGCTTATTCAATAAGTTTCTAAGGAAGCTTTATGCAGAAGGCCAAGTTGTTTCCAAATCTGCCACTCTGAATTATTGACATGTTCCTGCCACAGCCACACAGATTAATCTACAAAAACAGCTTTATTCATACCGGACTTAATGGAAAACCAACCAAACAACCCTTGTCAGTTAAGAAAAATGGCCCAACTTGCATTCAATTATTCATCTCAAGACCAAACAATAATTAGGAAATTACAATGTTTTAAACAAATAACCAAAACCCCCCTCATCCAAACTGCAACAAAGATGCCATAATCTAAAATGCATAAACCAATGCAACTTTCAAAGTTAAAACAATAATCAAAATCATGATTGTAAAGGTACATTATGAATGTATTTCTTCTCATAAAACCCCATCAATTGATCCGCTACCCCCCACATAATCGCCTGCCCAGGCGGAATACGCATTAACCGTGGAAGCAGACCTTTCCACAGCGCCAATACGCCCTCCTCTGCGTAAATTGTCGAGATGGCATGAAACATGCCTTTATAATACTTACCACTTCGGCTTTGTGCCATTAATCTCGTTTTCACAACATCAAACGGGCCCGTGCATACGGGGCCCGCGGTTCCGGCTAGGAATCCGGAAATCATGGACTGCCATGGTAGGAGGACTCTTCCGTCCCCTTCATGTTTCCTCCATAATAAGCCGTCGAAAGTGTTCTTGGCGGTGAACATGACCGCTTGGTTAGTGCCGTTGCGCATAACGGTTGGGGCCGCCCCGGCCCATAGCCCAAGTAGGCCTTCTTCGCGGATGATCATGCCCGCACAATGGACTGGACCCTTGTACTTTAGTAGCTCATGGCTCAGTCCCTTTTGTTGCTGAAGTCTTATTTTTACCACCTGCGTCCATGGGTAAGAGTCTGTTTGTTAGTGCCTTAATAAGCTTAATGTGACTATAGCTTATTGGGTCAACTTCTAGGGGGTTTATGCAGAAAGCCAAGTTTTTTTTCTTAATTTGTACATCACAATTAAGAAACATGCTCTTTCCATCTATGAAGAAACCCTACCAAACAGAAACCAATTCACAATTTATACAGATAGAAAGTGGCTTATTCAGTAAGCCTCTAGGGGGAGCTGAATGCAGAAAGCCATGTTTTTCCATCCTGCCCCTCCCAACTGAAAAGCACACTCCTCCCATCTATGAAAAACCCTTCAAAACAAAAAACCTTCCCAACCTATATAGACAGATTAATCCGAACAGACAGCTTTATAAAACTGTCTGATGCTTGTATTTTTTGATGATAGTATTTTTTGATGCGAGCATACATTTGTTTTCTGTAAGCACTTTTGTAGCTCAATTGAGAAGATGATCAAACCTAATGTTTGCATTGTGCTAATATCACCAATAATGCTAAATATCGAGCATAATTCTATATGCTCGATATTTAGCATTATCTATTTTTTTATTTTAAATCACAAGATTTCCAGCTTCTACAATATCACCATAACAAGTGTGTGTTTGTAATTGGTTCCATACTTGCATTGATGGTAAAATAGCAATAATTGTCATTGAGATTGTTTATTGAGCAAAAACGAACAAAAACAACAATTGATCATTTATCAAATAGACATCATTTCACATCAAAAGATAGATAATTAGACATGTCTCATTGCACTGATCGGGGGTGTTCATTTAAAACGATATGGTAGAAAGCAAAATGCAACATACAGATCTGAATGTGGAAAAAAAAAAAAACAGCCGTATAAGTACTACGATTCAGTCCACCTTGCTCTGTTTTACATGATATGTTTACTAGCTTCAGACCCATGAACAGTGTGCAGAAGTTCGACACTCGCAGCATATAAAAAGAGAACTTTTATAAATAGGAAATAAAAGATGGAGACTGCAGAAACCTAACTTTCCCTATTCAATGGAGACTGCAACCCACATCCTAATCACAGCTAAATTCAAGTACGAGAATACCAATCTAGCATGAATAAGGAATACCCGAACGAAGAACTTATGCAACCATCCCAAGTTGAATAAATGCAACTTGTGGTGACAGAAAGAATAACTCCGATCACTAATTCACTACCACCCTCCATATACTCCTAAAAGGGACTGTTTGTTAGCAGCTTAACAAGCTTAATGGGACTCACAGCTTATTCGTTCAGCTATATATATGACTGTTTACTAATGGCTTATTCAATAAGCTTTTAGGCAAGGTCTTTTTGCAGAAAGCTAAGTTTTTGTTCCAATACGTCTATCCCAATCAGAAAACAAGCTCCTTCCAGTTCCATTTCATAGACCTCCCAAACAAAAAACCTTCTTGATATATATATTCTAACTAATCCACACACACAGCTTTATCTATACATAAGTCAATGGAAAACCAACCAAACAGCCCCTTAGAAAGATTAAACACACATACTAGAATGCAACTAGTAAAACCAGCAAATGAGATGGCTGAAATCATCCACCCAGCCCCAATTGGAATCTTGTTAGTGTCATTTTTCTAGTTTATAGCTTGTTAGGCTGTGTTTGGCAAAAATAAGCTAGCTTATAAGCTAGTACATGTCTGGATGGACCATAAGCTAGCTTTATTACGCTAGTTGGAATAGTGTTTCGGGAGCTTTTTGTAGCTTTTTACACTTATACCCTTATTAATATTAACTATTATACCCCAAGATAACCTTTTTAATCATTTTACATACTTGTAAGCTCATTTTGTCAAACATAATTTATTCATAAGCAGCTTATCAGCTAGTTTGGCAAACACAACCTTAATTTCAAATTTATTATGTTTTCTAAACAAAATTTGCAATAAAAAACTTGAAACAACGATATCTTTATTGTTTATTGCAGTCAAATGGTACCTGCCCTAGGCTGTGTCTGGCAAAAACAAGTTAGCTTATTGAAACGCTAATTAGCAAAATAAGTTAGCTTTTATAGTTTTTTCCGATTATACTCTTATTAATATCAATTATTATACCTCAAGATACCCATTTTGGTCATTTTGCATACTCATAGCCTAGTTTTTCCAAACCTAATTTATTCATAAGCTAGTTTAGCTTATCACTCGACCGCTAGCTTATCAGCTAGTTTGCGAAACACAGCCTTAACTTGAGATTTATTATGTTCCTAAACAAAATGTGCCCTAGTTTTGAAAGCATTTCTGGATCCTATCCAAAAAAAAAAAACATTTCACAAACCTAAAAATTCCACCAATGCAAGCTTCAACACCAACTAACCATAAGCTTATTTATAATATTATTTAAAGATACTGTTTTGGTCATTTTACATACTCATAAGCTAGTTTTTGCCATACATAATTTATTCATAAGCTAGCTTACCAGCTAGTCACCTACTAGTTAGCTTATCAATCAACCGCTAGCTTATCAACTACCAGCTAGTTAGTTGCCTAGCTACAAGCCTTAATTTGTAGAATCTAATTATGTCTTTCTAACAAACTGTGCCTAATTTTGGATAGCATTGCTTGATCCTATCCAAAAAAAAAAACATTTCACAAAAACCTAAAGATTCCAACAATGCAAGAACCAAAACCAACTAACCTCACCTCAAATGGAGTAACAATCACAAGAGCTTCGATAACACCGGCCCCAACCCCGAAACAAACCTCCCTCCGTCACTTATCTTCCCGGTGCTCTTATCCTTCAACGCCGATTGAAAAACCGCATTCGAACCCATCCGTAACGCGTACTTCAGCGTCAGGTGGGTCGCGAATGGGGTCAATCCCTTCCATAGGGCCCGCACGCCTTCGTTCCTTACGGTGGTCGTGCCGCAGTGGATGATGCCCTTGTAGGCACCGGTCCGATCGAGCTGCAACCGGGTTTTGATGACGTCGATGGGTTGGAGGACATGAGGCTTCGACGATTCCGCCCAGGGAGCCGAGTAGGGCTTTCACGTAGGCTGGGATTGCTGGTTTCTTTTGATCTTTGTTTGTCCGCCATTGGAGAGCTGAAGGATTAAGCTCGTTTTACGGCGGTTGGAAGGAAAAAATCAGGGGTTAGGTGGGTTGCCAAGATGGATACTTGGAGATTGCTTATTTATAATGAGAACTGTTTTAAAAGTGATCAGTTATGAGTCAATTATATATGTTTAAATTCTTACCATCTTTTAAACAGAAATTAACTTTTTTGTCCTAAGGCCATGCGTAACGGCGAGGAGGTTGAGCGGCTTTGAACCCGTCGGGCTTAGCGGGTTTCAGTGGGTAACTGGTGCTGCGGAGCTCAGGCGGGTTGCAGGGTTGAAGGCAGATTGGCTTCCTTACACTGCTTACAGCGGTTTGTGTTGTGTTGTGGAGAGGTGTGTTTAATTAAAGAGAGGTTGAGATGGTTGGTACTAATCAGAGGGGGTTCCAAGGGTTAATTATGGGGTTGGGAAAAAATGATGTGGCAGTGGGGTTGAGAGGGTTGGGTATTGATAGCCTAAGAAGATTATTTTTTTTCGCTAAAAATTGGTAAGTTGGTTTTTAGATGGTGTTTGAAATGTTTGTACATATAAAATAATTGAAAAATCGATGATAAATTACTTTAAATAAGTCTATTAAGTTATAATGAAACAATTTATCTAATGTTTGGTAAAGTTACAAACACTTTCCTTTTTTACCATGTCTAACACTAAAAATAACTTATCTCATTTTTCTTAATGAAGTAAGTCAATAAATACTAAACATAAGTAATCCAAACACCTTTAGACAATGAGTACCGGTACCTAATTTACTCGTTTATCCTGATTTCATCTAACGTCACATCATTTTTCTCTTTCTATCTAATATACTTTAAAGTGAAGTACCACTACCTTACTAACCTAATTTTTATCCCACTTTTTTTTAACTAATATATATAAGATAGAGAGAAAGAGTAGGAAGAAAGGAGAGAGCGCTCGGGGATAGAGACCCGAATACCTAGAGGGGAGGGGGGTTAGCTCCTACCCAAATAACCTGGCTCTTGATCCGTTCCTCACCTCTCATGAGGTACGGGTGACCTTAGGAGTTAGAGACCTTAAACTCATTAACGATTATTCAAAATAAATAAATAAAGTATTCAATTCAAAAAGAATTATATAATTATATACTTCATGGAATCAAGGGAAAACAAGAGATTGGGGTTAGGTGGGTAGCCGAGATGTATACAATATAAACACCTCCATTTCCACTCCTTGTGGTATCTTGGCATTTTGTTGACTTCTTAAACTCATTAGCGGTTTAAATAAATTATTCAATTTAAAAACAAATACGACTCTATGGGAATCGAGGGAAAAGCATAGTCAATTATATATGTTTAAATTCTTACACTTGAATTATGAGTCAATTATATATGTTCAAATTCTTACACTTTGAGTCAATTTATAACCTTCAATAGAATACAATTTAACTTCATTTATGTATTCAAATGTCTTATTTTAGTTTATTATAAAAAATAGATAATTATTCTAATAACACAATAAGCCTAATATTTCGTTAGCTTATGCTGTTTAGAATTTTGAAGTTCGTTCATGACCTTTGTTTCTCTAGCTTCTAGTTTAGGCTTTAGCTTCACATTAAGGTTTTTGATTTTTGAATCAGATAATTGCCAATTGGTAGTTCAGTCATGCCGTATGTATAAAAGGTTGATTACTAGGTTTTGACTCTTTTATACTAGCTTGCCAAATGCAACTCATATGGAAGAACTTAGACAGAGATCACTTGAAATGGAGTTTAAATTGAAGTTTCAACAGGTTGTATAATGTTGTGTTGCTTTCTTTCACATTGAACCAAATAATTTTGGTGATGTATGATAATTGACAAATGAAATATTTCTAGGATGACAAACAAGAAATGGAATCGCCAAAAACATCCGTTATTCAAGAAAAAGATCGATCACTGTAGGAGTTGGATGATACTAAAAGCAAGCTTGCGCAATTCAAGAAATATCAATAGCTAGAAACTGAATCAGCAGTGGGTGTCAAAATTCTGTTAACAAGGTTAAACCCCTTAGAAGTTCACAAGCATAATTGAAACATCAGATTAATCAATCACTTGTGGGAAGGTTAGATGCAAAGGTATTTCATTACTTCATATATCAAATTAGCACTTCGTTGGTTGTGAAAACATTTATGCTAGAAAGAAAAGTTACACTCTTTCCATCATAATTTAACCAACAAGCTTTAGTTAAAATGTTTGACGATGACTCAAATATCTAAAATAACCCCAACATAAGTAGTAGAGTCTTGTTGAATAAACCAAAACTATCATTACTATACGATGAGCACTAGTGGAAAAAGAAGTTAGCATGGATCTTAACCATGCCAAAAATTGGATAAAGTGATTATGTCGTCAACATTTATAAAGTCCTAACTTTTTCTTGGAAATTTAACTTCGCCCGCATACTATTGCAACGTACCTTGTAATAAAGTTATGTGCTATTTCCACTTAAACATAGATGTGAAAATTTAACATATCAACACACAACCGGTAGATACACATTTTAAATGTAAATAGCTGAAACGAGCAAAGAAAGGGATACCAATATAAAATTTTTAGTGAGAGAATTAATCTAAGTTTCGCAGTTGGTATTAAGGATTAAAATTATATATATATATATATATATATATATATATAGGGGTGGGTTCAAATGTGAACCACTTTTTGGTTGTGAACGTGAGGACAACCGAAAGCGCGACACGTGGCGGATGATTAGGCGCCACGTCATGTCCACGACGGATGACTAGGCGCGATTCATGGGAGGACATTGAATTATAGAGGGGACCACACTCAAAGCCGCCACGTGTCGCGCTCTCGATTGTTCTCACGTTCACAACCAAAAAGTGGTTCACATTTGAACTTTCCTCTATATATATATATATATATAATGCAACAACATAGATTGTAGTCAAATGCATCACATGCTACAACAATTCAGATTACTGTCTTCAGCAAAAAAAATATTGTTAAATAACAAAACCGTAATTATCTCCAGAGTATATAAAGATGAAACTAAGTAGAACTAGAAACCTTTGTATCGATTTAAAAAACATGAGCAAAGTGATGGTCCCGTAAGGCAAGTCGTTAACTAGAAAGCTTCTCATAGGTGAAATTCAGGGATTGCGTTTGATGATAAGCGCTTATTAGCTTATCTCATTTTTCAAAAAGTTCAAATGATTTGTCTTTTCAAAAAATGACTTGTAAGACTTCATCCAAACACTTCAAAACGTCTTATTTGATTTTCCACAATAAAATAAGCTAATAAGTCAAACACAATCCCAATTCCTAAACACCCCTCAATCTATGTGACATACTAGATAGTAGAGATTAGCAGAGGCTCAACTACAACAAAATTTTGAATCAATGGCTATTTGACAGGGGCAAATCTTCAAATTGAAATTGATTGATTGGGCTTGTACAGATGGGTTGGATTGAATATTTGAAGTTCATAGTTAATATTGGGCTGTATAATGGGCCTATATTTCTTATAAGTTATAATGGTTAATAAATAATTTCAACTCTAAAACATGTGTGCTCATATAAAATTCTATAAATTTAAAGCTTTTCAAAAAAAAAAAAAAAAAACAAAACAAAACTTAAAAAACATTTTACAAAATCATTAGAAGCAATAAGGATGGTAAAGTCTTCCAGTAATGTGGCGGATTGGTTATAGCTCAAGGTTCATAGCGTCCTAATCGAGTTTGAGCTTTTTCATATACATGTTTGAAGACATTAAGTGAAGTCATGTTTAGCCCTCAAAATTGTCAAAGATTAGTCGACTTTGTTCCGAACACCCTACCAAGAGAGAAAAAATAATAATAATAATAAGGATGATAAAACTTTTTATATATTTTCTGTACCTTGAGAATCTATTAGCTAGATATAATATATTTAAACCCATTATCTCTATTCTAAAAAAATTATAAAAAACTGTTATTTATTATTGGTTTTTTAATAAATATAATACATTACTTTATGTTTTCAGAGGTCGGTTACACAATTAAATATACAAAATTAAAGCCTTTGGCGACAAAATAAGTAAAGTAGTTTTATCCATTCAACGAACCGACCACTTTTTATGGCGCCACGTGTAGCACACCAATTGGCTCAAACATCTAGGAGACACCAGCAGCAGTGCACGTGTCCCCAAGCTCACATCTTCATAAAATATCTCCCTCCAAAACGACGACGTATGTACTCACACACACATACTAAAAACACACACACACTACCAACACGTCGTCGTTTTATAACTTTTATATATATAAATGGAAACAATCCCACATAATATCATTCACCAAAGATAACATCTTTTGTTGTTCTTTAGGGTTTCTTGGAAAGTTAAGTTATAAAGATAGTAGTGAGCGAGTTAGTGACTCAGTGAGTTGGGTTTGGAAAAAAGATTAGATAATGGAAGGTGGTAAGATCATAGAGAGGGGGGAAGAGGAGAGAATTGGTAGCAAAAGGGGAAGAGATGAGAAGGGTAAAATGGGAAGACTTGAGAAAAGGCCAAGTGGGATGGTTGTGGTTGAGGAGTATAGTGGAGATGAAATGATTAATGGGGTTAAGTATGAGGAAAAAAAGATTAGTAGTGGTGGTGGTGGTGAAGGGTTGTTTAATCAACTTATTACTAATTTGGTTGGTAGTCCAAAATCCAATGGATCGGTGAAAACCGATGTTTTTGAGGCCGGATCGGAAAAGAAGAATGGCGGTGGTGGTGGTGGCAGCGACGGTGATGTTGGGGGCGGTGGCGGCGGTGGCGGCGGTGGAAGTGGAGGTGGGGTTATTAATAATTTGATTTCGAATATATTTAGTAGTAATGGTGGTGGTGGTGGTGGTGAGGAGGTAGTGGAGAAGGAAGGTGGTGGTGGAGGAGAGGTGGTTGTGGAGGGTGGTGAGAAGGACGACGATGATGGCGGTGAGGACGCGATCGATAACATCGTGGCTAAGTTGCCGAGAACTTTGTCAGGTATGCACTTTACAGCGAGATTAATTGGTTTTGTAGTTATGTATAAAATCTCTAAACATTTTAGTAGAATACTTTTAAATATTCGGTTTATAACAAACTAAAGATATTATTTAAGGGGATTGCTATTCTCACTCTCTCACTCACATAATAATGCTCGGACCTACTTCTGGGTCCCACGTCTGCACACACCACCAACTATAACTCCTTAATAAGGGAATGGGATAAAATTCAGCTTATTTAAAAGCATTGTCATGACTCATGAGTTTACAAAAAAAAAAAAATTCTTTTACGAAATTTTTAGAATCTCTTTTTTATAAGGTATAATATTAGTTATTTTAAAAGATAATTTTAAAAATTGTCTTATACATCTATCTTTTTGTAAAACGTTTTTCAAATGGTATTCTAATAAATAGAGGGCATGAATTCTTGATACGACATGAACTTGATATAGAAATAAACGGGTTTGGTTTGAGTTTTCTGACCTGTCGATCTGTTTATTTCGTGGGTTATATTTGGGTTGATACCTGTGTTCATGAGTTGACTCACCAACCCGTATTGTTAAACAAAACTTTTACCCTTTAGATTATGACCCTCCAATCCGCATAGTTAAACATGTTACATGGGTCGTGTGTGGGCTATTCGGGTTAGGGTGGTATACATGACACAATTTGTTGAACGAGTCATGTTTTGGGTTGAGCCTTTCTGACCTGTCAACCTGTGACGTCACCCTGAACACGACACAATTATCACCTCGAGTTAAACAACCATTACGATGTTTTAATATGAAATTATCCTAGAAGTTCGTTGAAACGTTTAAAAGAGTCTTATAAGATTTTTAGATACTCTATTCTTGGTTAGGTTATATAAACACAATCAACTCGTATGAATCACTTTATTATAATATATTAACATTTTAGACGAACTTAAGCCATTTTGTTGTAGTTGCAATTTCCATCACTTTTATTTTTAAATTGAAGTTACGCTTTTCTCTAATTAAAAGTTAATCTTTATTTTTTGTTTTGAAAACAGAGGATACAGTTCCAGTTCCGGCAACAGATGAAGCATCGATTTTGTTGCACTCCATCATTCATGACTAGACATAACTTTGATCTTTTATGTTTTTGGTGTTGTTGTATGACTTGTTTAATGGGTGAAATCATGTATTAGAAAATGAAAAAAAAATGTTCATCTTGATGTTTGTAAAGAGAATTATTAACGGGTATCAGTTCTTTTAGCAATATATGGATGAAATTAACTTGTTTTATACTTTATTTGTTCCCATTATATGTATAAAAAGATCATCAAAATATTAGTTTAACTTGAATGTTGTATTATTTTGTAGTTGTAGTGTCTGTAGTAAGATATAAAAACGTAACATTTATCGTTGAAGGTGATTAATAAAGGTAGGATTCTGAAGAAAAACTGAACTTAACGTGAAAACTATGAGAAGTTGATACACATTCAATCGAAAGATCTCAAAATAACATACATACAATTAATAGCTAATTGGAGCTAGCCCGATTGGTAGAGGGATAACTTTTTTGAAGTAAAAATCCCAGATTCGAGCTTGGACAGTTGCATTTTCTAATCTAACAAGTAACTAAAATTACCGTTAAAAAAAACATACATGCAATTAATACCACAAGTCTGATGCCATTGGCCTAGCCACTTGTTCTTCCTTTTGAGAGAGAAAAGATATCTCGAGTTTGAAAACTTGAAGCAAAGATATTATTGGTTCTTAAATAATTAAAACAAGCTTTTCCACTTACATCACATTCATATAAAAAGTAAGATATATTTTGATTTCTTTTTGTAGATCTATTTGGCAATTTTTGATAGTGCATTAGGCCATCCACTGTCGACCCACTGCAACCCAATTGTTTAAACTGCCACATCAGCGCCACATCAACTTTCCACTATTTTACCCAAAACTACCCAAAACTACCCAATTCATCCACTGTCGACTCACTGCAACCCACTACATCAACTTGATTAATTTTAAAAAACAATTAAAATTAAAAATAATATTAATAACATTTAAAATAATATTAAAAATTAAAATTAAAATTAAAATTAAAATTAAACTAAATACTAACGTTACAATAAAATTAAAATTAAAATTAATTTCGGGATGCCCAAAAGTGTTCCGTTAAATCGGCCCAATTCGTTGACGTCGAAAATGTCGTCAACGTCGTCATCGTAATTCGGGTGGTAAATCGACGAAGATGATGCGGATGATGATCGCGATGACGATGAAGACATTTTTTTGGAAAAGATGAAGAAGAATGAGAGAAAGATTGAAAGAGGTGAAGAATGGTTGTGAAAAATAAATGGTTGGAGGTGTTATATATATATATATAAATTAAATTGAAAAAAAAATTAAAAAAAAAACTAGCCGTTTGAGGGGTTTCTCGTCGGCTTGCACAAACCGAACCCACCCTACCCGACGCCTTACCGAAACACCCGCTTTGGTGTTCATTGCCGAAGCCGACGGCAACGGCCCCTTGCCGCTCTCTTGCCGCTCACTTGCCACTCCCACAGCGGATGGCCTTAGTGCACATACAAATTTTGTTATAATTCCGTAACGTTTGAATTAAAAGTGCTTGTCAAGTTAATATCAAAACAGTGGTAACTAACCATTTAAAAACAACGGTACTTACGGTTGAAGCGTACATTGCATACAAGGCTTCACACACATCGTAGTATCTCAACCTACATCGCATACAAGGCTTGACACACATCGTAGTATTGACATTATTGAGCGCCTCCAAAATACGATCATTGTGTTTGCCTTTTTCTATTTCGAAAAACATGAACTTATAATATTTTTTTTAATCATAAAAACGATCAATTTAAACCAAACACTTCTACAATATATGGCTTTATAAATAAAAAATCATCGACAAATTCACCTTCAGTTTTATAGTGAAAAGAGTTTTTCTTATTTATGAATATGGATTTTGTAGTGAAAAGAGTTTTCCTTATTTATGATTAGAGAAATATGTGCTCTAAGCTTGATTTCCCAGCCAATTCTTTCCCCTAGAGAGATAAAAAAATAAGAGCTAATTACATTTTTGGTCCCTGTGGTTTGGGCGTTTTAACAGTTTGGGTCCCTAAAACAAAATGTATCCAACTATACCCGTATTCCTATTGTGTGTATCCAACTTCAAAATGAGTTATTGTGTGTACTAAACTTTCAATTTGGTTTATTGTGTGTATCGATTTACCTGCTGAAAGGGTAGCCGGTCATCTTCTTCTCCGGCGACTCCCTTCTCCGGCCACCACCACCACCACCACCACAGCCACCATCTCCACCACCACAGCCACCACCACCACCACCACCACCACCAAACCCACCACCACCACCTTCTTCTCCGGCGACTCCCTTCTCCGGCCACCACCACCACCACCACAACCATCATCTCCACCACCACCGCCACCACCAAACCCACCACCACCACCTTCTTCTCTGGCGACTCCCTTCTCCGGCCACCACCACCACCACCACCACAACCATCATCTCCACCACTACCGCCACCACCAAACCCACCACCACCACCTTCTTCTCCGGCGACTCCCTTCTCCGGCCACCACCACCACCACCACAACCATCATCTCCACCATTACCGCCACCACCACCACCACCAAACCCACCACCACCATCTTTTTCTCCGGCGACTCCCTTCTCCGGCCACCACCGCCACCACTATCACCATCTCCACCACCACAGCCACCACCACCATCACCAAACCCACCACCAACACCACCACCTCCCCCACCAAACCCACCACCACCATCACCAAACCCATCACCATCTCCCCCACCAAACCCACCACCACCATCACCAAACCCACCACCAACATAGCCACCACCATCACCATCTCCACCACCACAGCCACCACCACCACCCCACATTTGATATGAAAAAAACCCCAAATTTACCAAGAACCCTAATTTCAATATATGAACCCTAATTTCAATATATGAACCCTAATTGATCGAATGCAAAATCAGATCAGAATCATATTAGAACCATGGGTGGTGGTTGACGGTGGTAGTTGCAGCGCTGGGTTTGGCGGCGGTCGTCGTCGGAATCTTCGTCTAGATCGTCGGGTTGGTGGTGGGTTTGGTGATGGTAGTGGTGGCTGTGGTGGTGGACATGGTGGCGGTGTTGGTGGTGGTGGTGGCCGGAGAAGGGAGTCGCCGGAGAAGGGTGTCGCCGGAGAAATTACCTAATACACATCAGCATCAGCAGGTTATCAGGTAAACCGGTGCACACAATAAACCAAATTGAAAGTTTAGTACACACAATAACCCATTTTGAAGTTGGATACATACAATAGGAATACGGGTATAGTTGGATACATTTTGGTGAAGATAGTCCAACAAAATATCTATGGATTTCGTCCTTGTGGTTTGCATTTTATAACGTATTGGGTCCCTGAAATGGATGCCGTCTATTTTTGATCCGTTAGACCCATCATGTGCACAGCACATGATGGGCATTTTGGTCATTTCACTTATTCTTTTAATTTCAATTAAAATTACAGGGACCAAATATGTAATTAACCCTATTATATATAATAAAAGATTAAAAAAAACAAAATAAATATTCCCTCCTTTTCAGGTTCCAACTTCCAAGAAATACCTTTCATCTTTTCCATTTTCATCACCACCATTCTCCACCTACACCACCATCACCACCCATCTTCCTCACCACCATTCTCCACCACCAACACCACCACCACCCATCTTCCTCACCACCATTCTCCACCACCACCACCACCACCACCCATCTTCCTCACCCACCATTCTCCACCACCACCACCACCACCCATCTTCCTCACCACCATTCTCCACCACCACTACCACCCATCTTCCTCACCACCATTCTCCACCACCACCACCACCCATCTTCCTCACCACCCTCCTCCACAACCACTGCCGCCTTCGTCCGCCACCACCACAGTTTCGATCGCCACCACAGTCTCGTCGCCCACCACCGTACCGTCGCCGCCACCACACTCCCGATCGTCGCCATCACACTCCCGTCGCCGCCACCACAGTCCCATCGCCACCATAGTTCCGATCGAGCCACCGCATGTGCCAAAATCAAGCCCTAAATCCTAAATTGATAAACCCTAAATCGATTCCAGATCTGTGGAAACCTAAATTGATGAACCCTAAATTGATTCTAGATCTGTAGAAACCCAAAATTAATTCCAGATCTACGGTGGTGACATGGGCGGCGTGGTGGAGGTAGTGAATGGTGGAAGCGGTAGTGGGTATGTGAATGGTGGTGGAGGTATGGTGGTGGTGGTTGTGTGCAACTAATGGTGGTGGTGAATGGTGGTAGGTGGGTGGTTGTTGCTGGTAATGGAAGTTATGGTGTTTTTTGGGCAGATTGGTGGTGGTGGTAGGTGGTGGTAGTAGGCGATTGTGGTTGATGTTGGTGGTGGTGGTGGGTGGTGATAGGTGGTAGTAGGCGGCGGTGGTTGATGTTGGTGGTGATAGCTGGTGGTGGGGATTGGAATATGTATTCTAAATTGGTTTTGCAGGTGGGTTACAAATGGAATTAATGTTGGTTTTGCAGGTGGGTTTCAAATGGGGATGATGATGGTGGTAGGTAGGTAGTTACAACTTTAGTCCCTAAGATTTTTAATAAAAATAGTAAATAACATATTTGGTCCCTGTTATTTAATTGAAAATAAAAAAAATGGGTGAAATGACTAAAATGCCCATCATGTGCCGTGCACATGATGGGGCTAACGGCTCACTTTTGGACGGTGTTAAATTCAGGGACCCAAATCGTTATAAAACGGATACCACAAGGACGAAATCCATAGATATTTTGTTTTAGGGACCCAAACTGTTAAAACGCCCAAACCACAGGGACCAAAAATGTAATTAGCTCAAAAAATAAAGATTATGAATCATGCTCTAAAAAGAAAAATCAAGGAACACTTTTGTAGCCCTACATTTAGACTGTATGTAATTGTATGCATACGGGTAATTTGAGTTCTTTTTGAATCTTTATGCATACGTACATTATGTACCTATGCATATTACAAAATAACATGTATGCACAAATGCATATAATCGAGATGGAGGGATATTAGGATGTTTCTCACTTTCCCATTTATTTGAGGTTTTTCATTGAACCTGACCACATATATATATATATATATGTTCGGTTGCGAGCCTCATTTTTTATTGTGAATGTGAGGACAACAGAGAGACTGTCACGCGACATATTCAGTCCAATCTTATGTTTTTATTCATGGTGAATAATACAACACTCATACCGAATAATATTGGATGCTATATTATTCAGTCTGAATACCGTATTATTCACCATGAACAATGTTGTCTAAATAATCATATATTATTCATACCGAGTAAGACACATCTCACACTCTCGTGCCTCGCTGCTCTCACGTTCGCAATAAAAAACGAGTTTTCATCTAAACCTGCGACCCGCCCATATACACACACATATACATGGATGTGGTGGGTTTTGAGAATGCATTACCCGTTCCCCCCGGTTAGGACGATTAGGATTCCTCATTCGGTTTTACAAGGAATACTCGGCCTCGATCAGGACGGATGAACCGGATTCTCAAACGGGTCAACAATCATGAGAATCATCAAGACTGGGGGATTGGCCCATTTGAGAGTGCTGGATTAAATGTAATGATAGGGAAAATCTCATCTATATCCTTCAAAAATTTCAATATTGCACATATATCATTGTAAACTTTGAAACTACTTATATGTCCTTCTAAACCTTTAAAATTCACATATAGGTAGTTTCAGAATAAACCTTCCTCTCAATTTAATTATAGTTTAAACAATTAAACATACAAATCATTATCTTTAAATTATATTATTTTGTAAATTACTTAACTACCCTTCATAATTTCCTACCCATAATCTATAATAGTTGACGTCCATTTCCTCTATCTCACTAATCACTGCCTTCTGCCCCAATTTGACTTTGCTCGTTGGCGGAGATACCATCGGAAACAACACCGATTACCAGCAAAACCCTTCTCCACCACCACCGGTCAAAACCTTTCCTTTCTCAGTTCAACCCATCCCCCATAAGCCTACAATTCGAGTATTTCTCCTTTTAAACCATGGGAGTACCATCCCAATTAGAACCTGCAAATAAATTGACCAAAACTTGCAAATCAACCAAAAGCCCTCGATTAAAAGATGACGTCTGAGTATGGATCTTGCGTTTGTCCCTAAGATGGAGGAAGAAAGGGGTAGGGTTCAAGAAGAAATAATCTCGTTTCAAGGAAATCAATTAATTGCATTGATGATTTTGGTAAGTAAATCAAGAAATCAATTAATGACATCATTTTGGAAAGTAAATCAAGGGTAATCAAGTAACTTAGGCCATCCACAATGGTACCACCCATACCACCTGCATAAACTGCCACCTCAGCGCCACATCAGCTTTACCACTACCTTACCATTACCATACCATTCATCCACAGTGGTACCACTCATACCACCTGTATGATTTTTTTTAAATTAACAATTTAAATTAACAATTAACAATTCATTTTAAAATTAAAATTAAAAATAACAATTAAAATTAAAATATTCAATTAAAATTAAAAACAATTAAAAAAATTACATTAAAATTAAAAATAAAAAAACTATTCGAAAGGAGCCCAATCGTATAGTTGGCGCAACCGCTCCTTCTCTCGCAACGTGGTCTCCAAAAGGTGACCCGAGAGATGGTTGTGCGGTGATGTGTAGAAGTGTAAGTGTGACATCCTTTGTTTTTCTTTGAGTATATCGACAAGCCCGGAGATACCATGTGAGAGAGCGCCTACGTCGGTTGTACCGCCCGTGTTGGTATCGTTTGTCGAAGACGAAGACCCCGCACGTCTCGCCGCGTTCCGACCCATTGGTCGTGGTAGTTCGGAATCGCCGAGGTGGGTGTAAGTACGAGCATCGGAATCGCCGGGGGAGTCCGTTGGGGTTTCGGACGTTTTCGACCGTTTGTTTGTAGGCGCGCGGATGTCCGATGGGTTCATCATTTCCACCGGGTTGTACTTCGGGCATTCGATGAGAACTCTCCAAGCGGCTTGGTAAGGGAATGTTCGATTATGCTCACGTCGGTATCGCTCGAGCGCTCGTTCCAATAATTCAACGTCGGATTCGCCGCTACCTCGGTGATTGAACACATTGTTGTAGATAACCGCAAATTTCGAGACCCCCGATAGAAGCAATTTCACTTTGGTTTGCACGGCGTCGCTTGAGCGGACGTTGGGGCCGTACCCCATGCGTTTGTCTAACGACATTTTAACGTGCATCCAAAAATTGTCTACTTCAAAAATGGAAAAAATTAAAACACGTTAGCGAATACTTAAGTACGTAAAAAAACCGGTTTTTTATTTACCTCCCGTTCGATAGTTACCTATGGTTGAATCCTCCGAGATTTCGGCCCACGACATCGCCAACTTGACCTCCTCGTCACTCGTCCACGGTTTAGGAGGCGCTTTAGTTTTGGTCGGGTTCGCACTCGAGCTCGCTTCTACGTTCTTACCCTTCCCGCGTTTTTTACCTTTGGGTTGTGGCGGCGGTGGCGGTGGCGGCGACTCCGGTTGGGTCTCCGGTTGGGTCTCGGGTACCTCCTCGTCCTCTCCCCACGATTGCGGTGACAAGTTGCCTTCGGTTGGGTCTCGTGGTTCCCACATTTGTGACGGCGTGGGTTGTTGGGTTTCCGTCGTGGGTTGTTGGGTTTGCGTCGTCGGTTGTTGGGGGTGCATGTGGTACGACATCATAGGGGTATTCGCCATCATATTCGCATACGCCCAATCGTTCGCCATATAGGGGTTTGCGGCCAACCCGATGGAGGCAACCAACTTCCAAACCCCATTGCGGGCCGATAGACACCCGACGGTGGAGGCGTTTGGGATGCCGACGGTGGAGGCGTTTGGGATGCCGAGTTACGACGTCGGGAACCGGAAGGGGTACCGTGTGAATCCATGAAGAAGAGATGAATAAGATGAGATGAAGAGATGAATTTGTTGAAGAGATGAATTTGTTGAGGAAGAGATGATGAGTGGTAATTTGTTGAATAGATGATATGATATATATATATATGTAAAAAAGTAAAAAAAAAAAAGTAAAAAAAAATATATATATATATATCCGTGGAATAACGGTCGAAAAAAGAAAAAAAAAATAAAAAAAAAAAAAT
Source organism: Centaurea solstitialis (assembly GCA_030169165.1). Lineage (NCBI taxonomy): Eukaryota > Viridiplantae > Streptophyta > Magnoliopsida > Asterales > Asteraceae > Centaurea > Centaurea solstitialis. The sequence goes on from CM058045.1 coordinate 1,086,669, forward strand.
TTTTGCAACGGCATCGGGGTACCGCTGCCTCACCATACCGCCCACTCACCGGCATACCGCGGCGGTGTTACCGCCGGTATGCCGGCGGTACCGTTCCAAGAACCGCCCCGGTGCGGATGGCCTTATAAAATAAATTTATTTTAGAGATAATGATTTGTATTTTAATTGTTTAAATTATAATTAAATTGAGAGGAAGGATATATATGTAAATTTTAAAGGTTTAGAATAACATATAAATATTAAAGTTTACAAGGATATGAATTTTTTTTGAGAATATAGATGAAATTTTCCCTAATTTTTAAAAGGCCCAAGGCCCATAATAACTTAATAAGGCCCATTATTTACATCAAATAGGTTCTGTTCTACAACTTATATATAAACTCATCTTCTAGGGTTTCATTCAGCTAGTTGCAGATTGTGGAGGAGAGAGGCGCAATTTAGCAGCACAAAACCGCCGGAGTTCTTCCGACGAATATCACACAACGCAATCATGGTACGATCCAATTTCTTCCGTTAGATGTTTCATTTTGATCTAATTTTTACACTATTTAACCTAAATATTGATCTCAATTTGCTAGTTTTTCTAATTTGGTGCTTGTTAATCTATAAAGTTATTAATTTCATGTTCAATGTTTATTCTGAAATTGTTGAATATTTTTCTAATTGAAGTGAAAGTATGATTTTTTATGGAGTTGTAATGCAGAAAATATGTGATTAAGGTTTTCTTACCTTCTCAATTGCCAGCTAGCATTTTGTGGCATTTATATGCAGATAATTTTGTAGTGGTGGACTTTTGGTATGGTGCCAAGTTTTTATCTACTTTCCTGTGTAATTCACACATTTATGATTGTTATGTAAAGTTTTATACCAATGTAGAAGTGGATTTGGTATCAACTTAAATTGGTACCATGTTTTCTTGGTCTGTAGAAGTTGGAGATGGTTTTGTATCAATTTCTAGTTAAATATAAGAAAGTTTCCAATTTTGTTTAAATTTTGAGTTTGGAAGTAACACATATCATGTTTATGAGATTTTTAATTGCAAGGAATAATTCTTGAAAACATTCAATGCTCAAGCAAAAAGGTTAAAGCTAAATTTTTTAATGTTTAGTCTAACTAAAATACAGAAACTGATAGATAATTAAATAAGCCGGTAGCATGATAATTGGTACTACCATGATACAAGATACTACCAATCGACTGCAATCAGTAGTTCAGTACCGATCTAATTGGTATGGTTGGTACATGTGTTGGTCACTTTGGTTTGACTGGACCCCTAAATTTTGTATAGAGGTCTTGGTGAAGGCTGATGTTTTATTTTTTGATGGTGTGGTTACTGACCTTTTTTGTTATGTGTTAAAGGCTAGAGGTTTGAAGAAGCATCAGAAGAGGCTCAATGCCCCTAAGCATTGGAATCTTGATAAACTCGGTGGTGCTTTTGTAAGTCATTCTTTTGGAATTTATTATTTCTGTAACTTTTATAGTTGTTTTTTTATGTTCATTTGTTTGATATTATTTTATTTGTATGTTGTTATTTGTCGTCTAGGCTCCCAAGCCTTCATCAGGACCCCACAAGTCCAGGGAATGCTTGCCCTTGATTCTCATTCTCCGAAATCGGTTGAAGTATGCTTTGACATACCGTGAGGTTATATCTATTTTGATGCAACGTCATGTACTTGTTGACAACAAGGTCAGGACCGACAAGACTTACCCTGCTGGTTTCATGGGTGAGTAGTCGGCATCTTTCTCATGGGAATCGATACTAGTTTTCTTTTTGCTATGCTTTATGGGTGTTGTTATATGCACCCCTATATCGGATCAAAATCATACATAGAAAATGTAAAAAGTAAGTCTGATGTTGATGTGTGCAAGAAGGTAATTAGTAGGTAGAGGTGCATTTAGCAACATATGGGGATGCATGTAGCCTATCCCATGCAATGTAGCTATATGCACTCCTATTTATGTCAGATGAGGTCAAATCATGCATTGAAGGTTGATTTAGTTTTCGAACTCAAACTAGAAAATACCATTTGAAGCTATTTCTTTAGCATGTGTTCATGATAGGTATAGTGAAGAAAGGATTTTGTTTTTCTTGCAATGTCGGTTTATGCAAATGGTTCTGATGATTTATTTGTTTGTACCAGATGTTGTTTCAATTCCCAAAACCAATGAAAACTTTCGCCTTGTTTACGATACAAAAGGTAGATTCAGGCTGCACTCTATCAGGGATGAGGAGTCAAAGGTTAGTTTACTTTTCTTTGGTGGATGTTAGTTGGTTTATATAAAAATGCATCTGTTACATTGCCGTAATCTAAGAAATGCAGCACACCATCTCTGAAGTTGGTCAACAAATCTAATGGACACTAGGGCATTTATAGGACACCTAAAATGTCTTAAGTGGCCTAACAAAATATTTATAGAATAACCTTACACCTTACAAAATAATGGGTTTTCCAATGTGCCGTAATGCTGCAGGGCAAGCCTTAAGAAATAGCTAATGGGATATTTTATTTTAAAAGCGTCATAGAAAACTTGTTAAAACACTTAAGAGTATTCTATAGACATATAGTAAACACTTTTAGATAGTACACTTTATAGTTTGGTCGTTTAAACTTTATTTTTGCAAGGTATTTTATTAGGATGCTTTATTGTGAACATAAGCTTTAGTTGTTTAATGTTCTTGAAAGAAATGTTGCATTTGGATTAAGATGTGATATATGAGATTTGATTAAACCAAAAAGACGCATTATTTTTTGTAGTTCAAGCTCTGCAAGGTTCGTTCCGTCCAGTTTGGCTCAAAGGGTATTCCATACATTAACACTTACGATGGCCGCACAATCCGCTACCCCGACCCCCTCATCAAGGCCAACGACACCATAAAACTCGACTTGGACTCTAACAAGATCGTCGATTTCATCAAGTTCGATGTTGGAAATGTTGTGATGGTTACTGGCGGAAGAAACACGGGACGTGTCGGGATCCTTAAGAACAGAGAAAAACATAAGGGCAGTTTTGAGACTGTGCACATCCAGGATGCCACTGGTCACGAGTTTGCTACCCGTTTGAGCAATGTTTTCACAATCGGAAAGGGTTCGAAGCCGTGGGTGTCCCTTCCTAAGGGCAAGGGTATTAAGTTGACCATTATTGAAGAGGCTAGAAAGAGGCAGGCTGCCTTGACTGCTAGTGCTTAGATTGGGAGATTTATGGGGTTTTATGATAGTTTGTGATGTCATAGGTAATATTACAAGATCATTTGAGGGAAACTTGTTTTGTTTTTGCATTTTTGGGTACATTTTGAAGGTTAAATTGGTTTTGAAACAATGGATTTTGCTAAATTTAGGCAGTTTTATTTTGTTGAGTATGTTGCCATTTGTTCTCTATGTTTGATATTTGCAAATTCAGCATTTTGGTTTTCTCTGTGTGGGTATATGAAAACCCATTTAACCTCTTAATTGTCATTATGTCTTGTCTAAGGTTACAGGTAAGCATTTATCATTATCATTTATCTTATTAATTGAGCATAAAAATGACCAAGAAGCTTATTTATAAAGAGAGAATAAAAATTAAGAGTCCTACTTGATAAGTGTGGGAAATGACTCATACACGATAAGTGGATTTAACATATACTCCAAAAGCCATTTTAACATATATTCAAAAAGCTATGTCTATAGTTGAATATTTGTTGGTAAAGATCAGTTTTTTTTTTTTTTTTTGTTGTGAACTATGATGGCCCCAATTCTATGTCATTGCTATGATGGCTCGAGCTCTGAACTCTCAAACATCGATGATGCATTCTCATCACTTCGGAAACTCAAAACTTGAGCTTGTTGACGTTGAGTTGATTTAGCCATAGGTGAGAAGATGGAGGCGTGGTGAGAACATGTATTGATTTCTTTATAGTGATAGTCCTATCTTGGGCTCTCTATAAATGACAAAACCCGTTGTGTCCAATGAGACTATTGTTATAAAGTCGATTCATAACTTCAAGAAGATCAATAGTGAATGTTTGTAAAGGTTTTTTGGAAGTTGCAAGGCTTATGCTTAAAGCATAACGAGTAGATGACACATAGCAACCGAAGTTTTGGATGGGGACGAGGTGGAGTAAGAAAGGGGTGTTGGAGGGAGTCGGTGGCGGCTGACTCTAGGTGGAGGTGAAGTTGGCTTAGCCGAGAACTCAAGAAGTGGATGGGGGTCTATATTTTTTATTTAATATTACATTGTGTATTTCATTTATCTAAAATTGTTGTAAAATGACAAAATGCCCACATTTAAGTAGATTTAACATAGAAAATTAAACGAGTGTTACAGGGAGGAACAAAACCGAGCAAGTATGCAAACATTAGAGATGAATGGAAAATTAATGAAGATTAGGAATGAGTTTTGTTAAAACTCACATAGTTGAGGGACCAAAACTATAATTTACTTAAACAAAAATGAAAATGGAAGGAGCATGAAAAAACCGCTAAAAACCCGCAAAAATACAAACATATCTTTATCTACCACCAACAACTACCCTTCAATTCCCTCCCCTTACAACTTGGGGAAAATTGATCGAGAGAGAGCGCCTGCTCTGCTTCGATCAATCCTGTCACAAGAAAATACAAATCAATACCAAAATCATATTAGGAATATAGATCAAACATGGATTTTATCGGAAATTATTGGTTTGGTAATGCTACCAAAGAAGTGGATAATGTCAAGAAGGATCTCAATGTAAGTTTCTTTGCTTATGTATTTTTGTTAGATATGAAAGATTTGATTTCAAATTTGCAATATCATCAATGTCTAATAAGGAGATTAGCTCTCTTAATGAACCGAATGAAGATGAAAGGAAGAATGAAGATGAAAGGAAGTTTGTTCGTGTTCATTCATTTAATTGAATCGAACAAACAAACGGTAAATGAACGAAACTTTTTGTGTTCATATTCGTTCGTTAAGAAAATATGTTTATTCACATGCTTTTGTTATAGGAACTTAAATGAAATGAATGAAAACTTATCAATGTAAACGAAAGAACGAGGCCAATCTTATGTTCGTTCATGCAACTAAATGAATAAAAAAGTTGTTCATATTCATTTGTTTACTAAATAAAAAAACTTCTCCACTGAAAGATTCGCTTAATGTTTTGGTTCATTTATACCCCTAAAGCAGATGATTACATTTAGAGGTTTGGATTAGAGCCGGGCATGACTTTGGTATGTTTTGTTTGATGCTGAAATATAACTAATTATGCAAGGCACCACAACAAAAATTGAGTTTATAAAACCAAATTTTGTTACCTAAATCAAGACTTGGTGGGGACGGTCTACGTTGGTCGAGTTAATGCTCTCGATATAGGAGCTCTGGGGTTTGATCCTAAATCACTATCACAAACGTCCGTAGGTCACATTTAGGGGCCGTTTGTTTTTTAAATGTTACTTCTTAAAACCTCTTAAGTTTGAATATTAAGAGGTTTGTAGACTTAAAAACCGTTTGTTTTTTTAATAAAAGGCCTGAAAATCCGTTCTCTAAAATTTTAAAAGGTGCACCATCCACCTCTTATTTTTTTAGAGGTGAATTTAAACTTCAGACTTGAGACCTCTTAAAAATCAAACGACACCTTAATAAGACATTGAATACTCTATTGTTTTCATATTGTTAATAACCCTATTCATATCATATAAACTTGATTTTGTTATAATAAATTTATATTTATTCTATGTTGATTTTTGGACTTAATAAAATTTTTATATCGTTTTTTTATTGTTTACAAAATTTTAATTTAGCTAGAGAAATTTGGACTTTGGCTGGCTTAACTTAAATAGTGAAACATTACCTGTTTTTGTTTGTTAGGAAGTGCCAGATAAGATTTCTAAAGGAGCAACCAAGATGGTCAATAATGTGACAGGTTTGTCTAATCCCCACTCATTATTTTGTGTATGCTATTTTTTTTAGTTTCATAATTTGCTTTAGGCGCCGTTTACTAAGCACTTAACAAGGTACAGTAATAGATCCAAACTTTTTTTAGTGGGGACATATTTAAGATAGATTAAATGGCGGGAAAGTTCTCATATGTTTTAGCCTAATTACATCATTTCGAGGATTTTCTTAAAGTTTTGTTGGTTGATTTCAAATTAAGGACTTATAAGTTTTTCAATTGATTTTGAGAACATTTATGGTTTTTGGTTGATTTTGAGTCTATCTTTTTGATATTATAATTAATTTTGAGGTATTTTTTTATTGATAAGGTTACAAACCACAAATTCTAAAATAGCATGTTGAAAAGCTTAAACTTGAGATTTAATGGTTAACGACAAAGGAACACAACAACAATAATTGTAAATTGTTGAAATTGGATTTGCTTTCTTAGTATATTGTGTTCTTATTTTGAAATTACAAATTCATTTTATATTTTATTAGGATAAATGTATAATTCACTGAAAACAAAATTGAGTTTATAAGATGTTTAAAATAAAAAAGAACGTTTTAATAGAATGTTTTATAAGACGCTTTTGGGTGTCGCAAAAGGTTTTATAGAACATTTTTTAAATAAAGCTTCCTATTAACTAGTTTATAGGACACTATTTTAAACAGTGTCCTATAAATACAAGTGTCCTACAAACAAAAGTTTATGAATGCTTATGGGTTGCGTTTGGTTGCAGGAAAAAAACAAAAACCACTGAGTGAACTAATGAAAGAGTTTGAATTACCGGCCGGTATCTTTCCTAATGAAGCCAAACACTACGAGTACGATAAGGAAACGAAAAAGCTATCAATAACCCTACCGTTTATCTGCGAAGTGAGTTACAGAGACTCGTCGGTTTTGAGGTATAATACTAGTGTGACATGTCTTATTGAGAAAGGAAAGCTAAGTGAGATAGAAGGACTGAAAACAAAAGTGATGCTATGGGCAAAAGTTACTTGCATTGTTTGTGAACAAATGAACTTGCATTTCACAGCAGGGTTGGGGAAGACAAGGAGTAAAAAAGTGTATGAGATGGTTAGAGATGCAATACCTGTAGATAAGTTCTAAAAGCTCATGAAAGGCTTGAGCTTGCTTTCTAAATGCTGAATTTTTGTTTTTATGTACAAGTTATGTATCTAACATGATTACTTCCTTATTTGTCTTGTTAAAATCACCTGGCAAAAAATAAAAAATGTCATAATAGAGTGTTTTATAGAACACTGATTTATATGACCAAACAAAAAAATGTCTTATCTAAAAGTGTTACAATAGGTTTATAGAACGCTTTAGAGCGCCATAACAAATTTTTTAGGATATTTCCAAAATAAAATGTCTAATTTTATAAGACATTTTTTAGAAGTGTCCTAAAAACCCATATTTTAGAGGACACTTATGCTTATAGGAGACTTTAAAATAGTGTTCTATAGAATAGTTAATAAGACTTTTTTTTTTTAAATGTTCTAATTATTTTTTTGCAATTCCCAAAAGCTTCCTAAATTTTTTTAAAATAGTGTCCTATAAAACACTCTATTAAAACACTTTTTATTTTAGGTGTCATTGTTTTGTTGGTTAACAATATTGTTTTCTAGGACTTACTTGTCATTCATGTTCTTTAATATCGACAACATTTATCGAGGACGGTGTTCCTACTTGACGTCCATATATAGTACATGAAGCGCGATATGATATCACCAATCGTCCATGGTTTTTACCCTCGTCGGAGTTTTGTGCGCCAGCAAAATACTTGTGTCTTTGCTAACTTAGTCCTGTTTATTCGAAGGCTCAATCTATAGTTGATAAGATACATCATAAATCCAAACCTTTTAATGTACATTCTATAAAACCATATCTCCTGTAGTAACACCAAGTCAATACTAATAGATAACAATAAAACCTATTCATCTCATGAAACAAAAAATACAATATTAAAAACTAGAATACAAATGTTTAGACACAAGGAATCATCTACTCATTGAATCGGAACACTCCCAGGTGAAATCGATCCTTCCGCTTGATGATCAACGCTGATTGATGGGCTCGTGGGCGGCGGAGTATTATCTATCGTATGATCTTCAACAGACATATGACTATCATCAACCGTTTCAGTTGCCGAATCTTTTGAGGGCTTATGAGATTTGTCCTCATCAAAGCTCCGTATGATTGCCGCCAACTTTTGGTATAACGAACCTTGTGACGTTAGTACCTCCTTGTTTTCGTACATGAACGTAAACAAGAAGACGACCAACGCACATGTTGAGGACAAACCCGCAATCACAAAAAGACCGATAAAACTATCGAGTTTCAGCTTTTTAAAAGGTTCAACCTGATCACTACTTTTCTTAGATGATTGCAGTTCATCTCCAATCCAAGTGTTTGATATGTTTCTCATGCCATCCCCCTCTATCAATTTCAAGATTGCTTTTGAGAAATCAGCTACCATTGGTGATCCTTTTGGAAATGCCTGTTAATAACAACACACTATCCATTAATTCCGTGTCATAATAGATTGCTTTATAATTAACAATTAAGTTTATATAACCAAACTACTGTACGTCATATGTAAAAGTGGTGCAATATGTTTTATGACACCTTTTTGGACATTTAAACAAGTTATGAAGACACTTTTAAAATAAACGCACTACTATAAAAAAACTGGTATTACCAACAGCCGAAACAGTCAGAAATCGGCTTACCGACGGTATTCCGACGCAACGAGCGTTGCCAAAAACTTGGTTGGTAAAAGCTACCGACAGTTTTTTCGACGACTTTTACCGACTGCTTTCCCGACTGTTTTCATTTACCGACGGCTTTTCGACCACTTTTACCGACGACTTTTTGACGGGTTACCGACGATATTTCAACTGTTTTCCGATGGTTTTTCAACGACTTATTAAAAATAAATAAATAGAAAGTGCAGTCAGCAAATCATCAGAAAGCAATCGGTAACGGCCATCGGTAATACACAGTTTTTTAGTAGCGACATCATAGTACTATTTCTCACATGATATCATATAAAGACATCTTTTTATAGGACAATTGTTTTATTAATAGTTAAAATAAGTTTTTAGGTCGACACTTGTCGGCATATAGTTAAAAGTTTCTTAAAGATAAAGTGTTATATTAATTATTTTATTAGACACTTTTTGAAAAGTTTCTTGTAAATACAAATGTCCTATAAAAAGATGGATTTATAGAATACTTCTAAAAAATATCGTATAAAAACAACTAATACGACGTTTTATTATAAATAGGTCCTAAAAACGTCTAATAAACTTATTGCAACACTTCTAAACAAGATGATTTATTTTTTGATCCCGTAACATTTAGTCCTATTACGACACTTAAACCATCTATCGGACGTCTTATAAAACGAATTTTGTTTAGGAGGAGGACTACTTACAAATCCAAAGCCTTCAGTCTTGTTGGTTCTCCCCACCATGGAATACTTGTTATAGTTCTTGGCCTGAAACATCTTGAGATAAGGGATCTCATCAACAATGGCAGAAACTCCATTGTGTTTACTTCCACTTGAAAGGGCATTAGCATACTCTGTAAAGTTGGCATACTTCTTCAACTTGGCCTCTGGAAAACCCATCTCCATCAACATACCTTTAACAAATGAACCATCTTGGTATCCTACATAGTCTCCTCTTTCTATAAGTTCTTGTATACTTGAAACAGTTGGTTCAAGGCTTTGTAGGGTTAACATGGATGATAAGCTTGCTGTGTAGCTAGAGGTGAGTACAAGAACCACAAACACCCAAACTATCACCACAAATCTAGATAAGTTGCTTATCATCTTCTCCTCTGCAAGATATATAACAATCAATTCCATTTTTTTGGGTTACCCAAACATCAATAATAAATGCATAGAAGGGGGTTTGGGTAGAAACCCATAATTGATTAGGAACCAAAAACCACCTACAAGGTAATATATGTCTCTTTTCAGGCTGAATAATATTGATCATTATTAGTATATTCATGAAAGATGAAGAAGTGTTATTCATTATGATTTACACGTTATTTGATGAATTACACGTCCATATTTCTGATGAATCAATCATGTCACTGCATATCACCCTATGAGCGGTTGTCGAGTTCTTAATCAATTTTAGGTTCCTAACGAACCTATACCCTTCATATAAGCGCCAACGATCACATGAGAAGTTGAGTTTATGTGAAAAACGTGACAAGTGGATGTGAAGTTGTGAACTCTTGATCACTTTTAATCTCAAGCTAATCCATGAATCGTGCTTGATATGAGATTGATATGTTACTTCTCACATTAACTTAACTTCTCAGTGGAACCAACCCCTATATATATATAGCCCTCCATTTGGACTATATACACTTGTGCATAACTGTATTATGCACGTGTGCATATTATAAATTACATCTATGTACAAATGCATACGGTCCAGATAAAGGCTACCAAGGTGTTCTTCAGTTTTCCGTTTTATTGTAGATTTTTCTTTGAACCTGACCCTGTATATATATGTATATATATCGTTACCAAATATTATAACTTACTGTGTGAAAAAACGAGGGTGGAGAAGGAAAACCAGAAGATCATTCCGATTTGCTGATTACGAGGACCACGAAACTCTTTGTTAACACGATGCTCGAGAGCCCAAACGACAAAACCAGTGTATACGAAAAACACAGCTGTTGTTATCCAAAGCTCCTTCTCTAAAGGTCTCATAAAAATCCAAGCATTCTTCTTATCAGCAGCCTTAACCGGAACTATCATTGAAACTCCAGACTCTGAATATGGAGTTGTGAAATCAACATATAATGACCGATTCCACCGGATAGTAACGTCTCCAACCACCATGTCAAAATTCTGTTAAGTTCATCATACTCAAATAATTAATAACACTTATGATGAAAAGTGCTTATCTCCTTTTCTAGGAAGTTAAAAAGTTTTGGGTGGCCGTAGTGTTGACTCATGAATAGAACGTCGTTTGGCCAAATTTTAAAATGTTCTATCTAAAGGTGTGTTCATACAAGAACCAACCCTATTTGCAAGAACAAATGAACAAATTTCGAGCCACATGTTATGTGGTCCATGTGGGACCCACCCATTAAATAAATCGTCTATGATTCAGGTGGTGGACCCACCTGAATCATATATGATTATTTAATGGGTGGGTCCCACATGGGCCCACATCACATGTGATTCAAAATTGTTCATTTGTTCCTATAAAATTCATTTGTTCTTGTTTGAACCTGATTCCCTATTAGCTATTTTATAGTATGTTTTTGAAAAAACATCCTATAAAACTCATTTTTTATAGGATACTCTTTCAAATAGGGTCGTATAAAACATTTGTAGAAATTAACACTAAAAATTGTAAACATAAATCTATTGTAACACATTTAAATATAACATTATTTGGTTAATTTGGTCATATAAATTAACTTAAGTCCTATAAAGTATTTTTACAAGGGCGTTTAAACACTTTTAAGCATCTTATAAAACCAATTTTGTTGTAGCTAGTTGTAGGAATACATGCATGATTCAGTAAACTAATAATTAATTAATTACCTTAAGAAAAATCTGCTGAACAAGATCATTGTAATCTCCAACACTCTGAGCATCATCAGGATCTTCAAAAGCAATGAATTTGTAGTCAATATCATAAGGCAATGACTCTAACACTGCCTTGAAAACATCTATGCAAAATCCTTTGGCCTTAGTTATATTTGTATTGGGATCTTTCTCAGCCTCAATAAACTCAACAAATCCACCTTTTGCTGGTACCCCCACTCTTAGCTTTCTATCATTCCTAGTTGGGATCTCCCAACCTTTGGGAATTTCTATAGTATCACCAGGCCATATAATGGCTCCAAGATCATCTTTATTAGTTGTGTAATCCATGCTTTCATTGTACCTTGATTGCCTTGATATCCCATTTTTCGAATTCCAAAATCCAATTTGTTTCTCTTCCTTCCCGATCACATTCACTATTTCGTACGCTTGTATTCGTAGTTGCCCGTTTACCACCTCAAAATCGCCACTTAACATCCCTTTAAGCCTTATATTACGGATAACTGAAAAAAGCACTTCTCCCACTTCTGACGTTCCAATGGAAGCCAAGTCTGTGGTCGAGCCTTTCGTTGGTCTCTTAAATTTGGTACTTAATTCGGTTTTATTGACTTTCTCTAATGAGGTTGCTAGTGCAAAAACCGAATCATACCACCATATTCCAAACAAATCAAGCTCGAATACTCTATCCATTTCGGGGTATTCTTTTTGAAACCTCCTCCTCCATCTTTTATTAAAGTTGGTTAGCTTCTTGGATGGTGGTATATAAGGCTTCACACCTATAACTCCATGCATACATTTTCTATCTTTCGTAGTCATATGATTCAAAACCGATAGTAAGCATGTCAGTGACGATCCATGCATACCCTCGAGCCATCATTCCAACTTCGTCCGCTTTCTTGAAGAATCTTGAACCAAGATTCGGTAACATGTGTACCACAAACACCCGAGTTTGCATTGTCTTTAAATCGTGAAGTTGCTTAACGATCAAATCGTCTGAAGAGGAAGGAGGCAATAGAACAAAGTGCTTAATCGGGGTACTATTAATGCTTTCCATGGCGTCCGATAGATAGGGAATGAGCCCCTTTCCGAAATCAGAATCTTCGTAAACCAACACGATTTCCGTCCACCCGAAGGACTTGATGATGGCTGCAATTGGTTGGGCTTGGGTGGAGGAAGTATGTGATGTACGGATGAAGAAGTTGTTTGCATTTGGGATGAGATTAGGATTGGTGGCTGATGAGGATATTATGGGAATTTTGGACTTTTTAGCAATATCAAGTATGAAGTTTGCTTGTGATGATTGTTGGGGTCCAAGAATTGCCATCACTTGGGTGTTTTTCATAAGGTCTATGGCTGTGTTGATAAGAAAAGTATATATATTGTTAGAGGAGAAACCAAATTTAAAATTTGATCAAATTTGTAATTAGCATCTTATTATCTATTTAATTAGTGTAACCATATCTTTTTAGTACAATTGATATGATAAAATAGTTAGAATTTTCTTTTATTCATTTTGACCAATATACCCATAGATATCATCAAAATTGATTACGTATACGTATATGCCAAATTATTAAATTAGTTATATGTAACACATGTCAAGAAAATAAATGGAATATCAAAGTCAAAAGTCAACCAATACCTCCCCCAAAAACACACATATGGACGGGTTTAAATGAAACCTCACATTTTTATTACAATAATATTATCTATACTGAACTTTCATGCATTATTCATGATAAATATTGAATGACATTCAATATGAATAATATGTTGTATTATTCATCATGAATAATGCATCTGAATAGTCTTGTATTATTGATACTCAATGAGACAAGTATCGCGCTCTCGGCTGTCCTCGTGTTCGCAATGAAAGATGAGTTTTCAGCCAAACTTTTGTATGTATATGTACATATATATGATATATATATATATCTATATCTATATCTATATATATAGCGGAAGGTTCAAACGAGAAGCATGTTAATTTAAGAAAACATGAGGAACAATCTCAACCACTCATCTCGCGGTTATGGTGGACGTGATCACGGAGGATTGACGCGATTTATGGGAAGGTAGAGATTATTAAAAGGGGGGGATCCGTCAAAGCTGTCTTTGTTGACCGGATGAGTGGCTGAGATTGCTTCTCACGTTCTTTTAAATTGATATGTTTCTCGTTTGAACCTCCCTCTATATATATATAGGGGTGGGTTCAAATGTGAACCACTTTTTGGTTGTAAACGTGAGGACAACCGAGAGCGCGACACGTGGCGGATGACTAGGCGCCACGTCAGATCCACGGCGGATGACTAGGCGCGATTCATGGGAGGACATTGAATTAAAAGGGGGGACCACACTCAAAGTCGTCACGTGTCGCGCTCTCGGTTGTCCTCACGTTCACAACCAAAAAGTGGTTCACATTTGAACTTTCCTCTCTCTCTATATATACATATATATATATATATATATACAGAGAGAGAGAGAGAGAGAGAGAGAGAGAGAGAGAATCACATTTAAGGAAAAACCTTAAAAGAACTGAGCAACACCCTTGTAGCCCTCCATTTGGATCGTATGCACTTGTGCATAGACGTTACTTGTAATATGCACAAGCGTTTATGCACTTGTGCATAAAAAACAAAAAACAACTCAATTTGTTGGAAGTGCATACAGTCAAAATGGAGGGCTACAACGGTGTTCCTAGGTTTTCCATTTCTTTGAGATTTTCCCTTGAACCTCCCTCTCAATGTATATGCTAAAATCTCGTCATCATGTTAAATGGGTACAAAAGAGAAAAAAATCGAATGATTGTTAGATTAACATGAAAATAATTAATCCTAATTCATTAGAAGCCGAAACAAACTAAGTTAGATTTTGATACATTTTATTGATTTAACTTCAAATACGGTAGTATTAAAGTAACTAAGATGACTAATTTCAGGAGCATATACAAAACTTGTTAATTAAAACGTTTAAGAGTAAAATTTGTAGATATGAACTTTTTAGTCCTACATATTAAGTCCTATAAAACATTTTTATTAGAACTCTTAAACATTTTAGTCGTTTTATAAACCTAACGTTGTTGTAGTGAGCATACTAAGATACTAGTGTTGATATTGAAACGAAAGAGAAACACCAACCAACAGAAGCAGCTTGGACGTCGTTATTTTCCGAATCCCGGTAGTGAGGCCGGATGATGGTGGTAGACTCGTTATGATCGTCATAAAAATCTTCTAAAGCCATTGAAATGCAAACCCGACTGCTCATCCCGATATAAGAATCCATATCAAGAATCACACCAACTTCTACTTCTCTTGTTCCATTTTCTGCACCAATTGCAACCAACATCATCATCATAGCTAACGATGCCACACGATGATTCTTTAGCGTCTTCTTCACTGTAAACATTTTTCGTTTTCGTAAGAGAATTTGGAACCAAATAAGTTAGAATAAGAGGAATTTCAAGGTATATAAATATTATTCCGACCCATCACATCTTGCAAACTTAGCTATCAAGAACATTTAATATCATTTTGACTAAGTCGTGTAGATAGTTGCATTTTTTAGACCAGAAAATATATGAGCTTTTACTATAATAGGCTTAATGTGCCCATGTTGGAAAAATATGTTTCACTATTTAATTATTATCTAATTATGCTTATATATATATATATATGTTTTTTATTAAAAACATAACCATTGATACTTGAATTAAGTTTCTGCCTTTTTCATAATTGATTTAAGGTTTCTGCCTTTGCTAATGTACTGCATATATTGTTGTTTGTTTTATGTTTGTGGTTTCTGCCATTCATACTTAGTTAGTAATCACATTGTTTTTTAATTTCATTTAATGAACATATAATAATGCCAACTTGCATTAAGCTCATATAATAATGTCAATTTGCATAAAGCTTATGGATTATCTACCTACCTTTTTGTCAAAATGATTTTATAAACACTAATTTGTATAGCATGTTAAAGATGTTTTCTTGGTTTCTTACTACTTGTAGTAAGAACTGAAGCTAAAGGAGGCAGGTGTCAAAATCATCAAATCTCAAGCAATTTTCTTTTCTTTTTCCCTACAATTCATTATGTACCCTCTATATATAATATTTAATTTATTACACATACTATTTTGTTTATGCAGTATAACTTTATAAGGCCATCCGCGGCCGACCTGTATGTGGCCGGTACCGACCTCGGTACCGGCGGTAACACCGCCGTGAGGCAGCGGTACGGGACCGGTAGAGAGGGGGCCGGTACCCGCGTACCGGTCAAACAAATACAAAACACACACACACACATACATACAGTCTATATATATAAAGATTATATTTTATTATTTAAATAAAATAGGTGGTATGACCTGTACGGCTGTGGATGAAATGGTATAGTATGGTAGTGGTAAAGCTGATGTGGCGCTGAGGTGGCAGCCTGTACAGGTGGTATGACCTGTACGGCTGTGGATGGCCTAAATGTACAATTGTTAGTTCTTTACATTTAAAAGTACTATTAAATTCCCAATTTGAACATTAATTATACATGCTAACTAGCCCATTTTGACAGAAATGCATAAAAAATTCACTTCATTATTTGCAAAATGCATTAAAACATTTTTGGAATATAAGTCGTTAGTTGTATTAAGCACAACAATAAAATCAGGTTTAGAGGACACTAACTATATCTAAGTATACTACTAGTCAAAGATCCCTTTCTAGGTCTTAAGTTTATGGGATTACAAAATAAAGCGTCACATCTAAAAAGGTCTTGTAATAAGTTTATAGGACGGTTTTGTGCAGCCTAAAAAGTTTTTAGGACATTTGTAAAATGAAGCGCCAAAGTGATAGGTTATAGGTAGATCAACAAAAGTCTTAGTATGGGAAGAGTCATAGCAAAGTGATGACCCGTGGCATTTAGTGAGCGAGGCCAGGAGTCGAGTCTTTTAGTTCCTATTGACTAGTTTATAGAACACTTTCAGAAAATGTCTTATAAACAATATTTTTATGAGATATTTGCTTTTATAAGGCATACTTTCAAATCTATACTATAAAATAGGCAACACAACCTTATATCTTAAAAATATCATTAAAAAACTTGATAAGATGTCTAAAACGTCTTATAAACTTATTGCATCACTCTTAGATTAAAAACTGTTTTGTTGTTTAATCTAATAAAGTTAAGTCCTATAAAACATTTTAAGATACTTAAGCATTTTTATCATCCTATAACAAATCAAGGCTAGCTCAGTTGGTTTCCCATGGGCGGTAACATCCTTGGGGAGACCCGGGTTCGAATCCATGGGACCCAAAAAAGTCATAGACTTTGGCTGGGAATAGGCCCAGTGTAAGCTGGGTCGGGACAAGGCGGACTAGGGGGCTGCCCAGTTGGATGCCTGATACTGCCTGGGAGGCGTGTGTGTGTTCGGTGGTAGTCGTTCGAGAGGTTCGGTGCCGCCATGCCTTCCAAATCTTTTTTTTTATCATCCTATAAACCCGATTTTATTGTCGTAGAAAGAATTGCCGTCAAGCATACGGTAGCAATACTGATAAAAAAAATCCGAAAATCGCAATTAATTTCCTCCATGTCATGTGTTGAAAGCAAAGAATTCTTTACTAGAATTGTCCAAATTTTCAACTAATATTTAATGTGTGTGGAAGTATTTGTTTTATGTCCTTTAATAGGTTTTGTCGTGAAAAGCATTTCATTGGATTTTTCAAAGATTCCATTTCAATATATAAATTTGGCCATTCATGATGTTATTATCTTCAAATTTGATTTCTATTCTTCATGTAGGATTAGATCAAGTGGCTATAAGAAGAATAGGTTCATCATGTCAAAATTGGATTTATAGCACTACAATTACACTTCACAAGGCCACCACTTCTTAAGCATCTTAATAGACTATTTTATAAGATATAATGTATATGACCAAAAGATAACATGACCTATTTAAGATCGTTAAGTTGTAATAGGTTTATAAGACGTTTTTGGATGTCCTAACAAGTTTTACTATGGCACTTTTAATACAAAGTGCCCACATTAGCAATGTTAGAGAATATTTTTGAGAAAAGTGTCCAATAAACTCACATGTTTTTATAGGACATTTGTTTGTATAAGATTTTATAAAATAGTGTTCTATAAAATAGCTAATGCGACACTTTGTATCTAAAGTGTTCTAAAAGCATGTAAAAGATGTCCAAAAAAAGTGCTATAAACTTATTATATCGCCTTTAAATACAACGTTATATTTTTTGGTCATAAATTAAATCTTATAAAAAGTATGTTATGACACTTAGAAATTAGTAGCGTCCTACAAACCCAATTTTGTGGTAGTGTAGAAGGTCAAACTTTCTAAGCATTCTATACTTTTAATTAAGTATACACACCTGGGATTCCCAAGGATCGACCCAACTTGTACTTGTGCGGCACTCACATGGAGGGCATTTTGGTCATTTTAGAAGAGGGGCCAAAAACGCAATTCACTCTCAATGATCAACCCACCTTGTACTTGTGCGGCACTCACATGAGGGGCATTTTGGTCATTTTAGAAGAGGGGCCAAAAACGCAATTCACTCTCAATGATCAACCCAGCTTGTACCGGGAATTTTCTGCATTTTCTTGGTTGTCATTAACTTTCTAACGTCTTCTGATCCGCCCCAGTCCCCGGAAGTCGCAAAAATGCTTGATAGTTGCACATATGCATCTGGGTTCTTCGGATCAATAGTTGTGATTATCTCCGCAACTTTCTTCCCGAGAATTGCATCTCCGTGAGCTAAACAGCCTCGTAAAATCGTCGACCACATGCTTGCATCAGCCTCAAACGGCATGTACATAAGCAAATCTACGGCTTCCTCAAGTTGACCAACCCGTGCAAAAAGATCAATCATGCACGAATAATGTTCGATTCCCGGATCAATAAAATACTTTTGTTTCATTTCGTGAAACCATCGTAACCCCTCTTCGACTAAACCACAATGATTGCACGCAGATAAAACCGCGGTGAACGTAATCTCCGTTGGCATGACACCAACTTTTCTCATATCACCGAACAAATCCAACGCTTCAACGCCATAACCGTTTGTAGCGTAACCCATCAACATGGAATTCCACGAAGCTTCATCGGAATGTACCATTTCGTCAAAGAGTTTTCGACCATCGTCAACCAACCCACATTTGCAGCAAAAGTCCACAAGGGCAGTAGAAACGATCTTATCGGATTCAAGACCGATAACAATAGCTTTAGCGTATAACTGTTTGCCAAGTTCAAGCGACGAAATGGTCGCACACGTGCTAATCACGCTCGCGAGACTAAATCTATCCATGTGGAAGCCCTTTGCGTTCAATTCGCCAAAACACGAAAGCGCTTCTTTTGGGTACCCGTTTTTACTTAAACCGGATATCATCGAGTTCCAAGAAATTAAGCTTTTAGACGGCATACTCCGAAAGACTTCTATAGCATCTTCGATTCTTCCACAAGTACAATAAACGTTAATCATCGAATTCAACAAAATTGTGTCATATGTATCTATCTCACCGAACAACGCACACGCGCTTTCTGGCCTTCCACACTTGGCATAACTATCCACGAGCACGGACGCAACTACAATATCACGCGTCGCTCCAAATTTACAAGTATGCCCATGAAACTGTGTTCCGTATTCAAGAAACCCCAAACGGTCACACGCGCTCAGAACGATGGCGATCGTAGAGGCGTCTTCTCGAGTTCCGTTTCTCCTCATTTCACCAAAGAGGAGAAGTGCCTCCGTTGCCATATCGTTGACGATATAACCGGAAATCAAAGAATTCCATAATGCAACACAAGGGTCATCCTTGATGCGAAAAACTCTTTCGGCATCTATAACTCTACCACTATTAGAGTACGCAGAGATCAACGACGAAAGAGAGAAGTCATCAGGGTACGGCAAACTACGTAACACTAGACTTGCGCTATCGAGGTCGCCACATTTCCCATACATATTGACTACTGAACTTCCCAAAACCGGATCAAACTCAACCCCACAAACAACTACGGAACCATGAATTATCTTTCCGAATCGAAGAGCCGATAAATCGGTACAAGCACCAAACACCGTAGCCAAAACGTATATATCCACATCGCATGGTCCGTGAAAACCCGACTTCAAATCTTTAAACAGGCCAATTGCTTCCGTTGGACGCCCGTTTTCGGCATATCCATGAATCATCGAATTCCAAGCAACCCCATTTTTCATCGGCATCTCGTCGAAAAACCTTCTCGCCACGTTCAACTTACCTTCCTTAACAAACCCCGAAACGATCACGTTCCACGTGAAGCTATTCTTGTGTGGCATTGCGTAAAACAAACTTAAAGACTCTCGTTCGTTTCGTGATTTCATATAGCCTTCGATCATGGAGTTCCAGGTGAAGCAGTTTCTTTGAGGCATTTCATCAAACACCTTGCGGGCATCCGAAAGGTCGCCACATCTGGAGTACATCTGTAACAGGCGGTTTGCCAAAGTGATGGAGGAAGGCAAGACACCCCTTTTGAGAAACAAGAGATGTAACTGCTTCCCTTGTTTGATGAACACATTGGAAGTAATGGTTTGTAATTGAAGTGCACAAGAATGCAAATCAAGATCCATTATATGGTTTATAAAGAATTGTGGAAATACAAGAAATTTGGGTGTAAAACTGTAAAGTATTGTTCAACAAGATGCAAAATGTAATGAAATAAAAGAAATTTGGTTAATTTTTGATTGATCATATGTAAAAAGGCTCTGTTTTGGTTTCAATAAGATGTGGATTTCAGCTTATTTTTTAGCTCTGTTTTGATACCTTTCAGCCACTGCCCACCGATCTTTTAGGAGCATGCAATTTTGAAAATGGAGCATCTTAAAAATTTAAATCATTTACTAAAATTTCATTTTATAGTTCTAAAGTTACATTAAAAAATTTTATTAACAAATTTTATTTCATATCTATTAACCAAAAAAGAGATGATCAAACCTAAAACATTCTATTACAATTCTTTTAAAATCAAATTTCTACATGTTTCATTCCATCTAAAAATATTTTGCAAACCAAACACCACCTTAGAATATCACTAGAAAATTTCAAAAGTAAATATATAAGACAAGAACTAACATTTTAATATTTAAGGGACCCTTTTATATTAAAAGTACTAGATGCGTATGGACGTGATGCGATGCAAAAAAATTTAAATTATTGAGCACTTCAACAAATAATCTTGTTTCGTGTTAATTTTATTCTTTATTACTCAATTTCAATTTTATTGTTTTATGAATTTCTAAGTCACATATCAAATGTATAAAATTCAAGGACAATTATTCAAAAAAATGAAAATTATTGACTTGATGGTAAAATTAAATTTAAAATAAATTGAATAAAGAAGTGATTATTATTTAATAAATATAAGGACACGCATCAATCAGATAAGCATAAATGAACTGAAAGTGTAAATTACGTCCAGCTACGTCACGTGTTTAGGCGGGAAAATACTGATTCCAGTTCACCAGAGGACGACACGTGGCAGCCCAGTTACTTATTTATTATATATAGATTTTAACAAGATGTATACACCCTAGTTAAAAGTTACTTGAAGTGCTTGCAGGAAGATATTTTTCCTAGTGTGCAAAGACTGGCAGCGTTATGGATCGTAAATCGTTCTCTGAAGGCTGAGATTTGTTGGAGGCAGTAGGCTTTAGCCCCTTCGTTTTAACTGTCTGGTTGTTTCTTGGGATTTTATTGCTTTCTTCTCTTCATGTTTGTGGTTTGTAGTGGTTGACCTTATGTTCCTTTCTTTTCCTCTAGCATCTTGCTGGTTGTTCTCTTAATAAATGAGGGCGTTAGTTGGGGGTGATGGCCATGCCGAAGCTCTTGATCTAATGCTCCTCCTTTTTGCCGTTCAAAAATAAAAAAAGTTACTTGTAACCATCATCGCATCCATCGAAGCAAGGGTGTTCTAAAAAATCGGAAAGCCAAAAACTTGAACCAAACCCGTTAATCCAAACTGAAAAAACCGGAAACTACAAAAACCGAGAACCAAAGAAACCAAAAACGAAAAATCGGGTATTAACAACCAGTTTCCGTTTTAAATTGTATATATCCACAGGTAATCGATCCGAACCGATATATATATATATATATAGAGGAAAGTTCAAATACAAACCACTTTTTGGTTGTGAACGTGAGGACAACCGAGAGTGCGACACGTGACGGCTTTGAGTGTGGTCCCCTCCTTTAATTCAATGCCCTCCCATGAATCGTGCCTAGTCATCCGCCGTAGACATGACGTGGCGCCTAGTAATCCGCCACGTGGCGCGCTCTCGGTTATTCTCACGTTCACAACCAAAAAGTGGTTCACATTTAAACCCACCCCTATATAGAGGAAAGTTCACTTAATAAGATTATATTTAGTATTAACTATTTAATTTATAAATCATCATCACTTAATAGTGGATATTTTAAATAAAAAAAATTGTTTTAGTTTGTCGTTCTTCAATTATTTTTATGTATTTGTATTGCCATTGGCTTAAATGTTCTATTTTTGATATTACCGCAAGTAACCGACTAATTTAGGTTCCGTATGGTTTATCCTGCGATTCGATTTTGGTTCAGGTAACCACGTATCTAGCTCATGCGGTTCGATTCATATTTTTCTTACTAATCGAGCCGAGCCGAACCGTAAACACCCCTACCATCAAGAGCGCAAAACATTAAGCAAAGATCTCGTTTTTGTGGATATTGAAAATGAAAAGTTGAGCTTCGGAGCAACTAGGTGCTCAAAAATTGTGTGAAAATAAAGCAATACATATAACAAAACCCAATATTATGATCCAAAACATGAAATCCCGCACAACATCCGAAGAATAATACATCTCATCGGTATTTAAGCATCCGACACTTATGAGTTAAGAATACATCTCATTCTCATCACATCCATCAAGAGCGAAAACTTTAAACGCAAATAATTCAGAACAACACGGTGATCATTCTCGATGGAACAAATGGATCGATATGTCGGGTTAATTAACTTTTTACCTCAAAACCGAGTAGTGACTTGGGAAAATAAGGTCTTGAAGTCAGTTGTTGGTGTTCCAGTTCCCTCCGGCTTGGAGGCAAGATCCAATGCCTTGCATTTTGCCTCCTCGATTTGCAATGCCTGCTCGCAGCATTATCCACAATCAAGCAAAAATCATTACGTAGCAATGAAATATGTAAAATAATACCGCTAATAATATATTGCATTTATTTCTATAAACATGAAATAAGTACAATATTAGTATCTTGTTTATTCTGTTCAAGGAAATTAAAAAAAGAGTACCCAAAAATCGAACCGAAATTGTTGCGTTATATTTTTTGGTACTTTTGGGGGGTGGGCGAAAGAGGCATTTTTGCCACCCAAATAAATGTACCTGAATACAGACTTCAGCCACATCGGCTCTGGCAATGGTTCTAGTTTCAGTCTGTAGAAGTTCGTCGTCTTTTCCAATAAGCAACTCCCGGACACCACCTTCCTTATCTTGCAGACCCCCAGCCCTGAAACAATTGTGGAGCAGTTTGCTCAGGTGTAGTTTGTTTTTTAAGAGGTCTGAAGTCTAAAGTCTGATTTCACATCTAAAACTTTTTGATGGTAAGAGGTTTTCAAACTCTTTTTAAAAATAAAAGAGTCTCAAGTCTGAGAACCTCTTAATTTTCAGACTTAAGAGGTTTTAAGAGGTATTTTTTTAAAAACAAACAGCCCAAATGTTAAACATTTAACAACATAATATGCATGTCTTAGTCTAATCCTTCTGCCTTGTTGTGATTTTAGCCTTGATAATTCAAAAAATATTAGAGCCCCAATTCAGTCCCTACTTTGGAAAAAGTTACTCGAGCTCGAGCCTGGTATTATTTTTTCAAGTCGAGCTCTAATTGACTCGGCCACAACTACCCTTGCTTCATTTTGAATGATTATTATCGTTTTCCACCACCACAAATAGTTGTATTCTATAATAAATCTAAAAGTTTTACCATCCGCACACAATTCGAAATGAGAACTTTTTGGATTAAGATCTTTATGACTAACCTTATAATTGTGTATGGAATACCAGAATCTGCTAGATATTGTTCGGCCTTTCTCTTCCAGACCTGCAAGCAACAATGAAAAGTGAGTTTCTAACAACAAAATATATAGCATCCAAGTCATATATCATTCACTTCAATCCTTTTGAAAAATGATAATGCAAATATCTTAATAAGGGGAAAAGTTCAGAAAACCCAACAAACCCTTTTGCATGATTAAATGCTTAAACTTTTTTTTTAATGAAAAAATCATCAAACTTTCTCATCTTGAGTGATTATGTCCCTAAACATATTTTTTGATAAATAAACCATCAAACTTCTAGAAAGTGATTATCTACATCCTTCAAACCCAAAAAAAGCTTAACCAATTTTTAGATGTTCTATGATTTATTTATCAAAAAAAAAGAAGTGTTCGGAACTTGATCATTCAAAATGAAAAAGTTCTTTGGGTATTCCTAACTTTTTCTTTAATAGACACCGATAGCTTCTAGTAAGTTTTTATGCAATATTGTTAAGAAGTTGAGCTATTATACACGAACAAGACAAAGATCACGTTCAATCATAAAACCATAAAGCAGAATTGTTTACTTAAGAAAGAAAACGTTAAACTAACCAGTATATTCCCGTTTCCTAAGCTGTTTAAAGGGTGGTTAATATCTGTTCCGCCCATGGAGCCCACCAAAACAATTTGCTTAACTCCAACAGCTTTAGCTGTAAGCAATTGCACCAAAATTCAAATAAACAAAAAGCATGATATAATGTGAACCAAACATAAGCGGAATGACATTTACCAGCATCTATTTGATTTTTCTGGCCCTCCCAGTCAACCTAAAACGTATTCAAGTATCAATATAAGAGCAACCAGAAACAATGTTGAAATTTCTTTGAATAACTAAAGGTTGTTTACCAACACAAACTGGTAAGTACTTACTGGGTAAGAGTCGATACTCTCACTTACTGGGTAAGAGTCGATACTCTCACTTACTGGGTAAGAGTCGATACTCTCACTTAGAGGTTATTTACCAAACACTTATTGGATAAGTGCTTACCGGGTGTCACTTATCTTACCCAGTAAGAGGCATAGCAAGGACTGAGGATTTTACTTGGTAAAAGGAGAAGACTCTTAGGGGTTGTTTATGAAACGCTTAACGGGTAGCACTTACCGGCAATAGTCACCATCCTCACTTACTTTATTATGTAAGGTGGTGTTTGTCTACCTCTTAACAGTTCCATTGAGAGAAAACCTCTGAATCGTTAAGAGGTGAATCCTGTTTGGCAAAAAATGGACTGCCTCTTAATGGTTCCAAAACCCTCTGAATGATTAAGTATCTGGATGTCTCTTAACCATTAAGAGTCCTGATTTCATACTCAACAATTACCAAACCAACATATTTCATTTTGCACCATATCATAAGAGCCTCTTAATCATTCTGACCACTTAATCATCCAGCACCAACCATTCAGCAACTGCCAAACAGCCCCTTCAAAATGGATTGTTTGTAAGCGTCTCTGAATCAGTAAGTGCTAACCGCATAAGAGTCTTCTCCTCACTTATCCTATAAGAGCCTTGGTTGTAGCCATGCCTCTTAACGGGTACGATTCTTGGTATTTGCCATCCTCACTTAGTAAGGTAAGTGACATGGTAACCATTTGGTAATAGCCCCCTAACCCGGTAAGCACCATCCGGGTAAGAGTCACCACCAAAACAAAGATTGTTGTTAAACCATCATCTCTGACCGGGTAAGCACCCCTTACCCGGTAAGAGGCAATTGGTATTCAGTTAGCCGGTAAGAGGCAGTAAGTGTTTAATATACAGCCAACAACTATTCGAATGTAGAGGGTATATATAGATGTAATACTTGTTCAGGGTTTGCTCCTTCTTCGAAATAGAATTCTGGTCTTCCACCTTTACTTGGATCAAAACCAGGTTTCATTTTAGGGACCGCACTTGTGAGAATTACAAGAGCATCTATGCCCTCGATAGCAGGAACGATACTATCGGCCTTCGTTATATCGCCAATGAAAACGTCATCTGCTCCACCTATTTTCTCCTTACTCTCCTCGCTTCTAACCAAGCCTCTTGCAATATACTCTCCTGACCGCTCCTTCAGCTTCTTGTAAACTATTTGACCTACAAAAGAAAAGAACCATAAAATATAAGTTATCACTTCAATTTCATGGAACCAAAGAGCAAGAGAGTAATCTTGCTGTCTGCTTGTTTGTTTGTTGTTGCTTCTTACTCCTAAGAGCAACTCTAATCACACCGGAAAATCACCAAATTTGCCGGTGATGGACTCCAATCATACATATATGACCAAAAAATTTGCAGGGCAAAAAAAGCTTTGGGAGGAACGAGGAAGGCACGATATTTGGTGCGATACTATTCACACACCAAAAGTCATATGGCCTACCAATTTTCATTTGATACCTCCCACCTTCACAAAGCAAATGTTATTTTATATGAGCCACTAATTTGGTGTGTTTTTTGAAGTATGGTTGGAGAATGGAGATGAATTTCTTTTTGGTGTTAAAGAACCCACTAATTTTAGGAGCCATTTTGTTTTTTATAAGTAACCTCTTAAAACCTGTCTGAAAATTAAGAGGTTTGCAGACTTAAAGATCGTTTGTTTTAATTTTAAGAAAAGACTTTGAATACTTTCCACCATCCTTTGAAATTTTAAGAGGTGCACTATCCACCCCTTATTTTTTACACATGAATATAGACTTCAGACTTCAGACTACAGACATCTTAAAAACAAATGACACCCAAGTGTTTTTGTTTTCCTTATGTTGTTATGGTTGGAGTTGGTCGAACACGTTTTCACATTTTAGTTTTGCCCATCTCTCGAGTTCTTATGTTCTTCCCAAATAAAATTGAGCATTCTGTTCAAAAAACTATGTAATATAATAGTATTATTTTATCCATGGAAATGAATAAAAAACTAATCTGTTTCAACATATTAAGACATCATCAACTTAACGATTCTCGATATATGTCAAGCTTTTTACAAATAAAATTCTCATCTCATCCAATAGGGTAAGGTAAGTGAACCGGCCGGCTTACCGGTTTGAATTTAATAAACTTCCCCCAAAGTCATCATC
This sequence comes from Centaurea solstitialis, assembly GCA_030169165.1. Lineage (NCBI taxonomy): Eukaryota > Viridiplantae > Streptophyta > Magnoliopsida > Asterales > Asteraceae > Centaurea > Centaurea solstitialis. Next base: position 1,113,323 of record CM058045.1, read on the forward strand.
ACATCCAAAAGGAAGTTTCTACTAAACCCTAAATACCTCAATTTCATAGAGTGATAGCAGGAAATCAGTCATTTTCACCAAAAATTACTCACTTTGCATAGAAATTAAAACATCCTAAATACCTCTTAAGCTCAATTCCACCAATGATAACAGGAAATCATTCATTTTCATCAAAAATTACTCAATTTTGATCAAAATTAACACTTCCTAAAACTTCCTAATACCTCTTAAGCTCAATTCCACCAATGATAACAGGAAATCAGTCATATTCATCAAAAAAATTACTCAATTTAAGAGAAAAATTGAAGGTGAAATAAGTAGAAAAGTAGTAATACCGGTTCTACCGCCGGCGCCGGTAACGAGGACGGTGGTGCGATTGGATTCCGCCATTGCGAAAACTGAGAATCTCCTTCTTCTTCTGGTGGTAGTTGGTGGTTGAGGGTTTAATTTGAGTGAAGAAATGGTGGTCAATTGAGGGCAGTAGCAATGTGAAAAGGAGGAGGTAGATAGAAGGACACGTGGCAGAGAAGCCATCAAAGGAGTGTTTTCCAGAAGATTCCGCCAACCAAAAGGAGAGTTTCGAACGATCCCCCTTCTATTTTAGGATTTCAGGGCCGCATTTGGATTTCGTTATCCAATCCACCGCATATCTTGTTCTATAACATGTCACATCAGCAGACACATCAGCTTTTCTCCAACCCTCTTATAACCCTCTACAATCCGTATCCAACCTTCCTGACCCTCTCGTATAAAACACACACGAGACACACACAACACACAGCGGTATGATGAAGCCTCTCAGCCCCTAGCCACCGGCTACCATGGCTGCGTACCCCAACCCTCTGAGCCCGTCGGGTTCGGGTGTGAACCCGCATAAGCCCAGCGATGAGCGGTATGCATAGCCTAAGCTCATCGCTTTATACAACCCAATTTATCTTCTCTTACTTGCTACATTTCAGCATCGCATCATTTTTTCGCTCCAGCATTTTACCTTACCTAATACACAATGTTTTAAAAACTTGTTAAACCAGGAACTGGTAAGAAGACCGGGTCAAATATGACCGGTTATATGGCGTTTTAATGATTGAACCGGTCGGTTTAGTGGAACCAACGGATCGAATCGTTAAAAAACAATGAACCCATTATCACACCAATTCAACTAAAAACCCGGTTTTTAAAACATTGCTAATAAATGTGTTATATACCCAATTCAATATTATTCATAATTTTAATTTTATTTAATTAAAAGAGGGGAAAAAATGACAGAGAGATAGAGAGAAAGAAGAAAGAGAAAGGGGTGAGAGGGGGTGGGGTTTGTCGATCGGCTTCTCACACCTGAGGCCGCCTACCCGCTCAGGGCTGTGGCGGTGTTCCCACTCCAAGCCAATGGAAGCCACGTGCTACTTGCTGCCAATGAGTAGAGTATAATAGATAAATCTGGTGTAAAAAAGGTTTCATAAAAAATATTTGGATTGGCTTATTGTTATATCAAAAAGTGATAAGTTGTTTTTTTGGTGTTCTACAAATTTTTGCTTATTTGTGTAAAATGACAAAAAGGGTCAAATTGAAGAGATAAGATGTGAACCAATCACTTGTTGGGCTAGTGGTAAGATTGTCCTCTGACTTCCTTGAGGTCAAGGGTTCAATCCTTGTACTACTCAATATTTGATGGGTACCTCCACCTTGCAAATGTCTATGGGACTCGCAGTTTGGGGACTATTTGGAAGATACGGTCCTGGGTTTAATTCCAACCGGCTGCGGGAGACCGGGACAGAGGGTTGCCAGGGGCGCGCTTCATGGAGGTAGAGTGGCGTCGGTCCAATGGGGCCCGGATTAGAGTGTCTCCGCCAGAACACACTTTTATGGAAGAGATAAGATGTGAGAGTTCAATTAAAAGAAGAGTAAAAATGTTATATGGTTTTGAAGAATCATAAGTTGGCTTTTAAAAGCTAAAATGAAATGATTTTTGTAAAATGACTAATCTCACTTTCCAAAAATTATAAGCAGTTTTCAAATAAGCAATTCAAACACTAGAAATGATTTATTTCTTTTTTCTTTTTCAAGAAAGAAATTAACCATAAGCACCTTCAAATAAATAATCCCAAACATCCCCTTAAAAATGTAATGCATCGTTTGTTTTTCTAATTCCTTTTTGACTAAATTGCAGTTCTTGACCTTGTAGTTAGTTAACAACTTTTTCATAATAGAGAAAATTGATGAAACGGAAGTTCTATACATTACGAATTTATAGAGGAAAATTTTGGGACGTAGTGTTTTAACCGATTGCTTTTATGCTTTTAAATAAAAATTTAAATTTAAATTAAAATGATGGAAGAACTTGAGAAGGACAAAAATGCCTTACACCAACCGAATCTGGATCTAGTAGTAGATTATTCGAGCTTAGCTCAAAAACATTATTCCAAGCTCAAGCTCACAACCTATGTACAACGTAGAGCTCAAGTTCAAGTTCTAGTTCGAAATTATAATGAACTATCGAGCTTGAGCTCAATTAGAAATGGTGATCAATTATCTCATTTAATAGCTCGAGCTCGATAACATCTATATTTTTCTTGTATGATGTATGAATATATGAGAATATTGGGTTCGAAAACGTGTATGCTTAAATAGCTTAACTCGACTACTCACAAAATTTAATCGAGTTTTCAAACAAATAGAGTTCTATTTTAGTATAGCAAAGACTAGAGTTCTATTTAGGTAGCTCGTTAAAAGTACACTCATAGATGTTAGGGGCCCGAATGGTTGAAATAGACGTACATATCAAAAACAGGTGAAACCCGGACATCTTTCAATTGCTTACTGTAAATGTTCAATAAACGGCCCCTAAGATTCTTGGTGTTTGCTATACTCACTGAATAAGTGCTTACACGGCAAGTCTTTTGGTAAACAATTACAGCTTGCCTCTAAACCCAAGACAGTTTAGTATCGATATAAAGCATTCATGGTAATGCTATAATACATAAATTCCATCCACCAAGATGGACAAAAATTACAAAAACTCTTAACACCACAATATTAACAAAAGAGCCAGCTACGTTATCTCAAACATCGTAAAATCATAACAACAGTCGTAAAGTATTTGTAACAACTAACGGAACAAAGAAAATTCCAGATTCACGGGTTTGGCACCCTGATCAGTCGTCAACATCCAAATCCTCCATTGTTGGCATCAATTCTTCGACTGAAAAACACACAAGACCAAAGTTAAGACCCGCACGTAAAAATCATAATTCAAAGATCAAGATACGAAACAGCTTTAAACCTCAAAGTTCCTTGACATTTCCTTCACTTGTTCAGCAAGTTCCTGCCTCTTCTTTGCAGCTGCAGAGAACAAATTTTAGGCACAAATCGGTGCTTAACGATGTAGAATTACCAAGGGGATGTTTGCGATTGTTTATTTAAAACAACTTAAGTGTTTTTCTAAGAGTGCTTATTGACATGTAAAAAAAGTGTTTGGATTAGCTTATGATGGTACCAAAAGTAATAAGCTGATAAGTTTTTTAGGGGGTATTTGGGATTGCTTATACATGTAAAATAACTAAAAAGCTGATAAGTTGCTTCAAATAAGTTAGAATAGAGTGACTTATCAAAAACTCCTTATCAGCAGTGACAAAAGGTTAATAAGCATATTCTTTTCTCCCCATCCACACACTAAAAACTGCTTATCAACAATGACAAAACGGAATAAATTAATGAACAGTTTAAATAAGTAATCCCAAACACCCCTTAAGGAAACATGAAAAGCATTATAGCAAGCAAGCGTGTAGTACCGATGCTTGCAATTTCTTCCACTGATTTTGAAGTCCTCACAGCAAATCTTTGAAATGTCCGGCTGAGAAACCACAAAACATCACAAATGAGGGATCATCTAATAATAATAAATAAATTAAAAGGGTAGACGCCCCCCTCTGAAGCGCCCGTACTTACTGGCTACCGCACTAGTCCCATGGTTATCATGGGGGAGGTAAATCAGCACATGTATCCTATTGGCAGAGGCGTGGTGCCTAGGCTCTAAACCAAGACATCACACATATCGATTACACCCACATCTCTACTGCTAGGACAGATCAGTGAGGACACGGTTGTCTAATATTAAATTAAACTACTTAATCTCGTATTTGAAGACACATTGTCTAATTCAGATTAGAAAGTAATGACTACGATAAATATGGGTTGCGTTTGTTATAGAATAAGAGCAGAGGAATCTCCACATTATTGTAAAAGCAGAATTTGAACATATTTAAAGAGTATTGTGCTGTGTTAACAGTGCTCAACTTTTATCCCGTATTTAAATATGTTTACAGGGTTATCAGATAGGAGTTTGACCATGGGGTTCTAAGAAGCTGTACACATGCAGAGTAAGTTGTAAACTTGACTTCAGCATCTGGCATCTGCCACTGCTTCAATTATTTAGTGTCTGTCTGCTAGCAGCTTAATGAGCTTAATGGGACTCACAGTTTAATCAGTCAGTTATATATAAGTATTTGGTAGTGGCTTATTCAATAACCATCGAGAAAAATGATTTATGCAGAAAGCCAAGTTTTCCCAAAACCTGCCCTCCCAACTGAAAAAACAATGTCCTTCCATATAAGAAAAAAAAGAACCTCCCAAATAAAAACTTCCCAATCTATACAAACAGATTAAAACTACACAAACAACCTTCCCTATACATGACTTAATGGAAATCCAACCAAACAGCCTAACATCATTTAATGGGCTGCCTAGGTATAAGCATCTTTCACAGCTTTGAATAGCAACTAATTGCTGGATTATGAATTCCAGGAAATAATTATGGGACTTAATCGACATTTCACGGCTTGTGTTTATTAATCTATTTATTTGTACTAAGAGATCATCTTTATAATCCTCTATCCATAAATTATATCAATATAAGAAATCAACATACAACACATAAAGCATAACATTACACTAGGACGAGACACAGCAGAGCTATGGCTTTAGAATGTGAACTTAACCTTAGAAGCTAGTGAAGCGCCCTACAACCTTAGTTGATAACATGATTGTATACTTATGGCAATGCAAAATGACAGCAACCTTAGTAGTTCAATGTGATATTGTTAGAGTGCAGTCAGGACAACCATGGAAGGGATCTAATACAAGTGAGATTGAAATTTCAGGCCACTTTAGAGCTCTTCCATATGGCAACTGTAAAGGGCATAGGTTTATTCTATTTTAGGTTACCACCAGCCTAAACAACTTGATGGTAGCCAGCCTCCTCTGTTTGTCAATGTTCTTAAGCTGCTTTTCTAATTCCACACTAACTAGAGGTTGAGGGCCACAACAGTTTCAATCCCAACCACATCCAGGCATTCAGGCAACCATTAGATCCCACATTCAGCCACCCATCCAACAAAAGGTGAAAGTTTGAAGATTCTTGAAGATCAATGGGCTGCCTAACAATGAAAATGTATTTGAAGCCTACGGGAGTAGCTGGAAGGTTAGCAACCACCCAAGATAAAGAACCACAAGTTTTTTTCGCTTCATGTATTCATTCTTGTAGCCCACTGTTCCATTGTAAATATATTTAAACTTTGACAACAGGATGCATGAAACATACTATTGGTTGGGTTTCTTGAAATACCCCGATACTATGTAACGACAACTACACGTAGTGATTTTGGTCTATTGTCTTGCTTCTTCTATTAAACATCTATGTTTTAGTATTCACTTGCATTGTCAAGTAGTCTATCACATGTGCGCTCAGTGCCTTAGTTTTACAACTGCAATCGCTTGATCGTCCTAACCATAACCTCTTCAGAAAACAATCCCTCTCGTAGTATATCATAGTAAGTCTGGTTATTAAACTTTCCACCGTCAACGACATTTCACATCACATGTAGATAGATGGTCATAGGTGTCCGATACATGATTACTAGAAACGATAAATCACTTACAAACATATACATTCGAAATCACATTAATTTACAATTATCATCCAATTCCAATCAAATTATTAACAAAAATCATGAATAAGCATGATGAATGTTCACAATTTCTCCATCAAACAGTCCCAATTTAGTTGAACTTGGCTAGAACAACATAAATGATATCATGTTCCTATCATAAACATGTAAAAAAACTATTCTTTTTATCAAACATTTATCTGCTTAAGAGTTAAAGAGCCATCATCTATCTTCCTTTAACGAAAACACAAATTACACAAAACAAAATTAAAACTTCAATTGACCTACAAAATATGCGATGAATATATACATATACATATACATATACATATATATATATATATATATATATATAGAGAGAGAGAGAGAGAGAGGACCTGTTGGCAAGACTTTCAACGAGAAGCTCGTTAACAAGGTAAGACACAACACGATGCACAAAATTTCCTCCCGCCATGGATCGATCTCACACAGCTGCGCGAATTCAATCAACCAAACTATACGAATTCAAAAATTAATCAAATCAAAACCTAAAATTACAATTAGATGTTATAATCTCAGGGAAAAACAAAAACCTAGGGTTCATCCAACAAATTCAAATTACAACAACAATATATATATATATATATATAGAAAGAAGAACATCAATCAATCAGATATATGTGTTTACCTTAAAGATCTCTTCAACTATGGCGAGAAAGAACTGGAAACAAATTTGTAAAATTTGGAGCTTTTCGACGATTTGAAGAAATGGGGCCCGATAACAATGGCGGCCCATGGATGCTTTTGCGTGGGTCACAAGCCGATAATCGGTAAGTAAACTACAAAATTGGTCCCTGTAGTTTACATAATTACATCCATGATCCAACTATGAAATTGGTTCTTAGGGGCCGTTTACTAAACACTTACCCAAGTAAGCACTTATCAAGTCATTTACCTTATGAAAGCATATCGCAAGGATCAAGAATCTTACCCGAGTAAGAGCAAAGGCAAGGATGAAAGTCTTACCCGGTAAGTGAGGGGCGTCGCCTCTTACCACGATTAGCGCTTACCGGATAAATTGTTGCATACAATACCATTTTTATGGACTAAAAACTTACCCCGTAAGTAAAGTGATAGTGTCGAATTTATGTTGGTAAGCACTTACTCGGGTAAGCGTTGGGTAAACGGGGCCTTAGATTTCAATAATTACTGTTATCACTTAACTCTTAAAAAATATTTGTTGTCTTTTTGTATTAAAAGGAGGTTCAAACGAGAATAACATCCTTTTAAGAGAATACGAGAATGATTTTTGTGTACAAAATCATATATGATTAAGTACTGAACAAAAAAAAGGACGCGAGCGGGTTACACGCGACTTGGAAGTCGCAGGTAAGCCGCGCAGTTGTTAATCATGTATGATTTACTTCACGAATCATATGTGATTTACTATATGAATCATATATGATTTTGTACATGTTTTTTGCACTTAAATTTTTCCTTTGCTAATCATATATGATTTTGTACACAAAAATCATTCTCGTATTCTCTTAAAAAGATGTCGTTCTCGTTTGAACCTCCCTCTTCTCTATTATCTATCTTTGTTATATATGATTACACGCATAGATACGTTATGCATATAGTTGTGGTTCTAATGAGAAGTTAATGTTAACATGGAAAGTGTGGGAAGTAATTTTCAACTGTTGAATGCATATGATGATATGACTGCCCATGGATGCTTTTGCATGGGTCACAAGCCGATAATCGGTAAGTAAACTACAAAATTGGTCCTTATGGTTTACATAATTACATCCAACTATGAAATTGGTTTTTAGATTTTAATAAATTACTGTTATCACTAACTCTGTAAAAGTATTTGTTGTCTTTCTCTATTCTCTCTATCTTTATTATATATGATTACACACGTAGATACGTTATGTGTATAATTGTGGTTACGATGAGAAGTTTAGGTTAACATGAAAAGTGTAGGAAGTAATTTTCAACTGTTGAATGCATATGAATGCACATTATGATGTGGTGCACCGAGATAGGATGAATCAAGATGCATTGGCTTAATTCCCTTCTAAAGTGTAATTCATATTGAGAGGGCATGAGATTGAAAGAGATTAAAGTTCAGATTTACTTCTCATGTTTTTTAATGTTAACTCAAACTTCTCATACAATCCTACACCTAAGTATATTTACATAAAACTCTTAAAAGGGAAATCATAAAGGATAACGTACTACTATTTATGTAGGAATTTCAAAAAACTATGAAATACAAAATAGAAAGCACAATATACAAATTATTGATGCAGATATTTTTTTAATTTGTTTATATTCGCGTGCATATATTTAATACCCAAAACACCAACCCGTTTATCTTTTAATTTGTTTTAAATATTGTTTATATACCTAAATTTTATTTTGACCTTTACTTTTTCAATTTCAATTTATTGCCTAAAATCAATAAACCGAATTTTATTTTGGTTGTATTTAACCCGTCACCCTACTTATGACCAACCAACTTGTATAGTTAAACGGTTTACACGGGTTGTATTCGGGTTGACAGGTTGCGAGTCAGGGTTAAAGATTTTGACACAATTAGTTAAACAAGTCATGTTCAGGTTGAGCCTTTCAGACCTATCAATCCGTGACCCACCAATCAAACACGACAAGCTTGCCACCCATAGTGGTTTCTTTCTTCCTGGTAGAGTTTTCTTTCTTTCTTATTTATATGGTATATTTGTATAGTTAGCAAAATAAATTGATAGACCATTTTTTTTACTATGCAGATCATGCCATCATCTTCAATCCCAGATGGTTGAATGAGATTTGATCCTGATTACATTAGGACATTGAATGAGGCCTTGGACACCACCAAAACTTTCATTTTGTTAGGACCAAAATCTTCTATTGTTATGTATTTGTTGCTTTAGGCTCTTTTATGTTCCTTTGTGTTAGACAATATATTTACCTATACTATTTTACCCCTTGCAATTAATTGTGCAACTCAACTTGGTTCAAAACAATATTTTTCAACAAAAAAATGTAAAACAATACATATACAATTAATTCTTTGTTATCTTTCACTCATTGAGAATATATCAATCCACATCTAATCCAATAAACCTAGGCATGTCTAAATGGCCAAAAAACACTAAAAAGACATGGAAAAACAAAAAGAAAGTCATTTGTTTTTTGGCAATCAAACATGTCCATTTAAAAGATTCAACAACAATTACTTAAATCATGCATAAAATTGTTATAAACAATTATGTTTTACAACATGCATATTAAGTACTTGTTGCTCAAATTTTAATGTGTGTCCTTTATCCAATCATTTTTACTTTGCTTTTACAAATATGCAAGAAATATTCGATTCCAAGTGTCGGGAACTCCTGGCAAACACCAATGTATGCAATCTGCGAATTTGAAGGGGTCGGCTTTTTGCTCGTCGGTCAATAGTTTTCCTTGCAGTTCTGTGTAAATTGAAGAATGGGCTTCTACTCTATATTCTGATAGTTGTGTTATGTTGATTAACCTCACTGGAACTTTCATTTTCCGACGACACTGCCGACAACGCTCATTATCCTCTTGTCAGAACCGGTGCCCCAATGTCCTTTTTTTGTGACTGGTTTTGTCTCGTTGTAGCATTTGATACCTCCCTTGTTGTTCCAATCCGCACTCCTACCCAATTTCCACAGTATTTTGTCACATCAGTACACACATAAACTAGAAAATTGCACCACATTGCATATATACTTGGTTAGTAAAAACACAAATACGATGATTATTATTATTATTATTGTTATTATTATGATAAAAAGGTCAAAATGAAATATGTTAGTTATTTATTTGATTTTGTGGGTTTCGATTAACATGGTGGAGCCCAAGTCACCTAGATTTTATTTATTTCTTTAATATATGTTGGAACATTACGACTTATAAAAAAATATAATGACGCTCACCATAAGGGACTTTGAGACTCTAGAGCAATCCATATTCATCTAGCCCTTCTTAACAATCTAGGAAAACTTGTGTACGTTCAACCTCCGTTGAAGAGGGCATGTTATAGTTCTATATCATCTAGAGTTGCATTGTTCTCCTCAACATATGTTGGGACATTCTCTCTCCTTAGTAGTTCCTTTGGAGATTTATATAACGAGGTTCCATAGATTCTCACACATCACATAGTCATTCACGAATTTTCTCATACAATACACATAATGAGCAAGACCTAACCTTTGATGAGTAGGGGACATGGTAGTAAAGAAGACGCGAGTTTTATTTTGATCGACATTTGAGTCAACCCAGTTTGCCCACGTCTTCAATGCTATTCTATAAGATACTGCAGCATCTAATTCTTCTGAACCATCTTCCCCATTTGCAAATGAACCCCATCTGTGTGCCAAAACCCCGTATCATAAATAGTTCCTCAAAATCAAATCAAAATAGGTTATATGTTAAGCACACAGATCTAGCCTTTCACACATTATTGCTATTCGAACTATTCTTCCATTTAATTAAGATAACTTACAGGGATCTGATCTTCGAACCAGTCATCCACCAAACATAAGTATTGAAAACGAGAACATCAACTCCTACCCAATGTTTAGCATGCTTTTCGATGGAGTCAACACGAAGTATTCTCTTTTTAGGATCTCCGATTATTTTCTCATCTGTATTTGAGTCTATTAGATATGGTGCCCAATAGAACTCGATCGTTGCATTGTGATCCTGTTGACAACAATCAATTCTTGTTATCAATCATTTTTTTACCACAAAGTTATATATTAGTTTTTTAGCGATATAAATCATATATTTTAGAAAGGTTGTCCAAAATACAACAAACTTTACCTTAATTCCTATTTGATGTAACAATACTTTTCTTTTTTCGGAATAAGCTACTGTAACAAGTGTTTAAGTCTTCCTATTGACCAAAAAATCTTTGAACTACTAATAATATGAATGGCAAGTTATATTGTAATTGTTGTTTACCTAAACAAATGTAACAACAAAATCCACCAATGTCACGTAGATGAAAACACGTTTGTTGGGTAAAATTACTACGACTTAAAAGTTTGTTACACTATTTGAGAAAAACAATTATAACTATATCAGATAGTAAATTAGACAATCGTTATATTTTGAAACATTTTGCTTTTCTTGACTAGAAAAGTAGTTTAATTCTGAACAAAATTCTAATTATGCTTTTACCCAAGAGTACAATCACATAAACATATATTTGATTTGTTCGTATACATAAACCTTGGGTGTTGCATTTTGGACTATCTGACATCAAATTTGGGATTTTTGAATTGTGAAATTGAAACTTGATGTTAATGTGTGAGAGAAAATAGTAAGGAGATTTTTAAATAGAAAATAATTATAGAACTCACTCAAAGTCACTCAAAACTTTGAGTTTGTACCTTTATTTTGAAGACCGAATGAACTCGTCCTCTTCGCATTGATTTCTGTTTATTCGGTATAAGAAATTCTACCAAACAAACAAATGATTGCCATTGTCCCCTTTGTAAGGAGTCTCCTACGAACATCACCCTCTTTCCTCTAATTCTATCAAGTGCGAGTCTTGCATCGAATCTAATAAAATGAATTTGTTATTTTAAAGTAGACATAACTTTACAATATTTTTAGTTAAAACATCTTCTGCAGTTTATCAGTAACTTTTTTCAAAATAAGGTACATCTTTTTTTAACATTTGACTATAATATTGAAAACTTTAATTATCCAATACATTTTTAAAAAACATCTCAATACATTTTTGAACAATTTTTAACACGATGCTTTATAATAAAATTGTTCTAAAAACTTTGGTAAGAAGCCCAAAAACATCTTATAAATTCATTACAACACTTTTAATATGACACTTTACTTTTTAGTCATACAAGTTAACTCTTTTTAGAAACAGTCTAACCTAATACTTAGAAAACATCCTGCAAACTCAATTTGGTTGTTGTAGAAAGTCAATAAATTTTGTTCTAACATTAATAATACTATTACAAATTTTGTATAATATTCTAACAAATTTTGTTCTCACTCCAAAATAGGTAAAACATAACAATTTTTTCCTTTCCAATAAAAATCATTTGATTTTTTTTTTCTCTCTCTCACACATTCTTGTTAAAAGAATGTTTAAAAAATTATTTTATCCTTGCGGTATTTTTTTAAATAACATGCAAAAGGTGGTCGAGTAAATGGAAAGGCTTAAACCTTGGAAGAACGCAATCATCAAGTTGCCATTCCCACTGACGGTAATCAGAATCCGGCTTTCCATTCTTAACACATGACACCTGCCGATCAAGATACGGGCAAGTGAGGTCGGTATACAAAGGTGTAAATGAGCGATTGTAGACCCATTTCCCTCGAGCAATGTCACATTCATCTGCGTCGAAGATGAATCTATCATCCACAAACGACTTAAATCTAGCATCCTTGGTATCATTTCTTTCATCTGTATACAAACTTAATCACGATCAACATAATAAACGTGCAAAAAAGACCAAATTAGCAGATCCTGAAATTTTGGTAATAGGATGGGAATTCGGATTTATAAAATCTATTTTGGGTAAAATTTCAATTTTATAGTATAAAAAAAGCAAAATTTGAAACTTTAGGGGGTCAACCGACTCTCAACTCTTGGGCATAGATCCGACACATTAGTGGACGATAATCGTACCTTCGTTGGACTTCTTTATGTACTTGGAATAACCCCTTTTCGCACAAGATTTGGAGTTGAACATAGTAGACGATAGCAAGTTAATTCTCTCGGTATACAACAAAACAATAAACGCTAATAAGAAAATGAAGACAGTGATGATGGAAAGCGACATCTTCACACGAGGGGGTTTCGGAACGATTCCCATGAGAACGTACTCCAAGGTCTTAATAGATGAAAACTTGATCAAAACTTGATCAAAGCTCAAATTTTTGTGTGAAGTTACTCTAAAGAAGATGATGGTTTTATGTTAATGGGAATGGAATGATTATGCATATTATTTTATAATTCCTCTATGGAGTAGGAGTGAAGTTAAAGCATTTAATTTACAACACATTTTTGTATAGAAGTTATAGGGCAAAGTTGTTGGAAGGCCATTTTCGTGTCCTCCTTTTTGTGTTGTACGTAGTGATGGTGAATACTATTCTCCAAAAGTAAAGGGGGAAAAGGGAAAATTGTCCCATATATCAATCATACACTTTAATATTAATTTTCAAATATTTTTGTTTAATATTTATTCAAATAATATTACATCCGTAAATTTTAGGTGCATACTTTTGCAAACCAAGCTATAAATTACAAACAATAAATAAATCTAGTCCATTTTTCTTAAGAAAAGAAAAAAAATTATATATACGTATGTAAATTACGATTTAGGTCCGTAAAAAAACTATTTTCCTTTTTTTAAGGAAAATCAACTAGAATAAAATTGTGTATTGTCTTTTTAACTAGATATGCAAAAATGGACTTAAAATTTACGGATATATTGATATTTGAGTAAAAATGAAAAAAAAAAGATTAAGTAAAAGACCCGTTTAACTTTTAAAATTAGCTAGTTGAGACAGTTTTCTAGAGAAAAGGGTGTTTGACAACTATATGCTATTCTTTTCCAAATTTATTGAAATGGGTAAGTTATATAAAAATATAACGAAACTGTATGTTTTTTAGACGAAAGAATGTAATTTTTTGTTAGGAGAGAAAGAGAGAGAGATTTGGTAAAACTTGGTTATATATATACAGTTTTCTCTAAAATCTTACTGAATTAAATAAGTTGCTTTATATATCATTAAGTCAATACCATCTAAAAAATTGGGGGTTTGGTTAAACTTGTTAAGGTGCTAAGTTTTTGAAAAGCTATTTGAATAACTTTTAAGTAAGTATTCAGATTTTTATCTTTTCTATTTTTTATTTATTTGTATTTTTTTCAAATTATGCCCATAATATTTATGAGTAATTTTTTAACATGTTGGTTTTAGATTATTTTGTATTATTCTAGAACCTATCTAACTAGTTTTACATTTTACCAATAAACCGTTTGGCTTATCAATTTACCACTAAGTTTATTAGTCAACATTAACTAACTTTTGACCTATACAAATTTGTTAAAGCAAAATAAAAAATAGAAATTATGTTTTATTACTTTAAAAAATTTGTTGAAGATGATATTGGTTACGTATGCATACAAGTAAGCTTCCAAATATAACCTTTATGGCATGCGGGTACTCATGCGGGCTTGCCTTTGGGCTCCTGCAAGTATCTGTGGGCCGCGATACTCCCCCAACGGGTTGAGCTCGGTTTCCGGCGAGGGCTTGCAAGCCCTCAACTTCCTGCATGCTCTCTCTCTCACTCTCTCTCTCACTCCTTTGTCTTTTTCTCTCTCTTATTTCCATTTAAAGCTTGGTGATGGCTTGTGGATATAGTTGATATGACACTGAAGTTGTAGTTTGAGATTGTGGGCTTGTGGGTTACGCTACCAATGATAATATGAATATATGATGAGGTTGCTATTCATACTTATCTTCTCATTCACATGTCATGTTATTTCTTACTTCTTGCCTCACTTGTATTTGTATACCCCTATAAAAAGGGTATGAATAGAATCCATCTTGAAAATATTAAATATCAACAATGGGGTAACATGAATTTTATGTCTAAAACACAAGTTAGCAATAAATTAGTTAAAGGTGATCAAAAAGGCTTTTTTGTTGAAAATATTCCAGTCCTACATGTTTTACACTTTTTGTGTTGTTTTCACCAAAATCTTTTTGCAAGCTTGAGATGTATACAAAAATAAATAATATTCTCTTCTTAAAGTAGATGAAATACTTGTGTATATCATACACTCTTCAAACTTTATTATGAGTGTGGTCTACTGATCTGATTATCCTACTTTGGTTATATTGATAAAAGATAGTTTCATTCCTCGTACGTACCATTGGTACACAATTTAAAATTTGTGTTACTTTTTGTCAAAATTCTAAAATATATTTTGTTGAAGATGTAATATTTTACTATTACTAAATTTACATTGGTATCATCCACCTTATTATGAATAGATGTATGAGTTCTAGTTTACAACTTAGCAAAAAGAATAACAAAAAAACTCAACACTAAAAAAAATTCTTCTGAGTTGAGACTAATCTATCATATAGACGAGAATAAACTAGTGATGACAAAATTGTCTTCCACAATAGACAACATAATGCCATTTTGGTGTTAAATTATTGATTGAAACCATAACAAAATTGACATTAAACAACACATTTGTTCTCTGTAACTTGTTGATTATGACATCTCATTCATTTAGTTTAAAAAATACAAGACGGTCATCATGGTTTACCAAAGCATCCGAAATTGGTCCCTCTATTTACCAGATGTTAACTTTTACCCTTAATTAAATGAGGGGCGTTATCGTTTTTTTTTCAGGTTTTGTTTATTTTCTATTAAAATTTAAAATCTGTATGACCCATCTAGCAACTCTTCCACCATCCTCTACGCCCCAAAACGTCTCATCCTCTTCATGTAAGCTCCCTCCAGGTGGACTTTACTGACGCCTCTCCTCTAGTCATCTACTTCGGCAAAACCTTCTACCATCTTCTGCCAAATCCAAACGGCAACATCAAAATCAAAATCGAACATAAACCCAAGCTCAAATCGATATCAAAATTGAAAAACTAAAATCAAGATAATTAAAAACACACTTCACCTTTGATGTGGAATGTGGTCAAGATAGGACGGTGGTTTGGTGGGTAAAGATGGAAATTGGTGGTCATCCAGAGGGAGTTGGGAAGTGGTTTTCCGATTTAGGGTTTAGGGTCAAGGAAGAAGGTGGTCTCAAAGTATATGGGGGGTGTTAAATCGTCTTCAATTTGCATTTTCAATAGGTTTATAACATCAAGTTTAATAAAAGGGCTAAATATCATGAGAATATAAAAAAGAAAAATTGATGAAATGTTTATAAATTAAATAATTAAAAAAATCCATTTGAAAATGCATATATAAACTAATATGAATAATCTATCAACTATTGCAAATAATAAAAACCTACATATATACCTTTCATATTTAAAAGTATAAGAAGGGAAAATGTCATAAGTAACATAAGCATAGGGATCATAATTGTAGTTGACTCTATTGATAAAGATTCCAAGTTAATTATTAGAAAATACAAATCAGTGATATATAGTTGAAGATCATGAAGTAATTAATGATAAAATACTACAAAATTAATGATGAAATCCTCAAAAAAGACTCTAATTTGTACTTAGTAGTACTATTAGTTAATACACCATTTTGAGCATATGCATTAAATTCAAGAAGTAAAGTGAAATAATAATAATAAAATTCAAAAAGTATCACTTTATCACAAAAAATATATAATGTTAGGAATATAAATAAGTCTTTGTTGTCCCATTTGTTGAGGTTGGGAGCTCTCAATCATGTTGTAACTTGTAACTACAGTTACATGATAACAGAAGAGATTCTTCATATCCAAGAGGTTGAACCTAACACAATTTCCACAAGTTGCATATTATATATATATATATTGTGTGTGTGTGTGTAATATCAAGTAATGATAATTATAGGTGGAAAAATTCAACTAGAGTTTCAAAAAATATGATGCATCTTTTAGTACAATCCATAAAAAGTATCATTTAGAGTTTTTTTAACCTGACTAAAAATGCCTAATGCCTTAATTTGGATAACACTTGTGTGGTAATTATTCTAGCTTAATCATTTTAGTAATTAGCTTATAGTTTGAGCATACAACATCAAATATGTTGCACTTTGAAATAACACTTGTGTGGTAATTATTCTTGTTTGTTTTGATTTCTCTTTGCACATTTTGGATGTTAGTTCTTTGGTTCATTATGTTTAGTTGTTCTGTTTTTTTTAGGGAGGGAGTCCCTCGCCTTTTCTTTGTAATTTCCGGTTTTTATTATATTGCCAAGAGTACCGCCTGCTTTCCAAAAAAAATTATATATTTTAATTAATAAATAATTTGATAAAAACGTTTGATCACGATAAGATAATTAAAACATATTATTTAAAGTTAGTTAATAAATAGTTAAACTTTTAAAAAATTAGTAAAAGTCGTAGATAGAAGCCATTGATGGTTAATTTAAAAGAAAATTAAACATTGTAAACATGCTATAAATAAGAGTTTTATAAGGGAGAAAGGTATATACGTATATATGATCATCCCCGTTCATCGGAGAATGTTTGATGTGGTAGCAGGGTGGAATGGTGAACACCACCCACCACCCCTACAAGGTGCAATTTGAGAGCCCGACAGGTTGGCCACCCCTACGGTGAAACTTCTCTTTATTTTTTCTCTCTCCTGTATGCGTCTATCTCTCTCCTCTCTTTTTTCTTTTTTTATAATGGTTAGAGGGATGCAGAAATGGAATGATAACCACTTCAGGTATTTCGTAGGAATAGAATGGTGGAAAAGTAAGAGGGTAGAGAGAGAATAAAATGCTAATATGGCAAAAGAGATGTTAAAAGTAGAATGGTGATTACTCCCTTCGCCCGAAGTTAATCGTTGAAAAACTTTACTTGGAAGGTGTATAATTTGAAGATGCATTAATGAAAAATTATATTTAAAAATACATATATAAATTTATGTGAATAATCTGTAACATACAATTTACTTTTTAAAAAGTTGACACTATATATTCCTTCTTATATGTAATTCTATTTAATATTTCTATTTGAATTGATATCATAACCTATAGAATGAATACACACAGTGTAAAAAAATCATGTGTTAAATCCAATAAAAGGAATTAAGTAAATGGGAAAAGGGAAAGTGAAATATAAGGTTGAGTCTTTTCTATATCTTAAATAATTCTAGGTGGAGTCTCATCAATATATCATCCATCAAACTTAATTAGTTACCAACTATTGAAGCAAAATTTTCAGACAATTAAAATAAATGTTTTCTTATCTTGAATTTCATTTTTGAACATGTATCAGGTTTAATTTACATAATAAATAGAGTAAATTATGGATTTAGTCCCTGTGGTTTGATGATTTTTATGGATTTGGTCCCTAAACTTCATTAATTATGGATTTGGTCCCCATGGTTTGAAATTTCGTTTGGATTTGGTCCCTGAGCCAAACAACCATCCAACTGGTCCGTTAACATGAAGGGCATAAAGGTCATTTTTATTTTTCTTTATTTTAACATTTATTTTAATTATTCTTTTCAAATTAAGGACCAAATATGTATATATTAGAACTTAGAGGGTTAAAGTTAAATATTATATAATAAATGTATTATATATTGTGTAATATATATATATATATATATATATATGCTGTGTGATGTTCATCTTCCTAAATGGAGACCTAAACAGCCACCGCAAACCCACACCATACTACCACCATTCTCCGGCAAAAATACACACATCACCCCCACCTTTCTCCGGCAAAAGCACACACACATACGCACCACCACCCATCTCAGACATGAGAGAGAAGCAGGAAGTTGCAGGTTCGAAGGAGACGAAGGAAGTTGCAGGTTCGAAGGAGACCAAGGAAGGGGGAAGGATTTCGAAGGAGACGGAGGAATAACGGTTTTGCCGAAAAAAAAGCTCCTTGCCGGAAGTTGCAGGTTTGCCGGAGAGACTGTAATGTTCACCGGAGATCTACCTGTGTGCGTGTTGTGTATACCTGATATGGTTAATGGATATGGTGGGTTAATGGGAAGGTTTCACGACGCTGGTGGTGATGGGTTAATGGTGGTGTTAATGGATTAATGGGTTTTGATTCATCGATCATATAGCTTTCTGATTTGGGATTTGGATTTGGATTTGGATTGCCCCAATTTTGAAGATTTCTATCGAGATCTTGAAGAATTTCATTTGGTGAAGAATAATTGGGGGAAATCGAGGGGTTATTGTGGTTATTATTACAGGTTAGAGAAGATTAATTGAATCTTTTGTGAAGTTTTAAGAGTTCTAATTTGTTAATTTTGAGTTTTGTTGATCGAAATTTGTTGGGAAATTTCTTGATTTTCCTCCAAATTTATGACAACCAAACAAGCATTATCGTAAAATTTTATGTTTTTTTTGTGTGAATTTCGATTTTGATTGGTTCGATCTGATCGTTTTATGTCTAAATTGTGTTTATCTGGCAGGGATTTTCAGTAATTTTGTAGGATCTTTCTAAATTTGTTGGATTTTCATGGCTTGAAAGGTCGCCGGAGAATGTTGCCGGAAAATTTCGCCGGAAAAATGTATGGGAAGGTTGGTCGGGTCGCATGTAATGCAAATTGGAGAAGAAGATAGTATTTTCACTTAGAGACCTCCATCTTTTAAAGCATATACACCTGAAGTTTTGTATTCTTACATTTTGGCCCTTGAATTAAAAATGTTAATTAAAAATATTAAAATAAAGAAAATAGCAAAAAGACAATATTACCCTTGATTTTAACGGACCAGTTGGACGGCCGTTTGGCTCAGGGACCAAATCCAAAAGAAATTGTAAACCATGTGGACCAAATCCATAATTAATAAAGTTTAGGGACCAAATCCATAAAAACCTTCAAACCACAGGGACCAAATCCGTAATTTACTCTAATAAATATATGTATAGTATCCTTCACCATTAATGTAAAATTATACCAAAGAATAGTTAAGACGAGAATGGACAAAAAAAGAATTAAATTGTTAAACACTTTTAATCTCATGTTCATGCCTGAATTACATTTTAAAGGAGAATAAATATGGTATATTTTATGGGAGGTGATCCCTACACAACATCTTTTAACTATCTACAACAATTTTAAGTTAATGGACAATTTTGCCCTTATTACTTTTTACTAAAATTTTCAATTAACCCCTTTATTTTTTTCAATTAGACTTACGTTTGACTGTTGACATTAACCATATACCTAACAAAAAGATGTTCTCTCTAATGAAGCCATGGACGGCGATAAGCTCTTCTTCCGGTTAAAGTGGTATGGGAGTTCCGTCGATCTTTGTTTTCTTTTGTAACTAAATAATACGGCGATATGTTTTTTCCTTCTGTAACTAAATAGAACGGCGATCTGCTCTTTTTCCGGCTACGACGGCACGAAATCAACAAACCTAAAATCGGTCTGGTGGTGGCGGTCATGGTTCGGGAACTGAAATCCGCCGGTGTCTTAGCCTCCGGAGACGTCTGTCGCGCCGACTTCAAACCGATCGGAGTATGGTCGGAGACTGCTGGTGGCCGGCGGTGGTTGAGTTTCATAATGGGATGAAGAAAGGGTAAAATTACTTCTTTTTATTACACGGCTGGTGGTGGTGCTGTTGAATGGATGGGTTAATTGGAAAGTATAATGAAAGTTAATTGAAAGGATAATATTGTCACTTCACATTTAATTGTTGCGAATGGTTAAAAACTATTGTGTAAGGATCACCTCCCATATTTTATTATTGTTGATGTTTAATTAGGATTGATTTAAGGATGTAGATTTCTTCTTAGGCTATGTGTAGCGGTAAGATGGGTTCAGCGGGTTGGGAGCCAGCGGGCTTCGGTACTCGACCGGCGGGTTGGGATGGCGGTTTGCAGAAGCCGATTACCCGATGAGCTCTCTCTCTCTCTCTCCTTTCTCTCTCTCTCTCTCTCTCTCTCTACATTTTACACACACACTCTCTCTCTCTTTTTATTAAAAAGATTATGTATTGGGTATTTGGTTTGGGAGGGTTGGGTATTGCATATAGCCTTACCATTCACATCATAACTTCCATTTTCACTACAACCCAGCCCAAAAATAAAATTGGTTTTATAGGTAAGCATTATAATGAAATACTTAATACCTAGGTGTTAAGTTTATAGGACGAACAAAAAAATGTTCTATTTAAAAGTGTCGCAATAGGTTTATGAGAGATTTTTAGGCATTTTAACAAGTTTTTATGACACTTTTAAAATAACGTGTCATATTAACTATTTTATATGACACCATCCGAAAACGTGTCATCTAAAAAGATGGGTTTATAGGATAAATCAAAAATGTCATATAAAATAACTAATAGAACGCTTCACTTCTAAAGTGTCCTAAAAAACTTGTTAAAACGCCCAAAAGCGTCATATAAACCTATTGTAACACTCTTAGATAGGAATATTTATGGTTTGATTCTATAAATTTAAGTTCTACAAAGTATTCTATTATAACATGTAGATATTTTAAGCGTTCTATAAAAACAAATTTGTTGTAGTGGATGTATTCAAAGACTGTACTATAATTTTGTATATAAAATAGGGAACATATCAATACTTTGTAAACAAAGAAGGTCCAGCGGCCGGTATTAAAGTCTTTGGCCTCCTAAGAGGTCTCTGGTTCACATATGAAAAGGGTCTATAAATTTATTTGTTTTATTCGTCGTATATAAATTGTATATACTTTAGAAAAAGAACATTTTATATACTTTAAAAAAAAGAATATTTTTTCATTGATAGAATCCACCTTCCTAAATTGTAAAGTGATAAACCTCATCAAAGGTGAAAAAAGACGTATAAATAAATAAAGAGAAAGCATGAGTTCATTTGCCATACGTTTAAATACTTTTAGTTCAAAAATAATGAAATGAATAAATGAGAACAATTTTGGTTCAAACTCAGTACAATTTACTTCTTATTATCACAATTATTATATTAGTATCTATAATCTTTTTAGATAATTCAAAATACAATTTAGAACATCTCTAGTTGTAAACTTTAACATCTACATAAGAATAAAGATATCTCATCTCCTTCCCATAAAATTGTGACTAGTGCCAAAACTTACAAACCATTCTTACCTTTTATGGGGTAATTGATTTGTATACCCATAACGCACATCCACTTTGCACAATATACCCATACCATAACGGCGATATAACGGCAACATAACGGCGACATAACGGCGATATAACGCACCAAAACGCCGTTATAACGCACCAAAACGCCGTTATAACGGCGTGTTGGTGCGTTATATCGCCGTTATAACGGCGTTTTGGTGCGTTATAACGGCGTTTTGGTATAACGGCCCTTATAACGCACATTTGGGGGTATGGGTTGCAAAGTGGGGGTGGGGCTATGGGTATAACGGTAAAGCTCCCCCTTTTATGGGAAAAAACAACTAAGAAGTCACTTTAACTTCTTCCTGTTCTTTTATGGATACCAACAAAATACAATCTTACCAAAGGAGTGTTAGCCTAGTAATAAGGTTTGGGCACTACATAGTGGTGAACCCGAGTTTGAGCCCTAGGGGATGCATTCTGGAGGTACGGGGGCTTCGACCCCGGACTGCATGCTTTAGCAGTCGGTTGTCGAGGATTAGTCTGGGCCCAATGTGGTCTGGGATACATCTTCCAAAAAAAAAAAATACAATCTTACCTAAAGTTTACTGTTTACTATATAACATACATATATAAATAAATGGTGATATTCATAATATTCATTTGTTATGATCATGATTTTAGATTATAAAACTAAATGGAATCATATATCTATCAGACTAGATGAACGGTTATGATTGGTTTGTTTAATGATCCATAACTTCATATTAAATCTGCAAATCAAATTTGCATCCCCAAAGTTGCTTAAAACTCCCTTTAACAAAATTATACAAGTAATTAAGATCAACAACATAAGACCTAATTATGAAATCCATAATCATCTTTAAAACATGCATTAACTAATAGCAACCTCATCCACTAATAAATACAAGTAATTGAAAGTATGCACATGTACATGCATTAAAATTAAAATGAATGATTATTAAGATATTTCTTAATTTTTATATTTTTACAGTTTTACTCTAAAGCTGATCGTAGTCTTATTAGAGGACAACACACACAATTTCAACATATTTACTTAACATGTCTCCTTGCTTTATATCCATGATGCATTTTCATTGTCATATGATGTATGTATCTTTTACTAATTTAAAATGCTTGTTTGGCTATATCTTTGTAGATATTGTACGCTGATTTTCAAACATCCATTTCAACTTTAATAATTGAATAATAGCCCCCTCAAACACTCCCCTTGAACCACCTATAGCCTATGAATTGATGATCACCAATGATTCCATAGGTATAATGGGAGGAATCAAAATTAGATAGCATTCTTGGTACAAATCAAACATCTATTTCACATTTAGGATTTTGCATCCTTCTCAAGAGTGGGGGACCAAGGTTTTTCTTTCCCACCTTTAAAGTGGAGGAAACGTTCATCGAATATGTTTTTAGCCAAATTCCACCGAGGGATCTTTTAAGATTATGTGGCTTATATCAATTGATTCTTTTTCATTTTATTGATTGATTTTGAAGGACTTTTTATGGGTTTTAGTTGATATCGAGGGACTTCTTTTTCCGTTTGTTTGGTCGACGTTGAGGGACTTTTTCCGTTTTCTAATTGTTATTTCTTGCATTTGCTAAAATACATTGTAATAGCAACTTAGACTCATGATATGATGAAGAACCATAAGAAGTTTACACAAGTCACACCTCTGATCAAGTTGAGAAGACTTTTGTTATTAAAAAGTGTTAATGAAGTATGTGGTCAATTGCTGTTTGGTTAGATGTTAACCAACTTAACTAGCAAAACAAGAGAATTGGCTAAGACAAATCCAAAAAAAAGGTATTTTGATTATGAAGAGTAAGGACATTTTTGCTTGATGGGTTATGTTGGTAAGTCTGATTTTGTTGAGGCAAACTCTTAGGATGGTGCATCAAAGGAAAATATCTCTGATTTTTCAAAAGTATATTTCTCTATTGAACAAGAATTTAGAGATATCATTCCTAAAAAATGATACTCTTTTTTTAGTTTATGGGGTCTACTTCTTAGTTCAGGATCTCGTGAACCACTCAGACGATCCCAATCCACCCCTCTTGTGGTGGAAGAACATATACTGGACTACCCAAAAATATTAAAGAGAATTGGAAGATTCGAATTTAAAAAAGGATCAAGTTGGACCTACTTTGAATCTACTTGTAAGTGATCAAAGGATACGAAGTTCTGTAATCCCATATAGAGTATTGGTACGAATGATCATTATGTTTTAAAGAAAGCACCTACATAAAAAACCAGACAACTCGTCCAGACTGTAAATTGAGATGATTAACAAAATTGATATAACCATTTTATTTATGTTTTTTGAAAAATTCAAATGTTTCCCATTAACTTTTATAATGAAATTAGGGAAAGACAAATAAAAATGAACCAAAAGGAATTACACAGCCAAAAAAAAAAGATCATCTGATTATCTTTAATTTAACATCTATTTAGATATTTTTTTCATCTATTTCGTCCTGGTTTTCCACTTATTTTTATTTTATGGTTCATGTATTATTTACTCACATGTGAAAACCAAAGTCATGAAAACCGACCTCGTGAAAATTAACCATGGTATAGATATTTTTTTCATTTATTATTTAGATATTATTTTCATCTATTTCATCATGGTTAAGTTTTCCGTTTCTTTTTATTTTATGGTCTATGTATTATTTACTCACATTAAAAACCGACATCGTGAAAATCAACCAAAATCATCCACTAAATTTGATTTTAATCTATGATTTATGTTACTTTACATTTTTTTTCCGTACAGGTGAGTGTGCATTTTGATGTATAAACGTTAACGTTTCATATATCACAATTTCTAACTTTTACATGTTTTTATTTGAGAAAAATAAATTTATCATTAAGTTTAACTGTTTTCAATTTTAATAAAAATTAGTCAGAGAGATCAAAAACAAAACCAATGATGCATAGCTCAGTTATGGGTGGGCGTAATTTTTGTCTAAAATCGAATGGTCCTGAGTTTGAGCCCGTAGCGCACCCATAGCCACAACCGCTGATTGAGTTAGGTATGTCCCCCCCCCCCCCCCAACATTATAGAATTGGTAGACGATTGTAGACTGGTTTGGGTTGCCGGTATCAACCTTTTTGTCCTGAATATAACCCCTAGTGTACAAAATGGAGTTTAAAGCCTAAAGTTGAAGTTTTTGAACATAATATAAGGCTATCGGTAGCGCAAACCCACAAAGCTCACAAGCACACTCTGTCACAGTGTCACATCAGCTTTACCTACAAACTTACAATAAGCCCGAAACAGAAGTACTACTAGTCTACTACCCACAAAACCGAATACCCCATCGCATAAAGCCTGCACGGGGCGTACGTAATGCAAACCAACAACACTAGAACCCGAGAGAGGAGCCCGCATTAAACCGAACGACGTTACCGATAGCCTAAGGACCAAAATAGTAACTTAATCTATAAAAAAATATTACAATATCTCACATAAATAGTTAGGTGTCTCTCTTACAATTGTTTCCTTACTCAAAGGGTTTTCCTTTGTTTTCTTACACAACTCATCTTCTTCCTTCCTTCCTCCACTTGTTCCTTCCACCTTTTCAATTCCTTCTCCACCGCCACCGCCACCACCAACCACCCACCCACCACCCTATAAATCCCAATGCTTCCATTGATCCACCCTAATTGAGTAACTTCTGATACTAATTATGTCCACCACTCCAACTACAAGAGTTGGTAAGCCCAACTCAACCATCACATCCTTCGAAAACTTTTTCGAAGGATGGTTGGTTCGCCAGGAACACTACCTCGAAGAACTGCGGTCGACGTTGTCGACCGCCCACGATTCGAAGGACGAGGACCTGCGAGATTTGATCTCGCGGGTCCTCGCCCACTACCAGGAATACTACGAGGAGAAGTCCCGCGTCGCCCACCACGACGTGTTCTTGGTGTTCTCCCCGCCGTGGTTCTCCGCCCTCGAACGGAGCTTCTTCTGGATCGCGGGCGTGCGGCCCGCGATGGCGTTCCGGTGGCGGCGAACGCGGTGGAGGATTTGAGCGAGGAACAGGTTGGGAAATTGGAGAAATTGAAGGCGGAGACGAGGGCGGAGGAGAAGGAGCTGGCGGACGAAATGGCGAGGATTCAGGAGGGGTTGGGGGCGCCGGCGGTGTGTTTGGCGGCGAGGAGGTTGTTCGGGGTGGAGGGGGAGGGGAGGATGGGGGTGGGGAGATGGAGATGGAGATGGTGATGGCGGCGGTGAAGGCGGAGATGGAGGCGGTTGTGGCGAATGCGGATATGTTGAGGACGCGGACGGCGGAGAGGGTGGCGGAGATACTGACGACGGTGCAGAACGTCAAGTTTTTGGCGGCGTTGACGGAGGTGCAGTTGAATATTAGGATGTGGGGGTCCCACTTGAGTCGGTGAGATGATGCTACAAGAGTCTATTTTGGAGGGCAGATTTTTGTAATTTTTAGGTGGATAAGTTTCCAATGTTTGTTATTTTATATATTTTTGTTCTCTCTTGAAAGTTCGACACACTACTAAGTTTTTCGATGCAAGTTGGTCGGTAAAAGATATCGATTGATTTTTCGATATTTATCGATGGCTTTCGATGACTTACTGACAGTTTTTCAATAGTTAATTAAAAATAAATAAAAAATAAACAGTTGATATCAGACGTTGGTAATACACAGTTTTTTAGTGGTGATATCAGATTTTATGTTTTCTTAATTTACTAGCAATGTATTCGTGCAATGCAAGAGGTGAAAAGCGTGCTAAAAATCGCGTGTAATGGAAAAAGAAAATTAAACGCGATTCCTCATCGTATATCTGTGCATAGATAGTGAGATGAAAGGATTGACGATGAATGGGCTTTCAGATTTTTCTCGAGTTCCTATTTCAACTGCAATAGTCAGTCTCCTTTTCTTTCGGAAAAGGGAAAGATTAGGAGTCTTTGGTTTGATCTTTGACATCAAGATTGAGGCTGAAATCATCTTCAAAAAAACACCAAGCAACAAATAAACAACTAATAAATTCAAGACGAAACAATTAAAGGAAAAAAAATCAAAGACAATATCAAAGGTAGAAAACACCTAAAAGGGTAGATTAGATGGAGTAAACACAACCCAAACTAACTCAATCTTTATTTTAAATTTTTTGGCCAACTGGTATTAGCTTGGTTGGTAGAGGGGTCACCCTCTTGGAGTAGAAGCCTCATGTTTGAACCTGGACAAAAATGTTTTTAACTAACTGAGGTGTATACTAACAACTAATTAAGTTGTCGTTCAAAAAAAAATTAGTAAAATAATGTTTATTATGTATTCTTGAATTATATTTACATAGAATATATTAAGATAAAATAAGTTTAAGTTTATGCTTTACATTTTATAATTAAATTACTATTTATATTATAAATACAAATTATATTTAGTTTTTTTGTGATACTATAAATTATTAAAACATAAGTTATAAGTTATAAATTAATTAATAGGGGTCGTTCCAGAAAGAAATATGATATTGCATTGACACGTAATATCGCATTAATTCGGATGATGTAAGTCATATGTAAGGAATGTGCTATCACAAATTTTACCAAAAAAATCCAAATAGGCAAGGAATGTAAAATAATTATTTTCACATGTAACATCTTTCTAGGTAGTTGCATCTATGGTGTCAAAGTTTGGTGCCTATATTGTAACATCTTTCTATTAAAGCCCATGTCTCTACAAAAGAAGAGGTGCAATTAAAGCTTTGTTTAGGCTTAGATAAATTAAAATGTGTGAATCCAGCAAAATTAATGAAGATTAATGCAAATGATGGACCATAAAAGGTAAAAACAAAAGCAACCAACTCATGTTACATATGCAATGGTAGAAAATTAAACTTAGCAAAAATAGAATTGCTTACAAAAATGGAATTGTGAGCAAAATAACCTTTTACTCGCAAACAAACATCTCTCAAGGTTGAGTAAGGGTCCACTATTGGACGGTTTGGTACGCAGAACAGGATGAGACATGACAAATAGAACAGACTTGTTTCATGTTTGGTAGATATCTATGTGGGACACACCAAAATTAACTAGAATAAGAGTGGGACAAACTTGTTCTATTCTACCCTGGAACTAAGTAGAACAAGGTCAGATGTACCATTATACCCCTCAAATACAGATTGTTTATCTCTTTCACGATAATTGTCTCATACTTAGGGGTGAACAAAACTCGACCAAATCCGAAAAACCGAAAATTCGACTTTTTGGCGAGTTACTCAGTTCAAGTAGGGTCTTCGTACCCGTCAACTGAACCCACTGAAAACCCGAAGATAACATTTTATTTTGTAACTTTTTATGTAATTCTTTGAGGTATGAACTTTATTTTATTAGTTTAAGTGTTTTCTATTGAATTGATTTTAATCTTTAATGATTAAGCATGTAAAAAGATTAAGATTAAATTTATATCCATTATAAATAATATAGAAGTAAAATTTTCATTTGATTGTTTTTTTTATTCAAATTTTGTTGCTCAAAAAATATATGCTCATCTTTAAAATTTTATTGCACACTATTTTTATTTTCTACTAATTTGGTGGGAAAAGAAAAGAAAAACATATATTGTTAAAACCCGAGCCCAATTAAATTTGAATCCGACATGGTTCGAAATATGAAACTTTATTCCTCTTTGTTGCAACTAAAGCAATTACTTCATCTATTAACAGGTAGAAGGAGCAGGGAAATGCCTTTTTAGAAAGTAGAGTTTTTAATTGTTTGTAATTGTGGGACTGCTTTCTCATCTTCTTTGCTATTATTTCTAATCAAAAATCCACATAAACATGCAGAAAATCCATACCTGAAAACAATCAACAATAACACCAATAATGGTTATAAGAACCAGCAAATTCCAACAAGTGTAAGAAAGGGACAAACAAGAAAGCCATAGCTCAAACCAACATAAAAAATTATATTGATTTACATATAATTTACGCACAAAATCACATGTGATTTACACAACTTTGTCTGCTACTTTAAGTCGTGTCCAAAGTCGCATGCGTCCCATTTTTCCGTCAGTGTATAAACACATGTGATTTTGTGATTTATAAATAGTTAAGGTGCGTTTGGTTGTGGACAGTTTTCCAAGAAAAAAACGCGTTTGGTTCGTTTAGTTTCCAAAAGTTTTCCAAAAAAATGAAAATTTTCTGTTTTCTAATTTCTTTGTAAATTAGAAAACCGATTTTAGTAGCTTTCCAAAGTTTTCTAAATGCGTTTTCTAATTTTCTAAATTGGAAAATGAAAATTCCACCATTTTAACCATACGCATTTTCTAAAAAATTTAGTCTAAAAATGAAAACTCAACTCCATTTTCTGAAAACGTATTCTAGGAAAACGAAAACAGTTTTCCACAACCAAACACACCCTAACATTCTCGTTTGAACCTTTTTCTATATATATACATGTCATTAGTACTTAAGTTTATGCATTTTTAGTCATTTATTCATATGTAAATTACACGACTTCACATATAACATTTATGTAAATTAGGTTCTCTAAACACCTCAAACCGAAAAATCCAACCCATGTAACACCCCCTACAACTAATTAGAAATTCAAGCAAAAAAATATAACAAGCAACATCATTACATCTTCTGAATTCGAAATTTTAGTTAATATTTTCTGAAGCCTAAGCAAGTGTAACCAACACATAAAGTTAACCCGAACGAGCACTAAGACCAAAGCGATCCATCGACACCATCTACAACTCGCGAATTTGCAATCTTCTTGGCAACAAGATCTCGCAACTCTATTTCTCCAGGGAATCTCTTATTCCTCAGCTTAGAGAAAACCTACATCCCATACAACAGAAAACATACAAAAGCTCAAATCGAAAACTGTTGTTTGAACACTAAATTTACACCAAATCAAACAAGCTCAGTATATCCCAAATAAAGATACGGTCTTGGAAAAGTAATTCAAATCAAACGAGAAATAGAGTCAAGGAATTTAAACCAAATCAAACAAATTCAGTATATCCAACACAAAGAGAGGGTCTAAGAATTTAAACCAAACTAAACAATCCAATATATCCCGCACAAACGTAGGGTCTATGAACGGTAAGATGTTCGCAAATCTGACCACTACCCAAAGGGGTAGAGAAGTTGTTTGCATGAAGGGTATTTAAGACACTTCTCTATTTGTCACCTCACCGAAGGGTATTTAAGACATTTCTCCTTGTGTTTTTTGCTAATGTTTTACAAGACAAGGGTTTTCAAGGTTTGCGTATATCCTACGCTTCATACCCTACCTCTGTGGTTTATATGGAGTTCGTTTGTTTGCTTATATATATTCAAACATTTCTCTTGAACCATGCGCTCAACCAAAAAGAAGTACGATTATCGTAAAGTATCAGTACAAGAGTAATTTACCTGTTCGCCATTGCATGAAACTTCAAAAGCACTGGAACTTTGGAGGAAACCTTGAAGGAAATTTCCGAGCAGCCAAGTTGAAGAAATCGTCCCAAATCTATTTGCCCGCAAGGAGTAGTACCATGAAGGTGGTGCTGCAAATCCCAATCTCGGGAAAATATGCTCGCCGGCCATCACAACGCCGATGACCCCAAATTGAACCACGGGTACCACTTTGGCTACCAAGCGCTTTGGAAGTGGAGGTGGGTAATTTGATAGAACGACATTGAGCCCCGGAAAATTAGATTCCAACATGTTCTTCATTGTCTCTGCATTTCCTCTGTCAAAGATCAACCAAATTTACATCTTTTAAATGGATAAAGAAAAAGAGATGACATAAATTGCCAAGAAGTCGATGCAATATATATAGGGGGTGTTTGGGAGTGCTTATAAAAGCCAAAAAAATTGACTTCTTAGGGAAGGAGATAAGGAGTAAGCACTCCCAAACACCCCCATATATACATCGGAACAACAAAGTTTCATGGTACTCCTTTAGGGTAGAGGTAAGTTTTGTGTACATCCTACCCTCCCTAGACCCTACTCGTGTGGGATTTACTGAGTTCATTTGATCCAGTCCTTTATTTCGCATAATATCACAAACATCTCTCCACTTCTTTAGGGTAGATGAAAGGTGTGCTTACATCCTAGATTCCTACCCTCAACAAACACTACTCTTATATGGGAATTATTAGATTCATTTGATTTGGTTCTATAATTCAAAGAAAATAACGGACACAACTTCTCTAGGGGAAATGTAAAGTATGCTAAGATCCTACTAATCCATACCCTACTAAACGTAAGGGTAGATCTCTACGATTTACAATGACAATAAAGCTACGCTGTAAACTGCAACCATAGATTTTTGGATTGTATAACTTCAGACATAATTTACAGTTCTAAAGGCCCAAGGCATGAATTTTGAGAGAGAAGAAAGCAAAATCAAAAGAGGTTCTGTTGCTGGTTGACCAGTTGCAATATCGAGGATGATCGAGTTTCATATTAGAATTCCATTATAATGAGTTTTGGTGACTCTGCACATGGTTTTGACAGTGAAGCGTATCCAAAAGCATTTGCAGGTTTGAAAATTTGTGAAAGCATATTAGATTTATGAAAAAAAGTAGATAGATGGAAATCAAAAATCAAAACAGATTTGAGAAGCGCAGCAGGTTGATGGAAATATGGATGGATAAGCATACATGTCAGAGTGCAAATACAAATGAGGGTGAGCCTACAGTAATTATATAAATACGTATATATAAATATCAAGTAAATACACAACATCATTGATGAAATGATCGGGTAAAAAATATATGTAAGAATGGAACAATGAACTTTACAAATTCAGTAATGATCTTGACAACTTCTCATTTTGTAAAACGTGTTCTTTTACCAAAGGGCCTTTGTCCTAGCCTTATCCAGGCATTTGGTCCTTGTAACCAAACGGCCTTTGGCCCAGCGTTATCACCAACAAAATACAAAATTTTGTCATCTTTTCTTCCATAACCTTCTAATGTGCAAATGGTGCTTGTTATTTACAAGTTTTGAGGTAAATGTTCCATCTTTTGGCATTTTAAATCCATGAATAAGCATGTTGTTAGGATCAGATTCTCTATCATGTGAAAATGGGTAAACATCTGATACATGAGCCCTGAATACCAGACAAGTTAGCAAACATCCAACACCTTCGGTTAATTGGTTCATAGACCAAACTGCAAAGGTGCAGGCTTGATAGCTTGATGCTCTTTGAATAAGATCACATTCATATTTTGATTACTTCCTTTAAAAGGGGATTAACACTCAATAACCCCCAATTTCCAAATTCATGGTGTCAAATTTTGCAATAAAAGCTCATAGCTTTATGTTCTTTCCCCTTTTGTAAATCAAAATCACATATATAAACTCATAAAAACACACCAACTCACTCAAAATCCAGCACCAAAGACCATAAAATCCAACTCTATCTAGGGTTCCAATCCCTAAAACCTTCAAACAACCAAAAGTCAACAAAATTGAACACAGTATCATCGAATTCAATCAAATAAACAAGCAAAATTAAACAAATTGAAAGAAAGAAACGAATTGAAACCTGTAAGAACACGAAGCGCAGAAATCAATCTGAACCGTGTTTCCAAATCCAATCGCTCCACCAAATCCACTCGATTTCTGTGAAATCATCACAAAATCAATAAGAATTACAATCAGATGAACCTTTTGATGAATAATTTAGAGAAATTGATGGAACCTGCTGTGGGAAATCGAGCGGTTGTTGGATCGCGGCGGAGGTCGGAAACTGTTGCGGCGGCGGAACGTGGTGGTGGTGGTGGTGAGGGGCGGCGGCGTGTTTGGCAGCCGGCTGAGGAGCGAAGAGGTTGAAGACATCTGAACAGAAGAGGAAGAGAGGTAACCCTACGAGAAGAAGCTGAGCTCTATCGACCGCCATTGTTGTTAAGCTTGAAGATCGCAGTTATGAAGAAGATATAAACCTACTTTCGACTGCTATTTGGATGATAATCTTTTTTGAGTAATTACAAATATCGTCCTTGTGAGAGATGGGCAAAAAGCCCGGCCTGGCCCGAGCCCGGAAAAAGGCCCGGACCCGGCCCGATGAAAAGCCCGGCCCGGCCCGGCCCGACTAAAACCCGGGCCCAGACCTAGTTTTAGGAAATTTGAAAGCCAAGCCCGGCCCGGCCCGAAAATAAATCTATTTTTTTATTTGTTTTATATAGTTTAGACTTTAGAATTATAAAATAAATCTAGTTTATATCGTATATTATCATTATTATTGAAATTGTAAAATAATTTAGTGTTTTTTAAGTTGGAAAAAACCCGGTCAAACAAAGGCCCGAAAAGCCCGGTCTTTTCAAAGCCCGGCCCGGCCCGGCCCGAGCCCGATCAAAGCCCGGTCAAACAAAAGCCTGAAAAGCCCGGTCTTTTCAAAGCCCGGTCAAAGCCCGGCCCGACCCGATTTTTGCCCACCTCTACTTGTGGTTATGGAAAGATTACGTATCGAGTCCCCTCGGTGACTCGGTCGCGTTTTTTTTAATGGATTGGGATGCGTGTGGTTTCTCGTTATTGTTTCGGATAAGGTTCCTGACACTAATGTATTGTTAAAGACGTTGTGTTAAGCGGTTTACATGCCTATGCATTAGAGGCGTTTTTTATTATTTATGTTTGGTTCCTTCATTGTCTTCATCTCGCTAGTAATGGCTTTTTTCCCTTTATTGAGCTTTATTGTTTGTTATAATGAAGGTTTATTGTGATTGCGGTTTACTTGTAATCACTCACATATCTTGGATATTGATAAGTCTGGTTTTTTGGGGTTGTATTTTTGTTAAGGGTGAGTTTTCGTTTGAACTTTTTATGTATTAAAATCGTATGTTGCCCTAGTTTTTATGGATCTATGTTTTTAATAATATGGCTTCATTACTTGGATTAACTAGTTAGTGTCTCCTTAAGTTACGACGAATAATATTCTTGGATTATTGAAGTCGGAGATTGAACTTGAAGAATTCACAAAAGAACTTCGAGCATCCAAGACATAACTTGAAGCATTTATAAAAACTACTAAGGCTATGTTTGGTACATGCTCGAGACAGGACAGGATGGGAGAAAACTTAATGTCCCATGTTTAGCACAAAATAAGATAGGACAAGAACTCATTTTCCCATGTTTGGTGCGATAAATGACAGGGACAAGAGTAATCACCACCGTCGACCACCACTATCCATTATCACCTCTACAACCATCAACATCGTCAGCCACTGACCAACACTGTTGGCCACCTCCACCTCATCACTTACCACAACAACCTCTTTTTGCCACCTTCATCCAAGCGTTGTCGGTAACTAACCACCACCACTAGTGCCCATCACCTCCACCAATAACATTACCACCCCTCCTCCATTGCTGACACTGCCTCTACTTCCACCATAACTAGATCGACCACCACCACCACTATTACCTTTGATTCTTTCGTTTATAATGTTCAAATTACTCCTCAAGAAACATATTTACCTCTGATTTATAGTGTCCAAATTACAAGAGAATGGGCCCAAGCCCATTTACCTCCAAGAGTCCAAAATACTAAACCCAATCAAAATGAAATTACATTGACTTTAGTTAGATTTATAAAAAAAATATCTAATTGATCGATAAAATACAAAGAAAAAAATTCTATTAATTAAGATCATGAAAGGTTTATATAATGAGGGATAGTTTCTCTCTGCTTCTTTCGTTTCAACATTTCTATTTTGTTCTTTCTTTCAAATATTTGTTCATTGAGGTTACCTGCTAGCCATGTTTTAAGAAATTCAAGATGTTTGAATGGACAAATATGGATTTCCGATACATAGTAGAAGCATCTCTTATCGTTTAGATACATGAACATCATGTTGCACTCAAGTTTAAAGAGGATGGGTATTTTTTTAAATGTGTAAGGGTTTATCAAAATGAAAATTCAATAGATTATTTATTAAAAGAATTATTGACTAAATCATTCGAAGTTTTATAACTTTTTTCTATTAAAAATAAATTTACAAACTTAACCTTTCAAAACAAAAGAATAGTTCGTTGGATTTTCTTTAATTTTTTTCAAAAAATAAAGTAAAGCACATTTTAATAGGAAACTGGTTGTAGTAGCAACCATATCTCACCCCATATTGATTTTTCAATCATTTTGTTTCTCAGTTTACTAAAATAACCATGGGTTCTATAAAAAGGGGTTCGCTAAAAACAACACCAACTAAGGCCCTTGGTAGCGAAATCCACAAAGCCTACAACCTGGGCTGTCACATCAGCGCCACATCAGATTTACATACAAACTCTCACCAAGCCCAAAATAGAAGTATCACTACCCACAAGTCCGGATAGCCTATATGTGTGTGTGTGTATTTTAATAAAAGAAAAGTGTGAGAGAGGGAGAGAGAGCGAGCATAGGAGCCTTACTGGAAACTCGTGGCCAAGCCCGCACATGGGGGGGGTATCGCAACCCAGCTGAAATCCGAAACCCGCATCAACGATCCCGTGGCCATCCTCAAAGGGGCTATACATGGTCTAAAAGACAAAATTAGGTCCTATAAGGCCGCAAAATATACCTTCCTTTTTTCCTTCCCTAACCCCAATGCCACATCATCACATCATTCTTATTTCCCTTTGTTTTCCCTACACAACCTTAGTTATACTCAACCCTATCTTACTCACATTTTTTTATTAAATTAATTAAGAAGAGATGAAAGAAAATAAGAGAGAGATAAAGAGAAAGAAGAGAGAGAAAGAGGGTGAGGGGTGGGGTGGAGGTGGGGGTGGAGGTGGATTTTCCTCGTCAAGCTCTAGAACCCGATGATCATCTACCCGTCGCTAACCCGCTATGGGCGTAATGGTATTCCCGCCCTACCCGCAGCTTATCCGCCCTTAGCGGGGATACCATAACACACGATCTAAAAAGGACTTACGTCAGCTAAAGAGAAATCAAGTAAAAAGGATCCAAGTCTGCTAAAAGGATCAAAATCCTCTATTTTTGTTTATGAATTTGTTTCTTTTATTGTGTTTTTTAACCGGGTTTGGTTTTAACATAATACTATAATCATGCATGTGATTATTTTTTTAAAAATGAAAACAAAATGACAAAAAAAATTAGTTTTGAGATGAATTTTGATTATTAAGGGGAGGGGGATATGGTGATCCCGCAAAGCGGGGACATCTGATGTGACAAAGCGGGGTGACGGGGTGAACACCACCACCGTCCCCGCCGGGGTCAAGAAAAACAGCCCTACGGAATGGTCATTACGGCGGAAAAATCTAAGTTTTGTGACTCTCTCTTCTATGGGTCACTCTCTCTTCTCCTTTTTCTTTTTTCTTTTTTCTTTTTCCCAGTTTTAGTACTATTTACCTTTAGGAAAACTTTCCTTCTAAGAATATAGAGTGAATTGCAATTTTGGTCCCTGTGGTTTACGAAAACCAGCACCTATCGTCCCTATAAAATTTTTATTGCAGAAAAAACACTGTGGTATGTAATTTTGCTTGGTTTTGGTCCCTTAAGACTAACACTGTTAAGTGTCTCCATTAAGTCCCTCCCATGTGCCTTGCACATAAGTCTTTTTATCCTCTTCTTCTTCCTCCCATCTTCATCTCCTTTGAACCCAAGAAGATTCGTTCTATACTCAAATCTGAATCAAATCTAATTCGTTCCAAATTCAACCCTAAATCAGAACCTAAATCTAAATAGCTTACAAATGCGTAGATAAAATGACCCAAAAAAACTAATCAGGATCTAGATAAACACAAACCTTCAATACTCTCACCCAATCGAAAACCTCATAATCTATTGGATTTGTTCTTCGTGTTCGTTCACGAAATCCAACTTGAAATCTTCTCAGATCTGAAATGTTCGAAATCGAAGCAGGTCCAACCAGATCTGAAGAGGTCCACCACGTAGCAATTTCCAATGAAAAGGTACACATAACAGTAGATCTGAAACAGGGCGTGGACGGCGTGGCGGAGATGGCGACGTGGAGGTCGCCGACTGGAGATGGTGGACGGCGTTTGGACCGCGTGGATGGCGTGGAGGCCGCCGACTGGAGATGGTGGCCGGCGTTTGAACGGCGTGGCTGTCGCCGGTTAGAGATGGAGACAGTCATCGGCGTTTGGACAACGTGGTGGTCGCCGGCTGGAGATGGTAGCGATTTGTGTAGGTGGTCGTAAAAGAAAGAAGAAGAAAAATCAGAGGGGAAGAAGATTAGGGGGGAAGAATATGTGCTGGAAATGATTTTGGTTTGAATTTGGAAATGATATTGGTTTAAATTTGGGTTAGGGAAAATATGGAAATGATTTTGGTTTGAATTTGGAAATGATTAACATGAATATTGGATGGATGTTCTTAGGTTCAAAGGAGATGAAGATGGGAGGAAGAAGAAGAGGATAAAAAGACTAAAATGCCCTCATGTGCAAGGCACATGGAAGGGACTTAACAGACACATCTAACGGTGTTAGTTTTAAGGGACCAAAACCGAGCAAAAATACATACCATAATGTTTTTTCTGCAATAAAATTTTTGTAGGGACCAAACATGCTGGTTTCATTAAACCATAGGGACCAAAATTGCAATTCACTCAAGAATATAACATAAAATATGTGTTTTAAAACATCAAGGTAACATTTTCAGTTAAGCAAGAGATGGTTTGAAAAGAAGATGTTGGAAAGAGAGGGGACAAGTGGTGACTATTGTCCAAATCTACCGTCATCAAAAGTCAAACTTAACAGCGTCCACATCACAAATTTTTGCCCACTTTTTCAATGTTTTCACATTTCACATTCTTCTTGTGAATTGGTCGGCATATCACTCCAAATTACTCTGCAAATATTTCACCCCATTTGTCCTTTTATTCACTAGTTTTTTCTCCCACCTTTATACTCAAATCTTGGAGTTTATTTACATCTAACTAAAGTGGTCAAAAATGGTCCCCCAAGACAAACTAGGTGGATCTAAATCGGTTCTGATATTAAATAGTGATTTCGTAATCGTTTATGTCTCTACTCAAAGCACGGTCTGTTAAAACGTACGAGTTTCGGTTATGGGAATTAATTGTCCTTGGGTCGGGTCCAAATCAGTTCCAACTCTTTTTCTAAACATGTTGTGTTACTTGATGGTGTTGATAAAT
The DNA here is from genome assembly GCA_030169165.1 of Centaurea solstitialis. Taxonomy (NCBI): domain Eukaryota; kingdom Viridiplantae; phylum Streptophyta; class Magnoliopsida; order Asterales; family Asteraceae; genus Centaurea; species Centaurea solstitialis. The sequence goes on from CM058045.1 coordinate 1,151,158, forward strand.
GGAGCTGGAAAGGTGACCCTACTGGGGTGGATAATGTTGGATCGCCAAGAAGCGTAATTGACGGCTTATTGAGTATAACAAACAACGATTGTTTTTGGAACAAGTGGATGCCCCCCTTATGTCAACTGTTTTGTTCGAAGGTTGCTTTTAAGAAGAATTCCAAGTATAATGTTGATTTGGAAGGATTTGCTATCCATCGTATTTTTAATTGCAAGAAAATAATTGGATTAAGTCGTGAATACTTATGTGAGAAATTAAACAATACATAATTATCTAAATATGTACATATCAGGGATGAAACAAAAAAAATCATACAGTGACACCATATATTATAGTCTCCGTTTATGGGTGTTACAATTGCATTGTAAAATGGGTGAATTCAGAAGCTCTTCAAGCACACAGTCAATAACTTGTTTTTCGATCATAAGACAAAATTGATCTTGTAATTCATCCCACAACATAAAGCTTTTCGAACTTTAACTACATGCAAGACGACTTCTTGATTCATAGGAGAAAGCAATGTATGTATGTTGTTCTTGTGAGATATAGCATGTATATATGATTTAATTGTCTTCACCATTTATTGAACTCTACTCTTTTTGCCATGGTTAATCCCATCATGTGTAGCAAAATCAAAAACGAAACACTGAGTGCTTCAACGATGGGAACAAAACCCAAAATGGCTATGCCGGCTAGAATCATATATCTTTTAACGGTATTCAGCCTTTTTATTAAATTTTCATTATAAATAGTTGGTTTCCATCTTTAATATCGTAGAGAAGGGTACAAATCTTTAAATCTATATCAATTAAAAATACTTTTATAATCTTATTTATTAGTTATTTTAGAAATTAATTTAAACATTAGAACAACATGGACTCAACTTGATTAATGTATCAAATCTTTTCTTATATTTCTCAGATTAACTCCTATTCTCAAACATTCGTCGATCTATCAACATAAATATATTTGTGTAACTAATCATAAACTTTATGAAAATTTTACATTAGTTAATAATTGTAACTAAAAAACCACCCTACAATATCAACACTACAAACTAAATAAATAAATAAAACTTGTTTTTCACATGATACAATAGGGAAGTAACCTTGGGATGAACAAAAGAGACTTTTCTTCCCTCCTTTGCAAACTGTTTCTTTACTCCAACTGAATTCATTTCCTTTGGTTTTGAACTTTTGATCATGAATTTTTTTCTTTTTTCCTAATAAGAGTTGCATAACTCATCAACCATTTCATACACAAGCAATTGGAGGATTTCTTGACCAACCTCATAACTTACTTCTTGTAGATTATAACTATCCACTTTCTTATCCATCCAAACACCCTCATTGATTTCCTCCATTGTCAACCTGAAAACATCCACAACCACCTTCATGCAATACTCTTCACTATACTCACTTTCTCTTCTCTTCAAGATTGTCTGCTTCTTCACTAATCTTCTGTCATGTTTGACCTTTTTAGGCAGTGGGTGGTTGTAAGTTCTCTTTCTTGATTGGTACCCTTTTTCTTCTTCTTGAAAACCAACTCTCTTTCTTCTGTACTTCAACTTCATAGAAGATGACACTTCTTCTTTATTCTTTTGATCTTTCTTCTTCTTTTTCTTATCTTGTTCTTGTTCTCCTCTCATACCCTTTTTGGAAATCTTCAACTTTTCTTGATTTGAAGCAAAACCCACCTCAGATTTTGCATTTCCAACCTTTCCAAGATTTTCAGATTATGTGAAGCTTCCAAGAATGTAGGGACTTCTATCTTCTTCTTATCTTGTTCTTGATCTCCTCTCATACCCTTTTTCAAATTCTTGATCTTTTCTTGATTTGGAGCCAAACCCATCTCAGATTTTCCATTTCCAACCTTTCCAACCTTTCCAGATTTTCAAGATTTCCAAGATTGTGGTTATAATGTGAAGCTTCCAAGAAAGTATGGACTTGTTCACGGAAAGATACCGAAGTTCGGACACGGCGATGTTTAACGATCTCGAAATTCGATAAGAAATCGACCGAACTAGCCGACTTGCTTCGCATGATGGAGCCTAATGAGACTCTTGTAGGTTTAGTTGAGGTGGTGGGATTGGGAAAAGAGTCTAGGCCCATGAGTCTTGCAACTACACCAGCTTTGATTGTGGTTCTTGTGGGTGATGGAGATTGGGGTTTGAAAGATGATGATGATGGTGAGTTGGGTTTGAAAAGGTGGTGGTGGTGGTGGTTGGTGGTGGTGGTTTGGGTGGTGGGGGTGTCGGTGGAGGGGTGGGTGGGGAGGCCGCCGGAGCATAGGAGACGGCGGAAGACGGAGGAGAAGCAGCTGTTTGAGGGGGTTGCATTGTGGGAAGTGGTGGTCGTTGTGTGTGTGTGTGTGTGTGTGTGTGTTTTTGTGTGTGGAAAGGAGAGAGGGAGATTGGTGGAGAGATGGGAGTGAGTTAAGGTGTGGTGGGGATTAAGTAGGGAAGGTTTTTGAAAAAGAATATGAGAAGGAAGGAGACTGGCATTGACCAATGCTAAGATTATATAATAGAGTTAGTTATGGATTTGGTCTTATGGTTTGGTGGTTTTAACAAAATGGTCCTTGAAATTTGTTTATTATAGATTAGTACTCATGGTATTTGTTTTGTAACGAGTTAGTCAATAGCCATCCAATTGTTTCGTTAACCTTGAGGGTCCATTTGATTTGTAGGAATGTAAAGAAACGGAAGGGATATCATGTAGGGATTTAGATTCGGAAGGAACTGGAATTCTTTTGTGTATTTGGTTTGTTGGATTTGGAATGAATTTGAATTTCCGTTATTTATAAAAAAATTATTAAAAATCATAAAAATAATTAAAGTGTCTTTTTATTTGACTTGTTATTAAAAAAAATGTTTTTAACATATTTTAAAGCATTGTTATATACAAATCCTGTGAAATTTTCTTAAAATCCTGACCACCTTCATGTAACTTTAAAATTCTATGTTTGAGAGATTTCAAAATTCAAATGAATCATAAGATTTCAATGTACAATCATGCAAACTAAAAGTGAGATCATAATGAACTTGAAACTCGAATCCCCTCAAATCCATTCCATTCCGTTCCTACAAATCAAACAAGGGCATGAAGGTATTTGTTTTGTCTATTTTGTGTGTGTGTGTTGTGTTCTTTATATGAAATTGTCTTGTGTAAACACAAAATAAAGTAAGGGACGAAAACGACCTCAGGCTAACGAAAGAAATGGATGGTCGTTAGAGTGACCGAGTGAAGGACTGATTCATTACAAAGCAACACACACAAAAGTCCTAATTTGTAACAAGCAAACTTCATGAACTATTTCTATAAAACCCACCAAGCTACAAGGGGTAAAATCGTAATTTCTCTATATATATATTTGGTGGGATGGTGATGGGGTTGGGGTAGGTAGGGTGGGTGTTGCTTTCAGATTTGAGTATGACCGTGTCCTTTTGACCAAAGAGACCACGTTAGAAAATAGGTGTATTAATTTATACTATTTTTATCTATTTTTTGTATTAAATAAATTGTGATTGTACTCTTATAGGGATCAACATACACGGTTACACCGACTTCACTAATTTTTGTTAACCTTAAAAATTGATTATGGGGAATTAATGAAATAAGCAATCTCTAATCCTATGTCATTTTATAGTTTATCATGTAATTCTTTAAGAAGTTGGATTTTATGTATATAGCATAAATCAACTTTTTCCTAATAAAATAAGAACAAAAATATTGTTTATATAAATGTAAAAGCCATTTTGTATAAAATCCGGCTATTTACATAAACCACCCTCTTTTCCTTTTACTAGAAAATTTGGTTTACACACACTGCATAGAGACATTTGCATAGGGTTCGGCTATTAAATGAATTAGATAAATTTCGGGTTGATGGAACAATCAATTCTTATTTGGGATTGAAGACGATAGTCACTAAGGATAATTTTGATCGAAGAGGGGTTGATGTTGGCCTTTTGCTTTGTACGTTATATGATGTATGTTTGGAGTTAAGTGGTAGTCTTTTTTCATGCTTTTTGGGGACAGAACAACAAATGGTGGCATTTGGATATCCCGACTTTTAGTTCTGTGTGACTTGGATTACATGGTTTTCTAATTTGCGGTTGAAGATTGGGAGAAGATGCGTTTGAGGTCGTTATTCTCACTATGCTTGGTACATATGGTCGTTTCACAATGTGACCATTTTTTACGAGTCTAAGTTGAAGAAGACGCATATTTTTTACAAGATCGTAGCTCAGGCTTATTTTTGGGTTTTTAATTGGAGTGGCAAATTTAGAATTAAAACTATAACGTATTACTTGTTTGTGTAAAATTTCGTTCTTGTTTAAAAAAACTAATACCGTAGAAGCTACCGGACATAGAAGCAGATCAACACATTTTCTATTGCATTCTAGCAAAGCTTTCTTTGGCACTTTGGCACTTTGGCACTTTGGCACTCTCCCGTTAGTCACCTCTAGACAAATAAATTTAGTGTTTGGTTGAATACGGTGGTACTTGAAATTAAAATTCATTTCAATTATGTATTTGGTCTACAGGAAAGTTTGGTATTCAAATTGTCAATTAAATTATGGCTACATTCCACCTAATGACGATATGGTCCAATTGTCCAAGATTTCAATGAAATCGTACAAGCATGGGATATATGAATCCCATGAAGGTAGTTGGTATTAAGTGAGATTTTATTGGATATGTTTGTAAGTGACATTTTAAAATAAGTAAAAATTTCTTTTACAATTAAATGATAAAAAGATAGTTTAATTATCGTCATTATTTTTTATAATTTTCATTTTGAAATTTATAAAAAAATGAATTCATAAATTCAATTCCAATTCCAAGTAAGGTTCCAAATATTTGGGTTTGAGGGTTTAGATTTAAAGGTTTCAAATTATATGAGTTTGAGGCCCTTCAATTTTCATATCTAGGTTCAAGGGGTTTGTATTTAAGCTTGAATGAGGATTGCATGTTTTTTAGTTTGATTTAACATAAAGAGATTTAGTTGAGGCTTGTATATAACATAAGTTATATATCATTAATTTTATTCAATGTAATTATAAACTTTTTTTTTCGTATCAGGTGTTGCTTTTGTTCTTCAAAAACACCTTTGTTTTTTATTTGGTGGTGTGTATAAGATTTGTGTTTTGTGTTGGTTGGATAAAATGACCGAAGTTGCCTGAAAACATGACCGAAATAGTTAGAGGAGTAAATGGTGGCATAATGGTTGTAATTATTCATTTCATTGAAGCATGTACATTAAAAAATCTTATTAAACGAATGTCTAAAATAACAAAAAGATCCTCATATAAGAGACATACGACTAACATAACGAAACTTAGAATAACAGTTTTACTCGATGGACTATTCTAGTCTTCAAAACATAAACTATGGACCGTTGATATTTACTTTATAAATTTTAGATACCGACACTAAAACACACTCTAAAGAATGTCATTTACTAAAGAATTAACTGACTAATGAATCACTATGGAGAAAATAAACCATCAACTTGTACCATAATGGATAAGTGTACCCTAAATTCAACTTTGCTTGACTTTGGATCATTAAACTGATGTGACAAATTAAAATTATAGTAAAGATTTATTTAATTTGACTTTTAGCTCCCATGCGAATATGACATGTAAAATTAAATATATGTTAATATTTTATTTCTAGTACCAAATCAACAATTTTAAGAATTAAGATGTTAATGCATTCTATTCTTGATGCATGAAAGGATACTATATATCTTTTCATTATCACATTTTAGAACATCTTTAATCATATTTCCTGTAAGTAGTGTTCTTCTAATATATTTACTCCAATAATTGATGTTATTACATTATCTAATTATTAATGTTTTAAATAACATCAAATAATATAATTATAATTCATATGTGAATCTATGTTAAGATTCACGTATTTACATATACATCTGATAGGGTAAATATTTTACCCTCATAACTAACGTATTTGATGCACTTTTCTCTTTCTTTTCTTACTCTCTAATAATAAAACTACATAAAATATGGTTACATGCAATTTTTTTACTAAACGATCACATTCATATGTTATCTTCTTTGTTTATTGCACAAACTTACGTAAAATACTACGTTTCAGGAACTCTCTCATGGACCACCGGGATGTCTTTTGAGCTGTTGGGCCGGACTGGATGACCAAAGAAGAAGCCGGGCCGAAGCTGTTGATGGGCTGCAGAAGTCCCTTTTTGGGGCCGGTTTCTATGCAAAGAAATGGGGGCCCAACATGCAAGCCCATAGTAGTTAGTTTTTGGCCCAAGTCCATGAGAGATCTTATATATATGTGTGTGTTTATGTAACTAAGATACATAAGACTTACCACCCAACTCAAGAACATCATCATCATCCTTTGTTTTCTCGGTTTCTAGCAAAGAGCCGACCTCACCTCTAGACAATCCCTTTTGCGACTACTACTCCTTTGTTCGGTTCGGGTTTCCTTTTTGAAAGGCCGAACATCTCTTTTGATACTTGGTGATTTGAGCTTTCGAGTCCTTTAAAACTCGTTGTTTGACTCGAACGCATCTCCAAGTATTTTGGTGAATATTTGAAAGTATAATCTAAGTAACTTTTCAGTTATCTCATTGTCTTTTGTTTAATGTTTGCTATCATATACATATAATCTTATGAGCATGCGTATTTAGTTTTGTGACATAAAATGATAAAATATATAAAGTCTTTGTTTAATTAAAGCATTTATTAATATTTCAAGTTAAGTATATGTTTTAATATCCATGTTACTAACCGGTCATATCTCCAGTTTACCATATTAACTGTTCTTATTTTTCACTGGTCAAATTCCAGTAACTGCACTTTATTAACTATTTTAATGTTCACTGGTCACTTCCAGTAACCGTACCTTATCAACTGTCTTTATTACTGCAATTTATAATTATCTTCGTTGCACTAACGTTTTCTTGTCCAAACAATTACTTATCTAAAAATAGTCGTAAAACACACTCAAGTATGATAGGCTAATTTCATAGCTTGGGGTGTAAAGTTTAATTTGGAATGAATCTTTGGTAAAGAAAAAAGTCTTTTATATAAACTCAATTTTTACCACTTTAAGTTTAATGCCTCATTAAAGATTGTATTTGGATTTTTACCAGTTAAATAGATGTACGAAAATGCGGTAGCTTTTCAGAAGTTACTAAAATGTTATTTTGGGGATATATGAGTGGGTGACAACACTCGTTGCTATTATCTCACGTCTTTAGCATTTCATTAAAGAGTATATTTAATAATTAACTGGTAATAATCCAAAGACATGAAAATGTGTTAGTCTCTTAAGGGACTACAATTGGCACTATTCCTGAAGTTGGTATCAGATCTAGTATCCCATTAAAGATTATAACTAATTATTTAACGATGAGTCAGATGCATGAAAATGTGTTAATCTTTCAGAGGTTACGTAAGAGTTGATTTTTAATATATTTTAACATTTCATTAAAGATTGCATCTAAACTCATTGATAAGTAATTGGGCTATATGAAAATGTGATAACTTTTCAGAAGTTACTTGGATATCATTTCTGCATAATTGAGATTATTAAATTACTTTTCATCCAATTTACCTATTTTTATTCCAACTAAAAGACTTTGCACCCCTGGCTCCTTTTTATAATTGTTCTCTTACCGTAGCTCATAATCAACCAACCAATCAAATACTTTTTCATCCAAACCCCATTTGAAGTTAACTTTCACAAAAACTGAATCTCGAAAGATTGTTTTCACCGCTTCCCTGTGGGATCGATATCTGGTACTTGTACCATTTTATTACTTGTTTTCAGAAAAACGACAGTAATTGGAGGTTTATACTTGGACCGAAGGTTACTTGTTTTATTTCTTTTGCACACCTGTTTTTGGCACCGCTGCCGTTCTCTCAAATAATACTTAAAATCATAAAAGAACAGGGGGTTGTGCGAAACCAGACGAACAACATCTTTATTTGTCAAAATTTCTATTATAAGTTTTAAATTGATTCAGGTACAAGCTATGATTAAGATTAAATGTGAATCTATATTAGCATTTACACGTGAATCTATTTTGGGTTTTACATATGAACCAACATACACCTAATTATCATCATCTATTTTGGGTTTTACATATGAACCAACATACACCTAATTATCATCATCTGGTAATGATTTGTTGGGATCTTTTGCGTTTGTTTTACATTCTAAACCAGTGTTCGAAAAAATCACGCCATGGCATGCAATATATCGCGATATGGCGTGAGACGTGTCTCCACCGTTACAAAAAAGGCCATAACGTTTATGTAAGGCAGGGCTAATGCTATGGCGGCTTGAGGCACGAAATATCACGATATGTCGTCCTTTTTTTTAAGACGTCACTATTTTTTTTTTATATTTGCAATTCTTATATGGTGAAACACTAAAAGTCACAGAAAGTATATAACTTTTTGTTTGTATGTTTTATAAGGCTTTACCTCGCTGTCACGTCACGCCTTACACCATTTTGAACCTTGTTTTAAATAACTAATGAAAAAACATTGATGTTCGTGTTTATATAATATATGAAATTTAGGCAAATGAGATTTAATTCGATTTGCTGATTGTAAAATCCTAATGATTTCAATGTGAGAAATTGGATACAAAAATCGTTTATATATCAATATTCAAACAAAAAATAGGAGATAAAGTTAGATATTTGATTCTTTTTCTATAGTTATTTTAATTAGTGAAAAAAGTCTTAGAAATCAAATTTTAAACTAATGGTGACCTTGAGATCTAAGCTTCTCTAAAAGTGTTGTAATTAGAGCATCCCTTTTTTCTATTCTAGCTTCCTCTTGATTCCTTCTTTTCTCTTCTCTTTCTCTCCATCTCTCATCAAGCATTATTCTCTCCTTTCTTAATGCTTCCATTTTTTGCCTCCATTCCATCTCCTTCATTCTCCTCTCCTCCTCTATTGCCTCATACCTCTTCATCGATTGCGTTTCTATATCCATTTGTCGTTTCATATACTCATCTAACACCTCTTTCAAGTTATTAATCAAATCGTTGTTTCTATTATCTATAGGCTTTTGTTTCTTCTTGCTACTATAACTTGCCTTTTCCACCAACCTATCTTCATTTTCGTCCTCTTCGTTTGATGAAAACTCCATCCCTCTTTTATTGGATCCACTCGGAATGCTTTCTACTTCCATCCCCAAGATTCTTTGCATTCGGTTTGTGAAAATGACTTGCAACTCGTCGTAGAATGGGAACTCATGCCTCATACTTTCTTGTTCAATCGTCTCGTATCCCTAGATGTTTACCAACACAAATTAAACCATGTCACTTCTCTTTTATTATAGAAATAAAACCATATTCACATTCATATTTTATCTTACATATTCTTTGACTATAGGAGTAAAACCATACTCATATTCATACTTTAGCTTAATTGTTGATCTTATTTTTCTTCTGAAGATTTCGTTTGCCGATCAAAGACAATTCACATACATATGTCTCAATACAGGAATGGACCTAGGAATTCTTTCCAACGATGACATTATTTGACTAGAAGAAACCAAATATAGGAAAATCCTTTCAAACAGTGATATTATTTGAAAAAAAAAACAAATATAGGGAAAATTTTCAAACATGACATTGTTTGACAAAAATAAACAAATAGAGAGATTTTTTTTTCAAATTGTGGCATTATTTGACTAAGAAAATGAAACTAACAAGAGCTCGAATCTAGGGTAGAAAAATCCTTGTAAACCAACTCTTTGTTCTTACTGTAGTTTCAAAATATATATGGTGACACACAACAATTTTGAATGGTGACACTTTTCATAACCCTCGAATTCTTTTACACTACGACAGATGAACAATACGGTGCACAAGTCACCGTAGGCTTTGAATTGGGTCTATCTCTGGTTCAATGTGAAGAATGAAAAGGTTGAGAATGCATGAAATTGAAGTTTTTATGTGAATCGTTAGTAAAGAAAATGACAATTAACATATGCATCTTCATATGCGAATAAAAAGTGTTATTGTAGGTAAGTAAATATGGGTTCACATACATCTCTTACAATGGGGCTTTTAGTTTACGAATGATCAGATACGAAATTTTCATTGACACATCTCAACCTTTTATTGTGTATATATTTATCTACTAAATAAAGTTATATAAGCAAATAAAACCTTATAACGAGTAAGAATATTCTTCCACTTGTTTTTGCATTGCTCAGCACTGCGATTATAACCCCTTTCTTTCATCTTTGTAGAGATAACTTCCCAAAGACGCTTGTTGCGCTTTGTCTCCATGAACGACGAATCGAGTTCCCCTCTTATCACCAACAAATCCTTCGTTTCTTGCATACTCCATTGCGGAAACCTATCACCACTACCACCACCTTCAATCGTATGATGAAGGTGACTACTAATGTCCATATATATGTGTGTATATGATATATACAGATCAAACACAAAGGGTTTCTTGAAGTATTAGAGTCGATATCATACAGATCAAACACAAAGGGTTTCTTGAAGTATTATGGTTCAACTTGTTTTCTATTAAGATGGTTTCAATGAGAGAAAAGAAAACAAGTTGAACCATAACTTGCAAGGTCTATATATATACATATGATGTTGTGTTGTGTGTGAATTCAAGCTTTTAATTGGTCAAAGTTTAGAGAAAAAGAAATATTTCTTTTGTGGTTGTATGACAAATAAAAGCATGTAATATATTGTTGGTTATAAAGGAATAAGATTTGGTCTTCGCGATTGAAAAGGTCAGGTGTTTTTAATGCCAAGGTTATGGAGGTACATTAAAACAAAATCGAACTTTTAAAATTTTAAAATGTGTAACGCTTTATAAGATTTGTATTTTCATGTTTAATGTTGAGGTTAGTTTCACGTAAGATCAAGTTGTTTTCGTAAACCGATCAAATTAAGACTTTATATATGAAACTTTACAGCAAAACACTGTGAATGTAAAAAAAATCAAACTTCCATAGTGAAACACCATAAATGTTACGTTCATGGTGTTTTTCACAGTGGATGTTCGATTTTTTTACCTTCACAACATTTTCACTCTGAAAGTTCGAATTTTTATCTTCATAGTTTTTTCTGTGAATGTTTGGATTTTTTTACCTTGACAGTGTTTTTCATTATGAATGTTCGAATTCTTTTATATTCAGAGTATATTGTTGTGAAATTTCATATGTAAAGTCTTAATGCAACTTGATCTTACGTGAATCTAAGTCCTAACATCGAATGCAAAAATATACAATTATATAAAATATTTTATAGGGTTTGTTAGGTAATTTATTTTTCAATCAATTTTCTTTTCTTTTTGCCAAGTCAAAGGGTGGACCCAAGTTAATATCTTGGTTGACTATAGTAATTGGGGAGACCATAATTCATTAATGTGATCTTGTGCTTGGCCAATGAAGATTGGTTAGTGAGAGGTCAAATATTTTGACTTATTGTAAGTAATACTAATTAATGGTATTCCTAACCATATTTCGGTATACATGAATTAAAAATCTAGACGATTATGGGATTCAATATTTTATATAAAAGGTTGATACCGACAATGTCTATAATCGTCTGTCAATTCTATAATAAAAGGAACATATATGATTTGTTCAACGATTGTGGCTATGGGACACCAATATATCTAACTATCTAATAAATTTAAGGAATTGACGCATACGGGTGATTGCGGTTACTTGAATTTGCTTGCAAATACATTGATTAAATTCAATGACTTTGAATTCAACAAGCAAAAGTTTTGGGTAGCAAACTAAGATTTTTCCAATTGAACTATAATTCATGACTATGATAATACTTGTGTGTTTCTTCAACTTAAATTTTACAAAATTTAAATTGCTTGATACGCGAATTACTTCTAGTAGTTAGTAAATCGGTGAATCGAATGAGTTAAATAATGGATCAAAATGAGTTCATACAAAGAATTTGAGTTAGTGGTTATTTGGTTGGTTTTACATGCATTAAGTTTTGTATGGATAAAGTTGTATGTGTGAATTAATCTGTTTTGTACGGATCAGAAAGGTTTTTATTGGAGAGAGCTTTTTCATGGATGGAGAAATGTGTTTTATAATTCGGATTTCAGAGTGATATGATATGTTTGGAAAAAAACTTGGCTTACTGCATAAAGCTTTCCCTAAAAAGCTTACTGAATAAGCCATTTTCTATACTATTAAGTCACTACCAAACAGTCATAACTCATAAAATAAACTACGAATCCCATTAATTAAGTTAATAAACAAGCCGTTTGTAAGAGTCATATCAATTTGGGTTGACCAACCAACTTATTCTTACCAACTTTTTCAAATAATTATATAGTTGTTTTAGATAAAACAATTTATGATTCTTTAATCATTTTTTTTAAATGATTCTTTAATCATTTAAATGAATTTTTGTCATTGTTGACTCATTTGACAAAGTTTCTTTTTTTCCTTTTCTAAGTAATAATCTATATTCTATAACGATTCAATAAACATAAAATATAATTTATGTTTAAAATACTTTTTACATTAATGAGTCAAAATAGTCAAATATACATATAATTCTTTATTCTCTTTTATGAGTTATAAAATAAGTTGAATTTTATTACTATTTTGCTTAACCATCCTTTAAAACCTTCAAAATTGATTTTTAAGACATGAATCAACTGAAAAGTTGGTTCATGCAATTTTCTTAGACCATCCACAATGGTTATGCTGCTTGCCAATGGTACCGGCTGCTAAATCAGCTTTCCACTATTTTACCAACACCTTATCAATCCTTACCAATCATCCACACTCATACCAATCTAAATAGTTAATTAAATAAAATAAAAGAAAAATAAAAGAAGAGAGAGATAGAAAGAGAGGATGGGGGATCGTCTACTCAACCGGCATGGCCATGTCGTTTTTATCCCGTGCCAATCACCATCGGTGGTGTTCCTGCGGGGGTACCGATCGATACCACTCCCTTGACACCACCCGTTGCGGATCGTCTTAGAAGATTAATCAATACCTTTTAACCAACATCAATCCAAAGTCTCTTTTACTGCCAATGGTCAAGTCTACAAGGACTTTTGTTGATATTTTATTTGACTAGAGTTTGATATTGTCAAAGTTAAAGTTTATCCCCATAAATTAGTATTTTTAGTGGATGTTTTGATATTAAAATGTTTTGTAACATCGATGCATAGCATCAGCATTTATCCTTCTTCCTTCTGTTGTTACATCAACGTCACATCACTTTTCTCTTCTATCCTCTTTCATCCCATTAGCTCCACATCCATCTCATTTAAAAAACAAAAAGATTTTCTTATTAAGATCAACTGTCAAGAAGAAGAAATCAGCTTGTGTGGGTTTCCACTCAACTAGTTCGTCCCCAGCGGGTTCCCACACTAGCTCTCATTCACTCAACTAGTTTGTCCTAGCAGGTTTCCACACTAGCTGATTTTCTTCTTCTTGATGTTGGCATTTTTGTATTTTTTGCATTTTCAAACCGCTGGCCGTTGGGGACGAACTAGTTGAGTGGGAACCCGTTGGGTACAAAAATGTTATCTCCAATGATGCTGGCTCCAACCAGCTCTCCTTCGCTCAACTTGTTAATGTTGATATGTTTCAAAGTACAAAAATTCCATGCATCCATTAAAAAAAGCACTGTAAAAATAACATTTTTGTACCGATACAAACATATCAGTAAACATAAAATGTCATATACGTATGTAATCGATAGCTCATTTTGTAGAACGACTGTAATGATATGAAATTTGGAAGACTAAATCATTCCGAAATTATATTTTAACCATTAAATTTTAAAGATTAAAAGACTAAAACATCAAATTGTTGGTCATAGTTAACTTGAACATTGGGTAGCTCAACATATGTGGCCCATTAGATCCATAATGAAAGCCCGTTTTTGGATAAATATGGCCCAATGTAATTTTGATTTAATAGTTTAGACTTTAGAATAATGTTTAGCCCGAACCCGAAAAATGATTTATTAAATATTTAGTATAATATATTAAAATAAAACAATTTAACATTTTCATAGCTATTTAACTTCACCTATTTTTATTTTTAATATTTTTTTTAATTCAACAAAATTGATCAATAACGATAACAATAATTACAGCTGATAAAAAGGGTTGCAATTTTTACATATCCACGGTGATTTTGGTTGGTTTGGAAAATGAAAATACAAATAAAAATGTGTTTAATTCGATCTAATCTTTTTTGAAATATTTTATTATTAAGTTAATAATGAATTATTGAATTATATCGAATCATATAAACTCTAACTATTTCCCTTATTTTGTGATCTTGATGTTGTTTGATTGATTCTTCATTAGATTCTATATAGATAATGTTGTGTAAATTAAGCATAAAATTATTGTACAGTGGTTAAGGCTATGTGTAAGAATATCTCATCTGGCCACGATTCAATTCTAAGCACCTACAATAATTGTCGTCACTGTTTACCAGGGCTAATGTCTAATAAGTAATAACTATAATTTGTCTGATTAATCTAGTCATAGCCCAAAACACTCTTTCAGAAAAGGAATATATGTCTGTATAAATTGGACATATATTTTTGTTCATAAGGTTTTTTTTCATAAATGAAATAAGCTTGTTTTTTTAATTGAGAGGACAAGATTAGATGAAGCTTGGATTTCAGCATAAATATCCTCTAGAAGCATACTCAATAAACCGCCTTTTATATCATTAAGTCACAGCAAATAGTCATGTACAATCGTATAGGTGATCGAATAAGCATCCTCGTTAAGCTCGTTAAACTATTAGGGGGCGTTTGGGATTGATTGTTTGAAAGTGATTATGGCTAAGTTTCTTTTTGAAAAAGAAAATACTTATCATACATGTATAGTTGACCAATAAGTTGTAAGTCTTATTAAGGTTATTAAGGTGTTAACACGTGGTATGTTTTGTCTTTACCGTTATATATAATTTATACAACTCCTTAAAAGTTTGGATGTGGATATATTTTTACCCTTGACCACATTTTACTGGATCTATTTTAGCTTTTTATATTTTACCACTTCATCCATTTTACTATGCATCATTCTTTTGACCACTTTATGTATCTTAGAATCCAAAAAAAGCAAAGAGAAAGCCAAGTGAATGATTGAAGTAAAAGTAAAAGACCCAGAGAGAGAGAGAGAGAGGGAAACATCTTGTACTGGGTCTGTGGAAACCCAAGTTATTACTTGGAGAGGGTAAGACATAAATGATTCCAACCCTTTTCTTCACTTCCAATGTCACATGGTAACACCTTTATTGGACCTATTCAAATTCCTATAATTGTTTACCATGGTCAATTATAATAAACATACATAATAGGAAAGTTTATATGTAAACTAATCTTTCGTTGTGAACGTGAAGATCAAAATCCTCATCTTATTCTGCGAGCCACCTCCATCTCTGGCCAACTTAGAGACCCACCTCCATTTCCGATACTCACTTAAAAAAACAAGGGTTAAGTACATGGGAGTGTATCGAACTTGTCACGTTTTATCATTGTATGTATTTAACTTTAAAACTTACCGATTAATGTACCGAACTTGCTAAAATTGTCATTTAATGTATTTCATGACAAGTTTGATACATTAAATGGTAGGTTTTTAATAGAGTTGGATACATAAAATGACAATTTGAGCAGGTTCGGTACATTAATCGGTAAGTTTTAAAGTTAAGTACATAATGATAAAACGTGACAAGTTCGATACACTCCTATGTACTTAACCCAAAAAACAAAGTACTTATTATAGTTGTGTAACTAAAAAGGGTTTTATTAAATTTAGTTTATTAAACTTTATTGTTTAAAATTTATGTCAAAATTGAACTTCTGAAATCAAATATATAAAACAAGAACTAAACCATAATAGTGACATAAGTTAATCTATGATTAAAACGACCAAGCCATAGATCATTTTTTAATGGAAGCATATATTCTAAAAAAGGATATAAAGATTGATAATAAATTGTTTATCTAGAATCCCATGTGTTTTATTTGGTTTGACGTTGGATTTAAACACACGTCAGATTTGAACACTTATCTTAACCTACTAGAATGGTTACTCATTTCTAAAAGTATTTCTCTATTTTCTTTAAAAAATGAGTAAATATTTAGGGTGCGTTTGATTATGAAAAACTGGCTTCATTTCTTAGAGAACGTTTTCAAAAAATGGTTTTCATTTTCAATTCTTTATGGAAATTTATTTGGTTGAAAATGGTGGAGTTTTCGTTTTCAATTTTAAAATATTAGAAAACACGTTTGGAATATTTTGGAAAACTGCTATAATTAGTTAAAATAAGATGTTTATCCTATATTTGAAGAAGTTTGTCTGGGTATGGATTTGGCTTTTTCTCTTTGTTTTTGTGTTTTTTCCTTTTATAAAATTGTCTGGATGAAAGTCATTTAAGAAAAAAGTTTTAGTAAGTTGTACTTATGCACCATCTACTTATAATCATAAATTTAGGTAATATGCATTAGTAAACAATACCTTATGTATAAAAAAATGGTGTTTCAGAGTTTTTATCAATAATGCACTATAGTTACTGTAATCTTTTATACATCCTTGAATAAAACGTTTAAGAGATGGGTATCTGAAATATGAATCAATGCCTAACACACTACAAACAAATCGGTTTTTAAATATATTAGAAAATGCAATCTTTTAAAGATTAGATGCAATTTATATAAGTTGTTTAAGCTTTTGGCATTCAACAAAAGATGCAAAGGAGTGATGAAAAAGTGAAAGAGAATGAGAGTTTTGGGAGCAAAGATGCCATGCGTTGTCTCTTCTAACTTTCATACCATCAAGTTCAAAGGATTGAATTGTCATTTTCTAGTTATTCTACTCATAAAAATCAATCATTCTACAATATTGAAAAAACTTTGAAAATTTAAGTAATTTAAACAAAGTAGTTTTAAAAATATGTCAAGTTTTATGTAGGTCATATACTTTTGATTCAATTTGTATTTTGGATAATTTATATTATATTTTAAAACATTTTAAATTTTGGTTAAAAGAATATTTAAGCTTTACTTTTTAAAAGCTTTTAGTTTCAAGAACACATAAAGCATTTTTTTTTGGAATGCATAGCGGCATCGAACCAACGAACGACTACCACAAATACACACAAGTGCACGTACGCCTCTGGCGGTATCGGGCATCCAAGGACAGCCCACTAATCCATCGCTGTTCCAGCTTAGTTTACGTTGGATCTAGAATCCACTAATCTTTCAAACTTTATCCTATTTCTATTTTACTCACTTTGTAAATTGTAAACAATAGTAATAGGGAGCCATAAAGGTTTTGAAAACTCCTTTTAACCTTTAATATGTGGATGGATTAAGTTTTTGAAGCTTACATATTGAAATGATAAAACTATTCTTTAAAATATTATAAAAGATTTACTTTTTCCTTATTTTCCGTTTAGACTATTTTCTTTTGAAAATTAACAAGTTAGAATAAGGTATGGCATTACTTTTTAAATTTAATGACCACATTTACAAATCATATATTAAACAATCAAATTATGATTTATATGTTTTTCTCTTGCTTCAATGTTTATAAATCTCGTATGTCATATATAAACAATCTTATAACTTTTAACTTAAAAGTTTTAAGAGAGAAAAGATACACATACTATCTTGAAAACGTAGCATTTTTATTAACTTTGTGTTGGATTTGAACTATTTTTAATTTGTTTTGAAGTATTTTAATTACGTATTTAAGAGGCTTTATAACATTTTAGTATAGGACCATGCTATCGGACCATGCTATCGTTGAATTTATGATTACATAACTATTGAGAATGAAATACATTAGTTACTAACAGTAAAATCCGTACTATAATTCATCGCCTTCATGATGCTTATTATTCTTTTTTGCGATTCGAGGTATATACAGTATGATTTGAAAAAATGTTAAAACCACATATCTGATGATGTCTGGGCCCATTTTGTAGTTAGGCTTTGTGGTTGAGGCATATAAAGTGCCGTTTAGTTAGCCACAAAATAGATTTTTTAAAACGTTAATTCAAGTGTCATTTCAGCAAACTATAAAGGTTTTTTACTTGATTTCCAATTTCTTTTGTATTTTGCAATAAGTTTTTTCAGATTTATGAAAGAAGATGAGACCTTCAGATTTGGGTTATCGATTTGAAGTTTTTTCTTAACTTGAATTTTTGGTTTGTGTTTATTTCAGGTTAACTTGAATTTTTGGTTTGTGTTTATTTCGGGTTTGTCTTGAACTTTACAAGATGCATGTTGGTTAAAACTCATAAATTTGAGTTTGCCGAAGAAGAATTCTGAAAGGGAAGGGGTGCGATTAGGGTTGGGCTAAGGGTGGATGGTGGCGGTGTTTGGACCGTTTGGTTCTTATGAGTCTGAAAAGATGTCATAAATAACTATAGGGTGAGGAAAACAATTCGAAGAGGGTAGGAGAGGGTGGGGGTAGATTAATGTGTAAAAGACAAAATAAGAATCGGACAAGATAATAAAGAAGATACATATGTCCCTACTTAACTAACATTTTTTTAACTGTGTTAAGCCAATTTACCATTTTCAATAAAAAAAAATTGCAAAACCCATTGACCATTTATGTATTTAATGAAATTTAACCCTTTTATTTGTTGTTGTTTTGTGTAAACTATATGGACCTAAATTGTAGTTTACTCATGAGAAATGTTGTTAGACCCTCTACCATCCGCAAAAATGGTCTAGAAATTACCCTTAGCTACAAGGAATTCTTACCAAAAATTTTGAAGTGACATAAATGTAATACATACAATCTTTTAAGTTTGTACTTTAACATTTAGAGTAGATTACAAATTTGGTCACCATAGTTCACATTTTCTATATATAGTCGTCTCAAATTCAAAATAAATACAAGGATAAGTTTACAATTTCACACTCAACAAGTCTTTGCATCGATGTAATCAAATAAAAAATTAGAAACACAATTATATCTGACGGTATTTTGATCTTTTTATCGTTAACTTTGTCTTTATTCTAATAACATGCTTCTACTTTGTCCATAATTTAAACCCAGGATCATATGAATGAATGTTATCATCTTTCATATATATCTCAATCTGATTCATTAATCATGATAATTGTCCATAAATATATCTATTGTTTCCTAATACAAGGATTTGTATAACTTGTTATAGTTATTTAGTTTGCAAATGAAACGTCATATAATAGTATATAGAGAGAGAGAAAAAAAAAGTTCAAATGTGAACCATTTTTTCATTGTGAACATGAAGACGAATCTCAGCCACTTATCCGTCAATAAATGCGAGCTTTGACCGGCCCCCCTTTAATAATCTCCACCCTCCCATGAATCGCGTTAATCCTCCGTGATCATATCCACCGTAATCGAAGATGTGTGGTTGAGATTCGTCCTCACGGTTCACAATGAAAATGTGGTTCACATTTGAACCCACCCCGAGATATGGATAGATGAAAGTTCGACTACGAACTCCTCTTTTACCATGAACGCAAAGATAACCGAAAACTTCATCACATCCGATACAGATAACGAAGATGAATGTTAATGCATATTCTCCGTCCCGTTCCCACCCCCAAATTTCCAGTTTTAACCGACGAAAAAACAACACACACTCTGAAAACACACACACACACTTTCTCTTTCTCTCTCTTCAACTAGCAAAAAAACACACACTAAACACACACTGCCATTCACACACCTGCTTCATCTTTCTCTCTCTACTCTCTCTCTCTCTCTCTCTACTCTCCATCCACCATTGCCATCCTCCACACTTCACACTTCACTTCATCTTCTCCAAATCACTCCACCAACCATGGCCAATTGATTCACCAACACCTACTATGCCACTGAAACCCTAGCCACCTCAATCCATAGGTTAGGGTTTTCAATTTGTTCATCATTTCCTAATTCCACCACCACCACCTCTCGATTCGCATGGGGAATTGCTGCAGATCTCCGGCCGCCGTCGCCAGGGAAGACGTCAAGTCCTCCAACCACGATCCTAGCAACAAAAAGGACAAGGCCAGTGCAAACCCTAAGAAGGCTCCGGTGACGGTGTTATCGGACGTGTCGAAGGAGAACATCGAGGAGAAGTATATGCTGGATCGGGAGCTCGGGAGAGGCGAATTCGGAGTGACGTATTTGTGTATCGATCGGGGTTCGAGGGAGTTGTTGGCGTGCAAGTCGATATCGAAGCGGAAGCTGCGGACGGCGGTGGACGTGGAGGATGTGAAGAGGGAGGTGGCGATCATGAAGCACTTGCCGGAGGATTCGAGTATCGTGACGCTGCGGGAGGCGTGTGAGGATGAGAATGCGGTGCATTTGGTGATGGAGTTGTGTGAGGGAGGGGAGCTGTTTGATCGGATTGTGGCGCGCGGGCATTATACGGAGAGGGCGGCTGCGGCGGTGACGAGGACGATTGTGGAGGTGGTGCAGCTGTGTCATAAGCATGGAGTGATTCATAGGGACTTGAAGCCGGAGAATTTCTTGTTTGCGAACAAGAAGGAGAATTCGCCGCTTAAAGCGATTGACTTTGGGTTGTCTATCTTCTTTAAGCCAGGTATAAATGGTTGGTTTATAGAATTGGAGATCTTTATAATTGAAGTTTTATTGATTTAGTAAGTGATTGAGTTTACTCTCCATTTAGAGGTGTTGAGATAGATTATAGTATTCTGTAATTGAAGTTTGTGGAAGCTTAAGCCAACAATGGTATTATTTGGTTGACAGGGTCTTCTGATTGAGTAATTGATAGAAGAGATAACAAGAACAAGAAACAGTAACAATTATGAAAATTTATCAAGTGTTGAACTTTGTTCAGATTGCTTGAATAGGAAATTAGTCTTTCCAGCTTACCAATCTAAGACCAGCTTCACTCATGTAAATATCTCTTCATTGCTTTAACCAAAATAAGAGAAAGGGGGTATTAGGATTTAGGAGGGTATCGAGTCTTGTAAACACAAATTGGGCATTACCCTTTTGGGAGAGAGTCTGACCTCTCGAAATTCAGATAGCTTAATGAAAACTATTCCCTCAATACTCTAGTCCTTCATGATTATCAGTGGGCTGCTGCAACTGATCTAGTAGACCTTTAGTCAAGTTTTTACTTTTCTATTCTGACAATACCCTTTGGTTCTGCCTTGTTGAAGCCTCTAGAGGAAGAACTTCATTTTCTAGGCTTAACATCGTGTGGATAGTTTAGGACGTACCCTTTGGTTCTGCCTTGTTGAGGCCTCTAGAGAAAGAACTTCATTTTCTAGGCTTAACATCGTGCGGATAGTTTAGGACGTACCAACAGATTTTTAAAGGGTTGAGTTTTTTATGTGGTCGATCAATAGCTGAGTAGTATGTTTGGTTATTTGCTACCTTTCCTTGGTTCCCTTTCTATGTGAATCAAGTAGAACCTAGAATATTCTGTTATATGTTCATTCTCAAAACTTAGTTACAGTCGCTTGTTTTGCTGGGCTTATGCTATTTAGCTGTGGATTATTGCTCGAGTGTTTCTCTTCAAATCAAGCAGCTTTGAGTTAAAAAATAAGTTAAAAATTTAGAATGTTCTAAATGATGGATGCTAGAGACATGATGTCAACCTAATTTTTTAATCGTGAACATTGTATAAGAATTTTATTTCTGTCCACTTGGAATTCTGTAATGCTGCGACCTCAGAGACCAGAGTTGATTATTTACATTTCACTGGGAAGTTGGAAGATCTTCTGCTACAACTGTTTAACCATGAGCATCAATATCTCGGTTTATTGATTATACTATTTGACCATGTAGATCAAAAATACTTTGCTTGAATTGATTTTTTGTAATGACTTACAGGTGAGAGGTTCTCGGAAATTGTTGGAAGCCCATATTACATGGCTCCAGAGGTGCTTAAGCGCAACTATGGACCAGAGATTGATATATGGAGCGCAGGGGTCATTCTTTACATATTATTATGCGGCGTGCCTCCATTTTGGGCAGGTAATTTGTTTCCCTAGAGGATTGATTAGTTGTTTCACGTTTGCAGTGTATATAATATTGTATCGTTTTTAGTCTATTATCGTGGTACGTATTGACAGGTTAAGTGTTGGCCTATGTTTTAAACTTTTGTCCTTCAAATGCCATTTGCCAATTGCTACTCTTTTTACCCTTCCTTTTCAAGGTCATATGAGCCGTGGGACAAGAGTAGCCAACTAGCCACTGCATACAATTTATTATTGGTGTTGAATACTGCAAATATAAATATTGTTACATTGCTCACCAAAGTGCTATTAAAGCATTCAAGTAAAAATAGTTCTCCTTAAAGTGGGTTCTCTACTGCAGAGTCGGAACAAGGGGTTGCACAAGCCATTCTTCGTGGGCTAATAGATTTCAAACGTGAACCATGGCCTAGTGTTTCTGAAGGTGCCAAGAGTCTTGTACGCCAAATGTTGGAGCCAGATCCAAAGCTACGCCTTACAGCTAAACAAGTGCTTGGTAAGCTTATTTTTCAAACATAAATGCATGATTTATATTCAGGGTACATATTTCATTTTTGAGGATATGTTCTTTTACTAATCCACATCCACCCCATCAAAGAATGATCCTGCTTGAGTGCTTGGGAACCAATGAATAGACGTACCGCATGTTGCTCCATTGGTTTATGCCACTTGAAGAAGTGTAATTTATTTGCCCAAATCGACACAATAGAGTTTTTCTTAGGTCAAGGCGAGGCTGTGGGCTTAGAGAGATATATGGGACTTGAACCTCTATTCTTATTGTAGTTCATCATCTTGGCCTCCTTTAGTTCTTTCCTCAACTAGCTATATCCTCCTCTGCTTTTATTGTTGCAGCTTCAGCATCCTCCACCATCCTCTTTGGCTTCTTCTAGATCTTTATCAGTCTACCAACATCATTCTCTTCATTCTTTCTTGCAGCTTCAGCATTCTCTTCGACCATCAACGAGCAGCCTGCTCTACCAAAATTGCCGTTCAAACTTCAACTTTATATTCACGAACAGCAACTCAATCTGCGGACCAGTAATATGTCGCTTGCCAAAAGCTTCATTTAGGATAGACATATTTCTAATATGTCATCATTATTAACAAGAGTGGACATTATTTACACTAATACTATATAAAGATGAGAAGTATTCAATTTAGGGATCATCGGTTAAATTCAATGGAAGGATCAAGTGATCAACTAACAATAGTAGCGTATTAACCGCTAGCATCCGTTCGACTTCAATAGTGTCTGTACTGGTCGTAAACTAGCAGTTGGATAATGCAGTCTGCCTAACGGCTGCAGTCTTTCTTTGTTGTCTAAGACCATACAACTATTGGATGGGCCACTTCAGTAATTGATATTCTATTGTCAAATTCATTATTGATGCAAGAGGAGTTATTACCCGCAGTGCTTGATTTGCTCTCCATCAGTTCCCACCGAGATTAACTCTTGATAGAACAAGATTGACTAAGTTTAGGTGCTCATCCACTGTATGTACCAGTAGCTTACACATTGATCTTATCTGTTTAGCAGATTGTTAGAGTTAGCACCTTTGAGTAGCTTATCCCCCACTCTTTTGACGCTTGTGTCTTTTTTAATATCAACCCTTTGTTGCACCTCACATGTGTTGTCAGTAGCATCTTAAATTCTTATCGAGTATTGTATGTAGAAAGTCCTTTTCACAGGTTTGTGTGTTATACTTACGACCATGCATGTCTTAAGGTGAAATAACATAGTTAACCGATAAGCTACTGTGTAAATTAGCATTAAAAGTAAGCAACACTCTTTTCTATTGTTTATTTTAACATCCTATATTCCATCCTAAGGCGTTATGTCTAACATGAAATTCCCTATATTAATGGACACATCACAAAGGTAATTAAAACTACAACACTA
Organism: Centaurea solstitialis; assembly: GCA_030169165.1. NCBI lineage: Eukaryota > Viridiplantae > Streptophyta > Magnoliopsida > Asterales > Asteraceae > Centaurea > Centaurea solstitialis. Next base: position 1,175,077 of record CM058045.1, read on the forward strand.
AAACACCAAATTACAACTCACAGGAATCTTCACACTGAAATACTAAATGTCTATCATACATAGTTCATCCTATACTGAACTAAGACATTACTTGAAAATGCTACTACAAACGTACTTATTGAAATTAAGTATAGTCTAGTTGGTCTAGGCATATATCTTTTTAGATTTAAAAAGAGGGGCTTTAGTGTTTTACTTTGTTTTGACCATTGGCAAGGGGAGGATCTGTTTCCAACTACTTACTACTTGTTTAAAGCATGATCTATGGTTCAACTTGCTCTATTGTATTGTTTCAATGTTTTGTACCAATGGCGAAGAATGGCTTTTCAGGATGGATTGCTTTGTATCAAAAGCGTGTACCATGTCTCATTTCTAATTGTGTTACTCGTACTGTTTATGATTTTATGGTAGTTTCTGATTGCGTACAAGATTTGATGATTTATTACTTGTTAATGTGCATTATACAACCTTTTTTCGCTTTAACTCCTTGGTGATGACTACATTTGCATTCTGTCTGGTGTGTGGTTGCATAGTCTTGTTTGTATCACTTAAAAGATGCTAATTACCTAGTTCATTGGTGGTGACATTTGTAGTTGTTTATAGCTCAAAGAACTTTCGATGTGAATATTGAGAATTAGGGTGTTTGCGGTTTGGTTAGCGTCAACTTTGTGAAACCTCAAACCTGAACTCTAGTGTGGTTAGGCTAAAAAAGCTGAATCTAAAGCTAACCCCATTTTCCTGTTAACTTTATATGGTTAACCTTTGGTCAGGTTAATGGTTAACCTCTATGCACAAAACAAAAAGAGCTGTATACTTGTATCTCAATTGATCAGTGTTCTGCAAGGCTCGGCATAGCAAGAGACCCGTCTCTAGTGCCAGATAAACCCCCATGGCTGCTGTATTAGGCTAGGCTGTTTATATATATGATATCATATTTCATTTTCTTCTTATATTAAATTAAATCATTCAATTTGATTGACTCGTTATTAATAGTAGAAAATATGTGTGCATATATAACGATATATACAATATGTGTGCAACATTGGGACGATCTGTTGCCAGCTATTTACTACTTCACTACTTGTTTAGAGCATGATTCATGGTTCAACTTGCTCTATTGTATTATGTTCCAATGTTTTGAACCAATGACAAAGAAGGCGTTTCAGGATGTATTGCTTTGCATCAAAATATGTACCATGTTTCACTTCTGAATGTTTTACTCATACTATTCATGATTTTAAGGTAGATTCTGATTGCTACAAGATTTGATGATTTATTACACGTTAATGTGCATCGTGCAACCTTTTCTCGCTCAAAGTCCTTGATGACTACATTTGCATTCTATTTGGTATGTGGTTGCATGGTCTTGTTTGTATCATATGAAAGATGTTATGTACCTAGTTCATTGGTTGTGCCATTTGTACTTGTTTATAGCACAAAGCACTTTTGATGTGGCTATTGACAATTAGGGTGAAACCTCAAACCTGAAATCTAGTGTGGTTAGGCTAAAAAGCTGAATCTAAAGCCAACCCCATTTTTCTGTTAACCATTGGGTAGGTTAGTGGTTAACCTCTATGCACAAAACAAAAAGAGTTGTATACTTGTATCTCTATTGATCGGTGTTCACCATTTTGTTAGGATGTTTCTTTGCAATTGAATTTTGTATGAATTCTATCAGCGGCTGTTTGGTTCACTGAATTCAGAGGAATTTTATGGAATTGGAATGACAAATTCCTTAGTGATGTTTGGTTTACAGAATGAACTTGATGGAATCCTTAGAATTCCACAATTTAAGGAATTCTTCATCCTTGGTTTAAGTGAAGTAATTGAATTTCTACAGACCAAACCCGTGGTCAAATTCCATTCCAAAACCTTTAAAGTCAAATTCTTTCCATGGAGTCCATTCATCAAATTCCATCAATTCCATCAAATTCCATTCTACGAACCAAACGCCCCCTTCAATAGTTGTCAGGCTCTCTTTTTATCTTCAATTTTCTATAAAAGAATTGTCTTGGATTTTATCAGAATTTTGGGCTATTGGTGGCCCAAAAGTATTCTTGCACGTCGCAATCTATATGCATCTCTTTGAGATTCAAATCAATAGAATACGGCCTTTTGCCCAATAAACGTATACCAGCTCTCTTTGATCTATAAACCTTATAGTTCAACTTCAATATCAGCGGAGTTACGTTTTTCAGAAGAGTATTCTATTAACGTATTCATGCTCATAAATCCGTATGTATCTTTTTTGGCATATGATTCAATTTGTGTAAAGTGTAAACCATCATATTTGAATATTTATTTTCCTATGCAATATTACCCAATAAGAAATGTGATTCATATAGACTCGATGAGTATGAGTACTTTATATATTAGTTTGTCTGATTGAAGATTTTATGTGCTTACAGAACATACTTGGCTCCAAAATGCCAAAAAGGCTCCAAATGTTCCTCTTGGTGATGTTGTCAAGGCAAGACTAAAGCAGTTCTCAATGATGAATCGGTTCAAGAGAAAGGCTTTGAGGGTTTGTTATTTGACTTTTTACTTGTTTTTTATAGATGCTATATATACATATATATATATATTGATTATTAATCAGCTATCTGTGATGGTTCCTTCTGCTAGGTTATTGCTGATTTCTTGTCTAATGAAGAAGTTGAAGACATTAAGGAAACATTCAAAAAGATCGACACTGATGATGACGGTATTGTTACAGTTGAAGAACTAAAAACCGGACTACAAAAGTTGAATACACAGCTTGCAGAGTCTGAAGCTCAGCTGCTTATTGAAGCTGTAAGTGTGATTGCTTTCCTTTTATTCGTCTATTTTTCCTCTTAATTGCTTCTGTATCATTACTCTGCTTTACATTCTGCTTTGGATTTGGAATTGAGTTGAATTCCATTCTTTACAAATAATTTATAATAACAAACTGTAAATAATTATAAAAATAGTTATAAAAACCATTTTTGTTAAAAAGATTAAAAACCGTGGTTTGCTTGGAATCTTTTCGGTTTTAAGCTGATGGTATCTATTGCTTACAGGTAGACACTAATGGGAAAGGTACCCTGGATTATGGGGAATTCGTTGCCATTTCACTCCACCTCAAAAAGATGGCAAATGATGAGCATCTACATAAGGCCTTTTCGTACTTTGACAAAGATAGTAACGGTTTTATAGAGCCTCAGGAGCTTCAGGATGCCCTCATGGAAGACGGAGATGCAGATTGCGCAAATGTTGCAAATGATATCTTCCAAGAAGTCGACACAGATAAGGTTGAACCTACCTTCATAAATGGTTTTCCACACCCAAATAGTTACCAAAGCAAACCAAACGAGCCCAATAATCCACCTGGAGGTTGGGAGAAAAAATGTTTTTAAATAAAATAATGGACTAAATTGCAATTTGGTCCTCGTGGTTTGTTGTTTTTTTGGTTTTGCTTTTCACAAAAAGTTTATTGCAAGAAAACTTTTATGGTATGGAAAAAAATATGCTTGGGTTTGGTCCCTCCACTGACAGATGCTAAATTCCATCCGTTAACTGTGAGGGTAAAGTTGTCATTTTATGTCAAACAAGAGGATAATTAAAAAAACTATTTTAGTATTGTCGTTACTATCTTATATTTCAGAGATAAAATGACTATTTTACCCTCATCTGCAAGGCACATGGGTGAGTTAACAGTTGTATTTTAACTTCCATTAGTGGGAGGGACAAAAACCAAGCATTTTTGCGAGTTCTTTTTTTAAACATTTTTTATTTGTTAGTGTGTTTTCAAGTAATTGGTTGTATTTATCATTTTTTTTATTGATGATGAATGTAGGATGGGAAGATTAGCTACGAGGAGTTTGCTGCGATGATGAAAACAGGAACGGACTGGAGAAAGGCTTCTCGACATTACTCGAGAGGAAGATTTAACAGCCTGAGCGTGAAGCTGATGAAAGACGGTTCTCTCAACTTGGGGAGTAGCGAGTAAGTTTCGGGTTTGAGATTTCTTTTGTAATTATGTTTGTTGTTGCTTAGATTTGATTATTAGACATGTTTGTTGTGTTGGCCATATTGATTCTGTCTGGCCTATCTACCTACTTATTCCATGTTTTCCACAACTTTTGCCTGTTTACAAACATGAAATCCTTAAAAGATCTGTTAGGGCTTCAACACATTCTTGTAGAGTAAGGAGCTGTTTGGTTGGTTTTCTATTAAGGCCTGTATGGATGAAATTGTTTGTGTGGATTTGTTTGTCTGTATAAATGGGAAGGTTTTTGTTTGGAAGGGCCCTTTTGATGGATGGAAGACACTGGTTTTTTTTTATTGATTAGGTGCTGGTTTGAAAAAAAAAAAAAATCTTGGCTTTTTATATTATTAAGCCAATAAACAATCACACACACACACACACACACACACACACACACACACACACACACATATATATATATATATAGAGAGAGAGAGAGAGGGGAAAGTTCAAATGTGAACGACTTTTTTATTGTGAACATGAGGACGAATCTCAGTCACTCATCCGGTCAATAAAGACGGCTTTGACCGGTCCCCCCTTTAATAATCTCTACCCTCCCATTAATCGCGTCAATCCTCCTTGATCACGCGTCCACCGTAACCGAAGATGTGTGGCTGAGATTCGTCCTCACGGTTCACAATGAAAAAGTGGTTCACATTTGAACTTACCCCTATATATATATAGGGGTGGGTTCAAATGTGAACCACTTTATCATTGTGAATGTGAGGACAGCCGAGAGCGCGTCACGTGGCACACATCTTCGGTTACGGTTCATGGAGAATTGACGCGATTAATGGGAGGGTGGAGAGTATTAAAGAAGGGCACCCGGTTAAAGCCGCCTTTATTGAGTGGTTGAGTCCTCACGTTCACAACTAAAAATGAGTTCACATTTGAACTTTCTTCTCTCTCTATCTTTCTTTCTCTCTCTCTCTCTCTCTCCTCTCTCTCTCTCTCTCTCCCTATATATATATATATATATATATATATAGTATTAGGTTCAAATGAGAAGTGCTAAAAAAAATGAGAAGTAGAGAAGTGATCTCTACCACTTATCCGGTCAATAAAGGCGGCTTTGACCGGTCCCCTCCTTTAATAATCTCTACCCTCCTATGAATCGCGTCAATCCCCTGTGATCGTGTCTACCATAACCAGTCAAAGCCATCTTTATGGACCGGATGAGTGGTGGAGATCACTTCTCTACTTCGTAATTTTTTAGCACTTCTCATTTGAACCGAAGTGGTTTGTACGTCGTATGTTGCTTCAGATTTGATCGTTTTAGCTCTGAAATAGGCCTTGGTTTGTATATGGAATTAGATATGAACAAGTAATTTAAAAGAAGAAGCGAATTGTATAAGATAAACAAGGGCTATAGATTATGCAAGAAGTTGAAAACAAGCCAACGAGTAACAAGAGGAAGGCTAAAACAAAAAGGGAAAACATGCAAACGGCTAAAGTGTATAAAATAAAGCAAAACACAACTAATTGAGCAACAACAAAACCAATCCAAGCTAATGACCATAATCACCAAAATCGTCAACTTATGAAAGATCGTCGAAACCATATCTATTGCACCACTCTCTCCAAGAGATAGTTTAGATCCTTGGCACGAAACGAAATCCACTGAAAAGATAAGACTTGAACATCAAAGCAATCTATCAATAGGCAGAACATACTCATAGGAGAAAATTTGTCTTCCAAATCAAAGTACAATGTGAAAAGTGTGACAAACTTCATACAATCGAGGACAATTTCACTTCTAAAACACCTATCAAACATATATAAGTTATTTATTTGTAATTGTGGGTTTTCAGGTCAGCTTACATGCATCGACTAATCTTTTAGACGGCCCACAAATGATCTGGAATTATCGTAGATGAACCTCAATCACCACAAACATTTTGACAATGTCTGAATTCAAACTCAATAAAAGAATTTGAACTTCATTTGCAGTATATCCATATAATTCCATGCATGAAAGCAAAAACAGTTTTATTGAGTTGCTATAATATATACGTTTTTACGCTTTGAATTCTACTGTAAATGTTATCAGTGTCGAAATATGAATGAATGATATTGTCGAAGCAATAGGTGATATGGTCGAAGCAATAGGTCTAAGCCAAGAAGATCTAACCTCTCCACGAGACCAAATTGAAATCTTGAATATTGTTCAAAATTTATTTGAAAAACAAAAAATAAATTCGGTAAAGAGATAACTCTCTTTAATGTTTTAAGTCATATGGGATTTGCTCATCTCAATAATTCTCAAGATGAGAGAAATATTTTTGGAGCTTTTGATGACACAGTTTTATTACACATGACTATTGACAAGTGGAATTGTATTAATAACACTTGTCTAATCGAAAAACAAACTTTTCTAAAAAAATAAATTTTGTTTATTTGATTCACATACTTTAAAATTACAATCTATACATAATAAAAGAGTAACTGATTTGACATGTGTCGTGTTCTGGTGAGCCGAATTGCCATGTGTCGCGTTCTGGTGAGCCGGTTTCGGTTATCAAAACAATAAATAAAATAATGTAAAAGATAAATACCACTTTTAAAAATCCTCTACATAATTAAATCAAACGGTTTAAAAAATCCTACATAATTAAATCAAACCTTTTAATCCAAACTATAGATAAATATGAAAACAATAAATAAAATAATGTAAAAGATAAATACCACTTTCAAAAATACATAATTAAATCAAAGGGTTTAAAAAATCCTCTACATATATCTATCTATCTATCTATATATAATAAAAGAGTAACTCATTGACACGTGTCGCGCTCTGAGTAACTCACTGACACGTGTCGCACTCTGGTGAGCCATTGCCACATCATATGCATATGTGTCATGTGTTGAACATGACAATGATTCAAAATATAAAATTATTAAAAATTAATCCAAAATTATCTATTAAATATAACAAACTTTATCTCTATCTATTGGTATGAAGTCATCTATATCTCTACCTCTCTCCCTAAATTGATATTTAAATACTAAGAAGATTCAACAAAAACCGTATAAACCTTACCTTTTCCATTTTAATTTTTCAAGTTCCTCCATTACTCTTTTTGCAAACGTCTTAGGTAAGTTCGTCAACCATTTTTTCAAAGAACATTATGCATAAATTTTTTTTTATTATTTGTTTTTGCAATTATTTGAAGAATGGTAAGAAAATTTGTGTCATTGTTTTCTTATGATGAACTAAATCATATGGTTTGATTTTTTCCTGATTTACTTTTTTTTAGTTTTTTGATCTACATCAGTAGAAGCATAAGTAAGTTTTCTTCTCCACATTATATAATAATTTATATTTGTATTCATGTAACTAATTGATAAACGTCATCAAATAGAAAATAAATATTTCATTTTAAATATAATGAATATAATCATTGAGTTTTAATATAATAGTTAATTAATATTTTTATAACAAATTATTGTTAACCGTATCCATTATTATATTTCAATACAAGTACACTTTTGGATGTATACCTTTCTCTTTATATGTGAAAGTATATATTAACGTCATTTTAAAGTCAATGATAGTTCATAGTTTGATCTATAAAATGTCTTTGTTATATTTTCGTTGTTGATAATTTGATATCAATTGAATTAAATTAAAAATAAATAAAGTTTGTACTTTTTTTTAATATAAATTAATGTATTTGATAGAAAATAATATTGATGTTAAAAGATCAATAACACAACAATTCATATTTGTAATATAAGGTTTTTGACATGACTTAATTTCTTGAAATTACCCCGTGTATTACACGGGATCAAAACTAGTAAACTATAAATAAAGACATAATATCATTGTTTGAAAAAAAGTTTGATTATTATATTGGATTAATTACAAAGTTTGTTTGTGTAGCTTAATGGTAGGTACGAGCATCTCCAACTGTATCCCTATTTTGTAAAAAACTTCAATTTTGTTCTCTATAACACTCTAATAGTGGTAAGACTTGGGCACTACATAGTGGTGAACCTAAGTTCGAGTTCTGGGGAACGCATTCTGGAGGTACGGGGGCTTCGACCCCGGGCTGCATGCTTTAGCAGTCGGGTTTCGGCCCAAAAATTGCCGAGGATTAGTCTGGGCCCAATGTGGTCTGAGATACCTCTTCCAAAAAAAAAAAAAACACTCTAATAGAATCCCTATATCATTCTCTAAAATAGAGAACATTGAGAAAATCTCAATATATAGAGAATCCTCTATATCTTAGTTTTAGTTGGAGGTGAAAGAAAATATTATTTAAATCATTTGCACAAATCACATTACACTATTATTGTTTGATATAAATATTTTAAATTAGTGCATTGGGATAATAAATATTACAATATTTTAATAATATAATTAGTGTTGGAGTCTCTAAAATAGAGAAGCTGTTGGAGATGCTCTAACATTCTGGGACCAGTAGATATAATTTCTATGTATCCGGGTTCGAAACCCCACGACATCAAGTGTACAGTTACCTAAGTCTCGGACCAGCCTTAGAGCCCGTTTTAGACTGATGCGGATCAGTCAGATGCCCGAATAGATACAATGGAAACATGACTCTGAGTTATCTATAGTTCAAATTTTTTTATATATTAAATAAATATTAAAACAAGTGTTGTTTGAATATATTTTCAAAAAATAAAATATTTAATTTAATTAATACAACCGTGTTATTTACTCTTTATTTTTCCCTTTTTTCATATAAGAAATAAAATATCAGATCCACCGACGCCAAACCCTCTTTTATACAAACCAAACTCATCATATTCCACACGCCTCTAAATCTCCGGCGAATTTCCGTCCAAATCTCCGGCTAACAACAATGGCTTCTTCTTCTCCGGCGATCCTCCCAATCTCCAACTCCCAAACCACCACCACCGCCGTCGAATCCCAACCTCCCGTCGCCACCCCCGCCGTCCGCAACTTCATCAACAACCTCACCGAAAACGTCCGCTCCGGCCTCTCCAAGCGCCGGCCATGGTCAGAGCTCCTCGACCGCTCCGCCTTCTCCAAACCTGACTCCATCACCGACGCCGCCGCTCGCATCCGCAAAAACTACTCCTACTTCCGCGTCAACTACCTCACCGTCATCTCCGCCGTCCTCGCCTTCTCTCTCCTCACCAATCCTTTCTCTCTCATCATCCTCACCGCTCTCCTCGCCGCCTGGCTCTTCCTCTACCTCTTCCGTCCCTCCGATCCGCCACTAATCGTCTTCGGCCGTACGTTTTTCCGAACGTGAAACCCTAGGCCTTCTGATCGTGTCCAGCATCGTCGTTATCTTCCTCACTAGCGTCGGATCTGTGTTGATCTCCGCTTTGCTTCTCGGAACGGCGGTGGTTTCTGCTCACGGAGCTTTCAGGACGCCGGAGGATCTGTTTTTGGATGAACAGGAGGCCGGAGCTTCCACCGGATTCCTATCGTTCCTCGGCGGCGCCGCCTCTAACGCCGCCGCATCCGCCGCGCCGATCGTGGCGGCTGCTAGGGCGTAAAAGCCCTAAGTTTCGGTCTGATTCGGATCTGGCGATTTGAAGAAATTGAAATCCCTAATTTTGAGGTTTTTATTTTCGATCTGTTCGATTTGATGAAATTGAGATCCCTAAATTTGAGGTTTTGATTTTCGATCTGTTCGATTTGATGAAATTGAGATCCCTAAATTTGTGGTTTTGATTTTCGATCTGTTCGATTTGAAGAAATTGAGATCCCTAAATTTGAGGTTTTGAATTTCGATCTGTTCGATTTGATGAAATTGAGATCCCTAAATTTGTGGTTTTGATTTTGGATTTGTCAGATTTGAAGAAATTGAGATCCCTAAATTTCGATTTGAAGAAAAAGAAGGTAAGTAAGTAGTATAATGGAAAAGCAATAGATTGTGCAGAAGTTTAAACAATCAATCAATCATAATCTTCATCTATTCATGAAATTTCTTTGTAGTTTGATTATTGATTTTGGTGATTTTTGGGTTTTTTTTTTGTGTATTTTGCTTGAATGTTATGAACTCAATATATTGATGATTTACCAGAAAAGCTTGTTTGGGAAGCAATGGTGAGCATATGAGAATTTGATTATGAATTTGTTATTATGTTTTTTATGCATTGATTTTGATCTTTTGTTATGGTATTATCTCACATTCATATTTCAATGTTTTGTATTGTGAAGTTTTATTTTTGCTATATATTTACTCTTGAATCTTGTTTTTTGTTGAGAAATGGCATATGCATTGTGCATGGTACACCTTTTAGGGGTAAAGATGTTTGAAGGAGTTTCTAATTTTATAATCCATAATGTTGTAATCTTTTAAAGAAAAAAAATGACTTTATAGTGTTAAAAAAAGTTCATGAATTTAATATGAATCTAATTAAAATCTCATGTACTTAAAAAATCACCCCTTTTTTACTTCTAAGGTTTAGGGGATGTAGTGGGATTTCTTCCTCTAGGAAGATTTGAATCAAGGTGCTGCTATAATCGTTGTGGTCATGGAGGTTTCCCTGTGATGACTTTAGGCCGTTCGTGGGCGTCTGGGAAGATTGGTCGGTGTGCGTAAGTTGGTCTGAATTCAATGGTTATAAAAAGAAAAACGATTATGATAAAAGGTCCATGGTTAGCTTGATCTTGTATCAAACCAAACCAACTTTGTGTATCCTAGTTGAAAGTAGGTGTTGGGGTTTGAGTTTCGATGTAGGCCTACTCGTTTTTATCCTGAAAAGTAGGATAGTTGTTTTCGTTTAATTCAATCTTTATATCAAACCACTTGGAAATAAGGTTGTGAATGGTTAGCTAGGTCTTGTACGAAAACCAAACAACATTCGTGTGTTGCGTGTGTTAAAGTCGGGTGTTAAACTTATATGAAACCAAACAAACTTTGTGCATTCCATGATGAAGCGGGCAAGGTTTAAAAAAGCGGAATTGTATTTGAAGAGATTTTTCTCAACGAGGAGAGGCATAAGCGACGTAAACCCAGAGGGGAATATGTATACCACACACATATTTACATCGCCGTACTCCATTTCCTGAGAAAATATATGCAATTATATACACACAAATTAAACTTGAGACTAGAACTAAATCAACATATACTTTTTCAATCATGAATATGGAAATAGTAACAAAGAAAAAAGATTATTGATCTATTCATAATTGTAATGTATATATAACAAGGAAAAAGTATTGAATGTGGGCATTGAAATGTGGTTTGTGACCGACAGGTAAGACTAACTATAAAAGAAGTGTATTTAATATATATACATATATATAATACTCTCGTAAACTAAAGGAATCGAAGAAAAAATGCAATAAAACGAAAGGAACTTGAACACATGAGTACAATAGACGAGTAGTAGATAAAGCTTAGAACCAAAGAACAAGGTTTTCAAAAAAGAAAATGGGAAGGTTTAAAGTCAGTTTTTTAAATAATTTAGCCTTTTGTATTGAGGCATACGCTCTCCACCCCCTCAAGCCTCGTTGCCTCAGACAACCGAGGTGTATGCCTCGTCTGGGATTGAGACACCTCAGATGTGATTTTAGGTTGCCTCGTCTCAAACCGTGTCTCTCACATGCTTTTTAAAACCATGAAAGTAGGTGTGGTGTTGGGGTGAGACACATGCATACCTCTTTAAGATACAAAAGAGTGCAAGTGGATCATACATCAAACCAAACAAACTATGTGTATCCCTTGAAAGGAAAGTCTTGAAGTGAGACGTACACATCGTAATTTTGAAGTGTAGAGTAGTTTTTTTTTTCCTGGTAACTTGATGTCATCAAATCAACACTCCGCTTGAAATCGGCCTATTTTCTATCCTAAAGAGAATTTCATTAACTTGGTTCTAATTATATCAAATTCATCTAACTAGTGTATCCTACATGGAAGTAGAGAAGTAGGGTAAGACAACTCTACACTAAGGAGTAGGATGGTTGTTTCATCTTACACCTTTTATGTTGACTAAATTGATTGGACTAATCTTGTAGGTACTTAATGTAGACATTTGGGCTTACGTTGAGTCTTAAAATTCTACTAGAGGGTGAACTCTGATGCTTAGTAGTTGTACATTTGTAAACCGAATTGACCAACTCGAGTTTGTTCGACTTAACTAATGGACTTGTCTGTTTTGCGAAAGTGTAAAAATGGTTAACTTTGGAGAATGGATTCTCATTTCTCTATCCTTCTGATATCATCCACACATCAACAATGCAATAAGAAATACACCAAGAATGCAAATTCGACCTTGGGCAACTTACAAGTACAACATTCTACCAAAAGCTAGGGTAAAGGAGTATGTCAAAACCACAAGCATCAATGGTACACCAATCTTCATGGTAAGTTGACAAGAAGTAAAATATATACCCTCCACACGACACAGTAAACGACAAACAAGTACATTTCCCACGTTGATACCATAGTCGATGGGTTCGGGTAAAACTCTCCCAAGATCTAGCTCAAATGACAAGAATATGGTCCAAACAAACAATACAATTCCACTGCTACCATAATACATTGGATATAAATAGGATAGGAAGAATTGAGGTTTTACATGGCGTCAGGTGTGGTGTAATGGTAAGGTAAGGTCTTAAATCTTACAAGTTACGGCGAAACCACACCATTTTTCAAGGCGTGTCCTAAGAATATTAATCTATATGCATATACGTATGTGTATATACTTGTGTGTTGGTGCTTTAAATAATATTCTAGAAATTTATTAACTACTATAAAAGGAAACCAAAAATCATTTTTATATCAACTTTATAAGAAAATGCTATCAAGAGATTACAATCGGAATTAAATCTCCTTAGTCTCTACTCGCTACTTTATTTTTTAATCAATTTCAAAAGATTTCCATTCAAGCCTCCGTGTATGATAATGAGAATAACGTTTAACTTGTTTAACATATTAGATTTAAGCTTCCTTGTTTAAGTCTTAAGTGTCGTAGATGATTATCATTTATAACATGTTCAAAAAGTTTTTTAAAAAAATGTCTTACAAAATAACGTGTTATAGCGTGCTATAACACACATAAACACATTGCAATAGAAGCCAAACCTTAAAGAGGAGTTACAGGGATTAACGTCAAACCTTGATTTGACATGCTATACCAAGTTAAGTGTCATTTACCAAATTCTTACCATAAGATATTCGTCTTGATTTACCTTATTGTGTAACATCTTTGGTAAGCATCTTAAACCAGATAAGCACTTATTGGGTAAGTGTTGTTTCCTACACGCACCGGGTAAGAATTGTCTCTTACTGGGTAAGCTTTTCGGTTCATTTCATACTCAAATCAAAAGGTAAATGATAATAGTTATTAGCGCTTACCCAATAAGTGTTTTTAGTAAACGGGCTCCTAGAACAAGTAGACAAATACTTGTTGAATACAACTTCTTATAGGAAATGATATAAAACAGTTGCAATGCATACAAACACAATCTTGTGTCATCAATGGACATTAATCTGTCTTCAACACCAAAACCACAATAACATACTTAGAGATGTTTTAATATCCATGTTTCAATCCAAGCCACAAACACATAGCCTAAAAGGTTGACCCATTCCATCCAAAGAAAGAGCCCTGTTAAAGAAACAAACAATCTGTTTTAGTACCATGGAAGGTGGTCTCACATTTTGAAGAGGAAACAAAGATACAAAAACAATGGAAATTGACCAAAATAAAGAGATTTTTCTGAGACCCTCTTTTAATTACAATGCAAAATGAGATAAATAGATACAAAAATCAAAAGAGAAATATCTAGGAGACCAACTATAAAAGAGAGAAATGGCTATTTAGGTCAATTTCCCCAAAAACAAACACCCACGAACACGTGCAAAAACCGTTGGGAAAGAATCCCAACCCTCCAAGCCTGTAAATGATCACCTCTATAAAATAGTGGGGTGAATTACATGATCTAGGATTGGTGTAAAGAATGCATGCACCGTGCATGTTCTTGACTTTGAGAGGCCTAAAGACACAGCAAAATGCAATGAGAACGCATAAAAACCGGAATCGAATTAACCCACCTCAACCGTAGTAATTTTAGGTTGAAAATTTCTCCCTCTATTATCAAAGGTAAAAATGTCCTTTACTTAAGTAAAAAGTATAATAATTACACAATTTTAAAACTGTATGCCAATTTCATTGTGAATACTTATTTTGGGACAAAGGAACAGAGGGAGTATCGCTATTATTATTATTATTATTATTATATTATTTATAAATTATCTTAAAATTTTAAAAGGAAAAATTATTTTATATGTCACTTTTTCCCTGCCTCTTGGTTTTGAACTCCAAGTCTATATTTAAAATATTAATTATATCTATTCGTTAAAAACCCAAATTTGGTTAGAAACCCGTTAACCATCACAGTGTTGACTAGTCCCTTTCACGATGAATATCATCATGAATAACACATTACACATTCATGATAACTTTGGAAGTGTTATTCACCATGAATAACCACTCTTGATGAATAACATGTTCATATTCATGATGAATATGCCACTGTGAACACCCATCGGGATTCCTAATCAATTTTAGTTTCCGTTACCTCTTTATATATAAATTATAGTTAAAATAGGTGAGAATTTCTTGCTTGCCTTTGCATCAAAAAACTTGAGGAAGAATCGCGATTGGGACAGACAACTTGGTGAAAATGTCGCAATGGCAGCACTGAGTTTCTTGTTGACATGGGCATTTAGGCCCCAATGGAGACACTCACCGTATGCTGTGCTGCTCGTACCTCCAAAGCCATGGGTACAGATCCCTTCAACACAATCATCACATACTGTATGCATGTACAACATAAAACAAGTTACAAATACATATAAAACAAAACATTGTGAAACAAATATTAATTTATTAAAACAAACACATTGTGAAACAAACACATGGTAAGATCCTTAATTTATTAGATAGTAGTCTTAGATGGAAAAAGATCATGTAGAACAATACCTTAATGTCTATACATTTGGTTTTGGGGATTGGATTGGATCGGATTTGGAATTGAATTCCATTCCAATCCCATGTTTCGTTTGAAGGATTCCCTGGATTTGAAATCCCACAAACATGAATTTTGAAATCCTTTGGGGTTTGGTTAGTATTTTTAAAGGATTTCGTAGGGAATAATGTTTTAAAAGCTTTTATTTTGTAATAATCAATTTATAGAAAGGTAACTTAATTTTTCTTATAATTTTATTTAAAATTATTCATTAAAAAATGGAATTCAACTCCATTCAAAGTCCTACAAACCAAAGACTCCAAATCGTTTTGATTCCAAATCTTTTCATGAAATCCAAATCCCTCAAAACCATTCCATGAGACCAAATGCCCCTAAAGTTAAAAGTTCTCACAATATTTACACCCCACCCTAGATATGCAAATAACAAATTTGCCAGCAACACAATTAACATGTCAAGCTTCCTTGGAAAGAAAAAAGTTGGTTATCCAACCGCAAGTGCTCGTTTGGTATGCAGGACAAGAAGGTACACGACAGATCAAAAACTTATTGCCTCACGTTTGGCACTTAATGCAACCAAATAGGTGGAACCAAAGTTTAAGCATGTTGTTAAATCTCCATTTTAGCATATAGTTGCTGGAGTGGTTCTAGGAAACAAAATGCAAACAAAAATACGAGAGCCCGGAGCCTCTTCACGAAGTGGCAAGGGAAATGACTCTACAGGTTGTTTGGTTGGGTTTTCATTAAGTCTTATATGGATAAAGTTGTCTGTGTGGATTAATCTGTCCGTATAAATGGAAAGTTTCTTTTTTGTTTGGAAGGGCTTTTTTCCATAGATGGAAGGAGTATGTTCCTAATTCAAAGAGCAGCTTGTAAAAAAACTTGGCTTTATGCATAAACCTCCTCCTTAACAAATCTTGCTGAATAAGCCACTTCTAACATCATTAAGCCACTACCAAAAAGTCATATAGCTGACTGAATAAGCTACATAAGTCCCATTTTTAGCTTATTCAACAAAACCCTAATAGCTATTCTACTACACAAAAGGAATTTCAAAAGAGCAAAATCAGACATTATTACTGTAAAATTAGTATAATAATATTAACAAAATATACACAAGAATCAAATGAAATGAAATCAAACAAGCAATCTAATTTGTACCCAAATTGGAACATGAAATTCAGTGATAAACCCTAAATTATCATAAAAAGCAAGAAAAGTAGAGAGAGATAAAGAATTATATATACAGCTTCAGGTTTTCCGATGAGTTTGGCGACGGTGGAGGTGGCTTCAGAGAGGATGGAGGAGGTATCAACACCTTCCAAGTTACATTTGTTGACAGATTCAGGCAAGGCATTTTACCCTAATTTTAGAAAGAACAATATGAAATGAGGTTATGAGATGATGAATTGATGATGATGGTGGTCTACTAGGAGCTAGCTCTCATCCAATTGGAAGTTATGGCCTCAAATTTCATTTTCATCTACTCTTTTTGATATTTGCCCATGTAATTTTCTTAAATTTCCAAAGTGGCCATAACCAGACTAAATTGTAATTTTGGGTTTTTTTTTTTTTTTTTTTTTTTAAAGGGTATTCGAGGCTTTGCTCCATTTAATCCTGGCAAGGTTCACTGATAGCTAAAGCATGCTGTCCTGAGTTAATCCCCAGTGGTCACGATCTGGAAGCGCTTGGATTCGAACCTGGGTAGAATGGTTAACTGTCACTTCCCCCACAAGCCTTAACTAGTATGCCACAACTTTGTGGTTGTAATTTTGGGTCTTGTCTTGGTTACAAAATGTTTTCAAATTTAACTAAGTGTTTGGTTGAATGGAGAAATATATTTTTTATCGAAATGAATTAGAAATTATTTGTTTGGTTAACAAAATATAGTTTAGGATTTAGAACAAATTAACAAGAAAAAGACCAAAATACCCATGTTATAAGCTTCTAAGCTATATGTACAAGATATGGTGAACATTATACTACTCCCCCATACATCATGGCTATCTTTCTTGTTCAAGTATCCGTTGTTTTTCAACCCAACTTGACAAAAATGCTTAAAATCCTAATTGGATTTGTTGTCTCTAATCCGTCATCTTCATCTTGATCTGGATGTTGTTATCGTTCTTTTCGCCAACTCCGCCCCTTGCAACACTAACATCACCTTCCCCTTTAAAAAAACAAAAGATGACGAAGATGATGAACATTGTTGCTTGATTTCTTCCCATTTGTTTTTATTTTCAATCTATTTCTTCTTCAAAAATGGGTTTTGTGGTATAATAATGTTCTTCAAATATGGACGAATCAAAATCAGAATCTTTATTCGAAGTGTGAAGATCTTCTTCACTATTTTGTGACTTATTGTTAGCTAGTAGTAGCGACGATAAAGAGCTTTGCAAGAAGATATCAAGAATGATGAACATATCTCAAACCTTTGTAAATTGAATGCGGGGTAATAATGCAAGGTATTATTGTCTTTTCCAAAATGAAATTTACTTCTTTTGCTATAGCCATGGAATGAACAAATTCGTAGATGGTAGACTTCGTGGATGTTAAAGGAGTTCAATTACTTTCAAAAGTTGAACTATAATGCAAAAAATTGGTTAGTGGAATTGAAAATTCCAGTTTAGTAGAAATCTCACAAACGTAAACACCCTTAACATATATTAACTTTCATCCTTCTAAATAAGGTTTTTTTGGGTCACTTTCTAATTTATTACTATTTATTTATGGTTTATTATGAAGTGAATTACGGATGTGGTCCCAATAGTATGTTGATTTTTACGAAATTGGTCATGAGACTTTATTTATTATGGATTTGGTCTTTGGTCCTTCAGCCTCATGACTGTTTACTAGGTTAGTTAAAGTCAAAATTATGTTAAGTGAAATTATGAACATATTATACATAATAATTCTCGTTACCGTTATTCTAATTCTTAATTAGCGCATTTTTGTCGACTATAATTTAAGAGTTCCATCCATATGTAACACCTGTAATTTTCAGTAAACCTTTTGCATTTTTATGGTTTCTAAGTTGTGGTTTTGAGTTAGGAATTAATTGCTTTTAGCCCCTGAGAGAACGAGAGTGTTCCATGTGAGAAAATTTGACATTCGGAGCTCAGTATAGTCCTGACGACTATGACAGTGTCACTATGCTTGGCAAACTCGCAGAAGGCGGAACACCTTCGTACTCTGTGCAACAATGCCTGGACATTGACATTGTCATTTTAAGAAAAAGTGTTAGCTAAAGTCTAGAGAGTTCTAATAGTTATACAAAACGGAAAGCATGGCTTTAATCTGACAATTTTACCATTTAAATCATTTATGCTCTTGGACGAGCTTAATAATAATACATCTTATGATGACAAGAGAGACCCGATTTCCACAGATACGACGGAACACAAAGCAAGCCACAATTCATGTTACATAAACTTCACTCATGGATTACAACCATTATGGTTTATCATGCTCAACTTCTCCCTATTCTGTTGCTTATTAAGTTCCAAGTTCAACACATCAGTCCATACCTTAGGTTTTCCAAAATTTAAGTTTGTTCATTATGAAATTTAATTACATTTCATTGGTCCTTGACCGTGGCCTACTCTAAGAATTCATACCTTATAATTGAAAAGCCTGAATTTTTGAATACATGAAATCAAATACATGGTATTGAAATCGGGTTCAGTATGATACCGATTCGATCCCGACTCAATTCTAAAAAAATAGTACTCCAGCCTCATCCCTAGTCAACACCCTCATTGAATTTGAGGGTGTTTTCCTCCATTCTTGTTTTAAGTTTTAACCGATGATATATTTTAAAAACAAGTTTCAAAGATATACATTTTAGTCCTTGATTCTAAAAATTAATGAACTTCTAAAAAAAGTTGAAATAGAAGAAAATGGTAAAAAGACTAATTTTCTATTATTATAACGAACTTGGAAAGACCCAGTTTGGTACAATGACTAGATCCAACAAAAAATGCATTCGGTAAAATACTAAACCCATAATAAATAAAGTCTAGAGACTACTTTTCGTAAACATTCGCATACCATAGGGACCAAACATATAATTTACTCTTTAAGAATTATTAACGTTAAAAAATAGTGGTGAAACAGACAAGAAAAAAGACATAATAATAATGTGAATTTTTATCAAGAAAGAAAGAATATAGCCGTTGGAGGGTAGGTTTTCTTCCTTCTTCCATGGTCAAAACCCTAATCAGTAATCAGTGACACCATTTTATATCCTTCTTCATGTGACTGCAATCAGTGACTACAAATTTCTCACTAGCCGTTTATTACCCACTTCCATCCATTCTCAACGTAAACCATACCCCATCTTTGTCTTCAACCTCCTCCTCCATTAAACCCTAATTTACTATTCTCTCTTTTAAATATCACCCCCCTTTTCATTCTTCATCTCAATTCTCCCTCTTTTCTCTTCTGGGTTCTCAATCTCTGATCCATCTCTTTAATGTTTTGATACTTCCAAAACCCCCAATTCTTCATAATTTATATTTGGGAAGGAAAAAGGAAACATTGTTAGTTGAAGAAAGATTTCCATATTTATATTTTTTTTACATATAGATAGATATTTTGTCAAAAAGGGTTTGATTTTTGGTGGTTTTCTTGATGGAAATTCAAATTGGCTCATTGAGGCATTTTCACAAACAGTTGGTGTGCATAGATAAGCTGAAAAAATGTGTCTTTTTGCAGGGATCCAGCCAACAATACAGAAGAACCAAGGGCTTATTGTTCATTTCACAATGTGTTTATTCTACTCACTACTCTTTTAATCCTCTCTTCTCATCTTGTTTCAGTTAAGGCTTCTTCGGATGATAATGCGATGGCGGTCACGCTTTCCGATTACTCGTCCCTCCAAGCGATCAGGCAAGAGATTGTGGATTTCCGAGGCGTGTTGAGGACGTGGAAGGACAGAAATGGAGTCTGCTCGGGTGGGTGGATCGGGATCAAGTGCGATCGAGGCCAAGTCATTGCGATCCAGCTTCCGTGGAAGGGATTAGGCGGAAAGATCTCGTCAAAGATCGGAAACCTCCATTCCCTAAAAAGAATCAGCCTCCACGATAACCTACTTTCCGGCCCTATCCCAAATTCCATATGGTTGTTACCTAATCTAAGAGGTGTTTACCTCTTTAACAACCGGCTTTCAGGTTCGATCCCACCATCAATCAGCCAATGCCCATCTTTACAGAATCTTGATTTGAGCAATAATCAGCTCAATGGTAGCATCCCTCACATTCTTTCGAATTCGACCAAGATTTATAGGTTCAACCTTAGCCACAATGCGTTTTCGGGTTTCATACCACCAAGTCTTACCCTTTTACCTTCACTCACTTTTCTAGCTATTGAACACAATAGTTTATCTGGTTCTATTCCAAATACATGGGGTTTGGGTAGAGTTGATAATAATCAAAGTTTTCAATTAACATCTTTGACTCTTGATCATAATTTTCTCACTGGAAAGATTCCAACTTCTTTGGGTAAAATGGGTAATCTTGAAAAGATTGATCTTGGCCATAATCATATGGATGGCGTCATACCGGAAGAGTTCGGTGGTCTTTCGAAGCTTCGAGTCTTGGATTTGTCGAACAATGGCATCAATGGGAGCTTTCCTTCTTTTGCTTCTTCGAATAATCTTTCGGTTTTGGTCTTGGATAACAACAGATTAAGCGGTCCAATTCCCGATTCGGTCGGGAATCTTTCTTCGCTTACGAAACTGAGCCTGTCCCACAACAACTTCAGCGGTGGGATCCCGAAAACGGTTGTTGGTCTAAAGAATCTTGTTTCTTTGAATGTTTCCTATAATGCCCTTTCGGGAAGTGTTCCTTCTTCTCTTGTTAAAAAGTTCAATTCAAGCTCTTTTGTGGGTAACCTTCAGTTATGTGGGTACAGTGTTTCGACCCCATGCCCATCTTCGTCTTCTATTTCGCCTTCGCCTTCTCAAGTACTTCCTTCGCCAACCAAGAAACACGAAAACCGAAAACTTAGCACGAAAGATATAATCTTGATAGCGGCCGGAGCCCTTTTGCTGGTTCTGCTTCTTTTGTGTTGCTTGCTTCTCTGCTGTTTAGTCCGAAAGAAATCAGCGAGATCCAAGAAGGGAAAAACCGACATTTCCATGCCGATACCGGCGGTGGCAGCGGGAGGTGAGGTTGTTGAGTCGGGTGAGACAGGTGGGAAATTGGTGCATTTTTCGGGCACTTCGGTGTTCACTGCTGATGATTTGTTATGTGCAACTGCTGAAATAATGGGAAAGAGTACTTATGGGACCTCATATAAGGCCACATTAGAAGATGGTAACATGGTTGCAGTGAAAAGATTGAGGGAAAAAGTCACCAAGGCTCAGAAGGAATTCGAAGCCGAAGTTTCTGAGCTCGGAAAGATTCGTCATGCTAATGTCTTGGCTCTTCGAGCTTATTACTTGGGACCGAAAGGAGAGAAGCTTCTCGTGTTCGATTACATGCCTCATGGCAGCCTTGCTTCCTTCCTTCATGGTATAAAATTTTACATTTTGATTACGCTTTCGAGTACCCTTTTGCTTTTTTAACATTTTGATTACATTTTCGAGTATCCTTTGGCTTTTTGGGGGTGTTTGGGATTGCTTATTGAGGGTGCTTATGACTTATTTCATTAAGGGAAACAAATAGTTATTTCTAGTGTTTGGATGGGGTTTTTAGGAAATTACTTATGACTTTTTTAAGAAGGAGATAAGTCATTTTCAAAAAGCTATTCCATTTTAACTTTTCAAAAACAACTTTTCAGATTTGTAACCAAAAGACCTTTTTACCCATGTTTTTTTTGCTCTAACATAGGGAAAGAATGTCCTTTTTAGTCATTTTACACACAATACGCAGAATTTGTCAAACACTAAAAAACAACTTATTTATCACTTTTGGTACAACAATAAGATAATCCAAATACCTTTTATAGAAACTCCTTTTCCATACACCGATAAACACTTTTACCAAAGAGCATATGTTGTTTTGAATAAGCAGTCCTAAACACCCCTTTAATATTTTGATTACATTTTCGACTACCCTTTTGCCTTTTTAGCTCATAATCGTACAAAATCTGATATTTTTTTGTTCATTTTCGAATCTTTTTACAGCACGTGGACCCGAAACCGTGATAAATTGGCCAACAAGATTGAACATCATCGTGGGAATAGCTCGAGGTCTCGTTTTCCTTCATACCGAAAACAGCATGGTCCACGGGAACCTGACTTCGAGCAACGTGTTACTCGACGAGCAGAAGAACCCGGCGATTGCGGACGTGGGTCTATCTCGTCTCATGACGAATGCGGCCAACACGAACGTGATTGCGACTGCCGGGACTTTGGGTACCGGGCCCCGGAGTTCTCGAAGCTCAAGAACGCCAACACGAAGACCGATGTTTACAGCCTCGGTGTGATCATGTTGGAGCTGTTGACCGGAAAGTCGCCGAGCGAGTCGGCGACGGGTTGGATCTGCCGCAGTGGGTGGCGTCGATCGTGAAGGAAGAGTGGACGAACGAAGTTTTCGACTTGGAACTTATGGGGGATCCGGCAAATGTGGGTAGCGATGAGCTTCTTAGCACTCTGAAACTCGCTATGCATTGTGTGGATCCTTCTCCCGAAGAAAGGCCGGAAGCCCAGCAAGTGGTGGAAAAGCTCGAGGAGATTAAACCGGAGTTGGCGGCGGCTCGAGGTGGTGATGATGGCGGCAGTGTGGTTGGCGGAAGGTACGGAGGTAGCGGAGTTGCATCGAAAAGCGACTAAAGGATTTGATTGATAATATATATAATATGGTAAAAAACACATCATTCTTTTGTAATATATATAGATATGATTTGTTGTTGTATAAGCTTAAAAAGTGTGTAGATGTGTTGATATATAAAGATTGAATTTGTTGATTCTTTTTGTAATAAGAAAGGCATATAAAGATTGAATTTATTCAAACATAATAAGATACCATTTTATGAAGAATGGTTTTATTTTTATTTATGGTGTTTTTTGAGTTATGGTTTTTGTTTGCAAGGCTTCTTATGGGCTGTTTCAGTATTGCTTAATGGGTTTGATCCAGATGCTATGTTGTTCATTCAGCCTTTGATTAGAATATGGTATCATCTTGGTACTGGCTTAATTGGAGCAGTTTCTGTATAGTAATATAAACTAGAGTAAATTATGAAATTAGTCCCTGTGGTTAGTTAAAAATATGATTTTCATTCTTATGATTTAAAAATTATGATTTTCATCCCTGTAATTTGTAATTTATTATGATTTTCATCCTTATAATTTATCATGACTTATTGACTTTTATCCTTTTACTATTTTGGTCCCTAGTAAACTTATCCAAGAAAAAAAACAGAAATAAATTATAAACTATAAGAATAAAAATGACAATTTCTAAATGATAGGGATGAAAGTAAAAAAATTGTAGCAAACTACATGAACTAAATCGTAATTTAATCTATAAACTATGTTGGCCAAGCTTTAATTTTTTTATGTTTTATAGGATAAAACTGTGTAATTCACTAGGCGTTGAGCCTAATAATTTTTCTTATCGGCAGGTATATCACGTCTTAGCGTGATCTAAGTAACGTACGGAGATTGTAGAAGTTCTATTAGAATGGCTTTAGATACGTCATTCGGTATTATAGATAATAGTTTGACGTTTTTAGTAACCCTCAAACTAATCTAATTTTGTTAAGGATTAGGTTGTCCCATTAGAACTCTAATTATTCTTAATCTCCTTGTATTTTGCTATTAAAGTTTAGTTATTTGAAGGAATATTGGGTTTAAGTTTTCTACTATTTTCTAAATTTAGGGGTGTTTCATAATACCCGTCAGTAAAACAATATGATATTTATCAATGCATATACAACCCACTATAATATTCATCATGAATAGTTATGTATTTTCACTTGTATTTAACAAAAATATTCTCTACTTATATACCACGATGTAGGAGTGAGCAAACATGACCCGAAATAATAAAAAAACTGGAAAAAGATGAAAAAACCGAACCAAAACTAAAAACCGAAAATCCAAACACTTCGTTTTCGGTTTTGGTTTCCATCCCAACCGAAAAACCAAAACATGACCGAACATACTTTGTTTCCCCAAAATCAAACTGAACCGAACAACTTTAAATTATATTAATTTTATGTTTTTATGTAATATATATAATATAATTTGATTATTTAATAAAAGACAGAAAGTAAAAACCAAAACATTTTTATACCATTTGGTTTTAAAACCCAACCAAAAACCAAATGGTTTGGATTTAAAAAAAAAACTAAATGACTTGGTTTTCGATTATGTTTCGGCCAACATCAAACTGAACCTATTCCCACGTATTACTCTGACATTCATCATTTATATATATATATATATATATAGAGAGAGAGAGAGAGAGAGAGAGAGAGAAATAGGATCAAGCGAGAATGAAATCTTTGTAAGAGAATACGGGAATGATTTTTAGCCACCCATTTTAATATTTCTAATACATCACCACCACCACCACATCCCGCACCACCATCCACACACCATACCTCCGCACCACCACCCCACAAACCACCAGTACCTCTAGCAGCAACACCACCTCTACCATCACCCACACCACCTTCACCACCACCATTTTGCATTGATGATTACATATGATTTTGCATTGAAATCGTATAGTTCTTGTGATCACATATGATTCTGCATTGAAATCACATGTTAACCAATCAAATTATATTAAATCACATATGATTTTGCATTGAAATTACATATGACTCTTCATCAAAATCATATGATCTTGTGATCACACATGATTATGCATTGAAATCACATGTTAACCAATCATATGATTTTGCATTGAAATCAAATATGATTATGGATTAAAATCACATGTTAACCACCACCAGCACCGTCGACACCACCACCAACAAAGGTGGTGGTGGTGGTGGCGGCGGAGGTGGTGTGGGTGCTGGTGGTCCTGCTGCCGGTGGTGGTATCGGTTGTGGCATAGGTGGTGGTGGTGGTGTTGGTGGCGGCGAAGGTGGTGGCCATAAGGGAGGTGGTGTGTGTAATGCATTTAAAGAGAATAATTGGTGGTTAATAATCATTCTCGTATTCTCCTAAATTGATGTCGTTATCGTTTAAACCCACCCTATACACTAGTATATCTATCACTAATCAACAATTTTAACTAAAGATTTTATTTGATAAAATGGTTTTAATTCAAACTTTTCTATATATAAAAACACATACATAATTTTCTACTATCTACCAATTAATAAACATTAACTTAGGGTTAAGTTCCGGTGAGACCAAGCTTTTTTGGTGAGACCGGTGAGACCAACATATTTTACTCGAAACTTCACATCATAACATTTGTGAAGGTAAAAAAAATTGAACATTCATCGTTAAAACATACTAAAAAACACTATTGGAAAAAAAAAATCCAAAAAAAGTGTAAAAAACGAAACCTTCACAGCAGTTTTTTTTTGTGAAGGTTTGCATTATATATATGTAACCTTCACAAAACTTGAGCTGTGAAGGTTACGTTTTTTAGCTTGTTTTCGACATTTTTTTGCATCGAAAGTGAATTTTAGGTCTGCGTATTCTTGTTTTATGTACATTCATGGTGTTTTTTTGTGAAGTTTCATACGTTAGGTATTGGTCTCACGCGGTCTCACGGTAACAGTTTGGTCTCACATGATCCTAAGACCATTAAGTTATTAGGAAATGTAAAATAAGTCAATGATTCATTTATTTAAAGGTTGAGATTTTGATATCAAAAGAAGACTAGAGAGATTAATGACTACCACCAATACCATACACCACCGTACCGACAGGAAGAAGGCCGCTACCTTGTCGGCATTGTAGGCATTATTAAGTCAAAATCCATAATTATTTACTTAACCACAACTATGACTTAATTACATCAAACATATATGACTTAATTTTTTATTTTTTTTTTCAATTAAAGATTTCCATTTATCTTTTTATTGGAAAGAAAATTTTATGCATATTTTTGTCAATTTAAAAAAATAAAAATGTTGCATTTTATGTAAAGAGGTAATTTAGTTTTAAAGCTTTTGTGATAACAATGCACTAGATACTTCATAATTCTAGAATAAATATTTGTATTACATACATACGGGATGTAAACGAGCAACGAGTTGAGCTGAACTCTACTCGTTTTAAGACTTATGTATTAAGCTTGTTAAGGATTTAGTAAGCTCAAGTTTGGATCGGGCTCGACTCGTTTGTCAGACGAGCCTAAGCTCTACTCGAGCTCGAGCTTGTTTATGCTTTTTGGGCTCATCTATTATTTATAAAATTATAGTATTTATTATTTATATTGTATATCAACTAGTCTTGTTTAGGCTCGCAAGCCTAATCAAACTCACTCATAAAGGATTAAGCTTGTTTATTAAACGAGCTCAAAATGAAGCTTGAGCTAGGTTTGGGCTTGTTTAAGGGGTTGTTTACCAAATGCCTATCCGCGTAAGCGCTTCCCAGTAAAATTCAACAATATCACTTACCTAGCGGGTAAAATTTTAATCTATCAAAACGGTATTATATGCAACAATTTTTCCGGTAAACACTAACCATGGCAAGAGTCTTCACCATCACTTATCGGGTAAGACTATTGATGATCCTTGTTTTTGCTCTTACCAGGTAAGATTCTTGGTCTTTGCTATATTCACACGACAAAGTAAGTTGACATGTTAAGCGCTTACCGGTCAAACTTTTGGTAAACAACTCCTCATTTGAGCTCGAATTGAGTTTCTGACGAGTCGATCATGAGTAGCTCATGAGCAGCTCGGGTCACTTACACCCTTAGTCCCCCTACATACGTACATACATTCATAGAAAATTATTTTATTTTATATTTAGCTTACTTAAAACTATTTATGTTGAAGAATAAATCAAGACAAGGCAACTATACTTTGTTGGTGAATTGACTTCATGTAGGGTTAACAACAATAATTTTGTTGACAGAAAATAAAATAGGATTGACTTAAATTTTTTCTTCAACCTTGGTGACATAGACATCTCTAGAACCATTGATATTATATATATATATATATATATATATAAATGAACTTGACTCTATGCATGTATATATATACACATGAAAGTTTGGCTGCAAACTTATTTTTTAGTGTGAACTTAATTGAGTACAACCGATAGCATTATACGTGTCACACTCAAACTGAATAGCATAGCATTATCTAAACTGAATGTTACACATGTTGCGCTCTCAAAGTTTTAGTTATGAAAAATGAGTTTTTATTTGAATTTGAATGTAGAGATCAATGATCAATTCTCTTTTAAAACACAACGATGATGTAAGAGGATAAGATTAAAAAAGATCAATGGTACTTCCCCAATATATATGAGTTTAAAGAGCAAAAATATGTAATATAATTCTTGATTATAATGTGTAATAGCCAGCTCATAAATAATTACATAACTATAAATAAAAAATTAGTCAAACACTGAAACTTCTTAATAATAATCATTTTCTATAAAGCAATTAAGCAATAAAAGGTGATGCAATTTAATTAGTCCTACCAAACTTCTCTTGCACTGTTGTCTACAAAACAACATCATAGACGCCCATCACGTCCAAAATCTTGCTCCGAAAATGGGCCAAGATTACAAGTATCTTATTTAAATGGTTGTTATTTTATTGTCATTATAGACAATTTGAATCCTATATAGATAGAGAGAGAAAGGGAAAACCTTAGAAAACAAAAATCCGAGGAACACTCTCGTAACTCTCCATGTCTAGACCGTATAAACTAGTAAATAAGTTGTTTTTTTGGTTTTCATGCACACGTGCATTATGCACTTGTGCATATTAGAATTTATGCCACGCACAATTGCATACGGTTCAAATGGATGGCTATGAGGGTGTTCCTTGGTTTTCCGTTTATTTGAGGTTTTCCCTTTGTGTGTGTGTGTGTGTGAGAGAGAGAGAGAGAGAGAGAGAGAGGCCAGGTTCGGTTGCAAACTCATCTTTCATTGCGAACGTGAGGACAACTGATAACGCATCACATGTCAGACTGATTGTTTAAAAATACTTCTTACGCTTCTCACAAAAAATAGCACTTCTCACCAAAAACAACACTTTTCACATGATTTAATGCCTACACACACACACACACACACACAGAGAGAGAGAGAGAGAGAGAGAGAGAGAGAGGTTCAAGGGAAACCCGAAACAAACGGAAGATTAAGGAACATCCTCGTAGTCGTCCATCTGGATCCACTTGTGCATGACAGTAAATTAAGTTGTTTTTTTGGTTTTTACCGTGCAATTGTGCATAAGCATGTTTGCATATTACAATTTACTGTTATACACAAGTGCATACGTTCTAGATGAAGGGCTACAGAGGTGTTCTCATATATATATGTGTGTGTGTGTGTGTATGTATAATCGTGTGAGAAGTTGAGTTAACGGTGAGAATAGAGATCTAAACCATTGATCATTTTAATCTCATGTTCTTCTATGAATTGTGCTTTAAAAAGGAATTAATTTGATACATGACGATGCATCTTATCTTAATGTGAATAACCATTTCTCACTGTTAATTCAACTTCTCACCAAACCCAATGTAAATACATCGTTATATATTGCTAAGTAAATCCATCATACTAATTTCTTTGTTACAAACATCACCATCAATACTTATTTTTCCATTCTACCATACATTTAACAATCTCCATATAATAAAAAAAAGGACAAATGTTGATGTACACAAGATAATGTATATAAAAATAACATATAAAAGAGGCTTCATTTAGGTGTAATAGGTTTTATTGATTTTCAAATTGTTATTTTATTAAACACCATTATTATCTTTATTATCCGTTTGCACGCTCTTTCTTCTAGCTATTTTAAGTAAATCTTTTTGACAAACTCCATATTCTTTTGTGCAAGTCTTTTTTACAATCTAATAGTATTTACAAAAATAGTCTATTTGGTTCTTATGAGTTATGATAAAAAATATATATATATATACATATCTTATATATCCTACTTTTAAGTGAGATATATTTTAAAAAATAGACATAACATAACAAATAACAAATCGAGGGAAGCAGACAATCATTAAACCCGATATGTTAGTTGAACAAAATGTACATAGAGCACATATGAAAAAAGTTACTGGAAGTTTGGCTCGTACAGTTTTAAGGAATGAAAATGGAAATAAAAACATGAATGTAAAGGAATGGGAATAAGAATAAAATTTCCATTAACCCCAATTCAAATAAAACCATTTTTTCATTCTTGTTCCTTACTTTTAGGGGGCGTTTGGTTCATAAAATGGAATTGGAATCCATTGAAAGAATTTGACCTTAAAGGAACTGGAATGAAATTTGATCACATGTTTGTTTGGTATCGAATTCAATTCATTCAGTTAAGCTATAGAATAATGAATTCCTAAAAATAGTTGAATTCAATGTATTCCAACAAGTTTATTTCGCAAAAACCAACCATTAAGGAATTTGTCATTCCATCTCTAAAGAATTTTTTTGAATTCCACGAACCAAACAACCTTTTAATGTCTCCAACCAAATGTACCCAATTTTGACATGATACATATAGAGGTTGATGTGTTTTTCAAATACATATATTAAAATATACATTCTTAAAAATGCAATAAAAATAAATAAAACATATTTTGATGCAAAGTGATTAGTTGTGTGACACGCAACAACTTTCTTTGGTCAATGTCACCCAATAATCCAATATATAGAAAGGTTACCATTTTCTTCCCTTTTGCATCTATAAATAGACTTTGTTTATTTACCTTTAATCTTCACACCATCCATTCATGTATATTCCTTTTCTTTGGGAGATTACACTAAGAATGGAAAGACCAAGTATAGAAAAAATCCATGAAGCTCAGGAGGGATAGCGTCATTAATATATCTTTTTATCTGATAGAATGTTTATGACGTTATCCATCCTGAGTTTCATGGATCTTTCATACTGTATGTTCTTCGTCATCTTGCTTCAAATTTCAATAGACATGCGTGTATGTTTTGAGGAGCATGCATGATTTTTTTTCTTTTGGTAGGTTAGTAAGGGTTGTTGATTGATTTACCATTAAGTCCTGTATAGATAAGATTGTCTGTGTGGACTAATCTATCTATATAGATTAGGATTTTTTTTTTGTTTTAGACTTTTTTTTAATAGATTGAAGTAATGTGCTTTTTAATTGAGAAAGATAAATTTAGAAAAAAATTGGCTTTCTGGATAAAATTCTTTTCTAGAGCTTACAATAGAAACTATTTCCTATATTGTTAAGCTAATACCAAATACTCACATATTACTAGTGAATATCATATAAGTCCCGTTAAACTTATTAGGCTGCTGACAGAAAAAATCTAACAATTATTGCATGCTTTAATTATACTTTTGAAGCATGTGTTTATACATTTCAAGTTCTTTTAACCTTGGGAATGTTTTTAACTTGTCAATGAGCCTAATGGTATATTCACTCAGGTAAAAAAAACATTTTTTTATGTGGTTTATGTATAATGGTTGAAAAGTCTAAATTAGATAATTCATGTATTAGATTTTCATATTAAATCATCTTATTCAAACATGCCTTAATAAATATAACAAATATTTTCGTAGGTGCATTTGTTTTTAGGAGTCTTGTAAAGTTTTATTTTACTTCTGATTATTTAAATGTAGTGTTGAAGTCTGAAATTTGAATCAATAAGACTGTTGGTTTTTGTAACATTTGAATTCATTTCAAGTTATTTTCGAAATCGACTGGGTTTGATCTAAATTTTGGTCAAGATCGATGTGGAGATCGTATGAACTTGAAGGCCACGTCTTGAGAGAAAGAAGACAACCTGTGAACTTGAGCGGGGATTAAGAGGCGTTTAAGAAGTTAGGTTGCCACTTCTTGTTTCAGATGCATTTAAGAGTTAAGCTGGTTTGAAATCTGAAAGAAAAGGTTTGAATGTAAAAAATTGTGATCGATTAAGACTTAAAGAGCTATTAAGTGCATTGTTCAAACCAATAGCCTCTTAGTTTATATTAGGTTTCTTTTTCTATAGCATTAAGGTGGCGTTATTTTAAGAGTTGCTGAAGCCTAAAGTTTGATTTCACTTATGATTTTTAAGAGGTGATGTTGAAGTCTGAAATCTGAATCAATAAGACGAGTTTGTTTTTGCATGCTAAATTAGACTTACTACTAACGCACGATTAGAGAATAACGACACTCATATGTCGTCAGTTAACAAAGACAAACGTTAAATATTCACGAACTAAATTCATAGCTACTAACTCTTGACCAGACGTAAGTTTTTGATATGATTTTAAACTTTAATGCAGACTTCCTCCTTCAATATTAACAACATAATTGAAAATCAATACTCATCCCTTGTAAAAGGAGACCAATAACCTTATTCTAAAGGGTAGTACTTTACCTTTTTAAGTGTTTGGTATATGGCAATGATAGTTAGGTTGAATGCTTTTAAATGTGTTGTTTTGACATTGATCAACTAAGAATTTTAGTTTACATTTATAATTTGGTTAGTAAAAGGTTGTGGTGATATAAATATTGAAGTTGTTTACTATTCCTTGCATGTATGATATGTAGAGAGGGAAGTAATTACATTGTCTCCATAGAAGAAATTGAATGAAATCTTTGTAATTATCATCTATGCATAGGTATGACATATTTTCCTAAACTAACCTTATTTTGGGCCTCTTTTTCCACTATAATTTTAGATATTGGGCCTATATCGACTTTATTCATCTCTTTCAAATTTTATTAAATATTAATTATCAATTATAACATTAAGCAAAAAGTATTACATAAAAAAAGGAAAATCAAAGTATAACTAATAGAAGTGTTTAAACACTAATTCCAGCAACCATCTTCATAAAATTAAATCAATTACTATTTGATTAAAGTTTAAATCCAACATACTAATTACTATTTGACTAAATCTTAAACCCAATAACATTTAATTCCAATTTTCTTCAAAGTCAAATTCTTTTTTGATATATTTTATTTAATCCAAAAACATTTTACGAACCAAACACTATATTAATGTTCTAATATCCTTTAATTCATTCTCTCATCTCATTCCTTTTTTAACTCTAACATATAAAACTATATGTTGATATTATTGACGTTTAAATTCCATAACTACATACTTCATATGCATTGGAACTCTATTTATTCTGATTTAATTCAAGAATTCGTAACTTTCCATATCTATTAACTATGCAATTAAAATCTATAATTAAATGTTTGAGTATTATTACCATTTTAGTGTTATAATTTACTGTGTATATAAAGGATCCAAATGGATGCACACATAAACTACACCATTAAAACACCAACCTCTTTGCATATTTTAATTCAAAAAATGAAGTTGGTTTTTAACATTATTATTTTCCTTTTTAGCATGGTTTCAATGGTATGTGCAACTCCAGGCACAGCCACTTTCTACGATCACTATGTTCGTAAGTATTCATAATTTTATCTACTCCTTTATCTCTTATTTATAAATAAAGTTATGCATTATACGTGTAGTTCAAAAAAAACTGAAAAATCTATCCAAGCCTTCTATTTTAATCCGACGGTTGTGAATGATAGTGGCAATTACTTTTTGCCAAAACTACATGATTTTAGAAAAAAAATTAGATCGAACAATTCCCTTGTTCTTTTTTTATTTACTTAAGTATACATATGTCTACGTATCTACATACGTGTGTTTATGTGCGCGCGCATTAAGGTATAGTCATTGGGAATCTCTGGTATTGCACTTTGTTTTGTTCAATGTAGAACCGGAACCAAACCCAAAAAAATTGTTTTAAAGCTTAAAATAATGTCGTTTTAGGTTTATATCGTCCATATTTAAGAAAAAAAAATTATATTCCTTTAATTGTTTAGTTACATTTTGGTCGCCTCAATATTTTGTTTTGTTTCTAATTAAGATATGGCGAGGTGAACATTACTTTTGTTGCTAATAATTGATGCAAGTACGGCTGACGAAACAAAACAGGGGAAAACTTGCATTGCAAGATTATCGATAAGCCGGAATTCGAATTTCTATTATTTAGCTATTTTCTTATTATTTTATTTCTTATCTTTATCAAGTATTATTTAGGATTATTGTTAGGTTATTTTATTAATTATCTATAAGTTTTATAGTTTGTTAGGATTATATTTAGGATTTATCTTTAGTTATTATTTGATTTCCTAGTTAGGTTATCCATAGTTATCTTTTTAGTCTAGGTTATAAATAGGGTTCATTGTTTTTGAATAAAGGGATTAGATCAGATTAAGAGTTTTTTTATATAATTTCCAGCTTTCGTTTCTTGTTACTTTTGATCCTATTGGTGGTTAAGAAAAACTGCATCAGTTGGTATCAGAGCGCTCAGCAAGATCCGTTATGGACAACCGTGGAGCACGCTTGAATAGACATCCCCGTAGAAACGCCGACCGAGGCAACGAGGATTATCGGCGGGATCCACGTGACATCGAGGAGATCGCACGCTTGCAACAAAGGGTCCGGGACCTTGAATTGCAGCGGGGTTTCCAATCCGATGAAGACACCGAGACCGACTCCATCGTCTGGGATGAAGGAGACGACCCTCGAAATCCGTTTGACCAAGGTGACCAGTGGAACCCTTTTGCGAGAAGGGAACCACAAACCGATCCGCTACGAAACTTGGGAGTCAAGATTGATGTCGTAGTCGATCACGTCAACGACATAGAACTACCACAATATGATGAAGCCGAATATGCGGAAAACGATGTAAGTCCCGTATTGATTTGGCAAAAGATCTGTTTGAGGCCTTTAACGCAAAATAGCAACTCTATGGCCACTGTTCAAGGTAAAAATTGTCACTTTATTGTTGACTCTTATAGCCGAAAGCAACATGCTAGTGAATTGAAACAAGAATTCATAGACCCAGTCATAGAAAATCGGAGTTCGGAAAAGTACGCGTTTAACCATGTCAATACGGCGAGCTGGCATCTCAAGAACACGAGCCTCAGTTATTTTGGATCGCTTAGTGATCAAGAAGTGATTGAGCTCGTGTTGCATGACTACACCGCTACAAATATGAAGGATCAACTTTCAGCTTTGGCCGCAATTGCCCTGAAACCCGTGAAAGCGTGTCATGATGTGTTGGCTGATTTATACGGCAATGCCTCACGGCAAGAAAGCAAGGTTAAAGCGAGCCGAATTCGAATGATCCGAGGAAACTTCAACAAGGTCGTTTGGGACAAAAATATCCATTTTTCGAAGTGGAAACGACATATTCTCAAGATATTATTGAAGGTAAAGAAAACTCGAGGACGAGTTTTTTTCAAGAGGGGGAGTATGATGCAAGTACGGCTGACGAAACAAAACAGGGGAAAACTTGCATTGCAAGATTATCGATAAGCCGGAATTCGAATTTCTATTATTTAGCTATTTTCTTATTATTTTATTTCTTATCTTTATCAAGTATTATTTAGGATTATTGTTAGGTTATTTTATTAATTATCTATAAGTTTTATAGTTTGTTAGGATTATATTTAGGATTTATCTTTAGTTATTATTTGATTTCCTAGTTAGGTTATCCATAGTTATCTTTTTAGTCTAGGTTATAAATAGGGTTCATTGTTTTTGAATAAAGGGATTAGATCAGATTAAGAGTTTTTTTATATAATTTCCAGCTTTCGTTTCTTGTTACTTTTGATCCTATTGGTGGTTAAGAAAAACTGCATATTTGATACCAACTGATGCAGTTTCTTATGCAAATCAGAGGCAAACAAAACTCAAGCAAAATTCCCAGGATGGTTTTTAAATAGGAACCCATCGTGAATTGAGTAGTTCTTACCCGGCACCTTGCTTGGTGTATGACACAGCTTCCACACCTCAGAAAAATCAGGATCATCGGGATAAAGACCACGAAAAACCTCGAACCCCTCAACTTGGACCTGTAGTGACGTGAGTAGAGCCCGTCGTCGGCTGAGGGCATCAGCAACTGTGTTGCTCGTACCCGCTTTGTGACGGATGACAAAGGAAAAATCTTGGAGATACTCCACCCACTTGGCGTGTCTCGGATTGAGCTTGTGTTGGCCGTTAATGAATCGAAGGGCCTGGTGATCCGAATATAACACGAACTCTCCCGGTAACAAATAGTGGCGCCAATACTCTAGGCTCCTGATAATTGCATAAAACTCCTTATCATACGTGCTATACTTCTGCCTTGCTTCATTTAGCTTTTCACTAAAAAAAGCGATGGGTCGACTATCTTGGCTAAGGACACCGCCAATTCCTACCCCAGAAGCGTCACACTCTACTTGAAAAGCGTCACACTCTACTTCATTGCATAGACTTTGTCCCCGGTGCAACGATACCGAATAAACCAGCATATCGGATGAATCCAAAGGAGTTTGAAGAGCTACACAGACAGGTAACCGAACTTCTTGCAAAGGGTCTTATTCGGGAAAGTATGAGCCCTTGTGCTGTTCCCGCCTTGTTAGTACCCAAACAAGGTGGTGCTTATCGAATGTGTATTGATAGTCGTGCTGTTAATAAAATAACTATCAAATACCGTTTTCCTATACCTCGGTTCGAAGACCTCCTCGATCAATTACATGGTGCATCGATTTTCTCAAAAATCGACCTTCGCAGCGGTTATCATCAAATCCGTATGCGTCCTGGAGATGAGTGGAAAACAGCCTTCAAAACGCGAGATGGCCTTTACGAGTGGATGGTTATGCCATTTGGGCTATCGAACGCCCCTAGTACATTCATGCGGCTGATGAACCATGTGTTTAAGGACCTCATTGGGCGCTGCGTTGTTGTTTATTTCGATGACATCTTGGTGTTTAGTCAAGATATTACCCAACACATTCGTCACCTTCGGGATGTGTTCTCCATTCTACAAAACCAAAAGTTGTTTGCAAATCAAGCCAAATGTCACTTTTTATCACGGGAAGTACTTTTTTTGGGCTACATTGTCTCGGGAAACGGAATACGCATGGATGAATCCAAGGTCGAAGCAATCACGACATGGCCCACACCGACATCAGTTCATGAGGTAAGGAGCTTTCATGGGTTGGCTTCATTTTATCGTCGATTTATTCGGAATTTTAGCTCTATTGTTGCTCCTATAACTGATTGTATCAAAGGAAGTCAGTTTGCTTGGTCCCTTGCCGCTAGTAACGCTTTTGAAGAGTTAAAGAAAAAGGTTACTCAAGCCCCTGTATTAGCACTACCTAATTTCCAGGTTGCTTTTCAAGTAGAGTGTGACGCTTCTGGGGTAGGAATTGGCGGTGTCCTTAGCCAAGATAGTCGACCCATCGCTTTTTTTAGTGAAAAGCTAAATGAAGCAAGGCAGAAGTATAGCACGTATGATAAGGAGTTTTATGCAATTATCAGGAGCCTAGAGTATTGGCGCCACTATTTGTTACCGGGAGAGTTCGTGTTATATTCGGATCACCAGGCCCTTCGATTCATTAACGGCCAACACAAGCTCAATCCGAGACACGCCAAGTGGGTGGAGTATCTCCAAGATTTTTCCTTTGTCATCCGTCACAAAGCGGGTACGAGCAACACAGTTGCTGATGCCCTCAGCCGACGACGGGCTCTACTCACGTCACTACAGGTCCAAGTTGAGGGGTTCGAGGTTTTTCGTGGTCTTTATCCCGATGATCCTGATTTTTCTGAGGTGTGGAAGCTGTGTCATACACCAAGCAAGGTGCCGGGTAAGAACTACTCAATTCACGATGGGTTCCTATTTAAAAACCATCAGTTGTGTGTCCCGAAGTGTTCGCTAAGGGATGCTATTATTTTAGAAAGTCACCAAGGGGGGTTAGCCGGCCATTTTGGAAGAGACAAGACTGTCAAGTTAGTGCAGGAACATTTTTTTTGGCCTAAGATGATCGCTGATGTGTCGCGTATTGTTGAACGATGTCGAAGTTGTCATGTAGCCAAGGCTCAACATTCAAATGCAGGTCTTTATACCCCGTTACCAGTCCCGGAAGGTCCTTGGGAGGACGTTAGTCTCGACTTCGTTGTTGGCCTTCCTCGTACTCAACGGCAGAAAGATTCTATCATGGTTGTGGTTGATCGGTTTTCTAAAATGGCGCATTTTGTTCCCTGCGCCAAAACATATGATGCTAGCCTAGTTGCACGCCTCTATTTTGCTGAAATTGTCAAATTACATGGAGTACCTAAGTCTTTAACTTCTGACCGTGATGTTAAATTCGTGGGGCATTTTTGGAGGACGTCATGGAAACGGTTGGGTTCACGCCTTCATTTCAGTAGTGCACATCACCCTCAAAGTGATGGTCAGACGGAGGTTACAAATCGGAGTCTTGGGAATCTCCTCCGTAGCCTCGTTGGTAATAATCCACGGCAGTGGGATGTGATATTGCCACAAGCTGAATTTGCGTATAACCGGTCTCCACATCGATCTACGGGGCGAAGTCCGTTTTTTGTGGTTTATGGGCGAAATCCGTTCACTCCATTGGACCTCGCACCTTTGGCCGCTACCGAACATTTCTGTGCTGAAGGGGAGGAGCGAGCGGAACAAATCAAGTCAATACATCAGCAAGTACGAGACCAAATTGTGAATAATAATATTGTCTATCAAAGGCGTGCCAACGTGCATCGTAAGAGGGTGGTTTTTAAAGAGGGTGATCTTGTGTGGATCCATTTGAGCAAAGACAGGTTTCCTAAGGGACGTGCGGGAAAGCTTCAACCTCGTGCAGATGGTCCGTTCAAGGTTTTGGAGCGTATCAATGACAATGCGTATAAAATCGAACTGCCGAGTCACTACAACGTTTCTGCCACATTCAATGTTGCAGATTTGAAGCCGTTTGTTGCTGAGGAGGATGACTCGTTTGACTCGAGGACGAGTCCTTTCGAAGAGGGGGAGAATGATGGCGATGATCCTGATTAAGTCGAACCGATCCGACCCGCGACCCGAGCTGTTTTGGACCCAGCTGATTCAGCTAGGAGATATCTAGTTATTTTTTTATTTCAATCATTATCTTTGTTTAAAAGATTTTTTAGGATGTGGGTTTATCTCTAGGAAGTTTGTTAGCTATTATCTAGGCTTTTCTTTTGGTTTATATTTTGTTTGCTGGCTTTGGGATTAGGGAGTTTTTTATTTTTTGGCTTTTATTCTTGAATACAAAAGTACGTTCCTGGGAATTTTGCTTGAGTTTTGTTTGCCTCTGATTTGCATAAGAAACTGCATCAATAATGTTCTTTTATATGACATCGGAACAGCGTCCGCGTGTTACGGTAACACGCCTCAGGGTGTGTGGATAGCTGCCGCAAGTGATGCTCTATGGAACAACGGAGCTATTTGCGGGACAAATTTCACTGTTAAGTGCACTGGCCCCACGAACCCTTTTCCTCACCCTTGCTATGAAGGTAAAACGGTTACCGTCAAAATTGTTGATCATTGTCCGGGATGTGGCGGAACCATTGATCTCTCGAAAGAAGCTTTTGCAACAATAGCCAATCCCGTCGCTGGAGTCATCAAGATCGATTATGAGAGAATATAAACCACTAAAATGAACAATTAGAATATTGCTTGCAGATTGTTCTGGATTTTGGTCAATAGAAACCTATCTTTTTTGTAATATAGAATAAAAGTATAAAATAACATAATAACAAGCAATTCAGAATAAAAAAGACATGTTAGGCGTTCTTCATTAATATTTATGGGTGAATGTTAACCATGGTAATACATTTGAGTACGTAAAAAATCTGATTGTTAATCTTTATTAGTCATAATGTGCTCCAAACTCGAGCTTGACTCAATATGTTTGCTAGGCAAGTCAAACTAGATTTGATAGTTTGACTACTATTCTTGCGGTTTGATTATGGAATCATTGATTTTTATTTTGATATGGTTAGGCAATTTACATAGTTGCCTCTATTCATAATTAATAGTTCGATCACCTTTCTATTACAATAAAACACGTTGATTTATGATTTATTTACAAATTTGCCATTGATCTACTTTTTTGACGATCCTAATTGATTAACAAATTTAATATCTATTGTGTGTATGTGATTACATATAAAAAGGAAAACTACAATTTGATCCCTTGATCTAGTAAAGACAAATAGATCATCGGCAAAAAAGGGTAAAAAGACATTAAAGTCCTTACTTAAGGGACAAGTTTTACATAGTAAGTGACGAAGAACAATTTCAAAGAAAAAATTTTAAAACAGGGACGAAAACTATACGTATTGAGATCTAAGGACACTTTCATAGTTTGGTGTAAACACAAGAAAAATTGTAGTTTACTCGTAAAAATGTACTTAGAATATGTTAAAGTGAAAAAGATGGTTGATGATTCCAAATGCTCTATATATTATAACCAATATTTGTTTTGGATGACTTTACAACTCTATAAGTAATGACTAGCTATTGAAAGTTAAATTGTAGGTTTAAAGGAGTTTTGGATGACTTAAAAACACTATGTGTAATGATTTGGCTACTTAAAGGTAAACGATAGGTTTAGATAAGTTGTGATGACTTTAAACTCATATGTAATAGTTAGACTATTAAAGGTTAAACTGTAAGTTTAAATCATAGGGTGGTAGTTTGGATGACTTAAAAAGGTTGACTATTTGAATGGCTTAAAATTCTATGTGTAATATTTAACTATATAAACGTTAACTATAGTTTAGAAGAACCGTGTAGGCGTTTCGGTTAGAAGTTTGAACATGGAATCGTGGTGCTCGTGGTTATCTTGCTGATTTTCGTTCATATCAATGTTGCCTAGGTTAATTCCGACACCCTCCGGATCGAGTTCAGCATCATGCATGTCGAGTTCTTTTTCGTTTATTGAACCTAAATGTCGTCGTCCATTCGCCGACGATCAAATGAGTTAAAAGCAGAAATTGGGGGAGGCGGTTTCTGGTTTCTCGTTCGTGTAGGGTATATAGTACTTATTAACTATGAAAATATATTTTACTTTTACCCGCTTCTAAATAAAACCGGGTAGAAAAGTCACTATACCTTTTTACATGGTTTTGGCTAATAACCCGTGTAAAATGTTTGGACGTTTACATACGGTATCACCGTATCTTTTTTCACGGTTTTAACTAAAAAACCTTGTAAAACAATTGGACGTTTATACATGGTTTCTTATATATCCCTGTAAAAACGTTTAGACGTTTTACACAGTTTCTTATACAACCGTGTAAAATATCATTGCATCTCTTTACACGAATTTTACTAAAAACGTGTAAAATGCTTTGGTTTTTACACGGTTTATCGTAAAAACCGTGTCAAAATGTTCGGAAATCTTTTTACACGGCTTTTAAGTTTCTAAACATTTTACACCGTGTAAAAACCGTGTCAAAATGCTTTGGTTTTACATAGTTTCTTATACAACCTAGAACATGAATAATCTATTAATAATACATGCATACATATACATACAGTACCATAAGCAGCAAGCTATAATGAAAATTATGGCTTTTAATTGCCACACATAAACCATATTATATAGAAACCAATATCTTAAATGAAATAGAAAAACAACCCAAGCTAGCTACTTAAAATAATATTGAACTTTTAAATAGAAAAAAAAACATTGTCTTATTAAATTAGCAAAAACAGATTTCATCTTCTTGTTGTTGAATAAACCACTTCTTCTGCAACCTAATTAAACATGATGAAAAATAATAATTAGCCCCTTAATTAAACTATTTTAGATGAATCAAAACAATTAATTAGATATCATACTTCAAATACTACGTACCTTGTAGACATATGAATCAAGTGGTTGATGATTTTTTGGATGCGTTGTAGGCCTGGTAAAGCTTCGCACCCTTGACAATTAATTCAACTGTTTCTTGCAAAGTTGCTGACGTTTGATAGCACGGTCCATCTCTATGCGGTTATACTCCCTCCATCCGTCTTCCAACTCCTCCAATTCCGCTTTAGACAGA
Organism: Centaurea solstitialis; assembly: GCA_030169165.1. NCBI lineage: Eukaryota > Viridiplantae > Streptophyta > Magnoliopsida > Asterales > Asteraceae > Centaurea > Centaurea solstitialis. The sequence continues at coordinate 1,215,994 of CM058045.1, forward strand.
AACGTCATCATACGATTTATTATCACCATCCTTCCCTCTTTCGTCACTTCTTCATCCTGAAATCGATACATTTCACCACGCTTTATACTTTTTTTGAGACCATCTCTCGATTTGTGCGTGTCATCCTTGCGCAGGGGCCTTGTTGATCTTCTCTGTATCGTTTCATTTTTATCGGATGTCCCCGAAGGGCACCACGCTTTAAACTTCTATATACATTCGGGTAATTCAACTTAAATTCACGTTTCTTTTCTTCCATTGACATCTCCTGTGAAGACTCCATTCTCTTCCTTCCTTTATAATCTTTTCTACCAATTTGAATTATGTCATCCACCATTAGTAGGGTATATATAGATATGACTATGGTTCTCTACCTAAATAAATACCATAATTATTTATACAATATTTGATGTAAATAAATCTACCTGATATATATTCTATAAATAAATACATTTATTTATAACTAAAATAAATATGTTACCCACTTTAAAACATCAAATAAATTTAATATAAGTAATTGTATATTTGTAATCGTGTCTTTTAGAATTTGTGTCGATTTGGTTGATGAGATTTAAATTAAATCAAATAAATACTTAACTTACAATATTTTAGTACTATATAGAAAATATAGTTTTCTGACTTAGGATCATGTGAGACCAAGCTGTTATCGTGAGACCGCGTGAGACCAATACCTAACGTTTGAAACTTCACAAAAAAACACCGTGAATGTCCATAAAACACGAATACGCAGACCTAAAATTCACTTTCGTGCAAAAAATATCGAAAACAAGCTAAAAAACGTAACCTTCACAGCTCAAGTTCTGTGAAGGTACATATATTAATGCAACCTTCACAAAAAAACAGTTGTGAAGGTTTCGTTTTAACCTTTTTTTGGAATTTTTTTTTTCAATAGTGTTTTTAGTATGTTTTAACGATATGTTCAATTTTTTTACCTTCACAAATGTTTGATGTGAAGTTTCAAGTAAAACATGTTGGTCTCACCGGTCTCACCAAAAAGGCTTGGTCTCACCGGAACCTAACCCTAGTTTTCTTGGTATATATAAATGCAGTTCCTTTGATGGATGGATGTATTCGACATTAAAAAATAAAAACGAATAAAAAAAATATTACAACTATATATTTAATGTTTCAAAAGTAGGTAATTTTTTATATTTATTTTTCATCAAATATTTGTATATCATATATATAAATATATACACATACACGTAGTTGAAATATTTTTCATTAAGATATCGATATTTATACATCATGTACAGACAATTAAGTAATTGATTATTTGTGCACCATATTATATAAATGTATATATACACAAGTAATTAATTATGCTATTTGTAAGGATACAATATTATTTCCTTAGAAACGTTTGCAAAACATGTTTTAGATGAAAATATGATTTCCTTATTTTTGAATATTTAATATGTAAACTTAGGTTCCTAATCTTCGCCTTGATGTTGAATACTTTTTGGTTATCAATTGAAATTTCTAATTTGGGATTTTGATGAATTTCTTTGATGATATATTTCATAATGGTGTGTTTGTGTTTCACTTTTATTAACTAAATATGCATTTTAATTCTTTGGGGTCCAAATTTCTGAGTTTGGTCCCCTTATTTCCCACTATAATTCTAGATAATAGTCTTATGGTGACTTTATGGTCTTTGGTAGGGGTGTAAATGATTTGAGCTGAGCTCGAGCTCGATAGCTCAACGAGTTTTTATACTTCAAAATCGAGCTTGATTCGTAAAAGATACATTACAGCTTGAGTTCGGCTCGAAAAGCTCAAAAGATACATGTTTAAGTTATTTTGATATAAGCCCCTCTTAATATACATTATATATATATATATATATATATATACACACTATACAAGGCAAGAAAAGCTCGTTATTTAAGAACTCGTGCCGAACTCTTCAAAGCTCGAGGTCGACTCGTTAAATATTCGAGCTCGTTTTTTGGGCTCGAACTCGATGAAATTCGACTTGAACGAGCCGAGCTCGAGTTCTCGATAAAGCTTGACTAGTATACACTTTACACCCCTAGTTTTTAAAGGATTCATCTCTTTCAAATTTTATTAGTTATAACTAGTAATTATCAATTATAATAATAAGCAAAAAAAAAAAGAACTTTTAAATATACACATTATTAAAAAAAATGCGGATATTTATTAATTATAGATCGTTCCTTAGAACATGCAAATGAAGTTTGATTATACTTAACCTTTGTTCTCTTCATCGAATTAATTCACATAATTGATAATAAACATAGATGAAAAGCAAAATGAAAGTATAACTAATAAAAGTGTTTAAATACTAATCCCAATAATCATCTTCATAAAATAAATCAATTAATTAAGCAAACAAAATACCAATTAAAACATGAAATTAAAGTTTGAATTTGATGTTGCATACAGATACATACTAACTACTCTTTGGGAGAATCGTAATAAGCCTTTGTAGCCTTCTCAATCAGCTTTGACTGCTCGTTGAGCTGTAGATTTTTTCGAATATTATGCTCAGCCTCCCCTTGATGATATTCCTTCCATTCATCTTCCATTTTGTAAAGTTCTTCCGGAGAAATAAACACCAAGCAATCTTTTACCATGTCTTTCGCACCGGCTGACATATCGTTAAACGAGTTTAGAAGTTTTATACCTGAATTCATATGTGGAAAACATACATCAAACTCTTTTTTCATTTTTTTCTTCTTTGGAATTTCAAGAGGTTGTTTCCTGTTTGACAAAGAATGAGTTTTTCTGGAAGGGGGTGCAAAAGAAGGGATTTCACTTGAGGATGATGAAGAATTCTCCATATTGTTGTTAGCCATTTTCAAGTAATAATATCAAATGCGTAGAAGCTATATATAATGAAAAATGATTCTTCAAAATATGTCTTTGATTTAGATTTCCTCGGTTATTAAAACTATCAAATAAAATATGATTCCAAATTTATTTCTTTTCAACATTAAATAAAGATTTGATCGTAATTTCAATTCCTAATTTTAGTTAATTTAATCAAATCCATCTTTTTTTAAAGTTATAAATCATGTTATATACATAGACACACAACTGATTAATTGTATTATTTACATAAGGATGCAATATTTCTATTTTGTTTTTAAAAACATGTTAGGAAAGGAAGTGATTGTGTTATTTTTAATATGTAATATTTTTTATTTTGTCAAATATTATATTGACATGCAATAGAAGTATAAAGATACGTTATAAAGCGCACGAATAAAAAAATATATTCGAACCTGTTTGATAAAAAGGTAAGATCTTTTCTATTATTTTGTTAATTGATAAACTTTTAGTTGATATAAAATATTTCTTACAAATTAATTGTACATGCAATGTAGGCAAAATTGTATATATCAACATTATAAGGAATTGGTTTTATTTTTCAATCACATACTAAAATGCTTTTATTAAAGATTTATAAATTATATTATTTATAAATCTATGCACACAGATAATTGATTACATCTTTCGTTAATTCTCATCAAAGATATTCTAGATCATGTATATTATGTGCACATGTATATTTTTTAAATATATATTTAATTATAAATACATAGATCATATCTATATCTATATATATATTAAAAGAAGGATTTTGCTGATGTCATCAAAACGAAATTGAGCAATCTTATTGGTCAATTAAACAAAATCAATCAAATGATGATGTCATAAAAATTTCTATTTTTTTTAATGCCCTATTAATATGTAAAAATACATAACTAACAAATATGGAAAAAATATTTTTCAAAATTCACCTACCTAAATTTACATTTTGTATCCTTAAAATTATTTGATTAAATTACTTTTTATCCTTTAGTTTTTCATTCTTAAAATTACTTTTTTAAAACACCACATATTTTATTTCTGAATCCCTCCAGTTTTAATATCATTCAGGAAATCCGAACCTTTTTCAATTTCTTATATTATGTAAACAACTTAATTTATATCTATTCTTAATATTTACTAATATAATAAAATTAAAAAAATATTCAATATTATACTTATTTTGAAGGTATCGTCAAGACGATTATAAGGTTGTAATTTATAAAAAAGAAAAAACAAAAAACTTAAATGGTTTTAATTCATATACATTATAAAAAGGGGTAATAAGTAATTGAAAATTGAAAATTGAAAAACTAAGGGGTAATAAGTAATTTAATCAATTAATTATAAGGATACAAAATGTAAATTATAAAAAGGAAACTAATAAATTAATGAGAAATTTTAGGTATGTAAATTTTGGAAAAAAAATGGAAATAGATTATGACATCATCATTTCATAGGATTTGTTTAATTGACCAATGAAATCACTCAATTTCATTAAAAAATATTTTCCAAAATTCACCTACCTAAATTTACATTTTGTATCCTTAAAATTATTTGATTAAATTACTTTTTATTCTTTAGTTTTTCATTCTTAAAATTACTTTTTTAAAACACTACATATTTTATTTCTGAATCCCTCCAGTTTTAATATCATTCAGGAAATCCGAACCTTTTTCAATTTCTTATATTTTAACAACTATTAGATGACTAAAATATTTAGTAATAAAGCAAGAGTAAATTTTTTCATTTAAATCGTTGATTAATAAGAATTATTTTTACTAAATAACTATACTCTACTTATTCAATTTCAAATAAAGTTTTGAATAAAAGACTGGAACAAAAGTTTTCCTAGATGGCTATGATTAAACTAACTCATTAATGTTTCTTTTATTGACTAAGTCATATTTATATTGTTAATTGCAGGTGAAATATTTGTTAACTTTATAATGTAGATGCCTATTTTTATTAGAAATTAAAACAATATGTTATAAATTGTCCGTGTATTACACGGGCCATTAACTAGTTCTTAATTATATATGTATGCACACAAATGTAATTGTCTAATTGATTATACATTAGGATATCTCTCATCAAAGATAGATTTTATAGATTAGGGTTAATTTCATATATGCCCTTATTAAAACTTAAAATATCATATTTACCCAATCTAAACTACAAATATCATATATACCCTTCATAACATATCAAAATATCATATTTACCCAAATAACTATTTTTATGAATTTTTAAATCAAATCTAATAATCATAAATAGTAAAATAACAATTATACCCCTTTCAAATTTAATTCCTATTTAAATATCTTTTTTCATTAAAAAAGAAGTCAAAACATGATTTACATTCCCTGTTCATCTTCTTCATCATCATCACCACCCATTTTTTTGTTCTTCATTCTCATAACCCATTACCATTCTACAAGCTTTTAATTTTATAAGAAAGAACCCAATTTCATTGATAACAATCATTATATGGATATTCCAATTCCTTCTTCATAAACGAAATTGCAGGTTTGTTTCTTGATTGGGGGTTTGAATGAAGATGAAGATGAGATTGAGAAAGCCTGTTTTAGGGTTTTTTTCTGATGGTTTTTGCCCCCATTGTTCTTTACATTGATAAACTCTCTTCTACCTTCTGTAACTAATTTCATTCATTCTTTTTATTATTTCAAATCATCAAATATCTTCTTTAATTGGTTGACTAAATTGGTTAACTTTGTTTCGAGCTTCTGATGAATTCTTTGAGGAACCCTCTTCACATGTAACTCACTCATTCTCTCTCTTACTTTTTTTAATCTTACTTTTTCAATATTTCTTTCTTCATCCTTCTTACCACTTGGAGACATTGAATCTGGAAGCTAGGGCTCTAAATTTGCTTCCTTTGGTACCTATTGCTACTTTACTTTCACTTTTAGAATTTGGACAATTTTGTCTTATTATTGTTCAAATTCAATTGAATTAAATTCACAGGAGTCATCCACATAGATTAAAGAACCTTTGGGTATTGCTTATTCTGAAAATTCCACTCAATCTAGGAAAACAGAAAACCCCAGAAGAACTAGACAGCTTACTAAAGGTATTAATTACCTTGAATCAATAATTAATTACCTTCTTCTTTTGATGAATTTGTAAAATTAACAGACATTTTTTGGAAATTTTGGTAGAATCTGATAGCAATGTTATTGGGGATAATCGATCGATCCAACCCCATCATTAGACAAGTAACACATCAACAAGACGTTGTTCACAAGAAACCTCAAAAGTTGAGGCCTCAAAATTTTTAACTTTTTGTTATTTGATGGTAATGGGTGATGAGAATGAAGAACAAAAAGATGGGTGGTGAACTGGTGATGATGACAGAGAGGATGAACAGGGAATGTAAATCATGTTTTGACTTCTTTTTTTATGAGAAAAGATATTTAAATAGGGATTACATTTGAAAAGGGTATAATAGTCTTTTTACTATTTATGATTATTAGATTTGATTTAAAAATTCATAAAAATAGTTATTTGGGTAAATATGATATTTTGATATGTTAGGAAGGGTATATATGATATTTGTAGTTTAGGTTGGGTAAATATGATATTTTGAGTTTTAATAAGGGCATATATGAAATTAACCCTATAGATTATATGTATGTTATTTATAAGGATACAATTTTTTAGTAAAAACACGAAGGTAATATGATTTTCTTATTTTTAATTATTTAATATTATTTTTTTTAATCAATCTATTACATGACATAAAAAGTTAAAGATATGTTTTTACATGGAAAAGAATTATTTGATGTTTAAAAGTAAAACCCATGAATAGAAAACTATATTAAAACTTAATTAATTGGTGTTTTTAAAACATCATAACAAAGAATAAATATATGGAGTCTTTAGTCTTTGGTTGATGATATCACTTGACACGTTTTATTTGTTACGGTTAAGGAAGTAATTTCAAAGGACATGGCGCATTCATGGTCGAACATTTTTACGATAGAATACATCCATAAACAAACTCCTTATGATGTATAACCATCCAAATAAGTAGATATTACATAAGAAGGCTTACTAATCATTACTAATAAAAATTAAATGATGATCAAGAAAACTTGCTATTTAAATTTGGATAGAGGATAACAATGAAAAAATATCTAAGTTATCATGAAACACGGATTTGGTCCATGTGGTTTGGGGTTTTTGTGGATTTGGTCCCTAAACTTTATTAATTAAGGATTTGGTCCCTATGGTTTACAAATTCTTTTGGATTTGGTTCCTGGTAGTGCAAATAGGCAGCGACCGAAACCAATAGAATTTGCAAAGCATAAGAACCAAATCCAATAGAATTTGCAAACTACAAGGACCAAATCCAATAGAATTTTCAAACCACAAGGATCAAACCCGTAATTATTAAAGTTAAGGGACTAAACCCATAAAACCCCAAACCACAGGGACCAAAACTGTAATTTACTCTATCTTTTATTTAGTTCGTTAAATTCTTTTATTTTAACTCTTAAAATATAAAACCATATCGAATTATAGTTGATATTATTGACGTTTAAATTCCATAAATACATACTTCATATACATTCAAACCATGTTTATTCCGATTTAACTCAAGAATTCGTTACTTTACATATCTATTAATAATGCAATAAAAATCCGTAATTATACATTTAAGTATTATTACGGTTTTAGTGTTATAATTCACTATATATAAAGGATCTAAATGGATGCCCACTCAACGCATAGACTACACCAACAAAACACCAAGCTCTTTGAATATTATAATTCAAAAAATGAAGTTGGTTTTTAATATTATTGTTCTCCTTTTTAGCATGGTTTCAATGGTATGTGCAACTCCAGGCACAGCCACTTTCTACGATCACTATATTCGTAAGTATTCACTCTTTATCACTTATTTATAAATAAGGTTGTGCATATATGTGTAATTCAATGTAAAAACTTAAATATTTATCCAAATCTTTCATTCGACGGTTGTGAATGATAGTGGCAATTACGATTTGCCAAAATAATATGATTTTATAAAAAGAAAATTAGATCGAACAGTTCCCTTGTTCTATTTTTTTTCTTTCTAGGTTCACTTAAGTATACAAGTGTCTACGTATCTACATACATGTGTGTATGTGTGCACGCATAAATGTATAGTTATAGTCTTTGGGAATCTCTACGATTGCATTTTGTTTTGTTCAATGTACAACCGGGACCAAACCTAAAAATTGTTTTTAAGCTTAAAATAATGTTGTTTTAGGTTTATGTTGTCCATATTTAAGAAGAAAAAATATTACATTCCTTTCATTGTTTAGTCACATTTTTGTCGCCTCGATATTTTGTTTTGTTTCTAATTAAGATATGATGAGGTGAACATTACTTTCATTGCTAATTTGGTTATTTTATATGACACCGGAAACAGCATCTGCGTGTTACGGTAACACGCCTCAGGGTGTGTGGATAGCTGCAGCAAGTGATCCTCTATGGAACAACGGAGCTATTTGTGGGACGAATTTCACTGTTAAGTGCACCGGCGCCACGAACCCTTTTCCTCACCCTTGCTATGAGGGTAAAACGGTTACCGTCAAAATTGTCGATCATTGTCCGGGATGTGGTGGAACCATTGATCTATCGAAAGAAGCTTTTGAAACAATAGCCAATCCCGTCGCTGGAGTCATCAAGATCGATTATTGGTAAATGTGATAACGTAAACCACTAGCATGAACAATAAGAATATTGCTTACAGATTGTTCTTGATTTTGGTCAATGGAAACCTATGTTTTGTAATATACAATAAAAGTATAAGGTGACATTATAATAATAAGCAATTTTGAATAAAAAAGAATTTTAGGCGTTGTTTATCGATATTTGTTGGTGAATGTTACTTATGGTAATATATCTGAGTGGGTAAAAAAAATCTTATTGTTAATCTGAATTAGTCATGATATTAGCCAAACTTATACTTGACTTAATATGTCTTCTAGGCAAGTCGAACTAGATTTGATAGTTTGACGAATATTTTTGTGGTTTGATTATCGAATCATTGATTTTATTTTGCTACGGTTAGGCAATTTGCATAATTGCCTATGTTCATAATTAATAGTTCACCTTTCTATTAGAACAAAATATGTCAATTTATTAATTTATTTACAATTTTTCGCTGATCTACTTTTTAAACGGTGATGATTCATTAACAAATTTAGTATCTCTTTTAGGGTTAAAAATAAAAGGGACCCTATATATATTGTGTTGTGTTGATATGTTATTACATATAAAAGGTAAACTACAACTTTGGTCCTTTCATCTGAGTAAAGACAAAACAGATCATCGGACACAAAATCAAGATTTGGTCCGATCAAATTCGTTTTCTTACTCTTAATTGTGTAGATTATGAACTTGATTTACAGGCATAAATATTACAACCCATCAAAATCAAGATTATATGGTAATATGGCACTATTTGAATATTTTTTTTTGTAAATACAAAAATCTCCTATATCTTAAAAACATGTTTAGAGTATATCGATTGCACTACAAACATGCATGCAGTAGACACAATACATTATATATATGTATCAACTAGTTTATACGATGCTACTTGAAAAAATGTTTTACAAAACATGTGCCATATAAAACTTTGTTACAAGACACTAATAATGTATTACAAAAATAGCTAGTACAACGTGTTATTCTAAAAATGGTATAAAAACTTGTTTAGACATCTAAAAACGTCACATAAACTTATTACAACACCTTTTTGATAAGATATTTCATTGTTTTGTCATATGAACTTAAATCATCATATAAAATAGTCTATTAGAAGAGATAGGGTTTATTTTCGTTCAAAAAAAGAGTTAGGGGTTGTTTAACACACTTTCCATCAAGTCATGTATGGATAAATTTGTCCGTCCAAATAAATTTAATGATGTTAATTAATTTTCTATCTAAACAACAATATGAACAATAAAAATGACTAATTTACCCATAAGTATGATTTATCTTGATTTACCGGTTTGTTCCATACATAGAAGAAAGACGAATTCCATAAGAAAAGAATAATCAACAAAACCAAAAAATAGGATTGAGAATCAACATATGGAGTCTTTTAACTATTAGTCGATGACGTCACTAAACACATTGCAATTGTTGCAGTTAAGAAAGTAATTTCGAAGGACATGGCACATTCATGGTCCAACATCTTTACGATAAAATACATCCCCAAACAAACTCCTTACATCATCCACAGTGGTTTTGCCTCTTATCAACGGTACCAGCTGCCACATCATCGTCACATTAGCTTTTCACTATCTTACTAAAACCTTACTAATCCTTACCAATTCAACCGTATTCATATTAATCTAAATAATTAATTAAAAAATAAAAGAAAAAGAAAAGAAGAGAGAGAGAGATAGGAGAGAGAGGGTGGCCTAAGTGAATCAATGAGCTATTTTAACCTAACCAAAGTAAACAAAATTCTTTTATAAAATATACGTGTAATTAAAATAAGGCCAAAATTAAAATAAGGCCAAAATAAGGCCAAAATTCTTTAGTTGGGCCCCTAAGACTATGTTTATCAGCAATCCAATCCAATCCAATCTCTATTAAAAAAATCATTTCTCTCTCTTCCATCTAGAGGTGCACATGACCGGATTTTTATCCGATCCGGATTGGATTTATACTAAACCGGTTTTTTTCGGATCTGTCAGAAACCGGTTTTGTTAGAAACCGGTTCGGATTTCAATCGGTTTTTCGAAAAAATCCATATCCGATGGAACCGGTTTCGGATCGGATTGAAACCGGTTTCCGGTGGAACCGGTCCTCTATTGGGTCTTTTTTTGGGCTAGAAAATTCAGAAAATTCAATTGAAATCTAATCTGAATTGGTGTGGGTCGTGATTTTTTATGGGCCGTGAATTTTTTTAGGATTTCAGGCCCAACATCAGTAAGCTCACATAGACATTACCGGTTTGATTTGAAACCGGTTCGGTTTAAACCGGTTATCCGGTCAAACCGGATCGGATCCAATCCGGTTAAAATCCGGTTTGAAAAAATTCCGGTTTGAAAAAAATCCGATCCGGTTTGAAAAAAATTCGGTTTTTATAAAACCGGATTCGGATAGTTTTTGCGCAAAATCGGATAACCGGATTTTCTGTGCACCTCTACTTCCATCTAACTAATTTCAATCTCAATTCAATCTTACATTTTTTACACTTTATTAGCAATCCAATCCAATCTCATATATTTAAATATATACAAATATATTTAATATATTATCATATATATATATATATAATATTATTATTATTGAATATAAAAATATTAAAAATAGATTAAAACATTACTTAATATTATAAAACATATTTATAGTTAGAAAAAGAAATCTACATTGAAAATTTATTAATGTTATTATTATTATTATTAATGTTAACCTTATATCTTTAAGAATATAAAACTTGTCTTAGAAAATTTATTAGCTACCAATCAAAAATTAACAGCTCTAGACCTTTTAATATTAAAAAAATAAGCAATCCAATTCAATCCAAGATCACATTTCAATCGAGATTGCTTGAGATTGGTATAGAAATAAACTTTTTTCTTTTCTTTTTAAATAAACTCTTTTGTTTTAGTGAGATTGGATTGGTGGAGATCACCAACAAAACTAGTCTAAAACCAAATGTATATTAGTGGATTAAAAGGGTGAAAAAGACTCAAATGCCCCTAAACCAAATTTCTCGCATACGTATCCTCCTTCCTTCTCTTTTTCGTCTTGTCCTCGATTCATCCCCAATTTTACAGGTTAGGGTTTCGATTTTCTTTCTCTTGTAATCTGAATTTGGCCTTTGTTTATTACCAATTTGTATTTCTATCTCCCAATATTGAATAAATAATATGTTTCTTAAAACAATTATGGTTGAATTAACCATTAATTTGTGGCTTATTGCGTTAAGTCCCGTGGGAGAAGTGGCTTGTTAAACCTTCTACCCCATGTTTGAATCCACGCGCTTTTAGTTTGTGGCCACCGGAGATCAACTCGGGCAGCATGTTTTAGCTGTCGGTGAACCTTGCCGAATTAGTCGGGGCAAAGCCTTAGATACCTTTTAAAAAAAACATGGTTGAATCAATCCATTGACATTGACCATAAATTTATTTTTATTTCCTGACTTTAAGAATTATTGACTGCGAGGCTGTTTGTTTACCTCTTAACAGTTCTATTAAGAGGCCGCCTGTGAATCGTTAAGAGGTAAATCCTGTTTGGAAAAAAAAAAGAGCTGCCTCTTGATGGGTTCTAAAACCCTCTGAATGTCTCTTAATGGCTCTAAAACCATCTGAATCGTTTTGTATCTTGGGCCTCTCTTAACCATTAAGAGGGTGTTTGGGAGGGCTTATTTGGAGGTGCTTATAACTTATTTCATCCTGGAGAAGCAAATAAGTTAAAATAAAGTGTTCGGATAGCTATTTTTAAAAGCTCCTTATTTCATCTCCTAAAAGCTAATAAGTCATTTTTGATAAGTCACTCCCTACTAACTTATCAAAAACTCCTTATCAAAAACTCATAAAAGCTAATAAGCTAATCCAAACACTTTTTAAAAAACTCCTTTTCCACACCACATAAGTTAATAAGTACTTTTGCGAAAAGTCATAAGTTATTTTAAATAAGCTTTCCCAAACACCCTCTAAGCGTCCTGATTTCATTCTCAATAATTACCAAGCAACCATAAGAGCCTCTTAATCATTTTACATTATATCATAAGAGCCTCTTAATCATTCCGACCACTTAATAATCCAACACCAAACCATTCAACAACTTCCAAACAGCCCTTAAAAGGTTGCATAATGTATAAGAGATCAAATATTAGATTTCCACTTTTCGGTTAACAAAATAGATGAATTAACTTATGCATGCAATAGTTCACTATTAGGGTGTTTAACTGTTTGTAAACATTGCTAATTTTGACCACTTTCCACTGCAATCTCTTGTTATTTGCTATAAGCTTATTGACATTTTCTGTTTAGTTGTTTGTAAACATTGCTAATTTAGTCATGTACTCATAATGTTGATTTTTATATGATGCTGCCCCTCATATGAATTCCTGGTTCATATCCTGCTTATATCTATACTAATTCATATTTGGTTTGATTATAAATAGATACATTTATTTATAGAACATATAACAAGTGGATCTCTCTAAATCAAAACTATTGATATTGTTTCTCTCCCTGTATGTGTGTGTATAGAGAGAGACGAAAGTTCGACTACAAACTCAAATTTCATTGCGAACGTGAGGATAATTGAGAGTTCCCCACATAGCATATTCACTCTGAATGATCATGTATTATTCGGAGTGAATAACACATCATTTAGTGTTATTCAGAGGGCATAATACTAATGATACATCATGTTGTATTATTCACTCTGAATAATACATGATTATTCATACCGAATATGGTGTGTTCTCTGTTGTCCTCACGTTCACAATGAAAAATGAGTTTTCTTTTAAACCTGAATCTATAATATATATATATATATATATATATATATATATAGGGAGGTTCAAACGAGAATGACATATTTTTAAGAGAATACGAGAATGATTTTTGTGTACAAAATCATATATGATTAAGTACTGAACCAAAAAAAAAGGGACGCGGGCGACTTGTATGCGACTTCAAGTCGCGGGCAAGTCGCGCATGTTGTTAATCATGTATGATTTACTATATGAATCATATATGATTTTGTACATGTTTTTTGTACCTGAATTTTTCCTTTGTTAATCATATATGATTTTGTACACAAAAATCATTCTCGTATTCTCTTAAATTGATGTTGTTCTCGTTTGAACCCACCTCTCTCTCTATATATATATATAATATTAGGGGCTAGGTTAAAGAGAAAATCTCTCTCTACAATATTAAGCATTAATATATTATATATCTCGATAACCACTTACTAAATTTCTTCTTGTTAGAGCAAAGAAGAGACAATGGCTGTATATAACCGTGAGTTGCGATATCGGAATCAACACCGATGTCTGTTGCTTCTGTGGCATGCTCGTAGATGCGTTCGGCCACATGGGAGATGCCCGAAACCCAATTGCATCACTGGTCAACAGTTGTGGAACCATATCAAATCGTGTAAAGGTGTCGTACAATGCCCGTATCCTCGTTGCCATCGGACCAAACTCTTACTCCTTCACCACAAGAATTGTCGGGATTCAACTTGTCTCCTTTGTATTCCCGTAAAACGTTATCTACAAAGAAACCCCCGAGTTATTGGTTGAAACGTCGCAAGATTTATATCCGTCTATGAAAGTCGAGCACCAATCACAATCATAGTCACTAGCTACCGAGAACGAAAATTCCTGCATGCAAGTACCCAAGTTAGCGGAGTAAAAAAAACCCTCTTAATATCTCTTAATACGTGGTTAAACCTTTTTACATTCAGACTGTTTGTTATTTATTTAGATTTCGAACCCTTCAAGTCTTTAATAAATCTGAAAAAACAAGTACTAATCTAGTTTCTTAAACGCCTCTTATAATATTAGTTCATGTTGTTAACATTATATGTTTAATGTGGTCTTCCACAATTGTCTTTATTTTCTTTCCCATATCACCTGTTATGTTGGATTTCTCTCTTTTTAAATTTGTATGTAACTAATTCAGATTTCAGACTTTAGATGTTATAAAAGCAAACATTCTTGATTCAGTTTTCAGACTTCAGCACAAACTCTTGCTATCTGAACCTGAAATAAGACAAAGGCTATGTTTGGCAAAGATAGGCTAGCTTATAAGCTAGTATATGTTTGGATGGATCAAAAGCTAGCTTATTGAAACCTATTTAAAGTAGCGTTTTGGGAGCTTTTGTAGCCTTTTCCAATTATATCGTTATTAATATTAATTATTATACTCTAAGATGCCATTTTTGGTTATTTTACATACCCATAAACTATTTTTTTTCAAACATGATTTATTAATAAGCTAGTTAGCTGATCAGCCATTAGCTAGCTTATCAACTAGTTTGCCAAACATAGCCTAAACACTTTAGATCTCTTAAAAAACAAAACCCAACTATTTTTTGGATTGATTTAACTCAACTCTGTTTATTTACTTATATTTCCGGTCTACCCAGGTTCAAACCCAATGGGAGTTAATTGAGGACATGAGAAGTACCTAGTCCTTGGGTTGGTCTAGTCATAGACTGTGCTGCCCCCCAAGCTCGGTCAAAAGATTGTGGTTAGGCTATAAGCGTAAGCTGGATCGGGACGACGGCAGATTAGTGGGTTGCCCGTAGATGCCCGATACCGTCGGGGAGGCGTGCGTGTGTTCGTGGTAATCGTTCGTTGGTTTAATGCCGCTATGCCTTCCAAAAAAAGTTATAAAACATTAAAAATCTAGCTGTTGTCGTTGTTGGGGAGTCGGATACGTGAAATATGTTTGACCAAATCCGGTTTCACCATAATTGAAAAATACGTGAAGCAGTTTCATTTTACATACAAAACACAAATATGTGAAACAACTTTATCAAGGAAAGAATTATAAAAAACAATTTCATGAACCAATTTATTAATTAACCAATGAAATTGTCGTCTAAAATTAAAATTACCACTTCTTTTTTTATGCCTTCTTTTTTTAAATTCGCGCATTCCGTAAAGTTTTCTCAGATACAAGAAAATGATCAGTTCCAAAGCTAAGATCGTAGTTCTCGAACGAGCAACCGAGATGGTTTACATTTAATCTATATATAAAATGAACAAATATGAACGATTCTTTCAAGTCTTATAGCCAACAAATCATAGATGATAAGATCAAAATGGGAATGAATTTTTATGCCCCCAATTTAACCAAGAATGAAATCATAGGCTTCTAGAGGAATGAGCCCATTATATTACAGAAAACCAAACAGTTTCTTTTATTATCATTCCTATTCATTATCGCATCATAACTCTAACCAAAACACCTCCTTACTCATGATGTAGTTGAAGATGGAGGTTGTCTAATACTTGCAAGTTGACCGATCCACCGATCCTCCGGAACCTGTCCGGCCCAATCCGGAGCCCATCCTCCAAACGATATCCCACGCATGGCCTCCATCACTCTCGTCGCATTCTCCGCTGGCAACGGAGCCCTCCGACGCATCTCGTCTTCTCTAAACGCTCTCTGCATCGCCTCTCTCATCCTCTCGTCTTCTTCCTCCTCATCCTCTTTGTCGCTCAGATCTAGAGAATCAATCCCGTTCTCTACGCAACCGTTCGGTAAACGCTGGAAGCTTGGTTCGTTATCCGAGTTCTCATCAGAAAATCCTCATCGTCAATCGCACCGGAAGATATCGGCTCGTAGTATTCCGGTAAATCCTCGGAAACCGTGTCCGAGTCGCTTCCACCCGCGTTCTCTGCAATAGGTGGTTATCAACCGTTAGATGAGAAATGGACGAACATTAGGATGAGATGCACCGAGATAAAATGCACTGAGATGCATCAGATCAATTCCCTTCTATGTTTTAAGCCGCAATTCATAAGAGGGTATTTGATTAAAAGTGATCAACGGCTTAAAAGCACTTCTCACCAAAAATGACACTTCTCACATGATCCCATGCCATTAGTACATAATCATACATACAATTTATAGATGCAAAAACAGGGTTCCAATTTATAAAAGAACATATTGTTTTTAGTTACCTTCGGTGAAGTTGATTTGAGAATTGGCAGCTGCGTTCATCTTCGTGAATCGAAGGTTTGTGCTCCCTTTAACTATAAAAGTAAAATAAGACCTTAAAGTATTAGAATAAGACATTCGGTTAAATCAATACTAAAAATTATAACTCACCGATTGCAACATAATCATTGTTCTTCAACTTTTGTATATCTTATCACCTATACTAGTAATAAAAGAGCTTAAACTGTTACAACGACCCGGTTTTCATAAATTACCTCAAATCAAAAAATCAGCCACGATATCACGAAAGCAATCCACCTGAATATGAATAGAATGAATACAATCAGATAATACAAATTTTCCAAAAATTTTACCACACAACTACAGCAACGGAATGAAACAGTTCTAATCGCAATAACAATTTCTAACCGAAGATTTATATCTTTACCGATCTATGATCACCCAAATTGATAACCAAAAATAAATAACCCAATGAATGCTAGAGAACGGGAAATTAATCCACTCTTGAATACCATTTTCTCATGACGGCAATCCCAATAAAAAAAATTCTCTACATGTTCAAGTTCAAATCCAGGCACTGTCAAAGCACCAGTCTATTGTGGTCACCTGGGGATTAGTCGACGCTTGTTTACATATACATATACTACATACATACATATTACATACTATATACATGCAATATATACATAAAACATATACATACACACACATATAGGAGCCTTCTTTTGAGAACCTATGAAATTGTGAAAAGTGATAACCTTGAGAACTAGTGCATAATGTGCTATTTCATATGTTTCTTTTTTCATCCAAGACTAGGATTTAGAATATTGATTAACACATGTATTTGTTTCAAAATGTGTTTGTTTAACATCTACTCAGTTCACAATGTGAACATTTTTGACATGTTTGTGAAACAATAATACACATAAACAAGCTCCACACAGTGAACCAAATACATAAAAAACAATTGGAGTGTGAAACAAATATATGTTAATCAATACATTAAATACTACCGTTAGATGAGAAAAAAAAAACATGTGAAACAAAACCATAAGGTAAAAGTTCTCACATATCTCACAAAATTTGGAGTTCTCAAATGATTAAGCCTCTATATATGTATATAAATACATGCACAGATACACTACACTGCAAATATGCATTAACTAATTTAGTCACTATTTGAAAATTTGTTTTGTGAAAACAAGTGTCCGATAAAAATATGTTTAGCATACATACAATGCACTAGACACAATACACTACATCTATGCATCATCTAATTTATACAACACTTTCTAAAAGTATGTTCTATAAAAACAAGTGTCATATAGAAAATAGCTAGTACAACGTTTTATCTAAAAATGTTATAAAAAACTTGCTAAGGCGCTTACAAACGTCACATAAACTTATTGCAACACCTTTTTGATAAGACGTTTTATTGTTTGGTCATATAAACTCAAAACCTATAAAGTATTCCATTAGAAGCCTCACTTTCACATTAAGATAAATAAATTAAACTTATCAAAGCTAAACATCGGATGTGCTAATTTCATTTTGTTTTTGTTTGTCATAGCTTTAGCTTATATCATAGATTTTGAATTGTTATTTGGAAGCTCAACGATATTGTGGTTGAATCTTTATCGTATAATATTTAGTGGACTTTGTATTAATGGCATTTCAATCGATTAGTATTCTAATGGGTAGTATAAAATGGACAAAATTTATTTAAAAAGACATCATTTTACACGATTCTTACTCCAAAAAAAGTTGCACCTTGCTACACGGTATTGATCTTACACCCGTGTAGAAATGTGATCTTTTTGCATTGGTTTTCTTGTTTGCAAGTGTGTGAACTCAAGATATGTGATTTTATCCGAATTAAACCTTGAACAAATACTAATGTTTTACATATGTTATTCTACAACAAAATCCGCTTCTACAACTGTGAATAAAGAAGATTCACAAATATCACTTAATGTTATGTTAGTTTATTTTGTGTATTATTATTAAGTTCATTCCAACTACGATTGGGATTTGGGAACATATGTTATTGGAATAGTTACTTGTTGTTTTTGGTTTAGCTTGAATATCGATTGTTGCATAGATTTCTAGTTTTGTGATAAGGCTTATGTAAATTGTAAACTAACATATGGGCCTTTAACTTACTATCTCCATTCAGTTGTAGTGATAAAATTTCAGTTTATGTCAAACATTTAGGGTGCGTTTGGTTGTGAAAAACTGTTTTCATTTTCCTAGAAAACGTTTTCGGAAAATGGAGTTGAGTTTTCATTTTCAGTTTTCTATAAAAATTTTAGAAAATGCATTTGGTTGACACGGTGGAGTTTTCATTTCCCATTTTAGAAATTTAGAAAACGCGTTTAGAAAATTTTGAGAAAACTACAAATATCAGTTTTCTAACTTACATAGAAGTTAGAAAACAGAAAATTTTCATTTTCTTGGAGAACTTTTGAAAACTAAATGAACCAAACGCGTTTTCTAAATTTTCATTTTCCTTGAAAAAAATCCTTAGAAAACTGGAAAATTTTACACTCCTAACCTTCATGGAAATTGTTCTTGGTTTAATGCCAATTTAGCCTTTAATAAGACAACACCAGCAATATGCAATTTCTTGCAATACTTGTAACTAATAAATCCCTTCGATTCCTTTCGAATGGTTCTTACTTGTAATTTATGGTCAGCTTAATTAAAGTTTGGTTTTTTATTCAAAATGGATTAGCTTCTGGTTTAAAGATTGGATATTTAAGCATTTAGATCTGCTATCTTTTGGGTTTTACAAACAGATTTTTGGAATCCTAATTAGTAATCTAAACATTAGAAACCAATTTCTCTAATAATAGCCAGTTTTAAGGCAAAGATCTACATAGATTGAAATATTAACTCAACTTTATCCCTAATATGAATCAATAAGACCAAAATTAATTACTTCTGTTCCCAAATAAAAGCCCTAGACTTTACAATTCAGACATATACATACATATAGATATACATATATGTATTTCATAGGATATATATACAATCATAATACTCTGATTTCAGCAAGAATAAAATTTAATTATAAGTGAATCGTGTATTACCTGTTGAAAAAGAAGATAAGATCGATCGATTCGAGTTTTCTTCAATCAGCGATTTGGATTTTGAGAGCTTCTCTTCGATTTCAATTTTGAAATATTTGGTTCTGAAATAAAGACAAACTTTGTTAAACCTAAAATCTGAATTACTTATATCTATAGTCTTAATTACTATCTACAAATACCCTTTTATGTCGTACCTGTTTGCCACATCAGCTTTACCATTACCCTACCAACTTCATACCTTTCATCCACTATCGTACCCCTCATACCCCTCATTAATTATTTGATTAAAAAAAAAGAAAAAGAAAAGGTTGAGAGAGAGAACAATCGGCACCACCATGCCGGTGGACCTTTTTGCCGATGCCTCACCGATCACACACAATGGTGTTACCGGCGGTAAGCAACGGGTACCGGTCTCCTACCGGTACCCATAGCGGATGGCCTTATGTCAAAATCAGATCAATTTTGATATTAGAAATGTAAAAAACACTTTATAATGTTTTATACTATCATGTGTGTCAAATTATTTTTGTATCATTTTTTATATATTTTAACTATATAGTAACTCTATATTTTGATTATGTATCTTAAAATTAATACATTTTACTTATCTTCTTGAAGTTATATCAAAGTTGTTTCAAATCAAAATCGTAAGTGAGACTTTCATTCAAGGAGATGCAATAAAAAAAAGGTTCTATTGGAAGAAAGATTTATAATGGATGCATGTAGGGTATGCATGGTTCCAGTTTGGTCGGTTTGAGCCTAAAATCTCGACCAAACCGATACCTCTGGTTTAATAATTTTCAAATCAAACTGGCCAATTTATTGTGTCAAACCAAACCGACCGAATCAATTTAAATCTACTTATGTTTGTGAAGAAGATGATATCCAATGTCGTTTTGGTAAGTAAGCATTTACTGGATAAGTATTTGGCAATTATCTTTGTTTTTGCAACTTCATTGAGTAAAGGGACCATTTGCCTTACAAAGTCAGCCTTTTAATACTTTGTTTAATTCAAGCTTCAATTACAGTCTCATCCAGCTTCTCTATCTTTTTTTTTGCTAGTGGTATAGGATGGTGGATAGTAAACTTGAATTTTCCATAGTTGTATCTGGTTGTCTCTTCTATTTGATTCTTGTTGGTCACTATACCTTACTTCTCAGTAAGTTGACTTGATGGTTAACGATGAAAAACACTTATGCTCATATTCTTTGTTATATTTAAATCATATAATCCATAACCTACCACTCCTAAGTGAGTAGATGAATGTAATAGAAGAGGACGGTATCAAAGACATGCATGATTGATGTCTATGCCAAATACTTTATGTTCAAGTATGCTCTAGCTCAATGGTGGATCCAAAAAACATTTCCTTAGTGGGAGCACATTTAAGATAAATAAAGGTCTACAAAGTCAACTGATGTGCTTTTAGCCTAATTCAACGTTTTCGAAGGATTAAAAAAAATTGGTTCAGTTCGAGAGACTTTTCAAGATTTTTGGTTTATTTTGAGAGCTTTTCGATTGTTTGGTTCACTTTTTTTTTTGTTGTGTCCCACATGATAGAAACGACTAGAAGGAAAATATAGCAGAAAGTTAAGATAAACCTGTTTTCAACATAGGTGAAAGAAAAAAAAAATTCGTTTTAGTGAAGCCCGTACCCTGACTCCCTAAACACTAGATCCGCCCGCTAACCGTTCTTTTTCTACGGCACATCCTTTTCATCGGCATAAACCCTCGAAGCATAGTAATCAAAACCATTTTACACCATTTTCTAGAAGCAATAATAGAATTGTTCCTCCATCTACAACATTTAACTTCATATATCTTTGAAATTTAACCAAGGTTTATTTCTATGATTTTTCTACTCTTGATTTTCCTTTTGTTTGGCTGACTCGTGGACGAGTCGACCTCGTCCGAGTTTGAGAGTAAAGCTGGTCAAAGATTCCCCGTTGGCAGTTGACAGTGGAGACACGTGTGTTATGCCGGTGCCACGTCAGCTACTGACTCCATAAATAAACAGTTTTTAAACACTCTCCAAATTACCATCCTAACCCTTTCCTTACCCCTTATAGCCGTTATGCAGGATCTCCACATCATACCCAAGGTCAATTCCGTCATTTCCCACACAATCACACTCCTCTTCTTCACTCCCTCACTGTTTTCTTTCACCGATCGAATTCCGTTTTTCACACAGTTCACATTTCAGTAGGTGTGATCTGTTTGCAAATTTCTCTCCAAATTAGGGTTTCATCAAAACCTCAAATGGCTACTACTGCATCTTCTTCTGATCCTGTGATGAAATCGGAAGGCAGTGGTGGTGGTGGTAGTGGCGGTGAGACTTCGGAGGCGGCGGCGGCGGCGGTGGCGGAGGCGGTGGTGGTAGGTAGGGGAGCAATCAGAACAGTTATCAGCAGCAGTTGATGGTGAAGTATAGAGGATTGAAGAAATCGAAGAAGGAGAGAGGAGGTTGTACGGCGAAAGAACGGATCAGTAAAATGCCTCCTTGTGCTGCCGGAAAACGAAGCTCTATCTACAGAGGCGTCACTAGGTTAAAACTGAATTAAAATCGCTATTTATATCTATCTTCTCAATTTGTATATGTGCATATAAATTTCAATTAGGCTATGTTTGGCAAATTAGCTGATAAGTTGTTAGTTAGTAGCTGATAAGTTAGCTTATGAATAAATTATGTTTGGTAAAAACTGGCTTACGAGTATGTAAAATGACTAAAAAGGACATCTTGGGATATAGTAAGTTATATTAACAAGGGTATAATTGGAAAAAGCTACAAGCAGCTCCTGAAACGGTACTCCAACTAGCGTTTCAATAAGCTAGCTTATGGTCCATCCAAACATGTACCGGCTTATTTTTGCCAAACACAGCCTTAGTTTAGGATAATTTTCAACATACTTGCCATTAGATAACTAGAGCATGAGGGGATGATCATCTTTAGGAACTTCTTTTGATGCTGGGATTGTACCTAATGCTTTGTAACATGTATACATTTCACAATCTAGGATTCATGGAGGAAGAAACAGTTGTGGGCTTATGAGTTATGATGTTAACCGGTGGCATCGCCATTTTAATAAATAAACAAGATGTTAAATTCCTTATACATATACACACAAGTTATAAACTTGTTTTTATTCTGGTACTTGTTTTATTCTTTCATGATGTTTCACTAGCGTAAACCCCAAAATAATTATCAAAGAGTGCATTAAAGTTTCGATATTGCAAGTCCTGAAACGTTCAAATAAAAAAAAAGGCATAACCCTAAAAGCTTCAATATCATGACCTGTATGGATTTGAATAAAGTTAGTAAGTAAGAGAAATCAATTGAAAAAAATTGGAATTGCCTATCGAAGTCCTACAATGGTCTCAATGAAGATACAAATACTTGGGAATTGGTTTTTTTTATTGATCAAACATGTTTCGTATTTTAGCACCATTTAAGATATAAGCACCTAGGTTGTTGCTTCTGACTTGATAACATCTTTGTTGTTGTGCATATGCTGCTATAAGTAAGTAACGATTGTTCATAACCACTTGCTTAACTTGTACTACAACCATAGCCTACTGTTTTTTTTTTTTTTTTTTTTTTTTTTTTTTTTTTTTTTTTGTCAGGGTTACAATATTTTACATCCTCTTTTCAGAGTTTTGATTATGTGTTTTGTTGGATACTTAAATGGTACTAGGCATAGATGGACCGGCCGTTATGAAGCGCATCTATGGGATAAAAGTACCTGGAATCAGAATCAGAATAAGAAGGGCAAGCAAGGTCTAATTCTTTCTCTGCTTGTACGTGCCTGCGTGTGTATTTGGATGTATGTGTATGCATATATGCTACAAGACGCACGAAAATTCATTTTTTTGCTCCTTTGCCAGATGCATGGATTAAGTATCATAATTTCTAATCTAATTTATTTTTCCTTTTATATGGGTTCTGGACATGGTTTTGGGCATCTTTTTCAACAGTTTACTTAGGTAAGGATCTTAATTGGATATATTTTCATGAAAGTCGATTCGAAAAATGTGTACATTCACTTTTTATCTTATGGGCAAACAAAACATGTCTTTAGGCGCATATGATGACGAGGAAGCTGCTGCCAGAGCATATGATCTTGCTGCCTTGAAATATTGGGGCCCTGGGACACTCATTAATTTTCCGGTGAGAATTTATCATGATCTTATGGTTTCATGACTTATTGTCTCTTGAATATAATTTTTATTGATAGGTGTATATAAGCTATTTAGTCTCTTGAATTACCAAGACAAAAGCACTAAATTTTAGGTGCTATATTGATTGATTTATTATATAGTTTCATAAGTATGATAAAGTTCTCACGAACAAATAGCCTATTCCATTTGTTATCTCTTATTCTACGCCTCTTATATTTGTAAAATAGCGGTATCATTTTATTAAAATTGTAGTGTTATTCATGGTTGTTTCTCATTATCTCCCTGCACTAAATGTACACCATATTTTTGGTGTCAGGTCACAGACTATACACGAGACCTTGAGGAGATGCAAAATCTATCGAGAGAGGATTACCTTGCATCACTCCGAAGGTATTACATGCATGTGCACGAATCAATCTATCTTTAAATCTATCTATCTAATCTGTCTGCTTGCTTTTCTTATTGTGTACGTGATCATTGCAGAAAAGGTAGTGGTTTCTCAAGGGGCACCTCTAAATGTCGTGGAATTTCCGGGTATGCTTATAATGAAGGAATTTTATTAGTCAACCAGGCTTCGAAAGGGGGCCATAGCAATTTATAGTGTTCCCACTAGAATGCTATTATCTATGCAAACGACTCTCTCTGGACTGGTACTTGGAGTAATGGTTATCATGATTGCAGAACCGTCCAAACTCCAAAGCAATAAATTGCTACTTTTTGACGGAACTTTTTCTTAAAGAGGATGCTCTAGACTTCCTTACTGGTAGACAAAATAAATCATTCAGTACCTGCAAAGTATAATTACACACCATGCAAATCAACAAATCAAAGAGATTAGAAAATCGAAAAATTCCCATTTAAAATAATCAATTTACCTGTCATCTAACTACCTATAGACACGGGTTATTTAAAATAGTGTTTATCAAGATAATAATGAGTTAGCATTATTCAGTCAAATCCACATGAAGATGATTATCCTGTGATGCATTTAAATTTAAGTTGGTTAGGATCCTTTCGATCTCGATAAATCAAGATGTGTTGATGTCAGTTTCTGCACTTTCTAACGTACTTGAATCGATCCTGGAAATATAAAGTATTTGAAAACCTACCTTTTTTCTCTTGAGCCACATTGTTATCTGTACAGAAAACATAAGCATGATAGACTAGGATCAAAAAATAAGAAGCCTTTTGAAGAGGATTCTTATGAGGTATCTATCACTCTAGATTAAAATCACACTCTATAATCAGGAGTTATAGAATATATTCTGTCATCTGACATGAGCAAAATCCTATTTTGGCTCCATTTCAGACGTGTCCCAGCTTAGTTTTTGTTACTAAATCTCACCAGGATGTTCATCAATGTGTAAGGAAAATACTATTGAAGATACAAACCCCCCTCCCCCCCCAACACACACACACACTGAACCAACACACTAATAGTAGCAAATACTAAAAACTACATTGGCCTTTTAATATGGTTTGCGTTTTGCTTCTTCAGTAGTAGATGGGATTCACCGTTGGGTCGTATTGCTGGATCTGATTACAACAACTGCATGCATCATCATGGTAAGCAAGGGTTTAGAGCCAAATAGATTTCATTAAGGTGTCATTTGTTTATTAAGAGGCCTGAAGTCTAATTTCACATCTAAAAAATAAGAGGTGGATGATCAATCTTATAAAATTTCAGAGGACGGTAAGAGGTTTTACAAACAGTCTAGGTCTGTAAACCTCTTAATTTCAGACTTGAGAGGTTTTTTGAGGTATTTTTTGAAAAACAAACAGCCCCTAGATCTTTCCTTGCTTCCACTGGGATTCATTCATAACCCATCTTGTTGCAGGAGGTGAGGATGCAACAACAGAGAGCGAATATGTTGGTATGGAAAGGAAAATCGATCTTACGCCCTTCATTAAGTGGTGGAACAAGTCCTCTGAATCATCTCATGGGAAGGATGGTAGTTCTCAGGAGGACATTGAGTGGATGACCCCCAACCCACCGAGCCCTATCAGTTGCCTCGTTTAGGCGTAAAACAACACAAAAGGTCCTCGGTATCTGCCATGAGTATCTTGTCAACATCTCCGGCCTACAAACGCTTGCAAGAGAAAGCTTTGAAAAAGGAAGAAAAAGAAGACGATAATGAAAACAAAAATAGCATCAACAAAATGGATTATGGTAAGGCAGTTGCCGGAAGTGAAGGATTTGGAGTTACAACATTGGAAGGGATGGAAGCCGGAGAATTGGGTCCTTTCTTGTCTGCCCCACTTTTGACCAACTACAATACTATTGATCCACTGACGGACCCTATTCTGTGGTCATCCCTTGTCCCTGCCCTCCGCCCCAGATCTCTCAGCCTATCGAGGTTAGTTACATACAACTCATCTTTATTATATCTATATACCACGTGTTTTCTTTCTGTTCTCTCTTTGTAAGAAACATATGACACAAGACTGTTTGTATTGCATTGAAGCTGTTAGATTAGTTAACATGATCTTGTGAAAAAAGCCATAACATTATGAGTTGGTTATATTTGCAAGGAAATGGGTGTGGAATAGGGGTGTGTGTGTGTGTGTGTTTTTTGTAGAGAGAGAGAGAGTCCCTTCTTTTGTTGACCATGCATTTTGTATCACCATGTTAACCATCAACCACGTAGATCATTTACATCAACGGCTTAGATTAATTGCCTAATTTAACTGTTTTTAATTATTTCCTAAAATATGAAAGGGTGTTCCACATATGCGAGAATCCTATTGGTCCAATTTTGGTTAACATGGGTAACACAAATTGCACGGTAAACAAATGAATATGACTATAACACAACACACACACACACAATAGGAGAGGAGAATTATCGTAAAGTCCCTACATTAGGTATATAGAATAAACACTTACTAACTGGTATGCCCATATTTCCCAAGTTGTTATCATGTCTTCTCTCTCCTCTCTCGAAACCATATGAAATAGGTCTTATTATATCTATATACCACATGCTTGCTTTCTATTATCTCTTTGTTAACATGATCTTGTACAAGAGACAAACATGGATGGTGAAAAAGCCCCAACATTATGAATAGGTTATATGAAATATGTTTACTCTTAGGGGATGTTTGTTTTTTAAAGAATACCTCTTAAAACCTCTTATGTCTGAAAATTAAGAGGTTTGCAGACTTAAAGACTGTTTGTTTTATTTTTAAGAAAAGGTCTGAAAACCTCTTACCGTCCTCTGAATAAAACCTCTATTTTTGTGAAATCAACTTTAGACCTCTTAAAAAACAAACGACACCTTAGATTTTAGCCTCCCTTATTGCAATAAAGTTGAACCGAGTATAAAGATTTAGGCATTTGATAAAAAAGCAGTATTTTCTTTGTCCTTTTATGGTTTCTTTTTTTAATTCTTTCTAACATGCAATGGCAATCTCTACAGGCTACAAAGACGGAGACCAGTTCAGATTATACTTTCTTCGAACAGGAGGACTTACGATGATCCAAGTGCAATATATGTTTGTCCAAGTTCTCTTGGGAAAACTGCCTGCAATATATGTGAAAGAGATCTACAACAATCTCACACTGCCTTAGACAAGAAAATGTATGTGATGAGATTAGTTTTGTTATAGAGAAAGTTGTAGAAAATATATACCTACAATATATATGTAAGTAGATGTTTAATAGCAGATTTATGTTATATTTACTACTGTAAAAGTTGTATTTGTAAAGGGCACACACTTATAAGATGTAAAGTAAAGATTTTGAAAGATTTCAGAAGCTCTTGTAAAAAGATCTTTCAAATCTTCCTAAAAAATAAGGGGTGTATACTTTATTGGATTTAGTATGGAAGTCTTGGTATACAGTTTTTTTCTTAGTCTTGGACGACTGTAGCTTATTTACCAAATTGCCCAAGAACGTAGTTTAGGCAACGAACCTTTTCTAAAAATAAAAGTTTACACATAACGGTATTTTTGGATGTATGCTATCGTGTTTTTTCGTTCAATTCTAGACTTGAGATCGGGAATCAACCAAACCGTGAGCACCTAGGATTGTAGCAAAAACTTTATCACTATCACCTTATACATCTTAATAGACTTTCTAAAATAAATCTTTTGAGAAAACATAAAAATGTAAGACATGTGAAAACCCTATGAAATAACCATCTTTGGAACAGGACCAAACTTTATTTTTACAAGAGTGTATAAACCATCTAACTGGCCCTCACCAAGTACCAATTATTATTCAAATGTATGGAGAGATCATTTCAAGAAACATATCTAACATTTAGGAAATACAACACCAAGTAACTTGGAAAAGGGGATTGCTTTGATTCTCTCTACAAGCCAAGAAGCATCCTGATTTTTTTTTAACTTTTTATAGAAAATCTTGATTTTATGAGAACTAAGATACAATTAGATGGAACAAGTTTAACATTGGGACCAAGATCCTCCTCATAAAGCTGCTAAAAAGTACTCATAAAGCTGAAAAAGAACTGCAACTTTTGTTAGGTACGAGCTATTGCCAGATTGAAATGTCATAAACTGCATTTGATTCTAATACAATTCACTTCGAGTTAGACAAAAAAGAGCTACTTTTTTTTTACCAATAAATGAGCATCTCTCCTTGATAGGGATAATAACAGTTCTTTTACGCTATGTTTGGCAAACTAGTTAATAAGCTAGTTGGTAGCTGATAAACCAGCTGTTGACTGATAAGTTAGCTTATGAATAAATTGTTTGGTAAAAACTAGCTTATGAGTACGTAAATGACCAAAAAAGATATTTGGGGTATAATAATTAATATTAACAAGGGTATAATTGGAAAAAAAAAAACTACAAAAAGCTCCTGAAGCGCTACTCCAACTAGCATTTTCGTTAAGCTAGCTTATGGTCCATCCAAACATGTACTAGCTTATAAGCTAGCTTATTTTTACCAAGCACAACCTAAACTGTTGACTGTTTGTTTCAAAAGAGGGAAGGTACAGAAAGTACCAAGGCTAGGCTTACAACATGGTTCCCTTCTGGCTGTTGCAAATCCACCAATGTCTGCCTGCCTGCCCATCAAAGTACTTAGATATCTTAGCAGCTTACTACATACAGATGCTCATATGTAGCATCAGCCTGCAATCTATATGATTATCCAATCCATTATCACCCCCAAAAAACCAAATCATAAACAGTTATACAAACAGATTCACAAAATCCCAAAGAGGCAGTAGTGAGGAAAAAAGGAAGCCATTTTGATTAGTCAATAATACCATCACAATCAGATAAGCTCTACTGATGAAAGTAGAACAAACTACAGACATCAAATTCTATCTGTCTATAAAAAAACTAAATATACAAACCGGTTTCTTTGCTTCCGAGCTATTATTAAGTAATACGAAATCGTAGTTTTATCAACTATCTCTTTGTAAGAATCAATGGAAGCTACAAGAATAGGAAGGTAACTAAAAGGCCAAAAAGATATTCCTTTAACATTTACAACAACAGTCATCACCAAATCTAGTTGAAATTATTCCAGCAACTATTTAAGAGGAATCTTATATCATCATCAAGATAGGATTCTAAATCATACCCACAAGACTCCATCTTCTTTAAAACCTCAAAAGCATGCTCTTCTCCATTCGGAGAACGAAGAAAGTTCTTGAGCAAATTGTTGCAAATTCGTGGTTTCAACACGAACCCTTTCTCGAGAGCGTATACAAAAACTTCGATAGCTAACTTCGGTTTTCTCTGTTTACAAAGAGTGTCGATTAACATCACGCAGCTTGGTGGAGTCACGTTTATATCGTATTCCTTGAGAATATCAAACAACGTTACCGCTTCCACTGTTTTCCGTGCCTGGCACAGCCCGATAAGCCAGATCGTATAAGGGGCTGAATCGAAATCGCCCAACTTCATATCCATATCGAGTAGCGACCGAACGGGCCTCTCCACTTCTCCTTTCGAGAGCTGCTCTTCGACCAACTTCATCGTCTTTTCTTCCCGTTTCGGCATCCCGCTTAAGAACTTCAGCCAGAGGCCGAAAGCCGCAAACGTCTTCTTTCTTCGGCAAGACCATTTCATGAGACACCGATAAATCGCCGCACTAGGCGCGCACCCGTTTTTTACCATTTCTTCCAACAGCATAAAAGCGTCGTTCTCTCGGCCGACGCTTTGGAGACCGTTGATAAGCGTTCCATACGTAACCGAATCGGGGGATTTCCCCTTAAGCTGAAGCTCCTTTAAAAGCTTCAAAGCGCCTTCGATTTTTCCCGACTTGCATAAGCCGTTTATCAAGATATTGTAAGTCGTGATATTCGGTAAGATTGCGGTATCAGCCAGCTGTGTGAGAAGCTTATACGCTTTAAGGGTTAATCCCGACTCTACCATCTTCGTCACCAACGTCTGAAGGCTTCCACCGTCGACAACCCGATCCGAGCCTTGAGTAAGCCGAAGAAACAACGAAGGATTCCTTCCGATCTCCATCCGGTAAAACAAATGGTGAGCTTTATTCAGCTCCCCGGACTTACAAAGCCCGTCAATAAGCGCATTAAAAGTGGCAACCGAAGGAATACATCCGAGCTTCTCCATCTCGTCGAATATGTTTTGCGCTTCACCCACCAGACCATGTTTACACATCCCGGATATAAGAATCGTATAAGTACACGTGTCTGCAAACTGATTAACCTCCGAAATTTCGAGTTTTAGCGAGCGGGCTTCATCCAAAAGGCCCTTATCGCAAAACCCTTTAATAAGCGTATTATAAGCTCGAGTATCGGGCACCAATCCGTTACTACTCATAGTCCTCAATAACTCAAACGCATCCTGCACTCGGCCATCGTCACATAACCCTCGAATCATGATCGTGTACAAGACAACATCAGGCGTGATCCCCGCCTCAATCATCTTCTCAAACATACTGTGAGCTTCTTTATACATCCTAGCCCTAAACAACCCATCAATCAAACAACTATAACCATTTAAATCAAGACTATAACCATCCTTCTTAAAAGCCTTCAAAAGCACAAAAGCTTCATCCATCCTTCCCAGCTTACAAACCCCATTAACCAAAGTATTATATGTAATAAAATCCGGGGTACAGTGACTACTTCTCATATTGTTAAACAACCTATAAGCATCATCCATCCTCTTCGCTTGACACAACCCCGAAAGCACAACCGTATACGTGACCTTAGTAGGCACAATACCCTTCTTAGTCATTTCATCGAACAGTTGGAGTGCATCGGAAGTCTTCTCACTTTTACACAACCCGTTGATCAAAATGCTATACGTCGAACAATTCAAATGAGAATTCAACTTCAACATCATGTTATAAACAGCCAAAGCTAACAAAACCATACCTTTATTAACCAAAACATGAAGAATCAAATTGTAAGTAAACAAATTAGGCTCACAATCAAAATCTTTCATTTTACCAAACGACTCCACCGCCTTCTCGGCATCGTTCATCTTCCAATACCCGTCGATCAAAACCGCAAAAGCATCCGAAGGTATCCGATTCCCAAACCTTTTAATCTCCTCAATAACCTTCCAATAAGCATCAAACATATCCACCGAATTAGCCGAAACCAGCATGTCAATCAGCAAATTATGAGACTCCCAGCTTCGAAACTGCTTTCGATTAGCGGCCCACACGAAGAACCGGAAACAGAGGCTAGGGTTTCGTTGCTGTTCTTGAAGTACCGATGTGATTATCGAAGGAGATAGAAATGGAACCACTTGTTCGAGTGCAGTTTCCATTGGATCAACTGAATTGACGATGCTTAACACTTCCATGGAGATTGCAGCTTCGCGAGATGAAGATGAAGATGGTGATGATGATGAGAAATAATGGGATCTGGATTTGTAAATTAGGGATGAGAACCTCTTCATGGAGTAACGAATTGTGTGTATTGATGATGAACGAGTAGTAATTGGTGTTATCTTCTTCTATCACCATTGTTGTCTCATTAGGGTTAGGGTTTGAGTTTCAGAGAATTTGATATCACAGATTTTGGGGGTTTTTGAGATTTGTAGTCAGTCACCTAGCGGCAACGATGAATTGTTAATAATTTCTATTTTCCTCCTTTTGTATTTTGTTAATTACAGTTTTTGTTCCCTATGGTTTGTAACTTCAAATACAGGATCTAGTCGTGGCTCGTGGGTATTAAGGGATGGTTTCAATTTTTGTTGGATCAACTTTGACGGAGATTATGTGTTAGAGAAAAGACGCTTGATCAGGCTAGAGCTTATATTTGGAACGTCTACGTATGACTTTTTCGTTCGAAGAACTTCCAAAATGATCTGGAGATATCGATCATATTGTTGTCGCAAGTCGTCGAGATAATCCTTGAAACCTGATTCATAAAGGTCCCATAAAAACTGTTGGAGCATTGGTTAGCTCGAAAGGCATTTATCAAGAATCTGTAGTGCCCATAGAGAGTTCAAAATGCGGTTTTGGAATATCACAATCTCAGATACAAAGTTGATGGTACCCAAACCGAAGATTAATTTTTGAAAAGCATCGTTCCCCTTGTAATTGGTCGAACAGATCGTCAATTCTCGGCAATAGATACTTATTACGGATCATTATTTTCTCGTGCTCCCGATGGTCGATACAAAGAATGGAATCTTTAGTACTTTCATCAGTTCCAGCACTAGACTGGAACCCAGGCCATCCCAGTCGCAACTTTGCATTGGATAACATTAGAACAAGAACCAATTTGCACTCCCAAATTTTGGTTAGAATTTTTATGGAAATGAGCAATTTTTCTTCTTAACATTTCAAATCTCCATATAATTGAACCGAGATTTTTGATTGACGTCAAACTTGATATCAACATCCTTCAAGGTCAAACCAGACATACAAGAATCGACCAAAATTGAACTTCTTGTTATATTAGAGATTTCAAACCAACTATATGAGAACCAAGCATAACTGAAGCTTTAAACTTCCTCCGATTCCATCCACAACATGAATACCCTTTGGCCTTTTTTTTAGCATTCACAACCCTATTTCCCTTTTTTGATTTCAAACCCACTTGAGCAACCTCTAAAAATTTCGTATCAAGCTTTGCCCCTGTTGACATTTTCAGAACTTCATTAACGATCTTATCTTTTTTGTCGGCATTTGACTTAACATTAACATTAGAACCATTATCCAACCCCACCAATTTAGCTTCAAAAGAATTCCCATTAAATCATTCAATTCGATTTTGTATAACTTTTTGGCGGCCATAGAGGTTGAGTTAAGGTGGTTTCTTTTCCGGTGGTATATTGCAATAGCACGTGGTTTTTTCTTTGCCGATGGTTATCATCGGTGTATCTGGAATTTGAAAGGGCAAACCTAAATTTTCTCGATTCAGAGAAAATATACAGTTGAATAGAATAAAAGGTAAAATACATATCCGGTCCCTGTGGTTTACACTTTATTGCACTAGTGGTCCATATTTGAAATAACTATGGAAAAGATCCCTATGGTTTATACTATATTTCACTGTTGGTCCCTATGGTGTATACTATATTACATCGTTGGTCCCTATTTTGCCAATAGGGTTAGGAACCAATAGTGCAATATAGTGTAAACCACAAGGACCAGCAGTACAATATAGTGTAAACTACAAGGACCAACAATGCAATATAATGTAAATCACAGGGGTCTTTTCCATAATTATTTCAAAATAGGAACTAATAGTGCAATAAAATGTAAACCACAAAGACCAGATATGTAATTTACCCTAGAATAAATTACATTCTTGGTTCTTGTTTTTAAATATCCACCTATATAGATAAATTGAGTAAAATGCATTCTTTTTGTCTATTGTGTTTAAATTAAGATTTAGCATGATAAAAACACCCCTCATTTAATTGGAATCAACGAAGAAAAGTTGATGACCATAGGGATGAAGGACCAAACTTATTGTGATGTGACAAACATGAGGAACGATATCCATTAAAAGTGACAAACATGAAAGTAAAAACACTGTAAACGTAACCTTCACACTGTTTTTGCTGTAAAAGTTTGGATTTTTCACCTTCATAATGTTTTGGTGTGAAATTTCAAGTGCAGAAATTAGGTCTCACGAAAACATGTTGATTTTGCGTAAACCAGATCTATATGTATTTTTATATGGCTACAATTATCTCCACTCCCAAGTTGCATATGATGTAGCACCAAGCAGACTATTAGCAAGTGTGTATCCATGCTCTTAACAAATTTTCACATGATGCCAGATACATAGTGTGATGTTAAAAAGAAGACCATATCTTGGTGGGGGCTGTTTCATTTAACACTTACCCAGGTAAGCACTTACCAAGTCATATTTACCTTATGAGAAGCATGTGACAAGGATCAAGAACCTTACTCCATAAGAGCAGAGGCAAGGATGATAGTCTTATCCAGTAAGTGAGGGTCGTCATCTCTTACCACGGTTAGCATTTATCGGGTAAATTGTTGCATACAACACCGTTTTTGTGGACTAAAATCATATCCAGTAAGTGATAATGTTGAATTTTGTTGGTAAGCACTTACTCGGGTAAGCATTTGGTAAACGAGGCCTGAGTGTCTTATTGTTCCACAGTGGGATGTTGGATTCAATCATGTTGGGAAATGAAGAACCATAATTCAAATAGCCACTACACTACTCCTGATCAAAACTTAACCAGATAAAATTGGGTAAATTTTAAATACCAAAATTTGTAATAAATACTATAAGTACAAACATTCTACATAAGGGTAATAAGAAAAACCATACTTGATGGAAAGTATAATTTACATACATACATTTGTTTAGTTCCAACTATAGACATCATGAATTGGCTGCAAAGTGACTGAAAATGGTTTCAAGCGTTGATTGGCTGATGCTATACTCTGCTATCCCTAGTTGGTTTCTGCATTGCATGAAACAAAATATTTAGGACTGTTTGCTTTAAAAAAAAAATACATCTTAAAACCTCTTAAAAGTCTAAAAATTCAGAGGTTTGCAGACTGTTTGTTTTATTTTTACGAAAAGGTCTGAAAACCTCTTACCATCCTCTGAAATTTTAGGAGGTGCACCATCCCCCTCTTATTTTTTAGATGCAAAATCAGACTTTAGACCTCTTAAAAAACAAACAACACCTTAGTTTACAAGAAATTAGATGTGGGTATGTATGTTGTGTGTGTGTGAAAGAGAGAGAGAGAGAGAGAGATAGAATCATTATTTATTTGACCTGTTTCGCTCTATGAGACCAAAAACATCGGCAAGTGAGAAGTCTTCTCCACGTGGTAACTGTAAACATGTACAAATTGTATGAGATTTCATATATAGTTATATATATAACCGAAAATACAAAGAAAAGTAAGTGATGAACACCTGATATTTAACGCTCAACCCATTGGAACCTTGAGACGTTGCCCCAGGAAATGAAGCTAAAACGAAGGAATCTAAGATTGAGAATTTCTCTTTTGCCAACCACCACTCGCAGAATATTGGTAGTGGGAGACCCCCTGTATGTCGACCACCAACATATATAACATTTACAAATTTAAATACGAAACTACCCCTATATCTTCCGCATAATTGTTACCCGAATTATCAGGAATTAGCCTCTGAATCTTGTGCATTAATTTTTTAGGGGAAGAGCTATATATACGTATATTTGCAGTGTCAAGTAAGAAAGAACCAAGAGAGAATGGAAAAAGGTGCAATAGAAAGTACCATCACGATCCAACTGCTCAGGTAATTGCTCATTAAAAGCCCGACCACAGCCTACAGGATCTGTAAGAGTCTTTATTCTTTCTTCGTTGCCAAGCCAACGTCCAATCGAGATTATCATCTCTCTCGACAAACTAATCTCTGTGGCTGAAGCATCTTCGGGTGTTATTGAGTCATCCCCACGAATACAAACTTCAAACTCACCAAAGATGGTCCTTGGATGACAAGGGATGTCAAATAGCCTTTCTTGAATCATTTGACAAAGATTTTCCAAGTCAACGGAGCTAACTTCTGTTGGCTTCACCTGAATACAATACAAGGTGGTGGTAGAGTTTAATATTATATATACATATATCATAACTTACTTCAAATCATCAACTACCTTGTTAGGACCAAAATAGTTGCAAGTATTGAAAGTTTTATAAAGTCAGTTTGGGCTTTATTGTAATATTCAGAACTGTATTGTTTGGGCTTTTGGACATATTTATAAACGTATCTTGGGGTTAGGGTTAATCATGAGAGTCGACCTATGAGAATAATGCGTGTAGTTTTAAAGAGAATCTTTTGTACATTATGATTTCTCACATCAATAAGCATGCCGTCATTTGATTTCTCATGATTTCTAATTTGATTCTTGTTGAATTCAGAACATACCTCCAGTTCAAGATGATTTCCGAAACGTGTTTTTAGATGCTGTGGACTGCCAATACACCTTAGCTTTCCGCCAACCTGAAATTATTATTATTATAACAGGCAATTGAGTATTCAAAACTTATATATGTAAAGACTGAAATTGAAGATTCTTGTTACCATTATCCCAATTCTTGTGCAAAGTGCTTGAGCTTCATTCATGCTGTGAGTAGTTAGAATAACCGCTGTCTTTCCACTTCTAGTTGATAGACGAGATATAACTTCCCACATAAACCGTTTTGCAATAGGATCCATTCCTACAACATAATCAAACAAACAAGGTACGTAAATCCTGGATTCTTTTTTTTATCAAGAGAATGTAAGATGTAGAAATGGAATACTGTAAGAGTAATTACCTGTGGATGGCTCATCCAGAAAAACAATAGGAGGATCTCCAATCATTGCAATTGCAACAGATAACTTGCGTTTATTGCCTCCACTTAGGGTGAATGATTGTTTAGAAGCATGTCTTAACAAGTCGAACTCTACCAACTTATCCATTACAACCTGCCATACCAACATTAAGTTATCAAATGAATAAACCAATAAGTTAACCATAAATACAATAATTCATAACAGCAGTAATTGCGACATTTACAAACACATATCAGGATAGTTCATGATGAATAGTGATTTGTCGCCATCCACATATAAGATCCAGATAGAAGAGAAAAATGGATCGATAGGGGGATTTTATGTGTGAAAAGCTTCCACAAGAAATTTACATTGCTATGGATTCTATGCAAGGGATTTTCCTATATTTACTTTTTCTTTGAAGATACAATGACTTGCATCTAAGGGTTGTTATTCAGTTGGTATATTCTGTTTTTAACGTTCTCCAAACTAACCAATAACCAAACCAAATAAGGTTCGTTTTAACCGGTTTTGGGGTATTTGGGTTCAGGTTGTTCGGTTAGGTTATCAGGTAAACAAAACAAGGTTTTATTTTAATAGGTTATGTTAAAACTTTAAGATGTATATCGGCAGTGAGGTTCATGGCAAAACCCCAGAAATATGAAAACTGAGTAATACCCAAATAACATTCATACAATTAATTGCAATCATTCATGCAATCATTTCAGTAACCATGAATGGTATTTGGTATTACTCAGTTTTCACCTCTAAAATTATTATTTATTTTTACACCTTAAGAAAGATATATACAGTGTTTCCCTCTCTCAAGGGAATCGAGCGCAAAAAGATAAAGCAATCATATAAGACATACATTTTCCAGCATGTATTCTGGGACGCCTTTTATTCTTGCATAGAGCTCAAGATGTTCTTGGACCGTAAGAAATTCTAGCAGAGCATCAAATTGTGGACAGTATCCAATCTGAAACATAACTCATCAAGAGTAAGTGTTTGCTAACGAAATGTATAAGTACTGTGATCATATAGCAAAAACCTATGAAACAAGAAAAGACAATGAAATTGACGTACATGCTGGCGAGCAGCTTTGGGGTTTAGTCGCATATCTTGACCAAAAATGAATGCAGTTCCGTCACTAGGATATACTTCTCCTGCAAATGATTTTATAGCAACATTAAACTGGTCATCGCTTTTAAAGTGAAGAAAAACTTACTTCGTCCATCCTAGAATAAGTTCAACATTTATCTAAATATCTAAAATACCCCACAACAAATACAAAATAGAGAAACTTGTTTGTGGATGTATTTTCACAAATTTGACTTTTTAACTTAAAGAAATTTCAAACCTTTTGGTTAAAAAGCATATCAACAAAAACTAATAATTGGAGCATACTAAAACGTTAACCAAAGCAAAATAAATAATAAGCCATCAGAAAATTCTATTATGATGTTATATGTTGTTTCGAGCTAATATTTTATTTTATTTAAAAATTCTCACAGAAACTGAAATACTGGCATCATTTCAATATGTTGCACCTGATAGCATAGACAAAGTAGTGGTCTTCCCCGCTCCATTTGTCCCCAAAAAACCAAAACATTCTCCTTCTTGAACTGAGAACGTCAATGAATGAACCGCAACTTTCTTACCGTGGTTTCTTCCTCCAGGAAATACCTAATATAAACATAAATTAACAAAATGGAGTGCATGGTGTATCAGAAATGATGAGCAATATTAAGGGATAGAAAATGATCTCATTAGTGAAGATAAAATTAAGTAGCAATATTACCTTCCGCAGATTTCGCAAGTAGATGATAGCTCTATCAATGGAACCTGAAAGGACCCTATTTCGTTCGGTTTTCACATCTATATCTTCATCAAGATCAATAGCACTGTCTGAGGAAGATCTCAGAAGGGGTTCAGAATATGCATCGGAAATAGTGGGGCTGGTTCTTCTGAAACTTCTTACAAACTCCAAAGGCTAAATGAAGTTAATTGGTGTGGATGGAAAAATTCAAGCCCAATTGTTATAAGGAAATAAACAACGCCCTGTAACAGATAAAAGAGAATTTGTTCAAGTCAATTTAAACTTATGCCGAATGAATATTCTAGTTTTATTAATAATGACATTGAGTTCAAAAATAGGCTCTAAGATTATAGGTAAATATTTTTATTCCAAGTTTCGAGTATATATTTAATAGAGATTTCAGCTTTTGAATATAATAAGTCAACTATAAAAGGAAGGAAGCATGTGAAATAGGAAATAGAAGGATGAAGAGACAACACTGTTCTTGCTTCAAATAGTGACTAAATGAGAAGGTATCATTGAAAAAATAGCCACTAAGAACTCTTAGGTAAATATGACATTACGTTAAGAGCAATTGAGTATACGGTTCAGAGGTTCTATTAATACATGAAATAAAGAGCATCTGTCAAGTAATCAGAGACGCACCTCGACAGCCAGATAACAAATCGATCCACCAGAGACATTCCAACCAAAATATCCATTACTAGATCCAACTTTCACTCCTTGACGTAATAAAGCTAGGGATGCTATCCATCAGCGAAGCAAAATCCTGGAGATAATCTGAAGATGTTCTGCTCCAATATGTTAAGATGTCAGAAAACCGAAGTTCACTAACAGACATGCAGCCACATTTGGTAAAATAATAGTCATTTCAATTGTAGCTCTAGGTCATATGTTACCAGTTTTCCATATATTAGTTTTGGGGTCCAGGAATGGAAAGTTCCATCAACGAAATAACAAGCAACTAAAATAAAATTTCAGGTAAATTACATTATTTGGTCCCTGTAGTTTACACTTTATTGCACTATATCGTCCCTATTTTAAAATAATTATGGAAAAGGTCCCTGTGGCTTACATTATCATTGCTGGTTGGTCTCTGTGGTTTACACTATATTGCACTGTTGGTCCCTGTGGTTTACATTATATTGCACTATTGGTCCCTATTCCCTAACCCTATTGGCAAAATAGGGACCAACAGTGCAATATAGTGTACACCACAGGGACCAACAGTGCAATATAGTGTAAACCACAGGGACCTTTTCCATAATTATTTCAAAACAGAGACCAATAGTGCAATGAAGTGTAAACCACAGGAACCAAATATGTAATCTAGCCAATAACTTATGTTCACTTTTTTTCCTTTGGAAGACCAAATCAAATGATGTAGCAATGTCCACAAATTAGCCCAATGTTTAAGCCATAAGCTCAAGGTTAGGAAATTTAGGCAGAATGCCGAAAAAGCCACAGAAGCACTAAAACTCATTCACCCAAACAGAAATTTGCCTAAAAAAGCCACAGAAGCACTAAAACTCAGTTCACCCAAACAGAAACGTAACGCATGCAAGTGCTTTGAGTCTTAAGTGAAGCATCTTAGCTAAAAAATGACCAAAAATTACTGCATGCTCAAACCTTGAGAAAAGAATTCAAGTCTTGAGTCGCCGGTATGAATCCCATAATGAATGATATTACCATAAGAACAATCCCCGTGAAGAAGTGGACTAAGAGTACCACGTTCTGCGAATATGATAAAGCAATCAGTATCAACAAAAATGTGTTACACTATTGTTTCACAAAGTCAT
The DNA here is from genome assembly GCA_030169165.1 of Centaurea solstitialis. Taxonomy (NCBI): domain Eukaryota; kingdom Viridiplantae; phylum Streptophyta; class Magnoliopsida; order Asterales; family Asteraceae; genus Centaurea; species Centaurea solstitialis. Next base: position 1,256,128 of record CM058045.1, read on the forward strand.
GCTAACCCTACCTGTGCCATACTGTGTTCTGAGAAGAAAAACGTTAGGCAATATGTCGAAGATGCAATGCAGAACCATATCCCAATAGAATGAGGATGGTGGGAAGTAAAGAACCACTTCCAATAAACTGTTCCAGTCCTACAAAGACAACAACAATTTTGATATATCAGACCAGGAAGTGATTTTGAGTCAGCTTAGTGGTAATATTTTATCTTTTATTTAACTTTTTGAGATAGGACTGGTTTGTTTAGTGGGTCAGCTATTTATAGGATTTTGGGTTTTGCATCAGGAATAAGAAACACATAATTTAATCCGAAACCAATTGGAGATCCCTGTTTCTCAAATTACAGGAACCCTACTTTGTTCTTTCTAGTTTCTGGTTCGTACCACAGACATCCTAAAACAGAATATCATGGCTTCTACATTCATCTTTCATGAGGGTAGTGCAATAAATATAAACTTATTCAAGGGAAGCAAAAAGAAAAATGTATGAATCAAAAAATTCAGTGAAGTTTCAAGTTCATGTTTAGATAGATTGTGTCGAAGATATGGCCATTGGAATTGGAATTCTATATAGAGATGCTATTGACATAAATCCTTACAATATGCCTCGAAAAATGTAAATAGAATGGGCGTTTGGAGACTCACCAAAGATGTAAAAGAGAAGCATTGCAAAAGAGGAAGGAACTAAGAAGCTTATGAAGTCCCAAATATATGTTGATAGCCAATATGACAATATGGATACCTGAGTATTAGTAATGATAACCCAGTTAAAGAATGCTGATACAAATGTTTTATCAACAATAAAGGAGAGTTAAGAAGAAAAGCATACCCCACTAATTAGTTGTTGATGCTTTGCTTTTACTTCACGCTCCTGCATAAAACATGTATTGGCTTATACCCGATAATAACATCTCACAAACCAAAATCACTTTAACAAAATCACCTATGATTGCAGCAAATTCCACCACTTGAACAAGATTTCAAAACAAGTTGTTTGAATAACCCAAGCTAAACATGCCTGGTATATCCCATTCAGAGGTAGGTCCTAGGGGTAGGATGTATGCAGATACTAAAGTGAATTGTGTTGTTTTATAGATCATTATGTGCAATTACATTGGCCATTGTCATAGTTCTAAATTCTGCAGCTTTCTAGCAATATTATATATTACAGGAAACCTTTTTCTACACGGTATCACAACAAGGTCAATCATTGGTTCTAAAACACAGTAGAGGTTTTTCGTGGTCAATTTTATTGTTGTTTGATTTTCTGGCAACGTGTCGGGTTTGGAGTACAAAAGCAGCCAATTTTTCCAGTGTGATTTTCTGATTGTTCGGTTTCTGGCAGCTGTGGCTCAGTTTTGGTTTCACTTTTGCTTCTTCGGCAGGCTGCTGCCAGAGCCACCTTTGTCGTCGCCCATAAATTCACTTGGTATATTCTCAACTAATAATTGTTTTTGAAGCATGTTTTGGTTGCGTCTCAAGTTTTAGTCTTCAGTTATTTTTGAATAGTTGGTTACCTGGTGGATATTCATATTTGCCATTTCACACTAGAACATTGATGTTATTAAAAGGTTGGCTTAGCAAATAGAAAATAATTATTCATGAAAAGAATTGAAGAAAACAAAAGCACCTCTATAAGAAAAACTCCCAGACAAACACCTAAGAAGTCCAACATAGAACTTAGCATCAAACCTCGCCCATGAGTGTTGGAGCTACAAAGCATCTTAGAGTGTACATTTCGGTTTTCTTAGAACATATCCGAAAGGGCACAACATTATGATCCATCTGGCTATACTAGAGCACTAATTAAAGATAAATCATCTTTTCAAGAAATAGGAATAAAAAGACAAAAAATACAATTGGAGAGTAGCATACCTTCACAATAGCGACAGCGAATGAAGCAGGAATGAAGGAGAAGGCGATACTCACAACAATAGCTGCAGAGAATGCATCTAGGTCCTACAATTCACCATAAGATTCAGACTTTGAATACATATAGGAATGAAGGCTGCACTATTTATAGATAACATCAAGAGATAAGATATTTGGAACTTGAAATGCACATAATCAATAAAAAAGAAAATAGATGGGCATATAATACATCCATAATTAAGAAAGTATCTTAATGTCCTATTTTAATTGCCTGTTATCTGATCAAGACTAAAAAAAATTACCAAGAATTAAGGTATCCTACATATGCACCCAAAATAAACAATCACCAGGAGAACTATGCAATATACGAGCTTCTCAGGACTACAGATCTCATCTCTAAATTAAGAAAATTTGCTACACCAGAAGAGCATGGCTCTACAAAAAGGAACTTAAGAAAAAAATATAATATATACCATATGCATAGAAAGTCTTTGTTGCCTGAAAAAAAAACAGCATGGTCGTGCAGATATTAATAAAGAATGTTCTTTTATATATCTTGATTTAAGACAAATATTCTATATGGACAAGTAAGAGATCTCATCATCTATTTGGAGGATTTAATCATAGATAAAAGAATAATATACTTGACGTTGCAGGCGCTGGCTTTCTGTCATTGGCAGTGGATGATTACGTGTTTGTATGGTCATATTCCCATCGAGTGTGGCAAGCCTAAGAATTGCCGCATTCATTAAATTGATAAAGGTTGGAGCTGCATGCTGACAAGTGCTGTTGTGTAGAACCGTGTACCCTATACTACCATCATCATTCTGAGGGTCCATTACAATGGCCCCATATCTGCATCAAGATGAGCATAAAGCTGATAGTGATGTCATTTAGTACTAACATGCTCCCAAATACAGGAACTTACGTAGATACCATATAGTAAAGACTACCACACAATGAATTCATCAGAGAGCAAGTGCATTCAACTTTTTGCATGGACACAAGAAAAGATCCTACTTTTGTCGAAAGAATTATAGTAAGTACATTATACTACTTCTAAACATTTGTAAGCTAATTCTGATGTGACATGTATAAACTCACGAAATGTGCAATATGTCAACGAATACTCAACTGAAGCATTAATAATCCATCCATGAAAATCAACAGCAACACTTAGCTCAGAATTCAAATAGTTACCAAGAAATGATCTTAGATGACTAGAGTATTTTTTACGGTATTTTTAACCTCAAATTAGTTGTTAGCCTAATAAGCCTATATACCTATCTTCGCATTCAACAAGCTGAATGGAGCAGTTTTAAGACTGTTCAGAGATGCTTGGTATGAGCATACATTGAAAAGGCACAGATCCCATCTACAGTTGGTGGAACACCCTTTGATCTATCATAGCCTTTAAGCAGATTAAAGCATTATATACCCAATCAACTTCAACCAGACAAGCTGTTAGGACCTTTGCACCAAACCTAACTCGAAAAAAAAAAGCAAATCTACAACTAATTAAGGACACATGCGTGGGACTCTAACTCTTTAATTACCCAATTACGGACACATGCCAATTATATCTTTTGCAGAAAAGAACACCAAATTTGTGACAAATCAAATTCAAACTCAACAAAAGCATGCCATCACCAAATGCAATGAAAGCAACAAAAAACCTACAAACATACGCACCTCGACTCATAGGATTGATTGAAGCTGGACATCAGATACTCACTCATGGAAAGAAGGATTGGCCCCAAAGTTGGTCCTGCTGCCTCAATAGCATCTTGTAATGCCTTGCTAGGATCAGGAAACCTATATGTGCTCTCTTTAAACCTTTGAATCCAACCCCCTTCTATATAATGTGAAAGCTGTTCAACAAAAGCACACAAGAAGAAAGCATTACACAAACAACAAAAGGTAAGCCTGAACAAGAGAAACAAAGACACAAAAAAGGAAGGATACCTCTTTCGCAACAGGCAAAGATAGATCAAAAGGAATAGGACCGCCACCCCCTTCACCACTAAGTAGTGGATTGAAGTTGGAGGTTGTGAAGGTTATGGACGGTTGATCAGGATGTGGCTTTAGTTCTAGAAGGAGAAGACCAATAAACAAGAAGATAGCGGAATTAACAACTGAAAAACAATTGTCTTCCGGTCTCTCCGAGCAGATATCCCCCTCTTTATGAGCAATGCCTTAGAATGTTTCCAGAATGTTGATCTCGTAATGACAGAAGGCAAACAACATTTCACACTTACGAAATTTAGAAGACTCAAGGCCGCAGCAAGGGAAAGAGTACAGGCTCTACCAACTGTGGAAAGCATCAGCCCAACCACAACTATATAATTTCCAAAAAACTTGGAACTTGATCTTTTATCCTCAACATAACCATCACAGGTTTGAGATGGAGTAGAATCAAGCACAGCAACATTAGTTTTTGCCTCCAGGAGCTCCTCGTCATTGATGTCACATCCTGCAACTCTCAAAAATACCTCCTCTAAGGTCGTCACAGATATGCCATAACTCTCTATACCAAAATCTTTGCAATCCTCATGCTCCAAGCTTATTGAGTGAGGATCTGACTTTCGCATGCAGCTTTCAATTTCCCTAAACATGTACTCAAAGGAAGCAGATGATACTAGAGGAAGTTTGAAGGAGATCTCAGTTCCAACCTGTATCAACAGATCGAAATGGTAAACCAACTGAATCTAAACCAACATCAACAACATGAAGGCTTACATATCTGCTGAATGCAGACTAAAGGAGTACATTGTAGACACAGACGATATTGATGAAAATGCTTTTCAATGAACCGAGAAAACATTGATGAATCACAAGTAACATCACTTAAACAACCATAATATCTCATACTGTAACATTTAAGCAAGTAAAGTAGGAGAAATACTTCGCTCACGCATGTTGCTGATGGAATATGTTTGTAGACAATATCAGCAGCTGCAGATGCCCCAGGTGAAGTCTGGAAAAATAAGATACACAAACTGGGTGTAAATAAATGTGAAAGAATAATATATTTAAATTAAGCCACATTTAGGAGACCAAAGCAAGTTGAGGAGCGAAGATAACATACCTTCGCCAAAGTAAGAGTATAACCAACCCCATACTGGTGCTTCAAGAAGAGGGAACTGCTCAAAAAAGGAACATTTAATATGTACTAATGATAATTTCAGTTTAAACAAGCAATACAGTGCTATTATATCTCCTGCTTATATATCTTCTTTCTCACAATTCTTTTTTTCTCAAAGTATGAAAAAGTAATCCATCAATGTAAAGTAAAACACAATAAAATAGAACGTTATTACATTAGCTGAAAACAAAAATTAAAGACAATATATCCACATTGAATGTTGCACATTGATAATGAAGCATAGGTTTGAATTTGGAAACAGAAAAAAAAAGCTCCTAGAACCATACTAAGAAATCAAGTTGTTAGGAAATGGATGGTTCTTAATTCTTGTTTATGCATAAATGCCTAGTGACATAACTTGTTACTGTTCGACAAAAACAGTAAAAGATATGTTCTAATCAGAAACAAAAATTAAAAGTCTAGATGTTTGCAAATAAAAAAAACAAGAAAAGTTGATAGAAACCTTCCACAGCATTTCAACGAACCATTAGCCATTATTGCTATCCGGTCGCCAAGTACATCGGCTTCATCCATGGAGTGTGTTGTTAACAATATTATCCTGCCTTTCTTTATTCTTTTGATAAGTTGCCATGTCAACCGCATTGAATATGGATCCATTCCACTAGTTGGTTCATCAAGAATAACAACCTAAGAAGAAAAAAGAACAATATTATACGATTGACAAATGGATACTACACCTCACTTGTCTCTACACCTTACCTTACTATCCCCAATCAATGCTATGCCAAGAGACAACTTCCTTTTCATGCCTCCAGAAAGAGCACTGACATTTGTATTAAGTTTATCTGCCAATCCCACCTAATAGACAAAGAAAATTTTTAGAACAACATATAGATATAGTTAAACTAAGCATACATATTCCCTTTTGCTAATCCAAGAAAAAGACAAGTATGAATGTGTAAGGAGGCATCATATTTCACACTGCTCCCCATCTTCAATTATTTTCCCTATATCCCTCCACTTCCCATTTCAGGATAGAATCATGAGATTGTGATTTTAAATCAAGCAGAACCAAATCATAAAGGGTAATAACTACACGTTGAAGTACAGACTTTAAGTAAATAAACTATCGTAGTACAGTTCTGGAACTAACTTCATCAACCATCTCCGTTACACTGCTCCCCAAGGATTCCTCATTCACTCCTTTTATATTAGCAAAAATTTCCAAGTGTTCCTTCACCTGAATAAGTAAAGTTCAAAGCCAAGTTATTATGTGCAAGGATATCAAGAATGGAAACATATACCTTTAAACATGTCAAATAAGATAAAAGAACTATCAAAAAGTAACATCAAGAAACCCTTGCATGCTTGAACAAGGTATAATTAGATAAGTAAATCAATTTACAAAGGCCCTCCGATCAACGTGACAGTGACACAAGATGTTATACCGTTAGGGGTTCTATCCCATTTTCATCAAACCAGCAAGGGAGTGACATTTGACACATCAAGGGGCATCCAGAGGGTTGTAGAAAGCATGCATAAAACTATGTTGAATCATGCTAAACAAGAAAAGCAAACAAAGAGAAAGTACAATACTTCGACAAATATTAAAAAGGGAAGTTTTCAACATTCAAAAAGGGGTGTTGATAAAATGCGAAACAAAAGAAAGAAAACAATATTCATAAGAATCACGCAATATTGTTATCTACTAATGAGATAAAAACTTAATAGTCCATACAGAATCAGTCATTTGTGCATGATACTAGTTGATGTCGATAAAAAATAATCAGCCAAAATATATCCCAAAGACCCAGCAAAAGGTGCTTACTTACCGTCAACTCCGGGAAAAGGATGTCATATTGGGGACAAACACCTAAATTCTTCCTTATGTCATCCTGCAGAAAAATAAAATATATAATAATAGTAACCAGAATAATAATAATAATAATAATAATAATAATAATAAATAATAATAATAATAATAAAATCTTCACTAGCAATTTGAACCAATTTTCCACAAAAACAACTTATTTGGTGTACTTTTGTGAACAATAACCATTAGTACGAAAGAACGAAAAATAAGATACAACAAGGCTGCAGGAATATTCTTTTCTTTTGTTTCACAATCCTCCTTTCAAGTTGTGCCATTCCATGTAAAGTTCTATTCAGTGCAGAACTGCTGTGCTTATGCGATAGGAAGAACTAGATGAAGTTATTGAACTTCTTTCATTCACAAAACCAGCAACTTCCATGGACTATCCAATAGCTGACTTAGGTCCAGAATGAGTATGAAAGAATTAAAAAGACCATATTGAGGCCATAACTTGGCACTAGGAGACTAAAAGGAAAAATAAATGGTAAAGGAAAGAACACAAGGTAGCTCGTTATTCAAATGTCTATGCAAAGCATGAGTTAAAATGGTAACTCAAGTTATGTTGTATGCCAACACTACCTGCTTGCATCCACACAGAAAATATATATAAATATATATATATATACACACGCTTTAAAAAGAGTCAGGTTCAAACGAGAACGATACATGTTTAAAAGAACATGAGAACCAACGAAATCACATACGATTTTGCATTAACTCTCAGAAAAAGCCATGCAGGCGACTTTGGACACGACTCTTATATATGATTTTGTACGTGAATCATATACGATTTTGTTGGTTCGCGTGTTCCCATAAATAGGTACTGTTCTCATTTGATCCTCCCTCTATTAGAAAAATTTAAAAACATTGTTATAATGAACAAATAGATTTTGATAACCATAGCTACAGACAATGACTCTTTCATCCCACTGATTCCATTATGACATAACCCGTATTACTGCATTATAATGCCTAAGCTCCTTCAGTAAGTGAAGCTCTCTAAGATTGACATGAAAAAAACATGTAACAGGAAGAAAACAACACAACAGATATGCCTGTTCATCATTTCCCTGAAATATCGCGGTTTAATCACTGTCAAGAACCTTCTACAAACCCCTAGAAGCAATTCACACAAAGAGATATAAAAAAGCACAAAAAGAGAGAAGTTTCTAGAACTCGTGATAAAAAAGAACCGAAAAAACTCCGGAAAACAAGTTTACCATGTCCGTTAAGATACTCTTTCCAAAAACCAAGGCATCTCCAGAAGTAGGAGCAAGAAGGCCAACGAGCATGGAAATAGTTGTGCTCTTGCCAGCACCATTGTGTCCTATGAAAACAGAAAACCAGTTACCATCTATTTCAATATAGCAGAACAAAAAGGAAAAGTAAAATCTACACATAGATATCTTATGCAGGCCTATATTACATGTAAATCTCCACAATTTCATTCTAATGAAATCATAGCACCCATACATAAAACTGCAATATATCATGTACGATGAGATGTACATCAAGTAAAGTGGATGCAGCTACCTAGAAGTGCAAGTATTTGGTTTTCATATAACGTAAGCTGTAAAGAATCAACAGCACAACACTTCCCCTTGCTGCTACTATACACCTTGTGCAGGTTCCTGATCTGGATGCATCTGCAAAAACATGGATCTAAAAAATTACTTCCCAAAGAACATGGATCTAAAAACAATTACTCCCACAAAGAACACGGATATAAGAGAATATGTATGAATCTACGACGAAGTATGGCAAAACAATCACACGGCAATGCTGGATGATTGTCTAGTCTTTACAGTCTATACTATTTCAAAGAGCACCATCAAGCATGCATGTATGCCACTACACATGAGAATAATATAAAATATATATATATATATATATATATGGAGTGTTCATGTTAAGGCAGAGGGGCTGGCCATTTTAGTTTCTAACCACACATAACAATGTTCATGTGTTGTCTGAATGCTAAAACCAGTTACAAAGTGCCCTAGGGATGAGATCGGGACCGGACCAATTGGTACCAAAATTTTATGGGACTAAAAAGTAGGACCCAATCCGGTTCGGTTTTGGACTTTTTTCGGGGAAAATCCCGAATACCGATTTTGTCAAATACTTGGAACCGGAAACCGGACCAAATACATGGTAATGGTTCGGTCTCAGTTCGGGAAAATGGTCCTTGAGGCTCATCCCTAAAGTGCCTCTTCCGAACAAAATATGACAGGGAAGTGTTTTCGTATCACGACTTGAATTGTAAATACTTAAAACTTTTGACTTGTAATGTGTCCTTGTGTGTGTAACTTTGGACATATAACAAGTAGATACACATTGGCACTCAGAACTAGGCACAATTCCATGTAATCGCCCATATTATCCGAACCTAAACATTGCGTCCTATAATAGTAGGTTTATATAACCTGCATTTGAATTTTTTTGTCTAGGCTAAAGGTAGTTAGTAATAAAAACATATTGAACTGCAGGTGACGTCACAGCTCCACTAATATATTTAATAAAAACATAGAAGAAATCAGTAGAATAATATGAAGTACGATTTGTATTGAAAATATGGCCTCTAGACTCTACAGGGGTTATATAATACTGGTTCCTAGGCAAGCACCCAAACAATAGAACAACATATATGTGTGTGTGTGTAGGCGTGCAAGCTAAGTACGTAGAAATTCATATCCAAGATGTCCACCTGCCATCCACCTCTTGCTGCTTCATATCTAAGCTTATTGCTTCCGTTGTCGACTGAGAAGAAGTGCACTGCTCTTTGGAATGACTAGAAGCAAACTGTTTATTTGCATCTCTCATCCTCCAAAAGCCTTTTGGGAAGAGGAAGTTCCATGGGTACACCATTCCATTCTCCTTATGAAGAACCTGATTAGGTAAACGTTAAAAATAAACCCTTAATTAGTGTCTAATAAATTGAATCGTCCCCCACAAAGAGGAAGATGTGAAAATACATTGTGCCCCTATAGGGATGCTCATCTTATATTGATTGCTGCAACTTCCATTATAATAGGTATGGCATGTTAAGAAACGAAACCCAAGTTCTCCAACGAATTGAGAAAGACCATATCTTCTTATATCTTTAAAAGTTTAATACAGGTCATTGGCACCTGTAAATCTGATTTTCAGGAATACGGATTCAGAGATTTAGGAACAAATGAACTGAAGATATACCTTATCCAGATACAGGCCAACGGCAAAGTACAGTAAAGAGTCAAGCACCATCATAATCAGACAGATTAAAAAGCACACTCCAGAAGATGCCTACATGTAGAAACCTAGACAATTTAGATATGAATTAAACAACATATTTTTGAAGTGGGAAAGTGAATGGCACTAAGAGAACATACCCGCCACATGTTGCTCCAACGGAGTCCAACATGTGCACGCTCGTAATCAGCAAAATTGACTGACCCTAAAGCAAATGCTGTTGGTGAAAGCAAAGATGCCAATATTTTTAAAACCCTACAAGTAAACAAATGTCCATTATGAGCAACATACATTCTGAAAGAGCTTCTGGCATCGATCATTGATCACAACAAAAGTCGGCCTGACATTCTCATATCTCAACAGCTTACATCGAAACAGCTTCATCATTCACCGTATAATAGGGAAAGAAGGCTCCAAGAAAAGCAAGAGTTCCAACTGCCACAGCTGATTTAGCTCGTGTGAAGAAGGTAGAGATCAGGAAGGATAGCATTATTGCACTGAGTCCAAACAGAAAGAAATACATGAATACCAATGACTTATCACTGTACTTAAACAGTGTGCCCATTGTGCATACAGTGATGATTCCCGATGAAACTGCAAACTGCAGAAAACGTAAATCATAAGAAACAGATGGTAGTCACCTAATATTATAATCAATTAAGGCTTGTATAAATGGAGCCTCTACAAACTTAACTCACGTTATGCACAAACATAACATGGGAACAACAGTAATTCCTTTTAAAAGCAAATCACCTGTAAAGCATATGTAATAAACCAAGAAACGTGGAATATCTCATCCTTCAGTCCCATCATGTAGAGGCCTTCCTTTATCTTCTGCTCCTGAAGTATTAAAGTCCACAGCAACCTCAGTTTAAAACATTCTGAAGCAACAAGCTAATTGGTAAACTCAAGAAACAGGTATACATACACAAAAAAGTTGAATTTATTTGGCAAATACGATTGACATAGAACCATGTGAAATATATCAAACCTTCTCAAAAACCGAATAGCTGATCAGGCGAGAGATTGGAAAAAGAAACCCCAATAAGTACCTGCATTAGCAACTGCGTCAAATAGGAAAAAAAGACCTTCTGATAGAGAAGGAAATATCTACAAGAACGATTCTAATAATCAACAAAATGCCAACATAACATATGAGATACGTACAGGACTCCCATGACATCCTTGATGATGGACTGGAACTCATCATCAGTATATTCACGAGTTGGAAACGGAGCTAGCCTTATGGTTGATGGCGTGAATTGACTCCATGGTATCTTGAGTGAGTTAGGCACATTATATTTGGACAAGGTTGGGTCCAAGGTACCATCACTTACCACATTAGCCGCCTTTTGTTGTGCATAGAAAATGATAAATGAATCCATGACTTGTTGGAGCTGCAAAACAATGGAGAAACTATTAGAGCACTAGAAATCTCATCATGCAACGTCCAACAGCACTAAGCAAAAAGGACTATCCCTACCCTACATATAAATCTTTAAGGCTGATTTGGAGAAAAATTCAAAATTACAAAGTAATAATAGTTATAGCTTCATCTTCGGTACCCTCATTTAGCATGTAATCATATAATTCAACTTAAAGAATAAATAAACCCAAATTATAAATTGAATCATACAGTTAGAAAGCCACTGTAGCCATACTGCAGAATTGGTATCTGATTGAGGCCCAGTTCCAAGTCATTGACATAGGGACCATTAATATCCATGATGCTTTTAACATCTGGAAATCCTGAAAAAGCCCATGTGTGGTTGAGACGAATGCTGTAATCATATAAATAAGGACCTTGACCATGAAACACTATTGCTCCCCTGATTTTTGGATTTGAACAGTTCCTATAGCAAGAATAAACGAATCTTTAGTTATCATATACAAATCTGAAATCACACCTAATATGATGAGGGTGCCTATTATACCAATGTACTACAAACAAGTGGGGAAACAGCTCTTCTATTCAGTTCAAACACAGTTATGCATGAGCATCATGAAATTTCTGAAGGCAACCATATAAGAGAAACAAATCATGCACAAATTTTTCAGTAATCCCTAAAATGCTAGGTATGTGGGATTGACCATTTGTGTTTTCATATTGAATGTAGAGAAGAGCAAGAAAATAAATAGTAGTTGAGAAAGGCAAAAAAATAGTAATGGGATTCAGCTTCGAATGTTACAGTCCACAACTATGCAAAAGCAAATAAGATTTGTCAAGTATTCTGTTTCTAAAACTTTTTCCATCGCAATATAATTGATTCAACAAAAACAGATATAAAAACCAACTACAGCATAATACTTGATACGACCAAGAAGTATCAACAATTAAAGGATTATTCTCTTTTATAAGTGGTCTATCAACACCAGGTATCTTGTTGACATTTTGTTTCCTAGTAATTATCTTGTACATATTTTTCTTCCTAAATTTTAGGTGTAGATTTTATGTTTTAGGCTATTTCTATTTTTTTTTTCCTCCAGAACAGCATATATAAAGACCCCGTTAGTGGCCCAAGTAAATTATGAGAAATACAAAATAAAGCTCTCTCTTTCACAACATGGTTTGAAAGCTTTAGGCATGTTTTCGTGGGAACTTTTCCTAACGCTAATCAGTGATGGTATCTCATCCTCAATTGCCGCGTTCCAATTTATTATTTGTCATTGACCTTCACTGTTGACAATAATGTCAAGGACGTATTTTTCTTCTACCCCTAGACATTACCAAAATGCAGAAGACCAAGTTCCTACTGTATGAGTAACTTAGGGAATATTCAGGCAGTCCATAGACTCAATAGTTGCAACTCACTCAAGTGGTCTCTCAACCTGTTTGTCTCTTTGAAAGGAAAAGGGAAGTTGGGTGAGGCAACGTATGGGCCTAGGCTTATCTTCTTGGGAATTTGAAAGAGAAAAAAAATACATAAGCATTCCACCCAGGTCGGGAGGAAGCAAGGGAGACAAGGTACACAAATCAAGGAAGGCCTTGTACAGCTTGAAACAATCACCCCATGCCTTGTTGGGAGGTTTTCCATATTGACGTTAGCTACAGGATATAGGCAAAGTCAAGGGATTACTCTTCTCATCATGCAGGGTGAGCCACGGCTGTGTAGCCCATATAGAAGACATTATTATAACTGGAAATGACAAAAAAGAGAAAAGAACCTAAAGTACGAAATGATTTCTATCACACAGCAAAATACATCACAGATCTTCTCAAGGACACATCCTAAGCTTGGACAGGATATTAAAGTACAAAAAAGTAAACAAGGAGATGTTTAAAAAATTCGTTAAAAACCTTGTTTGTCATCCAAAATCGACCACCCTTAGCACACTCTATAAGTTTTAGAAGTCAACTCATGCATAATCCCAAGAAAATTCAGCTCCAAGCTGTACACTAAGTGTTGCATCACTTGAAGGCTAATCCTGGGAAGAAATTGATGAATAAGAAAAACTCTCACTTGTCCTTGATGCCTACATAGATGCATATTATGACAGGGCCCCTATAAATTTCAGGTTTACTTCAGGTTACTATGCATTCCTTGGAGGGAAATTAGTGACATGGTGAAGTAAAATTTGAAATGTTGTATCCTGAACAAGTGCAGAAATTGAGGTTGAAGCAATGACGCAAGGTGCCTATGAGTTGGTATGGCCAAAAATTATATTGGAAGATTTGAGAATAAATGTAGTGGACTAAAGAGACTTTACTATGACAAGAATTCAGCAACTAGCATTGCACATAACCTAGTACAAAACTGAGCGAACTAAGCACATCAAGAATAGATAGACATATATTTTATCAAGAAGAAGCTGGAGAGTGGGTTGATCTATACTCTATACCATATGTTCCCTAGAAAAATTATTAGCAAATGGTTCACATGGGAACTCAAGTACGCTAGACTCCAAGGAATCATTGCCAAGATGGAAATGGATGATGCCTATTTACTAGCTTGAGGGCAGTGTAAAATATAGAAATGATCTTCCTCCTTCATCAGTGTCAGTGATTAGTAGGAATCTTATACCATGTTCCTAGAAGTTAGCTTGTAGATATTTTGTGACCTAAAGTTAGGAGTAGCCAAAGATTGTTATGTTTTCGGTCTTTGCCATCATTTTCCCCAAAACACCTTGTATAAATAGCCCATTGATGACAACTATAAATTATTGGAAATTCATAATACAGTCTCTCTTTTCATGCAAAATCGAAAAAATTTGACAGCGAATCATAACTTTCCGCATTCTATGCCTACTTTTTAGTCACTTGCCCAGAAAATATTCATAGACATCTTATGTATGAATACTGCAAACAAATGCAAACAATATAGCATAAAGAGAAAGAGAGAAAGAAGGATGTCACTCACTTTACTTCACTGCAAGCAGCATAGAGATTTGATTTTAAATAAGTCTCAAGCTCTAATTCATCTTTGTATACCTTTGTAACCAGCTGCAATAACGAATGTAGAGTTACATATCAATAGAGAAAATAAACTTAAAAAACCACCATATTATCTCCAACATGACTTTTAATTCTCTCCATTACAGAATTAAGAAAAACATCGTTTATTTGGTCTTATAAAAGTAGACCTCAAAGCAAATCGTTTTAGGCATTCCCAAAAAAGCAACAGTTCTACAAATTTATGTGCTAGACAAGAAACCGGAATCCACAAGCTGAACAGAATACGTAATCAAGCACCGTATTAAATAAAACAATACTGATCATAAAACATTTGATACAAAAGGTATTGTGCAAATTTGGATGTGTGGCTTAAAAGTAATAAAACAGTACTAAGCTGTTGTTTCATTTTTTCAAGACAGCAACTTAAGACCAAAATGATGGTTGAATAGTATTCTAAGTAATAGGCTTCTTAAATTAATAACTAATCATAGTTCAATGTCTGGCATGGCCAAAGTGGAGCTAGCTACTCATTAATAACTAATTTGAAGTGCGTAATTCAGTAAAGAGTAGACGGGGTTGCCAATGAATGGCAATATGCATATCTTAGTTACCACTTAATTTTATTAGATATTTGTTAATTTCTTATAGTATACGTCTGCCAGAACGAGTGGTACAATTCAGGAAGCATAGAGCGAAGGCATGACTGCTATGTAGATAATAAATTATTAGAACATGCATACAAATATCATATAATTAAAATACATATGAAAACATCTAAACTGTAACAAGATAATAAGGAGGGACATAATCCTTCTAGCCGACACTTGGTGTAATCTATTGATGTTCAGACTTTTGTGGGTGGGTCATGTGGTGTATAAATTATGCCAAGTGTGAATTAGGATGAACCCTAGGAGTACAATTAGAGGGATATAGCACTATTCAGTAAAGAATGGTAAATACCAAAGCATAAAACAAGAATAACAGTTGCATACCTTTATTAAGGGAAACTTATATGATAAAATGTCAATCATCAACCTTGTATCACTTGTGTTAGGTGCAAAAGCCAAATATTCACCATTGGCCAACAATGATTCCAGAACTTGATTAAAAGTTGGAGATATACTGCTCTTCCCCACATCCACAAATGTATCTTTTTGAATATACCTACAAAGATTTTGATAAGGTCACAACCCAAAGAAGCAGATAATGGCATCAGATTAAGCATGCTAATCTACTTAACTTGGTCATTTTCATGCATCTTTATCATCTATCCTTGAAAGTTGAATGTTCAAAGAAAATGAAGCAAGATGAAAATGTATAAATGTGTTTAACCTAACATCAGCTATGCATTTAGATAAGAGAACAAGCCTTCAGAATAGTTCTCGTTTTATTTTTAGCAAAGAAATGTGCTACAGACTACCATAGATATACAAGTTTCTGTTTGGATCAAACCGAAATCTTGCAGTCTGGTAACTCATATAACTGGAATTAGTATGGGGGAAAAGAAATTTATTCCAGCCAGCAATGGAATTTAAAGAACTAGCAGTAACAGAATTTGTGCCTTGTGTTTCATGAGTGATCAATCCTTAAGGGGTGTCATATCTAACGAAACATGGAAATGTCAAGATTTGTATTTATGCTTTGGAATGGAAAGAAATTGATTAATAAACATGGAGATGGAATAGAGACTGTTAAGACATACGATTCAGCAGGGTGGATCTTTGTATCAACTTGTGTCCTTACTGCCATTAACATCAACATCACCACCAAGGGAAGCAAAATCTGACCATAGAATACAAAAAATATCACGTTGTTAGAGCATCTCCAACAGCTATGCTAAAAATGTATAAAAGAGGGATTTTTAGTAATATTTTGCTCCGACAACTATGCTATCTTGTATCCTAAAATAGAAAAAACAGGAAAGAGGTTGTCAAAATCTCTAAAAATCTCTAAAACGTTATAAAAAGAGGAAAGAGCTTGTAAGTTCCAAGTCCTGCCTATTGCATAGATAAATCCCCCACCAGAACTAAAGCTGCAAATAGAGAACCCTAAAAGTCTAAAACAATTCACTCCACTATTAGCTTCTTAGATTTTGTACCCACCCAGAGTCAAATTCTCATAACTTACCCCCAATTATATCCTCAAGCTTTGAGCTTCAATATTCTTATAAATGTGTAACATCAGTTCTAAGCCTCCGGATATTCTGAATAAGCACCACTCCGATACAATGTAGTTTTTTATAACGATTACTTTTAGTTACAAAAGATTGCATCTTAATTGCATTTGCATACCATATCTATGCTTACCAAGGAGAATCAGCCTCTTTATATTTCCTTTTTCGAAGCAATACGGTACAGTACTATAGTCATGAACAAAATGCTATAATCACTAACATATTTGTTATCATAAAGGCACCGTAGGGCTTCCGAAATGTCACAAAACTTAATACTCTTCTTCAATGAACTATACTCCAATCAAATTTGTGCCTTCTGGCTAGGTAAACGCATAAGATGCAAAAAGGCAACATATTCTTTCAATCAACCACCACAATTCAACAGATATCATAACGATCGTTTCAAAAACATCATATATAACTCAAATTCAACATATAGCATAATGATCGTTTGTAAAACATCATATATAACTCGAATTCAACAATAAGTAATTATAAGTTTGCAAATAAACGATTGAATTGAATAAGAATAACCACCTCGGAAAGAGTGATATAAGGATGACGAATTTTGAGAAGCCAGTTCTTCCGAAGCATAGCCTTGAGTTGTCTCCATGAACTACTACTACTACTACTAGTCATCTTCTTCTTCGTCCGTTCCTCCATTAGAACCCTAAATCTCTTACTCTGCTACCAGAAATTTTACAATTTTAGGAGCAGATGATGATGATTTTGAATGGAAAAGGCCAGTGTGTGTTTTAAGGTGAACTGTGTGAGAGAGAAAGAGAATGAACGACTGTGTGTGTTGTGTGTATTGTGGAACAAGGAGAAGTTGTTGAATTATGAAATTTTTGGAAGTTGGTGCTGACGGAGGAGTTTTTTCTCTCTGTGCTCCTCCCCACCGTCGTTACGGTGCTCCATCAAGATTGAAGAAGGTACCGATTTTCCTTTTCAGAATCGCTTTGGAGTTACGGCACGCGTGTTCATTAGATACGACGTCGTTTGCTTTCAACTTTAGTTGTAAGTTTGTCTTAACTTTGGGGTTGTTTGTCTTAACTAGGCCTGTAAACGAACCGAACGTTCATGAACCGTTCGTGAATTTGTTCGGCGGAAAGTTCGTTTATGTTCGTTCGTTTAATAAATGAACGAACATGAACAAGAGTTTACGTTCATTTAAATAAACGAACGAACACGAACAACGTCCTCGTTCGTTCAATTATGTTCGTGAACGTTCGTTTATGTTCGTGAACCGTTCGTTCGTTTACGTTCGTGAACTGTTCGTTTATTTATATTAGTATATATAATTATTTATAAACTATATATTTTTTATTAAGTGATTTAATTATTTAACTATGTTATAAGTAAAGTTAAAATAAATACCACACAGCCTCTTCTCGACTACAACCCTAGCTGCTACCCCCATTTTCCAACTTTAGTGTCTACAACTCAACTCTCTCCTCTCACGTTCATAGCCTCTTCCTCTCACGTTCACAGCCTCTGTCTCTCGACTCGACGACTGCAACTCTCCTCTCACGTTCACTAAAAATACTGGCAACATTTCCTTCGTTTATGTTTGTTTGTGTTCGTTTATGTTTGTTTGTGTTCGTTTACGTTCGTGAACCGTTCGTTTAAGAGTTTAATGAACGAACACAAACGAACACGAACATTCTCATGTGTTAAACGAACGAACACGAACACGATTTTTCGTTCGGTTAAGCGTTCGTGTTCGTGTTCGTTTAAACTTAAACAAACGAACATGAACAAGCTCCGTTCGTGTTCGTTTGGTTCGTTTACAGGCCTAGTCTTAACTTTGGTACGCAGGAAAGGATATGACAGAATAATGGAACGAGATAAAAGTCATTGTCCCACTTTTGACATAGCATGGGATAGAACATGAATTCACTGTCTTATGTTTGATGTGACATGGGACATGGACAAAAACTGGAACAAGGTCAGACAACATAAGACAAAATGGGTTTTTTCCCCACCAAAATAGGTAGAACAACATGGGACAGAAATGACGCAGAAACTAATATGTTACTAATTAACACTCGTTTGACATATAACATTAATATGGTATTTGTTTTAGTGTTTACCACAACTAGTCGCACCGGTAGCCACGATCGGACACTCCACCTGCTCTTTCACTAGAACTACTATCGATTACCTACCACCACCGTCTATCACCTCTACAATTATCTATCGCCACCGCAACCACCACCACTATCCACCATCTTTACGTTCTCCACAACCACCGACCACCACCACCATTGTCACTAGTAGTATTACCCTCGGCCACCACCTCCACCTCTACCATAACCACCAACATAAGTTACATCCAATCTTAAGTGTGTGTGTGTGTGTGTGTGTGTTTTATGAAAATTGTGTAATTTTTTTATAAATTATATAGTTGCTTTATTTATGTTAATTATAACTATTATGTTATATATATATATAATCATTAAATAATTTTTTGGGGAACTTGCCTAATTCTGTCAAGTTCAATCTTGGCAGTACCAAACACAAAACATACACTTGTTCTGTCCAGTCATGTTCCGTCTCGTCCAGCCATGTCCTACTCTCTTGTCATGTCCAGTACTATTCAGTTCTGTCATTTCCAGTTATGTATGCATACCAAACGCTACCTTAAAAGACAACCTCTAAATTGTTAAGAGGTAAATCTTGTTTGACAAAAAAAATGTCTCTTAATGGTTCTAAAACCTTTTTAATGGTTTTGTATCCTGTTAACCATAAGCACCCCTGATTTCATTCTCAACCATTATCAAACAACCCTATTTCATTTTACACTATATCATAAGAGTCTGTTAATCATTCTGACCACTTAATCATCACGCATTAAACTATTCAGTAATTGTCAAACAACCCTTTTTTCCTTTTATCGTGAACCTTTTTTCCACTCAATACAAATCAAGGTCATGTTAGGATAAATTATACGTACATATACATATACTATATTATTGAAAAAACTTAAACATTTATTTTTAAATTTTTTGAAATTTTTGTATACTTTTTCCTCCACAACACTACGTCAATATTTCCTTATTACTTGTCACCCATGTTTTTTTTTTCCTTTTTATAACCCTTTTTAGCCTAATTACCTATTTAATTGTTATTACACCATATGTTAACTCTCATTAGCCAAACACTCCAACCATCGGACTTCAAGAATGAAACTTTGTATCTTTTTAGTTAAACTTATTGGAAACAAGAATTGTATGTCCTCTATGAATTCCTAAATTGTATACCATGATTTTGTGAGAGGTTGTGAAATGTATACCATGATTTTGTGTGTGTGTGGGGGGGGGGGGGGGGGGGGGGGGGGGGGGGGGGGGAATGACACAAAAGGAAAAATATATATAGAAAAATGGAGACCAAATTAAAAAGAAATACCATGGTCTCTTTAATGTATGCTTGACTAAACAAGAGCTCAAAATGAGTAATTTTCATTGCTTCAGTATGCAAAAGGGTGGGAGTAGAGATGTTGGTACATGGGTTGTTTGACTTGTTTCCAAAGTCCAAAGATTAGTCACTTAACCAAAACTTTTTCCTACGACCCTTAGTCAAGTTACAACCCACTTTAAAGACCTCTTTGATCCATACTTAGGTTTGACCATTAGCAATGGAGAATCGAGATCTAATTTAAGATTATGATAGTCAGGACAGGTCCTGAGAATTTTCATGCCTAGAGCAAAGTAGCTAAAAAATACTCCTACAATATTGAAAAAAAAAAACAAACGAAAAAGCAGCAACCATACCAGTTTTATGACGATTTTTATAAATATATAAACATACGTGGGACTTAAGAGAAAATCTTAAACGATAAACATAAACATACATAATCTAAAACAATGTTTTTGTGCAACTTTTAAAGCAAAAACTTATTGTCAGTAGTGAAAACAATAATCCGTTCGATCAATCTTACTATAATACGAGAAAATGTCTTTGATAAATTTAATTTAAACCTTAGACTACACAAAAAAATATATAAAAAAAAAATTAATACAAAATAATATAAAATATATTTCATATTTATTAAATAAAATTATCTTTCTAAATCGTCATCTTAATAAA
This sequence comes from Centaurea solstitialis, assembly GCA_030169165.1. NCBI lineage: Eukaryota > Viridiplantae > Streptophyta > Magnoliopsida > Asterales > Asteraceae > Centaurea > Centaurea solstitialis. The sequence continues at coordinate 1,276,868 of CM058045.1, forward strand.
ATAAATATTTTTCGCTTTTTAGAATTTATCTCGTTAAGTCGTTATCAGAGAAGAGAAATGAGTACGATTATATTTCAAGGATTGAATTGTATTAAAATATTAGAATAGTATTATATTATAGTGTTGGAGTTAGAATTGAATAACATCAGAATATTTAAATAATATTATTATTGTGAGTGATTAAAGCTTTGACTATCAAATAAAATATATTATATAATGAGGTAATTGGTATTACTTGGTATTTATTTACCCTCACACAAACATTTAAATAATATAATATTGTGCACTGGGTTAAGCCTTGATGCCCTGGGCTTAGTTGTTGCCAAGGGCGGTCGCCCTCTCAACCCTGCCTTAGGGTCGGCTCTGATTGATAGTGTATGTGCATGTGAATTGATGACAAGAGTGAAAGCTCCTATACCTTTGTATGAATGAGTGATTAGAGTAGATTTATATCTTTTGTGAAGTGTTTGTGAAATTAGCAAGTGCCAGTCTTTGGCTACTCTTGTGTGTTGATTGTTACTATGCTTGTTAAATCGTACTTTCGTGAAATGCTATGTACTTTTAGTGGTTCTCTATAAAAATAAACTTTTGAGTTCACTTCGTGCTAAAATCTTAAGGTTTGTTCAAGGACGGTCAAAGTTCTAAAGTTCTAAATATGGGGATATTTTGATAGTTATACTTTATACCTCTACTTTGGATTTAAAATCCCAACTAATGCAACACTTTTGGGTTTAAAATGGATATTAAGCATATCAATTTGTGTTATTGTGATTTGTAAGCCCAAAAGAAAGAAAATGGAGGAAAAGCCAAGTTTTTGGATCTCTTCAACAAAAGTCAGCAGCCCAATCACCTTTTCTCATCATGTTCGACCAAGGCAAAGAACATCAAAGTCGGGAATGATGAAATCGAATTTAGGTAACTTCCAGGCGGCTGACCCCGCATAATACTTGTCGGAAACACTATTTTGGTGTCGATTCAACTCTTCAAGTGGCTTCTCGGTGGCTATACCCACTGCCAATTGAGGGGAGGAACCATTTTAGAATTCGATTGGGAAGCGTGAAGAAAACAAGACTAATTAAGAAAGAACTCTAGGTCAAAATTTTAATTTGTTTAGGTAACGTTTCTGATTTTGTTTTCGTATTTCGATTTTAGCCATGTGTCGCTAAATTTCTTTAATTCCAATATCGCTTTAATTTAGTTTAGATGATTTGTTATTTGAGATTCCGTTGTGAATATTTTGGGCAAGCTTGTTGCTTGATATCTAATTTTATGGTATTTTGCAATTGCGTTTTCAATTGGTTTAGGCCAATTAATTGGATTTCCTTTTGTGAAATCGTTATCCAAGTTTCTAGATACGTAATCATTTAGTGACCTTGATAAAGTAACAATAGAACTCAATTGGTCTCAATGAGGTTTCAAAATTGAGTTCTTGAAATCTTGCAATCAAAGTAACAATAAGTCGAGCTTATTCTAGTCCGATAAAACTAATTGCACCTAAGAAATTGAGAGCTTATTAAATTTATTATTTGGGTTTTTAATTACTTACATTTTTTAAAATTGTAATTCACATGTTTAGTTTAATTAATCGAACCAACAAACCCCCCCCCCTCAAACCCTTGTATTATATTTTTTAATTAATTGTTCCTGTGTTTGGACTTCTAGTTGTGATAAGTAAACCGACTCTCTGAGGATTCAACCCCTACTTACCACTACTACAATCTTGGTTGTGGATACCATATAGTTGGAACTTATTATTTGGTGGAGTTGGCATCCGTCACACTGACCGATTATATCTTGACTTTTGGTACAGAATTACAGATTTATGTGAATGACATCATTTTCGGTTCTACTAATGCTACTATTTGTTTGCTTTGAACTTGAAAAATGACAGTGCTATTACATATGGTCAATGAAATGACGTGTTATTTTTATTTATATGAATAAATTGATGATAAACAATCACATATTATGTAACTTGGTTATGACAGAATTATGTAATAGAAATATGTTTATTTCTAAAACATATTTCAAAAGCCTAATTATGTTACGAAAACAAAATTTTGGAGCTGAAACATTTTATGATCTAATTAATCTTACTGAGTACGAGCTTGGGTCAATTAACAAGGTAACCGATCTCGAGCTCTAGCCGTAAACGAGTTTATAAAACTTGATTTTTAAATCATAATATGTGCAAATTTGTTAAACAAACTTCAAACTTGAGTTAAACATTAAATAATATTTGATCTCGAGTTTAATATTATCTTCTAAAGTTGAGTTCAAACAACTTGTTATTCAACTCTTTAATATTCCTAATTATTGTTATATTTATGGTACATGTATAGAACTCATAATCCAACATGACCCCACTTTATCTCCATGACAAATTAGAGTGTAGTGGATTTATTTACTGAACAATTTATTCTTGCTATTTTCTGCTATTCTTTATGAAATTATATCGTATGGTTCAGATGTTACTTTATAAATTCAATCAAAGTGGATATGATATTATGATGTGATACCAAATACATATATGAACAAAAATGTGTTAACTTCAAATAACCATGACTTTTGAAACTACATCGACTTTGGTCAAACCTCGAATATAATCCATCATTTGGATCTTCAGCTTTCAAGATTTTTGCAACTTTCCATTTAAAGCATGTATTTTTTTAACATTTGTATAATAATACGTATCTAGCGTGCTTTCGTTTTATTTCAGATACCAAATAACCTTTAGAAAAGTGTAAGTCAATTTATGGCATGAAAAGGAATAGGCACCCAACATTCTACAATCACATGTCTTGGCTTTTGCTCTACATCACATGGTTATGGATGCCACATTCTTTGGTCTTTCATTATCTTCATCTTTCCAATATTTTTAATTAAAAGTAGAGTAAATTACGAAGTTGCTTCATGGGTTTGTCAAATGTTTTTTTTTTTGATCCTTAAAGTTCATTTATTACAAATAAACCTTCACGTATGCATTTTGTTAAGGATTTGCTTCCTCACACTAACATCCGTCCATTAAGTCTATTAAATATTAAGTAAGAGGGAAAATAGTAATTTTATCATTTTTATTTATTTTACCATTTTTTCAAACAATAAGGACTAAATATACAAATTCAAACTCATCCTCTACAAAACCAAACCCAAATCTTGTTCAACCTCCGGCAAGTTCCCTTCTCCATCCGACGAGTATCCTTCGTCCATGTGATTCCCCTCCCCCTCCCGATCCCCATCTTGAACAATTTAGCTTTAGAATTTTCATCATGATGTTTTTGAACAATGTTTGAGAATTTTCATCATGATGTTTGATATTTAATTTAGACTTTTATTTTAGGATTTTGATTTTAGGGTTTAGATTTTAGAATTTGATTGAGATTTTGATTTTAAGTTTGATTTAGGATTTTGCTTTTAGGGTTGAGATGTTCATCAAGATGTTTTTTTGATTAAATGAAAAAAATTCTAAAATTGTTAAAAACAGATGAAGAAGTTATAATGGTCACTTCGTCTTAAGTACATAAAGGACTTATGGCGTCCGTTAGTGTGGGGACCAAATCCATAACAAAATGCATACATGAAGCTTTATTTTGTAATAAATGAACTTTAAGGATAAAATCTGTAACATTTGACAAACCTCAAAGACCAAATCCGTAATTTACTCTTAAAATGTTATATAATTTATCTACTTATTTAAATCGTATTTTAGTAAATTAAAAGAAGATACTAGAAATATGTTTGAAGAATTAATGTAGCTTAAGGTATCAAAGCATGTGTCTCACTCAAGGTCACTTCAATACTTTTAGGAAATGCATTTATTTGGTCCACAATTCACTTCAAAATGTTGAGAATCATAAAATAGTCCTACGATTTTGTCTGATGAAAACATTAGCATCCTAAAAAACACAACAGTAAGCATAATTAAAGGATTTATATCGTCTTTTACTGTTGCATTTACATCATTATATTAGTTAAACGCCTAATCCCGCTCCTTGTGACACCCAATGGCTATTTCAGAAATTGGCATACTAATAAGTATAAAAAGTTTACAGTTTTACTTGAAAGTATATATTAAACATGATTAATCTACTACTTAATGTTATCTAACTAAACCTAGACCTAGTTAATATTAATGGCTAGTGGGAATTTTGAACGTCAACCTTTTAACATATATCAATTTTGTAGTGTTATATACAACATGGATCATGACTCTAAATGGATTTTTGTTTGTATCCAAACAGTATTCATTTAGTTGAAGATGTGGACCAAATTATTGATTACAAAATCCATTTTCATTTAAAAAAACTAAAAGAGGGAGAGAATTATTAGATTATGACAACACACCTAAAGCTTATGGGAATAACATGAGAATTTAAAGAATTTTGGTTGTCATCATGAAATAAGACCAAAGTTGATGTATGAATGAAAGTGAATACTTTATTTGTTCTGAAGAAAAAAATCTCAAAGATTTTGTTCGGTTATTATTAATTCTACTATTTTTAGTTCTAAAATTAACATATATAAATATAGTTAATTCTTTTAAAAAGTGAATAATTATAACAAAATGTATAATACTAATGAAATAGAAACTTATAAACTTGCATTATTTTTAATTTGTTCTTTTCACAATTTTAACAGATAAAACTCCTGATTTTAAAAATAAAATAAAATAATAACAAAGATTTAACTAGGGGTGAACATAACCCATCCGTCCTCCTGACCCTGATTCGAAATTATCACCAAATAACCGAACTCGAAAAAACCGAAACCGATTTTGGCGTGTAAAGTGTAGGTTCGGTTTAGGTGCTCATCTCCCAACCCAAAGTCCTGTACCGATCCGACAACCTGAAATTCCATTTTAATTTTTAAAAATATTTTTCCCCTAAATACTAATAAATGATAACCAAAAACTCTAAGTACCTTTCCTATTTTCCAAATAAGCCGCTCAACTGATCAACTCAATTTTGTATCTCAATCTCAATCTGAAATTGAGTCTCAACTCTCAAACTCCCATTCTCGTCTCGTCTCAAACCCTCTGGAAATAAAAAAAAACAGAATTTTCGGATGTTTGGGTCCAACCCGAACGCGACGAGAACTTGACCAATCTAAAATTCTTGGATATTCAAAAATTTTGGTCAGTTTTCGGTGCCTTTTCCTTCCCTTGACATTTTAGGATATTTGAAATGTCCAATTTAACACCCCCCGAACCCGACTCATGCATGAACACCCCTAGATTTAACCATTAAAATTGTAAGTTAATTGATAAAAGAATGAAGCGACTTTGTTTAAATTATATGATTTTTAATACAAATTGAAATTAGAAAAAGTTAAGAGAATTGGAGCCACAAGAATGGTTATTTAATGGAAAAGGGAATTTAATCTAATTTTTTTAATTTCATTTTCTTTGGCCTTTTATGGGTGGAAGTTCTTGATGGGAATCAATTATTTTCTTTCTCTTATCCTTTTATATTGGGTAGTAATTTTCTTATTTTGGGAAAATAAACTTGATAGGTGAATGATTAGATGATATGAAATTGGTTGATTAGGCTTTATTAAGACTATATATAATAAGGTAATATTAAGATTTTGTTTGTAAAAAAGTTATTTCATGGGTTTTTAGAAAATATAATGTTTTTCTAGATACTCATTATATATGTTCTTTTTAAATGCTCAAGCTAAGTTTTAATTAGGGCTTCAACTACTGATTTTTTGCAACAATGATTATGATGAGATGGTGCAAATTGCTAGGGTTTTGCTTCTAGTCGATGGTGATTTTATATATTTTTAGGTTGTGCTTGACAAAAATAAGTTAGCTTATAAGCCACTATATGTTTGGATAGATCATAAGCTAGCTTATTAAAAAGCTAGTTGGAGTAGCATTTCAGGAGCTTGTTGTAGTTTTTCCAATTAGACCCTTATTAATATTAATTATTGTATCTCAAGATATCCTTTTGATCATTTTACATACTCATAAGCTAGTTTTTGCCTAACATAATTTATTCATAAGCTAATTTATCATCTACCAGTTAGTTTATTAGTCAACATCTAGTTTATCAACTGCCAGCTAGCTTACTAACAACCAGTCTGTAAAATTTGTGATCCATGTATAGTATTTATGTGTTAGTTTGTTATACCAACTATTATTTTGTTAATTAGACAAACAAATAATAATTTTTGTATTAAAGCTGGAGTTACGTTTTTAGGGCTTCAACAACTACGTTTCGACAATCAACGATGATGGTGGTCTGGTGAGGTGGGTGGTGCATATGACTGGGGTTTTGTTTGTAGCATTACTTGATTTGGTATTTCAAGTGCAATTTTTGTTCTATGTATTAATTAGTTTTATACCCATTATTATTTAGTTAGACATGAGTTTTAGTGGGTCATATATTAGGTTTAGAGTTGTTATCAATCATTTCTCTTATAAAAATGAAGAAAAAAATAGGCTATAAATTTATAATAGTAGATAACTTAATCATCATACAAAAATATAAATAGAAATAAAAGCTATTGTACTTATATTTTGTTCATAATCTTACAAGAAAATTGGCCTATAAGGACATGTTGATAGAATGTTTGATTAAATATACATCTTGTACAAAATTTACAATAAGTTATTAGGAAGAAGTTAGATAACCTAACAAGTTCTATCATTATAAAAACTAAGTTGTTTAAACGAAGTTGGACAATCAAACAAAACTCAAAGTAAATCATCATATTGGTCTTTTTATATGACATTTATGAAAAAGAATGTCATATTAAAAACGTCAAAAAAACTAGTTTCGTTGTAGTGGGAAAAAGAATATCTTAAGCTCGAATCAGTTCACTTAAAGTGAAGAATGGATATGTAGGAGCTAACATGGATGGTGGTGGTGTCAAAACACATCCACTCGATCAGTATATGCCTTGTTTGGACCACAGGTGGCCCAGGCTAGGTTCATCCACAAATCTATGTCCAAAGCCAGGGTTGTGGCAAATTGAGGGGTCACATACACATGATAAGTCAAACAACTAGGGTCTTGTCTTAGTGTTTTATGACTGGTTAATTAACGTTTACTTTCATGCTTTTGAAATTTTATTGTTGTTAATTAATGATAACACATTGATAATTTACTATACATTACACATGTGAATTCAAATATGATAGCTTTTGGATTATGTTGAAATTTTAGACTATTCTTTTGGTATGTATGAATTTAGTAATAGCAAAAAGAACAAATCATGAAGTTTTTCAACCTTATTATAATGCAAAGAAGGCATGGTTCCTAAAGTTAAAAGGGAATATTTGGTGAAAAGAGATAGACTCCTAAACTTCAATAATTTCAAGAACAAGTGGAGATTGACATTCAAAAAATTAAGAAGTACAATAAAAAAAAAAATTTGTACAAAAAAGGAACCTTCTTGTTGGGTAATTTGGATTAATCTTAGATTGCATAATTTAGGTATAACTAATGGTTTATTAACTCTATCTTCTAGAAGAGAAATATTTTAATCTTAATTTTACTATAATAGTTTGATAAATTACTTTTTTTTTTCAAATTTCACAAATTGTCTATGAAGTTACAAACCAATAAAAGTTGTCATTTTATGGATGAAATAGTGAATAAACCTAGAAAACAAAGAATGAATAACTCATCCAAACCATTCGATTGAAATTATCCAACAAATATGATAAAAAAAATGTAGGTTACTATTACCTTAAAAGAAAAATATATATCGTCCACCAATTTTTAAATCAAAAATTAATGAAATATAACAAAAAATGGGCCGAGTGAATAGCTACGAATTAAAAACCTTTAGATAATCTTAACGAAATCTTGAAGATATAAATCATATAAATCGAAATCAGAGATGAATTAGTTATTATATTTGTTTTAATACCACTTTAATTACTAATAAACATAAAATATATGAAAAAGAAGCTTCAAAACATGAGCAAAATCTAGATTGATAAATGATAAGTAGGAGACCATTAAACAATTATAAGGAAGAATGTGTAGAATCAAAATGTATCTTTCTTTTTTCATTTGATTACTATTATCTTACAAGGTATTTTTAAAGTGATTATCCTCACGTTTAATAATTAAAGAGAAAACATTAAGCAATTATAAACAATTATTTAACTTATATTTACTCTCAAGATCAATTTGAACCTTTATAACATAAACACTGTAAAGGTTATTTCACAATGTTTTTCTGTGAAGTTCGAGTGCAAAAATTGGTCTCATGGGTCTCACATGATCCCAGATCTTGTGTTTGTTTCATATATATTTGATTCACAGTGTGACTTTTTTACGTGTAACTTTTATTTCACAAACAGGCTAAAATGATTCATTGTAAACCAGTAAAACAGTAAAACAAATATATGTTAATTAATATTTTAAATCTAAATTTTATATAAGGGGAAAAAGATTATATAAATAGTACACGATGCACTAGTTCTTAACGTTATCACATTTTATGTGTTCTCAAAACAACCATATTGGCATCATGTAAGACCATAATGTCTTCGTGAGACCACATAAGTATCAATAAACCTTCACAGTAAAACACTTTTTGCTATAAAAGGTTCAATATTTTGGAACCTTTAAAGTGTTTTTATTGTAAAGTTTCAGTATTATTTTGTAGTTTTATGAGTCTTGGAAAAACAAACTGGTCTTATGTAAACCTTATATCTATATCTATTTATCTCTATCTCTCTCTCTCTCTCTCTATATATATATATTATATATTAATATAGAGAAATGTTCAAATGTGAACCACTTTTTGGTTGTGAACGTGAGGACAGCCGAGAGCGCGACACGTGGCGGAGACTAATCAATAAAGGCGGCTTTGAGTGTGGTCCCCCCCCCCCTTTTAATTCAATGCCCTCCCATGAATCGCGCCTAGTCATCCGCCGTGGACCTGACGTGGCGCTTAGTCACCCGCCACGTGTCGTGCTCTCGACTGTCCTCACGTTCACAACCAAAAAGTGGTTCACATTTGAACCCACCCCTATTAATATATATAGAGAGAGGAAAGTTCAAATGTGAACCACTTTTTGGTTGTGAACATGAGGACAACCGACAACGCGACACGTGGCGACTTTGAGTGTGGCCCCCCTCTTTAATTCAATGCCCTCCCATGAATCGCGCCTAGTCATCCGCCGTGGATCTGACGTGGCGCCTAGTCATCCGCCACATGTCGCGTTCTCGGTTGTTCTCACGTTCACGACCAAAAAGTGGTTCACATTTGAACCCACCCCTATATATATATATATATAATATATATATATATATATAATAAAGAGAGAGCGCATACCCCCATGCATACATACTACTTTGTGGCATGCAATTAATCAACTTCAAAAAGAAAACAAGAATTGGTTTAAACTTTAGAGATGTCATAAAGTATTAGTGTAAGTATAGGATCATTCTTATAAAGATTACAAAGTATATATAATAAGATCGAGTTTACAAACTCTAATTAAGTTGTTTTAAACATGTTATATCAATCCAAGAAAACTTATAACTAATTGGGCATGCAAAAATGGTCATGTATATAGACTTGTTACACGTTGTCAGATTACGTTTGTTAGTAGTCGTTGATCTGTACGTATACCCGTTGGTGGTACGTGCAGGAACTCTCTGACGAACCTCCTTAGCTCCAAGAGGTTTTGATGCAAGATTAATAGAATGTGAAAATACGTGGAATCTCATTAAACTACTGTTTATAAGATTCTTAATGAGAACATTTTAGATAGTAACAACTTTTGGTTTATATGACACCGAAAATGTCAGAATGTCCTAATAGATTAGTTAATTTATAAGACTTAAGTTTATAAGACCAAACATTTGTATGTATAATCTAATAGTATTGTAATAAGCTTATATATAGGACAACTATTGATGTTTTAACAAGTTTTTTAAGACATTTTTTAAACTAAGTAGTATTAGTCATTTTATATGACGATATTTGATTAAGTTATCTTATAAAACAAATGTCATACAAAATAAGTGTTTGATCTTATAAATCTAAGTATTATAAAGTAATCTATTAACATATTAAAACACTTGTAATATTCTATAAACCCATTATACTGAAACCTAATGTTGGTTGATCATGCCTGATCCTTTTTTATGAAACCCTTGCTCTATTGCTTGACAGTCATTCGGTCCATATATTGTTGCCGTTAGTTTTTGCAATTTTGAATACATGTAAAATATATCTCAACTTCTTGTTGTTTTAGTTTTATTTATGATCAAACCAAGTCATGTAGAAGGAAAACATATAAGTTATACAACAATATTTTTTGCTAATCGGTTAACCGTTTTTGGTTTGGATGACTAATTCAGTTTTGGATTTTTGTTAAATAGAAACCAAAACTCTCAGGAATCTAAGTTTTTGGAAAGCTAAGTCAAACATGTAAAACCCATGGTACTCCCCACCCCCACCCCACTGGTAGAAACAGAAATTGGTACTGTTGATGTGGGGAATCTTGGTGGCATTGGGAAGACTAGAACCAGGTGACCACACACTAAGAGCACTGATGCTGTTCCCAATGATCTCACCCATGTTCATTGTTCACCACTTTTGTGGCTTTCAACATTCAAGAATCCAAGTCACTTATGGTGTGATTGGTGTCCATCTTTCAATTTATATATATATATATATAAATCTATATAGAGGAAAAATCAAATACACACCAAGTAATTCGTAAACACTTACACACCAATCTAAACTATTGATTTACCATTGAATTTTTGATCTGACGATGCATAAATATTGGGGGTGTTTTGATAATATAGCTATGGCAACTAACAAGTTGAAATTTGAATTATTAATAGCCTTTAGTTAATAAAATTCATAATTTTAGGAAGTAAATCTCATATGCCAATTGGTGTGTAAGTGTTTACGAATTACTTGGTGTGTATTTGATTGTTCCTCTCTCTCTCTCTCTCTCTATATATATATATATATATATATATAGGGAAGGTTCAAACGACAAGCATGTCAATTTAAGAAAAAGTGAGGAGCAATTTCAGCCTTTCATCTCGCGGTTACGGTGAACGTGATCACGGAGGATTGACGCAATTCATGAGAGGGTAGAGACTATTAAGGGGGGGGGGGGCCGGTCAAAGCGCCTTCATTGACCGAGATGAGTGGTTGAGATTACTCATTGCGTTTTCTTAAAAAGTTATATTTTTCGTATGAACCTTCCACTATATATATATATATATATATATATATTCATCTTTCAAATTATTAATATATATTATCATGTGACACCACCTTTTTTTTTATCAGATCCTAAGAGAAAAAAAAATATTGAATCTTCACAACAAAGCATTGTGATGGTAAACTTTTATAATATTGTGTTGTAAAAAATTTAGTGTTATTTTTGTAGTGTCGTGATTTTAGAAAAAAACGTGGACTCACATGATGATATGTATTTGAAGATCGAAGTCCTTATATCTTTTTAGTGTTTTGTTGTGAAGATTCGGTGTTATCTATGGTTTTACGGGTTTCACGAAAACAAGGTGGTCTCACGTAAACCCGGTCATATATATATATATATATACACACATATATATATAGGGGAAGGTTCAAACGAGAACCATGTCAATTAAGAGAACTCTACGTGAGGAGCAATCTCAGCCACTCATCTCGCGGTTACGATGGACGTGATCACGGAGGATTGACGCGATTCATGGGAGGGTAGAGATTATAAGGGTGCGTTTGGTACGCAGACTACGTGGGACGGGACGGGACGGGACAAAAACTTTTTGTCCCATGTTTGGTATGCCATGGGACAAAAACTGCCTAGGACAAGGTGGGACAAAAACTCTAAAACATGGGACAAAAGCTTGGATTTTTTGTTCCACCAAAATAGGTGGAACAAGGTTGGACAAAAAACAAAAATTACCAAAATATCCTTATTTTACTTTTGATGAATAAAAACCCTTTCGTCCTCTCCAGCACCTCTATCACACCTAGCCTTCATCTTCTCCATTGATACAACCTAATTCCATTCACTTTTTGTTAAATCTGCAACGGTCTTCTCCATTCAATGTGCACATTTACCTGCGATTTCAGATTTTGACTTCTTACCTGCGATTCTTTACCAGCTTCGATTTCTCCATTCGATTTCTTACATGCTTCGATTTCTCCATTCTATTTCTTACCTGCTTCGATTTCTCCATTCGATTTCTTACCTGCTTCGATTTGGGTGTTTCAGTTTCTGATTTGGACTTTAATTTTGACTTCGAACGAATATAGTTCGAAGAACGAATCTGAATATGCAAAATTTAAATTTACAATGAATATAGCTTGGAGTCACCATTTCATGGCAACAAATCTAAATATGTGACCATTTCATGGCAACGAATCTGATTTGGAATCTGAATACATGATTTTGTTTTCATTATTTCAATTTATATACTTGCTTGATCATGCCTTCATGATTTCAATTTCTATTCTGTTTGATTTCGTTTGATTTCATTTCATTTGATACATTCTTGCTTACTGTTAGACCCCAAATTAAACATCAAATATACCATACAAAAGATTGTCAAAATGGCTTTATTACATGGCTTTTTTCAAAGAAAATAGATTGTCAAAATCCTTAAGTTCAAGGATTTCTTGGTTTGAGTAGAAGTAGAGATCTTAAAGCTAGTTGTACCAAAATTAATATATATATATATATAATATATATATATATATATAGTTATATGATATAAAATACCATTAAGCAACATTAAAGGGTAATTTGGTCATTTTAAACAGTTTTGTCCTGCCCTGTCTACCTTACCAAACGTATGTCAAACGTAGGACAGACAACTTAGTTTTGTCCTGTCCTGTCCTGTTCAGTCCCGTCCAGTTCTGTCCCATCCAATCTGCGTACCAAACGCTACCTAAAGGGGGACCGGTCAAAGTTGTCTTTGTTGACCGGATGAGTAACTGAGATTGCTTCTCACGTTTTCTTAAATTGATATGTTTCTCGTTTGAGCCTCCCTCCCTCCCTCTCTCTCTCTCTCTCTATATATATATATATATATATATATATATGGAGAGAGAGAGAGAGAGAGAGAGAGAGAAAGAGAAAGAAGGAGGATAGGCAAGTTCAAACAAGACGTTAAACATTTTACAAGATGTCTTCATATCAATGTATCATATATATCTAAACATATGTTGCATTGACAACACATAAACACTTAATCATATATGGTTAAACACAACTACATTAAGAAGTGTAATTAATCATATCTGATATCAAGACTTCTCATTCTCTCTCTATGTATTATATATATATATATGTGTGTATAGATAGATTCCTTTATAAACCTTATAAAGGTTGTAAAATTTATAAATTTGTTTCAATTGCATCTAGTCTACAATAATTAATGTTTTAAAGTATAAAATATTTATCATGATTAATGAATTTTGATCTTCTTTTATAAATTTTCATTATTTTTATAAATATTGATTTACATAATTTCTTTTACAAGGCTTGCAAAATAATATTATATATATTTTGTAAGCTTTTTGAATTTAATGGAGATAATGGCCTATTTCAAAAAGAGAATGTGAAGTCAAACAACATTCCGACAAATGGGTATGTGGAAAAAAGCAAAAGAACAATAAAACCCTAAAAGTCGATTCAACAATCAACCCTTCTCTCAATTATTGATAGATCGAACCACTCGTAATTTACGTAATTACCCATCGACCGTAATCATGAAGGCAAACGTCATCTCACGAACTAAACAGTCTCGAGTTTGATTAATTACATCATGTATGAAAAGCGTAAAATGTTTCTTTCTCATTGCATTATTGAATACGATATCTCTAAGACAGATCCTGTTTGGCAATTGAAAACGATGAATCAAAGAAAGTTCAAACACAAATCGTGATGGATGTGTATTCAAGTGTTTTAATTTCTTAGATGTATATAATGGTTGGAACTGTTGTTACATGTTACAAAATCGATCATTTTTCTTTGTGGTAATTGATGTCGATGTCATATAGTACGTTAGTAGTCAAAAAGAAAATTTTGTTTAATCAAATCAAAGCCTCTAGACGTATTTATGTGTCTGTAAATGAATTACATGTAAGAAGTTCTCTGTATTTTAGATTTTACACATACATGTCTTTATAATATTATAAAACATTTATCTAATATTCTTAAAATTTAATTGAAAATCCACTTATGTACTCTAAAAACTAATTGTTAAACACGTTTAAATATCAGATAAACATTAATTCATACTAATATAAAGTATTCTCTTTCCAAATCTCTGCAAACATATGACTGTGAATTGATACAAGAGCTTACTCGCAATTCAAAATCATACCGAACCATAAAAATGAAAATAATTAAGCATGATGAATAATAGAAACGAAACATAAAATATGATTTAACGGTTCAAAGTATATGCTTCAGAAGATCTAAATGCATTGCATAGGTAGACAAGGGTGTGTGTGTGTGTACACTTAGAATCATGCGGTAACTTTTTCCAGTGAGAACCACCATGTGGCCTTATAATCTTTTATCGATTGACTAGAAGTGTTGCAATGGTAATTTCGTAATCAAAAGGAACTTCAGTTCGATACATTAGCAAGAAAAATGCTATCATATGTAACATACTTTACGTGAATATGATCACATACCTTACCACAAAACATTAAAATATGTTTAACCCAATTGACCCAATGTGCGCCCAATTGCAAGAAACCAATAGATCAAAGTTCCCATCCTTCACAAAAGCACGTCATTGTGGCCTTTAGATCAAAAGCGGTCACTGGTTGCGCCTCATTCCTCCTATGGTTCTCACGTAATTAAAGTTGTAACTTTTACTAGAACCAACCATATATATATATATATATGCACACACATAGAATTAGGTATAAAATATTAACAACTCCCCCTTTCAGGAAAACGGTGAAAATTCATGCATAATCGTCAATCACTTTTGATCCAAAGGAGATGATCATGAGCGGAGGCAATTAGATCATTTGTTTTCTATCATTTGGGCATTTGCCAATTTTGTGAAGGTTTGTTAACATTTGCATGTTAATATATGTTAACATGTGTTCATAATTTCTTATTAAGTTCTATGTTAATTTATGTTATCATGTGTTAATTTGTCTATGGTAAGATTTGCTTAATAACTTATGCTAAAATTTTATGTTAATGTATCTGAGGTACGTTAACATATGTGTACATTTGATCATCTGACGGTCATGACATTAAGGTTTTCTTTTATTACAAAACTGCCATTATGTTTTTGTAACTTATCCGATAAAAAGTCTTCCAACGAAGACAAATATGTTTAAATAAATAGTGAACGTTAAGTCCTACTGATATGACTTGATACTCAATTATTAAAATTTGAATAAATTAAATTTTGTTATTTAAATGTAAAGTACCAAGACTTTAATAAAAAGTTGTCATGAAAAATAAGCAAAAAAACGAGAATTTTATAATTTTTGATTTCTTACCATATTGATATAAGTTATCGGGTCTTTGAATTACCAAAACATCTTCAATCACTATTTGTAAATTTATTCCGTTTAAAACTAAAATTTTCATTTCACTGCATTGTAAACAGGTACATACCTACTACTAAAAAATGAGCATTTTTTACGGATCTGGTCAATAGAAAAACCACGTTAGAAACCAAAAAATATAGTTTTTTTTTTTAATTTCCGTCCAAAATTAATAAGATTTTCAAAACAAATAGTTGTTTAAAAGTAAGGACATTGAAAAATCTTTTTAACTTCCGATGGATAATAAAAAATATAGTTTTTTAATTTCCGTTGGAAACTAAGACTTTCAAACAAAACATTTTAAAAAAGTAAGAATTCTTAAAAATCTTGCTATATTACGAGAGATTTCCGACGAAAATAAAAAATATAGCTTTTTTTTTTTAATTTTCGTCGAAAATTAATAAAAAAATTTCAAAACAAACCAATTTTAGAAAAAGCCACTTTGTAAAAAAGATATTCTAAATTTTTGATGGAAATTAAAAAAATATAGTTTATTTTTTAATTTCTATCAAAAATTTGTCATAAGTTTGTCAAAATTTATTAAGATTTTTATTATTTAATTGCTAAAACAACATTAATTAAGTTCTTCATGATAAATTAACAAATGTCGTAATTTTGGTCACAAATCAGTCGCAAACTATTCTGAAGGATATATAACTTTTTTTAAAAATTTCAATGATGGGTTTGTAACGGATTTTCGATGAATTGTTGTCTTTGTTGACTTTTCTTGGTTTCTTGTAAAGTTTTTGATGGAAAAATCTATCGGAGAAGCTCATCTTTTTGGTTGTGAACTAACATACATGAAAGTATGCATACTTCCATCAGGTGGATGCAAATTTGAGAGAAAACTTTGAATAGATATATAAAGGTTTGAGGCTAATGTTATTACCTATTAGACCATCAGTTATACCTAGCTAACCCAATGGCCATCAGGTAGGTTGGATTTCATCGGGCTCCACTGGGAACACCAAAACGCATTCATCTAGTAAGTCATCAGCTCCCAATATCGGCTTCTCACACCTGATTGAAACCAACCCCCCCCCCCCCCCCCCCCCCTCTTTCACTCTCTCCCTCTCTCTCTTAATTAAATAAAATAAAAATGTGGATAATATTGGGTTGGTATAACACATGTATTGGGTAAGGAAATGAAAAAAATGATGTAACACTGATATGGTAGTGGGTAACGAAAGAGAAGTTGTGAAGTATAAAGATAAGGCTTACTATTTATGATGCTATAACTTTTATAAAAATATAGTTTTAACTAATCCAAATGTATCCAAGAGTTAATTTGAATTCCATAGAAATGGTAAAGGATAAAATGAACAAAACATATAAGAAATATATATTTTTTTTCTTTTAAACAGTATTCTAAAAGAAATTAAACCAAATTATCATTGGTTATCTTGAAATCATACTTGACTTATTAGCATTATTCATTAATGAATAGTATAAATAACCCCACTTGTTTGGATCGATCAATCATATTGAGATGATGCAATAACGAAGGTTATATCTAGGGAAGTTCTTGCAATTATTTTCCTTTTCAAAAAGTTTCCACTATAATTAATAATGGCTTAAATTAATCCAAATGAAGTCATCAATGGTGGTTTCATGGAAAGTTCATGTAGCCATGTTCCCAAAAGATATGTTAGAGCATCTACAATGTGCTTTTTTGGGGGGTTTTAAGAGGTTTTTGTGAGGTTTTTCGAAAAACAAAAACTTTATTTTGAGGTTTTTCACATAGTGTAGAGGTTTTTAGAATGAGGTTTTTCGTGAATTTTTGCGTCATAGGTCGTAGCTGCACGATCTGTTTTTTCAGAGATTTTTCGTATTTAAACTGTTTTAACTTTATAAAATTTTATAAAATTCTCGTATTAATCAGCTATATGAGGTTTTTGCTTTTTGAAAAACCTCTGAAAAACTACACTGTGGATGCTCTAAGATGAGGTTTTTTACATAGTTGAAACATGTAGAGGTTTTTAAGTTGTTGAAATAGCAATAATTCGTAAGAAAAAAACTGTGAAAAAACTTGATAAAAAATCCATACATTTTGAATGCTCTTAGATGGGAGGTTTTTGTAGCCATGTAATAAGAAGTTCTACTGTTTTGGTGAAGTTTTTGAAAAATATGTTTATATGAGTATTCATGTAATTTATCACTGAATACTGTTCACCGGGGCTTTGGTTGCCGGCTCCCCTCCACAAAAGAGGAAATCACAATGCATCTAAATAAGTGAATCTATCCAGTTGAGGCATCTTGATGGAGGATTTTCTATTCATAGAATATCGAAAAAGTCCCCAACCCCTTCTCATCAATGGACTCCTGACGTATACGAAGGAGTGCTAGAAGATTTTTTTTATAAGTTCATTGAAGAAGTTCTATTTACTCAGATATGACCTCAAAATAACAGGGGTCAAGGTCGGCGAATATTTGCGACAAGAAATGACTCCTAATTTTTGGTTTGAACGGTTAATCCTGTCTTTCTTTCCAATTTATCGTAATCAATTAGTTAACATGTTGGTTTATATTTATTATTTATAACATAAGGATATCTTATTCCCATTTTCTGGTAGTTTTTTTATTTGAATTTCTCGATCTAAAGTTTCTATTATGTAGAAAGAAATGTTTGAACCAAAAAATAAGAAAACGGCAAAATGATCATCCGGAATGTGGTTTTACATTTACAGCAATAAAATCTAGTTAATATGACCAAACAAAAAAGTGTTATATCTAAATATGTTACAAGTTTATAAGGCACTTTTAAGCATTGTAACAAGTTTTGTTAGAATTGTTTTAAAATAAAGTGTCGTATTAGTTAATTTTATACAATGTTTTATACAGACATTTGTGTTTATAGGACACCTTCAAATAGTCTTTAACAATATGTTTTATTTAAAAAGATGTTTTAAAAACTTTTTAGGACACGCGCCTAATAACGTTTTATAAACTTTTTGTAACACTTTTAAAAAGACGTTTTTATGTTTGATCCTGTAAACTAGAGTCCTAAAAAAATACTTTGTTAGAACACTTATTTTATTTTTTGTGTCCTACAAATTCAATTTTATTGTAGTGATTAACAGTATACACAAGGATGTGTCGACGACGTGAGTCGTGACTTTAAGTCAAAATTGCATGAATCACATGTGATTTTATACGTGATTCTGGTATAAAATCACATATAATTCATACATTTTCTAATTCTCTTGTTCCGGTTACTACACACCCCTATGTAAAATTTTAGAGGATATAAATAAATGATGGTTAAAAATATACCTCAATTGGTCCCACAAAGAGAAGTGATATATCCACAATTTCAACATCGATGTGCATTATATGCATTATTTTTATTTTTATTTTTCTTGCATAATAGAACTTTAATAAAATAAATTGTGGGTATTTATATGCATGCCGACTAGACAACATAGGTCAACCAATGTAACAAACGTGTTAAATTGAAGACATAAATTTGCATATTTCCATAACACAAGTGGGATGATTGATCTAATTCTAGTGCATAATTCAGCTAAGAAAACACAACAGCTTATACAATAAGCCATATGTATGCTTCTTTTCTGGAGAAGGTTCATCTGGGATTTACCCAAACTACATCCTTAGCAATTTTTATCGGGAGCTAAGACATGCTCCTTTGAGATTAATACAATAAGCCTTATGCGTGCTTCTTGTTAGACTTAACAGTTTGATTATATATAACACACATTTAATACAATTGAAACTTGTTACAATTATACTAGTTGTTGAAGCTTATTTCAACTTCATATGTTATCCCTCTAAATATATACATACATACATATATATATATATGATTATCCATATAAGGACAGCTTCGAATGAATACGCAAATCTAATTGCAAATGTGAGGACAGCCGAGAGCGAAACATGTATACAATTTCAACTCTTATTCAGTTAAAATAATGCATAATTATTCATACTCAATATTATGCATCATTTATGGTGAATAATACATCATTCAGATTGAATAATATGGCGTTCAATGTTATTCAGTCTGAATATTATATTATTCAACTTGAATGATACTAATATTCTCTCTAAATATATAATCTTGTATTATTTAGATTAATTCTTTTTAGTGTTCATTTGAATTTTCGTTTGTGTGTTAATGTTATTTTCTTAAAATGAATGTTGACTCAAAAGTAAAGAAATATGGGTCAAAAGAGGTACACCATTTTTGCACGTGGAACAATTACTTTTAAGACACATTTGTATTACGTTTTAAGTGCTCAAACCCAAAACAATTTAAACTTCTATTTTTAGCACTCATTTACATATATCACCTTTTGTATATCTTAATAAGTACTATAATATTTGTCGATTATATCATAATATATGCAATTATCCGAAACTATTTCTTCTATGCAAAATAAACACAATAAAAGACTCTTAGCAGGGTTTAAATCTATGCGTGCGTAATTTAGTGGCTACTGTGTATTAATCTCAGAGAAACATGTCTTAGTTCTCGATAAAAATTATCAAGAATGTAGTCTGGACAAAGCCCAAATCAACATTCTAAGGCCATCCACAGCCATACCACCCATACCACCTGCATAGACTGCCACCTCAGCGCCACATCAGCTTTACCACTACCTTACCATTACCATACCATTCACCCACACCCGTACCACTCATACCACCTGTATGATTTAAATAATAAAATATTACCTTTATATATATATATATATATTGTATGTATATATGTGTGTGTGTTTGAGACTTTTTGTTGAACGGCATGGAGATGCCGCTCGCCCTCCATACCGTCCCCATACCGGCACACCTCGGCGGTGTTACCGCCGGTAGGGGAGCGGTACCGTGAGCCAAACCGCTGGGCTGTGGATGGCCTAAAAGAAACATGATAAAAGACTAAAAAATATATTGTACATTTATGGGTTAAATTCCTTCTTTATATTATTATTAATAACCAATCATATTATATTCGCTAATAGTTATAAATTTTATAAGATAAATTTGATTCTTTTTTCTACCTTTTACTTTCACGTTTTCTAAAATTTTAGATCCGTAAGATATACTTTTTATGCATTTATTTGTGGGAAGTATACGATTCTTGCTTATCTTAATATATATATATATATATATAGGGGTGGGTTCAATTGTGAACCACTTTTTGGTTGTGAACGTGAGGACAACCGAGAGCGCGACACGTGGCGGATGACTAGGCGCCACGTCAACTCCACGGCGGATGACTAGGCGCGATTCATGGGAGGGCATTGAATTAATGAGGGGGACCACACTCAAAGCCGCCACGTGTTGCGCTCTCGGTTGTCCTCACGTTCACAACCAAAAAGTGGTTCACATTTGAACTTTCCTCTATATATATATATATATATATATAGGGGTGGGTTCAAATACAAACCACCCTTTCGTTGTGAACGTGAGGACAGCCCAGAGCGCGACACGTGGCAATCTGAAACGGCGGGTCAAGTCATATTCAGTCTGAATAAAACTGCATGTTAGTGTTATTCATACCGAATAACGCTTGACCCGCGGATGACCCGCGGCTGACCCGCCCGCGTCCAATTGCATCAGAGTGCATGTTAGTGTTATTCAGTCTGAATAACGCTTTATTCAGTCTGAATAACTAAGTCGAAATTTTTTCAAATTGCCACGTGTCGCGCTCTCGTTTGTCCTCACGTTCACAATGAAAAGGTGGTTTGCAATTGAACTTTCACCTATATATATATATATATATTATCCTTCTTATTAGAAATATAAATACATTTGTATATATAACAGTGAATTAAAAATATGCTTTTTGTTTTCCTCTTTTCTATAAAAATAATTGTGCCCTTTTTTTGTTCTATTTTCAAAGATGTCGATTTTTATTCCTTTCCTTTTTATTGCAAATATATGATAAGTGGTTGTGAATTATGATATGAATTCATAATTATATTTTGTCTTTCGTGAAATGCTTTTTTTTTCTATAATTATTTCATATAACATCCAAATAATAAAAACACCGTTAATCCTATTGCTTTATATCTATATCTATATCTATATATATAGAAAGAGAGAGTCATTATTTTGCAACTTAATAAAAGGTTATAACTCATACATTGATCGTGTAAATCTTTATATGCATCGACATCTGTTGTAGAAATTCAATGAATCAAATAAAATACATTCAGCGAATAGATGAGAATATATATGAATGAGCTAAATGAATTGTTTAGATGAGAGTTGCGCGGGTTGTAACATTTAACTGGGTTGCAAAATAATTTTGGCCTATATATGTATGTATGTATGTATATATAGATTAGATTCAAATGAGAACAAGTCACATGGCATATCCAGATTTCAGACTGAATAATACCGCATTCATTTGTATTATTCAGTTTGAATAATACATGATTATTTAGACTGAATATGTTACATGACACGCTCTCGATTTTCCTCACGTTTACAATAAATTTGAGTTTGCAACTGAACTTTTATTTATATATATATTATATAAGTGAAAAAAATAGTATCTCTATACATGATATGGTTATTTTAACACAACGTGACCATTTGTTTTATCACAAAACTTTCATAGTCCAAGAATCGTATTTTTTGTGATTATATAAGCATAATCATTATAAGTGCATTGTATTTATCTTATTAAAAACGAATAATTATTGAAAGTAAAGAGTGCAAACAACACTTTCCCAAAAAATATATGCAAATGTGAAATGTTACTTATTGTTATCACATAATACTTAATGTATTATTTGTTTAATCAACGTCATTTTATTGTTTCCTATCATTGATAAATTAATTATATTTATATGTGAATATAGACATCTAATGTTCGTTTTTCTAAGTTATCATAAGATAGCAATCGATATCATTAACTGATCGAATTTATATTTTATTTGTCGATTATGAAGTTTGGTCTCTCATTTGTCCCTATTAGTACCATCTAGACTTTGTAGTCGGGAAGATAGTAAAGTTTGTTAAAACTCTCATTCTTTCTTGTTTTGTTGCTATATTTGACCATACAGTTTCATGTTTATAATGATTGTCAAAAACGATTTTCCATGTTTTTTTTGCATTCACATGTAGTCAGCTGAAATGATTGAAATAATCTTAATATTCAAAGATTTGTACTTTTAAACTTATAAATGTCACATTTGTGTAGTATTTAATTAGTTAAAAATATAAACTCTCCAATCATTTATGAATTATAATTTAACCGTAAAATAGTAAAAAATAAGAAACTAGAGTAAAATGTTTTTTATTTATTTAAAAAAACTAAAAATGTTGTTTGTCCAATCATTGTCGGAAACATCCCAATCATCAAGAATGAAAATGAAATAAAAACTTAAGATAAGATATCGACATCCGTGTCCATTTTTTTCATTTACACCTAAAGTATTCAATTTTGACTAATTTTAGGTCAAATATGTAAACAAAAGACACATGATTTAGAATATGACTTTAATTACCAATATGTTTCAATGATGGTCTTTTATACGTCTATTTTAATTTACATTACCCTAACTCGCTAACCCTATTAATTAAAGTGCTAAACAATTTGGATTTCTTTTATTATATACGAATGAAGCTAAAGTAGCTATAGAAACAAATGTATTTCATCGATGAGTCATGTATGATAGTTAGCAGACAACACAATAGATATACATAGCCGGTTTTTATAGCTGCATTAAGATTAACCGAAATAGACCCCGTTCCTTGACCAACTGAGATAGGACCGATCAAGCCTTATATGTAATCAGTCAGGAACAATAACCGAAACAAGGTCCGTTCCTTGACCAGTTAAGGGAAGACCAATCAGGCCAAATATGTAACTAATTAGGAACCAAAACCAAATCTATACCAACACCCTATGTCACACTAGTCATGAGAATCAGTTCTTTAATCGATTAAAAAGACCAAGTTATTTTTTTCTGTATCTACAAATAAACAATAGAATGTTATCTAATTATTATTTGATCATTGATATACATGCTTATATGGTCGATTACATCAGCTCCTTAACCTATAAGACCAACTCCAACAGAATGTTATAATATCGTTTTTGCCGGTGATTCAATTCCAATTGTCAGACAAAGAGAATTTGATTTGGAAACGGAAAAATATACCGTTCTTCTATTCATTTAGTGTTTTTGTCGCTTGCTTGGAGATTAAACGAGTTTTGTTGTCTATGGCCCACCAATTTGCCATTTTTTTTTACCATTTAGGGTTGGAATTGTTCTAAGTCATCAAACTTTTACCTGTTGCAACTAAATCAGAACCGACTTAAGTCTTAGCCAATTACTTTCTCGTAAGTCGTAACAACGATCGATAAAAACCCATTAAATCCTTTATAAACTGAGTCGATTAGTCTCTATATATATATATATAGAGAGAGAGAGAGAGAGAGATAGAGAGAGAGAGAGAGAGGTTCAAACGAAAAACATATCAATTTAAGAGAACATGAGAAGCATTCTTAGCCACTCATCCGTCAACAAAGGCGGTTTTGACCGGTCCCCCCTTAAATCGCATCAATCCTCCGTGATCACATCTACCGTAACCGCAAGATGCGTGACTGATATTACTCCTCACGTTCTCTTAAATTGACATACTTTTCGTATGAACCTCCCCTGTATATATAACCCGACCCGATTAGTCAAATTGACCCATATTTTACCGGATGCATATGTGGTGGGCCGACTTTGAGATGCAGTGAATCATATCCATTTTGAGGCGTGTCACGTGGCAGCAGCATGACTTGGAGGCTAATGATCCACTCGTAGTGCTGTTTCGGCTTTATGGGCATTTTCGTCATTTCCTCTACTGAATCCATATGGTCCCTCGGAATCTAGACACAAAAAAAAAAAAAAAAAAAGAACTAATTTAATGGAGTATTTATTTTGATTTTGAATTGGAAAAGCAAAAACTATATTTTATCAATATTTAGTGATTACTAGAAATGGAGTTTAATGTATTTATACAAGAGTAATTGATTATTGTTTGGGAAAAAGCAATAATTAAATTTGTGCATGGTTTATTAATAGTAGTTGATGAGTGATGAGAAAATTTTTATTAATAAAAAAAGAGAAATCTTATAAATGAATTTTTCCAAGAACAAAAAAAGGTTCAATCAAAATATGTCCAGACCAATGGTAAGATAATATTTTGGGGATCAGTGGATGATATCACTGACTACTCGGGTTCCAACCCTACAATAAGCAGGTGGCAATATTTAGATCATGAGTATGTCATATCGTGGTGTTTTTAATTGGGTTGAGTCGTGATCAACAAGATGTAACACCCCGTTTTCAAAGTTAAGTTGAAACAGAGTTAAGAGTTAAGGTTGAACCTTGATTGTTATGTTTTAGGAGTTGAGGGGCCCAGATGTCATTTTTGAAAGTGTAAGGGAAGAGTGGTCAGATAAAAGGGTTAGAAACCCTTAATTCTTTCAGTGGCAGTTTCCAGAGAACGTACGAGAAGAGAGAAAGAGGCGATTTGGGAGTGGAAGCAAGGAGGTTCAATTGGAGGTTTGTGGTGATCAATTGCGTAATTGATCATGTTTCTTGCGCTTAAGGTAAGAGTTCTATGTTAGTTTTGTTGTCAATTGTTATGTATTTTGGAGTTTAGCAAGAGTTAGGGTTGGATGTGGAGTTGATGATCAAAGAATCATCAAGTATGATAATTGGCATGTTTAGGGTCGAATTACTCGCTTGTAATCGCTAGTTATCGACCCTAGTTGTTTTGAGAAAGTAATTTTGGAGTTGGTAGTCGAGATTGGAGGTTTTTGGTATGAAATTCGAGGCTGGTCGCGTTTTGGCAGAGTTCAGAGAAACCCCGCGACTAAGCCCGCGACTTGAGGTCGCGGGGCCAAGCCGCGCAAGTTTCTGGCCAATTTCCAATTTTTGGTTTTTGTCTTTTCGGAGATTTGGCTCTGGGATCATGTTAGGGATGTTAAGAGAGGATGAGGCCTAAAGTTTGGGGTCAATTGGACTAGTCTAGCTATGGTTAAGACTAGTGTTTCGGTATGGAGTGTCGAGTGGTCCTTTTTGGACTAAGTTGATGTGTTATGTGTTTATGTTTGATTAGGTGTTCGCACGTGATTGTTCTAGCTTGTGAAGAGTATCGAATTGCTAGCACTTGTCAGGTGAGTACCTCACTTAACTCTTGTTGTTATGTATGTATGGTTACGATTGCATGTGTGATTATGTGTATGCGTTCCTTCGGGGACATGGCAGAGTATCCTATGGTGGTAGTAATACCCCTAGGGAATTATGATGAGATGTGTTCCTTCGGGGACGTTTGCAGAGTACCTATGGTGGTAGTAATACCCCTAGGGAATTTGGAGAGGCCTGGTACCAGTGTCGTTATTCTTTCTTTATGGTTTTGAGCCGTAAGGAAGATTGGAGATTTGCATGTATGTGGTTGCTATGTACTTGTGATTGTGTGTGCATGATGGTAAGTGGTTAAGTGTGTGCTCACTAAGCTTTATGCTTACCCCGTTGTTATTTATCCTTTTCAGTGTCAGGTACGTCCCGGAAGGGAAAGAGTAAGCTTCCGAATGAGATTCCGAGGTTGCAGCAGTTCAGTCTAAATTTGAAGTTAACAGATGACGTTGTTGAGAGTATGAGTATTTTCCTTGGGTGGACATGTAAACAAATGGGTTTGGATAGTTTATACTACGTTCATGATTTCAAGCTTTAGCCTATATTTTCTTAAACTTATGAATTATCAATGGTTTTGAATATTGGTTTTTGGACGAGCTTCCGCTTGGTATGAGAATCTTGGTTACTTTTCTTTTTAAGGAATGTTTTTGAAATTGGGATGTTACAAGTTGGTATCAGAGCCTAGGTTTAAGGGATTCAAGTATTCACAAGTGGTGGATACTTGAACTTAAACCAGATGCTCGTGTTTTTGTAAATAAGAGTAACCAAAATGAAATGTTTTATGGAAAGATGAGTATGAAAAGTTTTATGGAGAAAAGGTTATGAAATGTGTTATGAAGAAAGGAATATAAAATGTTTTATGGGGAGATGAGTAGTGAGACTGAACTGCGGACCGGAGTATCAGACGGGGGTGAGCACACTAACCTTACCTTTTTGAGCTGATGATTTGTTATGCTGTGAATGTATGATATGTGAATATGTGAACACTAGTATGTGAATTACTAGTGATATGCAGTTAAGTTGAGCATGTATGTTATGATAGCTGTTAAGAAAGTATGTATGAATTACATGAGCTTATGGCATGTGTGGCAAGTGAGCAGCAGTTGTATGAATCACTAATGCTATGTAGTTATGTTGAGCATGTACCCATATGATAGTTGTTATGTAATGTAGTGTATGCATGTTGTGATATATGTTACGTGAAAGTATGGCATGTGTGATGAGTAAGCACTAGTATGTGAAATACTAGTGCTATGCAGATTAATTTGAACATGTATCCCTTGATAGCTGATATGGATTGCGTATATGCATGTGTGTTGTATGTAGGCTGTAGCTATGTGCTGGTAAGTAGAAAGGCATGATGTCTGTTATGTGATTAGCTTGTAGAGGAGCCTTTGAGCTCTAGTGTTGAGTTATGTGTATGTGACAACTGAGTTGGGAAGTGGAGCTTTAGTAATGGTGTCGAGGCTAGGCATGTAGGGTGTAGTTACAATGATATAAGGGCCCATATCATTGCAAATACACTGTGCATGTTGGGAATTGACATAGTTACGGGAGTTTCTATGAACCAACAATGTTGTGTGGGAAGGGGTAGTAGCATGATAGGGCGTGTGCATGTCCTTAAGATAAGTAGTCAGAATCGTGAAGGCATGTGATGAGGAGAGAATTGGGAGCTAAGGTCGTTGACCTGAACTAGTAGATTGCATGGGACGGACAGTAGAGAAGAGTTTAGAGTAGCATGTTGGATGAATCAGTAAAGATAGACCACTCAGGAGCATGTTGGGAACTGTGATGATAGTATGAATAGATTATATGTGAATAGTCAGTGGGTTAGGAGTGCAGTAGATGAGATAGGAGAAGTTCTCTATGAGATCCTTCTTGGACTTTTGAGCGTGAAGAGTAAGAATTAACCCAGGTGGTTAATAGCAGTCTAGAGACAGTTATGGCAGCATGAGTCAGTGATGCAGTAAGCTCTCAGTCTACTGAGACTAGAGCAATTAGAGATAGCGAGGTTGATCAGCAAGTCACCATCGGTAGTTCAACCTATCGGGTTAGTGAATGAGATTACTTGCAAGTTGTTAGAGGCGATCACTCTGTTGTTCAGAGTATGTCGCGAGTGAATGGAGGAAGGTGTGCATGTATGTTGATGTGTTAGAGCCAAAGATAAGAGAAGTTATGGTGATAGTAAGGTGCACTGATTTAATCAGACGCATGAGGTAACTTGGGATAGAGAAGGTTAGAATTGGAGAGGCAAGGAAGGAGGGTGATAGTGTTCCAGTTGACAGCAGAAGAGACAATGAAGGAGTTGGACGTTCTGTCAGAATAAGCAAGAGAGTTGTCAGAAGTAGAAGTACGTAGCGGACGAGGAGTAATGTTGGAGTAGTGATGTGTAAAAGGATAAAGTGGTAGTTGGGATAGCATGGTTAAATCAGAACTGAGCTAGCCCTGACTGCGAGAAGCTTTAGGTAGTAGTTCGAACTCTAAGTGGGGGGAGAACTGACTATCAATGAGATGGAAGAGGGAGATTACCTATGATGTGCACCTTGGCTAAGGCCAGGAAGCACGTTCTTCTTGGAGGTAGCAGTTACTTAGCGTATGTGGTCGATAGCCGAGTTGAGATAAGAAGAAGACGGTAGCGAACGTGCCAGTGGTCAGCGAGTTTCCGGATGTATTCCCGGATGACTTGCCTGACATTCCTCATGATAGGCAAGTGGAGTTCCGGATCAAGCTAGTTCCGGGGGTGGTGTCGGTAGCTAAGACTTATACTGGGTAGCACCTCCGGAGATGCAGGAATTGTTATGGATGTGTATCGATTACCGAGAGATAACCACGCTTACGGTAAGGTTTAGATACCCGCTATTGAGGATCGACGATCTCTTCGATCAACTTCAGGGAGCCATGTGGTTCTCGAGGATAGATCTTCACTCAGGGTACCATTAGTTGAAGGTTCGAGGAGAAGATGTGCATAAGGCAGTCTTCTATATACGATATGTATATTTTGAGTTCATTGCGATGTCATTCGGGTTGACGAACGTGTCAACAGCTTTTGTAGACCCGGTGAATCAGAACTGCAGGCCAATGTTGGATAGGTCAGTGATCTTATGCATAGACGAGATGTTGATCTATTGGAGATCAAGGGAGATGCAAGTGGAGTATATTCGAGGTGTATTGGAGACCTTACGCAAGGCACGTTGAGTGTGGAGGAAAGAAGACAGCAGCGATTGAGATCTTAAGAAGGAAGTTATGTGAAGCTCTAGGGTTGATTTCACCGGAGGAAGTAGAGGACATGGCAGCTTAGTGTGGTACTTACTACCACGAGTTAGTTGTATTGAGAGGCAGTGTGTGAAATAAACAGATGTTGTGAAGAGCTATAGCGTGTATTAAGTTGTACGTGACAGTAGAGGATAGATAATTTTATTGAATGTGAATAGCATGTTTTGTGTGCTCATGGACAGCCTTGTACCCATAAGGGTCAAGGGGATAGTGTCATTCTTGTTAGAGTAGAAGGCATGATCAGTTCCGTTCTGAGAACGGAGAGTAGTTAAGCGTGCAGATGTGTTCATGTTGTGAAATATGTCGTAAACTGTGGGAAACGACATAGTGAGGCTGTTACAGAGGTTCGATGAACCTGGCTATAGGCCGATGCTTAATGGGTCGGTAATCGTTTGCATTGGTGAATGTTATTGTAGTAAATTATGGAGTGAACGCTTGATGGTTCAAATTGTTGTTGATTTGGGTTAGGAATGAAGAAGTGAATGAACTGTATGTGTTGAGATGTCAGAGTCAGAGATAAGTGAAGGTGTGAGGGTAGTGAGGTGCATTAATTGCACGACGAAGGCGAGCTTAATGTCCAGACTAATCTTTACTTGATTCTTGTGTTTCCTACACTGGTGGTTACACCCGTAGGCTTCGAGAGTCAAGTAGGGACAGTCGAGACCGTTTGTTGGGGACAAAATAAGTATGTGTATAGTGATGTAATAGATGTTGGAAGGAATTGTTGATACAAATGTGATAGAATTAGAAAGGGTAAGAGTTATATCGACCCTATAACGGGTTTTGTGCTAGTTGGTGGTACAGCTTGGTAGTTAACAATGATAACCTCGCTAGTAGGTATGTTTATGCAGTCACGAAAAAAAAAGCAGTTAAGAGTGAGAGTTTGAATAAGGAAGGAGGTAAGGGTCAAGTAGTTCGGGTAATACCCGACAGTCGTGGTCTACTAAGTTATTGAGACCGAGTATTAAGTTCCAGTATCAGAGATGTAAGGATGGTTTAGTGATGGCCAGTGCTGAATCGAGATATGGAAAAGCATGTGGGAAAGTGTTAGACGTGAGAGGAGGTTGGAGTAGAGTTAGAGTTACCGGATGCAGGAAGGGCATGTAACGAACGTTTTGATTGCAAGGTTAGTTGTACTCTTAGAGATCTTGATGTTATGAAAGAGATAGTGGTCAGACTGACGGGTAGAGTGAGAGGACGATACTGACTCTCAAGTATCTGTTAAGAGCCTGTATGTGGATTTTGGAGGAAGTGAGATAGGTATCTGCCGTTGGCAGAGTTCTTGTATAGTAGCAGCTTTCATGTCAGCATCGGCATGCCCTCTGTATGAGATGTTGTGCGAGAGGGAGGTAAGACTCTCATCTTCCAAGGAGAGGTTGGTCAGAGTGAGTTGGGCAGTACGGAGATTATCCAGAAGGGACTGAGAGTAGTCAGTGGAAACTGGATGATGAGATGAGTCGGAACTAGCCAGAGATGTTATAGGGATAGAGGATTTCGGGGACGAAATCCTGATAAGTGGGGGAGAGTTGTAACACCCCGTTTTCAAAGTTAAGTTGAAACAGAGTTAAGAGTTAAGGTTGAACCTTGATTGTTATGTTTTAGGAGTTGAGGGGCCCAGATGTCATTTTTGAAAGTGTAAGGGAAGAGTGGTCAGATAAAAGGGTTAGAAACCCTTAATTCTTTCAGTGGCAGTTTCCAGAGAACGTACGAGAAGAGAGAAAGAGGCGATTTGGGAGTGGAAGCAAGGAGGTTCAATTGGAGGTTTGTGGTGATCAATTGCGTAATTGATCATGTTTCTTGCGCTTAAGGTAAGAGTTCTATGTTAGTTTTGTTGTCAATTGTTATGTATTTTGGAGTTTAGCAAGAGTTAGGGTTGGATGTGGAGTTGATGATCAAAGAATCATCAAGTATGATAATTGGCATGTTTAGGGTCGAATTACTCGCTTGTAATCGCTAGTTATCGACCCTAGTTGTTTTGAGAAAGTAATTTTGGAGTTGGTAGTCGAGATTGGAGGTTTTTGGTATGAAATTCGAGGCTGGTCGCGTTTTGGCAGAGTTCAGAGAAACCCCGCGACTAAGCCCGCGACTTGAGGTCGCGGGGCCAAGCCGCGCAAGTTTCTGGCCAATTTCCAATTTTTGGTTTTTGTCTTTTCGGAGATTTGGCTCTGGGATCATGTTAGGGATGTTAAGAGAGGATGAGGCCTAAAGTTTGGGGTCAATTGGACTAGTCTAGCTATGGTTAAGACTAGTGTTTCGGTATGGAGTGTCGAGTGGTCCTTTTTGGACTAAGTTGATGTGTTATGTGTTTATGTTTGATTAGGTGTTCGCACGTGATTGTTCTAGCTTGTGAAGAGTATCGAATTGCTAGCACTTGTCAGGTGAGTACCTCACTTAACTCTTGTTGTTATGTATGTATGGTTACGATTGCATGTGTGATTATGTGTATGCGTTCCTTCGGGGACATGGCAGAGTACCTATGGTGGTAGTAATACCCCTAGGGAATTATGATGAGATGTGTTCCTTCGGGGACGTTTGCAGAGTACCTATGGTGGTAGTAATACCCCTAGGGAATTTGGAGAGGCCTGGTACCAGTGTCGTTATTCTTTCTTTATGGTTTTGAGCCGTAAGGAAGATTGGAGATTTGCATGTATGTGGTTGCTATGTACTTGTGATTGTGTGTGCATGATGGTAAGTGGTTAAGTGTGTGCTCACTAAGCTTTATGCTTACCCCGTTGTTATTTATCCTTTTCAGTGTCAGGTACGTCCCGGAAGGGAAAGAGTAAGCTTCCGAATGAGATTCCGAGGTTGCAGCAGTTCAGTCTAAATTTGAAGTTAACAGATGACGTTGTTGAGAGTATGAGTATTTTCCTTGGGTGGACATGTAAACAAATGGGTTTGGATAGTTTATACTACGTTCATGATTTCAAGCTTTAGCCTATATTTTCTTAAACTTATGAATTATCAATGGTTTTGAATATTGGTTTTTGGACGAGCTTCCGCTTGGTATGAGAATCTTGGTTACTTTTCTTTTTAAGGAATGTTTTTGAAATTGGGATGTTACACAAGAATTAATCGGATGTTCTTGTATCTGGATACCCTTAGAACTTGTGTGTTTTAGCTTAAAAAGATAGCTCAAAATAAATTTAAAAATCTCTCTCTATGATACAATTTGATATGTAAGTTGGAATTTTTTTTGAGTAATAATTAAAAATCTAAATTAATTTTAACTAAAAATATAAAATTAGATTTCGGTGTTTTTATAATAATATATAGTATTTTATAAAGAATTTAAAGAAAAATTGAATTTTTTAAGTAAATACATATGAAATCATGTATTTTATACATTATTAATGCTGCAAAAATCTTTTTTGTTAAGGATTTTCGGTTGAAAATATATTCCACATAAATGAAAAATAAAGTGCAGAGTAGAATTATCACTATAAAAATGGGTCTTAAATATTTTATTAATTTTTATTCCCTTGATGTATAATGTGTTAATTTGAATTATGATAATATTTTACACCATATAATTCTCGTTTTGTTTTAGAGAAAAATAAAGTAATTTAGACTAATAATTTATTTGTTTTCAAATATTAAACAATTAAAATAAAATATATTAAAAGTGATATTTTGGCAAGCAATTAAATTAAATACGTAATATTTTCTTTTAAAATAAATATTTTATTGTTTTTGGTGTCTATAAAGTGTTGTAGGCGCCTAAAAAAAGAAATTGTTGGGGGAAGTCAAAATAATTTCTTCTTTCTTTTAATTGCCGTCACAGTTGACGTCTTTTTAACTAATTATATCTTAATCTTTGTGTTTTAATTAATCATAATCTTAATCATTTTTTAAGCCACGATACCAAATTGCATTCATGAAGTTTCTCAATTCCCACTAGTCGACTAAGGAAATGTCTACCAAACGTTTATAAGTGTTTACTGATAATAGTCGTCACTTTCGTTTATCTTGTTGGGTAATTTTTTCAATCATCAAATGAACTATTGGTAAACGTTTATGACCTAGTAAATATTTATCAGGTAAAACTCTTATCCTTACTTGCTAGCTAAAATTATCGATCATTGATCATATGCCTGTTACATAGTAAAATTTTTCCTCCTCCTCATGTCAACTTGATAAAGCAGGTGATAACATGTAACTATTTATCTGGCAAGTGTTTGGTAAACACAATCTCTAATTATTACAAAAATTAGAAGATAAATTTGTGATATATTTACTTCGCTATTATATTTTGACCATATTACAACATTGGTTATCATAAAATTTACTTGAGGATGATCCAAGTTCACAACTTGCTTTTAGCCAGGAATAGGAGAGAGCAGAACATAGAGATCTGGTTATGTTCATATAACAAGATCTTGTCTAAATCCTCTTTTAAATGTTATTGGGTAATTACAAATCACATTTACACCAAAACTAGTGATTATAACACTAACAAAAATACTTGAAATAAAAGAGATACATTACACGTATATATATATACTAACTTAACACGCACCTAATCAAAAGTGAAATTACTATAATGAGCTTATTCTCTAATGCTAATAGTTGATACCGAGATTGAAAAACTAATTAAAATAGGACTAAAGCAAACATGGAACAACATGGAGACCTTACTAGTTACTATGCCTTCATAATACATGACTAGAAAAATCTTACGCGACATACAAATAATAAACATGTGCATGTCAGCGGTTTGAACAATCGGTGGACCAGGACCATTCAAGCTCCAAAACATATTCTGACAATATATGTGATTTGTTCTATCGTAGCCTAGCATGGTCCATCCTCAATAATCAACCTGTATGGGAATAAGCATGTATCCATACCTTCTCTTTCAAATTCAAAATAGATATTCTCACACAAATCTCATTAATCGCTTCTTCAAAGTATGTTATAAATTTAAGTCTTTACAAATGTATTACTGATTAATTTACAACTAGTTCCAAACAATACCACATTTAAAATGTTTAAAAGAATATATTATTTTCTTAAAAACTGAAACACTTATAAAAAGGGTTTTTACATCAAGAGCAAATGATCGTATTCGAATCAAATCCCAATCAATAATGCATTTCGTCTTTCCATCATAGGTTAATTTGTCCATAATTATCAGTTTAATCTATCAAGCCTAGTCGGTGTTTTGCTCTCTAAAATGTAGATTAGTCTATATGCATTCTTTCCGTATTTTAATCAAACCCCTTTAAGTCACTCTTGCTAATAAAATCTTCCCGTATTTCTTCAATAAATCTTCCTTTTGTTTGTATTCTTTTCGGTAGCTCCGCGCTAGTTGGTTTTATTAAATTCTTGGATCCGTTGGATGGGGTAATGGCTTTGCCGAAACTCCTCCTCTACGTAATCTCTCGTTGCCGTTCAAAAATAAAATAAAATATCACCTTTTAAAAAACATTTTTATTTTCTTTAACAAATACCAAACAAAATCACCCAAAAAGTTATGGTGTAATCTTTTCTTTCTTTTAGCAATCCCCCTAACTACCACTCACCGGAGGGTACCGGTAAAATCTATTTCCACCAATCACAATTGGCCACGTCATTATCCGTCATATAAAGCCACCTTTCCGGTTCCCATAAAGTTAAACCACTTTGTTCAAATAATTAATATTTATCAAATACACATTAATCACACATTTTTTCACCTAATTAATAAACAAATATCTCCTTAAACCGGTTCCCATAAACAAACCGGCCACTTAATTAACCAAAAAAAAAAAAAACCGGTAGGTTCAAGATACCAAAAACCATTAATTTGGCGGTTCAAAGTTGAACATCTCTCAAGAATCTCCACAATTAAAAAAAATTCCACGTGGCAAAATCAGAATAGTGGTGTCACAATAGTGGCCCCCATTCCCCCACTCAAATACCAATATATAAAGCTACCCGACCTCTTTCTATATTCTCCAAACAACCTCCTCCACCACCACTACCACCTTCTTATTCCACCACCATCCGCCGCCACCACTGCCGTCGCCAGCCACCGTTTACAAATGGGTACCGGAGAATACGAGTACTCTAAACCGAACTTTGAGCAACAAGCTCACAAGGTTGCGATCCCGCCACCGCAACCGTTCATAAAATCGTTAAAGAACACAGTCAAGGAAACGTTTTTTCCCGACGACCCGCTTCGTCAATTCAAAAACCAGCCGCCGTCGCGGAAATTTATACTCGGAGTGCAATACTTTTTCCCTATTTTCGAATGGGGGTCTCGTTATAATTTAAGTTTTTTTAAATCCGACGTGATTGCTGGGATCACCATCGCTAGTTTGGCCATCCCTCAGGGGATTAGTTACGCGAAGCTAGCCAACCTCCCGCCCATCCTCGGCCTATGTAAGCCTTCACCCATTTTGTAACTCTAACAAAATTGATTTTACAGGACCAAACTATAAAGTGTCATATCTAAAAGTGTTTACAATGGTTTTATAAGACGCTTTAGATGTTTCAACAAGCTTTTTATGACGTTTTTAAAATACAGCGTCGTATTAGTTATTTTATATGACAATATTTGAAAAAAATCTTATAAATACAGAACAGTTTTCCAAATAGCGTTGTACAAAATATCTAAAATGACACTTTTTTTTCCCTATAAACTATTTTATTATGACACTTAAAAACATTTTAACTGTCTTCCAAAACCAATTTTCATGGCGGGCTTACCGTTGTTAACCGAAACTCATCTTTCCGTTCGAATTTTTTCACAGACTCCAGCTTCATCCCGCCGCTAGTCTACGCGATGATGGGAAGTTCAAAAGACTTAGCCGTTGGAACAGTGGCAGTCGCGTCACTACTAACGGGTTCCATGTTAGGCGCGGTGGTGAACGCCAATGAAAACCCGACCCTCTACCTTCACCTCGCGTTCATGGCCACGTTCTTCGCCGGAGTTCTTCAAGCTTCTCTTGGAATCTTAAGGTAATTTAATCAACACAAAATCATTAATCAACAAAAACAACCCATTAATTCTTTTTTTTTTTTTTAAGATTCATCCAGGCCATGCCTAGACTACAACCGACCGTCTCTTTATTTTGGCACAAATAAGCTAGCAGATAAGTTAGTACATATTTGGATGGACCATAAGCTTACTTTAGTTGAAGTAGTAGCATTTCATAAGTTTTTTGTAGTTTTCTCCAATTATGTCCGTATTAATATTATTTATTATACCTCAAAATATATTTCTTTTGGTCATTTTACATGCTCGTAAACTAGTTTTTATCAAACATAGTTTTTTCATAAGCCAACTTAACTTCTCTACCAGCTACTAGCTAGCTTATTAGTCAGCAACTAGCTTATCAACTATCAGCTAACTTATCAGCTATCAACTAGCTTATCAGTTAACTTCTCATCTAACAGCTACCGGCTAGCTTGTCAGCTAGTTTGCCAAACACAACCTATCGTCTAAACTCGAACCCGAATAGATGAGATATTCCACCACATCCTTCTACCCCTTCTGCGAATACGCCACCACCGTTGTGGTTAAAATAACCCATTTTCAACACAATTAAAATCAAGAAAACTAATTTATTAATTAAGGATTATTTAAATGCATGCAGGTTAGGGTTTATAGTAGATTTCTTGTCACATGCGACGATCGTAGGGTTTATGGGTGGAGCTGCGACCGTGGTTTGTTTACAGCAGTTGAAAGGGATATTGGGTCTCGAACACTTCACTCATGGAACTGATCTTGTTTCTGTTTTGCGATCTGTTTTTACGCAAACCCATCAGGTTAATATATATATATATATATATATATATATATATATATATATTCATTTGAGTGATTAATTATTTAATAAGATTATAAAAATATAGAATCTGCATGTTGGTTTATTGATTATATACTAAATGAATTGTATATATAATAATTGCAGTGGAGGTGGGAGAGTGCAGTTTTGGGCATCTGCTTCCTCTTCTATCTATTGGTTGCTAGATTCGTTGTAAGTATATACTTTCTGTGTGTCTATATATACACATATATGTATGTATATATTATATATATGGATTATGTCAGGCCAACTTGTTTTCATGATACCCGGGTAACATTCTTGGGAGTGTGGGGTGAAAGCTACACTAGCACAGTTCGATTCCCACGGGTGACACTTTCCTGAGATATCCAGACTTTGGATGTGGTCCTTCGGGGCCTGGTTGGTCCATAGGGCCGCTAAAACCTGCTGGTCGGGTTCAACCATATTAGTTGGGCCGGATCACAACTGATTAGTGGGATTGCCCGTAAGGAGGCTAGATACCGCTGGAACGTGTGTGCTTAACTTGCCGTGCAAAAAAAAATGATATCCATGAGACCATGAAAATAATACAGATTTTTCATAACAAAACATTATGAAGGTAAACTTTTGTAATGTTTTGATAACAGGTTTAATTATTATTTTGTGGTTTAAGGAGAATGAGTTGGTCTAATATGAACCTAAGGTTTTTTCATGAGACAACATAAATAATAATGAAACTTTACATTAAATATTGTAAAGGTATAAAAAAACACTAAACATTTGCAACAAAATGACTGAATATTTGCATTCATAGTATTTTGTTGTGAATGTTTAGTGTTATTTATGTGGTTTAATGAAAATAACTAGTATTACATGGCTCCAAGTCCATATAGGTGGAGGTTTTTAAAAACATATTTATTTTTACGAAAACGTGAAGAGAATTGGTGGTGTGTGGATAACTTGACCCATGACCTAGGCTCTAGATAATTTGTACGAAAATGATTGAAACATATAAATATAGACGTAAATGGTACAACTACTGATTTAAGAATAAATTGATATGAACAGAGTACGAAAAGACCGAAGCTATTCTGGATATCGGCAATGGCTCCATTGACATCGGTGATCTTGGGTAGCGTTCTTGTTTATCTCACTCATGCTGAGAAACATGGGGTTCAAGTGGTTAGTTGTCTTTTTCTCTCTATCGATTACAATAAATTAGTAGTCATATCACCACCGCATGATTAACTTTACAAAACTACAAACATGTTTAGATGTCTTAAATAGATTGGTCTATAAGACAAATCTATTATTATTGAACTAGTTTTTTATTATCTTTTTAAAGTAAAGTGTTTTGCTAGTATTTTTAAATGTCTTAAAAATATTTTTCAAGTCTTTGTTTTATAATTACGTTTTTTAAAACTGAACATTGAAATACACTTTAAACAATGTATTTACTTGAAAAAATTAACAGATCAAACAAAAGTTAGAAATTTTTTTAAAATACTTGAAAAATCAACCCTATACATAACAGGTCCCGATCCTAGTCTGTAATCGCTCCTTTAAAATTTCACAAAATTTATACTCGGTCACAGAATATCGAGCCTAATTTTGCATTTCTACTATATATAAAACCATCAACCATAACATTCTATCAAACATATTTAACGTTCTACAAATCCTTTTGTTTATTAATATACATCCAACCAATTAAAAACAACCTGTATCATACAGTGTACACTCTACACACCCATGTTCAGACAGTCGGTCGACAATTCACCGATTCTTCACATAAAGATTCTTCTGTAATCTGTACCTCTTCCATTTTAACGATTACTTCGTAACAAAACTACAAATACGATCTAACAAATTTCGTATTTTATTTACTATACAGATTGGCGAGTTGAAAAAAGGGTTAAATCCAATTACAATAATGGACTTGTCTTTTGGATCCGAATATTTATCTACGGCAATCAAGACTGGAATCGTCACGGGTGTCATAGCTCTTGCTGTAAGTCACTTGTACTTTGTGCTTTACCACTTGTACCTTCAATTATTTTTCAACCCACTTGCATACATTTCCAAATTTTCACAAACGTACATGTTTTAGTCACGGGACCATTGTTTCATTATAAATGGAAAACCAATAGTACAAAAGTGCATGTTTTAAAGGATAATATAATATTATTTAGTGTAATGTCTTTATTATAAGGGGTAATAGAGTCTTTTTTGTTATACAATATGATAAAGTCGGGTTTATAGGATGCTAAAAGCATTTAAGCATTATAATAGACTAACTAAATACGAGTTAATTTTACATGTGCAAACACTTGTGTTTATGTGACTTATCTAAAATGTTGTAATAAGTTGTATATGAGGTATTTGGGCATTTTAACAAACTTTTCTAGGTGAATTTTGAAACAAAACGACTATTAGCTATTTTATATCAGTTTTGTGAGAAGTATTGTATAAAACATTTTTCAACAAGACATTTTTTTTCCTAATAATGTCTATAAAATGACTAATATGGTCATTTGTTTAAATTGTCCTAAAAAACTTATTAAGTGTCATAAAACGTCATTTAAATTCATGCAACAAGACATTGTGCATATGTGTTTTTGTATCATATAAACTTGATTTTGTTGTAGTGTCATTTTCAAGATTTTACAAAACCAAAGAGAATGATGATTTTCATTCACTATAATTTCAGATGGCCAATAATTTCTTACAAAAGAGATGCACTATATAACAAAATGGCATTTTTTTAATAACGTCTAGGATATTCGGTCTATACAATGATATTGACGTAACAAATTTCAACGATAAAGTTGAACACTCTAATAGGATATAATAATTAAATCTTTATTTTAGTATTTTTATATGATACTTTTGAAAAATGTTTCATTACCTTTTTTAGACAACTTTAAAAAATATTTTAAAAATCAAAAAAGAAAATAAAACAAATTTTTTTTTATGTATGAGTAGATTTTAACTTCGTTGATGAAACTTGTTAGATTGTTTAATTTTGTTTAAGCAACTTAGTGTAACAATATTGTATAAAACACATAATTATTGGTCATAACACTTAAAAGTTCTATTAAATACTTCTACGCACCAGGGGTATTAATGTAATTTCATACAGGAAGGAATTGCTGTGGGAAGAAGCTTTGCCATGTTCAAAAACTACAACATTGATGGTAACAAAGAGATGATTGCCTTTGGCATGATGAACATTGCTGGTTCATGCACATCTTGCTACCTCACCACCGGTGCGTAAAATTACCATTTTACCCTTTTCGATATTTTCTTTCATTTGTCGAAATTCTACGATACATAAACTCAACTTGAATTTTTTTTTTCAGGGCCATTTTCACGTTCGGCCGTGAACTTCAACGCCGGGTGCAAGACAGCCGTGTCGAACATCGTTATGGCAATTGCAGTCATGATCACGTTACTGTTCCTAACGCCATTGTTTCATTACACTCCGCTCGTCGTTTTGTCCTCAATCATCATCTCCGCGATGCTCGGTCTTATTAACTACGAAGAAGCGATTCACCTATGGAGTCTTGACAAATTTGATTTCGTTGTGTGCATGAGCGCATACTTCGGTGTTGTCTTTGGGAGTGTTGAAATTGGACTAGTCATTGCGGTATGGTGCTCAATTATACTATTTTATTTCCTTCGCCCTAAAATAAATATCCACAAAGAAAAAATGCATACAATTTTAGAAATGTTTAATCATTATACTTTTTATTTGATCAAAAGACAATATTACCCTTAATAACAGAGAGAGAATTCCCTACATCTCATAATTAGTAAAATAAGAAAGTAAACTTACTTTGAAAGTAGACATTTATTTTTCGGTATTATAATTTGGTTAAAATT
Source organism: Centaurea solstitialis (assembly GCA_030169165.1). Taxonomy (NCBI): domain Eukaryota; kingdom Viridiplantae; phylum Streptophyta; class Magnoliopsida; order Asterales; family Asteraceae; genus Centaurea; species Centaurea solstitialis. The sequence continues at coordinate 1,317,474 of CM058045.1, forward strand.
GGATGAATGTAGGTGGCACTATCGTTGCTTAGGGTACTCCTCTTGTTGCGAGGCCAAAAACTGTAGCACTCGGTCACATACCGGAGTCCACGATCTATAGAAGCATGGATCAATATCAAAACGCGAAAACCGTTCCTGGAATATTGATACTTCAAATCGATGCCCTATTTACTTTGCCAACTCTAGCTACTTGAGGGAAAGGTATATTATCTAACTTAACAAACTTGAAGTCATAAAAAAAGACTTGCTAAACGATTTTTTAAATCTAATTCTTCGTTGTTTATTAGAATTGTGCGATGGATAGATGATGAGGAGGACAGATTGAAGGCTTCGGGCGAAAACAACTTGCAATACGTCATACTTGCATTGAGTGGTAAGTGATTTTCGATCGAATAACATATTGTACGTAAAAATACTTTTGAGAACCAAAATATTATGGACGGAAAAAATAACGTTTTTGGTGGTTGTAGCGGTCGGAAATATCGATACGAGCGGGATTACAATGCTTGGAGAGGTTAAGAAGGTTATGGAAAGAAGAGGACTCAAGGTACCCATATCATATATTTTATCTTTTTTTTAACAATGCAATGCATTACTATTAAATCAATGGATGGTATCACTGACTATCCGGGTTCGAACCCCGTGGAGAGCATGTGGCTATATCCAGATCATGGGTCTGCCACATAGTGGTACCCTAATTGGACCAGGTCGTGGTCGACGGGGATTAGTTGGGTGCGCTCTTATAAGCCCGGATACCTCGGGAACATGTGTGTGCGTGTCTGTGTGTTAGCTTGCCATTCAAAAAATGCAATGCAATACTGAATGTTGATTTGTTAATTTTTTATGATATTTCGTTGCAGTTGGTGTTGGCGAATCCGGGTGGAGAGGTGATTAAGAAGTTGAACAAAGGGAAACTGATAGAGGTTATAGGACAAGAATGGATATATTTAACCGTGGGAGAGGCCGTCGGAGCCTGCAATTTCATGCTTCATACTTACAAGAACGACGAGAAGCCGACTTCGACCGGATCCTCATCGGGAAAGGAGACATGGAGTGACAATAATGTCTAACTCAATGTCGTTATTTGACCATTTGACATTATTTGTCGTCAAATGCGTATTCATAATGATAAATAATATTGTATATTGATTAGCCTTTTTTGTCGAGTTCTTCTTCTTTTAATACTTAAAATGTCTACTTTCGAGCATAAATACAAATCAGTAGGAGAAACCCGATAATAAAGATAAAGTTTATGAAATGAAAAAGAGAGTTATGTTTTGAGGTTTCGTGTCTCAATTAACTAAGTCATGGTGTTAGATATCTTACTAAGGTACATGCATTATTTTGTTTTCGTACTTTATGAAATTCGAAGTGTTACATTTAACATTAAAAAGACTTTTAGACCACATGATCGATTAGAGATACACGTTATAGATTGAGGTTAAGATGCAACATCTTAAAACCAAAAGCAATAAATCAGCATGATAACTTTTTTTTTTGAACAACAAGTTAAGCACACACACGTTCCAGTGGTGTCGGGCCTTTTTACGGACAATCCCACTAATCCGCTGCGACCTGACCCAACATATGGTTGAACCCGACTGGTAGGTTTTCGGGGCCCTATGGACCAATCTGAACTGGTCCCGAACCGCCCCGAAAGACAAGATCCAAAGTCTGGACATCGCAGGAAAATGTTGCCCGTGGGAATTGAACTCGGTAGTGTGGCTTTCACCTCACGTCTCCCAGGATGTTATCTATCCAACTGAGTTAACCTCTTTTGATAACTTATACTTTAACTAAAATTAAGGTGAAAGTTATTGATAGTCCATCAAAAACAAGGAATTTGTATGAACACGCTAGTGAAATTGACACCCATATAAACTTTCGGTCATGGCTCACGATTAATGATATAGTACCACAAAATAGAACCAAATACAAAATTTGGGCCTGATTTTGAGGTTGAAAAATAGGTTCGTTTAGGCTTTTCTAGGCTCGCCTTAAGCGGTTTTGAATTTACTTTTTTTTTTGGTTGGACCAACTTTTAAGTTAGGATGAGAAATTGAGAATGTGTGATATATTTATTTTTTTCCATTTTGTTAAACTTTGATGACCAATATATGTTATAGAATTTATCATCAAAATGATAATCTAGTAGTATATGTTATATAAGTTATCATCAAAATGATAATCTATTTCATCATATTAATTTGATCATTTCAACAGTTTTGTCCCGACCTATTCAGTTTATCAAACGTAAATAGTCAATCCGTCCAATCTTGTTCTAGTCGTTCCAAACATAGGACAAACAATTAGTTCAATCCCGTCCCGTCCTGTCCCATTCAATCTGCATATCAAACACTATCTAAAAAGACAAAACAGAAGAACATACTAGAACCAGGATAACGAAACCGTAATTTTCTAAAAACCAATGTCTAAAACCGAAATTTTCTCGAAACCGTAGGGACCGAATATGTAAACTACCCAAAAATATATACAACCAAAACGGGTCGGGTATAGATTTGAACCTCTTCTTGGAAGTCTTCAGAGCTTCAAATTAAGTTCAGTAATGGCGGTGTTCTTCCTATAAGCTTCTTTCCAACTGAAATCTTGCAAGAAATTGACTCCAATTTGGAGAAATTTCGATTAGTTTAGCAACGAATTCGATCCCTAAAATGGCTCCGAAGAAATCAAACCATGAATTTGCACCTAAGAAGCTCAAATTGAAGAAGGATTCGAAGATGAAATTGAAGAAGAAGAAGAAGACAACAACGTCTTCGAGTTCGAACACAGCAGCGGCGGTTGGTGGTATCGAGAACAGAGGCGTCGATTCCGAATGGTGGAATTCGTTTTGGGAGAAAAATTCCCCAATTTCTGGTACTTTTTTTCTGTCAAATTTCCGTTTAATTTCCATGGAATCTTAAGAGAAATGATGCTTTAACTGTTTGAGATTGTGAAATTGGTGCTTTAACTGTTTGAGATTGAATCGATATGCCAATTGAAGGTTTGTAATTTCTGTAAATTGTTTGAAAATTTGGAATTTAGGGTTTGTATTGCTAGACTTCTAATAATGAGCTTAGGATAAGATAATAAGCTACTTTGTATATCATTAAGCCACTACGAAATAGTCATGTGACCGAATAAGCTATGAGTTCCGTTAAGCTACTAAGAAATAGACCCTAATTGTAATAGGGTCGGGTTGAAATGAAAACTCGTTTTTCATTGCGAACGTGAGGACAGTTGAGAGCGTGCAACGTGACATATTCACTCTGAATAATCATTATTATCCAGAGTGAATAACACAACATTCAGTGTTATTCGCTTTGGATAACACTGAATAATACAAAATGCTGTATTATTCACTTTGAATACACTTCGAATAACACCGAATGTTGTGTTATTCGCTCTGAATAATACATGATTGTTCAGACTGAATATGCCATGTGGCACACTCTCGGCTGTCCTTACGTTCGCAATGAAAAATGAGTTCGCATCCAAACTTTCGTAGATTGGAACATAGTCACATAGTTCGTGGTACGATTTGGTACGGGAACGGGGTTCGGGATCGCGATTCGTGGGGTTAAGGTGTACCCGGTACGAGGGGGGTAGGTTCATTTCGGTTCGCGACCGGGTACGACGTACCCTTAGCTATATATGTAATAATATAATTATATACACATCTTCAATCTTTTTTCACATCTTCAATCTTTCCATCACTTTGCACTTCTTAATCTTAACTATATATGTAATAATATAATTATATACACACATACCCGGTCCAGTTCGATTTAACGGCCGGTTTTGTCTCTAAAACTACAAACATATTAACAGTTTATAAAAAACGCCAAACCACCGGCCTGAATAATGATGGCTAAACCAGCCAAACTGACAAAAATGGTTTGGTTCAGTCAGTATGTTCGGTTTCGATCAAACTGTGCACACCCCTATTACTTAGTAAATTGTTTGGCGAGAAAGATTGTTGGAAAGTAGAAGCATATATTTTTTTTCCTTTTGTCGCATTCAAAATTGTAATCAGAGATTTTCCTTTTATGGTAAACAACAATCTCTTATTTCAGGAATAAGAGGCCGGTAAAAAGGTTCAATTGAAATTGGCGAATTCGTCCCTGATACATGAAATTCGTAAGTAGAATTCGTAGTACAATCGCTGAATGAATCGCCAAAAATCGAATTTGAAGTCGTTAAAATTGGAATTCGAATTCGCCGAATTTCACTGAGTTGGGCCGATGAGAAATGGCGATCCAATTCGCCATCGATCCCGATTTGGATCGAAATCGAACAATTCGCAATTCGTATGATTTTCAGCCAATCCTGTTACTATGGATTGGAATAATAGACAACTTTTAAAGGATTCCATATATGTCTAAATGTCCTAACATACAACCTTATGGGAGGTTAAATATGTCTAAATGTCATAGTACACAGCTTTATAGGACGTCAAAGATGTTTGAATGTCCTAATATACAGCTTTATAGGATGTCAAAGATGGCTAAATGTCCCATCATATGACCTTACGTGGCTTAATTTATAGGACCAATTAGTTGTGCTTTCTATGTCAAGGTGTTGTAATAAGTTAAATAAGACGTTATTGGGCGTCTTAGCAAGTTTTTTAGAAGAATTATGAAACAAAATGTCTAATAGAAACAAGCGTCCTGTAAAAAATGTGTTCATAAGAGATTTCAAAAAAATGTTGTATAAAAAAAAGTAAAAAACTTGTTAGAATTCCCAAATACATCCTAACATGCTAACATAATACCTTTTTATAGAGCATACAATCATTTTAGTTGTATAAGCTTAAGTCCTATAAAGCTGTCTATTAAGACATTTTTGGCATCTTATGATGCCCATTTTGTTGTAGTGCTTATTTATATCTGTTTTGTATTGATTCTAATATCAAAGTTTGTGTATGAAATCGTATTTGCAGGTTCAATGGTGCCCCAAGACGAAGAAGAAGGATTCAAGTACTTTTTTCGGGTATCAAAAAAGACGTTTGAGTACATATGTTCTCTTGTAAGAGAGGATCTTATTTCACGGCCTCCGTCTGGTCTCATTAACATTGAGGGAAGGCTTCTTAGCGTCGAGAAACAAGTTGCAATCGCCTTGAGAAGATTAGCCTCGGGTGAATCTCAAGTTTCCGTGGGCGCATCTTTTGGAGTTGGGCAGTCGACAGTTTCTCAGGTGACTTTTTCGTTCTTGAAGTATCTAATACTGTTTTATTAAGCATTCAGGTAAAAGTCTTAAGAACAACTTATTGAGCATTGTGATATAGCACTTAGTAACGAATAGTCCCTTAAATTTCAAGTTACAAGCAATAGCAACATAGGCACACTTTTACAAAAGCGCTTTGAACTTTATGATACCAACGGATAACCAACTGATAAACACGTTCAAAATTCAAATACAGTATAAGCATTGAGCAAGGTTTTAAAAAGCGGAATCGTGCCTCAAAGCGTTTTCCCTCTACGAGGCGAGGCGGAAATATATACTATAGAACATATATACACGCAGTGCTTCTACTCAGGAAATACATGCAATATATACACACACACTTCATACTTGAGTATTAGACACAAAATACACACACAGACATATCATTATATCATACTAAATTACTAATAAAATCTACATACACTTTTTCAATCACAAAATATAGATATAATTACAAAGAAAAAATATCAATCTATGAATAACATTAAAAAGTACTAAATACTAGTAATAGAAGTGTGATTGTGACCTTGCCATGTAGTAGAGACTAGATATAAAAGAAGTATATCCAGTATATACATATACATAGTAGTCTTGTGAACCCAACGAGAACGATAAAAATGCAAAGAAAATGGGAGAAAACTGGAACACACCACCGCCTCAGGCCTCACTGCCTTAGAGAAAACTGGAACCTGTAACCCAGATACCGCTCAACCAATTGACCATTCGGCACTTCTCAGGTTACTTGGAGGTTCATAGAAGCAATGGAGGAGCGTGGCCGACACCATCTCAAATGGCCCGAACACGACAACATGCAAAAAATCAAATCCGGATTCGAGTCATCGTTCAACCTGCCCAACTGTTGCGGAGCCATCGACTCGACCCACATCGTCATGACCCTCCCCGCGGTCCAGACCTCCGACGACTGGTGCGACACGATGCGGAACTACAGCATGCTGGTCCAAGCCATGTCGACCACAAGTCGAGATTCCTCGATCTCGTAACGGGCTGGCCCGGCGGCATGACTGTCCCCAAACTCCTAAAATTCTCCGGATTCTACAAACTCTCCGAGTCGGGTCGAGCGTCTGAACGGAAACCCGCGACCGCTTCCCGACGGGTCGGAGATCCGGAATTCATCGTGGGCGGGTCGAACTACCCGCTATCTCCCATGGCTGATAACGCCTTACAACGAAAGCGACGAGGCCTCTCGTTTCAACGCCGTTCACGAGTCCGCGAGATCGGTTGCGGTGAGGGCGTTTTCGCAATTAAAGGGTAGTTGGAGGATTCTTAATAAGGTGATGTGGAGGCCTGATAAGAAGAAGCTTCCAAGCATCATTGTGGTGTGTTGTCTTCTCCATAATATAATTATAGATTGTGGAGATTATATAAAGCAAGATGTTTGTTTATCATGTCATCATGATTTAGGGTATGGTGAACAATGGTGTAAGCAAGTTGAGCCTTTAGGGAGAAAGATGAGGGAAACATTGGCCATGTATTTGGAGAATAAAAAGTGAAAAAATTGAGTGGTAATTTGGATGTTGGATGTTTGGATTTGGATTTTATATATTTGGTGGTTGGTTTTTTATGGAAAAATTGATGTTTTTGGTAGTGAAGTTGGCAAATTTAGAGTAATTTGTAAGGGTATGTTTTCACATGGTAAGATTTAGGTGTTGTTTATTGAATGCTTATTGGGTTGGTGTTGATATTGTTTGCATCACTGATTGAGTATGATAAGGATCAAAAATCTTATGCGTTAAGAGGTATAACATGATCAAGAGTCTTATATGGTATGTGAATGAAAAAAGTTTCTTACTTGGTAAGTTACTTTGTAGGTTTGTAGGAATAGAATAAGATGGATTGGGTTTCAAGTAGGAACTTGGATTTGGAGGATTTGAAATCGTTTTATATGTTTGATTTGTAAGATCTGGAATGAATTTGAATTTCATTATATATAAAAGGATCATTAAAATTATATTTTATTTAACTGATGACTAGAAAACAAATGTTTTTAATATGTTTAAAACTTATTATATAAATTCTATGAAATCTCTTGAAATTCTAATCACCCTCTTGGGATTTAAAACCTTATTTTCAAGAAATTTTAAAGAAATCAAAGAATTTCAAATCCGGACAATCCTACAATGTAAACATCAAATCGGAAAGAATTGAAATCCAAAGTCTCCCTACAAACCAAATAGCCCTTTTAGTTCATTGTATTTTGGGTGTTTAATAGTTACAAAAATTTGTATTATACCTTGTTACAAATAAGGTTTAATGATATGAAATACATATAATAGTTTTTATTACAAGAATTAAATCAACCGTCTTTGTGTTATTTGCTCATAGAGAATTTATATCTAGGAGTTTATTTGTAGGAATGTAGTAAAATGTAAAGTTAATTATAAATCTAAAATCGAATTGTTATAAATTTAATTTTAATGGCTTTTTGTATTTTTGGAAATGATTCTAATTGGATAGCTTTCCGAAAATCTCATATATATTTTTTAATTTGGTTGTTATCTAATCCTATAAATGGAATGAATCTTAGATTGGATAAGAGTTAAAATTCAATTTTATTTCAACGTAATTATTTGCAATTAAAATTCAGAATTCTCATTAAAATCCCACAAATATAAAATCTAGAAATCTCATAGTTTTTTTCTTAGAATTTCATTGGATTTTATGTGTTTTATTTATAATAATCCGTTAACAAAAATATATTAATTATTAATATAATTTTCCACCCACGGTTAAAGTTTCCAAATCCATTAAAGATTTATTTAACCTTCTTTTCGTTATTATTTCTTCTTTATCTATTGAAAAGATAATCTATAACAATTCTTTTTCTCTTATATATAGGTTTACCGAAACCTCTTATATTTCATAACTTCACTTTATTTTTTCACCATTTTTCTCTATTGTTTTCTAAGATTTCCACCATGGATATCAAGAAAGCAAAAATCGATGAACCTACGCTTATGAAATATGTTTCGAGAAGTGTTGGTTCTTCGCCCAAAAGAATACACTCTCAGTTCGGTCTTTTGGGTTCAAATCGAATGGATAGTCTCGATAAAAAATTGTATTGTAGAGCGGATACGATCGATTTGAAGAACTGGGGTTTACAACTGGAGAAACACTTGGCGAAGGCGTTATCGAATGAGAGAAAAGGTGGATCGAAGATGGAAGAATGGGAGATTGATTTGGGAAGATTGGATATCAAGAATGTTATTGCTCATGGTACTTATGGAAGTGTATATAAGGGCATTTACGATGATCAAGATGTTGCAGGTAAACCTTCGTTAACGTTTCTTGATGTTGCATTGCAATAAAATTGGTTTACAAGTTTTTAGGACATTTTTTAGAACACTTTTTAAGATATTTGTTTTTATGAAAACTTTCTCAAACGCTTTCCGTGCTAATGCGACATTTTTTTAGTAAAAAGTGTTCTAAAAGCTTGTTACCAGCGCTTACAAAATATCTTATAAACTCAAACTTATAACGCTTTAGATACGTTTTATTTTATCGTATAAATTAAGTCTCATAATCTTATAAAACCGTCTACTTTGACATCATAAACCTAATTTTCTTCTATTGATTCTTATAAACAAAGGTTAAGTGTTCATTAAGGGTGCGTTTGGTAGGTGGACTAACTAGAACAGAACAGAACAAGGAACTCTTGTCCTATGTTTGGCAAGACTTAAAGTGGAACAGATAGGAACGAGATGGAACCCAAGTGAAACAAGTGTGTTCTATCAAAATTGGTGGAACTAGCTAGAAAAAGCCATTTATTCCCAAAACACCCTCCTCCTCTTCTCCCCTGCCTAAACATCTCCCAAAACACCATGGTTGGATCTCCACTACCACCGCCGGCCGGCGATCTCCACCACCACACCCTCCTCCTCTTCTCCTCCCTGCCGGCCGACAATCTCCACCACCACTGCCGCCTCCTGCAGCGGCGGCTCCAACACCACCGGCCGCCACCTGCGACGGGATCCTTCCTGCCTCCCTAGTCGGCAACCTCCTCCCTACCTCCCTAGCCGGCGACCTCCTTCCTGCGACCTCCCTTGTAGGCTGGTGGTGGTGGTAGTAGACTGGTGGTGGTGGTTGTGGCTGTGGTGGTGCTGGTTGTAGGCTGGTGGTGGTGGTTGTGGCTGTGGTGGTGCTGGTGGTTGGGGATCTGTGGTGGTGGTGGTCGTTGTGGATCTGTGGTGGTGGTGCTGGTGGTGGTGGCTATGGACTGCTGGTGGTGGTGGTGGTAAAAAGAATATAAACAATGTAGGGGTAAATCGGTCATTTAATCAATGTTGTCCCGTTTAGTTTAGTTATGTCTTACTAAACGCTGAACAACTGTCTTGTTCTATCCTGTCCAATCGTGTCCCGATACCAAACGCACCCTAATCATGAAGATTTTAACATGAAGACAGAATATTATGCATAATGTTTTTTTTTTGTTCCAAATAATTAACGTAAAATATTTCAAGATTTGATAAGCATCAATCTTTGATGATTTCAATTTTCAGTAACTTCATTTATTATTTAGGTTCTATATATAAGAAATTACCAAATAATAAATTACTAAACTACCCATTTCATATATTAAAACCTTAAAATCTTCTTAAATTATTTCACTTGTCTATCTCACTCTCATCTATAGTCTAGTCCGTTTGACAAACTAATCCAACGTAAAAGAATCATTGTATGCATTTTTTTTCACAATTGTGTTTATGCTGATACAAACGCGATCAATTTTTCAGTGAAAGTATTAGATTGGGGCGAGGATGATCATGCAACGACTGCCAAGACTTCCACTCTCCGTGCATCCTTTCAGCAAGAAATTTCCGTTTGGCACAAACTCGATCATCCAAACGTCACAAAGGTCGGTACTCTTCTAGAACATTCTTAGATAACTCTAGATCTTTCTTGTCAACTAATAAACGCTTAACTTTGCTACTTATAGTTCATTGGTGCTTCAATGGGAACAACGGATCTCAAGATTCCGTCAAAAAACGATCCAAATCTTCACCAGAATCCCGTACCCTCTAGAGCGTGTTGCGTTGTCGTCGAATATCTTCCGGGCGGGACCCTCAAGAAGTTCTTGATTAAAAATTCTAGAAAGAAACTTCCTTTCAAGACCGTGGTTCAACTTGCGCTTGATCTTTCTAGAGGGTGAGTCTGACTTTTTTTTTCTTTTTTTTTTAGATTTTCGAATCTATCATTTAACTAAAACGTCGTTTTTTTGTTGCATAGATTAAGCTACCTTCATTCCAAAAAGATCGTCCACCGAGATCTAAAAACCGAAAATATGATGTTAGATGCAAATAAAACGTTAAAAATCGTGGATTTCGGAGTTGCCCGTGTTGAAGCGCAAAATCCTAGGGATATGACAGGCGTAACGGGAACACTCGGTTACATGGCTCCCGAGGTACGTATTGTTGCAAAATTTTCTATTTGGGATCTGAATTTACTATTTTTTCGCCATTTCTGATTGAAATAATTTCTGAAAACTTTGTGTGTTTTAGGTTCTTGAAGGAAAACCGTACAATAGGAAATGTGATGTTTATAGTTTTGGCATATGTTTATGGGAAATTTATTGCTGCGATATGCCGTATGCCGATCTTAGCTTCGCTGAAGCGTCTTCGGCCGTTGTTCATCAGGTAACATATTGAAGTATTATATTATCATATTAGACTATTACTGGTCACATAAACAATTCCTCTACTTTTGGAATGGAGGGGATTGGTCTATGTACTCCATCACCATATGTGCACTCACACTCCATCTCAAAGTGGAATCTACTGGATTCGTTTGATTTAGATACTGATCAAATTTTTGACTGCAATTCATTCCATATCTTCTAAACCGAATTCTTTTTGGTTCCAGAGTTTACGTCGAGCATCCCAAAGTGTTGTCCGAGCTCGTTTGCAAGCATTTTGAAGAAGTGTTGGGACATGAATCCGGAAAAGCGGCCGGAGATGGAGGAAGTGGTGAAGCTGTTAGAAGCAATTGACACCGGTAAAGGTGGTGGAATGATACCTGAAGATCAAGCCGTTGGCTGTTTTTGCTTCTACGGAGGACGTCATGGTACTTGATCTCTTTTTTATTCCACCAATAATGGAATTTAGAAGTAATATTTCTAGAAGTTTTTTTTTTCTTACAATATTTACATATGTTGATAAAAGAGTTTAGGTTTTTTTTAAAGTGTAAAGTCGAATTTTTTTAGTTCTGAGTGTTTTGTTTTTAACCTGTTTTCTGTATGGTTTTATTACATTTAATTTAGTTTTATTAATAATCGAGTATTTAAGATATTTTAGGATTATTCATTTGGAAAAATAAAAACATAGTTTTTGCAAGGAAAAAGGCATATAGTATGATTTCGCTCAGGGGATTTTTCATTATATAAAAAATATCTTTTTGAGCAAAACGTGTATTTCCCGAACACGTTAATCGGCCCACACTGTCAGCCCATTTCACTGTGAGGGGCGTACCAGACTCACTCAGCGGCAAGGCGATTGCACGGGGGCACCGAGATCGCATCCCGGGGGATTCGAACCCGTGACCACTAGCATATTGAGCAAATCACCGAGTCCCTTAACCAACTGAGCTATGCGCCTTGGGCCGTTGGGCGTATAAGAGACAATAATTTTTACAAATAAAAATGTTACCTGAAAGCTAAAAACATAAATTCAAATTTGAAAGATATGTGAAGTTTTCATTTATGTGATTTGAAGTTGTGATACAATCACTATCAATCTAAAAAGAAAAAGCTTATATAAGTACAAATTAGTTGGTACAAAATTTATTTTATATATCAATCTAAATAATTAATAAAAAAAAAGTAAAGGAAAAGAAGAAAGAGATAGAGAGAACGGAGAGAGAGAGAGAGTGGGTGGGGTGGGGTGGTGGGTGTCATCGGCAAGGGGAAGCCGAGTGGCTTCAACCCAATCTATACGCAACGGTGTAACCGAACTATCCAATGAACCCGTTGCCAAGCCGGTCGCAACCCAATGGGCCGGTTACGGATGGTCTAATATATAAGTAAAGACCTGATCATTAGAGTCAAAATCTTTGTTAGCATGTCCATCTTCTCAATTTTGCCTTCATAATTTATAATTATAAGCTTTTTGGTTCTATTTTAATAAAAATATTTTAGGTATTTAATATTGTATTAAATTATATATATATATATCAAATATATTTAAAAAAAGGTAAGCTTGGTACGTGTCTTCTTATCATGTTTCCTTGTCAATTGTCATGGTTTCGTATTCATTAAAATCTCCAATGGGATGTGCATAAAAAATGGCAATTTACCTCCTTGTTCTTTTGGGAAACTTACATTTTACCCTCATTTTTGAATTATTAACAACACCGGTCCTATAATTTGGCCACTTGTGTTTAGATTTAAACTAAACAAACTTAGGGGATCTTTTTCCATCCAAGTAACGTTTGGATTAAATCTCCATAAACTAAATCGTAACTAGACATAAATGTATGATAGAGTGAATAACTATTCATATAATCCAGTCAATCAGTTAGTTAAGCGACAAAAATACCTTCTTATTCATATTGAATTATATACACAATGTTTTTATAGGTACCCATTCGGTTTAACCTCTACTAGATATTTAAACTCTAATTAGTAATAAGTCAAATTATTATCGAACGGGAAAGACAATATTCAGTTAATCATGGAGATGCCATAACGATGCCTTAAGCCCTACACATTATTGTTTTATTGGCTAAGACTGAGGAGTGTGATTGGACGATGACTCAATTGAAAGATGTCTTATGGGTTGGTGTTACGTTTAATATGAATACTACTATTTGTAGAGTTGGTTGTGCAAGTATGCCACTCAAACTGAATAAGTAATCCATGTTAACAAAAAGTAAAAACTCAGTTCGTCCAATCAGATAATGTTTAACAATTTGATCACTGGTGATTGTAAAAACCTTAGAAAGTAATATACATCCGATCAAACCACAAGGTCTATCTTTAAATTACAGTTTCATATTTTTCCATTGAGAGGAGAGTTTATGTGGAGCCAAATTAGGAACTCATAAAGTTAATGTACTTTTTGAATAAATTCACCAAAACTTTGCGTAAATGCTTGAAATACTCATACGTCAACAAGTATCAAGATGAGAACCAGATGGAGCATAGCCACAAACAAGCATTCAAGATCGACTTTTTTTTTTGGAAGAGGTATCCCAGACCACATTGGGCCCAGACTAATCCTCGGTAATTTTGGGCCGAAGCCCGACTGTTAAAGCATGCAGCCCGGGGTCGAAGCCCCCGTACCTCTAGAATGCGTCCCCCAGGGCTCGAACTCAGGTTCACCACTATGTAGTGCCCAAGCCTTACCACTAGGCTAACACTCCTTTGGTATTCAAGATCGACTTTAGGCTCGAGTTATGACGAAGTCGGCGGTCTCGTATTGGAGAAGGGTAAAATTTGTTTGGTTTTAAACATATTTGATGATAAATACAGATTTTATAATCCATAAGATAAAATCATTGATATAAAAAAAACTAAACCAATTATGTTATGATTCTACTAATAGAAAATTACTTTATGTGGTTTTTTGTATTAAAGTAATTTATAGTGGTTAATATGAATATTTACAATCATTGAAATTAACTTATCTTAAAAACATTGTATTTGGGCATGGAACCTACATGCTCACCATGTCTGCCAATATATTCTTTTTGGTGATGGAATTATGTTTGGCAAGCGTAGCTTATAAGCTAGCTGGTAGCTGATAAGCTAACGGATAGCTGATTTGATAAGCTTGCTAGTAGCTGATAAGCTAGCTGTTGAACAAATTATGTTTGGCAAAAACTAGCTTATGAGTATGTAAAATGACCAAAAAGGGTATATTTGAATTTAATAATTAATATTAATAAGGGTATAATTGGAAAAAGCTACAATAAGCTCCTCATAAGCTACTCAAAGTAGCGTTTCAAAAAGCTAGCTTATGCTTGCCAAACAAAGCCAAAGTCACATGATTATGTGAGAAGTTGGGTTAAACGTAAGAAGTGTGAAAAGTGGATCTAAACTGTCGATCACTTTAATTCTCATACCTCTATGAATTACGTTTTAGAAGAAAATTAATCTGATGCATCTCAGTGCATCTTATCTTAATATACATTCACTTCTCATCCAACAGTCGATCACTTATCACGTTTTTCATGTTAATCTTAACTTCTCACCGAAACATCCAATCCCGTAACTTCAATAAGAATTTTTTTGTTATAAGAGTAAATACCCTGATAGAAAATCTTGAAATAATTGTTGACTCAGTAAACTTTGGGCAAGGATGTTCATGTTTTACAAGTATAAAACATTCAAGTTTTTAATTATAATAACTATTTTGATAAAAAAAAATATTAAACACGATAGTCGATAAATATAGAAGGTAGCTCGTTTTATCTTTGAAACATTAAATACAATCGTATATCTATCATCATCTATGTATTTAAAAAACTCAGAACTTACAAATTAAGGATTATAAGTTTGTAATTTTGATTCCAATAAACCAAAAACCGATCGATAAACAGAAAGCAATTTTGATTTTAATTATTTCTTCAACTTTATTAATCAATTTGTTCCATAAAAGTATTCAATTTAACTTGAAAGTTAGGAATTATAATGAGATAAAAAAAATTATCAAAATTTTAATTTGGTTATGAAAATTAAAAAATTATCGACGAAATACTTGAACCTTCCTAAAAGTTTCATATAGCGTAACAAAAAAAAAGTAGGTTAATCAAAGTATTAGTAGCTTAATAGTTGGTAACATCCTTGAAAGGTATAGTGGATGACATCCTTGACCATGAGTCGGTTTTCGGGTCCCTCCATGGTCGCCGAGGATAAACGGGTGCCTGTATCGATTCTGAATACCTTGTTGACTGTGTGTCGGGATGTGTGCGTGAGTTATCTGTCATTTTTATCCTAATTAATTGTTTTTATAAATAGTTTTTTTAACAACATTTAAGCATTTGTTTTAAAAAAATTGGTTATTATTATTTGCAATGAACCTTGTAAAGAAAAACGAAAAGGCAGATGAATCTGGTCTTGAAATGTATCTAGATGAAGACCACATTAAAGCATGATTATAAATATCCTTTGTTTCGATATTAAAGTTAGATAAGTTATAGTTTTTGTACGTATAATATGATATAAGACAAACGAAAGAGATAAAAAGGTTCATAATGGTAAACAAGGCAATTGTTTGTGGGCTTACTAAGATGATAAATGGCCAACATTATCACAACATCTTCTTGTCTTTATCACTTTTTGCAAATTAAGCATATTCAAGAAAGGATAATGGAGAAAATGATAAACCTAATTTTAGGAACGGTTTGACAGTTGCTGAATGATTTGGCGTTGAATGATTAAGTGATGATTAAGAGGCTCTTATAATATAGTGCAAAATGAAATATGGTTGTTTCGTAATTGTTGAGAAATGAAATCATGACGCTTAATGGTTAAGGGAGATCTAGGATACAAAACCATTTAGAGGGTTTTTGATCCATTAAAAGGCAGTTTTTTTGTTGTTGGTGGAACGGGGTTTACTTCCTAACAATTTAAAGATTGTCTCTTAGTGAAACTGTTAAGAGGTATAAGCATCAATTTCTAATTCAAAGTTTAGAAACTGTTTCAATTTTGAAAAGCATATGTATAACCTAGGTCATGCGTACCGCATGGCGGGTTCACAGTACGTGAGGAGGGCCAGTTAGCGGTGAGAGTTGCACACCCGCACGAGGGTGGTGGGTTCAGCCTCCGGGTTTCCAAACCCGAGTAAACCCTCTTTCTCTCTCTTAATACATATATATTATAATAATTAAAAAAATATAGGGTAAAGATTGAGTTAGTTTAAGGTAGTGGTACTTAGGGGTGTAAACGAGCCGAGCCGAGTCGAGTAGTGGATTAATCGAGCCGAGCTCAAAAAATAATGTTGGGCTCGAGCTCGGCTCGAGCTCGATTAACTTTTTCAATGTAGGGCTCGAGCTCGAGCTCGAATATTTTTTGAGTTATCGGGCTCGAGCTCGAAGCTCGTTTATAGGTTCGAACTCGCGATCGATTAACTCATTTATCTACTTGAGCTCGATAATTTTTATATATTTATACTATTATTAATAAATATATATGAACATGTTTGGCTCGAAAAAATGTATGCTCGAATAGCTCGGCTCGACTCGACTCGGCTCGAAAAGTTTAATCGAGTTTTCGAACGAGTCGAGTAGAACATTGGTGTTATAAAGCTCGGCTCGTTAATTTAGACGAGCTCGATTATGTGTTCGAGATCGACTCGAGCTCGAGTATTATTAAGCTCGAGCTCGAGATAAACGAGCTCGAGCTCGAGTAGCTCGTTAAAAGCTCGACTCGCTTACAC
Organism: Centaurea solstitialis; assembly: GCA_030169165.1. Taxonomy (NCBI): domain Eukaryota; kingdom Viridiplantae; phylum Streptophyta; class Magnoliopsida; order Asterales; family Asteraceae; genus Centaurea; species Centaurea solstitialis. The sequence continues at coordinate 1,334,087 of CM058045.1, forward strand.
CCCTAGTGGTACTCCACTTCAAGGTCGCATGAATAGGAAGAGAGAAAAAACTGATGTGACTGACGTTAAAGTGTCATCAGGATTCAGAGGGGTGTGGTACTCATGGTCTTAGACCATATGTTTAAATGTAACACCAAATTCATTTTTAAAGTGTCACATAACTTTAGAATAGCATGGTTTACATTAATGCAAGATCAAATTCTTTTCTAAAGTGATTCTTACCTAATTCTTTCAATTTATATTTGTATAGTTTTAATAATTTATTATATCATAAAAATACTAAATATATGTTATTTATAATATAAATGATAAAACTAACTAAAATAATTATAAAATATGAAACTAAAATTTTATTTTTTGTTTTCTTTTACTTTATTGTGTATAATATTTTTGTATAAAAAAGATTAATTAATTTAACTAAAAAATATATTGAAATCATTAAATTATAAAATATATTATTTTATATAAAAATAAGTTTATTTATATAAAAAAAACGAGAAGGAAGAATCCTACATAATTAGTTTACAAGATGTTTCAATATTGGAACGACTTGCAATTTGTTTTAAAATATGACATTGCTATCTTATTAGAAAGTCTTGAAAGAGCTTTGAAGATATTGTTAGAGAAATATGAACAAAGGAGGTTGTCATTGTTTATAAATTAAATGCATATAATAACATACCAATTATTTTTTTCTTTTTGCATATTCAAGTCTTTTTCTATAATATTATTTTCAAGTTTATGAAAAAATAATTGTTTTAGCAAAGTGTGTTAAAATTTTAAAACTATATGCTCAAAGATGGTCAAGATCTAAGTTGTTAAATTTCAAAGTCATTATATAGATGGATCAATTTTCTTTCAATTGTATTTTATAACATGCAGTTTTAATAATTTTCTAGTTTATAATACATGTTATAAAATGTTAAAAGATTGTATGTGTAATGCAATGCACAAATTAAGATTTGAAGTCAAAGTTGGACCTTCAAGATAATACCAGTTTATTCTGTATGCTACTCTGAGTATTGTATGTTTAGTTAGACGGTGAGTGTATTATGTTACATTATAGGCACGCTGTAAACCTTTTAATCCAAGTAGGGGTTTATGCACCCACTTAACTTATTTTATTTTAAGTAAATTAAAATGGCGTTTCGGATATTAGAAATACATAACTCAATTAAAAACTGAAAAATGCATCGAAATCAACTAAAACTCGAAAAAGTCTCTCAAAGGCAACCAAAAACTAGAAAGTTCTTCGTGATCAACAAAACCTTAAAATCAGTTAATGTGATATTGCTAAAAACACATCATACACTTTGTGGACTTTAATGTGTTAAGTCATGGGCTAACATTGCATTTAATGTTTTATCAAATGATTATCACTTGGTTTTATAGAATTCAAATATATAGTTTTAAAAAGTTGTACATACGACATAATATACTACTATGTTCCAAATTATGTCCAGTTTTGACTTTGAAACTCTTCTTTGTCGACTTTGACCTAAATATTTTTATTTGTGTATATAATACTTGATGAAATTTACCATGAAAATACATTAAAACACAACCTATTCATATATTTTGCATAAATATTATAACACAAACAAATATATTTAAGGTCAAGTCAAGAAGATAGACTTTCAAAAGTCAAAATGAACATAATTTAGGACGGATGGAGTATCATAAATACTAGTTTTTACATACTTTTAAAGAATTGACTTTAATTTCCATTTAATTTTTTTTTTGTTAAAAAGCTCTAATATAGTAAATATATTAGCTTGATGAAAAGTATCTTTTTGAAAGAAAAAGTTTTAGATCTAAAAAAAACATCATATTAAACTTCAATAGTTTTTAATTTTGAATATTATAACTTTAGTTATTTATTAAAATATTTAATTGATTTTATTTTGATACAATCTCAACTAATTAATTTTATGAAAGATGATACAAATTAACTTCATTCGGGGAAAAAATCAAAACCATATCTTTCGTAACAATTATTTTTAAAATTTTCTTTGATTAATCGGAGTCTTTTTTCTTATTACTTACTTAAAGAATTCGTTCAAAAAAAAGTATGCTAAAAACCTCAAAATATCATTCTTCTGCTTCAAAGATTTTTTAGCATTTTCTATAAAATTAAAAGATTTTATATTTATTATAATAGATTTACACTTCATTTTTCTAATAAAATACATTTTTTTAAAATTTAAAAAGAAAACTCAAGTGCTGTCTACAGTATAATTAGTATTGAATAACTCATAGAGCAATTTCAAATTCTTTTTCTCACTAGGCCAATTGTTTTAGAAACTAAACTATAGGAACCGTATCTGTAATACACAAAACTTCAGGGGGTAACTTGTCTTAAAAACTAAACTATAGGGACTATATCTATAATACATAAAACTTTAGGGGTAATTTATGAAAATAGTTTAAACACCGATCCCTTTCTATAAATACACACTCCAAGTTCTTCCGAGCAGCCGGATCACACCGAGCTGTTTTCAGTGAGCTTTTTCATTCAGCTGCTTATTTTATACAGAAGTTCGTCTGAATAATGGGGCTGAACAACGGCACCACCGTAGTAGCTACGTTGATGTCTGATTTCCTCGGTAAATCCGGCGGCGTGGCGGTCATCGATGGCGGACTTGCGACGGAGCTCGAAAGGCATGGCGCCGACCTTAACGATCCTCTATGGAGCGCCAAATGCCTTCTTACTTCTTCTAACCTTGTTCGTCAGGTATATATATATATATATATATATTATATTAAATGAAGTGTTAAAAAATTGAAGTAGAGAAATGATCTTAGCCGTTGGTACCGCTAAGATCAAAGTTGAATAGTCAAAGATTGCTGTTTTAACGGTTAAAACTGTAATTTTTTACCGATCAAAATTGGCAAGTGGTTAATTTTGTAAACGTGTTTAATGTTTATATATGAACCGGTGTGTATTATATATATATATAGAGGAAGTTGAAATGTGAACCACTTTGGTTGTGAACGTGAGGACAACGAGGTGCAGCTTTGAGTATGTCCCCCTTTAATTCATGCCTTCCAAAATTGCGTTAGTCATCGCCATGGACTTGACGTGGCGCCTAGTCATCCCCAGTGTCGCGCTCTCGCTGTCTCACGTCACAACAAAAAGTGGTTCACATTTGAACCCTATATATAATATATATAAGGGGTGGGTTCAATGCAAACCACTTTTTGGTTGTGAACGTGAGGACAGCGAGAGCACGACACGTGGCGGATGACTAGGCGCCACGTCAGATCCACGGCGGATGACTAGGCGCGATTCATGGGAGGGCATTGAATTAAAGAGGGGGACCACACTCAAAGCCGCCACGTGTCGTGCTCTCGGCCGTCCTCACGTTCACAACCAAAAAGTGGTTCACATTTGAACTTTCCTCTCCCTCTCTCTCTCTCTCTATATATATATATATATGATCAAGTTCAAATGTGAACTTATCTTTCATTATGAATGTGATGGCTACAAAATGCCGCCACGTGGCAATATTCAGTCTGAAATATTTGTGCTTTATTCAAACGAATATAGCTTGTATGAGTTTGAATAAAGCTTAGGTGCCGATTTAGATTGCCACGTGGCGCGATTTTGTTGGTCCTCACGTTCACAGTGAAAGATGTGTTCACATTTGAACTTTCTTCTACATTAATAAATGAATATGTGTAATTCATATATTAACTAGTTTTAATTGATTCATATATCAATGTCAACTATATGTTCATAGAGATGAATTGTGTTGAACCTGTTTGTCGTTTATTTGTAAAATTTATGAAAATACCTTTCCGTCTACTATGGCTTTTGCGAGGAATTATCCTGTGTTTTGGGTGAAAGTCGCAATTTTTTACCAGATGAGTGGTGAGATTATTCTCACTTTTTTAGCATTCTCATTTGAACATTTTCACACACACACACACACACACATACCTCTGTCACTGTGTGTATTCGCTGGTGTTTTAATGGCGTTTCTATTACCGAATTAGTAAATTGCTATTGAAATGATGATAGTTATTGTTTTAAAACATGTGATTTCTGTTTCATGGTTGCATAGTGTTCGTTCTGAGGAAACTTGGAGAAAAATGCGTAAGAAAGATGAAAATAAGATGCTAAATTTGTGTTTGGTGAAACCGAAACTCTTGTATGTTAGGCGTAATTGAAAAGGAATCGAGTTTTGTCAATAAAACTCTATAGAGGCTTCTTTGGAATTGAAAGTAGGTACTACTCTTGTGTTAGTTAATTATATGTTCATTTATAACTTTGAGATGATTTCTATGTAATCTCTTCCTTATGTCAAAGCTACTTTCATAGATGATCATAGATTTTGTTTCATTAAGCCCTTAGTTCAATTCAGACAAAGTGGATTGCTAGATTCTAAATTAGCATCACATATTCACAGCCTATACAAATCAGATTTAATTGATAAATTTTCTTAATACTTATTATAGTATAGACAGCCAAAAAATGCACATAGGACTAATAGGTAATTTATATTGATGTAATTCTTTGAATAAGAATATTTGGTGTATTGTGAGCATCCTAAGCTTGTGGGACATCTATATCTTCAGTGGTCCTGTTTGCATGGTATGCAGTTGGAAGTATATTTTATATAAGGCCAAACTCATACACATTTATCATCAAAGGTGAGGCTTGAATAGTTGACCTTTAGGGAGGTTTGTTACTAGACTAAAGAGCTTTTGGATAAAGTGGATGTCTTTCTATTATTTTGGCATCAATAATACAACTCCTATGGAATAATTTTTTATTGTTTTCACATTATAACGAAGCCATTCACCTAGGTGAAGGCAGAACGGAACTTCGAATAGTTCATTGTGAAGTTAGATGCTACCGATCTTATTCCTTTGCATAGTGCATTCATTTGTCTCATGTTGTAGGTACACCTTGATTATCTTGAAGCCGGTGCGGATATACTGATCACGGCATCTTATCAGGTAATTTTGGTGGCCTATGATGACATCAATCTCTCTCTCTCTATATATACACACACACACACACACACACACACATGGGGTCAGGTTCAGGGAAAACCTCAAAAGAGAAATAGAAAACTGAGGAACACCCTGGTAGCTATTCATCTGGTCGACATGCACTCGTGCATACAAGTAATTTGTAACATGCAGACATGTAGAAAAACCAAACAACAACTTAATTACTTGTATACAAGTGCATACCATCCACATTAAGGGCCACCAGAGTGTTCCTTAGTTTTCCATTTTTTGAGGTTTCCCTTGAACCTCCCTGTGTGTCTGTGTGTCTATACACACACACACACATACACACACACACATCCCTGTTCTTCTCTGAATTGACTGGTGATGAGACAGGCAACAATTCAAGGGTTTGAAGCCAAAGGCTTCTCGCGGGAGGAAAGCGAGGCCATGCTGAAAAAAAGTGTAGATATCGCACGTGAGGCAAGGGATGTATATTACGAAAGGTGTCGTGAATCTTCTAGTGTTAATGGTGGTGACGGTAGAATTCTCAAGCATCGGCCTATCTTAGTTGCTGCATCTGTTGGGAGCTATGGGGCATATTTGGCTGATGGTTCTGAATATAGGTACTAACTTGACATTACTACTAAAATATAGAGACAGAATTGTTGGTCTGCATGGGATTTACCGAGGAGCTGTTTAGGGCCTGTTTGTTAGCGGCTTAATGAGCTTAATGGGACTTATAGCTTATTCAGTCAACTATACATGACATGACTGTTTGGCAGTGGCTTATTCAGTAAGCTTCTAGGGAGAGCTTTATGCAGAAAGCCAAGTTTTTTTCAAACCTCTCCATCCAAATTAGAAACATGTTTCTTTCATCTAGGAAAAAACCTCCCCACACAAAAATCTTACCAATCTAGATAGACAGATTAATCTACACAGACAACTTTATCAATAATTTGATGGAAAACCAACCAAACAGGCCCTTATATGGATAAAGTTGTTTGTGTGAATTAATGTGTATGTATAGATTAGGAAAGTCTTTGCTTGTTTTTTTTTTCATAGATAGAATGAGCATGTTTTTTTAATTAAGAGGAGCGGATTTGGAAGGAAAAAAAAACTTGGGGTTCTGCATAAATATCTTCCCTAGAAGCTTACTGAATAAGCCACTTTCTATATCTTTAATTCACTACCAAACAGTCATGTATAGCTGATCGAATAAGCTGCTAGTCTCACTAAGCTGCAAAAAAAATATCCCTGAGTTCGATTGGTGATTTGATTATGTTACTACTAAATCTTGTTTTCAGTTGGATTTCTGTCATCTTCACTTGTTTTTGGGCTAAATGACGTGTTGAAGGACTTATTCGGTCTTAATGATCTTTACATATCAATCCCACATATATATGAATCATGTTACCTTGATATCAATCTTTATTTGATGAAATCACACATATAGAACAATTATGTATGCTTTAACGATGCTCAAACAGCTATTTCTTTTCATCAAGTGAGTTACATTTAATTTTTCGTGTTTGTTTATAACATCCATTATCCTCTTACAGTGGGGACTATGGAGATGCAATGAATCTGGAGTTCTTGAAGAGTTTTCACAGGAGAAGAGTTCAAGTTCTAGCTGAATCTGGTGCTGACCTAATAGCATTTGAAACAGTGCCAAATAAGCTGGAAGCACAGGTTTATGCAAAATCTTTACCACCTCTAGAATTTATTGTTTATCACTTCTCTAAACTACATGGCCAAAAGCTTAAGAATCTTGATATTTTTTAATTTTCTGATACCGCCCACGAAATAGGAAGAAAAAAACCAATTTCATTCGGAACAATTACCAAACAACCATATTTTAGTTTGCACTTTTTTGACGAGCCTCTTAATCATTTTGACCTCTTAATCATTCTGCACCAAACCATTTAGCAACTGCCAAACGGGCACATTGGGTATGTATGGCAAACTAGCTTATAAGCGAGTTTTTCATTGATAAGCTAGAGGATAATGTAAAATGACGTTAAAAAATTAATTCGAAAAATATTAAGAGGCATAATTGGAAAAGATTCCTTGGAGCTTATTGAAACGCTACTTGAAGTAGTGCACTTCAAAATCATCTAGCAAAGGTCTAACCAATGCAGAGATTTTTTTTTCAATAAGCTCAAGAAATAAGCTAGCTGGATGGTTTTTTAGCATGGCCTTAAATGTTCTCCATATGGTATTATTACTTTATTATCTGTTGTCGTTTTACATATGGAAAGTTGCATTGGAGATTCTTAATGATATTTTTTATACAGGCTTATGCCGAGCTACTTGAAGAAGGCATAAACATTCCTGCATGGTTTTCCTTTAACTCCAAAGACGGTGTGAATGTGGTTAGCGGTGATTCCTTGACTGAATGCGCCAAAATCGCTGATTCATGCCCGAAAGTCGTTGCTGTTGGAATCAACTGTACGCCTCCTAGATTTATCAGCGGTTTGATTCAATCTATAAAAAAGGTATTGCTCCACTTCATTTGTTTGATGCTATTCCACTTCGACTCTAATCTGAGGGTAAAAAGAAGAATTCTTATTGTGAATAGCCCAAAATGCTTCAGTTCCTTTACAACACAACAAAAACCTTAGAGCAGCCACCAAACATGTCTAAATAACCGAAAAGTTACAATTACGACATGTATGTATGGAGAATATGATTGGAGTAACATAAAGAAATACACGTTTTTAGTGTTTTACTAGTAGTTTTAGACAATTGGGCAGGTTTATTGTTATAGGGTTGGGTTGGGTTCTCGTGAGAAGTTGAATTTACGTGAGAAGTGGTTATCAACCGTTGGATACACGTTAGGATGAGATGCACCAGATCAATCCCCGTATCAAGCACGATTCATGGGTAGGCTTGAGACACTATCAAGGGTTCAGATCCACTTCTCATGCTCCTCGACTTAACTTCTCACATGGTCCTTCGACTACTGTTACATATTCAAGTGTGGGTACTGATATTGTGAGCATATGTGGAACCCTGTCAGATTACTTTCCAAAAGAGCCCTTAGGAGAAAAATAACCTTCCAACAGATATTGAGAAGAAATTGTCAAAGTCTAGATGATATAAGACTCTAACATGTCCCCTTCAATTGAAGCCAAGGGCAGACCTATCTTCAGGGTATGGTTTCCTGTGAAGCCACAAAGTTATTGGGGTTAAAATGTAATTTTTTAGGTCTTTAAATGTGAAAACATAAGTTTTATTGGGTGAACCCGTAAACAATTAAACTTCAGGGGTTCATATGAAAAATTATGAAATAAAAACCCGAGGGCGTATTTTGTTATACCACTCCAAGAAAATGATCCTCCTCTGACTGAAGCTAGATGATCATAAATGCCCAAGGGTCTCAAGACCCTAAAGTTGTAGACCTTGCGTTCGATGCCATGTATTGAAACAAAACTGTATAAATCTTGCTGATGTGTGACTCTAATAGATATTTTAAACCACAATACTAGAATCAATGACTCTAGAAACCCGCAATGTAACATGTCAATTTACACGGATAGTGCTAGCGAGATTGAAGAATTGCGAAGTTCATATCCGTGTTAATAATCTAATTATGGGATGAGAAACAACTCGTTACCAACAGGAATTTCATACAATGGTTGAAGACTAATGTTTCGTTCGCTAAAGATTTTTTTGTTTAATTTAAATGTACTCGATACTTACATTTATGTCTCTGGCCGATCTCTCAGGTAACAACTAAACCGATACTTATATATCCAAATAGCGGTGAAACTTACGATGCTGAACTAAAGCAGTGGGTGGTAAGTATTTTCTTTTGGTTCAACTTGCTGTCTTTTTAATTTTTTTTTTGGACTCAAATTTATAGGCAAATAGGGTGTTAAATTGTTTCTATATGATCGATTGCTTCGGTATGAGAAAAACACGCTTTGGTCAATATCAATGGTTTTAACTTTTAACCACTCGAAAAGGGCAAAAAGTAACAAAATTTAGTTTAGTTTCTGTGTAGGGTACCGGAGAATATTTGTTAACGATCAATATAAGAGAGTTTCAAAACTTCATATTTTGTACTTGTTTTGACGAGTAATCTGATGATCTTGTAACATTTGATGATGTGGGTATCTATTTACGAAAAAGGTTTATGGTGGAGTGAGCGAAAAACTTAATATCCATGTCATCAAATGTTACAAGATCAACTTGTTAGTGGTCAAAATGGGTTAAAAAACATATGTTACACTATGTAGGTCAAATGTTACATTAAATAGAAAATTTTGAAACTTTGTTACATTCATTTTGAAACTTTGTTACATTCATTAGAGAGAAAAGTATGAATCACTTGTTCCCACTTCTCAACCTTTTTAATTGTTTATCGTATCTCCATGTATCCTTATGTATAATATGATATCAAACTGGGAGTTTAAAAGCAGTAGGAGATGCGCGGTTTCTTTGGTTTGATATATACGTTACCACCACTTTAATGTTCGATTGCAGAAAAAGACTGGAGTTGCGGATGTAGATTTTGTTTCATACGTGAATAAATGGTGCGAGATAGGGGCATCGCTCGTAGGAGGTTGTTGCAGAACGACTCCAAATACTATTAGAGCCATTTACAGAACTCTTCCCTCAAGATCGGCCTCCATATCTCCCGCGTGATCGTCTTAAAAAAACGAGCCCGGATCTTTTATAATCATACCATCTAGAGGCAATTTGGCGTTTTTATGTACTTACTGTTGTAAACAAGTGTTCGAACCATCTTTTAAGGCACTAATATGAATCTAAGTTAAATTCTAGAACTATACGGTAAGATATACATGGATCTTATCTATTTCTCGACCTAAAAAGATTATCTATGAAAAGATCTTATGGAGTTGGTAAACCGTAAACATGCACATGCTAATCGGTTAAAAATGCAATGATACACAGAACAAGTCCAACATAATCTAACCATAAATAACGTTTTAAACGATGCAAGACGTGTGAAAGTGAGGCCAAGGCATGACTTATGACAACAAAATCTATATATACACATATACAAGCATACGTTTTCTGAATCACTGGATGAGTTAATAGTGTTTAACACTTCGTATATATACTAAAAGCTAAAAAAAACAAGACCCTAGAAGGGTAAGAAAAATCAAATATCGTGTTACAAAAACCACAACATTCAAACATTGTATCAGACACAAGCCCTAACTCATTGCGTGTTGCAATGGCTGCCATGACGAGCCTTTTAGAACACTGACGACGGGTCCATAACAGCAGCATCATTTCTACGATAATCATCTTTTTTCACAAGTTAAAAACATACAAAGTCGAATACCAAGATTACAAGTCCAAGATGCACACCCTATAACACATTTCATACTACCCATTTTCTACCATAAAGACCAAAACCGAAACCAGTTAATTCGGCTTTGAAATTCCTCCTCACATTTGATTCCTAGGTAGGTCCAACATAGTCAGCTCTGAAATGCCTCTTCACCTGTGATTCCTAAATGGGTCCCATGTGGGGTCTGCCAGGATTGCAACTTTTTTTTCTTTTTGCTCAGAATGCAGACTTTCAAGAATCAAAACCAGAATAAATGCCATTCTCTCTCAACAATCTCTTCTCTTCTTCAACATAGCTTTTTCCCCTGCTAGCTTGCCCAATATCCCTCTTCCTCTTCTCCTTCTGTGAGAAAGAAAGGTTTCTCTCCTTCTGAGTTTGCACATTCGCCAACTGTTCGCCATCGAGTAACTGGGCTCGGGTCTTTTGTCGTTCTCGGTAGCTCTCTTCGGTCTCATTGGCTGCACGGCTGTCTTTGCCGGTTGACCACGACCAATCGCGGTTGCGGTCGTCTTCTTTAGGTGGAGGGACTTTCAGAACGGATAGTCCGCCTTTGTAGCCATGTTGACTCAAAGCTTCGAAGTCGATGCCTTTCCTCTTCCGCTTTGCGGATTCGACTGCGGAAATGAAACTCAGAAGAGTTAAATGTAGATATAGAAGACACCGCGTCCCAAAAAGCCATAAACGTCGAAATAACATTTTCATTGGACAGGACTAGATAGAACAAACAAAATTTGGCATGACGCTGGATGGGGCGTGGACAGAACAATACAAAAGCTTGTGGTCCCACATTTGGCACGAGACTTGGCAAGGAGATGATGGGACTAGGTGGGACAAAAATGCATGTTTTTTTTGTCCTACACCATAATAGGTGGAACAAAAATCAAGGAGATGAGACAAGACTGGTAGATTACTAAACAACCCATGTCATATATCAAAAACCCTAAAAACTTCAACAACTTTTTCACCCGACTACCTCACTCTAACCAGGGCAGTCCAGTTTGCATAGCAAACACATCCCAAAGGTGTCAAGATAATGGTCCGAGTATGTTGCTCCAATGAAAACACTAATTGCATTGAACCTAACTTTTTTTATGAAACTTCTCTTACAAAGGCTGAAAATGGGGACCTATGTCAAGAAATACGGTGTCACAGATGGTTCCGTCATAATGGACCAAAAAAAATGTCTGCAGGGTGCCAACCGTAGGTTTCATTGTGTCTTAATATTATTTTTTTTCTTCTAAACTACACAAATGGCATAAGTTTTTTTTTTTTTTGGAAAAGACATGGTACCAGTTCGTAAAGGCAGAGATGGTAAACGTTGCTACCCTTGTACAAAAGGCCCGGCTTTTAAGTCCTACTTTGTCAAACTCCTTACTTTAAAGCTTAAATTTTGAGCTTTTATGTTCGAAAGGAATTCAAAGACTAGGGTCCGAACAGGGGTTCATTCCGTGCAATCAACAGAGCTGTAAACAATATAATTAAAAATTCCCATATTTTATCTTATATCCAAATTATGTCATCACTTCAAAAACTTTTCTGGGTCTGCCTTTGAAATGGAAAAACAGGATCTACTAATGATGTGCACAAACTATGTAGATTAACCCCAACAATCTCATTAATGCAATGAAAAAGAAAAACTAATTTTTCTATAAATATCGTTATACCGACACACAAGGATCGGTAAAAATAACACATTATTTGGGGAGATGAAACACAACTATTTCATGGGATAACATGTTACCTTTAGTTTTCGATGATCCACCAGAGCCAACCTTTTTGTTCTTCTTCGGAATTTGATCATTGTCAGAAGCATCCGAATCATGACTCGAGGACTCGTCAGACGAAGAATCGCTACCGTCATCATCATCCCATGGCATCGTTCGTTTCATGATGTATTAGATAGGATTGAACCCTAGAAACATAACATCTGCATATATGAGTACTGACTACTGATTATAAAGCAAGGCAGACAAAGGCACAGTTTATCCAAGAAGAAGACTATGACACACATTAAATCAAAAAACTACAATTTTTATATGAAGCTATTTGAATCAATCGATCCTATGTTGTAGAATGGATTCTACAAGCATCTAGATATCGGCCTATTGGGATTGATCGAGAAATTCCAAAATACAGATAAACAACGAGCAAATCCCCTTGTAAGAGCTCATTTTCCATAAGTTGTATTTCAACCTTTATTTGTTTTTTCATGAAAACAATTCGAGAATGATTTCACAGTTCAGGCAAAAATGTTCAATTTCGACCTTTAATTTCTTGCGTGTCACGGAAATGATTATCAGAATAACTAGTGGCGGACACTGCACATCAGCTTCAAAGTAACTACTTACACGGATCAGAAGGCAACTCAGAACCACTTCAGAGTCAGAAGCCCCTTAAATAGCTTGTGAATAAGGGTCTGTTTTTAGCAGCTTAATGAGCTTAACGCGACACAAAGCTTATTCAGAAAGTCAAGTTTTGTTCTAAATCTACTCCTCCCAATTAAAAGCACCCTCCTTCCATCTATATGATAAAGGCTGTGTTCGGCAAACTAGCTGATAAGCTAGCTTATAAATAAATTATGTTTGACAAAAACTAGCTTATGAGTATGTAAAACGACCAAAAAGGGCATCTTGGGGTATAATAATTAATATTAATAAAGGCTATAAGTATAACTGGAAAAAGCTACAAAAAGCTCCTGAAACGCTTCTCCAACTAGCATTTCAATAAGCTAGCTGATAAGCTAGTTTATGATCCATCCAAACATGTACTAGCTTATAAGCTAGCTTATTTTTGCCAAACACAGCCAAAACCTCCACACAGACGGCTTTATCCATACAGGACTTAACGATTAAAACCAACCAAACAGGCGCTAAGACTCACGAAAGACCAAGAGGCTGTACCCTGAATTCTAATCAGCTTACATGAGTCCTACTCCAAATCTCCAATCACTTAGCTCTTGTGAATCCAATTACATAAAATGAATCTATAATTTCACTAAAAATCACCAACACATATCACTAAAAAAACAATTTCATATAAGAACAATAGAAAAGCTTATAACTGAGCCCTAAAAACAGAAAATTATGGTGATATTTAAGCAAAATAGTGAAATTTTACTTCTTTTAAGAACTAAAACAACAGAAAAATTGGGAGATTTGAACATGAAAGTATCATTATTTAATAACAGAAAAGAATTAGGGTTTCACAAGTAGTTGTATATTAATCTAACCTAATTCCTAAAATCAGTAAACCATAAGAGATAAATATATATAGATATATATGGAGATAGATAGCTACCGGAATTACAGACCAAATTCTAGGGTTCGTCGTCCGTCGTTCGCCGGAATTCGGAGATAAATCGACCGTCCGATTTCAATCGGAGCTGAAAACCCCTAAATAAGATGATGCCATTTTGTTCTTTTATTTGTTACGTTTTTAGTCCCTGTGGTTTCTTAAGAAGTACGACTTTCGTCCTTGGCTTTAAAATTGCATTTTTCGTTCCTATGATTTTCGTTTTATAGTTGTTTTCGTCTTTAAGCTAAAAATTTCATTAAGCCCATTAAATCGTTAGTAAACAGCCCCTAACTGGGTATCTTTTTAAGTAGAATTTTGTTGTTGTGGTATGGAAGGTAGACCTGTTAAACTTTGAAAGGTGCTCATTGATATTAGGAGATACAAGAAACATGAATTGAAAAACAGAGAAGACATGCTACAAAATCAGCCAAAAAACGAAAAAAGTGCCACAAAATCGAACAAAAAAACGAAAAGTCTCTTAAAATCAACCACAATCCCCGAATGTCCCTTGAAATCAACAAATAAAAACTTAAAAATCTCTCGTAATCAACCAAAAATCTTTTAAGGATACCTTGAAACTATAAAATTAGGCTAAAATACATCGGACGATTTTACAGGTCTTTTATCTGAATTAAAGGTGCAACCGCTCGAAAAAATTATCGGTCCGTCATTGATTATAAGCCTCAGGGACGAACATAGAAAAAGCATTTAAGGAGAACAAATTACAAGTAAATGAGGAGGAACTAGGTTGATGTTGATTTCAATGCGTGGATTTGGGGTTTTCTTTTCAGTTTCGATAATTAGGGTTCGGATTCGGGTTAATGACTTTAATTTTGGCATGCATAAGTGTGTCTTGGTGTATGCATATTCCCTGATTCATGTGTATGTGTGTAGGTTAGAGGGGGCGTCGAAGAAGATGATTGTCAGGGGTGTTGTCGACGTCACATAAAATAGAGGGGCGGGGGCGTGGGGCGCCGGGCGAGGTGGCACAAATTGATTGAGCGGTTAAATTGTTCTCTAAATAATAAATAAAAAATACGAAAATGCTCATTTTCTAACAAATCCGTTCCAAAAGGGACTTGATTCGTAACGAAGATGAGATCACAACGATCCTAAACATCATTTTTTATGGTTAGGATCTTGAAAATTGTAATCAACTCCGGATTCTAATACTAAAACAAGATCTAATTTTTATCATACCAACCATTTAACATCTAAAACAAGCATACTAAATGCAAAAAAGATATCTAACTATCCTTCGGGTCCGACTCATCATTACCACTATCTTTACTCTGTTGCGGTGGTGGTGGTGATGGTTGTGGAGGTTCTCGTGGCGGCATTACGATGGGTTTTAGTTCCCGAATGGTTGGAACATCGACACCAGGGTTCCCCTTCTTAAACGCCTCAAGTAGAGCTTGTTGGTTCGAATTATTCTGATGAATGACTTCATTAAATTGGTCGAGTATAAATTGTACGTCATTGGCAGTGTACACTCCCGGTGGTGTTGCCATCAATTTATCTTGGTCGTGTTCATTGGCGGCCATTTCCGTCTCGTATGAAGACGACGATGATGACGGACCATCGTGTGTCATTTGTGCGGCTAGATCCAATCTCTTCTCAAACTGTTGTCGTTTTTGAAATAAAAAGAATCAATAATACCACCATTAAATATATTTGTTTACTAGAAATGGGGTCACTTGACAATAGTCTGTTTTCATGAGACCAAAAAATAACATTGAACATTCACAGAAAAAGTTCTCTTTTTTCCAGTGAAGGTTCAATATGTTTTTGTGGCTTCATAGCTGGTCTCACAGGTTTCATTAAATTATTCTAGTCTCAAAGAATCCAACATAAATATATTTATTTATTATACTTGGGATTACGTGAAACTAGTCTTTTCATGAGACCGTGAGACCAAAAATAGTTCAGTGTGTTTTTGTGGCTTCGCAACTAGACTCCTAGGTTTGCAAAATTAACTGGTCCATAGTTGTCAGTAACGAATACGCAAAATAACGATGGCTTACAGATATGTTACATAACAATAACGATAAATATCGACATTATTATAAATAACGATATTTCTAAAATATAAATTATATATTTATATATTAATATTACCTTGAAAGTCTCCAAATCATATATATATGAACAAAACATAATAATAAGTTTCTCAAGACTTAATCTATTAATATATATATATTAGATAACAAAAATACCAATTTCACTAATTCTAAAATAAATAAAAATACAAAAAAAGATATCGGTATTTATCGGTATAAGGACCAATACGAAGTCTGGTCGATATCGATATCGATATCGTATTATCGTATTTATCGATATTTGACAACACTGACCTGGTCTCACGAGAACCCAATATTAAATATATTTATTTTTTTACATTTGGGATCACATGAGACCAGCCTCTTTTGAAGACCTGTAAGACCACAAATTAACACTAAACTTTCACAGCAAAAACAACAGTATGAAGTCTGTTTTTACTTTGATGATTTATTTATTAATGAAAAGTTAAAACAATTACTTACACGATCGACCTCAAGAAAGTAGTCAATAGTCTTGTTCCAATTTTCGCTACTGATATGAGTTGGTGGACTTTTTTTCGCCGTCTCTACATCCTCGAAACCACCGACAGCAAGAAAGTGTTGTTTCAGCTTCTTTTTTTGGTCCTTGTACTTACGCTTACAGAAGCGTTCGACTTCGGTGAGTATTGACGGCCATTCAGGCCCGTAGCAATACCGATCCAGTTGAAAAAAATGCTACAAAATAAAACGGGTTAGAAATTTTGATTTTGATTTATAAATAATTATCCCTCAGCCTTAAAATAAGTGTCCACAGGTGAAACAACAATTTTAGACATAGAGAAGTTACACTTTTTAGTCAACCAAATGACAACTCTACCCTTAACTAATTTAAGAGTAAATTACATTTTTTTTCCCTATAGTTTGTTGAACATTTCTATTTTCGTTCCTATGGTTTCATAGTTGCGATTTTCATCCCCATGATTTGTAATTAATTACTATTTTGTCCTTATAATTTTAACTTGAATACTTATTTTGTCCCTATGGTTCGCAGTCCATTTCTATTTTAGTCCACATACTTAAAACGTAGTAATTAGCCTCAAGGACTAAAATAGAAATAAACTGCAAACCATAAAGACGAAAACCACAACTTCAAAACCACAGGGACTATATCCACATTTTTTAACGAACGAAAAGCAGGAAAAATGTAATTTACACATTAATTTATCTATCTTGTCAAGTTTCTTAAATAAATGTGCATCAACTAGGGGTAGATTTGGAAATTAGTTATCTACTTTTAAAATTCGAACACTTACTTTGAGACAAACATAAATAGAAACATGGGGACTTATTTTGGGACAGACAAAGTAATAAATAATATATATTTACCTCGATTTGTGCAAACATTCCCGTCACCCAATTTGTCGGAACATGATCCCAATCTTCATGATATGGTGGGATCGTGTAACCGATCCAGTTCTCTACGCACCCCTTGAATAAAAACTCGTTATTTCCCACAGGTTTATAAGTGTGCTTATCAAACTCAATTGGCAAACGTTTGCGTCCATTCATAACAAAGGCAGCCTGCACGTTTGCGCCTCCAAACTTGCTTAGATCGGTCTTTTCATCGTCTACAGTTTTAAGTTCAGAAAAGAAAAAGAAAAAGATTACACGACGTATTCTATATCGGGAAAACAAACACAATCGTTTCATTGGGTTAATGTGGAGGTCGTAGTATAAGCAAGTATACGATATTATTATTACCTTTCTTTTTGGATGATCGCCATTTGTTTGGACTTTGATCGCTATCTGAACTCGAATACTCGTCAGATGACGAATCGCTATCGTTTTCACTCCATGGTAACGTTCTTTTCATGATGTATTCGCTAGAGAAGCACTGTAAAAAAGCAACGTATTCATATACGAAGATTGATTAAAAACCAGACAACAAACTACGAAAAAGCTCAGCTTATTCATTCTTAAAGAATCCTTACGTAATGATGGAAAGATTACAGTCCCATCATACAGGCTCCCATAATCACTAAGAAATTTCCCAATATGACAGTGATATAAACATCGAATCAAAAACTAACATTATGTATGAAGCAGATGGAATCATACAGCAGAATTTCATATAGCAGGCTTTTATAAGCATCTTGATGTTGGGATCCCATATTGAGAGCTTTTCGTTATCCGGTGATTTGAGAAGACATGTTTCCAATGAAATGTACACGTATGTTGTAACTTAAGAGCCCGTTCGGTTTGCGGGATTCCATGTTTGGATTATATGGAAAATTCGGAATTGAAAACAGGATTTGAATGAAATCTCACAAAATGGGATTTAGAAATCCAATGGGGGTAGTTGGTATCTCACAAAATGTAATAATGTTTTCAAATATGCTAAATCCAAATCCTCAAAAACATTCCGTCAAAACTGGAGAAAAGGTCCTGGTAGGATTCTTAAAATCTTTGTGTACTGATCCCAAATCGAATAGTTTGGGATTCACAAGTGAAAGAAGTCATTTTATCTGCTAATTGGTGAACAAATTGGCGAAACCTTTCTATGAAGACCCCAAACTTGTATAACAAAAATCTTTTTTAAAACAAGAGAAACGTAGCTGCATCCGATTTCAAGAATCAACGATATATAAGTTCTTTACTAAATCATGTAAATGTCATGTTTACTTCAATCATATAAATGCTTGAAGAAGATAACAGCAGACAAACATATTGAACCAAAACCATCTCCAATCTCCATAACAAAACCTCCATTAATTCATCAATTAATGTGTGTAGCATTATAGCAGAAATGCTAATTGCACTATATCAGTGATTTCATAGCTAATAACATGAAAAATAGCAACAAAAAAAAACACAGTTTCACAAGTAATGATCTAAGAAAACACAGTGGAAGATCATAACAGAAAATTATGGTACCATACTACAATCTCAAGAAATAACATAACATAGTGAAATATATATAAAAAATATAGAGGAAAGTTCAAATGTGAGCCACTTTTTCATTGTGAACATGAGAACGAATCTCCGCCACTCATCCGGTCAATAAATGCGGCTCTAACTGGTTCCCTCCTATAATAAATGCGGCTTTGCCCATGAAATGCGTCAATCCTCCGTGATCACGTCCACCTTAACCGAGGATGTGTGGCTAAGATTCGTCCTCACGGTTCACAATAAAAAAGTGGTTCACATTTGAACCCACCCCTATATATATATATATATATATATATGTGTGTGCTATTAAAGAGTAATGCAACAGAAAATATGGAGGATCTGAACATGAAGATATCGCAATTAATTGATAATAACGAGAATCGAATTCTTACTTGTTAGGGTTTCAATTTCACAATTCGTTATATTCATCGATAATAATTCCTAAAATCAGTAGAAAAACAAATAGAGATAGAGAGAAACTCGTAGTTACCTTCTCCGCCGTTCGCCGGAAATCGGAGATCAATCGACGATCGGAGCTGGAAACCCTAGAATTAAAACTGATTCTGGATTTTGGATTTTGGATTTTTGAATTTTTGATTACCGATTTTTTATAAATTTGGTCCCTGTGATATGGGTTTATTATACTGGTCCTTGAACTTCGTTTATTGCATAGAATTGTTTCATGTTTTGTATTTTTTTTTTATCAGGACTAGTAAATTGTGTTAATGATTGTCTATTTTTTCTGTTAAGTATGAGGAAAAATCTATTGTTTTATGTCTTCCCGTTGTTTAAATGAAGATTTTAGTTTTATGGTATTTGTGGAATGGAACGTTGGTGAGAAATGAAGCTTGACTCGTTAAGTCAGGCGAAATTCATTTTATGGTTAAGATCGACGAGGACTTGGAAATTATTATGTTTGGGTTCAAGATAAATAAGTTCAAATTCGAGTAACTTATCAAAAAAGATGTAAATGTTAACACATACTTAGGAGTAGGTGTGTGCATGATGCGGGTTGTGTAGCTTCGGATTTCATCTACTAAAACCAATCCCTAAATTTTTGTCTTCGGATTTCGGGTTTATAATAGTATTATATTTTTTTTTTGAATGGCAAATAACTCATACACACGTTCCGTGGGTATCCGGATCCAAACGAGCACCGACTAATCCCCTGCGCCCATGAACCGGTCCTATGGACCGGCCCATGAACTCACCCCTGAATCGGCCTTATGGACCGGCTCAATAGCTAAATACCGCAACAAGTCGTCCCCCGCGGGGTTTGAACCTTGGTCAACTGAGGATACTATCCCATGAAGACACAAGGGTGTTACCTTCACCCACTAGGCTAGACTATCTTTAGTTATAATGGCACTATATATACATACATTCATCGATTTTGAGAATGAATTCAATCAATTGGAAGACTCGAGGAAATCGATAATAGGCTTATATGTTAGAAAAAGAACATGATCGACTACAATTTAGGATTTTGAAAAGATAATAAATAAATGTATCTATATGATATCTAAAATATAGGCAAAAGTTCGTATAAGAAGTTGAGTTGACACTGAAAATTGGATCTTAACCCTCCTATGAATTGTGCTTTAGAAAGAAAATGATCATTTGCATCTCATTTTAATCAAAACACTTCTTAACTTATTGACTCATTAACTTTTATCAGCATAAAAACTAATCCAAACATTTTTTTGAGAACTTATTTTATTATCACCATAAATTCAGTAAGTACTTTCGAACAAAATCACTTTTCAAGTTAAAAAATCACTCCCAAACACCTCTTTAATTAGTTAGGGGCATTTTGTTTAGCTCTTAACAAGTCCATTAAGAGGCACCCCCTGAATCGTAAAGAGGTAAATTGCCTCTTAATGATTCTAAAACCCTCTGAATGGTTTTGTATCCTGGATTTCCCTAAAGCATTAAACACCCTGATTTCATTCTTAAGAATTACCAAACAACCACATTTCATTTTACACTGTATCATAAGAGTCTCTTAATCATTATGACTAATCATCCGATTGGTTGGATTATGCTTAGATTAGGTTTAATTGACAGATGGTGGTAGAGATGGGCAAAAAGCCCGGCCCGGCCCGAGCCCGAAAAAAGCCCGGGCCCGGCCCGATGAAAAGACTGGCCCGGCCCGGCCTGACCAAAGCCCGGGCCTAGCCCGGGCCTAATTTTAGGAAATTTGAAAGCCCAGCCCGGCCGAAAATAAATCTATTTTTTGATTTGTTTTATATAGTTTAGACTTTAGAATTATAGAATAAATCTAGTTTATATCGTATATTATCATTATTATTGAAATTATAAAATAGTTTAGTGTTTTTTAAGTTGGAAAAAGCCCGGTCAAACAAAGGCCCGAAAAGCCCGGTCTTTTCAAAGCCCGGCCCGGCCCGAGCCTGGTCAAAGCCCGGCCCGGCCCGATTTTTACCCACCTCTAGATGGTGGTGTGCTATTTCCCGCCATTTTTCTTTCTCAGGCTTCTTCAATTTGGCCGCCATGGAAGACACTCACGTCAAGTTCCTCGCCTTCGACCTCTTATCCCTCACCCCATCTTCTTCAACACCAAACTCCACCGCCGTCCGTCGCATCTCCACCGCCACCGCCACCACCGTCCTCCACCTCTCCCGTGCCGAAACCCTAGGCATCATCACCAGCCGCCACCACAAGCCCGACCGCTTCCTCCGCTTCACCATCGACGACGGCACCGGCTGCGTCCCCTGCGTCCTCTGGCTCAACCACCTCACCTCCGCCTACTTCTCCCGCCGCAGCCCGCCGGACCTCCGATCGATCGCCGGATCGGCCCGCCGCTTCGAAACCCTAGTTCAGATTGGGGCTTCCGCTAGGGTTCGAGGCAAGGTTAGCTTCTACAGAGGTGAGATACAGCTTACTGTCTCTAATGTCTTTATCGAAAGAGATCCGAATGCCGAGATCCTCCATTGGTTGCAATGTGTTCGATTGGCTCGAAACCGATATGATGTTGTTGTTGAATCTGATGATGATGATAAGATGCTGCTACCTGTGAATAAGAAAGCTAAAAAAGCTGAGTGAATTTGATTCTAATGTTGTTGAAATTAGGGTTTGTTTGTCGATTGACGGCATATTCGGTCAGCTATATGTGACTGTTTGGTAGTGATTTAGGCTGTGTTTGGGAAAGTAGTTGATAATCTAACCGGTAGCTGATTAGCTAAGTGTTAACTATAAGCTAGCTTATGAATAAATTATGTTTGACAAAACTAGCTTTTGAGTATGTAAAATGATCAAAAAAGGTTTATTGGGATATAATAGTTAATATTAATAAATGTATAATTGGAAAAAGTTACAAAAAACTTTATTATAAGCTAGCAATGTTTGGATTAATCATAAACTAGCTTAGCTTATAAGCTAGCTTAGGGTGAGGATCACTACACCCCCCTCTATTCTATCACATGACACTGTTTCAAACTTTTAGGTGGTTCTAGCCATAAGTAAATTGACTTTTTATTTTAAATTTATATATTCTCAAACTTTTAGGTGTATTTGATTGGTCTTATAGATTAGAGGGGGGTGATGATAACAACACCCGCTAGCTTATTGACACGCTAGTTGGAGTAGTGTTTCAGGAGCTTTTTGTACTCTAAGATACCCTCTTTAGTCATTTTGCATACTCATGAGCTAGTTTTTGTCAAACATAATTTATTCATAATTTAGTTTATTAGCTACCAGCTAGCTTATTAGTCAATATCTAACTTAGCTTATCAACTAGTTTGTCAAAACACACATTTAACATACTAAAGAACATCTTGCAAGTAAGCTATGAATCCCATTAAACTACTAACAAGTAGGCCCTTAAACCGATGCACATCCATATATTATATATTTGGGTTCTAGGGAGCATATCCAATGTTTTTCTTATGCAGAAAAAGGGTAATGACTTATACAATCTACAAATTCTCGAACGAGCCGAGCCAAGCTGAGCCGAGCTGAGTTTTTTGTTTGTTTTCTCCATCAGATGTTGAAAAAGGGGTGTGGTGCTTGTCTTATGGTGTTTCAGGGGAAATCTTGTTTCCTTTGTAGGCCAATTTTTTAACGATAGTTATTCAAAATTCACAAGACGTTCTATGCATCCTAATTATCCAATGAGACCCTGAAATTAAATTGGTTCCATATACAAGTGTTACTAGTTACAACTGGTTATCGAGTAGCAACTATAGGTCTATACAAAGTATGCAAATTTGATCGTAACATGTTATTAGAAGTCGAACAATGCGGTAGTACCATATTTTTGAATTTTAGAAGAAAACAAATGAAGGAAATGAAATTATAAAAAAAAAAAATTCTGTTTATGAGAGCAAATGAAGGACATTTCATATTTTTGAGCATGAGAGAAAAGAAAAAAAAAGATGTCAATTTTGTAAATATATTTTTATTTACTTTATAACAGACAAGCCTTCTTCATGTATTAAGCATGGTGAGCCCTCTTAGTTGACAGGTTGGTATGTAATTTTGTCAATATTTTTCTTTATTTTTTTTAAAAGAGGACTAGAGACCATTATATTGAAATAGAGGAAATATTTGCATCTATCTTATTACTCCCTTTAGATTTTATTTTATGATCTAGATTTGGTTGGTTTAATTTTATATGGCTGAATTATGTAGGAGGGTCCCAATTGGGATGCCCCAACATGAGGTTGCTCTATTTAAGGTTTTTGGTATACATGATAAGGTTTTTCTTTTTTTCATTTAATTTATTGGTAATTTAACATTTATTGTGTAAATTGTAGGTACTAAAATAAAGCCCATAAAATATTGAATGGGCAAGCAACAAAGAGAAATGATTTAGGTAGTTTTGACTTATTAATAGTGAAGAATAGACCATACAATATTGGATGCTTTAATGTTTTGAGGAGTAAATGAGTAATCATCCCTACCAAAAATGTTGACAAATAAGATAATATTATTATAAATTTTGATTTTCTATTTTAGAAAAAATATAGCAAAACTGTTAGAGATGCTTTTAATAAAAGTATAATAGGAAAAAACTACAAAAAACTTATAAAACGCTACTTCAACTAGTGGTTCAATAAGCTAGCTTACGGCCTATCCAAACATGTTACTAACTTATCAAGTAGCTTATTTTTGCCAAACATAAGCCTTAATTTGTTTTAAAAGAAATATTAATGTTAAAATAGATGTTTATTCTTTAGTCATGCCCTCGGAGTTAAGGGTATACCCCTCCAACTGGACGAGGAATGGCCATAGGGGTGGCGGGGTGAACACCATCCCGGTCTCCGATGATGTCACTATACAAGACCCCAACGGGGTAGCCATCACGGCGGGGAATCCTCAAATGTTTTCCATTTTCTCTCATATTCTCTCATTTTTTACTTTTATTTTCTCTCATATTTCTTTCATATTTTTATTTCTCTAATATTTTCTCATATTTCTCTCATAAAAACTAAAAAATAATGGATTATTTACCATCATCATCAAGTGGTCACCTTATGTAATATTGTTGTTTTTTATTAACTAATAAATTAAAATTTTTAATTATATTGTTTTTAATGTTAATTTGAATTATATAATGATGTTTTTCTTTAAAAGTTGAGAGGGTGAAGGGTGGAATGGTGAGTATTACAGGGGTTTTGTATGAGTGGAATGGTGGAAGCGAGAGTAAAGAGAGAGACGGAAAACTGATGTGGCAAAAGGGGTGAACGGGTGGAAACCGGAATAGTGATTATACCCTCCGCCCTCACAGAAAACTATGGTTTTTTAGTTTTTACACTCTCACTTAAAAAATACTTACATTCATTCTTTCTATAAAGATATTCTTTTAAATAAAAATTTACTAGTTTTATATAAACAAAATAATCAATACATATAACTTTTTTATATAAAACTTATAAAAAACCAACCCTACAACATTTAAATATATTATTGGTTGGCTTGATATTCATTTATCTTTCAACTAAAAGTTGAATTTTTAATATCATATCTTAATTTTATATATCTGGACCAAAAACCAGGTTGATTTCTTCGTAGAATTATTATTCTCATTTCTAAGTTCTCTTCATTTATTTAATTTGTCATTTCAAAGTTTTAATTTCTGAAAATGACATTAGAAAATGATGGCTAGCACCCTCAAAGTATAACTACAGTGGTTCCAAATTTGTTTGTATTTTATATGTTTTTTTTTATAATAATTTTAGTTGTATTCTTTTAAATGTAATTATGTCTATTTACCATATCTAGACTAAAGAATCAAAGTATGATATTCAAATTTTTAATTATTATTTTTAATAGCTTTTTCGTATAAAAATTTATAACTTTGATATCAAAATTGTCATTATCATTGCAAATACATTAAATAAATTATTTTTTCTTATTGTAATTAATTTTGAAGTTATCTCAGTTTAAAGAACTTTATAGCTAACAAATATTATGTAAATTAAAAACTGTTTAATATGTAAAATGTTTACAATAAATAGTTTTTTCAATGTTTGTTATATTAACGGAGAAAAAAAATGTTATCGTCACATTGAATAGGAAATAAACATATTTCGTTGTATTTTTTTTTTTTTGCAATTTGCCTTTTTATATTACACCAAGTAATAATGATAAACAATAACGATGATGATAATTAAACATTAAAATTGAAGGAAAAACTTAACAGACTATACACGGATAAACACCGGACAATGGTTGATTATGAAAAAGACCTAATTAACAAGATGTTTAGCCAAAACTTAATTATGAAAATAATATAACCTATATATTGGAGTGGAGTCTTTAACCTTTTTTTATACACCTTTAGATATGGAAAATGTATTATTTATGTATGAATCATTAAAAAAATCCCTACCCGATTACTACCCAAGCCTCCCACAGTGGATGGCCTTGTGAGATTTACATATTATCTTCAAATAATTCTTTTAGTGGTGTATATATGAACTTTTTTTTAATAATATATCATTAGTTTTATATATAATAAATTAATCAAATTGTAATAGGTGTGTGTGTGTGTATTTTCTTGAAATGTTGTGGGGATTGAGTTGTATTTCCCATGTTATAAGGAAGACATTGAGATTTGAAAGTATACAACTTTTGAACCATAAAAACATATTAAAGTTGCATAAATTTGGTGGTCAAATGTTTGAAGGAAAGAAGGCCGGCCAAACACTTTTCATAATTAATGCCAATGGAAAGAAAACCATCTTCCTCATATCCAAACTCTAAAAGTTGGTTGTTGACTCTACATTTAGTTTAATAATTATTTAGATGGCTTATTTGTTTATTATCCATGACTTAATCATTAAGCTATTAAGTTATAATGGACTTATGGAATAAGTTAGGATCTCGCATTTATGCCCATTAAGCCACCTAAAACTCATTAATAGAGAAAATTCCCATAAATAATTCAATCATCTATTTTTGCCTCTCAAACCCATCATCCTCTTGTCTCTCAAACATACCGTTTATACATGCACATAATTTAATTCGTCTACAGTTTTATGAAAAAAGAGTAAACAAACCCCTAAGTCTAAACTAATATACAAAGTTTAACTACTACTCATATCTCCGATTAATATACAATGTTTATTTATCAGTGTCAATAAACTAGTAATTCCACATCTTTAAACGTTTATTTATACTCAAACAAAAAAAAATGATTTCAGAAAAA
The DNA here is from genome assembly GCA_030169165.1 of Centaurea solstitialis. NCBI lineage: Eukaryota > Viridiplantae > Streptophyta > Magnoliopsida > Asterales > Asteraceae > Centaurea > Centaurea solstitialis. The sequence goes on from CM058045.1 coordinate 1,360,332, forward strand.
CATGTCAAATGGTTGTTGGTGGACATGATAAAATACTATATCATGTCCCTTAACTGGTCCAACTTTAAAAAATCATAACTTGTCAGATTTCTAGTAATCAGGCTGAGGCCTCTTGTAATCAGACCACCTAACTAGCCCAGGCTTCAGGCCTACTTGCCCATCTCGAGTTACGTGCCTGGTCCAGTTCATGAAGCCCAATTAAGTTAAGGTGGGGCCAGTTAGAGGTTCAAACGTCCATTTTTTAGATAGAAAATTCTAAAGTCGGACATCCAAACTTCTTCTACATAAGTAGCAAAAACATTTTATAAAACTTAATTTTAGTTTAGCAGGACTAATCCAGATAGGTCCTAATGTTCAACTTAAGATTTGACATTTTTTTATCTTACTGAATTTTTTGATAGATTGGTGAATAAAGAATTCATGAATTTCTGTTTTTACTTAATTTCACCTTTTGGTAGATTGGTGAATAAAGAATTTATGAACCCTACAAGTCGGTTGATGAGTTATGACTCATGTCAATTTGGCCATGGTCCTTCATGGCTTGAACCATTTATTAGGGTTATGGACCACTCCCACCCCCTTCTCACGTGCCCCTATTTATTTTCATTCTCACATTCTAAGTTATATAGCTATCATATCCATCTAGACCAAAGATAATGATACAATTCACCTATGACATTAAAAAAATCAATTTTATTGTTAGAATATAATATCTCTAGTATGTTAGATAATTGTTTATTAAAATGACATGTTTTTATTATATGTGATATATGAAATTTAAATATCAGATGTGTGTTAAATACCAAATGATGATGAGAGAGTTGGGACCAAACGGTCCATTTGTGTATTTATCATGATGATCGGTATGCCTCGTAGTATGTTAATGGAATAATGTTGAATTTTATTTGGATGTTTATTTATTGGGTCGTTTACACTCTACCGCCGCGCACACACACACACAATACATTTAGTATGTGTATATATAGGGAGAGATTCAAGAGACAACCCTAAAAAGGAAAACAAGAGAACCAATCCGAACCACCCATCTATTTTAGTCTTGTGTTGTGAATAATAAGGCCGCTATGTTTGGATGAAACAAAATCCACGATTATAAAGGCACTTCAAATCTAAACAATCTATTTTTTAGCTCAAACAATTGATAAGGATAATATTGTTCTTCTTTTTGGGATTGTTTCTTGGACCTCCATCCCTATCTCTTTTATACATATACATATACATATATAAATACATATACATACAGTTTTTTTTGGGATAAGGTTCATCTAGGCTTTGCCTAGACTATATCCTTGGCAATATAGAACAGAAACTGAAAATTCGGCCGTCTAAGACTAAGCCTAGCCACAAGATGCGCACGAGGGGATTCGAACCTGGGGTAAATGGGATACCATCCACATTCCCCACAAGCCTTACCGCTACGCCACAAGCCTTGTGGTTCATATACATATAGTTTAATAAGTCATGAAAAATCAAACATTAAATAAACAAGAAACGTTTTGTTGAACCATAAAATATTGAATTGATGTTGTGTGAAGGTCATGGAAGTTAGAGTTATAAATGAAAAGAAGATGATATTATGGTGGATGATGGCAATTAAATTTGACCCAATGAAAATGAACCAAAACATGGCATCTACATTATTATGGTCAATGTCATATTCACCAAATCACCAAATCATCATAACATAATTGACTTCCATTGCATTCAATTTTGTGACTTTGTTGTATCAACCCACTTTCAAACTAATGTTATGCATTCACCTTCCATTTGTGTCACTTTTTTCCTTTATTTTTTCCATAGACTTTTTTATATTTTTTACTCATTTTATAAAAGACTTGAATCACGTACTTCTTCTTAAAAGGCTTAGATTAAGATTGCTAGAAACACATGTCAAGTCAAACACGCAACCAATCCCATAAGCATTCGTTTGTTGGTGTACAAGAGAAATGAAATTAGGGAGATCTCGTCTACGAATTGTCGCATCTACGTGAATATTCTAATTCCCTATTGCGTCACTTATATGAAGTTTGTATTGCCATCCAGTAAAAACGGGTTCAGATCCTAGTATAAAAAACATATTTTTCTTTCCTTAAAAATCTCATAATGCAACAGATTTCCAACTAGCCATTCTCATGCCTAATGTAAGGAAGAGGACCACTCTATCCACATTCATTTATTTTAGAGCTTTTAATCAGAATTGTAATTACTCATGTAATAAACACTTCTGAAGTTTATATATATCAGTAAGACAGTAAACATTAATTTTCCTGGGTAACATAAAGTGAATAGTAGCTTGTAAAAGTAAAGGGGCATAATGTCAACATCAGTTTAGGTAATAAGATGAAGTTGCTAATTTTGTCAAATATTTTTTTTTTCTTTAATTTGATTACTACGTATAAAATATGATACATCTGAGCTGTTATACATGATATAATATATATATATATATATATGTTATTACAACAATTGTTTTGAGTGACAAAATGCTAAATAAAATGAACGAAAACTGAATTTTTAATTGATTTGTTATATTGGGACAACTAAGAAGGAAACATGCCTTGAACAACACATGTAATAGAGGCTAAATAGTTTTTTTAGTAATGCTAGTGGAACCTTCACCAAGATAGTAGTAGAGTGCTAGTGGGCTACATGGGAGGATTTGTTGGAGGATTCCCATTTATTTGAAAAGTTATATTCAAATTAAATGTATCTTGTTGTTTTTCACTTCTTATTACCTTAAAAAAAATGTACTTTTAAATGTTTTATTTGGATTAATAGTATCGATGTAGATCTAACTTTCAATTTACTCATGGAATTCAAACGACTTTCAAAGGAGGTCTATTTGATATTCAAAAACTGCTTCGTAACGATTAGACAAGTGATGAATGAGATATTGTAGCACTTACCAATAAAGCTCTATTGATTAGCATTATAGAGAAAAAATGCATTTGATGCGACTATTACAAAGTTTTATGTCTTTGATGTTATTAAAAACATGCTACAAGTGATTTGTGAATAAAGAAAAGAACATATTATGTGGTTTATGTAATTTGTAAACAGGAAAGGAAAGATATTTTTGATGTAATTAAAGAAGTATGTTATAATCTAGTGAATAAAGAAGAGAACACATTATTATTATGTAAAAAATATATGTTGAAGGTTTTTTATATTATTTTCTTCTTTGAGATGTTTTCTAATAACCACCAAAATGAAGCTTTTGAAAATATGTTCCCTAAATCAAATTCGTTCTATTTCAATGTAAGTTGTTCTAATTAAAAGAACGTTGAGAAGGCACATGTGTACAAGAAGTGGTAGAGAATCGATTATAATTATATAAAACTTAACTTTATGTATTTTGGACATACTTTTGTTTTTGTTTTTGTCTTTATACTGTATAAGATATACTAAAAAATGTTCAGGGGACAAAACAGATTCCACCACATGCACCATGATTGAGATTCCAAAATTTAACTTTGATTAGACTGAGATGAATGAAATATGAAACCTTACGTGATCTTGGCCTTATGGGTCGATTTCTTCTGAATGCCCTAACAAGATCCTATATTCATGTAAATATAATCATGGGTCTTCATATAATTAAAAACTTTATATTTTCACACCTAAAATAGTTAAATATGAAGTTTTAACCACTTATGTTTTAATATATTGTTGATTATTTTGACTCTTGAAAAAAGCACTAGGGTTGGGACCAAACATTGGTTTTGGTTCTATGAAGACAAAAGTCTTGAACAAATGCCAATTGGTAAGCAAGATGCATGAATTCTTGCATTGTTTAATTAGAAAAGTGAGAGATTTAATAATAGTTCACCTACAAAATCTCTCAAAACCCCAAAATCATAGTTATAAAAGAAATCAAGTTTCTATGAATTAGACCAAGAAAGGCATGCAACATTAATGCCCACAACCCAATGAAATCCCCTTCATGTTGCATACTTAACTTCCCAATAAACATTCCAAGTCCAAATGCATCCATCTCAAAAGCATAATCTTCAACTTTGTAATTTTGTTTAATCTGTTTTATCTATAATTCATAAGATGGTAGTTCTGAACTTTAATTTTTATAACATAATAATCTTCTGTGCAATTTTTCTTATAACAAGTTTTCATATAATTTACTTGTATACGGTTTGTGAAGATGAATTAGTTATATACAAAGTCAAAGAAGTGATGCCATCTTCGATTCAGGTTTGTTAATCACAAAAAGAATATTCAATACCAAAATTTATATATATGAGTATAATCAAATGAGAACCATAGAAAAATTGAAAACTCGTGAGAATTGATTAATATTAATGTATTGTTTCACATGAATTTTTTACAATGTGAAACTTTTTGACAATTTTAAAGATTTGTCGTTTTATTGCATAATGTGAAACAAAAACATGTGACATCTTCGCTGAGTATTAATCCCAGGGGAGCATGCTTTAGCTCTCGGTAAAAATTACCAAGGATGTAGTCTAGCCAAAGCCCAGATGAACCTTATCTAAAAACACATGTGACATCTTAAAACCATAATATTAGATGAAACAACTCATGTGAAACAAAACATTAAGATTAATTCTTAGGTTCTCAATCGTTTTATCTATTAACCATGCATGCATGTATGCATACACACGTACATACACGCATACGTACATACATAGGCTCGGGTTTATGTAAGAATCACAAAATATTTGAGAACCGTGATATTTGTATAATTGAGGCATATATATTATCAAAATATGTATTTTGTTACTAAATATATTCATCTAAGGGTTGGGTACCGGTTAGAAGTGGTTACCAACTGTTGGTTGTACATGGATGCACAATAGGATGAGATGCACCAAGATAAGATGCACCGATGCAATTCATGACATGGCATCAAATTAAAAGAGATCAATGGTTTAGATCCACTTCTCACACCTCTCACTGTTAGCTCAATTTCTCACGCGATCCTTTGCTACTCATCAATGCACATCTAATAGGGTTTCTGGTGAAAAAGGTAAGAAGAGATTGTTACCCTCGGATCAATCCTAATTGAATATCAAAAGTGTTAAGGTGCTTCCAGATGCATTAGATCAATTTCCATGAGAAACACAATTCATAAGTGGGGTGTGATTAAAAGTGATTAATGGTTCTCGTCCCTTCTTACGTTTCTCATCTTAACTATTTTTTAAAGGATCACTCGTCTATCTATTATGAAGGCAAAGATGTATATGTATTGATGTATACACTCTTAAGAATGGGTTCCGATGAGAAGTTGAGTTAACATGAGAAGTGGTTATTAACCGTTGGATATAATTAGGATAAGATATATCGAGATGCCCTAGATCAAGCCATGTATCAAGCGTGATTCATGGATGGGTTGATTAAAATTAATCAAGAGTTCATATCCACTTGCCACTATAACTCAACTTCTCATACAATCATTCGCCTACACTTTTAAGCGGAGCCACCCTTACCAAGGTGATCCTAGGCTCATTCTCAACTTCATGTAAGGGTTAAGGTTCAAATGTGAACTCAATTTTGGTTGTGAACGTGAGAACGAATCTCAGCCACACATCTTCGGTTACGGTGGAGGCGATCACGGAGGATTGACGTGATGGGAGGGTGGAGATTATTAAGGGGGGGGGGGGGGAGCCACATGGGGGGGCATAGTAGGCAGTTGCCCCCTAACATTTTAATTTTTTCTTTGAAAAACTTTATATAATAGGCATATTTAGGTAATTGCCCCCTTAATATTTTTTTTAAATTTATATATTAGGGATATTTGAATAATTGCCCCTTAAAAAATTTAAGATTACGATTATTATTGATATTTTGGAAGTTTTGTGTATACAAAACATATTTTCTAGAATTAAAATTGTTGTTTAGAGTTTGCCCCCACACAAAAAAATTTCTAGCTCCGCCCTGAAGGGACAGGTCAAAGCCGCCTTTATTGACCGAATGAGTGACTGAGATTCGTCGTTCTCATGTTTCACAACCAAAATTGAGTTCACATTTTGAACTTTCTAGTTCTCTCTCTATATATATATTCTTTTTCAGCTTCCCCTTAAATAAGAGAAGAATTTATCTCTTTGCCCATTTTCCAGCTTACCCATCAGAAAATTTTCTCTCTCTGTCACTTGAAGTAGTTTCCTCTTTAGTTTCTTTGCCATCATTTTCCATATGTTCCCTGCAAACACACAACTAACTGGTGTAAATATAGAATTCAATAAAAACCCATTTGATTTCACTCTCTCCTCTCACTTTGCATATTTTTATGAAACCAAAATGCAGAAAAACTGCCACTTTTGCCTCCTATTTATAACTCAAGATTCAACATCATAACATCCTGCTTTCTTCTTCTATTTCTTGTCATTCATAAAAACCCAATCTTTTTCTTCTCAAGATCCAATTTTTAGCAATACCCATAATTTCTTTTGTAATTTAATTACTGGGTATTTAATATTATATTATATATACAATATATGTATATATGAATGTATGTATAATTGTATATGAAGTTGGAAGTTGAAACAATGAGGGATGAAATCTGCAAGAAAAACAAGGTTTGTTTCCATAAAAAAATATAGCTTTATTACACACACACACACACATATATATAATCTTTATTTGTGTTCATATTATTAAATGTTTTCAAGAATTTGAGTTTATGTTGTTGTTGATGATGATGAAGGTTTCATGGCCTAAAACACTCAAGAAATGGTTCAGTGTCAAGAATAAAGCAGAGAATTTCCATGCAGATGATTTTAATTATGGAGGTAATTTTCTTCATCATTAATTCTAATTTTAGTTTTTTAATATGTTAACCAGTAATGCTCTCAAAATCTGTTAAAAGGTCATAGATTTATAAAAAATAATACGTTCAATTGTTTGGGACTTAATTTATGGTTCGTTTTTCAAATTATCATCCTATAACAGTGTATGTAATCGTAAATGAGATTTTAATTAAATTCATATTTAAAAAAAAAGAATTTTATATTAAAGATTAGAGATTTAAGTAAACTCTCATATAACTATTATATATGCTCAACAGATCAATTGACTTACTATTTGCTTTATTTCTGCATCCATCACTATTCTTTAAATTCTTATGTAAAAGTAGCATTTGGAATCTCAATGAACATTTTTGCAACTTTTTCTGTTTGCTGCTTAAAATGTCTTCTTTGTTTTATTCTTCTTTTCAAATATCTGAAATCCTGTAAAAACAACAATGATTTTGAATTCCTCAAATACATAGTATTTCGTAGGATTTCATGAAGTATATTATACTATTTATTTTAACGACAAGCTAACACATACATTGTTGGGGTATCTGGGAATTCAAAGGCCCCACTAATTTTCCGTCGACCATGGACCAAGCCCAATTAGGGACCCACTTAGGATGTTACTTATCATGGGCTAAAAATGTTTATATAAATTTTGAAATATTTAAAAATATTTGTTTGAAAAATCAATTAACCATATAGTAATTTTAACTATTTATAATTTTTTAATATAAATAGTATTAATGGAAGTTTTTGAAATCAATGGGTGGATTGCTTATTTATTTGTAAACCACTAAAAGGGTGTAAACTCTAAAACAATCCACACCCTTGATTTTCAGTAACGTTCCATATTTCACATTTCATATTTCATAATCAATGACTTACATATATTTCACATTTCAGTTTTTATATCCATATCGTCCTTGATTTTTATCAACGTATATAATTACACTGTTTCACCATTTAGTGGTTTCAAATGAATCTCCCTCTATTAAAATTATTCAAAATCAAACCAATGGGCCTCACATAAATTGCTTTTAACTATTTCTGTCAAATTATATTTGCAAGAATTTATGCACAATAAACTATAGGTTTCCATTTATATGGTATCAAAGCAATTGGTATAACTTTAAACACTTTTCTCAAATGGGTTTTCCTTTTTCAGGTGTACATGAAGGATGGATGAACAATTTCTCTGAAAAAGAAACAACATCCACCATCAAGAAAAGCCAAGAAATGGTGCCATTTTCAGAATATTTATTGCTTTTGGACCACACCCTTTTAATTTCACATGATCATAACTTCAAATGTGTTACATGATTTTATACTATCTTTTTTTATGGTACAGAAGAAAGACCAAATAAGAAGATGGTCAATTTACCTCAGACAAATAAGATCGAACCCGATGTTGCCCAAATCAAAGATGTTAACAACTATAGGTTCGTTTAATACCTCATGTTCAAACAAAAAATCTGTCAATTTACGATAAGACAAGAAGTTCCAAGTTCCAAGTCACATGTAATTACTGTTTACAAACATGTTTTGTTGACTGAATCGCTCTTATCGGTCTTGGATGTGTTGAATCACATATGATCTTGGAAATTCTCGCACGCAAATTGGCTGACTTCTTGCATGGTCCCCGCCTCTTGTGTTTATTACGAGACTTTTTGTGGTTCTTTATTTCTCTTGAAAATGAAATAGGATATTTGTAGCTACGTGGAATGTGGGGGGAAAATCTCCGACGAGTAGTTTGAATATCGAAGATTGGTTACACACTTCACCACCTGCGGATATCTACGTTATTGGGTGAGTTTTAAGTCATGTTTGTCAACCATAAATTAGCTTATTTTTGAATTTACTGAAACAACTCAATTTGATTGAGATTAAGTTAGTTGATAGCGTTTTAACAAGTTTTAGGGACTTTTTTCCAATATGTACCTTATATTTTTCAATACGTCTGTAGACTATTTTACACTGTCATCTAGCTTATAAGTTTTCTTCATATCAACACAACTAGTTTATTAACCAACAATTAGCTTATCAACTATTTTACCAAACATAGCATTAGTTTGAATCGAGAATATCGTTTTTCTTCGTCACATTCGACGCCTTAATTTTCTTATCCTTTTCGAGAATCAGGTTTCAAGAAATTGTCCCTCTAAACGCCGGAAACGTACTCGGGACCGAAGACAACGGCCCGGCTAAAAAATGGCTAGCACTCATCCAGAAAACGCTAAACAGTCTTCCGGGAACGAGTGACAGATTCCAATTCCACCCCACTTCACCAATTCCCGATCCAGTAATTGATTCAGATTCAGACTTTGCAGGATTAGTAACACAAAAGACCTCGTCTTTCCTCCACCGTAGTTCTTTCCAATCACTTAGCCACAGCATGAGAATGGCGGAGAACGAAATGGCGACGCCAAATCCCCGATTTAAGCAACGATATAGTATTTGTGATCCCACCGATTACGACCGAAGTCTGAGATGGGGTATCGGGTCTTCGGATGAAGATAACGGGCTGGATGATTCGCCTAGTAGCACAAATTACTCGCAAATACCGTATAGTGGATCTTTCTCGATGGAGGAAAGAGATAAACAAACGGAAAATTCGAGGTATAGTTTGGTTGTGAGTAAGCAAATGGTTGGAATATATCTAACGATTTGGGTAAAGAGCGATCTTAGAGACAACGTACGTAATATGAAAGTCTCGTGTGTCGGTAGAGGATTGATGGGTTATCTCGGAAATAAGGTAAAACAACGGGTTTTTTTCGATCTTTTTTGGCCTACTACAACAAAATCAGCTTTATAGGATATCAAATGTCATTATATATAGACTCCTTTATATGACTAGATAATTGTATGTCTTTATAAAGGTGTGACAATATGATGTCATGATGAATTTGAACATCTTAATAGGTTTTTAGGACACTTTTGAAATAATTTGCTTTTTATTATTTTTTTATGAACATATTTTTTTCTATAGGAAAGTTGTTTTTAGGAGACATAATTCAAATAATGTCATATAAAAAGGCAAATTTGACACTTTATAAAAAATGTCCTAAAAACCTGTTACGACACCAACTTATTGTAAGACGTTTACATAGGATAAAGAATTGTTTGACCCTCTAAATTTAAGTCTTATAAAGGAGTAAGTATATCATGACATTTAGACATATTTGGCGTCTTATAAAGCTGATTCTGTTATAATATCATAAATAAATTATTTGAAGGGTGTGATTTCAAGATTCTTGATATTATCGATCATTTCAGGGTTCAATAGCGATTAGCATGTCGTTTGGTGAAACGAGCTTCTGCTTCGTTTGTAGTCATTTGACGTCAGGACAAAAGGAAGGCGACGAGCTTAGAAGAAACTCGGACGTGATGGAAATCTTGAGAAAAACTCGGTTTTTAAGTCTTGAAAAAACGGGAAATGAAAACGATCCTCAAACAATTCTCGAGCACGAGTAAGGCCGCAAGTTTTTATTGTTTCTATTCATTGATGAATGTTTTTAGATGAAGTTGGATTCTAACGTCGTTATGTTCTCTTTTGCATGATTTTAGTCGAATTATTTGGCTTGGCGACTTAAATTACCGAATTGCCCTCTCGTACCGGTCTGCCAAGGCCTTGGTCGAGATGCGAAATTGGAGGGCTTTGTTGGAAAAAGACCAGGCAAGTCTCGAAGTCCAAAGTTTAAATCCTTAGTATAACAAAATCAGCTTTATAGGATGACAAATATATTTAAATGTTATAAAAATAATATAATAAGTTGATAAAACGTTTTTGAATGTATTAACAAGTTTTTTAGGATACTTTTGAAATAATACATACAATTAGCAGTTTTTGACGTAATTTGAAAAGTTTCTTATAAAAAGAGGTATTAACAAAACATTTTTAAAAAGTATCCTATAAAAACAGATAATAAAGTATTTTATTTTAAAATTGTCTCAAAAACACTTGTTAGGAGACTGAAAAAATCATGTCAAGTTACTGTAACACCTTTACATATAACAAGTTATTCAATCCAATAAACTTAAGGCCTATAAATCAGTCTATTAGAACATTTATACATATTTGACGTCCTTACAGCTTCGGATGGAGCATAAAAGGGGACGAGTATTCGATGGATGGAACGAAGGGAACATATATTTCCCTCCAACGTACAAATATTCAAACAATTCAGATCGGTACGCAGGATACGATATGCATCCGAGGGAAAAACGTAGAACTCCAGCATGGTAAACCATTTTCCGACCGTTATTTTTAGGATCGGTTTTCATATTTTTTTTCTGATTCTTGATACTATATTTCTTTTGAAGGTGCGATCGAATCTTGTGGTACGGCCGAGGACTCAGTCAGTTGTCTTACGTTCGAGGGGAGTCAAGATTTTCAGATCATAGACCAGTGTACAGTATATTTTTAGTAGAAGTCGAATCTATTAACTATGGCCAAATTAAGAAGAACGTTAGTTATTCTTCGAGGATCCAGATCGAAGAGTTGTTGCCATCTTCACGTAGATCAACTGAGGATTGACCGTGCATATATATATACATATACATGTTTATATATAGTTGGTCGTGGCGAAAGAAATCAAGGGAAATAAACGATGACGGATATGCCAAGTTGTTGCAACATTCCGAAAGGTCATTTTTTTCTTTACAGTACTCGTTACTATAACAAAATTGGCTTTATAGGATGTTAAATATGTCTAAATGTTCTAATAGACTACTTTAAAGGACTTACTTAGGTTTATATAACCAAAAAAAATGTGCGTCTAACAATACAATACAATACAATAGGACAATATGACGTATTTGGGTATCCTAACAAATTTTTTAAAGGACATTTTTTAAATAAAATATATATGGGTAGTGCTTTATGAGATTTTAAAATTTTGATATAGACATATCTTTTACAAGACACTTGCTTTTATAAAGATTTTTTTTTTCAAATGATGTTATATATAAAGAATAGAGGTGCACATGACTGGATTTTTATCCGATCCGGATCGGATTTATACTAAACCGGTTTTTTTCGGATCTGTCAGAAACCGGTTTTGTTAGAAATCGGTTCGGATTTCAACCGGTTTTTCGAAAAAATCCATATCCGATGGAACCGGTTTCGGATCGGATTGAAACCGGTTTCCGGTGGAACCGGTCCTCTATTGGGCCTTTTTTTGGGCTAGAAAATTCAATAAATTCAATTGAAATCTAATCTGAATTGGTGTGGGCCGTGATTTTTTATGGGCCGTGAATTTTTTTAGGATTTCAGGCCCAACAGCAGTCAGCTCACATAGACATTACCGGTTTGATTTGAAACCGGTTCGGTTTAAACCGGTTATCCGGTCAAACCGGATCGGATCCAATCCGGTTAAAATCCGGTTTGAAAAAATTCCGGTTTGAAAAAAATCCGATCCGGTTTGAAAAAAAATCGGTTTTTATAAAACCGGATTCGGATAGTTTTTGCACAAAATCGGATAACCGGATTTTCTGTGCACCTCTAATAAAGAATAATAAGGTCTCTTTTATTTCCAAAATGTCCTAAGAACTTGTTAGAAAGTTGATAAATGTCTTATCAGCTTATTGTAACATATTTATATCAATCACACACTAGTTTGGTTATAAAAATGTATAAAATATTAAACATTCTAGATTTAATTTGATTTGCATAAAACAATCTATTAAAAAAAATTAATCTTGATTTGATTTTATGTTTCTTGATCATGCAGAAATTGTGAATTTCAATTGCCATGAGGCTGTTCTAAGGCAGTAGACAATTAAACTCCTTGCCTATCTGGTAATTATGATAGATTTCTATTTTTTTAAACATTAAGTGGAACTCAAAAGCTTCTAATGAAATCTGTATAAATCAGGTTTTATATGTTATTCCATATTACATGTTTTCTATACGAAACAACATATGAAAACTGGTATGTAAGTTTGTACTTTAGTTTGTGAAAAGAAGGGTCTTCTACTTTACATATGTTGGAACCTTTTTTTTAACGATTTTTAAAAATAATCTAACTGGGTTTCAAATAGGGGTGGCAATTCGCGGGTTGGTGGGTTGGCGGGTCACGGGTTGGCGGGGTTGGAGGGTCAGAAACCTCAACCCTGACCCCACCCATTTAGCTAATCGAGTCGATTTCTTCAACCCTTACCCGTGAAGGGTCGTGTCGTGGGTCGTGTCACGGGTTGACGGGTTGGCGGGTCAGTGGCGGGTTGGTGGGTCATAAACGAGTTGATGGGTTATAAACAGGTTGGTGGGTCATAAACGGGTTAACAAGTCAAAGTTCATACTTCATACAATTCAAATAAAAACAAATCCCCAATACAATTAAGTTCAAAAACAACCAAATATAACCAAGTTCAAAAGCATCCAAATACAACCAAGTTCAAAAGCAACCAAATACAACCAAGTTCCAAGTTCAAATAAAGCAAGTTTAAAGTTCAAAACACAAATAAACTTATAGTTTGTTAGAATTTGTAGCTCCCCTTTTGTCTTCATGATTTTTTTAGTTTTTCTAAATTTTATTATATAATAAAAAATATATATATAAAATAGTAAATTTAAATATAAACGGGTTCGCGGGTTAACCCACCAACCCCGCGGGTCAACCCTTGAAATTTGGCGGGTTGGCAGGTTGACGGGTTGGCAGGTTGGCGTGTCAATAACCTCAACCCAAACCCTTTTATTTTCGTGTCGTGTCGTGTCGGATTGGTGGGTCGTGTCAGAAATTGCCAGCCCTAGTTTCAAATATTCTAAAATACAGATACAATGTAACTTTGTAAGTTGTATGATGAGTTTTCTTTTGCCTTGTGGGTTTTGCAGGAGGAGATCATCTTTAGCTCCAAGCATTGATGTGAGTTAACAAGATTATTTCTTTTCTTTTTTTTTTTATCAGAAAAACATTTAACAATGTATATTTTTTCCCCTGAAGGACACATAAAACCACATAATTGAAATATATAAAATTTTATTAATTTTTGAAGTTAATTAGGCACGAACTATATTATTACAAATGATTCTCTGAAATCGATCGTTTTGAGATGCATTTGTGATGGGTTTGACCATGCAATGCCATATTGGTTGTAGCATACTCAGGGACGCAGTCAGAATTTTAATTTAGAGGAGCTTGGCAATCTCAAATCTAGCTTATACATTAAATTTACTCAAACAAAAAACTTGTAAAATACAAATAATGCTTGCTCTCTTAAATTTCAAGGGGTTTTAACAAGAAATTGAGCTGTGAAGGGTGTATGGACTAAAAAATGAAAAAATAAATCATAAATATTATGACCTTTTGGGCCAAAAACCGGTTCGGTTCTGGATCCATTTTGGGCCAAAAACTAGTTTCGGTTCTAGACCCGGCCCGGTTCGGTTCAGTTCCGTCCCGCATCTGGGCGTCTCTAGTTACCGGGGTTATATAGGCCCGGTCCTTCGAGGCCTGATCTTCTTGCCTTTGAACTACAATCCTAGGGAATCAAAGGATCTAGCAAAAATTTCGTTTCTTTTTATCTCTCGTATCAGGTATTTCTTAAGAATAGAGGGTTCTACCACTGATGGTGGATAGCGAACTGTTGGCCGAGCTAAATCTGAACAACATAGACGCATTGTCAACGAATTTACAGTCATCCCCATAACCACTCGGCATCGACCAATGCTAATTGATTTTAGACGATTGAAAATCTCATCCCTTTAGACGACTAAATATCATCTCTACTTAACGATTGAACATCTCTGTGCATCTCTAGTCACGGGGTTATATAGGCCCGGTCCTTCCAAGGCCCGATAGCTCGTCCTTCCAAGGCCGTTAAAGCCTGGACCGTCCTTCAATCAGATATTGATTGGTGGTTCTTACATTACCTTTTATTATTTCTATTCCTACTGAAATTACAATTCTCTCTTTATATAATTGGAGATTAGGAGATTATTTTCATCTTATGATTTATAAATTAGTTAACTTTATTACTTTATTCATATTTCCTTTGAGGACGAAAACCACAATTTTCAAAAAAGGAAATCAGCAACTTCTAACAAACAAACAAGAACTAAAATCACCAATTAAACCAAGCAAAAGAAAGCCAGTTTTATTTATGTAAACATGTTAGCATTTAATTAACATCGGTTACAAAACGCTCTCAAAACGCTCGCTTGATCGACCGTCGATTGACCGCCGCCAGTTACTTACTCGAAAGCCCGGCCACGTCGGGTGGGACCCTTGAAAAACATCCTCTGGTTCTGCTTCTCTATCACCTTCTTCACCGCCCTTGCCGGAGCCCCGAACGTCAGCTCCATCGCCTCGTCCTCCCACTGGCTCATCACGTTATCTCGTCCCGCAAGCGGGAACCACTCGTTTTCATTCGTATTCAACCCGAATCCGATCACCTCTAGGTTTTGGTTGCCGTTGGCCTCGATCGCCACCGGATGGCCCGCCGGAACGACCACCACGGTTCCCCGCCTTAGCGGGGAACTGACTTTCTGGTAAGTCGGGCCGCGACCGCCGCCGAAGCCGCCAGGGGAGCGTTGCTCCGCTAAGTGAGGGCATGCCATCTCAAAACCGACCTTCGCCGTTTGGTACGACTAGGACCATCGTCGATTTGGTGTTGTAGAACGGGCCCGCTAGTGATCCCTATGAATCGAAAAACGTTTATATTATTACACAACGATGAAATCGGTAATGATTTTAAGTGCCATTAGATGTTTATAGGCCAAAAACGCGATTTAAGCATTTACGGTTATATATTTTTAAGTCCAAAACACTTCTTAATAGTATAGATACAAATAGCTAACAAACGGCTTTTTATATTAAAATGTCTAAAAACTTGTTAGACGTAAAATGCAGTAAATTATATTGGTCATTTACTTCGTTTCAACAATTTTCTTCTTGAAACGGACTAATTAAAGACGGAGAGACATATACCTGAGATATGTTGAAGAAGGAAAGGGCGACATTGGCATCTCGTAGATCGGAGAAATCGTTAGCATCGACCTCGTGGAGGTGTCCGTTATTCGTTTCGAACGGACGGGTTTTTCTCAAAGATATTATACGGACCGTTTTTTTCTCCGAAAGGCCAGCTGATTCGGCTTTCTTCTAACGATTTGATCTGCTCTCTCGTCGCTTTCTTGAACACCCCTTTTTGCATTTGTGGCCCGAAGAACAACCGCTCCAACTCGTTTCTCGACGTCTACAAAAACAAAAAGTTATCCGCCATTAAAAACTAAAAATCCGAAAATTTATCATCAATTTCATAAGAAACCGATAAAACGACTTACGTCAAAAGCAGCTTCGA
This sequence comes from Centaurea solstitialis, assembly GCA_030169165.1. NCBI lineage: Eukaryota > Viridiplantae > Streptophyta > Magnoliopsida > Asterales > Asteraceae > Centaurea > Centaurea solstitialis. The sequence continues at coordinate 1,376,411 of CM058045.1, forward strand.
GGATTTCGGGGCTGAATGCGTTGAGGACCGATGATTCTCGGTTCTCACCGCCAGCGCTGAAAAACGTCTGTAATTCGCCGGGGACGGAGATGGAACGGAGGATCTTGGCCAACACGAGTTTTTGGTTGTTGTTTCGGTTGATTATATACGTGCTGATTCCGGCCGGTACTCGGAAAATATCACCACGTTTTATGTTGAAGCTTTGTCTTGATTTACGGTTGATCAAACTAATGGTTCCTTCTCCTGTGAGATTTAATCGAAACCAACGAATTAAAAGAGTTGAAATCGATTAAATATCGATTTATAGCAAGTAAATTGAGTTTCCAGGACCCGAAAATATCTGAATGTCTTAATAGACTGCTATGCATACTTACGTTTAAAGACCAAATGACAAACTGGCTTATTTAAAAGTGTTGTAATAAGTTTATAGAACGTTTTTTTTGGCGTTTTTTAGACGATTTCTTAGGAGACTCAAAAACAAGAAGACTTGTGTTGCTAAAAAAAGGCTAATGGTTCTTGAAAATGTCTTAAAAAGCTTTATAAAATTTCCAAAACATCGTATAAACTTATTACAAATTTTTTTGATATGACACTTTGTGCGATAAAAAAGTGTTGTACAACACTTTGTACCAAAAATATTATAAAAAACTTAATAAAACGTCGTATAAACTTACGAATAACATTTTCGGGTAGCACTCAATTGTTTTGTCCTATAAACTTAAGTGTTATAAAACAATTTATTAAGGCTATGTTTGGCAAAAATAAGCTAGCTTATAAGCTAGTCCATCCAAACATGTACCAGAAGCTAGCTTATAAGTTTGCTTTTTGAATCGCTACTTTGGTAGGTTATGAGGAGCTTATTGTAGTTTTTTCCAATAATACTCTTATTAATATTAATTATTAAATTTAAATATATTTTTTGGTCATTTTACATACTCATAAGCTAGTTTTGTCACACATAATTTGTTCATAAGTAAATCGATACCATTTACAACGAACAAAACAGCTTCCGCGTCCCAGTGGTTCGGTATTATAAACGTCTCGGGCTCGGCTTCAAGAAACCCGACCCGGTACTCCTCGATCCCCGGAAAATCTCCGATCGGTCCGTTAAACTTCTGAAGAACCCGAACGTTCCCGAGCTGCGACTCGAGCCTCGCCGTAAAATGTCGATCTTCGAACACGTACGGATTGTTCGACTCCTGCCCCATACCAAAATCTCCAACACCGTTCGACCCCGACGGCCGCCACCGCCGCCGCTCCTGCGGCCCTTGCTGCCGCCGTGGCCGCCCGGGTGGTATCGTTCGGGATCGTCGTGGTATTCTTTGCACTCCTGCTTGCACGTCGGCTGCTCTTCTCCGGGACGCTGCTCGCACCTGATTTCGCACATGACGATATCGTCGTTTCGTTGGCTAAAAGCGAGGGTTACGGTGGCGGAAAGAAGAAGCGCCGCCACCGGAAACAAGAAAAGTAGACAAGTTTTTGCTTTGGCTGCCATTTTTTCCGATCAAGTTTGGTTGGTTGTTCCCTGGAGTACCATCCACCCATGGCTATATATATGTATAGAGTGTAAAAATTGCAAATTTGGTCCTTGAGGTTTGTTGTTTTTATTGGTTTTGGTAAGAAAACTCGTTCACACTGCAACAAAGTTGTGTTTTTATTGGTTTTGATAAGAAAACTCGTATGTGTTATGCAAGGTGTGTTTAGTTTTAGTTTTTATCCGTTTACGCTACAACAAAGTTGAGTTTATAGAACAACTAAAATAAATAGGCATGAGAACGTCTAATATAATGTTTTATAGGTCCTAAATTTATGGGATCAAATAAAAAACATCCTATCTAAATTGTTACAATAAGTTTATAAGACTTTTTTTAGCGTTGCAACAAGTTTTTTAGGACATTTTCAAAAGGTATTAGTTAATTTATAATGACGCTTTGGAAGATATTTGTTTTAGAGGACACTTTTCAAATAATAAAATAATTAATAGAACTTTTTTTATCTGAAAAATATTCTAGAAAACTTGTTATGACCGTTGAAAATCGTTCTATAAACTTTTTTTGACACTTTTAAATAGGATGTTTTTTGTTGGTTATATAAAACACTCTATTAGAACATTTATTTACTCTAGGTGATATATAAACTTAATTTTGTTATATTACTCATTAATGAAAGTTAAATTTCATCCTTTAATTCCTAGCACCTTGTATTTTGTACATGACGATTAGTCATTTTATCTCTTAAATATTAGAGTTATTAAAATTTTATTTTAGTGACATTTTTGTCATCTTATATTCAGAGATAAAGATGACTACTTTCCGCTCATGGCTCATGTAGTCATGTACATAACATACGGAGAATTAAATGAATAAATTTTAACTTCCGTTAATTAAAAAAACTAAAACTAAGCCCGTGTTTGACAAAAATAAGCTAGCTAATAGCTTATAAGCTAAAACATGTTTGGATGGATCATAAGTTAGTTTATTGAAACGCTAGTTAAAGTAGCATTTTAAAAGCTTTTTGTAACTTTTTCAATTATACTCTTATTAATATTAATTATTATACTCCAATATACATTTTTTGGTCATTTTAAATAGTCATAAACTAATTTTTATCAATCATAATTTATTCATAAGCTAGTTATATTAATCAGCTATTAACTAGCTTATTCATCAACAGCTAGCTTATCAGCTATTAGCTAGCTTATCAACTAATTTCTAAACACAACCTAAATATTTTTATATATTACAACGGATGCCTTGCGATAAAAATTCTATAGACCATCGACAATGGGAGCATCAAGGCATCGACAAGGCCCTTTTGCCGATCGGTATGGCCGTCAACACCGTCGAGGTCCTTCGGCAAGCAAAGAAATCGGCAAGGTCATGCCGACTTGTTAGACACCCCACTCCACCCCACCCTCTCTCTCTTCTTTCTCTCTCTTCTTCTTTTCTTCTTTTTTTTATAATTATTTGGATTGGTATAAGTATGGTTAAATTGGTAAGGATTAGTAAGGTTTTAATAAAATAGTGAAAAACTGATGCGGTGCTGATGTGACGACTGATACCATTAACAAGAGTGGCGACCACTGTGAATAGAGGTGCACATGACCGGTTAAATAGCCTAACCGGTTATTTCAAAACCGGTTAGGAAAAAACCAGTTAGGAAAAAACCGGTTAAGAAAAAAACCGAGCGAACATATAACCGGTTTGGACCTCGAATACAATACTACTTGCAACCGGTTAGGTTAGAGTAATAACCGGTTAAGACAAAAACCGGTTAAAAAAAAACCTGTTTTGTTGGGTTTTTTTGGGCTTGGGTTAAAAATATGATTTTTTGGGCTCTTTCTTGTTTAGTTGTTTTGTTTATTTAATTTTATAATTATATAATAATTATATTTAATATAATTATACAAATATATATGAATATAAATATAATAAAAACAATCCATATAATTATATAAATATCATTATACCAAATTGCCAATTACCAGTTACCAACCATTACTATAAAAATATTATAAATATAATTTCAAATAGAAATACATATAAATCCAAATAAAAATACATATATATGCATATATATATATAAGTTCAAATTTTTGGATTACAAATTACAATAATATTAATTAAAAACACTATAACGGAGCTTCGGCATGACCATCAGAGGTGCACAAAACCGGTTTTTTAACCGAACCGGTTTTTTAAAAATCGGTTTTTTTTATTAATCGGTTTTTTCTTAACCGGTTTTTTAAAAAACCGGTTCGGTTCATTACCGGTTCGGTTTATTACCGGTTCATTACCGGTTTTGGCTACATTTCTTCCTAGAACCCAACGGTCTGAATTATTTTGAAAAGAGCTTGCCTTTTAAAAAACCGGTTCGGATAAAAACCGGTTAAAACCGGTTATTGAACCGGTTAAAGCCGATCCGGTTTTTTTCCCAACCGGTTTAAAAAAAACCAGTTTCGGTTATTTTTTTCGGTTTTCGGTTAATCGGTTTTTGTGTGCACCTCTAATGACCATCACCCCACATGTCACCCAAGTGATCTGGGTTTGATCTCCCCTGGCCACAGCAGTATATTTCTTAATTTTTTAGTATATTGAAAATAATCAGTTAAAAACCGGTTAAAAAACCAGTTATTAAAAAATCGGTTAAAAACCAGTTAAAAAACCGGTAATTACATAAGAATTCTCAAAATTTATAACCAGTTAGAAAATCGGTTAAAAAAATAACCTATTCGGTTAGAATTGTAACCGGTTATTTTAAAACCAGTTTCGGTTATTTTTTTCGGTTTTTCGGTTATTTAGTTATTTTGTGCACCTCTAAGTGTGAATGCTCTAACAACCATGACGAAAAAAAACCAACAAATCAGAGGGACTAAAATTGCAATTATCTCATACATGCATAATTGCTGTGAGATACGTGGAAGAAATTATGATATGAGGTGTCGGGTGATTGATCAAATTTAGAGGTTGCATGAAGACAAGTGTTGAAGTGGCTTCACACGTGTCAAAAGGAAGGTGCCAGCAAGGATGGTTTGCCACGTAGGATTTCAGTCAATTTGACTGTGGTGGTCACGTGACGAGAAGAGGGTGGTCACGTGACTGTACGGAAGAAATTTAGGAAGAAAAGAACAAACAACAAAGAGTACATAATAATATAGGCTGCGAAGTGGAAAATGTTTATTGGGATTTGGCTATGACTCATCCACTATAGCCAAAATATAAAATTGTCGCTAGTAGCCTAAAATGTATATATTTATCGAAAACCGGCTAGAAAAGTTTTAAAGTATAAAAGTTAAATCGATTTTATCGTTTTCTTATCATCGTCACAAAGTATAAAAGTTAAATCGATTTTATCGTTTTCTTATCATCGTCGTTGGTTGTTGTGGTTATCGATTACGTCTTGTGGCCTTATCGTCATATCGTGTATATGTTTTAGTCATTATAATTGGCTTTTATCATCGATCTCTCGATATTTTGTTTTCGATGGTCTATATTTTTTATATATCTATAATTCTATGTAAATGTTTCATTAATTATTGTAAAAGAGTGAGAATTGAAAAAAAAAACAGAATATAAAGGGATAGTATATAGGGGTTAACGATGGCGATGGACAATATGGAGAACGAACGACGTTGTGGCTAAAGGAAGTGATGACGTTGTGTTTGAAGTGTTTGGATGGCATGCGTGGGTTTGTGAACGGTAAAAATAATAGGTTCTTTTTTTGAACTTTAAAAGAATTTTAGTTCGTTATATGTAACTTTTTTGGGTTAAAGAATGTAGTTAATCTATTTTTAATTTTACTTATCCTAGAAAGAAAAAAAATTGTAGTTAATCAATTTTTAATTTTACTTATCCTAGAAAAAGGTGTTTAAGGACTCTGTAATTCAAAATGAGAAAGATTAATGGTTTATAGTTCATAGACTTAATTATTCGAAATGAGAAAATTCTTTTTGGTTTTTTTGAACGTTTCTCTTAATTTATATATTAAAATATAGAGGTCGATTGAAACAAAAAGGTTAAATATTGTTAGATGCATATGTGAACCAATATAAATAATTTTTAACATCAGTTCATATGTATATTTTTAAATATATTTTTTATTGATTTACGTATGGGTTTTTTGAAAAGATAAAAACTTTTAACGAGATGAAGCACATAGATGAAAATTGTTTGGAGATATGATTGAAGGGAGCATGAGAAGAATATGAGGATGAAAGGTTTGTTAATAATCGAAGAGGTGAAGTTAAGAAAATAAAAATCGTTTGAAGACGAAGTTGAACAGCTGAATATCAAGCAAGAAGATAACGGGTCATTATTTTAGATTGCTTCTTGAGGTTATGGGCCAAATTTACTGATAGCATTTTTCAATTCTTTTCTTTAATCATGATTACTCGTTTTCTAAAGTTGACGTTGGATGCTAAATATGGTTCCGATGGTGATGATTATGGTTCCGATGGTGATGATGGTGACGATTATGTTACATACACAAACATGAAACCAAGTTGTCTTCCACTGTTGTGGCGGATTCGTTATCGCTCGAGGGGTTCATAGCGTCCTAACTGAGTTCGAGTCTTTCCTTGCGCATGCCTGGAAACATTTAAGTAGGGTCATATTTAGCCCCAAAATTGTTGGAGATTAGTCGGGTTTGGCTCGGACACCCTTAGAAAAACATGAAACCAAGTTGATCTAATTGTTCAAGAAATTCACCTTTCTTTCTTATGGTTTTGGGTTATGTTGTTTTGGTTTGGGTTATTTTATGCATACAAGTGTATAAGATGTTTGATGACATTGTCTATATATGCTTAATAGAAAAACAAAAACAAAACTAAATAATAAAGGATAAATTGGTCATTTGTATTATTATAACAACTTATTTAGCACAATAGATAAACAACCACTTAATTTAATTAATATAGACAACTTAAATCATGCAAAGAACTTAATTTATACATGGCATATTGAAGAACCGGCCAAATAGCCTTAAGTCTTCCTCTATCCTATTTGATACTTTCTAAAAAATCTATTGACTCTAGAAAATTTCCAATACTCAAACCAATTTTGAGCAAGTTATGATCATTTTCTTGTTAAAAGCTAACAGGTGTAATAATTTTTCGTCATTCATAGATAATACCTGTTGATAAATTTACTTATACAAGAAGAATATATACAATACAACGAAAACTGATACACAAGACACAAAGGTTGCTGGGTCTTTAGTTTTTAGTAAAAGGATATTAGAACGTATGCATAAGAAAATAATTAAAAGAAAATGAAAGTAATAAAAATTTCATTGTTTATAATTTGGAAAACTGTATTTACGATTGGTGAAATGAAACGGATAAAAATGGAACTTTCATCCACAAGAACAATTAATATTTGCATGTACTCGGATCTTGAACGCCTTTATAATAGATATATAGATCATCTGCTCATACGTCTGCTCATACGTCGTCTACCTGGAAACATCAAATAGTATGAAAGCGCATTAGTAAAAGTTTAAAAGAATTACAAAAACATATATTCATCACATATAACTGAAAAAAGAATCGAACCATGTAATATGTGTCCTTGGCGACATGAATTTTCACACTGCAAAGTGCAAAAAGAACTGGCAAAGCCTTGAGCTATGCAATGCTTCTCACAATCGACATAACATTTGTCCTTTGGTGGGTCAGCCTTTGGTGGTGCACCGGCGTTCGATATGGGCTTGTCTTCAAAATCATCGGCATGTGCTACTGCCAAGATAACAATGCACACGATAAGCATCACTACATATTTCTTAGATGTCATTCTTGATTCGATATTCAGATTAGATTGATTTAGATATCTAATCTTACGTGATTTGATCCTTGTTTGTTAAGTAAGTATTATTTTATATGATGGTTCGTTTGAAGCTCGTGATGGTCCTAAAATCATGGAGGATTTGTGGTTTTATTTCTAGTAACCAACATAATTATATGGTCTTCGATTAATACGGGATTTAAACAACAATTTTAGATACTTAACCATAAGGGCATGAAACATGAGGCTTAGGGAAGTCTTAAGATGCCCAAATTCCATCGGTTAAATCTTATTTTGAATTTCTTGTTTTATTGTATGAAATAAATAGTTTAGAGTTAATTACATTTTTGGTCCCTGTAGTTTGGTGATTTTAACACTCTGGGTCCATTTTTACATTAATTATAGATTTAGTACCTGTGGTTTGCACTTTATAACGCTTTGGGTCCACGATTACTAACATCGTTAAAGTATATTGTTAAGTAGGTTAATTACAAGGGTAGTTTGGTCATTTCAATTATGTTTCTATTTTCAATTAAAATCACAGAGACCAAATATGTAATTTATATTGTATACAAAATCACAAGGACCAAAGATGAAATTTTTTAATATCAATAAGGAAAAAAATAACAACAAAAAAAAGATTCTATCATCTTCATCCCACAACATCATATTTATTTTCCAGCAAATCCATAGACCACCATTACCACCACCACCCATCAACCATCGGCCGTCACCACCCACCACCACCCACACCCCCCCATTGACCGTCGCCACCCACCACTACCCTCACCCCCCATCTACCGTTGCCACCCACCACCACCACTAACGAAAAGTTTCCATCATCTTTATCCCACAACTATCGGCCGTCACCACCCACCACCACCCTCACCCCCCCATTGACCGTCGCCACCCACCACCACCCTCACCCCTATATGATTTCTACCTGATAACCTCCCTACCGATTTCTGCCTTGTGACTTCCCGATCGATTTCTGTCCGATTTCTACACGAAAAAGGTTGGTTTAGGGCTTTTTAGGGCTATGATTTAGATTAGGGTTTTGATTTTGATTTGTGATTTCTGATTTGTTCTAGAACCATAACCTTCAATTTTCTATTTTTTGGAATTGATTTGTGATTTGAGATTTTGAAGTTTAGATTTAGGGTTTTGATAGTTAGTTAATGTTTGAATTTTGAATTTTGATTAGTGGATTTATGAAAAATATGTTTTTTTATGGTAGGGGTGGTGGCGGCAGTAGCTGGTGGTGATGATGATGGTGTTGTTGGTAGCTAGTGGTTGGTGGGTAGCGACGGTAGTTGGTGGTGGTGATGATGATGGTGTTGTTGGTAGGTTGTTGCTAGGGGTGGTGGCGGTAGCTGGTGGGAGGTGATGGTGGCGGTGGTAGTTGATGGGTGGTGATGGTGACGGTGGTAGCTGGTGGGTAGTGGTGGGGATGTGGTTGTGGTAGCTAGTGGGTGGTGGTGGTAGCTGGTGGATGATGAATGATCATTGCGTTGGGTTGAAGAAGATGAAGTTCATCAAATATAATGTTATTTTTTAATTAACATAGATAATATAGTAAATCACATATTTGGTCCATTTTGTTTTTAATGGAAAAATTAGAAGGAAAATGAAATGACCAAACTACCCCCTGTAATTAACCTACTTAACAGTATACTTTAACGATGTTAGTAATCGTGGACCCAGAGGGTTATAAAGTGTAAACCACATGTATCAAATCCATAATAATTTCTAAAATAGACCCAAAGTGTTAAAATCACCAAACTACAAGGACCAAAAATGTAATTAACTCAATAGTTTATGACTATATGTAAAATTTATAACGTATAATTTAATAAAAACAACACATTAAGATATTGAAAATCAAAAAACAAGAATATTGATTCATTTTAAATAAAATAGTAACATATGTTTATCGATGTGTTTTTACGTAGTTAATCAAACTATTTTGAAAATAATAAAATAGTTTATTTTTAAATTAAAATAGTTTATTTTTAAATTAAAATCATTTATTTTATTCTAAATAACAAAAGTAGGTCACCGAAGTCCTTCAAAGACAATTTTTTTATATATTTCATGTTTCAAATTTATCATATAAATTCACATTTTTGAATCAAATTCATTGCTACAAACCAAATACCAAGAAACAATGGCTACAAAGAGACTTAAGGTATTTGGTCTAGCCATGGTCCTGCTATGGGGTGTTGCTATGGCTCAATCAGGGTGCACCACTGCTCTAGTGAGCTTGAGCCCATGTCTTAGCTACGTTTCGGGTAACTCATCAACCCCAACATCTTCCTGTTGCTCGCAGCTAGCCAATGTGGTTCAGTCACAACCACAGTGTTTGTGCCCGTTCACAGGCAATGGTGGTGGCTCTCCGACGGGCTTGAACATCAACCAAACTTTGGCTCTAGCACTACCCGGTGCTTGTAGAATCCAAACTCCCCCTGTTAGTCGATGTGACGGTATGCCATAATTTTACATGTTAACCGACTTTAGAACTTTTCTACAATACAAACCAAAATTACTTTATGTTGTATGCAGAGGTGGTCCATAATTCTTTTTCGATTAAGGACACAACACAACTAGCATAATATAAAATAAAACAAAAATAATTATAAATAGTATTGGTTAAGAAAAAACGACATGCAAATGATTTTTTTGCAACACCCAAATAGTTTTTTTCCTTCTTTTTTTGTTGTTATTATAAAAGTAAAGTAAAAAACATCCAAAAGATTCGAACATGCGACCTATAATATCATATGCACTGACAACATTTGTAGGCTATAAGCATTTCTTATTGAATTAAGGAACACACATTAGATCAAATGCACTTTTAAGACATCTAAAAAGTTTCTATAACGTCGGTATGATAGAAAACAACACACAAGCAACCCTTCCTTCCTTATTCCATATGGTCGTAAGCTAGTATTTTAGCACAATGAAGATAATATCGTTTAACTCTATAAATATTTTTATCAGGTGCTGCTAATGAACCAACAAGTTCTACGCCTTCAGGTATTAAATCAAGGCATTAAATCTTTTTTTGTTGTTTTCTTGAGTATTTTCTTATGCTTTTGAGACATCCACGAATATTGCAGAAAGTGGATCGAAGACAATCCCAGAAACAAGTGTTGGCACATTTGATGGTGCTACGAAAAACCTACCACTTTATGTAACCTCTGTCTTGCTACTCATGGCTATATTTTCGTCTTACTCAATCGTTTAATTTCTGTTAAAACTTCATATCAGTATATGTTACTACTTTGTTTGTTTGTGTGGTATGTACGTGCATCGTCTATTAATAAATAAATTTGTGAGACTTATATTATGTTTTTGTTCCTGTGAAAAAGTTTCAATGATCGTTTATGTATCTTTAAATACCGGAGCAACAGATTAGTTTTTTTATCATATGTACGAGTATATTTATACAAAAGTGAACTAATAATTTAAACAAATATTTTTGGCTTTATTTTGCAATATGAGTATCATGTTTTTCAAAATATTCATTTTGTGTTGAGTTTCGGTAAGAAGAGAGGTTATGATGAGAATTAACGGTAAAAAGGGATTTGCATCCTTGAACCAATCATAATTGAAGGAAAACTCTAGGTAACTCATACTCTCACACGATCCGTCGTCTATTAATCTTTGTGGAAATAATTTAGCCATTCTAACATGAAACATTATTTAAAAATCAAAGGCCTACAAATATAGAGTTGTTCTATACATGTATAATTCAGTAGGATATAAAATTTGATAAAAATGAAACATTAAAGGTTAATGTGATTTCTTATTTAAAAAGAAAATCCAAAAATATGAAAAAGCGATCAAAAAGTGAGTCATTGGTAGGAGCCAATGACGGTTATTTGCATGGATAGAAAGCGGATGACAATGGGGCAACAAGGGGTTGGAATGACATAGGATTTGAAATGCTAAATCTGGATTAGATTTATTTTGTATCTTTAATATATTCCTAGTCAGTTGTGTGGAGGTTATTTTTGTTAGAATAATGTGGATGGTAGTTAACCAAGTGTAAAGGTTCGATAGTTTAATTATAAAAAGTAAGTTGTTAAAGAGACTTGATCATTCAAAATAAAAAAGAACAATAGTTTTTTGCGTTCAAAAAAAAGTTCTAAAACTTAATTATTCAAAATATGAAAGTTAATTGACTTTTTGTGAACACCTCTTCATATATTATTATTTTTAGACATGTTTTAAATATGTAGGTTTCGTTGGACTCCTTACAATCACATAACATGATGTTATGGACCCTATTCGGCCCTACAAGTTTTTGGTGAACCTTCTTTCTACGTCTAGTTTACATTTGTCGTAATCAAGCATTTATTTTTACATTTTCAATATATATTTAATATGCCACCGAAAAAAGAAACATATTTAATAACAATTAGGATTTAGGGGTGAGAAATGAATCCCAAATCTCGGTCCGTACTATACCGATCTTGGACGGATTCATATATTTCGGTACGGTAATTGGTTTCATGTTTTTCCTATAATTGGTATTCGGTAATATCAGTACCAGATCCCCTCCAATTACTGAAAATACCGACCGGTACCGAAAGTCGAAAAAACACCATTTTTTAAAAAATCCCAAAACAAGTTCGAACTCCATTCCAAATAAAACCGTTCATTAACAACAAATGGGTGATTATACCAAATGTAAACCTTCAAAATTTGCAATTAATCAACCCTTTCTATATCTAACTTCAAAGAAATCAAAGCTTGAAAGTTGTAAAATGTAAAACCGAGACTAATAGGGTACTAGTACCGAAATACCATTACCAATACCAGTACTGTACACTTCTAATCGCGTCGGTATTCGGTATTAAGTTGTTCACATTTTTGGTATCGAGAATTTTCGGTACGGTACTAGTCCCATGCTCACCCCTAATAACCATAATTGTGTAATGGTACATCTAAGAGCTACTATAAATTCGATCAAAGGGGCTTGTTGTTAGGGGTGAGCAGGAAAAAACCGAAACCGAACCGAAACCAAAAAAACCAAACCAATACCAAAACCATTGGTTTTGGTTTTTAAAATTTCAAAAACTGACTTTTTCGGTTTGGTTCGGTTTTATGATTCAAAACCAAACCGAAAAACCGAACCGAACTGAATAAACACTTCTTTTAGTTTTACCCTAGTTATTTAGTAAATATTGAAAGATTTTGTTGAGTTCTTATTTATCTCCAGTTCTCTGATAATTTTCTTGTTTATGAGTTCTTATTTATCTTCAGTGCTCTGCTAATTTTCTTTTAGTTTTCGACGAATTAATAATTTTACCCTTTGCATTCTCCTTCTCATAATTACTTGAATCCCATGAATGACTTGATATCACATAGAAAACATTTATATTAAAAAATGATGAAACAAATAATAAGTTGAAGTCATTCTATGATGATGATAACGATTAATAATGTAAATTAGTCAATATTAAATTGAAGTCATAATTCTATAAAACACCAACTCTATCTTTTAAACATTCAGATGCGATAAACAGGAATTGATGATCTTGGATTTTGATTTTTGGACAAAAAATTGAAATCCAAAAACCAAAAACCAAAAACCGAATTAAAAACCGAAAACCGAACCAAAAACCGAACTTAAAACCGAAAACCAAAAGCCGAAAAACCGATTGGTTTTGGTTTTGGTTTTTCTAAAAACCGAAATTTTCGGTTTGGTTTCGGTTTTACCTCAAACCCGAACCAAACCGAACCATGCACACCCCTACTTGTTGTGATGTTCATAAATGGTTCAAAATATTCCATCCTTTCCTCATCATGCTATTTCGTTATCGGTCATCCAAGAGTACTTTAACCAAATAAGAGAAAACTCTTGAGAAAAACCAACAAACTTTTTTATTTTAAATGATTAATTTGTTAAGCTTTTTTTTAAATAAGTCCATTAAACCTTTTTATTTTAAACATTTAAATATTTGGAATAATTTTAATGAATGAAATCATGGAACTTTCTGAAATCTGGTATCTAGTCTCTTTAACCCAGAAAACTACATGTAACAAGTTAGAAAGTTTTTTAAGTAAAAAAAGAAAAAACTTAAATCAATTTTATTGTTCTCAAACTCTGCGTCATTCAAATCTTCGATGGTAGGGGCAATGAATTCAATAGACAACAGGATGATGATGGGGCAATAAAAGCTGGCCAACATAGTGATACCACTGGCAGCAATGGGTTGAAATAGCGTTTGAGAACGTTAAAACTAATTTTAAAAAAATTATCACTTAAAAATATTTCAAGCCATACACGTAACTTTTTTAGGTTAAAAATACGTAGGTAACAAATTTTAGAAAATTCAATAACTTATTATTCATAAAATTAATCACAAAATTGAAAATAAAGTGATTTACTTATTTAAAAAAGTTAAGAATTTAACAAGGTTCTAAATGACGTGAGGCGTGACGTGGTGGCATAGTGAAACCTCAAGCCTTAAGTCTTACGAGTTATATAGCATAGCGTTTTTCAAGACGCGCCCTAAGGCGGCATACACACACTTGTATTTGTGTATGATAGTGTTTTGATTAATACCATAAAACAAATTAAACTAATAGCAACTAATAAAACTAAAAAAAAAGAGAATAACCATTAATACAAAATATATAGAGCTTATAAAAATGAAATCAAAATTGCAAAATCGGGATTAAGTCTTTCAAATCTCTACTCAAAATGTAAATGAGATATTAAAGTATTTACAGATTGAAGGTTTTAGTTTTAATGTTTATTGAGTAAACTACAAATTTGGTCCCTGAAGTTTACACAAATCTGTACGTTTCGTCCTTAAACTTTAAAAACTACAAAAAGCGTACCCGAACTTCCAATTTTGCAACGCGTTTTGTCCCTGCTTACTAACGACGTTAGAATCTCAGTTAAGTAAGGGATAGTTTTGCCAAAGTGAGAGAATAAGGACTAAATTGTAACTCTTCTCTATTCATCTTCATTACTATCATCTTTAACCCTTACCCACCACCAACACAACCACCAACACCACCACCACCAAACAGCCACCATCACCACCACTACCACCCACAACACCAAACACCCACCACCACCACCACCCACAACACCAAACACCCACCACCACCACCACCACCACCCCACAACACCAAACACCCACCACCACAACCATCACCAAAACCACCACCAAAACCACCACCACACCCACACAGCCATCACCTTGAAACCGCCACCACCACACCCACCACCTTCAAACCGCCACCACCACACCCACGATCCACCAAACCAACACAGCCATGACCAAAACCACCACAGCCACACCCATCACCACCATCTTCATAGATCTAGATACCACTACCACCAATCGAAACCTAGATCTGCAAATCGAACCAAAAGCAAAAACAAATCGAAACTTACCGGAAAAATATAAAGCAAATCGGACCTAGATCTGCGGCGGCGGTCTGGAGATCGCAGGCGAGCGGCGGCGGTGGTCTGGAGGTCGCAGGGCGGCGACGGCGGTTTCTAGGTTGCAGACGAGCGGCGGTGGCGGTTTCTAGGGCGTACGCGAGCGGAGGCGGTGGTTTCTAGGTCGCAGGCGAGCGGCGGCGGTGGTTTCTAGGTCGCAGGCGAGCGGCGGCGGTGGTTTCTAGGTCATAGGCGAGCGGCAACGGTGGTTTCTAGGTCGCAGGCGAGCGGCAACAGTGGTCTGGAGGTTACAGGCGAGCGGCGGCGGTGGTCTAGAGGTTGCAGACGAGCGGCGACGGTGGTTTCAAGCGGCGGCGACGGTGGTTTTGGTGGTGGTGGTGTCTGATTCAAGATCTACACCGCCATCAAAGATCTACACCGCCATGGCCGCCATGGCTTAGATCTGGAAACCGAAGAAGGGAATCAACCAGTTGGGTGGTGGTGTTGGTGGTGGTGGGTGGCGGGTGTTGGTGGTGGGTAGTGGGTGTTTATGGTGGGTGGGTGTTGCTGGGTGGTGGTTTGGTTAGATGGAGATGATGAAGATGAGAGAGGGAGGGAGAGATAGAAAAAAAAAAAGTTACCAAACAACCCCTCATCTTTAATTTTAGCAAAATAACTCCTCACTTAACTGAGTTCAAACGGCGTTAGTGAGCAGGGACGAAACCTGTTGCGAAAATGGAACTTTGGGTACGCTTTTTGTAGTTTTTAAAGTTTAAGGACGAAACGTGCAGATTTTGGTAAACTTCAGGGACCAAATTTGTAGTTTACTCATGTTTATTTAAGCCTTGAAACTCGTACACAGTTACCATTTATCATGCAAGTTACATATAAAAATAACAGCAAGCCTTACAAATAAGGTGTCGTAACGTGTCATAACGTATCGTAACATGTCATAACATGTTACAATGCAAGACAAGCCTTAAATCAGAGTCATCCAACGTGGCGGCAACCCCAAGTTTTGACACTATAACGCTCTATAACGTAGCCATAACAAGTTATTTAAATCCATGGAATTTAATCACTTAAAAAGGAATATTCCATCGATTTTTTCCTTCTTTTATATAAAAGAATTAATATTACTTCGAAAACAAAATGAGAACATTTTATGGAATATACCCTTTGTCAATTTTTCCCATTTATTATTAAGCCCTTCCAATAAGAACCCATGTTTTCATTTCACACGCAATCTCTCTTTCTCCTCCAAAACTAAAAGGAATCCACTCAAAATCTCGTCATATGTAATGTTGTAATACACTAATTTAATATTCGTTTAATGGTATAAGATTTGATTTATTTCAATAAGTTTTTAGAAAAAGTTTTACATTTAAAAATCAAGTTCTTTAACTTATATCTCTCTTAATTTAATAGATATATTTTTTTCCACTATGAGAAACCTACCAACCAAGAACCTTCTTGTTCCATGCAAATTAAAGAGTTGTTTGGTTGGTTTTTTAGAAAGTCTTATAAACAAAGCTATCGGTAAAGATTAATCCGACTGTATACATTAAGAAAGTTTTATATGAGATTGTTTTACATGGATAAAAATAGTGTTTTCTAATTGTATGGGGGTAGACATGAAAAACTTGACTTTTTGCGTAAAACTCTCCCTAAAAGCTTATTGAACAAGTTGTTTTTTATACCATTAAGTCACTACCAAACAGTCATATAACAAATAAGTTGTGAGTATTGTTAAACTTATTATGGTACATGGACAACTTTATTTATATAAGTGTTGTTTGATTAGTTTTTTATTAAGTCTTGGATGGATAAATTTGTCTGTATCGATTAATCCGTCCATATAGATTAAAAAAGTTTTGTTCGAGACCGTTTTTAATAGATAAAAAAGGGACATATTTTTTAATGTAGGTTTAAGAAAACTTAGTTTTCTATATAGAATTCTTCTTAAAAACTTATTAAATAAAGTTGTGTTTGGCAAAAATAAGCTATAGCTTATAAGCTAGTTCATCCAAACATGTACCATAAGCTAGTCTTTTGAAACGCTACTTTGAGTAGCTTTTTAGGAGCTTATTGTAGCATTCTCCAATTATACCCTTATTAATATTAGTTATTAAATTCAAAGATACCCTTTTTGATCATTTTACATGCCCGTAAACTAGCTTTTACTAAACATAATTTGTTCATAGAGGGAGGTTCAAACGAGAAGGTAAACATTTTGCAAGAAGGCGAGAAGTGTTTAATCATATATGATTGTACACATGTTACATTGACAATACATAGACGTTTTTTCGCAAAATATTTATCTTCTCGCATAAACCTCCCTCTTTATTTATAAGCTAATTTATCAACTATCAGCTAGCTTATCAGTTAGTTTGACAAACAGAACGTAAGTCGTTTTTTATGTCAATTAAGTCATTGTCGAACACTATTAAGCTACATAAACCAAACATTTCACGTTTCCGTACCTTCTTCCCTTCTCTCTTTCTTTTCGTCTTAAATAAATAAATAATTAAAATAAAATAATTAAAAAAGAAAAACCGACAAAAATAAATAAATAAATACAAATTTTACCCTCTTTCTTTCTCTTCTTCACCAACGCTACTTCGCCTCCATTTCTTTGATAAATTACGCAAAAACTCTTCATCAAATTGTCGGTTTTTAAGGTAATTTTGCTCTCTTTTCCTCAACTATCAACCATTCTTACCTCTTATTTAACCACGATTTGTTCGATTTTAATCTCAATTTTATATTATCTTGCAATTTGGGGAACATGGGTTTCTCGATTTTGATTTCCAAGAATGTTTTAAATCTGGTTTCTTTTGATGTTTTTCATTGAATTTTTCTGGGTTTAATTGGAATTGCATCATCTATTTATATATATTTATATATATATATATACACACACACACACACACACACACATATATATATACAGCCTGTGGGTGTAAATCTACTCAAGTTTTTACAACAATCTTTAAGTGTGATTTGATGGTATTTGTGTGATTAATTAAGGAATTGAGGTGTGCATTGTGATAGTGATTTTTGTTCTTATCAAATTCCCCAATTTTTTGCTAGATTGTAATTTGGGATTTTGTTAGAATTTCTAGATTCATTTCATAGTCTATCCACAATAATAATTGGAATTTTTGATAACTTGGAGGTAGTTATTAATTCATATCTCTCAATTCTCAAACTTTGTGTCTTTGTGTTCAACTTGGCGAGTAGCCCGGAGTTTTTACCCGGTGTTCGCTTACCTTTTGCAAAGGTTTCATCGTGAGAATACGTGGAACCCTGTTAGATTACTCTGCAAAAGAGTGATTTTGACATATAGTTAGGATATATGGTCTAAGGGACTGTTTGATTGGTTTTCCATTAAGTCATGTATGAATGAAGTTGTGTGGATTAATCTATCGGTATAGATTGTGAATATTTTTGTTTAGGAGGACTTGTTCATAGACGGAAAGAACAGTGTTTTTTTTAATTAGGATAAGTTGGGAAAAAAATGTTAGCTTTCTGCAAAAAAGCTCCCTCTATAAGCTTAGTGATTTCTATATCGTTAAGTCACTACCAAAAGTCTGGTATGGCGTACTAAATAAGTTGGTATTCCCATTAAGTTCATTAAATTGCTAACAAACATGCCCTGAGTCTGGCGGATGTGAGATTCTAACATGCCCCTCTGACAGAGGTTAGACAGGCATAGTTGTCCCAATGTGTCAACTGTCAAGAGGGGGTTAGGTAAGGGGATAGATAGGCTAATACAGTTTGCCCAAGAGTGTCGAGTCTCTAGAGTAGTGGACTTCTTCTGTAATACCATGTGAGGATATGTGGAACCCTGTTAGATTGCTCTTTAAAAGATCCTTTGAGGAGATATAGTAGGTTCTAACATATATTGAAAAGAAACGGTCAAAGTCTAGCTGAGATGGGCATAGGTTATTTTTAGAGTGTCGTGAGGGGTTAGTCGAACAAAGATTGCTCAAGGGTTTGAGTCCCTGGTGTGGTAGACCTTTGCTTTGATACCATGTGAGAATATGTGAAACCTCGAGTAAATTACTCTTAAAAATCCCTTGAGGAGAGAAAGTAGGTCCCGACATATATTAAGGAGAAATGGTCCAAGTCTGGATATATTAAGGAGAAATGGTCCAAGTCTGGCTAATGTGAGACTCTAACATGCCCCCTCTAACAGAGGCTAGACGGGCACATAGTGTCAAGAGTAAGGGGCTAAAAAGCTCTTATTCCCCAAGAGTTTTGAGTCTCGCTTGTTGTTGCTTGATTGCTCCCCCGCGCACTAGAATGATAGACATCTGCTAGCTATGATGCTATGTGAAAAATATGTCGAACACCCATAGCTTAGGGGGGATGTTGGTTTACCTCTTAACTCTTACATTAAGAGGCATTGAGGCAGCCTCTGAATCGCTAAGAGGTGAATCTTGTTTGGCAAAAAAGGAGTTATCTCTTTAATGGTTCTAGAACCCTCTGAATGATTTTGTATATTGGGCCTCCCTTGACCGTTAAGCGCCCTAATTTCATTATGACCAATTACTAAACAACCCCATTTCATTTTGCACTGTATCATAAGAGCCTCTTAATCATTCTGCACCAAACCATTCAGCAACTGCCAAACAACCTTTTACTCTCCAACAGATCCGTTAGTAGGATTTTTATTTTTTTTTGAAGTTTTTTCTTTGGTTTCTCCTTGTCTAATGGTTTCTTATTTTTTCATGGATTTTTAGCTTTTTCCATATCTAATTACAATTAAATTTTCTTTCTTTTTAGTTCTATTTTCGACTATATGTTCTTTCACACTAGGCCAAGATCATCGATCGTGATTCATATCCCTTCACACCATAACCGCTATATATTGTAGCTCAAAGATGCATTGTGTTCTTCGATTACGCACACCTTTGTCTCAAATATATACGACATCCAAGTTTCTTGAATACAACATGAAAATGTACCGGAAAATAAATCCTCTAGGCCACTGAGGATTTTTCTAGCTGTTATCTTCAAGGCCCCATGGGAATGGTTGAGGGGAATGCAAGGTGGCCCAGACACCTACGGTTAAAAACAAAACATGTAAATGAATGCACTCATTAGTGGAAATGCTTTTTGGGTTTGATTAATGTGGTGAACTTCTTCAAATGCGTTTCTTGATGATGTATGTAGACCTGACCTTTACCTTAAAGAGTAGAGCTATAGAGCGGATATTTTCATGACCACCGCCTGCTATTGATCTTGGTTAGCAACTCAGATTGATGTTGTTTTGTTTTGTTTTGTTTTTGTTTTTTTTTTTTTTTTTTTTTTTTTTTTGTTTTTTTTTTGAAAACTTAAATCCCGTACCTTTATTTCTGTTCCGTTCATCGTGTTTTTGTGTATTCATTATGAATAGGACACAGGGTTGAAAGATGCATTCATTATGAATAAGCTATACAGGGTTGAAAGATGCATTCATTATTCATTATGAATAAGTTATATATACAGGGGTTGAATGATGTATTCATTATTGAATAAGTTATATATACAGGGTTGAATGATGTATTCATTATGAATAAGTTATACAGGGTTGAAAGATGCAGAACTGAAGCCTTTCTCTCTTATTGGTTCTTTGCAGGTTGCTTATAATAATAGTATTCATTGTGAATGTCGGTTCTCATCGATGGTCTTCCCGATGCCGTTGCTATCAGATGCCTCGCGCGGGTCCCGTACTACCTTCTTCCGAAGCTAGAAACTGTTTGCCGATCGTGGCGGGACGCGGCCCACAGCACCGAGCTATTCAAAGCCCGTCAAGAGGTCAACTCGACCGAAGACTTCTTGTGCGTTTGTGCGTTTGACCCAGAAAACGTCTGGCAGCTCTACGACCCGAACCGAGACATCTGGATCACGCTCCCGGTACTCCCTTCGAAAGTCCGGAATTTGGCCCAGTTTGGCGTTGTTTCGACCGCCGGAAAGTTGTTCGTTCTCGGTGGCGGCAGTGACGCTGTTGACCCGTTGACCGGCGATCAGGATGGGAGCTTCGCGACGAACGAGGTGTGGGCGTACGATCCCGTCGTCCGCCGGTGGGCCCCGCGGGCTGCCATGATCGTTCCCCGCGCGATGTTTGCGTGCTGCGTGCTAGATGGCGGGAAGATCCTAGCGGCCGGCGGGTTCACGACATGCCGGAAGTCGATCTCGAGGGCGGAGGTCTACGACCCCGAGAAGGACGTGTGGTCCCCGATCCCAGACCTCCACCACACCCACAACTCGGCGTGCACCGGTTTGGTGATCGGGGGCGAGGTGCACGTGGTGCACAAGGGCTTGACCACGGTTCAGGTGCTGGAGGGGTTGACCGGGGGGTGGCGGGTCCGGGAGCACTCGTGGGTGCACGGTCCCATGACGGTGGTCAACGGCTCGTTGTACGTGATGAGCCACGGGTTGATATACAAACAGGAGCGGGAGTCGCGGAAGGTGGTGGCTTCGGCCTCGGAGTTCAAGAGGAGGATCGGGATCGCGATGATCGGGTTTCGGGATGATATTTATGTGATCGGAGGTGTGATTGGGCCTGAGGGGTGGAACTGGGATATCAAGAAGATGTCGGATATCGATGTTTTGACGCTTGGGAGCGAGAGGCCCGGGTGGCAGAAAGCGTCTCCAATGACGAGGTGTCGGGGGACGATTCTTGGTTGTGCCCAGCTGAGAATTTAGGTTTACGGTCGGGGTTTTGGTGGTTGTTTTTTCTTATTGTTTTCGTTTTGAATAGTTGTGTTGTAGGGATTGTACTGTCTGAAACGGAAAGTAACGTTTTCTTTTAATTGGTTCGATCGTTGTATACAGTATATTTTTCGTAAGTTGATCGGAATATATCGATAATAAATCGTATGATGTTCTTGTCGAGTTCCCTATTTCCTTGAAAAAGGCATTCAGCTTACGGGAATTATTCAGGATATTTTGATTAAATGTATCTCGAACAAATTCTTTAAAATATGAATTATGGGAGAAAACAAATTTATTTCAAACAGATTCTTTTAAAATGAAAGAAAGTGGAAAGAGATGTGAAATTTACTGATTTTAAAGTAACTTTAAAATTATTAGAAATAATTTTTAATATATTCTCCCCATAGTAAATCTCTCATAAATTTGGGAATTTGCAAAAAAACTGTTTATTTAGAGAATTTCTAACAAAAATCTCTAAAATGAAAAATAGAATTATGGGGTTTTTTGGTCATGAATGTCATGATTTTTGTAATCCTTTATGGCTTCGGTATGAGGACCGGTTCCCTACCGGCACCGGCGGTAACACCGCCGTGGGTGACCGGTAGGGAGACCGGTATGCGCCTCCCCGGTACACACACCGGTGTCCTTCTCCCCCTCCTACTTTCGCGACTTGTCAATATTACCCCCCAACGGTAATATAGCCGTTGGGGTAAAAAAAATAATTTTTTTTTTTACTTTTTAACCATTCCCTATATATAATTTATTCATATTTAAAACCAACCTACACTATTTTCTCTCATCTCTACTCTCATCTACTCTCATCTTCATCTACATCTTCATCTTCATCTCTTTATATCTCAAATATTTTCTCTCATTCTCCTCACCATCTCAATGGATCCATACGGCACCCCCTCCGGTTCGAGACGAACCAACCCGAACCAACCGAACCAACCGTATCACCAACCGAACCAACCGTATCACCTACCGAACCTCGCGTATCACCCACCGAACATACCATCGGATTATTTTATGTATGCGCACTTGCTTGCGCAACATCCACCATCCGGTTTCCACCAACCTACCGGTTCGCACCAAGCGACCGGTTCGCACCAAAACCCGACGACGGGAAGGTGGGCACTACGAGACGAGCAATACCCTTCCGACGACGATGACGACGAACTTGTACCCGAAACGCAACCTTTGTCGTCTCCATCACCGCCACCACCACCACCACCACAAAAAAAACAAACGTGGACGCAAGGGTAAGAGTGCGGCCACGGAGGCGGATGCGGACACGAGTGGGACGCATACCGGTAAAGCCAAATGTAGACCGTGGACCTTGAATGAGGGGGTCGAACTAGCAAAAGCGTGGGTCGAAGTCTCGGAGGATCCGGCCATAGGTAACTATCAAAAAAAAGGTATATAAAAAACCGTTTTAATTTTATATAGTTTCTAACTAACATTGTTTAACTTTTTATTTTTTTGTAGTAGATAACTATTGGACTTCGATCAAGGCTTCTTTCGACAAGCGCATGAACTACGACCCAAAAGTGCGGTCCGGCGATGCCCTTCCGTCGAAGGTGAGAATGCTCATAGCTAGCGTCTCGAAGTTCGCATGCGTTTACAATAACGTGTCGAACTCGCGAGGTAGCCGGGAAGATGACTTACTTCTTCTTAACCGAGCCAAGGACCGATACCATCGCGAGACCGGCAAAAGCTTTCCGTACGAACACGCTTGGAGAGTTGTCAAAGGCTCTCCTAAGTTCGACCCGGTCCTCATGATGGACCCACGAAACATATGCGCGCCGAAAAATAAACGGTCGAGAACGACCGAAACCCCAACCGATTCCCCCAACGAATCCGATGCTCGCACTAATTTCGTGAACCTCGATGCCGACTCCCCCTCAAACCCGGAGCGCACACGACCGATGGGTCGAAACGCCGCAAGACGTGCGGCGTCTTCCTCTACGGCAACCGCGTCATCCGAAGCCGCGTCGATGGTTGCGACCGAACTAGGTTCCCTCGCGACCACGAATAGTAGGCTAATCAATGCGATTTCCCAACGACAACGAAGTATCGATTACAAGATCTACATGAAACCGCATAGGGGGCTCGAGGGTTTAGAGTTGGAGGCAACATTGGAGGAAAAAGAACGTTTACGCGAACAATGGGGGTTTAAAAATATTATTAGTTTTTATGTTAATGTACTTTTAATTTTAATTATGAAATGTTTTTTAGTTTTTATGTTAATGTAATTTTTAGTTATTTTAATTAATGTAGTTTTAATTTTAATTTTAAATTTTATTGTTTACTTAAGTTTATTTAAAAAAAATAAAATGAGGGGTTTGAATTAAAAATAAAATAAAATGAAGGGTATGAAATGAAAATTAAAAAAATAAAGGGAAGAGTATGAGGGGTATGATAGTGGATGAAAGGTATGAAGTTGGTAGGGTAGTGGGAAAGCTGATGTGACAGCTGATATGACAACAGGTATGAGGGGTATGACCTGCACCATAAAGGATTGCCTAACTCATAAGATATGATATCATGTATTTTTATTTTGTTTGTTTATCATAAATATTTACCATGAATTTATTATGAATAAAAATATTAATATTTATTTTTTAAATTCTTAAATGTAAGTAAATGTGTGTGAAAAGGGGAATGAATAATCATGCAAGAAAATTGTTTATATGGGGTTTCTTGATTTGTGGTCTAAGGGTTGTGAATTATATTATGCGAAGATATATGGTTAGATGGTTTCTTAACTAAATGCACAAGTTATAATAATAATCAAGAATATTGGAGTTGAATGTATGAATCATGGATACTTCGTGTCTGAATGTATGCGTGAGTTATATATCGTTCAAAAAAAATTGAAGTTAAATATGTTTTGAGAGTAAGTTACAATTTTGGTTTATGGTTTGTCTTTCTTACTTTCTTTTTCTTTTTTTTTTTCGATTCTTGCAAAAGAAATAAAAAATGTTTGACTTTAAATCCCACTAGAGTTAGATTTATCTGTTAACTTTTTCATGTGTTTTATATATGAAGGTAAATTAGTTATCTTATCTTTGAAAAAAACTACGACGGCAACATGAAAAACAAATATGGTAAATACAAGATTTAGGATTTAAAGCAAACAGTTCCATTTCTTGACTAGGGCATTGCCCCTAGAAAGACGGGTTCGTCCATGGCGAGACTTGAGATCGTACCCAATTTAGTTATGTATCTGAGCAATTTATCAAGGTATAGAAAATTTATTTTAAATCGAGAATGGCAAATTAATGCTATTTCTCTTTAAAAAATAAAATTTTCTGTTCGAATAAAATCAAAATCACAATCAAAAATTTTGATTGAATATGATTTGTTAATTTAAACACGATTAAAAGACTTCAATAAAATAACAGCATGCATGTCAATGTAAGTATTATAAAATTCTTATTTATTTTGACATAATTCGATCAATTCAAACTTTATATTATAATCTAATTATTTTAGACTTAAAATATAATTTAATTTTAGTGATGGACAAACTTACCCTTCGGTGTATTTCAAGATTGACACAATTGCTTACAAAAGTTAATACTTTAAAGTCTTACTTAAATGTTTTAATACTTTAAATAAATATAAATAATTCATTACTGAGTTTTATTTATTGACTTATTAATTCTACAAATTTATAAACTAATTTTCATATTTTATTTTTTAATATAACCTTTTACGAATACTGTATTTTCGTCTTTGAAAAATAATTTGTAATTCATAAAAATCTATTGAGTTCGTAAATTTATTTTTTGCTTAATGAACATTAATAGTTGTTTATTGGTCCTTAATTTCCTTAACATTTGAAAATTAAAATAAAAACATGGAGCATTAAATTTATTTTTAATCTCAAACTTAATATTTAATTAAGTAACATTTAAATAAGTAACATGGGGATCTACGATGGTTTATGGCAGCGGCTTATTCCTATCCAAAACCATTAGAAAATGATAATCTTACAGGTTGGTACAATTTTTTCCATCAAAGTCATGTAATTTTGTCATTATAGTTTTATATTTATTTATCTTTTTGTGAAAAAAATGCTAAAAAATATAAAATGTTTTTTATTTTTATTCTATATAAAAAAATTATGAAACACGTCATTTGGTGTTTTTTGATCTAACTTCAAAGTCAACATCAATGAAAAAAAAAATATATGATTGATCTTAAGAGTCGTGTTTATGTATCGATACTGGTTTTCTTTCTTTCTTAATCTCGAAATTGTAGGTTGAAAACCGAAAGAGTCGTGATTGGTTGTGAAGAATGAAAAGTCAATTATCTGTAATAAGGGAAAATTCAGATGAAAATCATAAATATATTCGTGACAAATTTGAAAATTAGTATATTTAATGGTATATGAACACTATGAAAATATGTCAATTGATGAGGAATGTGTGAGAAGTTAAGTTAATGGTAATAAACATGATAAATGGATCAGAACCATTGATCTCTTCTAATCTTAATTTTCATGTCCTCCAATAGATTGAGTTTTAGAAGGAATTGATTAAACATACCCAAATGATTAAACATACCAAATGAATGTAAACATATATGATATTAAGACTTCTCACTTTCTCATAAAATGTATAACTTTTCATATGATCGTTCCTCTAACGGTGTTTGCATTTATACAATACTCACCAAAGTTCATATATTGTTTGGGCATCGACATCAACTCTTAATCGTTTACAAATGCAATAAATATAGGGTGTTGTTTTACATAAACATGTCAAAAAAACAGTATTCAAATAATATTATTTAATATTTTAAAACGCACATAAATACCTTTCTCTGCTTATAAAACATTTTAAACTTGTTTGAAACATGTCGCGGACAACATTTTGTGTTCGATTGTGTGATTTTATAAATAAGTTACGTACCAAATAAATCATAAAAATACATCAAATTATTTTGAATTTTTTTAATATAATTTATATATAAATTATAAATCACTTTTGCAAGTTTGCATCTCAAATAGAGAGAATAAGACAAAAGAATAATTGCAGTCTATGCCAACAAAATATCACTTGTCAAATAAGACTTGGACTTTAGCTAAGCTTTTGACTTTAATCTATTTAACCTTTTTAAAAATCGTTTTATTTAATATTCCATCGTTATATTTATAGCGATTGATGTTTTTCTTTTGTAAAAATGGATTAAAATAATAAATCTACTTATCTATATTAACTTTATAGTTATTTTTTCAATCGAATTCCTAGTACAATCTTCATTAGTTATTATTTATTTTTCAAATTTAAATAACAATTATAATTTATAAGACCATGACAAATGCTTGTTAATGTAATTTAGAATTTGAAACATTATAAAAATGGTTAAAATGGTGTTATTTTTTGTTATATTGATTCGTTGTATTTTCCTACTAATTAGTTGTTTGTACAGATAAAGGGAAATCGTATGTTTATATCATTTTGTAAGTGTAGTTTATTCATGCAAAAATTGTTTAAGGACTCAATCCTCAAAATAAGAAACTTCGTTGGATGTTTTTTTAAGTTTTAACCGGTTCAAACATTTATTTGTTCAATTTTAGCAAGTACAAAGATTTATTAATTCAAATTTAGAAAATGTAAAGGTTTATTTGTTAGACAAACCTTATGGATTTTTTTTCTTTCCAAAACTCATAACAAAGATGACGTAGTAATTTAAGCAGAAGAATCAAATTTTTGATGGGTCGTTAATATTTTAAATTAAGTTTACTTATGATCTATTTGTTAGGCATTTATTACCAATAGAGCATTTCAATGACAATAATATTACCCAATAATAGGCATGGCAAATATTAAAGACTGAAATACCTACCCAACAAAAAAAAGAAAATGACTAAAATACCCTTATGTTATGAAAACATGTTTAGCCAATAGTAAGGTAACATCCCGAGGAGGAGGGGGGTGTCAATGTGTTCCCTGACTATTTGGGTTCGAAACTCATGGAGAGCATGTAAAGATATCCATGATCATGAATCTACCGCATAATAGTATCCTTAACTGTATAGGATCGTGAT
This sequence comes from Centaurea solstitialis, assembly GCA_030169165.1. NCBI lineage: Eukaryota > Viridiplantae > Streptophyta > Magnoliopsida > Asterales > Asteraceae > Centaurea > Centaurea solstitialis. The sequence goes on from CM058045.1 coordinate 1,403,865, forward strand.
TTAACGGAGATTCATCGAGTGAAACGTACTTGTTAAGTAAACAAAATGAAGTTGTCATATATACATTAATGATATTAATTAGTAGGTATAGAATATGTTATAAAGGATAAGATATGTTGTCGTATACTAGTTAAAGATGTCGTATTTGAGTTCCTAAGCATGACTAAATTACAAGATATTTGATAAGTATAAAAAATAAACAAAAAGGTTCATATTTATGATAATTTATTCAATTTTAGAGTAATTTACAGTTTTAGTCCTTGTTGTTTGTTATAAACTTCAACTTTCATGCATATGGTCTAAAAATCTTTATGCTTTGCATTTTATTGCTATTTTTGTTTTTATGAACTAATTTCTACCTTAGGCATGGGAATTGTCCCCGACCCATCGGGGAACCCGGTCCACCCGCCCCGGTCGGGGACGGGGATTCCCCGGTAAACCGGGTATTGGGGACGGGGACGGGGATCCCCGTTTTCTCAAACCGGGGATGGGGACGGGGACGGGTTTAGCACTCCCCGCCCCGCCTCATACCCGTACCCGTATATATATATATATTAATTATTTAAATTATATATTATTTTCCTATTATATCGGTATATGGTTGTTCCAATTTCGATAAACTATGAATATTAGTTGATGTGGTTTTGACTATTAATTGATACGTTTTGGTACGTGTCATTAAAAACTATTTTAGCATTAAGTTTAGCTTATTTTGGTATTAGGTTTAAAAATTATTATACGATTATGTCTATAAATTATTACATGATACATTCTTAGTTTTTATTGGAAATATGTGAAATTAAACACTTATTGTATCGCAAAACATTTAGTTTAAAATAGATTATATAAACGGACATAAAACCCCCGTTTCCCCATTGGGGATCCCCGTTCCCCGTTGGGGACGGGGATGGAGATTGAGGTCCCCGCCCCAAACCCGCCCCATTCCCATGCCTATTCTACCTTTTATATATATAAGGGACCAAAATAATAACAAATTATAAACTATAAGTATCAAAATAGCAATAATTTTAAATTATAAGCAAAAGTAGCAATAAGTTACAAAATTTGGCATAAATTACTCTTTATTTTACTTGAAAAACCCATTATAATATAAAATTTATAAAACCATATTAATTTAGAAAAAAGTTGCAAATATATATAATTGGCATAAATTATTTAGAATTTCTGAAAAGCTTATACTTGTAGAAAAGTATTTCTTTTTGGAAGTTTTCACGATTATATTTATTTAAAAAATTGTATTTGAATAGTCAATAATAATATGTTTAATTTTTTCCCCAAAACAGTTTCATTCTCTTTTCATGATATTTTTTCGAACCTGAAATAGAAATTAATAAGACAAGGAGTGTGTTTTTCGAACCTGAAATAGAAATTAATAAGACAAGGAGTGTGTTTTAGGTTATGTTTGGTAAAAATAAGCTAGCTAATAAGTTAATACATCTAAACATGTATCATATGCTAACTTATTGAAACGCTACTTGGAGTAGCTTTTTGTAAACCTTTTTCTGATTATATCCTTATTAATATTTATTACTAAATTCAAAGATACTAGTTTTGGTTATTTTACATATTAATAAGCTAGTTTTTGCCAAACATAATTTGTTCATAAGCTAGCTTATCAACTATTAGTTAGCTTATCAATCAACAGCTAGTTTGTCAACTAGTTTGCCAAATGCAGCCTTAATGAATATAAAATGATTTTTTAGTAAACTTCTAGGAGAATTTATGCAAATAGTCAACTTTTTCCAGATAGCAGTAAAAAAACATTTCTTCAATCTATGAAAAACCCCTCGTAAACAAAATAAAAATCACAATTTATACAAAGAAATTAACTTATACAAACAGCTTTATTTTTACAAAACTTAATGAAAAACCAATCAAACAATCCGTAAACCAGAATCAACTATCAACATAAATCGCAATGACAATTGTCTTTCGTAATATCTAGTAATGATTATTAGTAGACAAATATTTGAATTTAAAAATTAGTATTTCCGAAAAATGTGGAATTTTTTCAAGAACATTGTATTGTCTTAAACAACAAAATATAGTGCCCATGTAGAAGAATTAAGCGAAAATGTAAATCAATTTGTAAGAAGATGAGAAGTTTCGATATCATATATAATTACTTTTTTTAGGTGTGTATAATAATATATGATTAAGTGTGCATATGATATGATGTGTATAATCATATATGAAAATGAGAATTCTTGATTTCTCACAAAATTGATTTTCTTTTTGTTTGAACCCGACTATTTCGTCTATGTATATATGGTTGGGTTTCGATGAGAAATTAAACTAACTTGAAAAGTGGTTGTCAACCGTTTGATGCACATTAGAATAAGATACATTGAGATAAAATGCATAAGATCAACTCACTTATAAAACACAATTTATGGGAGAGCATGAGATTGAAATAGATCAATGTTTCTTTGTAAGGGTGTCTTCGAGTATTCCCAAACTAATCCCAATAAATTATGGTTATAAGACATTAGCCTTGATAAACTCAGTGAACACAGTTGTTGTGGAAGACTGGAATTGAACCATGAGCATATTCCATCACATCCCCTTGAAACTGAGCCTCAACGACTACACCACAACCCTTGTGGTCAGATCCTGTGAGAAGTTGACTTATCAAATCCACCCATGAATGACGCTTGATATAGGATTGATCGGATGCATCTCATCCTAACGTACGTCCAACATCTAATACAAGATTGATCCGATACAACTCACCATAAAACATATCTAAAAGATGATAATCATTTATCAATTATCATGGTTCTTATGTAACTTAACTTGTCATGGAAATCCAACTTTGCATACATGTGTGTTTCATTGTTCAACACTTCAACTATTGTAAATATGTTAATAATTTATACATAAAAAATATCTTTTAATATTTAAATTTTATAAAAAACAATTAAAAAAAGAAATACATCAATCACACAAAAAAAAAAACTCTCTTTCCTCCTCCTCCTCTCTCTCTCTTATCTTGTTTTAAAAAGGCATAGACCATGACAACCAAATGAAAAAAAATCCCTCTTTCTTTCTTTTTTTCTTTCCTTCTTGGATGCTAACCATTTTTCTTTAAACCAAAAGAGATTATTAATCAAATGGGAAGATTAAATCTCAGAAAATCCAACCTCAATTTTGTCACAAACACTTGGGTTTTGATTAGAATCACTTCTTGTTTTTCTTGAAAACATTTCTTGAAGAAAAAACACCATTTTCTCAACCATCTTATAAATCCTTAATTTCTTCAAAAATATCTCATAATAATAATAATTTTGATTTCTTCTAACCAACCAATCCCAGTGATGCTGAGAAACAGATCAAGAGTTGTAACTAAACAACCACCAATCATGCCGGATCACCAACCCGACCCGACCCGATCCATTTCGTCTTTTCTTCCTTCACCAAGGTTCTTCAATGGCTTCTTTCTCCCCAAAAATGGATCATCGCCCACTTCGATTCTCGACACCAACAAACAATTACGAGATTCTGTCGACAACCCATTTCGATTCGCCAAAAACCCAGAAAAACCCACGAAGGTTTTCGATCGAATCAAACACCCATCCGAGAATTTCGATTCCGAAGGAATCGCACTTGCCCTAGTTCTTATCGAACAAAACCCTAATTCCCAAATCTGTAAACCCAATCTATTCGGATCGAAGCTGAAGATCCAAATCCCGTTGCTCGACCCGATATCTCCAAACGGGTCGCCGGAATCGCCCGGTGATTTTGGGATCAAGACCCGGAATTCCGTGTTTTCGGGTGCTCCGACTCCAACCGGATCCGGGTCGGGTCGGTTTGTTTCAACTGGTCCTTTGTCTTTGAGTGAGATGGAGCTTTCGGAAGAGTACACACGTGTGATCTCACACGGGCCTAACCCGAAAACGACCCATATTTATGATAACTGTGTTGTGAAGAGCTGTTGTGGAATTCGGGTCGGGTCGGGTCCGCCATTGGAGGGTGGTGGTGGTGTTGTGAGCTTCTGTCATACCTGCAAGAAGAATCTTGGAGAAGGAAGTGACATTTTCATGTACAGGTTAAAATCCCAAATCTTTAAATTGTTTTTTAATAAAAAATCAATAATTTATGGAAATTAGGCTGTTTGTTTACCTCTTATCTCTTAACAGTTGCCTCTGAATCATTAAGATGGCAAAAAAGAAAACTGCCTCTTAATTGTTTTAAAACCCTCTTAATGGTTTTGTATGTTGTTCCTTAATCATTATTAAGCATTAAGCGTTTTGATTTCATTCTCAACGATTAGCAATCAACCATGTTTTATTTTACATCGTATTATTATAAGAGCCTTTTAATCATTTTGACCACTTAATCACCATTCTACAAGTGCCAAACAACATTTTACTTTTATAGAAATGGGTGATCAAATTTAGTAGTTTATATTTGAGCTTGGTTTAAAAGTAATAGATAATTTTAGGGATGAGTTTGATGATCTTTAAATATTTTACTTTTCTAGAAATGGGTGATCAAATTTATTAGTTTATTTGAGTTTGATGGGTTTCGGGTTCAAGTTCGAATATTTTTTAATGTTTAAGCTTGATTTTGATGCTTGTTTATGAGCTTTGAATTCGAGTTTATTAGAGCTCAATCAATTATATATTTTGATTACGTAATTTGTGAACGTATAAATGTGTTTGGCTTGAAAAAGTGTGTTCAAATGTGTGAGTTGAACCTGGGAATATTGGTTTGAATTATAACAATTTCTTGTGATTATTAAAGGTTTTATAAGGTTTTTATCAAGATTTTCTTTGAAGATTTCTTGATGGTTAACATGGATACTAAATTTGTGTATGTTAACAGGGGTGAGATTGGTTTTTGCAGTGAAGAATGTAGATGCCAACAAATGGTTTTGGATGGATTGATGAATTCATAGCCATTGTGGTGAAATTACCATTTTGCCCTCCTCCCACCCCACCTTCATAAATTCCAATTTCTTGAAGTTTGACCATGGTCAGAGAGGGGATTGTGGATGGTATCCTATTCACCCCAGGTTCGAATCCCCTCGTGCGCATCTTGTGGCCAGGCTTAGTCTCAGACGGCCGAATTTTCAGTTTCTGTTCTATATTGCCAAGGATGTAGTCTAGGCAAAGCCTAGATGAACCTTATCCAAAAAAATGTCCTCTTTCTCATGTAGCATTTGTAGGAGAGATTATATAAAGTTATATATAATGTAGAAAGAGAAAATTAAATAAATAAAAAGTTTCCACATGATGTTTGTTAGAATGGGTCTCTATGAAATCATATGATTGTTGTTCTTTACACTTTGGTGTTTACCTTGCTCTTTACATCCCATTTTTCAATCATTGATACTTTTTCCTTTATACAACAAAAAATTTCACTTTATTAAAAAATAAAGCCAAAGTTCATAAATCAAGTTCATTTATAATATATTTTCTTTATTTTTAACACCAACAAATTTTTTATTTTAGAAACTTAAAGGTGTATATAAAATTTAAGAACATGAATAACCCCTACATGCGACAGGCACTTGGTGCATTAAATACCCATGATAATATAAACAGATGAAAACCCTTTATGCTAGATTACGCTTTTAAAATAGCAATGTGCAAAGTTGTTAGAATTGTTTTAAAACTGTTTTTTTTTTTCTGTAACAAGTTGGTTTGTAGGTATAATTCTTATTGAGTTTTCAATAAAAAAAGAGTAAATTACATATTTGGTCCCTGTCGTTTACACTTAATTGCACTATTGGTCCCTATTTTAAAGTAATTATGGATTTGGTTCCTATGGTTTACATTAGATTACACTATTGGTCCCCTAATCCTAACTCCATGTGAAATCAATGTGTTAAGTATAAGGACCAATAGTGCAATACATTGTAAACGACAAGGACCAATAGTGCAATACATTGTAAACCACAAGGACCAATAATGTAATATAGTGTAAGCCATAGGGACCAAATCCATAATTAGTTTAAAATAGGGACCAATAGTACAATTATGTGTAAACCACAGGGACCAAATATGTAATTTACTCTAAAAAAAAAATTATAGTATTTTATCAATATTACATTTAACCATTTTCTACCAACTATCAAATCCAATCTTATTCTAAACTCACTTACAAGTAGCAATTTTTTTTAATGTGGAATATTTGTTTATAAAACCATCAATTATTGATCGGTGTTGGTTTTTTTCTTTAATTTTCTATAGTTACATATATGGTTTTTTTTTTTAAATTAAAAAATATGAATATTTGATAAAAGAAATTCTTGATTTTGAATTATAATTTCTTTTGGATTAAGCTTGAGTATACCAAGATTTTAATTTGTCTTAAAGTATCTTTAATAGTAATGTTAAAATTAAATTTTAAGTAATAATTTTTTGCAAGAATGCAAGAGGTTGTAATATCATATATGATTACATGACGTTTAAATGTGTTTAATCGTATATGATTAAGCGTCTATGTATTGTCAATGTAACATGTGTATAATCATATATGATTAAACTTGTGTATCATATATGATTACACACTTCTCGCAATCTTGCAAAATATTTACTTCTCGTTTGAACTTGTCCCTGTGAGGATATTTCCACCATGTAAAACAAACATTGTTATAATAAACTATTTTAATACGTTAAGTAGTCTAGTGGTCAGTAAACATCATTGGGAAGGACAGTGGATGGTATCGTTGTCTACCCAGGTTCGATTCATGGGTGAGCATGTAGCGATACCCTGACCATGGGTCGGCTTTCAGGTCGGTACATGGTCGTCGAAGATTATTCGGATGCCCGTATGAACCTTAAATACCTCGTCGACTTTGTATCGAAACGTATACGTAAGTTATTTTCCCTTCAAAATAAAATGTTTAACAGAAAACTAATATTTTATTTTAAGAAAATTATAGAATATCTATTCCATGTTTATCTATTTTATTTGGTACATGTAAAATAGGTGATGAAGTGATCTAAAATGTCGATGTCCATGGTCACGTGACAATCACATGCTTACGTGATCTTTTTGTCTTTTCCATTTTCAATTTGTTTTTATTACTATTATTATTTGTGAAGTGTCTCTACTAAAATCTTTAAATTAATTGTCGTCGTGTCATCAATGGAATATAAGATTTTATTGTAGAATTATAAAAATAAAAATAATATATTTTTAATAAAAAAAATATCGAAACGTTATAGAGTATATGACGTAATAGTAAACTTGAACACTATTATTGTATTTCAACTAGTTGTTAAAGAGCCGGGTTTATGAAGCGTGATAGACTTTATCGTAATTAGTAAGATGTATTCATATCTATTAACAAAACCCCTAACATTAGACAAACCTTAGGGACCGACCAAAGCTTAGGAAAATAGAATAGAACAACAATAGGAAGAAGAGAATGAGTTTATATTTCTCAACTAACTAAGAGATATTATAGTTTTAATCTAACTTTGAATATTTATCTCTATTTATAATTCTATCCCATATCATTTAGAAGACGATACATTTATCCTAAAACATTAATGAAATTATTTGATTATTTTCTTGATTAAAGTTATAATAATTTATAATTAAACAAAATGTGTTGATAAAAAAATAAAGAAAGCAAAAGTAAAAAAATATATGTGAATTGTGTAATTTGAGAAATAAAAAATATAAATAATGATCTACTATAAGAAACAATATGTAATTTAATCAAACATTTTTTGAATGAGTAACTACTAAATTTAACTAAGTTGGATGAAGAGATGGAAATCGAATGAAAATAAAAACAACATGAATGAAAAAGAAGTTTTCAAAGATTAAGGATGAAAACCATTACAAATATCAAAAATCCTAATTTAGTTTATTATTATTAATTAATTTTCTTTTCTTGTACTTATACAGAATGTATTTATTTATTACTTTTATAATGTTAAATCATGAATTTTAATATATATATATATATTAAATTTTATAAGATTTAGATAATAGATGATAACTATTTTAGCGATTTCATATTTTATTTGTATTAAATAAATTATGAAATTTATGAATTATTTTAATGTAATTGATATTTGTAAGAACTAGTATTGTTATAATAATTATTGTACTAAAATATATAGTTAGTTGAAATGTTATAGGTCTAAGTTTATCCAGAATATTAGCATAATTCAATCTTACGTTTAGGATGTGAGAAAAGCGTGAAAAAAATTTGTCACTATATGCTTCATGTTCTTACAATATCCATAATTAATTAACTCAAAATCAAATCAAATCAAATCAAATGATTATCATTGATTTATTTATCGTTTTGTCCATTGAATAAAATGGGTTTATCAAACAACGGTTAAAAAATGAGATCTATTAATTCCTTTAAACTTGAAGTTGTATTGATAACTTCTATCATGATTTTAAGTAGTGGAAATTATTGCGTCAATTTGTTGCTCTCAGATTGGGGCGTTATAGAATTCATGATTGATTAGCCAACGACACATTCGTGTTTTTTTGCAGAATGCATCTACGTTTAAGGTGAATCAAATGCTCGCAAAGTCATCTTATATGTTTTTAGCCGATTTTCATGTTTTCGAGCGATTCTTTAAAGATTTTTGGTTGATCTTGAGAAACTTATTTAATTTATTTGGTTTATTTCAAAAAACTTATTTGAAGTCTTTTGTTGATTTCGACTTTTGCGGGATTTGTTTTTGGGTCTTTGGTTGATGTTTCTTGTATTTATAATATCTCTGAGTACTGCTCAAAGTTTACTAAGTGCACACTTCATATCCAAAAGAGTTTGTTTGCAACAACAAAAATAAAGGTCGGGCGAGTGCACAAGATCCTGCTCAAAGCTTCGTAGGTCTTCTCATGTCGATAACATTATAATAAGTTAATGCCTTTCTCCAATATTTTTATTTATTCTCTCATTTGATATTATCTTTCAGTTTATCATTAAATTTTTATCAATAATGATTAATTATCAACAAAAAATTAAATTATTGATACTTGATAATAAGTTATTAAACTGGCCTAAATGGTTATGGATTATTTAACCATTATTTCATAAACATAATAAAATATTAAATGATATATTGGGTTTAAGTTATTGATTAAAATGTTTGTTTGGTCGAGGAATCATATCATTATACGATTTGATGCCCAATAATTCACATCCAATCATGCATTCATACAAAATTCTATTTTAGAAAAACCAACACAAACCTTTGCTTTTACTCCCACTTATTTTCTCTATCTTAATCCTATAAAATTTTCCTTTGATTGGTTTCACTAAGGCCGGGCGTACCACCTGTCGGGTGGTGCCTTCGGGCTCGCCTGTAGGTGGTGCGGGTGTGGTTGGCACACCAATACGAGGCCCTCGGCTTGCACCTGACGGGTACCCTTCAATTTCCCAAACCTAAGCCAAACCAAGCTCTACCTCTCTCTCTCTCTCTTCTCATTTTTCTCTTATATATATATATATATATATTATTAAAATAATAATAAAAATGCGTTAAAGATTAGGTTAGTTAGGGTAGCAGTATTCCATTTTAGAGTAAGAAGAGTAGGAAATAGAAAAAATTGATGTAAAGTTGACGTGACATTCGGGTTCAGAGGGTTGAGAGTGTAGCGGTACTCAAGGTCTAAGTCATGTAAATATAAAGTTGTCGTAATGAATTAATACAAACTTTATATAGATTAGGGAACTTTTTTTAGGAATGATTTTTCATAGAAGGAAGGAACTTGTTTTTTAATTGGAAGAGGCAAGTTTAAAAATATTTAGCTATCTACATAAAGTTTCCTCCAAAAAATTTATTGAAGAAGCCACTTTCTATATCCTTAAGTCAATATCAAACAATCATATATAGTTGAGTGAGAAGTTGTGTGTCTCATTAAGCCCATTAAGCAGCTAACAAACAGACCCTAAAGCTCCAACCGTTCAAGATAGAATCAGCCACATTTTTTGTCTAAATTTTAATATAAGATAGACAAGATGATTAAAATACCCCTCATTTAACTGAATTCAATAGAAAAAATTAATAACCATTAGAAAGAGAGACTAACACATTGGAGATTCACATATCTAAAAAACCAAATGCGAGTTTTAAAATTTAGTAACAATATTTGTTAGAAAATTGCAAATGTTAAGGATCAAAATTGGACATTAGGCCAAAAAATAGAATAAAGTATGGATTTGGTCATTAAGGTATGTCAAATGTTATGGATTTGGTTCTTAAAAATTATTTATTACAAAACAAACCTCTAGGTATGCATTTTGTTATGGATTTGGTCCCTAAGGTATGTCAAATATTATGGATTTTGTCCTTAAAGTTCATTTATTATAAAACAAACTTCCAGATATGCATTTTGTTATGGATTTGGTCCCTCACACTAACTAGTTGTCCATAAATCCGTTTAAGTACAAATGACTATTATATTCTATTTTAACATTTTTTTAATTAATTTGAGTGTAAATATTCAAAGCCATCAAAGATTAACTAGTGAAACAAAATCAAAACCAAAAAATCTGTTCAAGAAACCATAAATTAAAACCAAATGAAATCCAACAAAAAATCTATCCAACTAATCAAAAAATCGAACCAACTATTGAAGATGAAAAATCGAACCCATAATCAATTCTCTGTCAAAATCGCTGGCGTCATGAAATTGCCCAAACACCTACGAGGGGAAAGACGTCTGGATCTGGAGGTAGTTTTTTTTTCCTTCAACCTAAGAGGTAGTTTTGAACTCCTCTAATAGCGGACTATAAATAACAAAGACAATGGTTATTTTGGTAATTTTGGAAGAAAATAATTAGGAAGTGTTAAAAGTATTTTTGTAAAAGATTAAAATAATTAGTTTCTCTTTTTTAGTAAATTTATTATACTATTTTTCACATTGAAATAGAAATATTATTTTTAAATATATAGAGTTTTAGCAATATTATTATACTTATTAATCTTACAAAGTATACAGACATATCTTTTTTAAAGGTACTTTGATAAAAATATAGAGTAAAAACCACATAAATGTGTCATGTTTTTTTCTTTTTGGCAATGGTGATGATAGTTATAACAGCGTGTGTGAGATTGCTTATTTAAAGTGTTCATTAATTTATTGTGGTATGGTAATGATAATATGGACTTTTGAGTGTTTAGATGACAAAAAAAAAAGATGTACTTATAATTTTCTAACATAGGTGATAAATAATTTTTGATAAGTTACTTCATTCTGACTTATTTGAAACAATTTATCATTTTTTGGTTATTTTACATGCATAAACAATCTCAACCATCCCCAAAAAAACAACTAATCAACTTATTCGTTTTGCTACCGTCATAAGCTAATCCAAATACTTTTTGTAAAACTTCATTTTAACACCACATAAGTTGATAAAAACATTTTTACAAAAAATATGTTTTTAATAAGCAATCCCAAACACCCCCTAAGAATAACGCACCAACACATTCCTCCTTTTAGTTTGCTTATATTGTTGTCTTTGTCCTAATGAGGATTAAGTGCATATGTCACAGTGATGGGCATTTCGGTCTTTTTACCTTTTCTCTTTTGGTCTTTATAGAAAAGTGCACATTCGTAAAGCTAACATCGTCGCATCTCCTCTCCCTTTCTATGGTGAACCCCGCGCACCTCGTATCCCTTTTTGATTGAACCCCACTACCTACCACCCGTCAACAAACTCAAAGAGAATAAGGTACACCACGTGTTAAACTTGTGTTCTTCAACCCAACATCGCTTCTGAAAGTTCTTGTTATGCAAATTCTGAGGTGGTGTTTGGTTCGCCGAATTGAAAGGAATGTGATGAAATTGGAAGGACAAATTCTTGTGATTAGATTCCTTGATGATGTTAGGTTCTCAAGTTAAGGAATTCATTGTTCCTTGAGTTGAGTGAAGGAGCTAAATTTCTACCAACCAGACGCATGATCAAATATCATTCCAATTATTCGAAGTCAAAATCCTTCGATGAAATTTTATCCATGAACCAAAACCCAATTAAGATATGTGTAGGATCATGGAAGTTGATGCCACAAGCTAGAAGATGGAATGTCGAAGATGTTGAAAACTATTTGTAAATATGTTTTGAAAATGTAAATAAGTGAGAGAAAATGAGAGAAAAAGTTATGATATTAGTATAAAATGGACATAAAGTAAATAAAATTTAAACACATTTTGAGCTAAAAATCCAAACTTACGATTATTTTTTAGTTCAAAATGTGTTTAAATTTTATTTACTTTATGTCCACTTAAAATTTAAAACGTGTTAAAAATAAAACTTAAAATTTAAAGTATAAAATTCTTTAAATTTTAATGACATTGATGAGAGATGATCTTATTTATTTATTTTCAATATTGAATTATAATTGTTTTTTCAATATTAATGATTAAGGTCTAATGAAAATGACTTGTATTTTTACCAAAATATATACATACCAATAAAAAAATAATTAATTATATATTTTGAAACTAAATAAAAGAGTTTTAATATAGTTTTATATTTTTTTTTATGAATCATAGATAAATATAAGGTAAGAGAAGGTTATCAATAATATAATTCTAACAAACTATATAAACAATTATATAAAAAATAATTAATATTATAATAATTATAATCGCTCATTTAATTAGACTAATATACATGACTTTAAATTAGAAACAAAATGATCAATATTTATGAATTAGCTAAACGATTATGATTGATTATTTAGTTTGTTAGAATTACATCACCAATATTCATACAATTTGTCTTTATCAACATCTACTCAAAACAAACAGTCTATGCATATGCTTTTACTAGGAGTTAAAAACCTTTTTAACATAACATACTACTAATTTTGTTAATGTATGATATATATTTTGTCACAAAATGTAACCTTACAGTTATTATTGATTTTATCATCCTTTGTTTTCACTAAATTGTTGTGTAAAAAGTCAATATCATTTATCTCGTGTTTGGACTTGACAAGTGATAACGCCTATAAATTACGTCTCTATCAAAATAATATCATCCGTGTCACAAAAATAAATGACTTTTTAGTTGGTTAAATGATAATTATGTTCATAACAATAGTGATAATAGTCAACAAAACAATTTGGTGTATCTTTATATAATTTTTATCTAAATTGGTAACTTTGTGACATGTAAAATCATTTTTCTTTTAACTTGTCAAGAGTTTTATAATTTAACTAAAATCCTATTTAATGTGAAAACGTGTTCAATTTCTTTAAAGGTTTGTTGATTCAACGAAGGTCAAACCTTAGACTTCAAAATTCGAATCAGTCAAGAACTCAAAAATTGAGAGAAAAACGAAAGTTCTTCATCCAATAATCTGACCATCCGAATTACACAACTGAAACATAAATAAGGAATCTCAAACGAGTTGGGCTTGACAAAAGCAACAGGCCAAACACAAAAGGCCCAAAATAAAAGCCCAAAAAGACAAAAAAAACATGAAAGTGTCCATAAAGTAGCTTAAACGGCGTTTTTTGGAGTTCAAAAGTTCAACATGCTTCCTGTTCCAAGCTTTGATTCGATAGGTGGACCGTCCAAAACAGACACCCGGAGCAAAGTTGTGCTCTTTCACAGTTGGCCCTGTTTGGTACCCCGATCATGGGCCTCTAAAAACTTTAAGGCACTTTCCTCCACGTCTCGGCCCACATCAAAATTGTATTACATAAATAAAATAAAAAGTATTTATTTAGTTTCAAATTAAAATAAAATTGTGGACTAAAGGAACACTTTTGATGGATTGTTCAAAATAATAAGCAATTTATCAAATATAGAACAATTTCATTTAGGGGTGAGCATCGGACGGGTTTTTCGGGTTTCGGAGGGAAAATGGAGGCCCCGATACCCGACTTTTCGGGGGTCGGGGTTTTCGGGTTTCGGGGATTTCGGGATTTTGGGGCGGGTTTTCGGGGCACCCGATTTTATTTTGACTTTTTTCCCCTATTACACTTTCAAGTTTCAAAGGCAAAATAAACATTTAAAAATAACAAACTAAGATACCAACAAACGAAAAATAACAAATACCAACACTAAAATCAACATCTAAAAGTTGATGGTGGTGAGAGCGTCGATGAACAAATGAGAGAGAGAGAGAGAGAGAGAGAGAGAGAAAAGCCGTATTTGATTTTGATGAATTGATTTGGGCTCTAATTTAAGTCTATTACAACTTTAAAAACATTCCACACAGAAACATTTGCTGCCATATTTAAAAAAATAATGAAACATTAAGGGTTGTTTTATAAATACACAAAATATATTTAAAAAACATTAAAAAATCGGGTTTCGGGTTCGGGTTTCGGGGCACAAATTTCACACCCGACTCGACCCCGATCAACCCTCGGGGATTTCGGTTTTCGGGGAATTCGGGGTCGGGTTTTTTCGGGGTCGGATTTTTCGAGTTTTTTTGGGGTCGGATCGGGTCGGGTTTTCGGGTTTCGGTTTTTTTGCTCACCCCTAATTTCATTGACACGCTTAATTATATAATTAAAATATCCAAAAACAGCTCATAAACATTATTTATCTCTTCTAGACATAACTTCAATCAATTTCACAAGCAATCATTTCTATACAAATATCTAGAATCCCATCATCTCTATCATAATTTCTCCATTATAAAGAAGTTTTAGGGAATTTGTCCGAGTAAAAATTCTAAAATCTCTATTTAGAAGAATATGTAGAAGACGTTTTTAAAGCATATTCAACAGCTATTTTAATGCAAAAAACTTTGGAGATTTAATAAAAACAATTCTTTAAAAACCTGTCAAAATAAAGACTCGAGAAGAAAGAGATACTGAAAATCTTGGAAATTTGAGAAATATCTAAACATTACATAGGAACGAAAAATAAAGTTTTGCTTAATTTTTATCAATAAAAGATACTAAAAGTAAACATTTAAAACATAATATTTTCTTCCATAAATTAAATGTTTTAATAATATAATCCAATATTAAAATTGTTTAATAAAATAACGATGGTAGTTTAGATCGACGTTGATTCATATTGGTGGTGGTCAATGGTGGTTTTGAACTTCAGACCCACGGTGATTGACAATGGTTTTGATTAACAGTGGCCAGTTGTAGTCGACCGTGGTTCAGATCAATAGTGGGCAGTGGTGATTTAGATCAATAGTTGTTGATAACGATTCAGAAAGGTGGTTTGCGGTGTTCAAATCAACGATTGTTGGCAGCACTAGCCAGGCCTTGGTAAATCAAACAAGGAAGATGTTGATAATTTTGCGTTTCAATAAAATGAGATATAATAGAGTTGAATTATTTCTTTAAGTACGATGAAATGACCGAATCTAAATCGATAGGACGTGTGGAATTTAATTCCTCTTTCTAATTCTCTCAGATTCTCTCATAATCCTGTATATCAAACACATCCTAGATAGATTTATATAAAATGTATTTTTTGGGTTTAGTTTCCCAAAATGTATCTAAGTTGTCAGTTTTTGCTATTGTATGTAATAGACTTAAAAATCTACCATTTAATGTATAGAAGTTTCAAAACCTAACCATTTAATGTATCATGACCTTTGATAGCATGTTATTAGCAGGTCACCATTTTCTCCGACGTGTTCTTCGACGACCACCATCTTCGACTTTCTTGTTCTCCGACGAGCACCATTTTCTCCAGCGACCATAGGTGGGGTTTATTTTATAGTAGTGAAAGAGCAACAGAAGGGTACGAATGTGATGCAGGAAGGGAGAGAAGTTCAAAGAAGATGAAGGAACATGTTTTCTCAACGGAGAAAAAAAGGTTTCGCCGAAGAAGATTACCAGACTTCACAAGAAAAAAATGATTAGACTTCACATGAGAAAGACAAACGCAGGAGATGACCAGACTTCACCAGGAAGGGAGAGAAGTTCGAAGAAGATGAAGGAACATGTTTTCTCAACGGAGAAAAAAAGGTTTCGCCGAAGAAGATTACCAGACTTCACTAGAAAAAAATGATTAGACTTCACATGAGAAAGACAAACGCAGGAGATGACCAGACTTCACCAGGAAGGGAGAGAAGTTCGAAGAAGATGAAGGAACATGTTTTCTCAACGGAGAAAAAAAGGTTTCGCCGAAGAAGATTACCAGACTTCACAAGAAAAAAATGATTAGACTTCACATGAGAAAGACAAACGCAGGAGATGACCAGACTTCACCAGGAAGGGAGAGAAGTTCGAAGAAGATGAAGGAACATGTTTTCTCAACGGAGAAAAAAAGGTTTCGCCGAAGAAGATTACCAGACTTCACTAGAAAAAAATGATTAGACTTCACATGAGAAAGACAAACGCAGGAGATGACCAACTACCTTGCAAACGAGTTTCACGATACACACTAAACGGTAGGTTTTGAAACCTCGATATATTAAACGATAGACTTTTCAATCCAATACACATAATAACAACAAAATGTGACAACTTGAATACATTTTCAAAAACTAAACCGTCTTGAAAACTTTGGTTATTGTTATTATTATTATTATTTATTTTTTTGTATATTTGAAAAAAAATCATTTATCCACCTTTTTAATTTTGGGACACTCACATCATCTTTCTCTCAATTTCACACAAACAAATCTCTCAAATTCCGTGGAGAATCAAACACACACACAAACACACAACACACATACATATAGATACAGGATTTCTGTACGTATATCCCACGAACACACACCACCACCATATCAGTTACCAATTTAATCCATCAATTCAATTCAATTCTTCAAATATCAAACCACCAAATTTCCCCAAATTCCCCAATTTCTAGGGTTTCAATTTCAATTTCTTCTTCAATCCTTCCTTCGATTTCTTCGATTCAACCAACCATGAAGGTCCATCCGGCGCCCAACCGCCGCAACATCACCGTCCGGTACGACACCACCGCCGCCGCCGTCCTCTGCCGGCAAAAGAAGCTCCGGCGACTCCCTCACATCTTCGCAAAGGTCCTCGAACTTCCGTTCTACTCCGACGCCGACGTCTCCGTCCACGAGACCTCCGATTCGCTCCGATTCGTCGTCGATACCGACGACGGCGACCTCATCGGAACCGACATCGCCGCTCGCACGATCGAGATCTATCCCGGCGTTACGAAAATCGTCGTCGGCGGGCGGCGGATTGTGCGTAGTCCGGTGGATGAGCTTGAGCTGGACGTGTGGCGGTTCCGGCTGCCGGCGTCGACGCTGCCGGAGCTTGCGACGGCGTCGTTTAGCGACGGAGAGCTTGTGGTGGTGGTGCCGAAGGAGGTGGACTTGGATGGAAGTGGAAATGGAAGTCGAGGAGAGCTTTGGAGTGAAGGTAATGAAACAGGACAGTTTGTTCTTGTACAGTAATGGAATGTGTTTATGTTTCTTCCAAATCTTCAAGATATATATATATATATATATATATTATGGAAACTTCTGTTACTTATGATTGGAATCTGCTTCAGTGCTTCTCTCCATTGGTGTTTTTGTGTTGGTGATTAAGCTATTTTGGTGGAATTGTGGTTTACAAGGGTTAGATTAGGTGGGAAGGAATGTATAATGGGGAATTGGAAGTTGCAAATTACACTCACAAATGTTGTCTCTATCACCTTAGATTGCCGATTATGAAAAGAACTGCTTACGAATTTTGAGTTTTTGAACATTCTTAGTGAAATGGGGAAGCCTACCGGTTAAGGCTTGTGGAAGGTGTAACAACCAACCCAAGTTCGATTCCGAGGGTGAGCAACCAGGGGGCCACTGAGTATTAAACTATTAATCCCAGGGAAGCATGCTTTAGCTCTAGATAAAAATTACCAAGGATGTTA
Source organism: Centaurea solstitialis (assembly GCA_030169165.1). Taxonomy (NCBI): domain Eukaryota; kingdom Viridiplantae; phylum Streptophyta; class Magnoliopsida; order Asterales; family Asteraceae; genus Centaurea; species Centaurea solstitialis. The sequence continues at coordinate 1,421,647 of CM058045.1, forward strand.
GCCTAGGTGAACCTTATGAAAAAATGGAGAAGGTTAGAGACTTGGTGATTTGGAGATTTGGTATAGAATTAGAAGTCTATGGGGGTCAAGTCATGTATGCATAAAGTTGTGTGTGGATTAATATGTTTATATAGATTGGAAATGTTTTTGTTTGGAAGAGTTTTTACATATAGACACAAGGAGTGTATTTGTTTTTAATTTGGGAGAGATGTTTTGAAAAACTTGGCTTTTTGTATAAAGCTTCCTCCTAAAAGTTTACTAAGTAAACCATTTTCTATGTCATTAAGCTACTAGTAAACACCCACCCCCCCCCCCCCCCCCCCTCCTCCCCTCTTCTTAGGGGCTAATGATGTGAGACTAGAAAAACCGTTACAAACCCATGAGAACCACTCTCAATGTATTGGTCGCATTAAATTTTTTAACATCTAAGACTAGGATTTAAGACGTTGTTTCACGTGTATTTGTTTTACAATGTGAAATCTTTTTATATGCATAGTTTGTTTTACAATGTGGAATGACACTATGTTTCGCGCGTATTGGTTCACAACACAAAACAACACCATCTCACGGTTATCAACCTTTTTCCTGGTTCTCATTTAATCATGCACCATATAGAAACTAATTATCGAAATTTCTATGCATTTGACAAAATGTGGATCTTGAGGATATTTGTTGCATCTATGCTTAGAAAGTCTCAAAGTGTTCATTGTGCTCTTTTCAAAGAAACTTGCACTTTTTTTGGGTTCCAATTAGAACTTGTGGTAATTATGTTTAAGGGTTGGGTTATGGTGAGAAGGTTAACGTGAGAAGTATAAGAAGTGGTTGTCAATCTTTGGATGCACATTAGGATGAGATGCATCAAGATGCAACTGATTTATTCTCTTCTAAAGCGCAGTCAATGGAAAAGCATGAGATAAAAAGTGATCAACGGTTCAGATCCACTTCTCATGCTTCTCACCATTAACTCAATTTCTCACATGATCCTACCCCTTATGCTTAATTGATCATATATGCATTTTAGATTTGTCAATAACCGGCTCTTCTTTAAGTTTTTCTTGATTGGAAAGTTGGTTATTTGTTAGAAATTTAGAGGAATAAAGGGATACAATTACTTTTAGTTCAAGTGGGGTATACTAAATGCACACCTACTTATTGGTTTCTTCCTTACACATATCAACATCGGAACTTAAGTTTTACTTTGGTAATGTATGATTTGGGTCATTCTGACATAAATAAGTGTACATATAACAAATGTTAGAAGACACGCTATCATCATAAATAACCAAATCTAGAAAAACATCTACTTTTATAGCCATCTCATAATTTTTCTCACAAAATAACCAATAACTCGTAAGTCAATGTTGCAATGAACGTTTTGTTATGGTTTTATAAGCTGCGAAACGGGCTTGTGGTTTAGTAGCCTGCAACTTTTGACTTGCTTTTTGTGCGTAGAGACAAGAGATTGCGACACCACAACTTCTAGTTTTCTAATGGTATTTGCGGTGGGTCCACTTTTTTAGTGGATACGTTAGATTTGTCGGAAAACCGTAAGGAAAAATGTCTTGCAACATTGCCATACAATACAATTTCTTGGCTGTTTTAGGAGAATTTTATTTGAGGTGGGTATAAAGTAAATGTTTTTGATGAGATGATAATGATAACTAGTTAAAATGCCTTGTTATCCTGTTCAACCTTTTGTGATGATTAGATGTAGGGCACTTTGTTAGATGCCCACCACCTGCCTAACTTTTGAGTTTATTGGCAAAGCCTGCACATGGAGTTTTGGTCACTTTTGGTTTTTATGTTGGGATTTGTTATGTTACATTGGCACAACTTTCAAACTTTTACTTCTTTTAGATCTAAAAAGGAATGATTCTTGATTGTACTCAAATTGTTTTCTGGAATCAACCTAAAACTTAACTGAAATTGTTAAAATGAAGTGGATGGGGGTGGGCATGGGTCGACCAGTTTGTCGTATGACACTGAAGGAATAGGTTCAAATGAGAACCGTAAATATTTTGAGAATGTTTTATTCATGATGAAAATACATGGTATTCATTATAGAAATGTATGATAAAGGGATATTCTTTTACAACTCTTATAAAGGTTGTAAACCATATAAACCAATATTATGGAAATTATGAAGGTTTATATATATTATGACTTGAATATTTATGAAAAATGATTATAGTTCATTAGTTTTGATAAACGTTTTATATTTGTAAACAATCGACATATTTATGAAATTAAATATTTGCTAGACTAGATGAATGATTGAGATAGGTTTATAATCTTTATAAGGTTTATAAAAGAATACATCTCATATATGATATTCATTATGATTAATAATATTCATTGTGATTTAAGTTTTTAGAATATTTATGGTTCTCAATTTCTTTGATAAACAAGTGGTTTCTTATGGATTGTGTTGCTTAATGTTTATTGTCATCTTGTAATGAGTTGGGTATGTCTCTTTTGGAGGGTTATGATTATCAAATGGCCGTGTGCTATGACTTTTGGTTTTGTTTATATATTCTTTTGCATCTTCATGTGGGTTCCTATCTCAATACACCATTGGTTATGATTCTATCGACATATCGCATGATGTGATTTGATAGGCAATTACGACCAAAAAAGGGTGGCGAGTGCTCCACTTTCTTGTCGCTCGGATGTGATGTTGTTGGCATGGATTGATTTGCTTTATCTGGATTTAGATTTGACTTAATCACTTATTCATTTTCTAGCATATCTGTTATTTCTTTGTTTTACATCCCATTCAAGAGTTGTTAGAGAAATAGTCGTTTTATTTATTTTTATGGGTAGAGGTAAGTTCTTTCTACATATTACGATATTACGATGGAGACCTTACCTTTCAGGTGCTTGGCTTTTTAAAGATACAATGATCATGGTTTAGAAATCTATTTTGTAACATATTGAAATCATCCAATTTTATTATATTAATTTCAAATATGTGCTTTATCTTTGTTTTCCACCTTTATCGACTTTGATTTCTTTTTCTCTCTCTCTTCTTCGATCCGTGTTTATTCTTCAAACAAAGGATCATGTGCTTCAACCCATATGATTCATCTTTCTACACCAAGACAAAATTAAGATAAATCATTAGGTCTAATAAAGAATGATAAATAACAGAGAAAAGAAATCCAATTTTCATATTTGGAAACTTGATCAAGAATTAAAAGAAAGAAACATCATTACTAAGTGGAATGGATCAACCAACTACAGAACAAGTTGTAGCCAAGATTTCTAGTCTTAACATCAAAATGAGTAATTTTGTTTTACAAGTATAACTCTGTTTTGAACACCAAGATGCTACTAGTGTATCCACGTATCTCATTGCAGATCAAGGTTCCTCCAATGTGAATTGGCAAATTCTTTTCACCAATGCCTCTTTTGTTCGACTTTTGGGATGCAAAGCTAGTGCTCGAGCCTTGATATCACGCCGGTTGATCTCGTCTACATTTGAGATGCATCATTGACCATTATCCTAAAACATCCCATGCTTTGAACCACTTGCCCAAGATTGCCACCCGCTGAGTGCACATCTTAGGCTCCTTATCCCATCAATAATGAGGACTACGCCTTCCGCTCTTGGCTCGAGAAGATATCTAATCAACGCATTGTCCTCAAGTACCTTCGGTGTGACTACGAACCTTTAGAAAACCCGACCTTGTCCTTAAATCTTGAACATGGGTTGCAGGGTGCAAAGATCACCGGTTATGGGATGCAATGCATTCAAATTACACACTTCCATCATAGGGGAACATAAGATTTTTCAAAGTGGTGGCATCATTTAACTATAAGAAACAAAACTAAAGATACTTTTCATCAAATTTTACAAAAACATAATAGACTTAGAAATTAAAAAAAAAAAAAACTAAAAATCAAAAAATATGTAATATTAAATACAGTCGCACCAAATAAATAATACGTTGGCAACCTTTCATAACCCTAATTTTTTTTTTCATAAGACCGGATGAGAGAAACAATATTGATCCATACCATTGTCTGCACAATTATAACTTCATCCGGACTTCAACTGTACCGAAGAAACACATCTCCATAAAAACCACTGATCTACTCGTTAAAGAAATATAACAAACAATAGTTATATATAGGACTTAGTTCTCTAAAATATATTCAAGTTGTTACTTTTGCCATTATTTATATAGTATTTTATAAACCCATCATCTAATATATCAAATTATTAAAAGCTATCATGTTACCTAGAAAAAAAGAAGATTAGTGTTGGACAACTTTTTTTCATTGATAAACAAGGGGAGGTATTTAACATTATCTAAAACAAAAGAAAGTGAAAAAAAAGGACACGTGGCAGTCGGTTGATGACACGTGGTAAACCTCACACCTCAAAGTTGACGTGGCACATTCCTTCTTTTCCACGTGTCATTTGCTAGATGCCTTTGCCACATATAAGTATCCTAGCTAGCTCCGAAGTGCCACCTGTCAATCACCGTACTAGGATCATTTTTCCGGCAACAATGAGTCAAGAACAACCACGACGACCATCGGAAGTAGAAGAAGAACCCATCAAATACGGCGACGTTTTCAACGTCTCCGGCGAGTTGGCGAACAAACCGATCACCCCGCAAGATGCCGCCGACATGCAGGCGGCCGAGACGAAGGCTCTTGGGAAGACTCAAAAAGGCGGCCCGGCCGCCGTCATGCAGTCGACTGCTGACGTCAACAAGAACCGTGGTGTTGGTGGTGGCCAGTTTGAAGATCAGGGTATCGCGGTTTCCGATACCAAGTATGCGGGACATCGTATAATCACCGAGTCGGTTGGCGGACAGGTGACACTCGCTTACAAATAAGTATTTAAAAGAATACGTAAACAAATATAGACATATATAATTTATGTACAAAATCATGCATGATTCACGCGACTTTGCTCGGGAGTTAAGTCACGGCCAAAGACCAAAGTCATCTGTGGGGGTTTTTTCACAAAATCACATTTGGAATTTGTGTAATTTTCTTAAAAATATATCATTTTTGTTTGAACCTGGCTATATAGGGCATGTGTAAATGAAAAATCAAATCTAATTATGAACGTGAGGGCAAGCAAGAGTGCGACAAGTGTCCTATTCAGTTCTATATCCTATTTGGTTTCTATTCGGTCTAAAGTAATACAAAACTATTCAGCCTGAATGCATATAATTCAGTCTGAATGATCTATTACTCGTCTTAAACTATTCACTCTGAATCATTATGTATTATATAGATTGAATATGTTGCATGGCGTTATAAGCGGTCCACGTTCAAAGTTAGATTTGAGTTTTCATTTGAACTTTCGTCCCTTACACACACACACGCATACACACACATAGAGGAAAAGTTCAAATCAAAAGTGCTAACAAAATGTAAAACAAAGAAGCAATCTCCAAAGCTTATCTAGTTAAAAGTTGCAGCTTTGACTGCGAAACATCGGATAATTCCTCACATAGTCTGTAGCTGACGAAAGGGTATTTTCGTAAATTTTACAAATAGACAATAAACGCGTTCATATATGTATCAATTAAAAATAGTTAATATGTAAATTACAGTATTATACATATTCGTGTATGAATCCATTAAGTATAGTTAATATCTGAATTACACAGATTTGAATTATGCAAGTTCATGCATGAACTTATATATGAATTACACAGTTTCATGTATGAATGTATAGTTCATACATAAATCAATTAAAAATAGTTAATATGTGATTTACACTAGTTTATGTATAAACGTATAGTTCATATATGAACCGGCCTATTTGTGATATTTACAAAACTACCTCTTGAAGTTGTGCATAGTTGCGAATTTTGACAAGTCAGAGATTGTGGCTTCGACCGGTGTCATTTTAACCAACCACTATATATATGTTTTTTAACGGGTTGCAAAATCTTACAGGTGGTGGGACAGTATGTGAGAAGCAATTTGGCTTCTTCTCCGTCTCCAGCAAAACTTGGCGGTGATGCCGTTACGATGGGAGAAGCATTGGAGGCTACCGCCATGTCTGCTGGCGGCAAATTGGTAGACCAGGGTGACGCGGCCGCCATTCAGGCAGCTGAAGTCCGAGCAACCGGCCGCATGCAGGCTGTTCCAGGAGGTGTAGCTGCAAGGGCTCAGTCTGCAGCCGCCCATAATGCTCGAGCTCCACCGTTCTCCAACAAAACTACGCTCGGAGACGTTTTGGCGGCAAGTGTTCTTTTACTTTAAAAAAATCGGGTTTATAAGATGCCATAGAGTCCTGATAAATTGCTGTAAAAAACTTTTAATTTATGGACCAAAATTTACAGTCTCCTATTTAAAAATATTGCAATATAACACTTTTAAAAGTTCTAAATAGTTTTTTTTGGTACATTTTTAAAATGAAGTGTGCTATAACTGTAAACGCAAGCGAGAATGTTGTAATAGGTTTGTAGGACGGTTTTAAAAGTTCTAAGTAGTGCTTTTTATAATTTTTTTGGTTTTATAGTTCTAAGTAGTGTCCTATTATAACTAATTACATTTCATTTTAGAAGTAATGTAAAGAACTACTTGAGACACTTCTAAAGGGTTTTGTAAACCTATAGCAACAACATAAAATTATAAATTTAACTTCTATAAAATGGTCTATGATGTGATTTAGGGGTTTTTCTAGATATACCAGGACGGTTTTTCTTTTTCTTCCATAAATGGAAGAAGCGTGTTTTTTAATTGGGGTGTTTTGGAAAGCTTATTAAATATGTCACTTCCTATTCCACCAAAGAGTTTTTTTTTTTGAACGGCAAAAAGGTTATAGGAAGGAGCTTCGGCATCGCATCACCCCCACCAAGCAACCCGAAAAGATTTATTGCAATTAAAAGAGAACTAGCAAGATGCTAGAAACAAGAGTACCGAAAGAATTACAAAGCCAAAAGACCAACAAAAAAACCCCTTCCGAAACAAAACCAACTCAACCCAACCGTTACAACCCCAAAGGCCATCAAGAAAGTGTTGTGCTTCCGAAATCTAAGAAGGGAGAACGATACCAGCTCTGCAAATCGAAACTGTTAACCGTAGATCTAGCAGAAATCCAAAGCGCAGAAACACGTTGAATGCTCGGAAAAATATCCTCCTCACTATGAGTCTCGGAAAGCTTATCAAGTTGCTTACAAACATTGGGGCTTTATGCTAACACGTTTTTGTTACAATGCGCTTTACACAAAATTTGCATTGTGAATTTGTAGATTGATGTTGGTTTCTGATTTTGAGTATTTTGGCTTGGATGTATGCGTGCAGGATGCGACAAAAGTGCTACCAGCCGACAAACCGGTGACGAGGGTGGATGCAGAAGAGGTGATAGATGCGGAGATACGTAACAAACCTACCCAGGCAACAACCCCCGGTGGTGTAGCTTCCTCGATAGATGCGGCGGCTAAGATAAACCAACAGAAATAAATCTATAGAAATCAAAGGCGTGTAGGATTAAAGACGAAAGGACCTCGTGTATGTAGTAGTATGATGGTTTTCTGAATAAAGGTGGTGTTGTTTGTACTCTTCGTTCCTAGGGCTTACAGAACGTTTAAAAGAGTGTTTAAATAGAACGGTTAAGGTTTTAGTAGTATATATGGTTTATATGATTTAAGTTTATAAGACTAAATTATTATTTGGTTTTAGAGTGTTTGTAACGTATTATTCTATATTATAGAATATCGTTTAGAAAATATTTTATAAATATGATTATTTCATAAAAGTAGGTTTATATAATACTTTAAAAGAACTTCAAAAGGTCCTGTGGGTTTAAAATTGTGCCAAAAATATCCTATTTACCATTAACCCAAATTTGCACATAAAGGATTAGAAAATATACATATGCTGCAAAGTTATATATTATGTCATAAACCATCCTAAACAATCTTTGATTTTAACACTAATCAGTTAAATATGATTAGCTCTATTCAAGTAAATATATAGAATTAATGCTATAAGTTTAAAATCAGTTGAAATTTACTTTACATTGGGTTCACTTATTCCATGAAACCCAAAAACCCATATTTTCACACTTTTAACTTGAAAGTAAACGAAATCCAAACCTTCACAACAAAGACAAGACTACTTTTTGTAACAAAGACAAGACTACTTTTTGTAAGACTCTTGAGACAACATTTTTACACTTTTAACTTCACAACAAAATATTATTACAATAAACTATAATATTTTGATGTAAAATCTCAAGTGTAAAAATAAGGACTCATGAAAACAGCTTAATCTCAAACCCCTGATTAATAATTAAACGTTTTTACAAGAAGAAAAAAGAAAAACATTGCAAAATTAATGAATCAACCAAATAAAGTCAATTCCTCATATAAGATCCAAAAAAGAGACATACTGGCAAGATCATCCAAGCAAAAGTACAACTATTACCATGACATAACAACTTTAAACCAAACATCCAAAATTGATAAAGAGATCTTTATAGATAAAATGTCTAAAACCATAATGTGAAGTAAATTTTGATTCGAAATCTATCTCTTCTTGGACACACCAACAGTCTTTCCCCTGCGTCCAGTGGTTTTGGTGTGCTGACCACGCACACGCAGGCCCCAGTAATGACGAAGACCACGATGGTTCCTGTAAAAAACACCATGCTTACGATAAGACACATTTCACCAAAGAACTTAGAAAACATGAAAAAGAAAAAAAGGGAAGATGGTTGTTTTTTAACACACGGCATGTGGCGTAGGATCGTCTGAGAAGTTGAGTTAACATGAGAAGTGTGACAAGTTAATCCTGACCCTTGATCGCTTTTAATCTCAAGCACACTCATTAATCATGATTGATACAGGGATTGATCCGGTGCATCCCATGCTAATGTGCATACATTTCTCATCTAACGCTTTATAACCTCTTCTCACATTATCTCAACTTTCTTTCTTACCAGAACCCACAACGGTTTGGCAAGTACTTGGTATGCAGAAAACTCAAAACAACAAAACCCAAAGGGTGAGAGTGAATTTGGGTGAGGTTTTGACTTTCTTTTGACATGGGTAGTTTAGTAATCAATCAATTTTGTCTACTCAACCCAATCCTTGTTCCCATCTATTACTAATAGAACAAGAAGGTGTATGCTTCCATCCCACCCAGACTCATTCTATCAACAAGAATTATATCCTATCTCGCATACCAATTGCAACCATAAAACCATTATGGTAAAAAGAAGATAAGCTTTCTGTGAAGTAATGGAAAGAAGACCAACCTGATTTTCTTCAAGCGCTCAAGGTCATCTCTCAACTTCATGTCAAGTGCGTTAGATGTGACCTGGGAGTACTTTCCATCCTTGTAATCCTTCTTCCTGTTCAGGAACCAGTCTGGGATTTTGAACTGGCGTGGGTTTGCCACGATTGTCATCAGATTGTCAATCTCAGCATTTGAAAGTTCTCCAGCCCTATATGAGTTGCAGAAAAATTATGTCATCATTGCTATAAGTTGAAAAAAACAATAGAGATAGATATAAACATGTGTTCCAATTCAAAAACCAAAGTTATCAACAACATTGAATGAACAAAATCCACGAGCCTTGAACAAAATTCAAAATATGGTCCTAATAACATCAAAACATATATAAACCACAAATAAAACATCTCAAAAGATAAATAATTAAAAGATCATGAACTATTCAAGCAAAACTTGAAAATATAAAACCGCACAGCAAGTATTCATGAATAATTTCAAAAGCTTAGAAGTGGTCCAAAAACATACATCTGCAGGTAATAAAATTATACCGCCAAACAGTGACACAATCATTCAGGGAAAGCCAAACAAGAAAAAAGAGCTATAACTATAAATATAGCAAATCAAGAATTAATCCAAAATAGAAACACTCAAACACATAATCAATGGACGACAGAATCTACAGAAATCATTCTAAAGTAAAAAGGCACTTATTAGGTCCAAAGGTTCACTAAGGAGATTTAAGCTGTGTTTGGCAAACTAGCTGATAAGCTAGCAGTTGACTAACAAGCTAGCTAGTAGCTGATAAGCTAGCTGTTAACTAACAAGCTAGCTAGTAGCTGATAAGCTAGCTTATAAATAAATCATGTTTGGAAAAAAAAAACTAGCTTATTAGTATGTAAAATGACCCAAAAAAGTATCTTGGGGAATAACAATCAATACTAACAAGGGTATAATAGGAAAAAGCTACAAAAAACTCCTAAAATGCTACTCCAACTAGCGTTTCAATAAGCTAGCTTATGGTCCATCCAAACATGTACTAGCTTATGAATAAGCTAGCTTATTTTTGCCAAACACAGCCTTAGAAACTTTTACCTCTTTATCAGGTAAGTGTATTAGCCTTGTAATAACTGTGTCAAACCATTGCAATGCATATTTATAGTTATATACATAGGGATGGGTTCAAATGTGAACCACTTTTTGGTTGTGAACGTGAGGACAGCCGAGAGCGCGACACGTGGCGGATGACTAGGCGCCACGTCAACTCCACGGCAGATGACTAGGCGCGATTCATGGGAGGGCATTGAATTAAAGAGGGGGACCACACTCAAAGCCGCCACGTGTCGTGCTCTCGGTTGTCCTCACGTTCACAACCAAAAAGTGGTTCACATTTGAACTTTCCTCTATATACATATACACAAGTAATACAAACAACAAGAGCTAAAACACTGTGTTCTAATTTCAAATATAACATTCACACGATTCACAATCATCACAATTGATTTAAATCTACTACAAAAACAACAAACAAGTAACCTGATAACAACAAGCCTAACACTTCCAGCAAACACATAATGTTTACAAAAACAATAGATCAAACATTCAGATCTCAACAAAAATCACACGATTAAAATCAAAATTAAAATTACCTCTTGTTCATGTCGACATCGGCCTTTTTGCAGACGATGTTGGCAAAACGACGACCAATACCTTTAATGGAGGTCATGGCGAACATAATCTTCTGCTTTCCATCAACATTCGTGTTCTGAACACGAAGAATGTGCTGAAAATCTTCGTTTGCTACCAGCGACTACACATAATCAATTCATAACAAATCAAAACACACACAAATGAAGAAAAAAACACAGTCTATATATATATATATATCAATTGATATGATATATTCAGAGGATATATAGAGATTTGGAAGGAGTTAGTTAGGGCTCACCATGATTGCAGTTCAGAGTTGCAGGTCTTGGCGGCTGGAGCTTCAGAAATCTGAAATCGGCGAGAGAAAATGTAAACCCTAGCTCTTCCATGGAAAGGATGAAAAGGCTTTTTATATACAGACATATGATTCAGCTGGACCGGATGGGCTTTTTGATTGTTTATTGGGCCGGTTTGAAACTTGGGCTTTTGACTCTATATGGGTTGGGCTGCTTAGGCTGTGTTTGGCAAGCATAAGCTAGCTGATAAGCTAGCTGATAAGCTAGCTGATAAGCTAGCTTATAAGCTAGTCCATCCAAACATGTACCAGGAAGCTAGCTTATCAGCTAGCTTACAAGCTAGCTTTTTGAAACGCTACTTTGAGTAGCTTATGAGGAGCTTATTGTAGTTTTTTCCAATTATACCCTTATTAATATTAATTATTAAATTCAAATATACCCTTTTTGGTCATTTTACATACTCATAAGCTAGTTTTTGCCAAACATAATTTGTTCAACAGCTAGCTTATCAGCTACTAGCAAGCTTATCAATCAACAGCTAGCTTATCAGCTATCCGCTAGCTTATCAGCTACCAGCTAGCTTATAAGCTACGCTTGCCAAACATAGCCTTAGTATCTAACATTTTATTGTGGGTCTAATTGGCCGTTGTTGGATGATTAAGAGATTCTTATGATATAATCTAAAATGAAATATAGTTGTTTGGTAATTGTTGGAATGAAATCAAGGAGTTGCATGATTAAGAGATGTTAAAGCTACAAAATCAATCAGATGGTTTTAGAAATATTAAGAGGCAGATCTTTTATTTGCCAAACAAAATTTACTTCTTAGTGATTTAGAAGCTGCCACGTAATGGAAGGTTAAGAGGTAAACAAAACAGCTCCTGACACTCTTGTTTATTATGTGAGCAAAAGGTTGAATACTAGCAATCCTGATATGACCCACACGGAACCTATGTTTAGAGATCATACATGAGGATACCCTCTTAATGGAATTGTTAAGGGCTAAACAAATAGCTTGATATTCTCGTTTATTATTTGAGCAAAAGGTTAAATACCACCAATGTTATCGGCGAGGCAAACAACTCCTACCTAAGGGTGAGGAACAAGAAGTAGCCAAACGGTTGAGGGTCAAGCACACGGAACCTACCTCTTAGAAATCATACATTTGTGAGACATATAGATTTGACTTGGAGTTCGTTTGTGTAGTTTATTCGGTTGGTGATATATGATTCCATAGTCACGGGTTAGTGTATTAATGTATAAGAAAGTGAGTTATTAAGTTTATAAAAGGACAACTCTATGCAAAAAAGTCAAGTTTTTCCCAACCTGACTCCTCCCAATAAAATACATATTTCTTTCATCTCAAGAGAGCCTTTTCCAATTTATATAAACAGATTAATCCATACAGACAATTATATCCATACATAACATAATGGAAAACCAACCCACATATCCTCTTACCCGTTAGCACTTACTGTGCAAAAGAAACTTATAAACAATCCATTTTGATGGTCGAGGTTTTAACCCAACAAGCATTTAGCAAACAACCCTTTAATCTGTCGAGGGGGAACAATATGACATTATTATCTGGAGCTAACACTTACTTTTAAAAAAGACACTTCCTCGATTTTCAGACGAATCCGGATAAAGAGAAGCATGTCTAATCCAACAAAACTAACCAAATGGCCATCGATCCAACAATATTCAATTTAACGATTATGTGCAACCTTTCAGGAAGTCAATGGTTCAAATCTTACCAAATATCATAAATATAAGTGGATATTTGTGGTATATAAATACTTAAAAAATAATATGAAAAAAAACTAAGGCCCATATTATATAATAATATTGTTTTCAGACAGGCAAATTGAAAAAGGCAACAACTTCTACAAGCTCTCTTATGATGTTCTTAAAAGCAACTAATTCTAAAGATTACCTACAAACCCTTTAATAAAAAAAGATAAATTAATTTACAAACCTAAAATCTACAAAAAGCCTGCCTAAACCATCTCAAAGGCAATGGTTGATTCTTATTAACATGCAACCAAATGCATCATCATCTCATCCGGTACCCCCACTTGATCCAACGGCCATAAACCAACCTGAAATCGGAGAAGCATGATCACAAGTTAACAGATGAAATTACCCATCAACGGGGACAGGTTCAAATGAGAACGGTAAATATTTTGAGAACATGAGAACCAGCTATTCATGTATTATTTCATAATGAATAACCTTAAACATTATCATCATAACATCACACATTCATAATAATAAATTATATGAATACAAAAATGCATGATATTTAATGATGAATAAAACCCATTACATTAGCGTATTCAGTATTATTTATAATGAATAAGTAATACTCTCTCTGAACATCACATTCGTATGATATATGCACTATGAAATGAAAATGCGATATTCTTATAATAAGATCGTTCATTGAAGATCCATAAATAGTTTTGAGTATTGATTTTCCACACTAATTACTCACCTTGTTATAAAGAGTCAAAGCATAACGAGCGGTTGCGTATCACATGGCTTCGAATCACCATGTTCGACTCGAGACCTCGTTTCCAGCAGCTCGAACGACTTTCTGCACGGCTCGTTCACTAGAGACTCGTCACCGACGATATGCGAATCAGGGTCAACCGCAGTCGGTTGAAGATTCAAGTCAAACGTGTTGGCCAATTTAGAGTTGAAGATGCTTCGGCCCCGGAAATCCCGTCATTCTCGACATCCGACTCTAGTCTCGGTGATCGGTCCGGCCCGCAAGTCACCGCAGCCGCCGAATCATCGGAAGTTCGAACTTCCGTAGACTTCCCGTCAGACGATATCGGGCCCGTAGTCTCCGGAACCCGACACCGATCGCTCTTTACCGGAAAATTTAAGTCACACAGACCGTTGACCCATCGGAAACCGTCAATTTATCCTTCTCAGGTGTGAAACATCGTCTTTACGGCAGCTGCAACCACCCGTGATTAACCCGTAGTTTCTTCTTCTGGATGGCAGCAACCGTCCGTTAAGACGGCCGGTTCTTGTTCGATCGTTACCCTATCGTCTTTCCCTACCTCGATTGCATCAGCGGGCCTCTTATTACAATCGATTGCATTTGATTTCGTCGATTCGAATTGAGAACGGTCTTATTATTCGGGTCTGGACAGCTACATACGTCCATTAAGACAGTACCTTCTTCGGTTTCATCTTTCACAACCTCGGATTCATTCGAGTGGTTGTTGCTCGGTTTGGAGGTCGTTTGTTCCACAGCTTTTTCATCAGACGCTACAGAGTCAGAACCACATTACAAAATCAAAACTTTGTTGTATTTCACTGTTTGGTTGGTTTTCCATTAAGTCCTATATAAATAAAGTTGTTTATGTGGATTAATTTGTCTGTATAGATTGGAAGGGTTTTTTCGTGGATGGAAGGAGCGTGTTTTTTAATCCGGGGAGATAGGTTTGGTCAAACTTCGCTTCTGCATAAAGCTCTATGCTAAAAGCTTACAAAATAAGCCACTTTCTATATATCATTAAGCCACTACCAAACAGTCATCTATAGCCGACTGAATAAGCTATGAGTCCATTAAGCTTATCGGGCTGCTAACAAACAGCCCTAAATATGTCTAAATGTCCAAACAGACTACTTTATAGGACTTGGGTTTATAAGACGAAACTATTGTGCGACCTATGTAAAGGTGTTACATGGGAGTCACAATTGTTTGGTCCCATACCCTAAAGTCCTATAATGTAGTCTAATAAAATATTTATACATTTTGGAGTCCTATAAAGCCGATTTTTTTGTAGTCATTCATGTGCTTAGCACCATTTCCATTTTTTTAATCGAATCAAGTCATCAAAACCACGAGCACTTAGGGTTAGGATTTTAGGGTTTAGGGTTTAAGACCAACAGTGATGGTAGCAAAAGACGAGCATGGATACGTAAGTACCTGCGGATGCGGTAGGACTCCTATCAGCCAACGGAGTCTGAAGAAGAGGTTTTTTAAGCATATTTATACCGGGAAACACAATCATGTTCATGGACTTCATTGCTTGCCTCTTTGATTCTTCAAGGGGCATAAAACCAAACACCTTCGTCCACGTTTGAAGCAATTCAGGGATGGCGGGAATGATCAACTCTTCCACGCCAATTGAAGAAAGAGCCTGAAAAATATAGTCATCGTTTTTAACACTTCGATACAAACTAATAGTTAATAAGCATTACGGCATGTTTGATAATCAGACAAGACTGTACTAACGAGAGTGATGTAGGCGGGTGAAAGAATTCTTGAAGGTTTCAGGGTTTTAATTTGACATGGGTAGTTTAGTAATTAACCAATCTTCTCCATCTCCCTAATTTTTGTTCGAATAGAACGCATATTTGTCCCCTTAAGGCTATGTGTGGCAAACTAGTTGATAAGCTAGCCGGTAGTTGATAAGCTAGTTGTTGACTGATAAGCTAGCTTATGAACAAATTATGTATGGCAAAAACTAGCTTGTGGGTAAGTAAAATGACTAAAAAGAGTATATTGGGGGATAATAATTAATATTAATAAGGGTATAACTGGAAAAGGTAACAAAAAGCTCCAAAAGGCTACCTCCAAGTAGCTTATCGAAAAGCTAGCTTATAAGCTACTTTTTATCCATCCAATCATGTACACAAAAAAAAAAGCTAGCTTATAAGCTGGTTTGTGTTTACCAAACAATGCCTAAATCCCATCACTTCCCAGTCAGTAAATCTAATGTCGCACCCAAACATGGGACCACAAGCTTATGATTCTATCATGTACCGTGTACCAAACACATCCTTATAGAACCAAATTCGCTTCAAATCAGACACAACAAAAAGCATTAAGTTTAAAGGTAGAAACGTATCACACATACGGATTCAATTGCATCAAGAAGGCGACGACACATCCCTTGTCGCCTAAACATGTGACGGGTTCCAATGAAAGGCATTTCCGCTAAGCGATACCCGTGTATCCTGTCATGCATAATACTAAAACTGTTAGGTTGGCTCAAATGACTCTTTAGCCAACCTTTTAACATCAAGAACGTTAGAAACCAAAGGGTCATTGGCCCAGTGGTACCTACGTTATCAATAGAGCCTAGCTTCCCAGGAGGTCAAGGGCTCAAACGTCATCAAAGGTGAGGAGCGTGTGCAAGTATTTTCCATATTAAAAAAAAGTAAATTACGGATCAGGTCCTTGCGGTTTGGTGTTTTTACGGATTTCGTCCCTAGGCTTCATTATTTACGGATATGCTAGTGGTATGCATTTTCTGTTGGATTTGATGCCTATGGTACTATGCGATTCTTGTTGGATTTGGTCCTTGTGATATGCATTTTTTGTTGGATTTGGTCCCTATTGTATGCACAGATTTATTGAATGGCCGTTAGGTCAAAGGACCAAATCCAAAAGAAAATGCATACAACAGGGATTAAATCCGTAATTAGTGAAGCCTAGGGACGAAATCCAATTAAACTCATCAAACCACAGAGACCAAATCCGTAATTTACTCTAAAAAAATATTATATACTTCAAAAAGAAGTTCAAGAAAGTGACCGTATGGATGCTGCGGTAACCAATTCATCGCCTTTCTCCAAAATTGCCGTTAAGAATCCCGCATAATGCAAACGCTTGAAGTTTGATCTAATAACAAGTTTCGAATAGATGAGTTTACAAGTATGATTAAGGATTACATATGATAATATCCAAGGTTTAATGAAGCAATTATATGCAAACACAACCATATATCGTAAAAAAGATGGCGACATATATCTTTCTAATAGCGACAAGATCAGAAAACAAGCAAACGGCTACCGCCCGTATCGAGGTGACATTTCAACTGGGTGTAAAGCAGGCGGAATTGTCCTTATTGCCTATCGGTAGCCATACCAATGACTATCTCGAAGGTTAAAAAAATTGTAGCCAGAATTAATGAATAAAATATACATAACCATACATCTAGTTCCATGGGTGTGTGTGGTGTTACACGGGACAAAAAGAAGATGCAAAAAAACTAGAGTTTTTCGTTCCACTTTTTGGGTGATATAAAATGGGAGAAAGACACAAAATTACTATTCTACCCTTCTAACACACAAAATATCAAAATTTACCGTGTTTTGTGTGTAAATTTTATATACATATAGAGTCAGGTTCAAATGCGAGCTCATCTTTCATTGTGAGTGAAACATTTGAGGAAATCAGTCTGAATATCACGCATTCGTGAAAAGCTGTATTCAGTGTGCTGAATATCCATGCTTTCTTTAGTATGAATAAAGCTTAGGCGCCGATTCAGATTGCCACGTGGCGCGATTTTGTTGGTCCTCACGTTCACAATGAAAGATGATTCACATTTGAACTTCTCTCTCTCTCTCTCTCTCTCTCTCTCTATTGGAGGGAGAGAGAGAAGAAAGGAGGTTCAGGGGGACCCCAAAATAATGAAAAACTGAGGACCACCCTGTAACCATTCAACTCGAAGACACGCACATATGCAAGTAAGCAAGTAATTGAAGTTGTTTTTTGGTTTTTATGCACGTGCATGTTATGCACAATTGCATACCAGAGAAATTGCACATAAATTATTTGTATGCGCATGCATACCATACTTCGACTTAAATGGTCATATCCGCACATTGAAGCACAATATAATGGTTAGAAGCTTACCCGCAGTTGTATACGACATTACGGATTATACTTGTTCCACTTCTTTCGTCAACAATCGGCACAAAACATTCATCCATGACAGAGAATGCAACAGCCAATTTGGAATTGCATTCAACCTTCAATTGGGTGTCGTGAACCGTGAAATCTTGGCCGACATCAGAACGTTGAAGTAGGGTCCATGAAACCCATCTTCAGTTCGAGCTTCACCCCAAGATACTTCTGCAGTCGCTCAAAGAGCTATTATAAAACAAATTTCAGAAGCAGAAGCAGTATTAGAATAGTAAAGGCTAATATATATATATATATATATATAGGGTCAGGTTCAAATGTGAACTCAATCTTGGTTGTGAACGTGAGGACGATCTCAGCCACACATCTTCGGTTACGTGGACGTGTGTGTGTGTGTGTGTATATATATATATATGTACATATGTACATATGTATATGTATATTGGGTAGGTGGGTGTTCCTATTTTTGGAATTTTCAAACAAAATGTCGGTTGTTTTTCATTCAACGCTAATTGCTCATTGGATTATAGTTCTTCAACATTTGATGGCATACCTCTTGGCATTTGCTTCCACAGAAAGGTAGCATATTGGAATCTTCATTTACACCTTCCGTTTCTTGTAAGCACGATCGATGGACTGTTGCATTCAAAAACGTGTTAACAAGATCCACCAAATAACAAAGTCGAGAAAAAAACAAGGAAAAAAAAGACGCGTTTTTTAGTAGTTAATGATTATATATATACGGATGACGTACATTTCTCCTCACACAACCCACACGAGAGCATTTCAGAGGTATGTGCTTCACGAGAGTCATCCATTTGAGGGGCATTATCGGAAACCACTCCACAGAATTTGCAACAACAGTAGATACAGTTCCAATCCCCAGAAGGAAAATTCTACAACGCACATAAACCATATAAGTAATACAGCCGAATGGAATAATGAATCACTATACTAACTTTTCATATCTCTACTTGCCATATAAGAAAATAAAATTAAATTATCAATGTAGCTGCTTAATGAGCTTAATGAGACTCATTGCTTATTCAGTCAGCTATACTGACTGTTTAGTAGTGGCTTAATGATATAGAAAGTGGCTTATTCAGTAAGCTTCTAGGAGGGGGAGCTTTATAGCTGAGAAACACCCTAGTAACCATTCATCTGGACAGCATGCACGGTGCAAGCAATAATTTGTAAGCAATTCGTCCGGTATGCACATGTGCCTAACATGCACACATGCATAAAAACCAAACAAAAAGGCTTCTATTACATGTATGCACATGTGCATAAAATGCATACAAGTAATTATAAGCAATTTGTCCGGTACGCACATGTCACATAAAATGCATACAAGTAATTTATAAGCAATTTGTCCAATATGCACATGTGCATAAAACCCCAAAAAAAAGCTTCAATTACTTGTATGTACACGTGCATATAGTCCACATAAATGGTTACCAGGGTGTTCCTTAGTTTTTCATTTTTGGAGGGTTTTCCCCTAAAGCTCCCTAATACACATAATCACGAAATATAACAGTAGTACAACGATCCAAAGTGTGCAAGCAGGCGACGTAATCAAGTCAAACAAGCAATAATGGTATGGAATTCATAAAATCAAAGGGTTTCACAATTACTTGGATATCAAGGCAATTCTGATGAAACGTCGAAGGGCAACCATCGCAACAAATCAAGTTCCCCCCATCTCCACAAATGTTGCACGTATCATCGTTAGGATCTTCTCCTTTAACATCGACCCGATTAAATCCCATCACCTTAGACTCCTCTTCTTTCCTCCACGAATCCAACATGCACTTCATAAGAGACGTTCCTGATTCCAAATACACGTTATCGAACGGCTGATTTGGTTTCCCTCCGGCATGCGTTACGAATCTCGAAACACCCATAATCTCGTCACAGCAACCGCAGTGAATCCCATCACTCGTAATCACCCCTTCCGACGACCTCTTCTGCCTCGGGTTTTCCCGTATTGCACCTTCGAACCCGTTACAATAACCCCGAGATCGATCATCCACGAAAGAAGATTCCGCTTCCCGCTGTACGGCAAACAACCGTCGTTTTCTTGCTTCGACACCGTTTCCGAACTACGAGCTAAAAGACGAGGCTTTCGGCTCTCGGTCACGATACCCTTTTTGCGATTCGGATTCTTTAGCGATTTTTGACCTGATTTTGCAACGGAATTCCGTATCCTTTTCCTCTTTGAACCATCTTTCGTATCCTTCCTGCTTTTCTTCCGTTTGGTGACGCTTCCAGTTGCTTTTACGTCGTTCGGATTTAGGTTTTTCTTTTTCTTATATCCGTGTACCTTATCGACCACTCGGAATAGGATGCTTATCTCTTCCTCCGATATCGGAGTGTACGCCGAGACCTCGTTACTATCGGCATCACCGTCTTCGATTTTCTTTTTGAGCATATGAAAAGCTCGAGTGATTGACCAATGCGATCTCCCACTCGGTTCGATATAAACGCAATCTTTATACGCTCTTTCTTGCCTCGGTCTACGATCGACTACCCACCCGGCTTTCAAAAGAATCTTGAGTATCTTATCTCGGATTAACTGTTTGCGTTCGTTTCTTTTCATCGGCTTATCGATAACCCCTGTTCCTTTAGCCGTCGTTTGTTCGTTATTTTCGTCTATCGGCTGAATCTTTTCTGGGTTCTCACCAACGACCTCCGATAATCCGTTTTCTTTTCGGATCTTTTGAATTTTCGAGACCCTTTTGACGTCATTGCCCTTTAACGGATTGCGGTTTTTCTTGACTTTCATAAGCTTCACCGTTCTCATTTTGATCACGTTTGCTAAAGCTCGTGAATCCATTTTCGGGGGGCGTCCACGCCGATTGAGTTTCTTGAAGATCGTGTCTTTGTGTCGGTTTTTACGAATTCCTTGCTTTTTATGAACTCCTTGCGGTATCGTTTCTTTCCGTGGGCGTCCCCGTGGGCGTTTCGGTGCCGCCAGAGGAATCTCAGAGGAAGTCGTGGTTTCGTACGAGGTTTTCGGAGGTCTTCCACGGCGTTTTAGTTTAATTTTCGGGATTTCCGTCAAGATTCCATCTTTTTTCATCATGGTTTCGGATTGAACCTTCGGAGGTCTTCCCCTTCCACGCCGCTTCAGTTTCTTGTTTTTCGGTCTCAAGCTCGGTTGCAACCGGCTTTCGTCTTCGGTTTTGAACGCGTTCGGAGACGGGTTTTCGGTCGGTTTCACCTTCGGAGGTCTTCCTCTTCCACGCCGCTTTTGCTTCTTTTTCGGTGGGGCGGAGAGTTCGGTGATTTTGTTGGTTTCGTCTTCTTTCGCCGTTCGTTTTAAACTGATAACCACCTCGACTCCGTCATCGACCGCCTCGACACCGCCACCACCAACGACCGTAGCCCGTGATCGCAACACCCTCGCGCTCACCTCGACCTTCTCCTTTTTTGTGATCCCTTCGGAAAACCCTTCCACGTTTTTCCTTTTCTTCCCCCGTTTACGCTTCATGCCGTTTTCACCAGAACCCACGTCGCCCTTCTCGAGTTTCATATCCTTGCTTCTCGTATCGGACTCTCGGTTACTTTCGTTCTTCTTAAAGCTACCCGCATTCCCCTTTTTCCTCCCACGCCGACCCTTTCCCTTCTTTCGCACGTTTTTATCCATACAAACAACGGCATTCTTGGAATCATCCAACAAATCCAAGTCATCCACGCCTTCCACTTCGTTGTCACCTTTAGCGGAAATCGTTCTATCATCGGAAAGTTTCACGGATTCTACATTTTCGGCCCCATTTTCACAGTCCGTTGAAGATATATCTTGAGGTGCTACTTTTTTCCTTAAAACCGCCATCTGTCTCACTTGAATTTATTAAAACCGATTTGTTTCCTTCTTCACCACCGCCACCGGAACTTTCGCTTTCGGCTTTAACACGCTCGACGCTTTCCTCCTCGATTTCTCCTTCGGGGCATGAAACAACCAAATCTTTAACAGGGTCCAAAACCTCGGATCCCGAAAACAACCCTTTATCGTCCGTATTTCCGCCATTTTTCACACCCTCGAAACCTACAATCTTACGAGCATTAACCGAGCCCGTTTCAAGATTATCGACACAAATCCCAATTACAACCTCATTTCCTCCCTTTTTACCAGAACTTGATTTATCAGGGCTCAATTGCAACCTCTTTTTCTCACCAGAATCATGATTCAAAACCCTACTTGATCTCAATTCCATCTTGAAAAATAAACCCTAAAAACCATCAATTAACATCAAGAATCCACCTTTTTCCAACTCCAAAACAGATCTCATTCTACAAAATTCCATGATCATCGAAACACGAAACAGTAATCGACTAATCGAGCCCTAGGGTTTACTCGATCACCAATGCACTTCAAACCCTAAAAAATTCGAAACCCAAATTCAATCAAAACACAAAACACATTCAAAATCAAACAAATGTAGGAACTCAAACTCATCAATTCCAACAAAACCCCCCAACTAATTACACCCAACAAACCCTAAATCAACAAATTCCCAAAAAAAAAAAACCCAAATTTAGAAACCCAAAAAGAAACAAAATTTCATCAAAAAGATCAAAAATTCTCACCTGATCAATTAACACCGATTTGAGCTTGAAGACAAATTCGTTTTTTTTTTTTCAACGTAATAATTAATCGAATTAAATGGGATTATTACGAAAAGCGTTACATGAAGAAAAGGGGGGGATGCTGATGAATTCTAGAGAGAGAAAGATACGAGGGTTTTAGAGAGAGAAAGTGAGAAGGGGATCGATGGTGTCTCTTTGTGGGTGCAAGCTTTACTATTGGTTTTTTTTTTTGGGTTATAGAATTTTTATTGTAGTCAGCAAACATCTGCAAGATTTTTGGGATTTTCAGAGGGTTTTTATTCGATTTGGGTACTTGTAAATTTGTGATCTTTGATGAAAAAAAATGGAACTTTTTAGGGTTTTGATCAACTCCTGATTTGGATAAAGATTCACTCATCTTTCTGGTTTGTATTATGTCATTTATTCTGTTTCTAGTTTTTTGATATTTTTGGGTACATAGAGGTGAAAAGATATTAACCGGTTTAGTGGTATTAAAGGATTAGTGGGTTGGTGGTCGGTGATATTCTTGGAAGATATAGTGGATCACATCTCAGGCTACTCGGGTTCGATTCATGTAGTGAGCGTTAATTACTTGTCTACAAGGGTGCGATGGGTCGACTTTCAGGTCAGCCCATGGTCGTTGAGGATTAGTCGGGTGTCCGTATGGATCCCGGATACCTCGTTGACTTCGTGTTAAGACATGTGCGTTAATTATCTGACGTTAAAAAAAACTAGTTTGGTGATATTTGGGTTACCGGTAAAATCTAACTTTAAGATATTTATTATGTATTTATATGTATACACACACGTGTGTGTGTGTGTGTGTGTGTGAGAGAGAGAGAGAGAGAGAGAGAGAGAGAGAGAGAGATTGGGAACACTTTGAGTGATTTTTTGTAGACTTATTGAGGTAGTTTGATTTGAAATACTACTATAGAATTAATTGAATGGTTGGATGTTTTGTATATAGAAGAGGGGATATACAAAAAGTGTGTCGAAGAAACATGTTGCCTTGAAATTGTTCTGTAGGCGTTTTGAAAGTGTGAAGGAGGAAGTGTTAGGTTTAGGGGTGTATTGATACATGAGTTGTTGAGAGTTTAGATCAAATCAGATGTGAGTGGTATGCACAAATATTTGTTTTGGTTGTGTATGGAGATACTTTGTGAACACTGTTGACTGATTCTTTGTAGGACTGGCTGAGATAGTTTGATTTGAAATGCTGATATAGAATTAGTCAAATAGTTTGATGGTTTGTGTATGAAAGAGAGGATATACAAAAAGTGTGTCGAAGAAACATGTTACGTTGAAGTCGATCTGTAGGCATGAAAGCATGAAAGATAAAGCATTATGTTTAGGGATAGATTGATACATAAGGTGTTGTTCGATTTAGCTCCAGAGGGTAGAAGTGGAACACACATGTTCCACTCTTGTTCTAGTTAGTTCATGTTTGTTCCAATTATATTCATGCCAAACATGATACAAAATTTTCTGTTATGTTATATTCTATCATGTCCATCATACTAAATGCATTATTATAGGACCATAGTCAACCAATGGAAAGGTTTCAACAAAAGGTGTTAGGCATTGGATATCAAGTTTTTGGCAATTTGTGTATTCTATATTTTTGGTTTTTATAACTCACATAAACTTGGTAATAACATGTATGCAGAGAATATCATTATTGTAGGAAAGTAACTTTGCAAACTTATACAAAATGGCAACACCCTTTCCAAAGAGTTCATTATACTCTTCGAATAATATTCAAAATTATACTACTTTTCCACTTAAAACATTTGTTTTTTTATGTAGAGTGCTTTTGTCCTCTATCAAGTACCCTTTTGAGCATCTTGTGCTTGTATTGAAGAGATTCAAAACTACATCACTATAAGGGTACACGGCCCCAATACATGCATAGGCACGACTATATGTACTACTTTGTATAGCTCTCATAGTAGAAAGAAATACAGATAAATTTGTATTATTAATCGGAAATCTCAAGATGCTTGTGATATGCAAATTGCATAATACCATGCCCAGAAGGTGCTTGAAGAACTCACATGATGCTATAAAAGGCAGGACAATATATTCGATCATATTTGTTATACAATATATTATATATATGTACATGTACATACCATACTATCAATTTGAACGTATAAATCAAAATTTATCCAATCCAAATTTCATTTCTAATAATGTTTCTGTTGTGCCTTCTGAATAATTGCAATGTGATGTTTTTGTATACACTAAAATGTGATGTTTTTATGGATTATTAGAAAGAAAACAATTGACTTAGTTTTCTTTGATAAGTTTTTATTATAAAATGTGAATTTAACAAAAAAAATGACGATAGAGTATTTGATTACTAAAGTAAATAATTGACTGCAATTCTAATTTGTTTAAAAAGAAAAAAAAATAACATTTTTAATATGCTCAAATTAAATTTATAAATATTTAGAGTTAATTACATTTTTGGTCCCTGTGGTTTGATGTTTTTAACACTTTTGAAAATAATTATGGATTTGACACCTGTGGTTTACATTTTATAACGCTCTGGGTCCATAACCTCTAACTCCGTTAAATTCCTCTGTTAACTGAATTAGTATAAGGATATTTTGGTCTTTTAATAGTTTCTTCATTTTCCATTAATTTTTTTTTTTGGTTTGATTTTTAACTTCTCCAATACACTACCACCACCATCCAGCATCAACCACCACCTACCACATCCACCATCAACCACCACCTACCACCACTACACCACCACCACCACCACTTCACCACCCACCACCACTATTACCACCCCACCTTTTTTCTTGTCTAATCCCCAAATTTAACAATATCATACTCCAGATTAGCACATTAGCACAATTCCTTTAATAAAACAGCACAATTGAACAATACAAGCAAAATTTAACCAAAATTAGGGTTCATCAAAGATCAACAGCTTCTGAGAACATCAATTCGACTGATGAATTGAAGCGCATTACCATCAATTCATAAATATTCCAAAACTCGAATTTCATAAATTCAAGGAAAATCGAGAAGAATCGTGTTGAGAAAAATAAAATTAACCCTAAATTGATACATTTATCGATTAAGCATACCTGACCACACACATCGTCACATATCATCTCTCTTCTTGTAAGTTGAATAACCATAAAAAACAACAAATTGAAGAACAATCGGAACTTAATTTAGACAAAAATGCCGAATTCGAATCAAAGAAAACCAATTCTATTCTCCTAATTTTTGCTTCAAATTGAGCAAAAATCACTGATTAAATTTGTTAAACGAAAACCCCCCAAATAAACCGCAGGAATATCGCCGGTAGTAAAGGATTAGAGTTGATGTCAAATCAGATGCAAACCAAACCCAAATGGAGGATATGCCAGAAATTTTCACTCATCAATGCGCGTGGATGGAGCCGCTAGCAGTGGCCGGAGAGAGACAGGTCTGGTGGTGGTAGAGGTCCGCGACGGTGGAGGCAGGTCTGGTGGTGGCGGAGGCCGGCGATGGTGGAGGCAGGTCTGGTGGTGGCCGAGGCCGGCGACGGTGGAGGCGGTTCTGGTGGTGGTGGAGGCCTGCGACGGTGGAGGCTGGTCTGATGGTGGTGGAGGCGGACGACGTTGGAGGCGGATCTGGTGGTGGTGGTGGAACTCGGTGATGGTGGAAGTGGCTATAGTGGTAGTGGAGGCCGACGATGGTGGAGGTCGGCGATCGTGGTGGTGGTGGTTGGCAGCGGTGGAGGTGGGCGATCGTGGTGGTGGTGGTGGTGGTGGTGGTTGGCAGCGGTGGAGGTAGGCATGGCTGGTGGTGTGTGGAAGTGGGTTTGGATTAGGGTTTTTTGAGAGTGAATTCTGGTAACAGGATTATAAATAGCTCTTAATTTTATTTTTACATATTTAGTCCCTGTATTACTAAAAGACTAAAATACCCCTGTGCTAAATTCATTTAACAGAAAAAATTAACAGAGTTAACACTCTTGGACCCAAAGTGTTATAAAATGTAAACCACAGGTGCCAAATCCATAATTATTTTCAAAATGGACTCAGAGTGTTAAAAACATCAAACCACAGGGACCAAAAATGTAATTAACTCAAATATTTATATAACGTGTTTCGAATACAAATCTCACCACAGAAACAATCCTAACCATTCACCAAACCTAATGAATTTTAAATTTATGAGCATCTCAATTATTTAAATTAAACAATAATCATATTTAATGAATTATCTCATATTTCTTAAATATTTTTATCATAATTAATGACCATGATCATCTTCCATGAAGCCTTGATTGTTTCTAGTAAATGGTTTATAACATTTGAATTTGGGACACCCGTCTTTTTCTTTTTATCCCTTTGTATATATACAAATAGAGACTTGCAATTATGTGAGACAAAACTGTTTTCATGGACCACATAAGTAACACTAAAACTTTACAACAGTTTGTCATTAATAGCAGTGTTCGTTCCCTCGTTTTCCTGATTACAAGATGAATATCGTGTTTGTAAAAATATCCGGATTTGGTCCTCTCCCTAACAATCGCTAAAAATCCCTTTAGCGAATGACACTTTTTTTTTTTATACAGATTTCTTGTCTTTCACCCAATCAAAACCACAAGACCTAAAATTAGGGATGTAAACGAGCCAAGCCGAGCCGAGCTTTAAGCTAATCGAGCCAGACTCGTTTAAGATCGTAGAAACTCGAGCTCGTTCAAGCTTGTGCTTTGAAGCTCGAGCTCGGTCCGTGAACCATTTACAAGACTCGAGCTCGGCTCGCTAATGCTCAGTTACTTCATGAGCCTAAACGAGCCTTAAGTAAACGAGCTTAAACAATCCCTGATATGAGGATGTGCTTTGGATATCGATATTTTATATATGTTAAATACATAACAATAATAATAAAATATAAAATACATAATATTATATGTGAAGCTCGTTTACGCTCGCGAGCCTAAACGATCTCTGATTTTGAGGCTCGAGCTCGGCTCGTTTAGTAAACGAGCTTTGTTTCAGGCTCGAGTTCGGGCTCAAGCTCGTTAAGGCTCGACTCGTTTCGAGCTTTTAACGATCCGAGCTCGGGTAGCTCTCGAGTAGCTTGGCTCGTTTACATCCCTACCTAAAATTGATTTAGATTTGGTTAAAAACTAAAAAAAATGATGAAAGGACGAAACTGCCCTTTATGTAACAAAAAACAATAATGCTCTAAAATGGACAGATCAAATTTAAACGTTTTTACAAACCATATAATCATTTTGTAATTTCGAAACTACATAAATGTAAAGTGCTATTTGTTGCAACACAATGGACCAAATTTATACTTCACTAAGAATTTTACATAGAAGGGCCAATTTTCCAAACACACGTTCAATAAAGTGATAAACATTAAAAACTTAATAAGTAGACTACTTTTTCAACAAGTACATGGCCACCAGCCTACTCACATAATTAACTACAACAATTATTCAAAAAATCAATAATTTCTATATAAACACATAAAATACACAACAATTGACTACCCTTTTTTTAATTTGTATATCTAGCATCGCCTAATCTCATAAAGCTCTTAATATAACAGTCAAAAAAATCTCAATAGCTTCAAGAAGACTTAAACTAACGACATATAAGAACGGTAGTAACATGATGAATAAAGACAAGAGATAATAATCATGCAATTACTAATGCGATTCATGTTGGAATCTTGTCATCTACGTATACAGTTGTTGCTGCTAAGAGCTTTATGTACGACTTGCCATGAGATTAGTACGGGTGAAGAAATCACTTATCTCAACAAAAAAAAAAAAACACACACACACACACACTAGCAACCTATAAGAAGAAGCCTTGGGGTCTATCCGTTGGATAAGAAATAGATACACATTACACATTAGGATGAGATGCACCGAGATAAGATGCATCAAGATAAACTAGATCAATTCCCTTTTAAAAGTGATCTCATAAAACACACACACACACACACACTAGCAACCTATAAGAAGAAGCCTTGGGGTCTATCCTTTTTTTTGTTGATTGAGACAAGGGTAAGAGTTAACAGGTTGGGTTCCGGTAAGAAATGTTATATTTTATGAGACGTGTGAGAAGTGGTTATACCGTTGGATAAGAAATAGATACACATTAGGATGAGATGCACCGAGATAAGATGCATCAAGATAAACTAGATCAATTCCCTTTTAAAAGTGATCTATTGTTCAAATCCATTTTTTAACCGAGATTGCTTTCAAAACCTAAAATTTTCATGGACGAATCCATATGTTCATATTGAACAAAAAACATGGCAAAAAATGATTGTTATATAAGCAAAAGTTATGCATAACAAATTGATTTTTCTAGTTAAAGTATGTATCTATATCGATTCTTCAAAATTTCATTAAAATGAAAAACAAAAAGTCAAAATCTCACAACTATTCCTTACTCAAGCTTGTTTATTTCTAGATAGAGCTTAATATAACCGTCCAACTCAAGAAGGTCTCTAACACGCACCAAAACTCATTCATCTTAACAAGTCGAACCAAACCTCCCAATGAACTTTTATCAAGCTCAAGCCAATAGCGGGCTAATCGGTCTCAAGTTCAGAAGGTGTTTGAGATTGCGTTTATGCAACAACTTATGGTTTTCTTAAAGTGTTTATCTTTTTTTCTAAAAGTGTTTATATGTCATTCCAAAAAATCAAAATGGTTCTATTACTTAAAAGACGCCATTTTTTCTCAATCCGCACTTAAAATTGCTTATATGTTGTTCCAACCAGTGATAAGTCAACAAAGAGTTTTAATAAGCGATCCCGAGCACCCCCTAAACTTGAAAACAAGTGTCAACCATCTCAAGCTTGAGACCTATTGAAAAAAAGTTATTTGGGCTCAAGCCTAACCTGCAACTGACTTAACTTGTTAACACCCCTAAATGGGGTCTAGAGACGGGATATATACAAGTTGGACCGTGTTTGTAGAAACAGCCAATCGTAAATGAACACTCGAGAGCGATAAATTTAACTAAGAACACCAAAAACGGTCTGAGGCATGATTTTGCAGAACAAACCACCATCAAAATTAGACAAAAAGTCGGGGGAAAATCACATAAAAATGTTCTTGCTATATTGAGATCTAAGAAACTCAGGTTATCTCAGCATCATAATATCTGATTTGATCAAAGTTTAAAGATGTGAAGAAAAGTCGAATACCGAGATATGCAAAAAGATAGAATGCTAAGATAATTTCGAAAATTGCAGCGTAATCTTTCAAACTTTACTTCTTCTTCTTGGCAGCATCTCCGGCCTTGGTCTGCAAAACCAACAAAAACAAACACAAAATTATAATGTATATCTTATAATGCACAAAATTTGATCATCTATTAACCATACTGCGTTTTTGAGATATCCGACATGTTTAAATTCAACATTAATATTGTTCAATATATATTATTACTCTACCACTTTTTATATGCTCAAAATTTGGCAAAAATTAATGCATTAAAATACAATGAATTTTGTTTTTGTTTCTATTTAGTGTAACAAATAACTGCTTTTATCCTAATCCATGAATCAAAGTTCCAATTTTTTTTTGAAATTTTTTACATATTTTGACCGACAACCTACTGATCTTATACCATTTGACAAAGTGGATGTGAAGTATATTGTCCACTATGATGCAACCCTTTTGTAAACTTTCTGTTCATGTCATCAAATTTTACAAAATAAGCAGGTTACAGGTCAAATGAGTTTTAAAATATGAAACTTTTTAAACATTTTTACATCAATTGAGAGAGAAAAAAAGCGTTTTGTTGTATTTGGCGCATGTTGTTACGGCTTTTCTTAAGAAGAATAAAAACTCGCTTCAACTCATTTGACAAAAAAAACTTGTCATCGTGGACCTTTTTTGAGACAAATGCAGCAACACCGTTCAAACAAAAAGACCATCCCAAAAAATTAATATGTCAAATAGACAATCTAAAGATGTTGGAATGTAAACTAACTACATACCTTCTTTACACCTCTGATCTTCTTGGACCTGTTCTTTCTTTCCTTCATCTGCTTCCTTGACTTCTCGATCTTGGTGTCCAGGCCATTCTACACCAAACCGGAAAAAATTTAGAAATTAGAAAACAAATATATCAGCATGCAAAATTGCACATATAGATGATAATATCAGTAAACAAACATGAGTAAGAAAGTTACCCTGACAAGCCTGTATTTTGGCTCATACTTCTTTGCATTCTCAACAGAATCATAGATCAATCCAAAACCAGTTGATTTACCACCACCAAAGTGAGTCCTGAACTTGAATACAAAGATGGAATTTGGGTCTTTAACCTCGTACATCCTTGCCAACTTCTCCTTTAGCTCAGCCTACAACAAAAAATTTTAAACAAAAAAAGGTTATTTTTTTTGCATTAAAACCAAATGTAACACAACCCATAACTATAATGCATTATCATCTTACCACGCTATAAGAAATTACTAACCAAACAAACCCACTATCCCGGCCGAAGGAGGGTCCCATGGGGAAAAGATGTACTCACACGGTCACACCAGACCTCTACTCCAAAGAATATTTCAACAAAATACTCAAAAGCAAATAAACTACTTTGAAGTAAAACACATCTCAATAGATGTGAGATCCGAAGGTGCGTCTAACACCATTTAAAGACATAATGTCGTCATCCAAAGCAATTTATTACACTTTTCCATCGTCTTTAGAAGCTAAACTAGACACAGGCAATTTTTGTACTTCGTGTTGTGTATATAAAGTAGCCCGTGCAACATATATGGCTCAAAAGCAATTCTTGTCTACGTTCCAAAATAATTTGTGTACATTTGATAAATTGAAAAATCTTTGTTCTTCGTGTGTGCTTTTATGCAGTGTTGAACAGATGTTGAATGCTCAATATAATTCTTTTATTTGGGAAAAAAAAACTAAAAGCAACACACATACAGACAATATTTTGTCAGAACTTAAGGAGTATAGAAGGGTCGAACCTTGGATACATTGGGCCTTCCTGGATGTAGCACATCAATAACCTACATTAACAGAAAGTATAAATTCATCATGAAAACATTTAAACCAAAGTGACAACTACATTATTAGAGATCAAAACAGCCGCAGTTAAAACGTGAACTCACGAATTGCTTCCTGGAAAGAAGCCTGTTTGTCATGAACTTCCTTGTTCGGATCGTAACTGCCTTGGTGTCCGCCATTTTCACTATAAAATCCCAAAAAAATAGCATAAACTCAGAACAAAGAGGTAAATATTACCATCAACACAAGAAGTTCTATAGAATACAAGGATTGAGCATTTAAGAGATAAATAACTAAGCTTTTATAGATATAAAGTATTATCAAAGCTTCTAAACTCAGAAAAGCTTTCATCTGAATAAATCCTCAATTGAATTTTAACAAACACAACTATAGGGGGTATTTACAAGTCAAGTCAAATTGAAAGTTATTATTCAAGCCAACTCGAAAAAACACAACAAGCCTCAAACTTTGCTCGAGCTTACATAATTTTTTTCTTTCACAGTAAGGCTCGAGAGCTCGAAGTCAATAACCGTTTACAGACTCCGCTCGGTTTACTTCAAAAAACTTAATCAGCCTTTCAACAAGCTGAATCAAACATTTACTTTACGGAGCTCAAACCATTACGTTAAACTAATTTTAACGAGTTTCTCAAAAATCGAATCGATCTCGACAATTATTAAGCTCGAGTTCAAGATAAACAAGCTCGAGACCTCCAGCTAACCATAATACTGCATTAAAAGCTTTAATTAGCAAATATACATTTCTCAGCTGTATGCAATAACAGGTGCTTTTAGAGTCTCCATTGGAATTCGAAACAATCCTTAAAACTCAAATATAACTCCAAAATTCATAATATTTGCTACAAAATCGAATAGATTACAGTGATCTAATCGTCTAATTTAACTTCTAATTCTCAACAATGGCGTCAAAGCTAGGGTTTTCACACATATCACACAACTCAATTCGAAGAAAAACAAGTGCAAATAAGGTAAAACAAGTGATCATTTCCATAGAAACAAAGCAATAAGAATCGATAAAATAAAGTAAGAATTGTTTTGCCGGAAAAAAAACGAACCTGCTAGGGCTACTCCGATGGACGGCGGCTATGCCTCTCTGCTTCTTCGTTCTTCTTTCTGCTGGTGATCAAATGGGAACGAAGTGAAAAAAAAAACCCTAATCGCGATGTATAAATGGGTAAGGGGGAAAGAGGGCAGAGTGGCTTTTGTTAGTTTTTATTGGGCTTAGTTAGAACTTGGGCTCGGCCCATGTAAAAACCAAACCCAAAACTTGTACGGGTTTGGGGCACGAAATATTAAAAAACATCTGGTTGGTTGAGGTTAGGGGTGTAAACGAGTCGAGCCGAGTCGAGTATATCAGGTAGTCCAGGCGAGTCGTTAGTATATCTCGAGTTGAGTTTTATTCGAGTTGAGTTTTGACCGGGTTCATTCTGTTGGGTTTTGTGGGTATCCTTGGATCAAACTGATCCGAGGATTATCTCAGATCTTATCAAAACCTCGCTGGTTTGATATATCTCGTAGGTTTAAAACAAACTGTTAAAACCCACATGATCAGAAACACTCTGTTTCTGATCTAAACATGCGGAAGCGATAAAAGCTAAAAAACCCATTAAAGCCTAATGATCTTAATCGTTTGTAGCTCTAAACCTAAAGGATTAGGTTAGATTAATTTACCTGGATGCTTGAGAATTAGTCCACCCGTAATCAACCAACGAACGTTCCTCTAGCAGAACCGTGAAACCCGAACAACAAAAACGACCCGAAGGGGGGGAGGGTTTGTGCGCCGGTTTTGGGAGAGAGGAGGAGGGGACAGAAAACTGATTTTTAACTGAAAAACTTAATGTTTTTCCTTAACCCATAGGCTTTATTTATATGGAGGAAAAACACAGTTTGTAAGGAATCCAGTTTCCTTATAATAATTATCTCAAATCCTTTCCTTATTTAATTAGCTGGAAAAGAATTTGCATACGATAATTACGATTTATATATTTATCTAATATATAAAAACTTTATTAATTAACTATTATATATTTATTTATCTTAATAAATATATAATATCCTAATTAATTAATAACCCTCCAACTTTGGTAATTCTGACTGAAATTACCCAATAGATTTATAATACACTATTATAAATCTTAACTCTCCATTTCGGGATTTCATTTAACTTGTTCGACTTATAGGTTCTCACAGGTGTGACCCTCAAGTGTCTTGTAACATTGGATTGTATAATCACTTGGTTTGTCAACTCTGCACATAATTCCTAACAGACTCCCACTTGTGCAAGTTGGCAATACCACCTTTGATTATACGGACCTAAGGAGGCCCCTAGACAGGCACTTAGGCTGACCAGGTTACAAGAACTCTTATACCCAGATATGGTGATATAAACATTCCGTGAGGAATTGGTATCTATGAAACTACTGTTCATTGATTGGGTATATCTTGGCTTTTCCCTTTGCATCGCGATATTTCATCTGTGAGTATGAGCTTGGAAAGTGTCAACTCTAAATACTCAAGATTCTGTTCTCTTGATTATCTGACTTTCACTGATAGGTAAACGACAAAGAACTAATCAGTCCGTTTGGGCATGGCCATGCACTTCATCAGTATACTTAGTCAGTCAAGATAATATCTCTCTTCTGAGAAGAGGTGCAAATCCCATCTTGCATATCTGCCTTCAACACCACGGCTTCCGCTGAATCTAGTTACACCCTTTATAGCCACCCTGTTACGGCGTAGCGGTTGAGTGCACTAAGAATCCAGTAGTCCTCATGATATCAAATCAGATACCTCAGGTGATAGGGACAACCACTGTGAGATTTACTTATGACTGTTTCCAAGAAGTAATCTCAACCGCGGATCACGTCCGATATTTGCTACTCTATCAAATATCTGTGCAACTTTTAGTCTACAACACTTGTAGCTGTTACTCAGCAACTGATCATAACTACCTAAAAGTTCACAATGACTTTAACACCTTATCATGCTCCCACATTGATAAGTTGTCACGGACAGATTTTGAATGAAAACTGGAAACTAGTTTCATTCCTGGATTAATTAAAAACATGCAAAAATGTGAAAGTGATAAAGAAATCAATCTTGTATAGTCCATGTTACACGCTGTAATAATAACAAGATTGAACGTCTTTTCTTTAATAACTTTCATAGTGTCTATTTAACATTTGTTAAATACTGATCTAAAATGAAGTATCACCTACCTTCAATTTTAAACCCTTTGACTAAAGTTTACCATTTTAATCAAAGTGATAACCAAAAACACAAGTCTGCTTACTTGTATCTGCTAATTATTGTTTTGCAAACACTTCTTATAACAATAATTAGACTTTTATCATATTCCATGAACTCGGAGACCTGGACTAACTTCCAGTTCCTGAATATGTAAAACTGCAACTTTCCTTAGTTGCTGTGTAGATGAATGATTTCTACCTGAAATCCGATTCCATTTGCAATCCTGGCAAATCTACTGGAATGCTATATGTTTTAATCCAACACTATAATTATTGATTTTTTAAGTCAGTCACGACCTTTGTTTCATGGGTCTTGAAACTTTTATCCTTTTAACTAAAAGGGTAAATTATATCTTATGAATTCTTATCCCACCTGGATTTATGAATTCCGAGATATATCAATAATTATGTCTTTTATTCTTTTATCTTAGACTAGATAGAGAATAAATTGGGCTCCCACTTACTTGCATAAAAACTAACTATTACTCAAAATTTACTATTGACTTAGTCAAAACTTTGATTTAGTCAATCCTGATTTTAAGTAATGAACTATGAGAATTTTCCTTTTATGAAACTCAACTAGATTTGGTTAAATCCTAATTCCAAACCTTGGAATCCTTCTGGTTTCATAAATGCTGTTATTAACGCTATCTGAGTTAATATCGTAAATTCTCTTTTTAAAACATTTGAATAAAACTTGATCAAACTTAATTAGTTAATTCTTGAGAATTTCTTTTATAAAACTTAACTGGATTTGGTCAAATCCTAATTCCAGAACTTGGAATCTTTCTAGTTTTATAAATGCTGTTATTAACGCTATCTGAGTTAATATCTTAAATTCTTCCTTTTGATCACAAAAACTATTATTCATAAATGTTTTATTCTCAAAACACATTCCTATAGAATCTCGTGTGTTTTGATAGTTTTTATACAAATTACTTCAATCTCATTAAAGTAATTATAACAGGCATCAACATCTAGGATCAGATATAAAAATATCAAGCACAAACAGATATTTCCATGTCAAGACAATAACTTTTGAAAAATAAAACCATGAAATTAAATCATAATTATCCAAGAACTGTTTAAAACATAAACCCCCAAAATAACTGTTTTAAAACTATAAATTCAAAAATGTCTTGACTTTAAATCATCTAGTACTTAAGATCCTCGGCAACTCCTGGGCACTTCACTTCATTTCTGATTTCCTGCAATAATCATCTGCTCTAGGTATCAGTATACTTGTAAGCCAACAAGTAAGAAGTGTCAAAAGCAATCATAAATTTTCTGAGGTTTACATACCTGCTTCATGACGCTTAGGGCAGTTTTGCCTCCAATGACCGATCTCATTGCATATGAAGCAGCGATTCTCGGTCCTAGCTTTGTTTGGCTTAACCTTCTTGCCCTTGCCCTTGCCCTTGCCTTTCTTGGGTGCACTCTGGATGGCCTGAACTGGTCCTTTTCCCTTGCTGGTGCTAGCATGCCCATTCTTCTTTTTCACCCCTCCGTCTTTTACCATCAAGACATCCTTTGTCTTGTTCTTGTTCCCCATATTTAATTCAGCTGTCTTAAGCATGGAGTGCAATTCTGCTATTGTTTTCTCCATGTTGTTCATGTTATAGTTGACTACAAAGGGCCTGTAGTCTTCTGACAGTGAATTAAGTATGGTGTCAGTTGCTAGCTGCAACGGAACAGGATGACCCAGCCTCTCCAGATGATCTAAGTGCCGTTTCATTTTCATGACATGGTCACTTACTGATGTCCCTTTGACCATCTTGCACTCATTGAATGCTTTGGTGGCATCGTAGCGCTCTGTACGAGCCTGAGTCTGAAACATGTCCCTCAGCTGGCGGATCATGTCGTAAGCATTCGTATTTATGAGTCCTGCTTGCAGATCTGGGCTCATAGTTGCTAACATCAGACAGGCAACATCAAGGAGATCATCTGAGTGCTTCTTGTGGGCATTTCTGGCAGCAGCCGGAGCGTTTGCCGGAGGTGCCTCCCCAAGTGGCTCTTCAAGCACATACCACTTTCTTTCATGTCTGAGCACAATCATCAGATTGCGCTCCCAGTCAAGAAAGTTAGAGCCGGTCAACTTATCCTTTTCCAGGATAGAGCGGAGGGAAAGATTGTTAGTGCTGGTAACAGTGCTTGCCATCTACACAAAAAAAACTTTTGGTCTTAGCAACTGTAAATAGACTAATTTCCAATAAAATATCAATAAACCCTTAAATGATCAATTTATTGGACTAGGATCCTTATTTCATACGTCCTGATGTGCGTAATGTTCTTGCTCCACCAGAACCGTATTTATTTCGGTAGGTAAGGACTTTTACCAATCATATCTAACTGACATGACTCCTAGATCTTTTCGGGACCATGGCAACTACCTGTGCATGTTTTAGTCCCTCTTAGTGCTTTTTGGCCCGGTACCACCCGGTGAACATTATAGAACCAAAACAGATCTCACCATTTTGGGGACCTGATTACTATACTCTGGCCGGTACCACCCGGAGATAATTCGCAGAGTTATGTAACCCCTTCAGCTTCAGTTTGAACACAGACGTCGAATGTGTGATCACTTACAACGCCTATGTACTTTACGCCGAAGGTGCCCCTAGATGGGTTACACTACTGATCTATGATTTTCGGGGTTTTGAAAAACTTTATTTCCAGGATTTTGAAAAACTGATTGTTTATAAAGGCTACTTATGTTTTAAACTAACTGTTTGAAACATACATGTAATTTTAAAATTAACTTGTTCTAAAATCACTTGCTAATTAAAACTATCTGTTTTAATAGCATACCTAGTTGATTAAAACTAACTGTTTTTGTCAACTTTGCCCTTTTATAAAACAATCATCTATACGTTGTTATAAAGAGCAATTAATATTCTAAACTAACTGTTTTAAATATTCATGTTATTTTAAACCAACTGTTTAAAACATCGGCTGATTGAAATCAACTGATTTAAAGTGTACTGGTTGATCGAAACTACCTGTTTCAATAACCTCTCCGTCTGACAAAAGCTAACTGTTTTGTCAACTTTGCTCTTTTATAACAATACACTAGGTTTTATTAAAGTGCTTCACTTTAAAGGTTTTCGATTGAAAAGTTAATAAAACCTATTTTCTTCTTGTTTTAAAAATTCCCTTTTAAAACATATCTAATAAACTAACAGTTATTAGCATCAACTACGCAGTTAATTATGCACACGGATAATTATAACTACGCAAACAACTAATTATAGGTTTTGCCAACTTTGTTCCTAGGGACCAATAATGACCTAGTTTTTCTACAACTTCAAAACTTCGCGTAGCTCCTACTGGCTTCGCCATGCTTGTCAGTACTCCGGTAAGATGAAGAATTTTAATAGCTCCCACTGGCCTCGTCATCCCAAAAGAAAGAAAATTCTATCCTAGGGTCATTATTACATAAGGGGTTGTAAATGGCACGCAGGCCTCCCCATGAATATGTCAAGGGTCTAAGTTGGCAAATACTATAACGTATATATATATATGTAAAATCAAACTGAAATTCATATATAATTCTCAAGCAACCACGCAATTATATGTATATATGCAACAAAAGCAATATTATAATTACGAGAAAATAAACCTGGATCCGTTAAAATTATCTTGTTTCAATTATCGCAAAACTTGGTTTTATAACTGATTCGAAAACCAAACTGTTTTATGAATCAAAATATTTTAGGTTGGAAAATAAATCCATAACCATTTTAAAATTAATCCTTTTACCCAAAATTTAAATCAAACAGGTTTTATGATTCAATTTATAAAACTGGCCTTGGTGTTTTAATTGAATAAAATTAGGCCTTTTCGACAAACTGGCGAAAAATTTAAATTTTTATAAGAGAAACGATCCAACTGGTTTGAACAAAAATTAAACAGAAAAAAAATCTTGGGTAAGAATGCCTGAAACCAAACAAAAACCTTTTTGGGCCATAACTTGGTCCAAAGAACTGGGCCTCGGGTCTGGATAACGCAACTAGGCCCAAAACACGAAAAAACCTAGGTTCATTCTGTGATCAAGAACCGCCGCCTACCACCACGCTGGTGGTTGCAGTCACGGCGGTTTGGTCTCCGTGCGTGGCACTGTGGTTGTGTCTGTCGATTACGCCGATGATCACCACCCACAGGTGGCGATTGGCGAACACACAACTGCCGTTGTTACCGGTGATCGCAATCGACAACCACCGCTGCCACCACCATCTACGGGGCCAACAGCAGCTATCGCCATCCCCACGATGATAATGGCAATCGGCCACCGTCGCCGTGCGACCACCATTACTACAAAGCGTTACCACCACCGTTTGCGGTTTGGAAACCGCCGGTCACCACCATCATCAACGCGGCTGCCAAAATTGGCCATGCCGCCGTCGGTTGCCACCGATGTCTACCGCCTGCCACCACCTATCTGGTGGTTTGGCTGGGCGTCCGCCGCCACCGCTGTTGCGGTTTGGTCGGCGATCGTGCCTGGTGGTTTTGGTTACAGCCGCCGCGATCATCGCCATCTGCGTCACCACCATCACTTACGGTGATGTGGTGGTTATCGCCGCCACCGCTACGATGGTATGGCGGCCGATTGGGGTTAACAGCAGCGATGGTGCAAACGCCATCACCACCATCCGCCTTCCGGCAGTCCTGATTAACACCACCGCCACCGTCGCCTCTTCCGGCTTCGGTGGCTCGATCGAAACCCAAAAACAGTCCCACCGCCACCACCACACCGGTGGTAGTGGTTTGTGGTTGTTCGAACGCCGTGGCCACCACCAACCTGGTGGTGTGGCCGTGGTGATTTGTGGTCTTTGCGGACAGCGGCCAGTGCCGTCACCACCAGCTGTGGTGCGGCCCGGTGCCTCCTCGGGTGATGACAAAGATTGACAACGAAACAAATGATAAAGATCGAATTTTTGTATGAATCTCAATTGAATTAAAAGATTTTAAGGAATTCGATACAAAATTTTAACGGATCACGTATAAACAGATAAATTGATAACTAAAAACGATTAGTAACAATGGCTCTGATACCACTGTTGGGTTTTGTGGGTATCCTTGGATCAAACTGATCCGAGGATTATCTCAGATCTTATCAAAACCTCGCTGGTTTGATATATCTCGTAGGTTTAAAACAAACTGTTAAAACCCACGTGATCAGAAACACTCTGTTTCTGATCTAAACATGCGGAAGCGATAAAAGCTAAAAAACCCATTAAAGCCTAATGATCTTAATCGTTTGTAGCTCTAAACCTAAAGGATTAGGTTAGATTAATTTACCCGGATGCTTGAGAATTAGTCCACCCGTAATCAACCAACGAACGTTCCTCTAGCAGAACCGTGAAACCCGAACAACAAAAACGACCCGAAGGGGGGGAGGGTTTGTGCGCCGGTTTTGGGAGAGAGGAGGAGGGGACAGAAAACTGATTTTTAACTGAAAAACTTAATGTTTTTCCTTAACCCATAGGCTTTATTTATATGGAGGAAAAAACACAGTTTGTAAGGAATCCAGTTTCCTTATAATAATTATCTCAAATCCTTTCCTTATTTAATTAGCTGGAAAAGAATTTGCATACGATAATTACGATTTATATATTTATCTAATATATAAAAACTTTATTAATTAACTATTATATATTTATTTATCTTAATAAATATATAATATCCTAATTAATTAATAACCCTCCAACTTTGGTAATTCTGACTGAAATTACCCAATAGATTTATAATACACTATTATAAATCTTAACTCTCCATTTCGGGATTTCATTTAACTTGTTCGACTTATAGGTTCTCACAGGTGTGACCCTCAAGTGTCTTGTAACATTGGATTGTATAATCACTTGGTTTGTCAACTCTGCACATAATTCCTAACACATTCGAGTCGAGTTTTAACCGAGTTTTGACCGAGTCGATTTCGAGTAGCTCGCGAGTTTTCTTGGATTGAGCCGAGTCGAGCCGAGTATCAGGTAGTTCGAGTCGGGTCGTTAGTATCTCGAGTCGAGTTTTGACCGGGTTCATTCGAGT
The DNA here is from genome assembly GCA_030169165.1 of Centaurea solstitialis. Classification (NCBI taxonomy): domain Eukaryota; kingdom Viridiplantae; phylum Streptophyta; class Magnoliopsida; order Asterales; family Asteraceae; genus Centaurea; species Centaurea solstitialis. The sequence goes on from CM058045.1 coordinate 1,462,413, forward strand.
CGAGTTTTGACCGGGTCGATCTCGAGTAGCTCGCGAGTTGTCTCGGCTCATTTACACCCCTAGTTGAGGTCTATTCATTTGTTAACCGTGTAATTTGTGTTAACAAAAAATAAACCGATAGAATTTCAACTTTTTTTCCACATATGTGGATTATGGGCCACCCTTACATATCTTATAAATTAGTTAAAATTCTTTTAAATTAGGAAGTCGATTTCAGTCGTTGATTAAAATAATCAACGGTGGTTGTTGGTTAACATGGTTAACACAAATTGCATGGTTAACAACTAAAAAGAACCCGAAATAGAGTTGAGTAAGTTTGACTCGATAAAATTATATTGAACTCGAACTCGAATAAAATTTTTAACATATAGATCGAGTTCGAATATTTTTTAAATTATTAAGCTTGAACTTTAATATTTATTGAATTATCGAGCTTGATGCTCATTTACGAGCTAAATTTGTGATCGGTTTCTCGTTTGTAGGCTAAAACTTGGTAGTTTTTATTTATAATGTATTACTTATGAATATGATGAGAATGGTTTATTCTCAAGAGAGAGTATTCTCAAATACCTCGAATTTTAAACAAGTTTCGAATGGCCCAAAATTCACTGTTCGGTTATCAAAATATGTTAGACAATTTTTGACACACCAAATCTCGAAAAACTATTAGTTTCCGTTTGTAAAATCCATATTCTTCAAAATCAATCACTCACTTGAAAATGATTTAGCAAAAACCTTATATTGCTCTTTTTTTATAGAGAGCAATATAAATTCGTTTCAAATAAATAGTTTGTTAAAAAAAAACCTACACATGCATAGAAGTGCCTTTGACTTGTCTTACCGGCCTACTTATTGGCATATAGACAAAGGAAACTTGTCATGCGTCAGTTGATAATGATATTCACATGTCAATTCATAACCGACTCCAAATGAAGTATCTAACAACAAGTGTTAAGTGGATTCTTATATTAAACATGCATTAGAGATATTCTTGAACAGTTTGTGTTCACCTAATCGTTGTTAGCCATGTTACCAAGTGACATGTTTTGTGTGCACACACTCTAGATGTACAAGCACCAAGATTATAAGTAATAAGTAGTCACAATACAACATGTTCTTTGTACAAATTATTTTATAATGCAATTATGCAAAGGAAGATACATTATCAATTATATGAAGCCTTGATATTTAATCAAAAGTTAGAGAAAATATCATAACGTAACTAATTGTGTGATTAAGAAACGATTGACAAGTATCTTTCAAGAAGTAAATGTTCACATGCCATCTAGGTTTAGTGTGTTGTTCCATAGCCCACATGTTACAAACATTGAATTAAACCTTAAATTGACAAAACATTGAACACACTATTATTTATTTAAAAGTTGATATCGAATATAATATTATTTATTATTATTCAATTATAGATGTATAATTATTTATATGAATTTATCCTTTATATGCATCTGTATTAAACATGACATATGATATTATTGATTTGTGAAATGATAGTATTGTTGTTTTCCAAAACATTCTTTGTTACTATGACAGAAAGTTAACAAAAATAATACAACCTCTACAGGTTTTAAAATCGGATATCATTATCAAGTTATGTAGTCTGTTATCACTGATTCAATAATTTCTAGGTGTGCTTGAAGAAAGAGTTAACTACACATCTTGTTCATATAGTTTGTGAAAACTTTATATTTAGTCCCGTAACTTTGTTTATTGTTAATGTATTGTTAATGTTTTCATTTTATTTTTGCTTTACATCGTTCCATTCCATGATTGTTGTGTGTTTCTATTAAGTATCCCATGTGTTTCTTACTTTAAACCGTTTAACTATCGCTTATTCGGGTAAGCCTTTACGACAACAACTCATGCAAAAACATCAATAACACATGGAAAAAGACATCGAGAAAGATCACTAGAAATAGTAGAAGTAGAAACATCAATAACACACGCAAAAGCGTTGAATTAAGCAATAACATATTGGTGTTTCAGAAACATCAATAACACATGCAAAAACGACAATGAAAAATATGTAGAAATAGTGATGGAAGTGCATGTGGTGGTGGTGGTTATGTACACGACAATGGTGGTGTTAAAGGAATAACAGATCAGGAAGAGTATTCCCATATATGAAACTGTTTTGATATGAAACATGGATCATGGTCTCCAAGTTTACGAGGTCAAGTTATACATGGTTTTAGTAGTTGCCTAATTATGTGTGTTTTGACCTTTTAGTGAAATATACTTGTTTTAGCCTAAGTATAATACTTTAAGGTTTTACTCTTTTATCTAAATAGATGATCCAACCTTTGAAATATGCTAGAAAAATTATCCTATATATGTGAATTTCACATGTTACTTTCACATTTTAATAAATTTCTCATTCTAACTTGTAGTGCTTCTAATTTAATATATGATGCGAACTTTTTATTTTATTATATTTATTACTTGTCTAGTCCATCAATGGTCTCTTTATAGGTATAATAAGGAATCCAAAAAGATTACAACAACCCTATAGTCGAGGAAGAGGATGAGAATTCAAAGGAAGAAAGAGAGGTGCAAATTCGTGGTGGTATATTCACGCATACAATTTTAAATGAGATCTGAACTAGATTCATGATCTTCCCATGAATACAAAGTCAAATTTTTTTTAACATAACACGAGGTTATAACTTAATTAAAAACCCATTTATGGTCATGTCACTTAGAGCATCTCCAAGAGCTTCCCTAAATTTTCTTTAAAATGAAGAATTAAAAGTCAAAATCTCTAAAAATATTGCTTCCATCTCCAACAACTTTCCCATCTTAGATTTTAGCCACTTAGGTTTTTTCCTAGGCTAGCAATGCCACATCTCATCTCATACCTTAAACTCCTTCTACACATGTTTTACAAACTTGCACTAATAAAATGTATTTCATAAAATAAAATGGAGAATGACTAATATACCCTTACATAGACGAGACATGACGACACTTGATACCTTTAACGTTCACCAAATAGAGACTAAAACGAAAACAAAATACAAACAATAATGATAGTTTTGTAATTAGCAAAGTTAAAAAAATAGAAGCCAAAGTTTTCAACAAAGTATAAGGACTGAAATTGTAATTACCTAAAAAAATAGAAAAAACAAACCGTACACTACAACTCGAGTTCACCTCTCCTGCATTTACTCATTAAACCGCTGCGCATTTATTATTAATAGGTATCGAGATGCACACTTTTAAGTGTACGTCCAATGCAAAAACCACTATTAAAATATGTTCCAAAATAACTATTTCAAACTCACCAATTTATTTTGATTGTGGCCCTCTTTTAATAGTAAAAACAAGTAAAAAGAACGCAATACATAGGTGTTTATAATTGCTTTTTGAGGTACAAAAGTGTCTTTGAGCAAAAGTGTTTGTTGACTTATAGTGGTAAAAGAAATTTTTTTTTAAAAAAGTGTTTGGATTAGTTTATCAACTTTTTGAGAAGAATTTGTAGCAATAAATCAATAAGTCATAAATTGTGACTTCTTGAAAACTCCATTTCATCCCTTGTCAAAATGGAGTTTTAAAAATACTTTTGGATTACACAAACAAGCTTATCAACCTATTGACTTCTTGAAGAAGTCAATAAGTCCCTAAGCAGTTTTAAAACTCAATCCAAACACCCTGTAAATAAGTAAGTGCTGATGTTAACATTTATAAACAAAAGTTAATAGTTTGAAATGCAATTAACAATATAAAAAAGTGTAATTTGGCTACACATTTGGTTTTATAGTTATTTTATACTCAGTTGATTAGAATAATTAAAATTTCACAAGTAGCGGTCTTAATGGTTTACCAAAACTACTTGTTTATGAATTAAATATTCACAAACTAAATGATAACATCACAAGTAACTATTTTTAACAAGGTGAATAAATAGTATTTTAGCAACTTTAAGAGTATATACAACAAATATGTTAAAATAGAAATTTTAGAGATTTATATTTGTAATGTGTTTGGCAAAGTAGCTGATAAACTAGTTGTTGACTAATAAGCTAGCTACTAGCTTATAAGTTAACCTTTAAATAAATTATGTTAAGCAAAACGAGCTTATGAGTATGAAAAATGACCAAAAAAATTATTTTAGGGTATAATAACTAATATTAATAAAGATATAATTGAAAAAAATTACAATTTTTTTTAAAACGCTAGTTCAACTAACGTTTCAATAAGCTAGCCTATTTTTGCCAAACACAACCTTAAACAGCTATACTGTACCATAGGTTAAAATAGACAAATGAGATAAAAATGTCCAAATTTAGATGTCTCTAAAATTTCATATTCCTAAAAATAAATATCAATATCTTTTATATATTTAATATATGATTTAATCAAATTGTATTACAAAAAAGTGCATATAACATCACCCACCACCTAATACCAATAATAAAATCTTGACCATTTTGTTCAATTACATAAACTAAATAGGAAGGTCATTTAAAAATATAACTATTTTGTACCATTTCATAAGTCATCCATTTCTCTATGAGCTATAATAAGCAACAACAAGATTACAACCCTTGTATCCATTATCATTCTAGTGATAATAAAAAGAAAACCCATATTCCATTTTCAAGCAACAAAAAAACTTCATAATTTCACACTCACATTTCTTCCCCTAAAAAACCCTCCACAATCTTTTGCCCTAATCCCCTTTCCATTCCAAGAAATCCCACAAAACTTTGTCCAATTTCCACAAAATTTCCACTTAGGGTTTTCAATTTTCACAATTTTATAACAATTTCTTCAATCTAGGGTTCTTATCTTCATACCCAATTCACATCTCACCTCCAAATTAAACCCCCAAAAAACCCCCAATTTTCCCAATGAGGGATTTCCCTTCTTGCTTTGGTGAAAATGGTGTTCAAGTTGCAGATGCTTCATCTTCTTCAGCTTCAGCTTCATCAGGTCCTTCAATGGCTGCTACTTTTTCCACTTCTAAAATCAGTCAAAATCTTGTTTCTTGTGTTTATCAATGTAGATTGCGCAATTTCTCTTGTTTAATCATCACTTTCACTTGGACCAAGAACTTAATGGGTCAGCACTTATCCGTTCAGATCGATGATTCCACCAGCTTATGTTTGGGTAAGCTCGAGATTAAGCCGTGGCTGTTCTCGAAACGCCGGGGTTTCAAGAACCTCGAGGCGGGTTCGAAATCGATCGACGTTTATTGGGACCTATCGGCCGCGAAATTCGGTAATTCGCCCGAGCCGATCGAGGGGTTCTATTTCGCCATTGTGGTGAACCATGATTTGATCTTGGCATTAGGGGATATGGAGATTAAGGAGGTCCATAAAAAGATTATGGGTTCTTCCAATTTTACCCCTAATGTCGTTTTCGTATCGAAAAGAGAGCACATTTGTGGGAAAAAAGCTTACTCCACAAGATCCCAATTTTGTGGGAAGGGGAAGATTCATGATGTGTTGATTGAGTGTGATTTGATGGGTAGTAACGATCCGTTTCTTTTGATTCATGTCGATGGTAAGGTTATGTTGCAAGTGAAGCATTTGAGGTGGAAATTTAGGGGGAATTACACGATTTTGGTGGACGGTTTGCCTGTTGAAGTGTATTGGGACGTGCATAATTGGCTTTACGGGAAGTTGACGGGCGAAGCTATTTTCTTGTTTCAGACTTGTTTTTCGGCCGAGAAATTGTGGGCCAATGAGTCGTCATCGATCTCGGATTCGTCGAGTTGGTCGAATTCGTTTCGTAGAGATCCGCATTCGCAGGGTCTTGGGTTTTCGTTAGTGTTGTGTGTTTGGAAAAACGAATAGGGAGTATGAGTTTTAGCTATTGTGGTTTATATGCGAGATGTTATTGGAACTTGGAATACATATTATTCATTATGAATGCGATATCTATTTGAATCTTTTGAATCGTTATAACTTTGATTTTGGTGAAATTGGTGTGTTTGTATGTGCCATTAAAGAGCAAAATTTCGACTTTGGTGACAGCTGATAAGTTAGTTGTAGCAAGTAAGGTTGTAAAGTTTAGTCAATGCAGGTTTGAAGACTTGATAGAGACCTTGTTTGCGAGACGATCAAGTAAGTTGTGTACCGTTTTTCATGGTTTAGTGTTCGTGTGTATTTACATGTATGTCTGTGTATATATAGGGCCAACCTGTTTTTGTAAGACCACAAAATAACACCGAACCTTGACAAACATGTTTTTGTTGAAGGCTCGGTGTTCTTTTTATGGTCTCACGAAAGCAGGGTGGTGTCACATGATCCTAAGTGTATATATATGTAGGCTTAGGTTCACGTGAGACCACAAAATAACATTAAACCTTCACAAAAACATTGTGAAGGTAAAAAAATGAACCTTTACAACAAAAACACGGTGAAGGTTTATTCACAGTATTTTGCTATGAACGTTTAGTGTTATTTATGTGGTCTCACATGATCCTAAGTGCGTGTGTGTGTATATGTTCAGTTTAATTCCCGTTAATTCACAAGAAAATTCTATATTAACATGAACTTGTAGTGTGCATTATAAGATATCAATATACCTATGATTATATATAATCATCCAACAAAATTGGCTTTATAGGGACATCAAACATGTTTGAATGCCTTACAACCTTAGTAGATTGCTTTATATGAAAAGTTATAGTAGACTGCTTTATAGGACTTAAGTTTATAGGACCAAGCAATTGCGAGTCTTATATAAAGTTGTTACAGTAGGATGTTAGGACATATTTGGACATTCTAACAAGTTTTTTAGAACATTTTTGGAATAAAGGTCATTTTAGTTTCTTTTATAAGATACTTTTGACATAATTGGTTTGCCTTTAAAACTTAAGTCATATTATGCAGTCTATTAAGACAATTAGTCAATTAGACAATATGACGTCCTATAAAACCGATTTTATTCTAGTGTTTAATGAAAGAAATTAACGGGACTAATTGTATCCGTCTCCCGTTCGATTTCACCATGCTTGTGATTTTGATCAACCATACCAGAAATCATCACGAAAACCGTTCAAGAAACATTAACCGTGGTAAATTAATATATTGATCATGCATCGGCTTTTAACCAAATCGACAAAAGTATACATATTTCCTTTTCCGACCACAGGGAAACTGACAGTTTTGGGTATTAGACGATGGATCGGAAAATGAAGACTTGACGGAAATTAGTGACGGTGGATGCTACTAGCATTAGCAAGAGAAGTGGCGGTGGAATCGATAACGGATTTGAAGCCGATACTGGGGTTAGCACCGGTCTGATGCCTGAACCAACGGTTGGAGCTTGCCGAACCGGTGCTGACGCATGAGGTGCCTCCGGTTCCTGATCGGCCTCCGGATCTGGCAAGACGGCTGGAGCCGCTTCGGATTGTGTTGGTGCCAACGTTGCTATCTTGGAACCTGAAGTGACGGAAGAAAGGTATCAAGTACAAGCACCGATCTTTTTTGGTTTTCATCTTTCTTTGAATTGATTTGGTTCATACAGGACGATAAAATGTTCGAATAGACTGTTTTATAGGACCTAAATTTATAGGACCAAACAATTGTGCTTCCTTTGTAAAGGTGTAACAATCCAATGTTAGGATGTATTTGAGCATCATAAGAGCATCTCCAACAACTTCTCTCTAAAATAGAGAAAACGAGACTTTTGTTCTTTAAATTGCTCCAACAGACTCTCTATATGGTTCTCTAAAATAGAGAAAACGAGAAAAATCTCCAAGTTCAAAGAATTTTTTAACTTGATTTATGGAGAGAGAAATTACATTTTTATTCATTTCCACCAACGAGGTTGAATCATTATTATTTTATATAAATTCTTTTCAAAAAGTGTATTGGAATGATAAATTTATAGAATATTTTTATAATATAATCGATGTTGAAATCTCTAAAATAGAGGATCTGTTGGAGTTGAGTATATTTTTTTTAATAGATCTTAGCTTTTGAGTCCCTATTTTAGAAAAGTTATAGAGAAACTGTTGGAGATGCTTTAACAAGTATTTTTAGTACTCTTTTGAATTAAAGTGTCATGTTAGCTTTTTAATAGGACATTTTTCAAATAATGTTATATAAAAGACTAATAGCATGGATTATTTCAAAAATGTTTTAAAAAACTTGTTAGGAAGCTTAAAAAATGACCTAATAACTTATTGTAATACTCTTCTGTAGGACGTATAGCTGTTCGATAAACTTAAATCCTATGAAGCAGTCTATTAGGATATTTAGTATATATTGCGTATTTGCGTCCCATAAGCAGATTTTGTTATAGTGATATAAGTTTTTGGTTCTAACCGCTAGGACTCGGTGGCAATTCTGGAGAATCAGCAGGTCGCGGAAGAGCTCGAGGTGCCGGAATTTTGGGTGGAGGAGGGACAAATATCGCAGGCCCTGCAGTATGCAAGTTTTTACTCATCAAAATTACTACTGAATTCAAAATAAGTGTCTATATTTCTATTTTAGTTCGTCACAAAATAAGTGTCCACTCTCAGAAGTAAGTTCCTACTTTCCAATTCCACCCTTAATTACGAGACGGGGAAATTCACAACTCCTTCTGTTGTTAAGGGTAAAATTGTCATTTACTTAATTAAAAGAATGCAAAATTACACATTTTTAAAAATTTGTGCCTTTTACGTTGTGAACATTTATTTTGGGACGGAGGGAGTGTTGTATTGTTATTATAGACGAAGAATACCTGCGGGTGGTAGAGGAACGCCATTTGCTGCAAAACCGAGAAAGAAAAGAAACTAAGAACCTTACAAAAGTAACTAGGGGTGTAAATTAGCCAAGCCGAGCTCACCTCGTTTAAGTTCATACAACTTAAGCTTGAGCTCGACTTGTTTTGAGTCTTTTGCATCCAGCTCAAGCTCGGCTCATAAAAAATTTAACAGGCTCGGGATCGACTCAAGCTTGACTCGTTTACCAATAATATTTTTAATATTTAACATATATTATCAAGCTTAATCAATCGAACTCCAGCTCGTTTATTAAACAAGCCTAAAATGAACCTAGAGCTTCGGCTTGGGCTCGTTTAACTCGAGCTCAAATCGAGCTTTTAACGAGTTGATCCCGAGTGTTCATGAGCAGCTCCGCTCGCTTACACCCCTAAAAAGTAACAAGAATTGATATTAAACGAAATAAAACCCGTGAAAAATCCTCAAAACCGTCACCTTTGCATTGCAACGGCACACTTTTAGATTTACATGCTTTAGGCAGCGTGATGGCCAATGCCTGACTGATCGGGCTTGGTAGCGAAAAAGCCACGTTTCCCGTAACGATAAGACACGTGCACTCCATGCTCGAGCTCATGAGCGATTCAACCGCCCGCAGCAGCTCGCGGTCGGCGATCCGCCATTTGAGCTGCCGGTGACGAAATTCACACACGGCCCGAAGCTGGCAATCATCGACATCGAGCACGGGCTGCTGATTTGCCCGTTAACTGTAACGACCACCGAAATGGATATGATTGCGGCAAGAAAACCCGTAAAACGTTCCATGATCGACGAAGAATGAATCAGGTTTTCGGGGAAATTTATAGGGGTTTTTTTTGGGGGTTTATAAAAGATTTCTTGAGGTTTACTATAGGTGTTGAACCACCTTGACTGGCTAGGTGAGGGTTTTGGTTGAGTTGGTTTGACTTGAAGTATGCTAAGATTTTGGCAGTCAAGTTAGGTTAAACTTTTTAACATATTATTGTTTGTTAAGTTGTATTATGAGTATGTATTATCATTTTGTTGTATTATGAGTATGAGTTGATTATGAGTATGTATTATCATTTTGTTGTACTATGAGTATGAGTTGATTATGAGTATGTATTATCATTTTGTTGCATTTTGATTTGATAAAAGCTTGATTTTTAACTAATTTTATGGTCCGAATGGTCTTTGTAAGAGTCCCATGTTGAGTAAACTTGGACGTTGTTTCTTTCATATATGTTGGAGTCGTCGTTCTTTTTTAAGGGTACTTTTGGTAATTAATCTAATAGGATTTCATATATTTTCATTAGCATTTAGTAGTGTGCAAAATCCGAATAGTTTGAAACTCGAACTTAACAAGAACTAAGATGTTTGTGTAAATTCCTGAATGTTTTGAAATCCGAAAAATAGAAACTCGATTTTTGGGTGGATATTTTGGGTTTTGGGTCAGAGTTGATCTTTGAGCATCCAACGGTCTGAAATCCCAAAATAATTTGTTTTAATAATTTTAAACTTACTATGGGCTATTGGGCTTTATCAACCTGAATTCCGATAAATCCAATCCCGATGCCCGAAGCAATTCGAAATCCAAACCCCCAAAAACTAGCTTTGATATTTTCTATCAATATTATTTAAAATGTTTTTTGAAAAAGTAATCTAACATGGTTTCATAATTGTTCACCCTTTTTGTGAGTTCAAAACTTATACCTGATCGTAACGATCTAAAAGTGAGTTTGGTACGCATCTAAGATTGGATATGATGAACGGGAGTGACGCAGACAACTAGGATGATGGAAAAATTCCAGAAGATTTTAGGGGTTTGTCTTTCAGACCTCCAGTGTTGTGGCGGATTGATTATCGCTCGGGGGTTTCATAGCGCCCTAATCGAGTTTGAGTCTTCCCGTGTGCATGCCTGAGACATTTAAGTGGGACCATGTTTAGCTCCGGAAATTGCTGGGGATTAGTCGGGCTTTGGCCCAGTCACCCTTCCAATTTTTTGTTGGAGGTTTAATTCAATATTAGTAGCTTAATAATTTACCAATCTTGTCTTATTTCCTAGTATTTATTCCTATTGTATTGCTGGTTTTTGTTTTAATCAGGTCATATTTGCCTCATCTAATGTCGCTTTAAGTGTGAAATAACAAGTTTTTGACTATTATTTTCATCATATCCTATATACTCGACAAATCATGAATAAGTTTTCGTTTATTGCAAATTGGTAAATAAATCTCCGAACATCTACACAAAAAGAGCCACCAAACATCTCCAATAAGGCAATAACAAGTCTAAAAAATTTGAAAAAAATCTTTAAAACTCAATTATCATTTGAATCGTCTCCATTGAAAAAGAGGTTTTCAAAGCCCATGTTCAAAACACCTGGATTTTGTGCATTTCTAATAAGATAAGCCTGACCAGAAGATGCGCACGAAGGGGGTTCAAACATGGGGTGAATGGGATACTATCCACATCCCCCACATGCCTTACCGCTACGCCACAAGCGTTTACAAATTGGTTGTCGTAAATTATATTACCCTACATAAACTTGGAGGGCTAGTTTTGAAGTTATTAGGAATCCAAGTGGTCGCTTTTGGAAATTACATAATTTGAGGGGCTGATATGTAACTTTCTTCTTAGACACAAAGATCATACGACGGCGTTCTTTTTGTAATTTGCAAGTTCTCACTATTTCAAGAGTAAATTACGATTTTAGTCCCCATGTCATGTTATAAATTTCCATTTTCGTCCCAGCATCTAGAAACTGCCGTTCTTCCTCATAGTTTGCAATTCCGTTCTGTTTTTCATTCCTAGGTTAATTCCTACCTTTAAAGTCAAACGGACCAACATAGTAAAAAAGCATAAACCACAAACACCAAATCAACAACAAATTATAAACTATAAAAACCAAAATAGCAATGAACTACAAACCTTAGGAACTAAAACCACAATTCCTAAACCAGAAGGACGAAATTCACAATTTTCAACAAACCATAGGGACTAAAACCGTAACTTACTCCTATTTTCAGGGGATAACAATTTTACAGTTGCAGAAGAAGAAACACATTCAAACGAAAAAAAAAAGGCGATAATGATAACCGTCGTCTCTCTCTCGTCTCGTTGCTCTCCTCCTCCTCCGCCGGTAACCGTTTCGCCGGAATTCAACCTCTCCGGCGGTGTTTTCCGATCGGAGCTCAGTCTTCGAACATCTCCTTTTCGCAATAAAACCCTACGCCTTCACAGTAGTAGTAATTCGTCGTCTAACGGACAACCAAAGGAGGAGTCTAAGTCGAAATCGAGCTCGAGCAGGTTCCTTAATGACGACGGTGTGGTGGAAGACATGGACGGATATCTCAAGTATCTCTCTCTGGAGTACGATTCCGTTTGGGACACCAAACCTTCGTGGTAAGTCTGTTAATCCAAATTTTCTACTAGTTTTCTTCTTAATTCGTTCATTTTAGGTCATTATTGTTGAGCTAGAATCAGTAGAAATTGAGTAGTTGATTTTGAGAAATGGATTAAGTAAACGATGAGTTCAATGATTTGATCTGTATCTCTGCTATACGGCAATGAAATTGTGTTTTGGAAATTGAGCATTATTTTCGGTTATTGTTGAGCTAGATTCAGTGAAATTGAGTAGTTGATTATGAGAAATGGATTAAGTAAACGATGAATCAATGATTTGATGTGTATCTCTATTTTCAGTTATTGTTGAGCTCGATTCAGTGAAAATTGAGTTGTTGATTTCAAAACTGGATTAAGGAAACGATGAATCAATGATTTGATCTGTATCTGTATTTTTCTTCTTAATTCCTTTGTTTTCGGTTATTGTTGAGCTCGATTCAGTGAAAATTGAGTTGTTGATTTAGAAACTGGATTAAGTAAACGATGAATCGATGATTTGATCTGTATCTATGTTATACGGTAATGAAATTGTGTTTTGGAAATTGAGGTTTAGCTGTTTGTATATAGGAAACTAGAGAAGTTGTAAGCATTCAACATCTAAATTGCCTTAAATGTTAATCAACTTTTTATCTATTAATTGAGCTAGATTCAGTGAAATTGAGTAGTTGATTTAGAAAACTGGATTAAGCAAACGATGAATCAATGATTTGATCTGTATCTCTGTTATACGGCAATGCAAATATGCAATTGTGTTTTTAGAGTTGTGCTTTAGCTGTTTGTGTAAAGGAAGCTAGAGAAGTTGTAAGCATTCAACATCTAAATTGCGAAAATGTTAAACTTTTTATTTATTTATTTTCTTCTTATTTCCTTCAATTTTTTGTTATTGTTGAGCTAGATTAAGTGAAATTGAGTAGTTGATTTCAAAACTAGATTAAGTAAACGATGAATGGATGCTTTGATCTGTGTATCTGTGTCATAAGGCAATGCAATTGTATTTTTAGAGTTGAGGTTTAGCTGTTTGTATAAAGGAAAACTAGAGAAAAGTTTGTTAGCATTCGACATCTAAAATTGCATTTGGGACACCTAACCTTCCTGGTAAATGTTAATCCACTTTTTTGTTTTCTAAATTAGTTTTCTTCTTAATTCCTTTATTTTTGTTCTCGTTGTTGTCTTGTTGAGCTAGATTCATTCAAGTTATTGTTGCATCAGTTGATTTTAATCCTGATAGAGAAAATGATAAATTAATGCTTTGATCTATGTCTCTGTTATTCGGCAATGCAATTATCCTTTGAGTTGAGCTTTAGTTGGTTGTATTTAACATCTAAAATTGAATTTGAGACACCAAACCTTCCTGGTAAATATTAATCCACTCATTTTTTTAATCTTAGTTTCTTCATTTGTTGTCGTTGTTGAGCTAGATTCATTCAAATTATTGTTGCATCAAGAAGTTGATTTCAAAACTGTATTAAGAAAACAATAAATCAATGTTTTGATTTGCATCTCTGCTATTCGGCAATGCCTTCCAAAAAATTTATTGGAAATGTCTTTAAACAACCTATTGTTCTTTTCCCATTCCATTCATGGATTGCATTCCCCATCATCATAGGGGAAGTCTTGACATAGCAAAAATGATGCTTCTTTCACTTGACTTTTTTATACCCATATTTGTTTGGTTTAATTTGTTTGTTAGGTGTCAACCATGGACAATAACCCTGACCGGAGCGTCGGTCATTGCTGGCAGCTGGCTAATATTGCACAACATCTTGGCTACTTCGGTGGCTACAACTTTAATTGGCACCTGGTGGTACATCTTTCTCTATTCTTACCCGAAGGTACGAATCCTGCTGTGAGAATTAAGCAAACACGAGCAAATTGGTGTTGAAATTCTAAGCACTTTACTTTCTTTCTTGGTGTTCAGGCATATACGGAAATGATTGCTGAGCGAAGGAAGAAGGTTACGAGTGGTGTTGAAGACACATTTGGCTTAAGAAACAGCCCTTAATCTTCTTCTGCTGGAAACCAGTATCACACGACAAGCAGGAGAGAGTTGATTTTGGTATGTAAATTTGCAAACTATTTTTAACTTATATAGACAATGCAGTTGCAGTTAAAATTACCTCTATTAATTATATGCATTACTAAATTATAATGCAACAAGCAAACAAGCTAACTTTAGCAGTTTAGCCTGCAAAATGGACAAAGACTGAATGCCTTTTGAACAAGCAGCCTACCACAGTCCACATATTCAAGCCATCCAAGAAAGTATAGGAGCCACAAAACATGAACAACATTCACATATCATCAAGCTAACCAGGCAACAGGAAAATTTAATAGCTTATGATGGCAGAGGTGGACCCATAAAAGATTTTAAGTGGTGGCACATCTTGAATTAAAGAAAAATTCTACATAATTAGGCTTGGTTTGGCAAGCATAAGCTAGCTTATAAGCTAGTCCATCCAAACATGTACCAGGAAGCTAGCTTATCAGCTAGCTTATAAGCTAGCTTTTTGAAACGCTACTTTGAGTAGCTTATGAGAAGCTTATTGTAGCTTTTTCCAATTATACCCTTATTAATATTAATTATTAAATTCAAAGGTACCTTTTTTGGTCATTTTACATACTCATAAGCTAGTTTTTGCCAAACATAATTTGTTCAACAGCTAGCTTATCAGCTACTAGCAAGCTTATCAATCAACAGCTAGCTTATCAACTATCCACTAGCTTATCAGCTACCAGCTAGCTTATAAGCTACGCTTGCCAAACATAGCCTTAGTATAGGTATTGGTTGGTTTCTTATCCCCACACAAAAGGAACACATGTATTCGTGTTTATCTTCAGATTTTTCTAAAATTCGATAGCTTAGTTGGTCTTCCTAAGGGCGGTAACATCCTTGGAAAGGGGGGGGGGGGGTGCTTTGGATAGGATCTGAGTCTATCAGGGTTTGATCCCAAGGGGAGTCAGTTTGAGGGCATGAGGAGTACCCAGTCACAAGGGCTGGTCCAGTTATAGAATGGGTTGCCCCCCGGCCCAGTCAAAGACTGTGGTTGGACTCTAGGTCTAGCGTAAGCTGGGCCGGGACAGCGGCGGATGAGTGGGATGCCCATGGATGCCTGATACCGTCGGGAGGTGTGCGTGCATTCTTGGTAGTCGTTTGTTGGTTCGATGCCGTTATGCCTTCCAAAAAAAATGAAAGAGAAGGAATTCGAGAAAAGAAGGACTGAAACCTGGACCTTTTGTTCAAAACAACAATATTTACCAACTCTACTATTAAAGAGTTGTGCTAGTAGATTATTAGTTCCAAATAATATAAGGGCACCCAACAGAACAATACAGTGGCACCCTTTAGATTGTAATCTTTTTACATCACAATGGAGCCATGGAGTGTTGGCCTGTGCCAACCATATACTCCTATGTAAGTCCACATCTGCCTGACGGACTAGGCATGACCATCAGAGTGCATTCAATACACGGGATAATATTAAACCTTGTCCCAAATTTGACTATGACATTAGATTGAGACAAGCAGATCAGACCCAGTGCAACAAAACACATTTTGTCTCACTAAAATCAGTGAACAAGAATCTGGGTGATAAAACAAGATTAATACTAAATTATTTGTCATATTTAAACCCTAAAACGTTCCACAATTATTTTATCTGCCAACCCAATTCTCCCCTGTTCAGTCTTCTTCAATCCCATCCGTCTACATACCAGAAGCACTTTGGGTCTAATAGTAGTTGGTGTGTACAAAAGTTAGCTTCTTAGACATGTAGCAAGTCAATACATAATATTTACCATTCAAGCTCCATGCAATAACTGCTTCAACCTTTCTCTACATTCAAGGGTACAATACAACCCATTCAATAATGTAAAGATGGTATACAAATTTATTCATTTGTAATACAATCATAAAGAGACGAACCCTCCTCTTAGAACCAATCAAATTTGCCGAAGAAATCTTGGATCAAGGCATACAGAAGTAACGGCAGATAAAAAGCATACAACTTATTAACGCCATTCACTAGCTTGGTTGAACCCATATTCTAATTGTTCCGTCATTAAGAAGCCCTGCAGAAGCAATCATGTTCTCGGATGGGTGGCAACTTACAGAAACAACAGTATCGGTATGCCCTTCTAGTTTCTGTAGCAAGTTCTTCCCTTGTAAATCCCAAATGTAGACACAGTGATCCTCTGAGCCACTAACAATGTATTTGCCATTGGTGATAGAAAACGTGGGCGTTATGCAATATTTCTTGTTTACATGGCCTGTATACAGCTTCAGGAACTTCCCAGTTGAGTAGTTCCAGAGTTTCTGCATTCACAATAACAGAAAAGTAAACGTTAAGAGACATCTTCCCAGCAATTCAACTTCATAAGATATTCGAATTTCTGCTATATCAGAATTCAGAATCTTAATAATTTTCTTAGGTTTAATAATACCACACTTGCGCCATTCTCTATCAGCCATCCAAATTTAGTATCCTATCATTCAGTAAGATAGGACGTGGTGGAAAAAGCCTAATTCGGTTAGCCATATGTTAGTTTTCTTAAAAGCTACTTGAGGTAGTATTTCAATAAGCTCTAGAACGGGATTCAAATAGCAGTAGCCTATCATTCAGTAAGACATGGTGGGTGGAAAAAGCCCATCTCGGTTAGCCATATGTTAGTTTTCTTTAAAACCCATATCAAGTAGTGTTTCAATAAGCTCTAGAACATGATTCAAATAGTAGTACCCTGTTGCTCAATAAGACAAGATGTGGTGGAAAAAGCTCAGTTTGGTTGATCATATGTTAGTTTTCTTAAAAGCTACTTCAAGTAGTGTTTCAATAACCTCTAGAACAGGATCCAAATAGCAGTACCGTATCGTGCGGTAAAACATGGTGGTGTGGAATACGCCCAGTCTGTTAGTTTTTTAAAGCTATGTCATCATAGTTTTCAAATTCAGTTTTCAACGTATCCTAGTAGTTTATTTACATTATCATCTAACCTTATTAGCTAGTTTTTCCAAAAGATAACTAGCTTATCTGTTAGCTTTTGGCCAACAACTAGTTTTTCCTAACATAGCCTTAAAGGAAATAGGTACTAAGGTAAGGAGTTGTAACATAATATAGAATCATCTAACAAAAGATAAGCAACTCTAAAGATGAATTTCTGGAAAACTACTTCAGATACTATTTCAATCAGCTCTAGGTTTTTTTTTCTCTTTCCTTCTTTCACTTATGCCCATTATAGTTATACATGTAATTTTTCGACATATCCTTTTAGTTCATTTTACATCATCATTTACTTTATCAACTAGTTTTTTTACCAAACATAACTAATTTATCTGCCAGATTTTCAAGCAAATCTAAAGTTGAATTCTAGAGAGTTGGCAGGTTTCAACTTGAATTTGGCTTCATACCCAACAAATTTCAGCCACATTCCTTAGATCTTCCCATTTCTTATGACCTTCTGATCAATCAAATTAGCTTCCATTTCCAATTCATGTCCCCATGAACATGAACAACTTAGAGAAACTCCAACCACTATCCTATACTTTTTTAAATACAGATCATCAAAAAACAAAAAATCTAAAAAAGACAGAGCATCTCTAATAAGGTTTTATGAGATTTGGGGATTTCTACCTCTCATATTTTCTGTACTTCAGTATAAGACTTTAGCATAGCCATTAGAGAAAAAGAAATAACTCCAAAAGCTCTACTTGAATCCCAAATGACAACAAAATCTAAGGGGCTGTTTGGTTAGTTTTTCATTAGGTCCTGTATAGATAACGTTGTCTGTGAAGATTATTAATCTGTCTGTACAGATTGGGAAGGTTTTTGTTTGGGATGGTTTCTTCATAGAAGGAAGGAGCTACTTTGTTTAATTGGGAGGGGCAAAATTTAGTAAAAGGCTTGGCTTTCTACACAAAGCTTCCCCTAGAAGCTTCCTGAATAACCCACTTTCTATATCATTAAGCCATTACCAAACGGTCATGTATACCTGACTGAATAAGCTGTAAGTCCCATTAAGCCCATTAAGCTGCTAACAAACAGATCACTTATCTTCTATAACCAAATTGCACAAACTCTAATTAGCAAAATCAAAACCCCAATTCCACAACAAAACAAACTAACCAGGGTATCATCAAGGGTAGCCACCAGTATAAACTTCCCATTAGGCGAAAACTTCGTAAACGAAACCGCGGGCACCTTATCATCAATCAACGTCTTCAAACACGTCCCGGTCGCAGCGTCCCATATCTTACAACTCCCATCATGACTCCCCGAAACAATCAGCGACCCATCGCGGTTAAAATGCACCGAGGTCACTGGGAGCGAGTGCGCCCTGATCACATGACTAGTCCTCCCAGTCTTCACATCCCAGACCCGAATCGTCTCGTCGAACGATCCCGACACGATCTGGTTGGTCTGTGTCGAGAAGTTGACGCAGAAGACGAAGTCGGTGTGGCCACGGAGGGTCTTGACGGACTCGGCGGCGCGTGCGTCCCAGATGATGATGGTCTTGTCGTCGGAGGCGGAGCAGATGTAGTGGGAGTCGGAGGACCAGGCGAGGTCGGAGACGCCGTCGGAGTGGCCGGAGAGGCGGGCGGTGAGGGTGAGGGTTTGGGCGTCCCAGATGATGATGGTTTTGTCTAAGGAGGCGGAGGCCAGGAGCTTGCCGCTGTTGCAGAACTTGACGCAGGAGACGGCGGATTCGTGGCCGGTTAGGGTTTCCACCAGGCGGTAGGGGGCGTATTGCGGTGGTGCTTGGACGGTGGTGGTGGTGTTGCTGCCCATGGTTTGGAAGAAAGAACCAGCAAACGAAGTTGGTGGTACGGATGTGGATCGTATTTATAGGTGGTGGTGGGGTGTGGGTAATTTGAAGTTTTCAACCTTTTAGCTTTTTATGTACCCACGTAAAAATATAGACTTGTACTGGGTCTCAGTGAATCATTTTATTTTCCTTTTTTACTAAATATAAGAGTAAGTTACGATTTTAGGCCCTATAATTTGATACCCTTCTTGTTCTAAGGCCATGGGTTATACAACCCAAATGACCCTTTCTACTTATATTACCCTTTCTTACCCGGTGTCATGTCATATCAGCGTAAGCATCACATCTATACTCAATCCAATTTTACTCCCCCTTTTTACTTTATTTAATTAAAATTTAATTAAGAGAGACAAATAAAAAGAGGGGGGTGGGGGTGTTTGTCGATCGGTTTGACACACCCGAGTCATGGAGTACCACTACCCTAAAGTAACCGAATCCTTTATTATTATTTTAATATATACATATATCTATATATATATATAGGGGTGGGTTCAAATGTGAACCACTTTTTGGTTGTGAACGTGAGGACAACCGAGAGCGCGACACGTGGCGGATGACTAGGCGCCACGTCAAGTCAACGGTGGATGACTAGGCGCGATTCATGGGGAGGGCATTGAATTAAAGGGGGGGGGGGGGACCACACTCAAAGATGACGTGGCGCCTAGTCATCCGCCACGTGTCGCGCTCTCGGCTGTCCTCACGTTC
Source organism: Centaurea solstitialis (assembly GCA_030169165.1). Taxonomy (NCBI): domain Eukaryota; kingdom Viridiplantae; phylum Streptophyta; class Magnoliopsida; order Asterales; family Asteraceae; genus Centaurea; species Centaurea solstitialis. The sequence goes on from CM058045.1 coordinate 1,482,031, forward strand.
ACAACCAAAAAGTAGTTCACATTTGAACTTTCCTCTATATATCTATATATATATATATATATGTATATTTAATATAAGAGGGAGAAAGAGAGAAAAGAAGAGAGAGGGGAACCCTTCGTGTGTGGAGACTCAAGGGCCTCATCGGGTTTACTCGAGATCGGTGTACTAGTGTTATGCCTTACCCGCTGAAGCTACGGCCAAGCCCGAGCTGGAGGGCAGTACAGGTGGCCTTAAAAGTTATGATTTTCATCTCTTTGGTTTAGTATTTGTTTTTCTCATCCATTTGGTTTGTATTTGTATTTTGTTGCTATTTTCATCTCTATGAATTGATTGCTATTATTTAAGTACAAGGACCAAAATATATAATTATTTCTTAAAAGGGTTATTTTCAAATACTTTTTAACTTTAGGGGGGGTTTGGGATAGCTTATTTTCTCTTTTTCTCTGCTTGTCATGGGTTGAAAACACAGATAACCAAATTTAAGTGTTAGGGTAAAGATAAGCAGGTTTGAAGAAGTAGAAGGAGATATACTTATTTGAAAACGTAGTTAAGCACTTTTTAAAAATAAACAGATAAATACTCCCAAATACCCCTTAACCATTATTATTAGATTTTGACAAGACTTATTTGATTAGTGGAAATGATAAATGTTTTTCTTTTAAAGTGACATTTTAGGCATTTTGATTGTTCATAGAAAACTTATTAAGTTAAAAAAAACCTTTATATAGTCTATGCATCAAATCGAATTATTATACTCTTCTGAGTTACTGGTATTTCGAGAGTACAATATTTGTCAACCGAACACTTATTTTTTCTATCTTAAATAGAAGATATTTCTTTCTTCGCATTAAGATTTTTATCCGTGTTATGTTTTTTCATGTGATAATTATTACTTGTATAGCAACTTCCATTTTGATTTGTGCATTTTTCTTATTTCTTTTATAATAAATATTTGTATGAAGGGTTAAGTTCCGGTGAGACCAAGCCTTTTTGGTGAGACCGGTGAGACCAACATATTTTACTTGAAACTTCACATCAAAACATTTGTGAAGGTAAAAAAAATTGAACATCCATCGTTAAAACATACTAAAAAACACTATCCAAAAAAAAAAAATTCCAAAAAAAAGTTAAAAAACGAAACCTTCACAGCAGTTTTTTTGTGAAGGTTCGCATTATATATATGTAACCTTCACAGAACTTGAGCTGTGAAGGTTTCATTTTTTAGCTTGTTTTCGATGTTTTTTTGCATCGAAAGTGATTTTTAGGTCTGCATATTCGAGTTTTATGTACATTCACGGTGTTTTTTTGTGAAGTTTCATACGTTAGGTATTGGTCTCACGCGGTCTCACGATAACAGCTTGGTCTCACCTGATCCTAAGTATATTTATAAAGGCTCAATTAATGCACACCATGCAATTGTTGCACACCTTAAAAATTAATCTCATCCATCCATCTAGTATTAATGGATATGTGGATTCATACATACATTCATAGTTTCCTATTATAAGTGGTGATGATAACTAATGAACTCTAATTACCTTTTATAAATATTTAAATCATAATAAATGAATCTTCATTATTTCCATAAAATGCACTAATTCATTAATTATTTGGGTGTTTATATACATATCAACTAATTTTAATCAAATGTAATTAATTCATCAACTAACAACTATTTTACCAAACGTAGCTTTAATTGATTGGTGACTAGGATTTTAGAACGTCTTCAACATAATTTTGAAATATCTTTTTAAAAATAGAAAATCAAAAAATCAATTCATTAAGTATTAAAATATTTTGTATAGAATATCAAAAAATCATATTCTCGAAAATATTTACAATCATTTCTTCATCTAAACAATCATTTCAGGAGTAGTTCATTTATGATCTCTCCCGAGTTCAAAGAATTTGTTAAAAATACAAAAAAAGACTAGCAATTTTTTTGGGTAGAATTTCATAGATTATAAAGATTTAAGACATTGATACCATGGTATAAGGCTATGCGCAACGGTGCATCGGTTAACGCAGGGTGCCCGAGTTTTTCTCCATTATAAAAGTGTATGGCGGCAATTCGGCAACCGGCGTATGAAATATCCGGCGACGCATTTGACGAGTACGTCCGCATGGGAGCGACAACGACGCGCGATTGTCTAAGCAACTTCTGCTCGGCAATTATAGAAGTGTATGGAAAAATATATTTACGCCGACTTACAAAGATGTTCAGCAGTTGTACGCTGCGCATGAAGAGCGTCATAGATTTCCCGGCATGCTCGGTAGCCTTGACTGCATGTATTGGGAATGGAGGAATTGCCCAGTTGCATGGCAAGGTCAATACCATCGAGGCGATAAACCGCATCCAACAATCATCTTAGAAACGACGACCTCCCAAGACACATGGATTTGTACGCATTCTTTGGTTGTGCCGGTGCCATGAACGACCTAAACGTGCTCGGTCAGTCGCCCCTCTTCGAAGATGCGTATGACGAAAAAGCATCCGACCGATATTTTCAAGTAAACGGGGCCACGTACAAGCACGGATATTATCTCGGAGATGGGATATATCCGGAATGGGCTATTTTTGTCAAATCGTTTTCGTATCCGAAAGACGCTAAACGAATTAAGTTTAAGAAAACGTAAGAAGCGGCACGTAAAGATGTCGAACGAGCTTTCGGCGTGCTCCAAAAACGTTGGAGTATACTCGTACAACCGGCTCGCGGATGGGAGATACCTAGGTTGAGCAACATTATGTACGCGTGTAATATATTACACAATATGATACTCGAAAACAAAAACAAGGTCATTTGTGTTGTCCCGAACTATATATCGGATCCACCTAACCCACAACTCACTAAGGAACAACGTATGATGAATGTTCTCGAAGTGAGAAACCAACAAATTCACCATAATCTTCAGGCGGATTTGGTGGAACATATTTGGCCTCTCGATGTTGTTTTGTAATTTTTCATTTTTTGTTATGAAATTTTAATTTTAGTATTTAATATATATTTAATTAAATTGTTTATTTAATTTTATTATTTATTTGTATTAAATAAATGAAATAAATTAAAAAGTGAGAGGGTTGGGTAAGATTTGTAGAGGGTTGCAAAGGGCTTTGGGAGGATTAAGAGAGGGTTGGGAAAAATCTGATGTGTCAGCTGATGTGGCATTAAAAAGTGAGAGAGTTGAGAGGATTGGGAGGGTTGGCTACTGATAGCCTAAGAAAGCAATGAACTTGACGGGAACTGATGTATATGTATATATTGATTACCTCCAAGGGCAAATTTACCTTGTGCATAGGTAGGTTTCGAAACCTACCTATTTTTTTTTCATTTTTATTATAAGTAATATAGAAATTTTTTGAGACCTACCTTAAAAGGTTAGAGGAACTACCCTAATAACTTATTTTGCAGCTTAAGAGAAACAAAGACTTTGTTAGCGTGTTGGATAATACCCTATGTTGTGTACAAAAGGCTGCAGGTTCGATTTGGCCTCTGCACATTATTTTTTTTAAGGCCAAACAACTTTAAATCCAGCCTAAATACTAAACAAAAGAAGCCACACCAAACAAAAAGACCATGACTTTAATGTTTGATTTTTAATGACTCGTCCCAACAAAAGTATAGTTGACACTTTTGTTTCCTTCGACTAAACTTAATTAGGAAACCACGTGATTTTGTGTTTTAAATTCGCCACTGATTACCTCATTGCCTTAAAGGCTTAAACCCAACCTATTGACAGTTTATATAGAGGTTAGCACAAACCTTTATTTCCACAACTTGATTTTCTCTAAACGCTTAGAGGTCATATACTAAGCGCTTACCTAGTAAGATCTTATCAGGTCACTTTACCTCCTTATCGGATGATCATGGCAAAGATAATGTTTCTTGATAAGAACGATGACAAGGATCGAGAGTCTTACCCAATAAGTGACACTAAAAACTCTTGCCTGCTAAGTGCTCACCAGCTAACATTCGATATAGTTTTAATAGATCAAAGTCTTACTCGGTAAGTGACAGTGAAAACTCTTACCCGCTAAACTCTCACCAGCTAACATACAATATAGTTTTGATAGATTAAAGTGTTACCGTGTAAGTGACAATGAAAACTCTTATCCACTAAGCGTTCACAGGCTGACATACGGTGTAGTTTTAATAGATTAAAGTCTTACCTGGCAAGTAAAATGAAAATGTAACATCTTACTGGACCCTTATACTTTCACCTTCTTGAACCTGAGCGGTGCTTCTTGACGCACAATCATAACACCAATTTTCAAGCTTCGGTTGCTTGCACCCATTAACAAACAAAATTCGAGCCAAACAAGAAGAAAGCCGACTTACCATTGACAAAGCGTGTACAAAACAGGAAAGAGAGGGATTCAATGACCCAACAGTATGCATGCACTTACCGATAGATCCCAACCTTTTGGAGGTCAAGGTTCATGTGGTGAGAAGTGGCAGAGCGGGTGTGAGTTTTACCGTATATAAATATTATATTATATTATATACTCCAAATTAATATATTTTAGCCTGGGGCAAACTGATCATGCCTATGGCTGGAAGAGGGTTTTATTTTATAATTAAGACTCTTGGGATGATCAACCAGATGCAATTAAGCATTACATATATACATCTGATGCAGCAAAGAAAATGGTGTTTCACGGGAAATCATCTCTCTCCTTGCAAAACAATTTCCTCAATTCACCATTACCTTACCCAGCTTTGATCACCTGAATTGCCAAAATCACTGCTACTCAGCAAGTAACAACTATAACTATTAACAGTAATAAAATCAAAAGACGGGCCTCACAAATTTAATCAGAGGTTTTTGTGAGGGCCACGGGGAGAATTGGGTATGGCATAAGATTGTTCTTTGCTAAAAGGTGCACTTGGTACACGGACAAGACTGGACTAACGACTGACGTGACTGAGGTACACATGGGAAAGAATTATGGAATGTTTTTTAAAGTTTCATTTTGACATGAGTAGTTTAGTAGTAATTTTACCTATCTTACCCCATCTCCGTAATCTTTCTAACACTTATTTTAGTGTTTGTGTCCCACTCAGTCTTTTCTTCTTTGTACCCGTCTAATTGTCACACCAAACATGCCACAACATATTTTTCTTTGTTTTGGGACTGAACAAGACAGAACCAGACAATTGAAAGTGAGGTAAGCAGGTGATAGAATTATAAATAGTCTTATGGTTTCAACTTGAGATGGACAATTTAATAATTTATAAAATCTTATCCCATCTTTTCTACTTTTATTCCACCCATATTAGCAGGATAAAAGAAAATACTGGCCACACAAGAGAGTAAGGTAAGCGGGTGAAAGAATTATACAAAGTTTTAAGGTTTTAATTTGGCACGAATAATTTAGTAATTTATCAATCTTATATCCCATATTCCTTACTTTTGTTCCACTTGTTTTAACAGGATAAAGAAAATTACATTTCTGTCCACTCAGTCTTGTCCTGTCATAGTCGAAAGGTCATACCAAACATGAAACAAGAAGTTTTTGTTCTGTTCCGTTATGTCATGTCCTGTTTCATCCCGTCCACGTACCAAATGCACACTAACGAATATTAAACAAGAAGGTACCTCATTATTGATATTCCTCGTTAATTCAGCCGGAGAGAAAGTCAACCTCGTCTGAGCTTTCTTCATAAGTTACAAAACTGCTTTCTGGACCATCCTCATTATCACTACCCTGATCACTATCAGAACTGTTGTCTGATGTGCTCATAAGGTATGATCCATCAGATGCTTGGCTGCTCAGCTGATACGTTAAGCCGACCTCACTGTTTAAATCGCTCGTTATAGGTTGTTCAGCGTCAACGTAACTGCAACTTTTAGAAAGGAGTGTTGTGAAGTTTAAAGCGCAAGTTTAAGCCAAAAGAGCCTATACATATAGTAACATGCCTACCTTCCTTTGGGAAACTCAGCTACCAAGCAGAAATTAGGCCTTTCTTCCAATAATTGTTCTATGGGAATAAAACTGCAGAATACCGAAAATGAATTTTTTATGGGATCCCATCAACCAAAAAAGGTATATCGTAAGTGAATCCCCCCTGACAATAGGTATTCCCCAAAATACACAAAAAAAAGCGAGAAAATATTCATATTTGCACAAAATGACCAATAAATCGGCAAAGGAATTTGCCATTGGTGATTTTCCTATTACTGTCAAAGGTGGGCCCTACTTTCTTAAAAATAAGCAATGGAAAAAAATCCATGCAAATCGCTAAACTGAGAGTTCTTGACGACTTCCTGAAATTGCATACCAGTGACAGAGTGACAAGTGTCATTTCGCCAATGACCTGCGATTTGGATGGTCATTTTGTACAAATACGAAAAAATGTATTCATTTTCTAATTATTTTCGTCATTAAACAACCATACCTTGCACTATAGCATCTATGAAACCAGTCACCCTCAGATGCTAGACCTTCACGGTTGGATATGTCCTGTTTAAGGAAAACGTCAGGATTGCAAGTTGTGACCCAAACTAAACACACATTAATAAGAAAAATGACCACTCTTAGAAGTTCAGGGACCCACCATAAAATGACTTGTACAAGATAACCGCCTATTTTGCAATATCCACTTTTTTTAGCGAAACACACTTTTTATCTAAAAATTCATTAGTTTAGGACCGGCCCATGGCTTTCATGGCAATGGGTAGCAAGGCTTGTAAGGGAATCATTATAATCCCAGGGCCGGTCCTAAAGATTTGGATGCCCATGGCGAGAAGCCAAAAAAATGCCCCTTGAATCCACATATGAAAACCAAAACAAACTATTTGAAGGGATTTAGAACCTAGTCAATCTAGACGGCTCATCCCCGTGCCAATTTTTATTAAATATAACAAAGATGACACTACAGTTGACATAACCAAATAGTTTACCCACCACAAGAAACCAAATATTTCACGAAGAGCTTCTTATTTCGTTGTATGCCCAACAAGTGTTTTTTAATTTTTTTTGCAAATAATAGGGATTTGCAGTTCTTTTAATAGTTTCGCAAAAAGACCCTAAAATCACAGGTCTTACGCACAGTGTTTTTCACAACCAAAAAAAATACTCGATTTTCACAAAATGGGTGGTTGTTTTGTGCCAATTCCAAAAAAGTGGGTTATTTTGTGGTAAGTCCACTCCAAAAGCGGTAATTTTGTGATCTGGAGCTGTAATCCGTAAAAACCTTTAACATCACAAACTTAGGCAGCAAATATAGAGAATGTAGTAAAAGCTACAGAGAGAGACGTGTTTTTTACTCACAAGATGTCGAAAGAGCTTAAATTCTCCTGCAAGAACAGCTCCCATAAAGCGCTCGACTTCAATCTGCCAAAGACATGTTTTAGATTTATGTTATGAGGGAAGGGAATGAAGGCGAGACAAAAGCAATGGAGTCCATACATCTTTGAGATGCATACAGTCTCTCAAAAGCATGACTTCCAAATGATTCCCACCACCATTGGCACCGAGGTTCCTGCAATCCAAACTTCTAATTAGGATCACAACCAAAGATCAACAAGCTAATAAATCATAGATACTCACATCTGCTTCAAAATAGATGTCCACATTTCCATTTTAGTTTTAGTATGACGAAACTTTCAAAACCACTTTCTAATTCTACCATTAATTAGATGAAGAAATTCACTACTCCCTCCATTAATAAAGCGTAATTGTCCTTAAGTTGATCAACAAGTGTCATAATTACATATTTAAATTTCTTGTGGATATAAATTCTAAATCAACGTTCTAAATGCGTGGGTATGGCATAGCAACATGGTCAAGCCTCAAGCTTTACACGGCACAAGAATGTGGCATTTTTTAAGGTGTCATATAAGGCGGCAAATCACACACACACATATGTATGTGTGTGTGTATACATATATACCACTCATATATGTTTTCTATTTATTATTCAACGGATAATGAAATTAAGAAAATTGCATTCATATTATAAGAAGAAAAATCATATGTATAATTTATTATTATATAAATAGCCTATGTGTGATCTAAGATTAAAATTACAATTTATTACTTCGTTTTAATCGAAAGTACATAATGTGTGTGAATCCATGAAACTACGAGTGATGTGATTATATAAATATTAGCAATGTAAAATATGAATCTAAAACTATAAAAACACAAAAACTACAAACTACATAAATTAAATTTTTAAAAAGACAAAAGGTTGAATTGAAAAAAGCCGCGCCTTGTAAAAAATGCACACTGCGACACGGCTCAAGGCGCCATTAAGTGAGCCACACCATTGCAAATGTTAAAGGTCTTACCATAACGATAGAGATACATCTTACAACATGACAACGTTCTAAACCCCAGTTGAAATATAAGTTTTATTATTCACATGTGACCGGGGATTGTACTGACCTCAAAAAGGTACCGGTGAATGAGTAAGACGTAGAAAAGTCCACATACTTCAACTTGCGAAGCCCCTGAAATATAGCTCAACACATCAGCCTATAACCCATTCTCAAATATAAATTAATTTATCAACAGAATGACCGTACTTTAGCATGTTAATTGTGTGATTCGCACAAAACCCTCAGAAATTTGAGGGTCAATTTTACACTGTTTATGAACTTTTACCAATGAATGTAAAACTATAGTCCACTTCAGTGCCTATCTACTTTCTATCAGAAGAAAAAAGTAATACGTCTCATCATCACCTCTGTAATATATATATATATATATGTACGTATATATCTGTTGTCTCATTTTGCAGCGTAATCGAAAGCTTTTTGTGTAACATGGCCTATAAAAAGATTGGAATATCCCTGATCAACAGGACACTGCATCATAAATAGTTCCAGAAAAATACCTTCACCAACATACGAGCCTTGTAGTCTTGCAACTTGAATCCTTTTAGTGCCAGCGTAGTTATGTTAGGGCAATTACGCACAAATTCATTGCAGGTTGGGTATTTCAAACCATCATCTCTACCTGTGTATCAGTGTATGGAAATCAAAATTATCCTACAGTCTCTTTCATGCCCAAAAAATGAAACAAACAACAAACACGAAACGATTTGATACCTGTTTTTGAAGATTCAAAGACCAAGCGCTCTATCAAGGGACAATACTTGCTTACTGATTCCAATGTATGCCTCAACTCAACATGCCTATATATAGAAGAAGGAAATACAATTTTATTCGTAGTGTAAACATTTCGTGTAAATATTGATAAGGAATTATAGCAGAGCAATTTTTATTGGTGATTTTAGTGTCATCAAGCATTATGAAGGGGATTACTTGGGAATTCTAGGTTTATGGAACTCTGTATAAATCAGAAGGTTATTGTTTTGGCGACTAATAATCAATTCAGAAGCTTATGAGCCAGCCTCTGATCGGTTTAAACCTTATCCACAAGCAATTATAACAACTGTGAAGTTAGCTGTCTATTAATAGCCTAACTACCCCGTAACTGTCGATCTCTCTTATAAATATATAAAGAGGTTAATCTAGTGTGTATATACCGAGTTTTCTGCTTAAGAACCGAATAAGTGAATCATTGGGTCATCCTGAAACTGAATTCGTGAGACCCAAGGCATTATAGGGTTGAAATATAGTCTTTGGAAAGTGCAGTATATACACGATCCATGAACAACCCAAGTGATTATAACCACGAAAAACCAGATTCTCAACAAAAATGTAAGAAATTTCAATTTTCTTCAAGTCTTATACATTATAAAAGAGGTTTTAAGACCTTGAAATTCAAAATAGCTTTGTGATGAAGTGGAGTTGCACACCTTCAGATACAAGGTCACAAATTAGTGGAACTACATTGCAATGTTCCAACACACTCTACAGTTTTGCTATTTATCATGTAATACAAACAAATGCAGGCTTAAGTAAGATCAGAGTCGGCCTTTAATTCCATCTCTACATTTCACATCCAATCCACAAATTAGTGGAACTACAGTGCATAATAATAAATAGAAAGACATGTATTAAGATGCACCAGAACACCAAACATAATAAATCTGTAGGATCCACACTGTCTGACTCTTGCTAGTAGCATAATCAATGCAAAGAATCAAAGAAAGGGGACTTACAGGCCCACGATTTCAGATCAAGCAGAGAAGGGCAAGCTGATAATGATGCCAAGAGTGCTGTGTTATCCATCCTTTCAATATTGAAAAGGTGCAATCTTCTCAAACGAGCCCTACCAATTATAATTGAAGAGAAAAGAGAGAGCGTCAAAACATTAAGACCATATGAAAAGGATTGATCAAGTGATCAGAAAAGAATCACAATATACCCAGGTGAACCACCATTCCCACTCAACGAATTCAAGCAGGACCTTGTTAAAATAGATGACTCTTTTCCTTGTCTGGATCGCTTATCGTTCCATGAAACTCCTGATGCATCAGTAGAGTTCCTAATACTATAAACTAATGGCTCGGATGAACAAAAAAGAGGAGATGTACAGGGTGGGAGGACGCCAAGCTTGATAGACCTTCAAGCAACAAAACAAATATATACTCGTAAGTATACACATATTGCAGTATACAGACTACAGTTAAGAGCATATCATTGAAAATTTGCAACCAATGTATGAATACTAATACAAATAATGCATCAGTCGTATGCTGTTAATCTTGGCGATATCTCACCGATATCTCGGTTCTTGGACTAAAATAACGTAGTGATGACCATATTCAGTCTCGAAACCGCAATTAGCGGTGTGATCTACCAATATCTCGGCGCGATATATGGTGAAATCTCGATCGATATCTCGGTTTTTCTGGTGGGTTTGTTTTAAAGTAAGTAATTTTTTTTTTCTTTTTTGGTCTTTTCATGGCCTTTTATTACCTGCGCTTTTCATTGATCAGTTCCAGCCACTCCAGCCTTTTCTTCTTCTTGTTCGATTTTGACTTGAATACTAAACCTATTGCTGCGATAGCTCGTTTATGAACACTTTTCCTACTTTGTGTAGTGAAACTTGTTTAACTTGATGCTTTGATGTTGAAACTATGTTTTTAGTTAATGCATATGATATGTTTATGACTTTATGTATGCATATATATAATTCTAAGACCCGCTATTTTGGACCGCGATATCACTGCTATAACCGTTATGTCATATATCTCAGTCCTGACTGCGATATTGAATTTTCACTGCTGTAACCGCATAGTGCATCACACTCAAAATCTCTCAATATCTAAGTGAAACCTTGTAGTTTTATATTTTCTCAATCATAATTATAACAATTTCGATCTTCGAATTCCCTAAAAATTGCAACAAAATGATGCCTGAAATGAGCATCTCAATCCATTTGATACATGTTAAATTAGAATGATACTAAGTAATCACAATACATCTATGGCTTCCACATAAAACAAGCAAAAATCGACGATATACACAGAAAAGCGAGCTTACTGAAGTGCATTTCCAGCTCGCCGGATCATCGAAGACACTACACCATTGTTGACCTTAGGAACTGACGTAATTAAATCAATATTAGCAAAACACAAAGGATCACCAGCACACTTTTGGAAAAAGCACATGTAGCCGCTGCATAACATACGCTCTGCGTATCGAGCATAGCAAATACCTACAAATTCATCATTCATACTCCATCAATCGAAATCTAAATATTGAAATCAAACGAAAACAAATCACAAATTGATACAGAATTACCTTCATCGACTAAAAAATCGAAATCAAACGAATCAAAAAGCAAATCAGAATCACAAATCGATACAGAACTCGTAAAACTACCTTAATCGACTTAAAAACTCGAAATCAAACGAAACAAAAAGCAAATCACAAGTCACAAATCGATACAGAATTCGTAAAACTACCTCAATCGACTAAAAAAACTCGAAATCAATCGAAACGAAAAGCAAATCACAGATCACAAATCGATACAGAATTCGTAAAACTACCTAAATCGACTAAAAAACTCGAAATCAAACGAAACAAAAAGCAAATCACAAATCACAAATCGATACAGGATTCGAAACAAACTACCTTGATCGTGAGATCAGGAGGAAGAGGCCAGACGACCGCGTTGTGAACGGACGATCGTTTACGATCGGAGCGTCTTCCGGCTTCGAGGAGAAGCGAACCGAGGTGAAGAGCTCGCTGAATCAACTCGTGCTGATCGGAATCAGACGACCTAGATTCGATCAAACTGTCAAAGAGGCGTCGATCGAGTTGAAATCGGAGACGAATAAGAAGGATTCCAACACCGTCGTATCGTTGTGAAATCGTCGATCGTCGTCAAAAGGTTCCGATTGCATCGTCGCCGGTGGAGGAGGAGGAGCTACGGCGGTGGCGGTGGCGGTGGTGGTGGAAGGTTCAGAGCAGCAGCAAGGACGTTTGGCCGCCATGGAAAGACCGTCGTCTCGAAGGGGATGGGTATCATCCATTAACGAACGAGTGGTTGGTGGTGAAGAAGAGTGAGAGTGAGTTAACAAACCCCTGTTCTTTTCACCATGGACTGTAACTAACCACCTTATTGGATATTTTCTACTTTGTTCACATCTGTAGTAGTTAGGCTCTCAGTACCCGGAGCCTTCTGTCACATCTGCGCTACATCAGCTTTATCATAAACAAGCTATAAGACCGTGAGTATCAGGCCCTTGGGTTCGGCGGGTTGGAAGCCGCCGACTTGGCGGGCTCAGTGGGTTCCCCGTACGCTGGCCACGGGTTGGAAGCCTTGCACACACCAACGATTTGCACACACCGTTTGTTTGTGTGTGTCCATGTGTGTGTGAGAGAGGGGGTTGGATACTAATCAGAGAGGGTTTCCAGAGGGTTCATGGGAGGGTTGAGGAAAAACCGATGTGGAGGTGAGGTTGGAAGGGTTGGGTTCTAATCAGAGAGGGTTACAGAGTGTTAATGGAGGGCTGAGGAAAAGCTGATGTGGCAATGGGGTTGGGAGGGTTGGGTACTCATGGCCTAAGAGCCTCTTTGTTCGTATCCGAACCCTCCCAAACCAAATACCCAATACAATTAAAAAAGGAGAGTGTGAGAGAGGGAGATGAACGAGTTACTCGGCTTCCCCACACCACCCTCGCCAGCCCCAGCCCGCTAAGTCAGCTTGCCTAAGCCTGCCCAACCCCGACCACCGTTACTCATAGTCTTATGGTTTTAAAATATAGGGGTTTAAATAGAAACTCAAATTTGCGTGAAGATAACCGAGAGCATACCACATGACATATTTCTTTTGAATAACACTGAATATTATGTTATTCACTTTGAATAATCAATGATTGTTTAAAGTAAATATGTCACGTGGTGCAATCTTAATAGTCCTCAAGTTCGTAACCGGATTGAAGTTTCCGTTTGAACTTTTATCCTAAAATATATAGGATAAAATGAATTTTCTAAAATTTCTTCAAAAGTACAAAATTGAGACACAAATTCTCAACGATCACATTAAAAACCCAATAAATTTCAAAATTTAAAATATAACGTAAAATATATCATTAAATTATCACATAATTGTTAATAAAAATATTATTTTACTTTCACAAATATTTTACATAGCCGTTTATTAAACACTTACCTGATAATTTGTTTACCATGTCATTTTACCTGATCAACAGAGTTATTAGCCAAAGTAGCCATATTAGATCATGGTCTTTAAGTTTTAACCAACTAAAATGTCTTTTTTTATTATATAAAAACATCAACAATCCCGTAAGGTTGACATCACAAGCATGCTTTTACTTGCGTGTCAGTACTTTTTTGACGTTATTTTATTAAGATAAAAGTAATAAACCAAGACATAAAGTCATAAAGTAACATTGCAACTTGTGGTCTTCGTGCCATGCGTCAAATATCATAGAAAAGCAAGCACTTGAAGGACGCGTGGCGCAATCTCGTGGAACCGCAAGCATTTGAAAGGACACGTTATGCAATCTCAAGAAACTGCAAGTTGCGGCCAACAAATTGCGGTTTTGCAACAAGGCTTACGGTTCTACCATGACACCAACACCTTATCTCTCTCTTTCGTGCTCTTACAATCCATCCACAAGGAGCTTAATGTTCTCGGTGGCACATATGTCCAATTTTCAGCTCTTATACCATTTGTAACATGATACTGGAGAATGAAAACATTTTTAAACAGTCTTTTTGTAATACCCCGTGTTTTTGTTTTTATTACCCTCAACAAATTCTATAAAGTGTAGGAAATTAAAAGTTTGAACAAGTTTTTTGCTCTAACATATTTTTGAAAAAACCATCTTCAAATAAGAGAAATTAGAAGAAAAGGTCGAATTCCTTAAATTTGAGGAACTATTTAAAACTCACTAAATTATAAATTTGATTTTTGTAGTTTGTTGTTTGTAACACTTTTGGCCCCTATAGTTTTGACATTACAAGATTTTCATTATGGTATGCAAAAATGACCAGATTTAGTCCTACCTCTAATGACTATTAAATAAGAGGTATTTTCGACTTTTCTCATCCAACTACAAATGGTTCCAAATCTCACTATTACTTTGATGTACCATCACATGCGTTTGCATGTATGATCGTAATGTCAAGTCATTTCTTTTGCCGACTTTTCCAACATATACAATCTTTAAAGCCTTGTAACAATAGTAGACAACTATGGACTAGGGCCAATTAAATAAAACTTTATAAAATGTATTACTATTAGACTATTTAAATAAAGTAAATACATTATCAATAGAATTAGAGGTGACAAAAAACTATAAGTTGACCGAGTTGGTAACTGAGTTGGTAACCAATTAAACTATGTTTTAATCAAAACAAATGATTCTAAAATTATATCAAAACAAGTTACTTTAAATCAAAATATTTATGTTCTTTTGTCTATTTTATAGATATTTCTTTTGAACATATAATATGAAGTATTTTTACGGTTATTCTTAAAAAAAAGTAAAAAAGCATCCTGTCCACAGATCAATTTTCAAAACATTTTATAATGATTATTAGTTATATATATATATTAAATGGTTAAAGTACACCAAAATGTATCTAAGTTGTCACATTTTATCATTATATGTATTTAGCTTAAAAACTTATCATTATGTGTACTGATCAACTTAAAAAACATTATTAAATAAAGGGTAAATTGTGGATTTGGTCCCTTTGGTTTAGTAATTTTTGTGACCATGATCCCTATTGTATGTTTTTCTTGGATATAGTCCTTGTGGTTTTCTTTTTGTTTTGGCCATGGTCCCTCTAACTAACTCCCTCGTTAACTCCATTAAATTAAGGACCATTTTAGTAATTTTCTATTCTTTTGCCTTTTTCTTGTAAAAAGGTAGAAAAACAATATTTTTAAATACAAAAATTCATATATATGTATAATGCTATCAAAATAAATAAAATAAGAGTTTAGTTTACAATTCAGTTTTTTAATTAGCAAGTTAAATTATATTACACATAATTTAATTAATTTTAATGCATTAAATCATAAAAACAAACTCTTATTCGTTCATTCTAAAAAAAGAAACGATTTTATGATTTGGTTTGTTTAAATTAAGATTTTAGTTACAAGAAAACAATAAAACCGTATCAATTCCATCATTTAATAAAATAATAAAATATAATGTATTTAATATAACTAGTCGTTAAAAAAAAATCAAATATGAAACAAGATATTATCAATTTAACTATATTAAAATTTTAAATAATCAAATATAAAACAAGATATTATCAATTTAAATATATTACGTATACAAATATGCATATATATACACACACATACTTACTGTTACTGACATCAAATCATATAATAATATTTTGTTTAATATTTGATTATTTAAATATATTAATTATATTAATCACATTTATTTTTATTATTTTATTCGAATGATGGAAGATTATGTGGTTTTATTGTTTTAATGTAGCTAAAGTTTTAATTTAAATAAATCAAATCATAAAATCATACATAATTTTGTTCGATCTAAACAAATAATATAAAGTATTATGATTTTTTGAACGGAAACATAAAGTATTATAATTTGATTTATTTAATTTATTAAAATGAAGTATTATAATGAATAAGATTTGTTTTTATGATTTAATTTATTAAATTTAATTAAATTATGTGTGATATAATTAAACTGCTAATTAAAAATTTGGATTGTAAAATAAACTCTTATTTTATTTATTTTGATAGCATTATACATATATATGAATTTTTGTATTTAAAAATATTGTTTTTACCTTTTTACAAGAAAAAGGCAAAAGAATAGAAATTTACTAAAATGGTCCTTAATTTAACGGAGTTAACGAGAGAGTTAGTCAAAGGGATCATGGCCAAAACAAAAAGAAAACCACAAGGACTATATCTAAGAAAAACATACAATAGGGATCATGGTCACAAAAATTACTAAACCACAGGGACCAAATCCACAATTCACTCTTAAATAAAGGGTTCAGTACATTAAATAGTAAGTTTTTAAGTACATTAAATGGATATATATATATATATATAATGATAATTTCAATACATTAAATGATAAATTTTTAAGTTAAGCATATACAATGATAAAAGATAACAATAATAAAAGATAACAACTTGGATATATTTTGATGTATTTAATATAAATATTGTTATAACCAAAACTTATGAAATTTAAAAAGATTAGATTTATTTTGAGATACTTACAATATTATTGAATTTGCTTTTGGAGGAAAAAAAAGGTTATTTTGCAGTATAATAAATATATAACTTATATATATATATCATGTAACGAATAAAACCTATACAACTTTTAATCCATAAAGATATGAAATTGAAAGATAAGGATGCATAGTAGAATAAAAGACAACAAAAAGTGACAAATCATTGTAATAAATTAGAGAATAATGCTTTTATTTTGATACTATAATTAAACATTAAATATATAAGAGTAAATTACAATTTTGATCCCTATGGTTTGATGATTATAACAATTTTGTTCCTATAATCTAAAAAATACTAAAAAAATATGATATGTAATTTCGACTGAATTTAATCCTTGCCACCAATAGATGTTAGAACATCTTGTTAAGCAGAAGGGCATTGTTGATTTTTGATTTATGGTTTTTGAGTTTGATTTATGGTTTGGGTTTCGTGGTTACTCTTTCTTATTTTTTCGTTGTAATTTCTAGCATCTTGCTAATTTTTTTTTAATATAGTGTGGTTAAAAAAAAGATTCTAAATTTTGTATTTGATTTAATTGTATATTTGATATGGATGTAAGAAGGTGAAGATTAGAAATAAAAGAAAGAAAAATGAACTAAAAATTGTTAAAATGGTAGAAAAAGTAAAAGCAATAATGCTGTACTTAATGGTTCTTTAACGATTATTATAGACAAGGATCAAATCATCGAAGTTATATAAACAGTGTTCAAAGATATTTTAAATTATAACACCAAATATATCATAATTACCAAACACTGAACCAAAATGTAATTCACTCATAATTTAGGATGTCTTACATAGTGACCTATAATAGTTAAACATATGAACATAATTAGTGTGTTAAATCATTATTGGCCTTCAAATTCGAAGGGTTGATACTTCGGCCTCTATAATTTTTTGTATTTTTATATGATTTATTTAATGAATGGATCCTACATTAGCCCACATTACATATGATTCAAATGTAGTTTTTTTGTTCCTATAAATGAGGATGGTTATTGTATAAACCCTCTCTCTCTCTATATATATATATATATATTTGTGTGTGTAATTTGTTGTGTTTTATGTGCGTGTATCATAATTCATAAGTAATAATAATTATAATATTTAATATAATACACATTTTTCTAAATGAAAAAATTATTAGAAAAATAAGAAATTATTAAAAAGATTAAAATACCCTTTTACGTAATCTATTTAACAGAAAAACTTAAGAGAGTTAAAAGTCAATGACCCAACACGTTATCAAATGTCCATAAAAACCAATTCTATAAATATTTCTAAAGTAAACCCAAAGTGTTACAACCATCGAATCATAGGAGCAAGTATGTAATTTACTCTTAAATATGTAATTTTATGATAGCCTAATCATATATGACCCTATAAAAATAGTTAAACATATGAGACAGAAGAATAAATTGTTAAATCGTTTTACCTTTTTGATATATAAACAATTTTATTTAATATGATTACAAGAAACAATTAACTAAATAACACTAAAAAATACGCTATAATCACTTAAAAAATGTTGGGGTGTTTAAACACTAATTTTTTTACTCAATCCAACGTTGAAAAGAAACATTAAAAACATATTTAACATAATAATAGTAATAATAATAATAATAACATGTATATCTATTGTTTACTGTATTAGATTATTAATCTATATATATATAGAATTATGTTTAAACAAGAATAAAACCAAATTGCAAGAATGAAGGAACCAACAAAATCACACGTGATTTTGTGCATGGACGCCCACTCGCCTTGTCGGAGCGTGGCCTACACACGCTTTTTCCATCGCAGCACAAAATCACATGTGATTTCCTTGGTTCATTTGTTCTTGCAAATTGAGTTGTTCTTGTATGAACCTCTATATATATATATATATATCGGGGTGTGTTCAAATGTAAACCACTTTTTAGTTGTGAACGTGAGGACAGCCCAGAGCGTGACACGTGACAATCTGACTTCCGCGGGTCAAGGCTTATTCAGTCTGCATAAACCGCGGGATTAGTGTTATTTATACTGCATAACACTATTATGCAAACTGAATAAGCCTTGAATGAGGCTGACCCGCGGCGACCAAGCCTTATGCATATGCATAACGCTTTATTCAGTCTGAATAATAGTGTTATGCAGTATGTATAAGGCTTGGTCGAAGAAATTTCAGATTGCTAAGTGGCACGCTCTGGGTTGTCCTCACATTCACGACCAAAAAGTGGTTTACATTTGAACTCTTTTTTTTTTCTCTCTCTCTCTATATAACTAGAAAAAATGAATATAATAATAATTTTAATATCTTAAAAACCTCTTTATTGGCTTTCAAATTTGAAGGATTGACATTTAAAAACCTATTTTTTCTTCTTTTTACTAGTAAGCTATAAATAAAATTTTAATATTATGGTTTACAACTAACATTATAAAAATAATTGTATATAAAAATATCGAGCACCTCACAAGTTTTTCAAGTCGGGTATTGGTAGTTCAACTCGACTCGCCTCGTTATAATACCAAGTCGAGCCTATTCGAGTCGAGTGTTAATGAGTCGATCTCGAATAGCTCGCAAGTTGTCTCGTATTGATTACACCTTAACAAGACGTAATCAAAATTGAATAATTTTCACATAAACATGTTGAATTGTCCACACTTTGGGATGATCGTTCAAATTATTTTATTTTAATATGTTTATTGTCTTTTTTCAAAATTACATGACCGCAGTATATATAAAAGAACATTATTCTCGAAGCTGTTTAGTTTATTTTCTATTTGAAATATAATTCAACTTATGAATAAAAAATAAAATGTTTTGATTGTATCATTAACGATCATACACATATACATGCATATACATACAAGAACCGGGACATAAAATAAGACATCTTTTATATGGTCAAATAGGCATAATCTGATCCTTAAGTTTTATTTTTTTTAAAATTTATAGATTTGTAACCGTTTACCCAACTTTACCTTGAATAACTTGATTTCTAAAATAAATGTAATAATTGATTGCACATACACATTCAAAGAGTTTTATTGTTTTCAAAAAGAATAAAGTGAAAAAGTGAGTTGCAAGTTGAGAAAGGGACATATAATTGCATATTGATGGAAGCATAATATTCATGTACATAAAGAGGGGAGACATTCAAACACAGAATAATATGACTATTAGCAATCTACAACTATTTTAATCAATGATATATATATATATATAGAGGAAAGTTCAAATGTGAACCACTTTTTTGTTGTGAACGTGAGGACAACAAGAGCGCGACACGTGGCGGATGACTAGGCGCCACGTCGGCTTTGAGTGTGGCCCCCCCTTTAATTCAATGCTCTCCCCATGAATCGCGCCTAGTCATCCGCCGTGAACTTGACGTGGCGCTAGTCATCTGTCACGTGTCGCGCTCTCGGTTGTCCTCACGTTCACAACCAAAAAGTGGTTCACATTTGAACCACCCCTATATATATATATATAAATATACATACATATGTGTGAGAGAGAGAGGAGGTGGGGTTTAAGATAATAAACTAACATGTTCCTAAAGGCATATCGATAAGGGTCTAACATATTATTATCTGTAGGCAAGTCCAGTTTCAGTCCCTACATTTAGAAATCTTGTGAATCGGCCATACTGCTGATGGGTCAAAAGATGCAGATTTTGCATAGTTCATAGGGAGCTTTGCACGACCATAGTGGACTACAAAGATTAAAAGTGTAGACTAAAAAAAGAATAACACATACGTTATATACAAATAAACATATACATTCCCTGTTGGCACAAAAATATCGATTTGTACATTCTTTTTCATGCACAAACATTAATTTGAACATGTAAAAGTAAGAAACAAACACGTCAATATACAGTAGATCATCAACTTTGTTACTCTACTTTCTTTTTGCGTCCACCATGCGACACCCTCATCCACTAAATGATATTATTCAATAGTAGAAATTTAGAATGCGAACAATTTATACACTGCTCAAATACACACTATCCCTTTTGCAAAAAGTAGAATGTATCCAAACTCACATTCTAAAACATAAATAAGTTACAATGAGAGTCAATATTAACGAATCAAACATCTGATTTATGTTTAAATATGGATGGGGTATTTAAATTTTTTCTCAAATGATATATATAATTTTTGTAGTATATATGTATAACTAAAGTTTTCAGTTAGACATTGTTTGTGCTTGTAAAAGATACATATGTAGATCTTGTGGACGTTGTTTATCTATAAACCTAGACATTATAACGAATCGAATTCAAGAAACAAATTTATCAGGTCATAGACGATCAAAATAATCAATTCTCCAAAAGCTATACCTGTCTAAAACTTTTCCTCTTAAATTTTTTTCATACTTACAATATTTTTTGTTTTCTTTCTTTTTGTTTCCTTCCATTTCGCAAAAGTCTTACTCAGAAAATAAAATAAAAAAAATACAATTTAAAAAACATTTTTGACTCTCAACACATTTGTTTGAATATATTCTAACTTTTTATAAGAATATTTGCATCTTATAAAACCCAATTTTATAAAAAAAAGGCTACACTTATTTTTATAAAATATACTATGTATTTAGAATCTAATCACTTATTTTCATCTCTGATATTATAAATTTAAAGCTTGTCAGCTGTCATCTTTTTGACTTAAAATAATTCTTCATCATAAGTTGTTCGCCTTCGTGGCACACATCCAAATAAATTGTATCTACAAATCTTGGTGTGTCATGTTCCTTGAGTCAATTTGTAATTTAAATTTCTTCAACGTTCGTGCACTTAAGTGCATTTCATGATAATCAATCTTTACATTTGTACGACACCAATTTTCGTAGTTGATAATGGTATATGAATTTCATCACATTTTGCGAGTTCATCAAATAACATAATTTCTGACATACCTTTTAACTTGTTAGTACATAAAGCATCGATGTCAGTAAGGGAACAAGCTATACGAGTAGAGCTGTCAACAAGGGAGTAAGTTATGAAAGAAAAAATATATATAAATACATATGTACTGATAATCAAAACTTTCATTACTTAGTATTTGGTGATTTGAACATTTATGTATATTTTGATTTTGAATAACTATTTAGCTATATTTTGCATGTTACATGATATATAAACAAGCATTTTTCCCGATAGCCATCTAACTAAGGCTATGTTTGGCAAGCGTAGCTTATAAGCTAGCTGGTAGCTGATAAGCTAGCGGATAGCTGATAAGCTAGCTGTTGATTGATAAGCTTGCTAGTAGCTGATAAGCTAGCTGTTGAATAAATTATGTTTGACAAAAACTAGCTTATGAGTATGTAAAATGACCAAAAAGGGTATATTTGAATTTAATAATTAATATTAATAAGGGTATAATTGGAAAAATCTACAATAAGCTCCTCATAAGCTACTCAAAGTAGCGTTTCAAAAAGCTAGCTTATATCAGCTAGCTTCCTGGTACATGTTTGGATGGACTAGCTTATAAGCTAGCTTATAAGCTAGCTTATAAGCTAGCTTATGCTTGCCAAACAAAGCCTAAAAGTTTACTAATAGACTTCTATTTTCCAATAATACCCAATGTTAAATACAAGAAAACCCCTTAACCCAATCGTCAAAAAAATATTTGAATAATTGTTAATTTATGCAATAAGTATCACAATCAGACGTTCAATTAGATTGAAGTTTATTTTATTTTATTTTCAAGACTATTTTTAATTATGCAAAAGGTATTTGGGAATCAAATTTATTGAAACTCTAATTTTTTTGTACTAAAGTCACATTATTATTGATGTTATAATGGTTATTAAATTTATAAATTATTAAATTCATGTAGGCAATATGCGACAAACCGCATAAACCATGGTGCGGTTTGCGGTTTACAGTTTGAAAAAATGCTGAAACTGCATATATGGTGCGCTTTGCAAGTTAGCCCTCAAAACGCACCAAATTGCACTACAAACACTCCCTACTTACTAGTAGTCAACTTTTTTACCCAAATACCAAAGTTATCTCTACTAAACCCTAATTACTCAATCAAAACATCACTTAAAAGAGATGTACATAATTTTGATGCAAGAATATATAACAATGGAATAACTTTAAGCACATATTCACCAAACCATTCCACCTAATCACATCATAGTGTACGGATGTCGTGGCAAATAGTTGGACACAAGACTCTCCATTTTAAAGGATAAAGGAAGATCTCTCTCTCTCTCTCTCTCTCTCTTATATATATATATATATATATACTCAACACAAAAGCAAAAAGCTTCTATCTTCAAAATGATTGAAGTTGATATCTCCAAACATGAAAGACCCCAAATGTATTAATTTGCTAGACAAATTTTGGTTTATTAATTAAAAACCATTCATTGGTACACATATTTTTAATTGAATATTATTATTAATTGATAAAGCGACGAATAAAATCAAATAAGATTAACCACATTATAGGAATATCGAATGATAGGCTTTCAATTCTGATTCACAAAAATTCGAAATTTTGAAGAAAATAAAAAATGAATATGTAGAAAGATCATGGGCCAACACAACGCCCAACGAACATGCAAAAAGAGGTAAAGATCACAAAAATGTCCAAAAACATGATTCTCGTTTTAATCAACTGATCGTGAGTCTGAAACGAATACCCATAGCAAAAGTTATTGTTGTTTAAGTGTGATGCCGTTTGTTACCATGGTCGCGGGCCTCCATAAAATACAAGGTCCAATCCTTCATGGGAAGGCCCACATCATAAGTTAATCTGATAAGATGAAAACGTAACAAGACATTGACAAGTAGTTGGTTGCATGCTTGTAGTTTCTATAACAAGTACATGTAGAATCCATGAGAATGATCTAGAAAGAACCATATGCAAGATAACTTTTACACAAGTCATGAAGAAATTTATTAAATTTTGTCTCCCATATAATAACAATGGCTATAGAATGATAACCGGATAGTTTAACATAGAACAATATAGTTTAAATATTGGAACAACAATTCATTATTTGTTGCAAACAATATTATCCACCAAATAATACTGTTATTATTCACCAAAACATATTAATTAAATGTACAAGATAAAACCATCCTATGAAAACTGAAGATTTAAACTTGTGATCTTAAACAAATTCATACATAACTTTTTAGGCATTCATGTATTCAAGAATCGACATGAATCTTGAAATTATGCAAATATACATTTGTCATTGTGTTTTGGCAATTTTTTAATACTTTTTATTCTTATGAACAGTAACAAATATATTGTTTTAATTAATATAACTGTGAATTTAATATTTTTTTTGTTATGAACGGTAGATGATATATTTAATTTTAATAGATTAGTTATGAAATTTACATTTTACCCCCTTAGACTTATAATCTTTATTCATTTTATACTTTTTAGTTTCCTATATTTCATTTCACGTTTTAGCCATATATCGTATACCATCTAAAACATGTTATAAAAAACGCATTTCAGTTTAAACAAATTACGCCATTATAATCGTATGGTCGATATCTTCGAAATGAGCTTAATATTAAATATTTTTTGATCTAATTACCTTATTATATACCATATATATTACGATTATATATTTACTCAAAAATAGTAAATGGGCTAAAAACATCATTTAATCAAAGGTATAAAGATCTTAGTCAAACTTTTATTATATATAGTACGATTATATACGTATTCAAGAATAGTTGAGCAGTTAAAAATGTCTTAATTAAAATTTTATTATAATAATAATAAAATAATAATAGTTATCTAATTCTTTTGTTATATACTATATGTAGTAAAATTATATTTGTATTAAAAATTAGTTGAGGTGTTAAAATCGTCACTTAATCAAACTCATTAATCAAACTTTTATAATAGTAATAACAATAATAATAAATGTTCTCAATAAAATTTCAATCTCTTTTACTCTTCAATTGTTAAAGTTACGGTTTACCTCATTTGGTTAATGACACCCATTAATAATCATCTTAATAACTTTAAATCATCAACAACTTCAAAATTTGGTTAAATAAAACGTTATATACATAATGACCCGCAGCGAAGTGCGGGTATTAAAACCTTGTATTAATACAATTATCATCCATTAAAACACATTAAAAGTATAATTAATTATAAAAACCAACCAAAAGTAAAGATTTAAACTTGGGATCTTAAACAAATGTATGCAACATAAAGGTTATGTATGATGTGATCATGTATGGCCTGGGGACACATGCAACTTCTATCACAATGTTTGGTTGGGTTGGATTTGATTTGATCTCATCATCTACCACTTTGAGTAAAAGAAGCTTTTGATGCATGTGTTCATAAAAGACACATGCCCCCCCATCCAACATAATGACACCAAGTCATAGCATTTGTGCCTCTCCCATGCATACATCCACTAACTCTGATGGATGGATGGATGTTAAGTACATGTCTCATCAACTTATATGCATCCATTGCTTTTCTTTTTTTCTAACCAAAAGTTACTTCTATTTTTGACTAGAAGACATTCTAATCTGGTAAAGGGATACTTATTCCATAACTTCTTGCTCCAATTTTGCAAATAGAGAGACTTTTTTGGTCTTATTTTAATTTGTTTGTCACATAAATGTATCTTAAAGAAAAAAATCATAAATTTAAATACTTTTTTCATTGATATTACCTTTTGAATATTTTATATCTAATAATATTAATGGGATTTTTCAGTTTTTCTAGATTACATTTTCGAACAATACTTTGGAGATATGGATATTTATTGTCTCTTGATCGAAGTAGGCCTTGTAGTAGAAGGTTTTTGCAACACTTAGGAACGTTTGTTTTAGATCCTGATCAAGATCATCAGATGACTTGCTGAGTACAAGTTTTACTAGCTCTTCCATTGTTTTCCTGCTGAAGCATGTGCTGCGATTCTCCTGATAAAGAATATAGAAAGATTTGTTATGAGAGTTGAATAAATGATGAATCGAAAGAATCTTGATTGGATTTAAAACGGAAGTAATATGTGCGTATTAATTGGTGTGTACCTTGGAGTTATCGGAATGAGATATTTCAATACAAAGGCTATCGGTGATGGTCGAAAGCCGTCGGTATTGAGGATGGGCAAAGAGTTCCTTCGACGTCCATCGACCAGCAATCATGTTCATTGTTTGTACTATCAATTCGGCTTGTCCTTCTATCGCATTCGCTCCTTCTTGCCACCTCGTTAGCCACATCTCCCACTAATTCATGACGAAATTAAACAACACGGTCACTAAAGGAGGCCGTTACAATAAAGTTGACTTTATTGGACACTAAAATATAAAGCGTTTTTATCTAAAGACGATGTAATAAATTTATAAGACGTTTTTGGGCATTGTAACAAGTTTTTGGGACATTTTTTAAAAAAAAATGCCGTAATAGCTATTTTATAGGACAATATTTAGGAAAATGTCCTACAAAAACAAGTGTCCTAAAAAAGATGAGTTTACAGGACACCTTCTCAAAAGCGTGTTATAAAATAACTAATGTGACCAATCGAATGGGGTGAGAAATATCAAAGAAATGACCGTGCAAGAGTACATGTGGGCTGTTTGGAAAGGTAGAAATGGCGAAATCTTCAACAACGTGGCTTTCAACCCGCGTAGAATGGCAAATGAAATTTAATCGTTGGTTTTTCTTTGGTGTTGCTCGAGAGGGCCCAAGGGTAGTTTTTTGAACCGGGTAAACTAGAGTTGTAACCCTTCCTCTATTTTGTCATTATTGTCGAGCTAGCGGCTTGCTAGTTTCCCGTGGGTTCTTATTGAATTTCGCCGCTCAAAAAAAAAAAAAAAAGCTAATGTGACACTTTGTGTTAAAGTGTCCTTAAAAACTTGTTAAAATGCTTAAAAAAGTTTTTATAAACTTAATATACGCCTTTATATAAGACACTTTAATTGGACGCTTAGTATTTGATGGCGTCCTCTAAACCTAACTTTGTTGTATTGGGCATCACAAAAGGAAATCAATAGAGATATATCGAGCTTACGGCATGGTAAAGCTGTGAATGGATGTCTCCACTATTTGCCATGAGTGCATCCAACGCGAGCTCGTGTAGGGTTCCCTGTAGTGCAACCATCAACCCATGCCACGGTTTTCCATATCTGCGTTCAAAACAAAAAATTAGCAATCGAGTAAAACTTAATTATTCAAGACAAAAAAACCAACTTTATAGGATGCCTAATAGAGTGTTTTACGTCATGTCTAAAAGTGTCACAAAAAGCTTATAGGATGCTTTTGGATGCAATAACAAGTTTTTAGAACATTTTTCAAATTAAACATCCTATTAACTATTTTCTAGGACATTATTTGAGAAAATTATTCTTTAAACACAAGTGTCGTCTAAAAGATGAGTTTATATGACCAATTGTCAAAAGTATCCTATAAATGTAGCTAGCATGACACTTTATTTTGAAAAATGTCCTAAAAGTCTTGTTGCGACGCTCAAAAGCGTCTTATAAACTTCTTGTAACACTTTTCAATAGAACGACTATTTATTTGGTCCTATAGACTTAGGTCCTATAAAACACTCTAATAGAATGCTTATTGATTTTAGGCGTCCTATAAACTCAATTTTCTTGTAGCGATTGTGACACCCAAAATATATGGTCTGTCACTAATGCTTTTTTTCACCCTAAAAGATACGGATACGAAAACCCACTTGGCAGGATGAAGAGACGAGGGTGCGTTTCTGAACTCGTCGACAAATTCCCTTCTGTGTTCTTTCGAGAGTTGTTGTGAATCAAAGAAGGAGGAGATGGCGTCGACCAATGTGGTCGTTTTAGCCCACGCGATTCGCTCTTTGGACCTTTCTGGCTCGAATACGCTCGCTGCAGCCACGTAGTATGCGACCAAAAGACTCGTGATATTGCTCACGCCAAACCGTCCGATATTGAAGTCCGCATACCATCTGTTTAATCATTAATTAGAGTTAATTTGTTCGTTTAAATCGTTAAGATTAATGATAGTTGTAAATAGGTGGGATATATTATTTATAAAAAGATAAGTAGGAAATATAATCAACTTACTGTTGCATAGTGTTCCATTCGGCCTGATGCATAGCCAGACAATTGTTGTAATCCTTTTTGGCCATTTCTAGATAAGTGTTGTTGCTGACATTTCCCATCCTGTAGGGTTTTTCAACATGTTACATACAACCTCTATATGTATATATTTAGAGACAAATTCAAAAGAAAACAATAACTAAATAAGAAAATATGTCAAATCATTTATATAAAATCACATGTGATTTTACATTAACGTCAACAAAAGGGTGGGCGGGTAACATGGCCAGTTCTCAGGTCGTCTCCAGAGTTACGTAAATCACATGTGATTTTATATGTGATTTCAGTGTAAAATAATATGTGATTCGACTGTTTCCTATTTTCTTACTTGGTTAATGTTCCCATATGAACCTGACTCTAAGTATGCATGTGTATATATATAGGGTCAGGTTTTAATGAAAACTCATTTTTCATTGCGAACGTAGGGGCAACCGAGAGCGCTCCACGTGACATATTCACTTTGAATAGTCATTATTATTCAGAGTGAATAACACCACATTCAGTGTTATTCAGAGTGAATAATACAACATTCTGTATTATTCAATATTATTTATTATGAATAACACTGAATGATGTCTTATTTACTCTGAATAATACATGATTATTCAGAGTGAATATGCCACATGGTGCTCTCAGCTGTCCTCACGTTCGCAATGAAAATTTGTGTTTGCAACCGAACTTTAATCTCTCTCTATATTTATGCATATATTATCTTACATCGGGATTGTTTAGAGTTCGATATTTTATACATTTAGATGAGCAACAACAAACAAGCATACAATCATATATACATATATATATATATCACACACACACATATGGATATGTTTATATTATAATATAAATACATATATTCCGATCGCTGAATCAGAATTTCAGATATATGAATTGATCAGAAGAATACACAAATTGTTGGATGTTATAATACCAATTCAAACTTCAAAGCATATAAGACATACAAGTCCCAATGTTTGATGGCTTGTTAAGGGACAAATAGAAAAGCATGTGTTGCAGGCTTACAGCAGATGCCAAATTATGCAGATATTATAACTTTATAAGAAAAATTCAAAGCATTCCATGTTACTGGTAGAATAAAGTCATTGATAAAAGTTATCATTTTTCTATGTTTTATATATTATCGTATGAGGATCGTTATTTGCACCTCTATAAATGTCAGAATCAGATCATTCTGTACATTAGAAATGCAAGTATGGGGGTGCAATTAGCTTCCCCTTATAAGATATTGTAGTAGTACCTGTATAACGTCTTTCCGATCCAAACATCATCCTCGCCTCCGTATTGTTCCAGGTACCATCTTGTTTCGAGTCTAGGCAGGCTCACGTACCATGGCACGTCTAGCGCGTATCCCACCTGTTAGATTCGTAATTTAAATTTGTTAGAACATGTTGAAGATAAATGGTTTAAGTCTGGCTGATGTGATACTCTAACAAAATTAATGTCATCTTAAGTATTATATGAAAGTTGTTGCAAATGATCGAGTTTTGAACGCAAAATGAACTTGTTCTATTAGCGATACATATATTTGTGTACCTCGCCAGGCAAGTCTTTGGCGATGATCCATTTATCAAGAAGCTCGTTTGTTGATTGTTTCTCCTTCAAATAGTTGTACGAAAACTTCTTGGCATCCTCGAGGATTTTCTCTCCGGGAAAGAGCGTTTGCGATGCACGAAATAAATTGAACATCCCAGTGACGGCTTGTGTCGATTGCCCGGCAAAACACACGAATTTCCCATCTTTTTCGAATTGACGAAACACATCTGTCACAAAAACATCGTTAATCTTGATTTCGTCACTAAAAATATTAAAATTTTATCATACGATTCATGAAAAATACTAACTTGGAGAAACTTCGTAACCGTGCATTCGCAAAAGCCTAAATCCCATTGCAGTGTCATCGATATCTTGTACGTTCGAGTTTTTCGCCCAACAGATCCCGTCCTTGGTCCAATACCTGAAATTTCAATTCGATCGTTAGCATTGCCAGTGATTTTGTATTACAAAATCCGACGTATTTTTTATTTTTATTTTTTATGATTGGATTTGCATACCTGTGGATATATTCGACACAATTCTCGATCTCAGACTTGAAATAACGAGAAATCCCAAGGCGTTCAAGACGATCAACGACCCAAATATGTTCGAAAAGATCACCGGGTACACATTCGGGACTACATCATGATCATCAGCAAAAACAAAAAACAAGATAAATTTCGATAATTAGAAAACATACTTAACTTATTTGTAGAAAAATAAAGACACTACAACAAAATTGAATTAATAGGACCCAAAAAAGATAAAGCGTTCTTAAATCTTAATATCACTTTATAAAACTTAATTTATAGGACTAAAAAATTAAGTGTTTTATCTAAAGGCTTTGTAATAAATTTTCAAGATGTTATTAGACGTCACGACAAGTTTTTAAGACACTTTTTGTTTAAGAATACACCATATTAGCTATATTATAGAATGCTACTTGAAAATTGTCCTAATAAAATATGGGTTCATACTTCATAGGACACTTTAAAAAAAATCTATTAGCTAATACAACACTTAGTATTAAAAAAATTGTTTTTAAAAAACTTGTTAAGATGCCTAAAAGCGTGCTAGAAACTTATTACAATGTCTTTAGACAAGACGTACTGATTTTTGGTCCCATACATTAGTCTTATAAATAGTCTATCAAGACATTAAAAGTTGGCAACTTCACATAAAACCAAAATGAAAACACACCTCCACCATGGAATTTGGTTACAGCATTTGTGAGATATTGAAGACACTTTTCATCTTTAGTTTCCATGAGTGCAAAAGCAGTTGATGATGGTGAGAAGAGGAATGATCCATCTTTGCATTGAAGTTTTAGAAGTTTTTCCCATTCCAAATCAGGCATTCCTTCCAAGCTATGAAGTAAAGTTGTGGGCACTTTCTGCATTATGTTTTTCGGTATCCTTTTTGTCACAAAAGAAATCGTTAATTAGGGTCGTTTCCGGTAATTTGTTTTTTGTTTCTAACCTCTTTAGAAAAAAGAAAGGTTTGTAAACGATAAAGTACTGACTTTGTGAGCTTTAGGTTCCGTCTTGCATAGATTTCTTCCAAAACCGGACAATCTTCTCCGACTTCAATGTTGAGATTCCGTGCAATGTCGATAAGTGACGGAAACGCTACTTCGAAACCGATCGGCATATGTTCTTCGTTCTCGTCCTCAAGTTTGCTTATGTTCGCTTTCAGAAATTCCAATCCTATATGAATCCGACCAAATTATTTAGTGAGATTTTGTGTCGGAAATTTAATTTGATTCCCATAATTTCTATAGAATCGATGTAAAATAGCCATTTTGACCGATTGAAATAGTCTCTTATACAACCATTTCTTTTTCACACTTTCTAAAAAGTTGCTACTTCAGCAAGTTACTCAACTGTAATTAGCAACTTGCTAAAGTAAATGATAGATTCAGTCCCTCTTATTAGCAAGTTACTAAAGTAAATTACAAATTTAGTCCTTGCAATTAGTAACTTATTGAAGTGATTTGCTAAGGTAGCGATTTTTTCAGAAAATGTGAAAGAAGAGATGAATGTACCCGACCAAAATGGGTATTTATGTCAAATTCCATAATTTCTAATAGTAGAAAAAACTTTTGTCCATTTGCGTTTTTTCCCTTAATTATACATACAATAAAGAAGCATTACCTTTTTGGCATTTAGTGGGATGAACGTTCCAAAAGGTTAAAGCGATTATACACGCCAACGTATTAATGATCCGATCGTGAGCCAAAAAGATCAGATGGTCGCCCCAGGATCCGTCAGGGAGTTGATTTTTTACAATCCACTCCAAACTTGACGGAAACTGAGGGCGGCCACTTTCATTTTGCACTAGTGCAACCCAAGCAGTATCGTAAGCCGATACAGTTATCTCTCCATCATCCATCGTATCCAACATTCCTTTGATTTTGTCGACAAATCCCTTGATCTCGTCACTAGAATACAGAGTCTACGGATATCGATAGATCGATAAAGCATAGGAACGATGATCATGAAAATGATCGATTTTAGTACAGAATCTTTACATAAGAAAATGTATCCATAGATCGAGTATAAATCATAAGTACAAAAGTAATTAATACCTTATCGGTGTCCACGTCATCATCCACAATGTCGTTTTGCCAGTTGATAAATGGCAAACCATTTTGTTGAAGTACATCAAGGTATTCTACACCAACCCACATAGAATACACAATAATATTTATTAAAATTTTCTTTTTCTTACATATTTACAAAAAAGTAACTTTAAAGGATTTACTTTATTTGTGTATTCTAACAAACAGGTTTGTAGAAACATAAAATAAATATTTTGCGAATTAGTATCTTACAGATCCATAAAATAAATATTAATATACCAAAAAAGGTAATTTTGTTTATGGGAATATTCTTAAAATAAATGGTAAATTAACTATGGAAAAATAAATTAGTATTTAATAAGATTAATATAAAAATACCTTGTGTAGGGGACTTCGAAACGGCTTTGCATTGGAAATTGGGAACTTTAAGAACAACACTGCCTGTAGACCAATAGAAAATAAATAAATTAAAGATAAACCAAGTTAATATTATATGATGAATTTTTATTTTTTTTAAAAGAAGAATAAATCAGTGAAAGTATTATTAAATATATATGACATTTTATGCTTGAAATCAAAGCAGAGAAGGAATAAAGTTATAATGATATCATGATTTTTACTGCTTCCATTTGACTCATGAAAACAGTGGAATCCAACTCATGCGCACAGAAAGAAATATATGCCAAAGATATTTTTCACATATTGGATAAAAATAAATTCAATCTTTCAAAAAAATAAAAATAAAATTATCCATCTGGGCTTCGGTTTTTTGATATTAAAGATATCCTTTTCGAACCAACAATCTCTTTAATGTATATATACACACATATATATATTATATATAATATGTATATCGAGGGAGGTTCAAATGTAAACTCTATATTTCGTGTAAACTATGTAAACCAATCCACACCATTGATTTTCAAAAACGTTTCCATATTTCACATTTTATATTTCCATAATCATTGACTTACCATATATTTCACATTTCCATATTTTCTATGAATCCATATCCTCCTTTGATTTTTTTGATCAAGGGCCACGATGGGTTTACATAGTTTACACGAAATATAGAGTTTACATTTGAACCTCCCTCTATATCTATATGTACATATATATAGCCATTTTAAGAATACGATAAAGAAAACCAGAATAATCCAAAATATACAACAACACTAAACGGCTTTGATCGGCATTATATATATAGAGAGAGAGGGAGGGAGAGAGAAAGAGAGACGGGTATAAGGAAAACCTCAAATAAATGAAAATCAAGGAACACTCTCATAGCCATTCATCTAGACAGTATGCACTTGTACGTATGAGTAATTTTGTAATATGGACACTTGGATATGTATATGTGGATAATGTATATATACATGTGATACCAAGCTGTTTTCATGAGATCGGTTAAACTAAGATTTTACACTTGAAACTTCAAAGTGTTTTTGTTGTGATAATTTTTTTTTCTACTTTCACAGTGTTTTGCTATGAACTTTCAAGTGTAAAATCTTGATGTCACCGGTATCATAAACACAGCTTGATCTCACATGAATCTGATTTCACATACAGATAGATACAAGAAATACCTGTGGAGGGAAGATGGAGGGGAGGAAGATGAGAAAGGGTGGCCGGAGACTGCCGGTGGTGGTGGAAGATGGTGGTGGCCGGAGAAAAGATCATTGTTTTCATGGTGCTTGATATATAGGATTAAAGGGTTTCTTGTAATATTCCTTTTTTACCCTGAAAAAGTGTGCCAAATACAGGGAGCAATTTAAAAGGTTTCAGAATATATATAATGAACTAGTTCACCCTCTTAAGCATATATACTATATATAGATATATATAAATGAGTTTGAGGTGGGGGTGAAGGAGAGTGTGGTGGGGTGGGGGAAGAAGACAGAAATGAGTTCCCAAGAGATACTCAGAAATGATGCATGGGATCATTGGCTGCCTCTATACATGATACTTATAAGTAATAATCATGATACCAACAAGTTTTTCTTTTGTTTTATTCTGCATGTCTTTCCATTTATTTTATTTCTATAACTACACAAATGAGATAACTTTTTCTAATTATATATTTACATAAATATATTTGTTTGGTATTTTTATATAATATCTTTTAAAAATTGTTATTTCTTTTTTGTAAATTTGTAATTTGAAAGATTGTTATAAATTTTTTTAAAAAAGGTTACCTTTTTGTCTCCTAATTAACATTTTTGGAGAGTTTTATAGATATGGAAAATTTTATACTATTTTTAACGGATCCTATAAAATTAAACTTTATTGTCGAGAATAATAAAAAACTAATTTCTCTTACATACCAATTATTTTTGGAGAAGCTTTTGTAAGAGCATCTCCAACAGCTTTTCTATATCTTTTCTATAATAGAAAATGAAATGTCAAAATTTCTAAAATCTTAATTTTTCATCTCCAACAGCTTTTCTATTTTAGAGATTCCATCATCACTTATATTATTAAAATATACATTACATTTATTATTCTAATAAAGTTTTTAAAAACTTTTAGACAATCAAATTATTCTATTGGTGGATCATATTAAAATAATATTTCACTCTCTACTTTTAGAGATTTTAGAGAAATCTCTATATTTAGAGATTTCTCCAAGTTTTTCTATTTTAGAGAATGGGATAGCAAAACTATTGGAGCATTTTAGTAAATCAAAACCCACTTTTTCCTATTTTAGCAAAGCTGTTGAAAATGCTCTAATCTCCATAATAAAGGTTTTTGTATAAAAAAGTGTCGTTATTCTACTTTTTCTTGTTATATGAGCATCATACAAAATTATATAAGTTCAATAAAACTTTGTTTTATGTTTTTTGTTTTAATAAAATTGTTTGCCGTTAAAAAAAAAAAAAAAAAAACTTTATAGTAGAAATCCTTAACGAGAAACTCATTTTTCTACCTTTTCTATTAGTAAATTATTATTATATTTTAATTTTTTTTCGTGAACTATTTACTTATATATACAAAATGAAGCTGTATTATACATTTCAGAATGTAACTATTAGTTTAGATCGGTTACTAATATTATTTTTACTATATTTAGTTGATATATTTTAATAACATATTTAAAAAACAATTAATTTATAAAGTTATAACGGATGTTAACATGTATATAAGTGCAAATAAATTAGCAAAAAATGTTAACATACGTTATGTATATTGATTAGCATGTTAACTTATATGAACTTTTGTTAAGACCAGTTCCTGTATTTGTTTGGTACTCCCCAAATAATATATATATATATATATATTATAACTAAAACTTTAAATTAAAATAATAACGCCCAGTTTTCGAGTTTAGAAATTAAGGGAAATAAAGGAAATGGGAGGAAAGGGAAAGAAAGGAAAATGGAGGTTTATCCCTCCAAATCATCTCACTTTTGGAAGGAAACAGAATGATAACTTTGAAGAGAATAAAAAAGGAAGAGTTATCCATCATAATTTATCCCTCCAAATCCTTACCTTTCATTCCTTTAAAAAACTCGAGAACACACATATCACTTCAAATCATTTTCTTTCCTTCCTTTAAAAAAATTTGAGAACACACTTTTGTTAGTTTCCTTAGAAATCCTTTCCTTTCCCTCCTGTAAGAAAACTCCAAAACAGAGGATAAGTAACAGGTAGGGTGTAAACGAGTCGAGCTTTTATCGAGTAACTCGAGTTCGAGCTCGAGTTCGGCTCGTTCGAGTCGAACTTTATCGAGTTCGAGCTCAAGCCCAAAAAACAAGCTCGAATATTTAATGAGCCGAGCTCGAGCTTTTAAGAGTTCGACTCGAGTTCTTATCGAGCTTTCGAGCCTTGTATAGCATATATATATTTTATATTATTATATATTATGTATACATACGGGGAATCTATTAAAATAACCTAAGTATGTATCTTTCGAGCTTTTCGAGCTGAGCTCGAGATATAACCTAAATAACCTATTTTTTATGTAATTTCGAGCCGAGCTCGAGCTATAATGTATCTTTCATGAGTCGAGCTCGAGCTTGAAGTATGAAAGCTCGTCGAGCTATCGAATCGAACTCGAGCTTAACATAAAATCTCAAGCCGAGCTCGAGTCGACTCGTTTACACCCCTAGTAACAGTTGATTTTATTATGATATATAAATAATATGACCATCAAATAGGTTCCTTTGTGAAAGTCAAAACCTATTGTTTTTTTGTTAGTTGGTCTATTTCATTTTATAATTTTATAATCTGTAATTTGATAGAAATAAAATATTTAATGTTTTACTAAGCATATACTTTGGTCATTGACATCTTTGATATGATAGAGCAATTTAAAATTGAGTTAAGAACTTAGCACATGTTTTGTCCAAAAAGAGTCAGATGATTATTACATAAATAAAATATACTAAGAAAAAAAAAATAAGGCGCGTGATATTCTATAAAAAATTAAATAATTATATATAGAGAGAGAGAGAAAGAGGGAGTTAAATTCATAAGAGAATAATAATCAAATAAAAAGATTTAGAAAAAATATCGATCATATGTAGTTCAACACCTAGAGTCGCTTACACAATCACATGTGATTTACAAGACTTTAGTCGTAATTTGAGGTCGCAGGCACACCACCTTTGTATTGATTGCTAGTGACAATCACATATCATTTACATCTGATATGACCGTTTTCACGTTCTTTATTTAGTTAATGTTCTTATTTGAACCATATGCAAACTTTGCAACTCTTGTAGATGCAATTGATATCATAATCAAATGTCAAGATTCATTTGAGTTATTTATGATAATAGATAAATTAACAAAAATAGGGGATTTTGGCCCCTATACCCATAACCCCACCCCGACTTTAACCTCATACCCATTTACTCTCCCTTTTTGCATCCTATACCCCAAAAAAACCGTTATAAGAGCCGTTAAAACGGGCTTTTATATAGACGACAAAAAAAAACACATTTGACCAATTTCAGTCAAAAAAACAGTATAACGGACCGTTATAACGGTGTAACGGGAACTGGTCAAAGAGGGTTGGAAGTCCGTTATAACTCCCTTAAGGGAGTTAAGGGAGTTATAATGGACCTATAACGGACTTTTATGGGTATGTGTTGCTAAATGGGAGAGTAAATGGGTATGAGGTTAATGTGGGGGTGGGGTTATAGGTATAGGGGCCAAAATCCCCAAAAATAAGACATGATTACAAAACGGTACAATGCAAATTTTCAAATTCAAATAAGGAAACTAGATGATTCTTTTTAAGATAAAAAAAAACTGGAGGATTCTTTTAATATATTATATTTTTTAATTATATTATAAAAATTCACCAATATATTGACAACATGAAATCTCATTGAAACCATAATAAAACATAATGAAACCTTATTTTATCATTGACATAATGAAAGAATATGAAGACCGCAGTAAAGTTATGGTAAAACCATAATGAAAAATAATGAACCAGTTTCACCTCTAAAACATATTTCATCATCTGGATGATATTTTATATTGAACCATAAAAAAACCATAGTGAAATCATAATTTAAAGAAATAGAAAAAAAAAACATAATTAGCAAAAAAAAAAAAAAACGTTTAGAAGTAATTAGAAAATAAAACTGTAAGTAAAAAACAATTAGAAAATTAAAAACCAAATAATAATTTGTTTAGTACAATTTGACTATTAAACATCCATAATTAATAATTAACAAAAGATCAAGGATTGGTCAAATTGAGTTTGCATAGTTCGTATTATAAAAATTATTTGTGAAAGATCTCATACAAACCACACAAGTCTAACAACTTATAAAAACAATTATATTGGAAAGTATTAGAAATATTTATGGACAATAAAAAAAACAATATACAAATTTTAAGTTTTTTAAAATTTAAGAATAAATATTTATAACTCTACAAACCACAAGGACTAATTATGCAACTTTTCAAATATTTTCTTTTTTTACATTTTAATATCTTTTGTTAACAGAGTTAGATACAGAGACGAAAATAAAAGCAAATTGAACCACAAGACGAAAATGCAGTTTTTAAACCATAGGGACAAAAATAGTTAATCATCAAAATGCAGGAACGAAAATCGTAGTTTACTCTATAGTTTATATATGAACCTGTTTTCAGCCTATTTGTAACAGTTACAAAATTATTCCTCTATTACTAGTTACAGCCGTAAACTTTGGCTAGTCAAATTTGATCGTAACTGTATGAAAAGCTAGAATCAGTTCTCCAATTTTCATTTTTTAACACTTCATTTTAACGTATGAAAACATGTGTGAATTATTATACAATGTTATTTAATACATGAAACATCGTTGATTGTTTTTTTAGAGCATCTCCAAGAGCACTTCTAAAATTTTTCTAAAATAGAGAATGAAAATCAAAAATTGCTAAAACCTTTTCTTTGCATCTCCAACAGGTTTTCTATTTTAGAAATGAATCATTACTTATATTATTATTATATACAATATATTTAGTATTTCAATAAAAAATTTTAAAAAATTAAACAAATAATTATGCTATTGGTCAAAAACCTTTAAATAATATTTCTCTCTCCTACTTTAGAGATTTTAGAGAAATCTCTAAATTTAGAGAAAACCCAAGTTTTTTCTATTTTAGCAATCCTTTTAGCAAACCTGTTGGAGCATTTTAGGAAAAAAAAACATCAAATTTTCTATTATAGCAAACCTATTGGAGATGCTCTTACAACACACGAAACAAACCCTAATGTTTACAATACATGAGACAAATAAAAGTTAAGTTTTGGCCCAAGGTCACTGGTTCGAGTCTCCTCAAACTCACTTAAAATTTTCCTTGTTATAATCTTTATGGTTTTATCATGAGATTAATCGAGTTGCATATAAATTAACCATGACATAACTAGTTAACGATCAGTATTTTTAGTGATCATAACGAAAAAATGTATCAAAATTGGAGAATTCATTTGATCAATTTGGTACAATAATGGAGTTTGATGTAACATTTGTATCAATTGGATTCAACAACAAAATGATAAATGAAGAGAAATTTTTGATAGCATGTACTATTTTGATCGAATTTTTAAATAGCAGAATCTTAAAATTGTGTAACTTTTTAATTTATTGGGTTTGACAGCTAATTTAAAACATTTTTCAAATTTGGATGGCCTTTAAACATGTTTAACAACTTTTTTAAAATGAATAAAATACAAGAAAAAATGAAGATTTTAGCTTAATTATGCTCCAATAGCTTTTTCAAAATACTATTTGAAATGAAGAAAGTGGGGAAAGAAAAAGTTTTTCCCAAAAATGCAATTCCTTTTGGTTCATCATTTAAAAAAAAAAGTTTTGAGAATATCTTGGAAATGTTTATATCTTTATCTATAGTATCTAATTCTGCTTAATACATTTATATTTCTATAAATAAACTTTCATATTACTCGTTTTTCATGCCATTAATTACATAATAATCACATGATAAAAGTTCATTATAAAATAAACCAAGGTTTTAAGATCGTGTTCACACGTTTCGGGTTATAAATGTAATTTGCGCATGACACAAACAAAACTATTAAATCAAATTGGATGTTTGAAAATTATGTCAAATTATGTCAAATTTTTAAATAAAACGTGAATCTTCTTTTGGAGATTAAAATATATATTTTGCAAAAAAAAAGGATGAAAAAAATACTAACCTACAATTTAATATGGAATTTATATTAAAAAAATAGGATTAGGTTTGAACAAAAATAACTTTCAATTTACAAGAATACAAAAAATTTCAAAATCATACATGTATTTTTAGATATGATACTTTTCAAAAGCGTCTTATAAAGCTTATAAGGCTGTGCGTAGCAAGACCACAGGCTAGGTGGGTTGAGAGCCGGCAGGCTGGGCAGCTTGGGCGGGCTCTGCTACGCTGCAAGCGGGATCGGCGGCATTGGGTTGCAGCGGTGTGGCCACACCCGTTGTACCCGCTCTCTACCTCTCTCACGCTCTTTTTTTTAATTGTATTGGGTATTTGATTTGGGAGGGTTCGGATATTAAATAGAAAGGGTTCCAGAGGGCTTATTGTGAGTTTATGAAAAAACTGATTTAGCGTTGATGTAGTAGTGAGGTTGGGAGTGTTCTGCTACGCATAGCCTAAGATACTTCTCAAAAAATTTTAAATTAAATTGTACAATTTAAATTTAAATGAAATTGGTATGGTTTTGTCTCCCTTTAAAAAATATTTCGACTCCCTTTAATTATTAGGATGGTTGATTAATGGGCTTATTTAACTATTTATCAAGTTAAAATACATTATTATTTGTTAATTATTAGATATTGTTAATTAAAAAAATGGTTTGCTGTTTGATACCTAATTGTTAATTATTAGCTAGGATTTGATGCCTGATTGTTAATTCTTAATGGTTGTCAATTGAGAAAACTTGTTTAGTTATTTGATGAGTTGTTAGAGTTCTATATGTAATTGCTTCTTTTTAGAAGTGTGTCCGAGGCTTTGCCTCGATTAATCCTGATAAGATTTATCGACAGCTAGAAAATGTTGTCCTGAGTTAATTCCCAGAGGCCACAATCTGGAAGCGCCTAAATTCGAACCTGGGGTAGAAGCGTTAGCATTTATGGTTCATAACTATCAAGACGGTTACAAGAATCAACCTATAAAAAGACATCAAAGCTCATTCACAAGAGGAACAACTCTTTCGGCAATCAAGAATTACACCGCTTTGTTCTCCCTAGAATTACTTACGATATGTTGTAATTTTCATACGACTGTTGATTATTTCTTCACTGTAAATACCTATTGTTTGCATTTATTTTAAATACCTATTGTTCTCGTTTGATCTTGTGTCGTTCTCTCTCTCTCTCTCTCTCTATATATATATATATTATATAGTGTGTTATATGACTATATTGAATGATTGTGTAAGAAGTTAAGTTAGGCTATGTTTGGCAAACTAGCTGATAAGCTAGTTGTTGACAGCTAACTAGTAGTTGATAAGTTAGCTTATAAATAAATTATGTTTGATAAAACTAGCTTATAAATATGTAAAATGACCAAAAAAATTATCTTAAGGTATAATGATTAATATTAATAGGGGTATAATTAGAAAAAGCTATTAAAATGCTACTCCAACTAGAGTTTCATTAAGCTAGCTTATGGTCCATCCAAACATGTAATACCTGATAAGCTAGCTTATTTTTGCCAAACACAACCTGAATGTTATATTCGTGAGAATTTTGATCTGATCTTGATCACTTTCAATCTCAAGCCTATCTATAAATCACGCTTGATATGACGATTGATAACTTGCATTTCGATTCATCTCGTTTTATTATGTATCCTACAGATACAAACTTTTTCTCATTGAAACCCGACCTTTTTAACAACAACCTTTTTTTTAAATAATAACCACATGTATATAACGAAGACCAAGATGAATCATGTGGATGTGTATAATAAAAAGCATCCTAGCATGTGATTTAAATTGAGTCCACTATGATGCTAATTTTATACGTAGTTCGCAAATCTTCTTTCCGTTATTTATTTAGTTTATTCATTGTATTGCTAAAAGGGCTTTAATATGCAAATGACAAACTCCAAGTCGTTACAAGAGTTTGATTTTGTTTGATATTCGAAACTTTTGAAATAAGAAACAATAACGGTTTATAATTTTTTATTTATCATCGATTTGCAGTTTTAGTGAATTAACCGGAAAAAAAAACCTCATTTGTTGTCATCCATCACGACAGTCACGTTCATTAAAAAACAAAGAAAGAATAGCTCAATGTAAAATCTGATAACCACCCATCAGTTCTGTGAATGAGGCGATACACCAAATTTCATCATCGTTGTTAAATATTAATTAGAGAAGATGAGTCGATTTTATTTTTGCACTAGTTGTCTGGTGCAACTATTATAAGAAGATCAAAATGCCCATTTTGACACGTGTGATTCGCAGGTGACCATATTAACTGATTTCATAATCGTCTCTGGGAGAGGGCTGTGAGGACACCTATTTTTCCGGTGCTTGTTTTTCAAAAAAGAGCTCTTGTTTGCGACTTTTGTCTGATTTTTGGTAAGACATCAGATAATTCAGATTTTCACCTCTTATCAGAGCCTCTTAACCCTTAATATCGTCTGATAAATTAAGGTGGCGTTTGTTTTTTAAGAGGTGTTGAAGTCTCTGAAGTGATAACTTAACCACTTAATTATCTCTTATTTTTGTGCAACACCATTTTTTCAATTTCGACATTGCTTTTAGCCCAAATGTATCCCGAATTTATAAAACTCCAAAAATGATGACTCTACATTTTTATGTTGGTTTTTTCGGGACATCTTCATCGCTTAAATTGAGGTTTCGGTGTGTGAGATGTGATTAAAACGCTTGCTAGCATTTTTTTTCATGTCGTCCCTCGATCATCGGCGCTCTCTTAAATTGACATAATTAAGTTGAATTTTTAGGGATAAAATAGACAACTATA
This sequence comes from Centaurea solstitialis, assembly GCA_030169165.1. Classification (NCBI taxonomy): domain Eukaryota; kingdom Viridiplantae; phylum Streptophyta; class Magnoliopsida; order Asterales; family Asteraceae; genus Centaurea; species Centaurea solstitialis. The sequence goes on from CM058045.1 coordinate 1,524,340, forward strand.
CATGTTCAGACATTTTGTCAGTTTATAAAGGCAAACAATTATATTGATTTAGACTTTAGCATCACCTCTTAAAAATCAGATGTGAAATGAGACTTCAACACCTTCTAAAAGACAAACGACACCTTAGAACCTAAAAGAACTAGAGGCCCAAGTCTATTTCTTTACCATATAGGCTGTGTTTGGCAAAAATAACCTAGCTGATAGCTAGTCCATCCAAATATGTACCTAAGCTAACTTTTTGAAATGCTACTTTGAGTAGCTTTTTGGGAGCTTTTTGCAGTTTTTTTCAATTATACCCTTATTAATATTAATTATTAAATTCAAAGATACCCTTTTTGGACATTTTACATACTCATAAGCTAGTTTTTACCAAACATAATTTATTCATAAGCTAGCTTATCAGCTACTAACTAGTTTATCAATCATCAGCTAGCTTATTAGCTATCAGCTACCAGCTAGCTGATAAACATAGCCATAGCATATAGTATACTAGTAGTGGTGGCCAAATATTAGGCCCGGACCGATTATAACCGGTTACAAACCGGGCCGATTAAAAACAATGATTGGTTTGATCGGTTAAACCATAACTGATAAGGTTTTTGGCAGGGATCCATGGCCCCGTGGCCTATGTGGACCCTACAAACAGACTCCTATAGGTTGCACTGGTAAAGACATCATGTCTCTCCCTAGATTCGAACCCGAGTCAAATAACGTTCCAATAGAAAGCGTTTGCGGATGAAGGATGGCCACTAGGCATGTAGTTCTAGGTTTATAATCATATAAATCATCTAACTTTTTTCATTTGACATTGTATTAATATATAATTCTGATTTGGGAAGATGTTTGTTGTCTTTAATGAGCATGGAATCTATTTGGAGTAATATGCCATATATTTTATAAGTTATCAAATATCAATTTATTGTACGGATGACATATGACATTTACATTTGATACAAACATAGATTTTTATGTTAATTAAAAAAAATCAGTTAACAATTGGCTACTTTTTGTTCGTCGACTCGTTCTAACTTGATTGTTAATTGCATAATTGCTCCAATAACATAGAATCATCGGAAGAGACGACTACACGGTTTAAGACAATTCATATAAAGTTACGTTTAATTTGATGCAACTGTATAAACCTTTCGAAAAAATCAAAATACAATATCGATAAAGCTTTATAGGACAACTTTGTTGTTTTTTATAAAATGATTAGAAATAATATATATGATAAGTTACTTTATTTCGGTTTTTTATTAGCTTATTGTTTTAATAAAAATTGATTAGTTTTTAAGTGTTTGATAAATTTTTGTTTATTTTTGTAAAATGACCAAAGAGGTAAAGGTGAAGAGATGAGAGGTAACAGTTTTATTAAAATAAGAATAAAAATGTTATTTGGTTTTGAAAAGTCATAAGCTGCTTTCTAAAAATTAAAATGAAAAGATTTTTTTCAAATGAATTATCTTTATTTTCAAGAAGTCATAAACAGTTTTCTAATAAGCAATCCCAAACGTTATAAATGACTTAGGAAATAAATCATAAGCACCTTCAAGTAAGCAATCACACACACCGTCTAAGAGGCAAATAGGGGATTGTTACCTTAACACCACTCCAAATGTCTTAACAACACTACAAATGCTGCTGGACTACAACTAAACGGAAGGAAATACCTTAACACCACTCCAAATGCTGCTGGACTACAAGCCCATTAGCATATTATAAAGTTATATACTTCTATACGTATTTTTAGTGCTATAATAGATATTCATGACTTCCTTTAATATTTAATTTTTTATTTTAGTTTTGAAAGTGTATATACTTAGTTGAAAATCTTGTTCCACTACAGTCGTGTTTGTTTGTTCCTTTTTTTAATTTGGTTTTTCGTTTTAATGATCATATGTTGTACCGTACGTAACAATAGACTTCTTATTTAACCGAGTTAAGATAAAACATGATTCGTTAATTACTAATTAATGGGATACAGTGTAAACAATTAATATATTTTCATATCCATCCGCGGCCGGGCCCGGTACACGACCGGTACCGGTGCGGTACCCCGGCAACACCGCCGAGGGTGACCGGCACGGTGCGATGCCACCGGTTGTAAAGACTACCCACCCCACCCCAACCTCTCTCTCCTTTCTCTCTATCTCTCTCTTCTATCACTCTCATCTTTATTTTTTTCTTTTTTTTAATTAATTAATTAGATTGGTATGGAATTGGTATGGATGTGGATGAATTGGTATGGTGTTGGTAAGTTTTTGATAAGATAGCGGAAAGCTGATGTGGCGCTAAGGTAACAGCTGGTACCATTGGTACCACTGAGGATGGTAAGTGGTTAATTTTACATATATTGATGATATTTTGTTGTTACAAAGAATTTGAGATACAACAATAATAATACTTTTAATTTATGTCATTTATAACTCAAACGACATGTCACCAATTATATCACTATTGTTTTTATGAAATATTTCAAAGATATTTTTTTTCTATAGAAAAAGGTCAACCAAAATTAATCAACATTAAGGCTGCGTTTGGTACGTGAAACAGGATAGGACGAGACAGGACGGGACAAAACTCACTGTCCCACGTTTGGCGCAGCATGGGACAGAACAGGAATTCACTGTCATATGTTTGGTGCGACATGAGACAGGACAAAAACTGGGACAAGGTGGGACAACATGAGACAAAAATAGCTGTTTTTTTGTTCCACCAAAATAGGTGGAACAACATGGGACATAAACTAATATATTACTAACTAACACTCGTTTGATACATAACTTCAATATGGTATTTGTTTTTGTGTTTACCACCACTAGTCATGGCCGCTGCCACCACCGGTAGCCACTATCGGCCACCTCCACCTCCTTTTCCACTACAACAACCTCCTCTACCACCTCTACAATTGTCAACGATTACCTACCATCACCGTCTACCACCTCTATCATTGTCCATCGCCACCGTAACCACCACCACCACCACTATCCACCATCTTCATGTTCTCCACAACCACCGACCACCACCGTTGACCACCACCTCCACCTCTACCATAACCATCAATAGCAGTTTAATAATAATCATATATGTGTATATATATGTGTGTGTGTGTGTGTTTATGTTTATGAAAATTGCGTAATCTTTTTATAAATTATATAGTTTAGTTTATTGGTGTTAATTATAACTATTATATGATATATAAAATCATCAAATAATTTTTTGGGAGAACTTGTCTAGTTCTATCTAGTCCAGTCTTAGGCGTACCAAACACAAAACAGACATTTGTCCTGTCCAGTCCCGTCTCGTCCAGTTCTGTCCTACTCTTTTGTCCTGTCCTGTCCAGTCCAGTCCAGTCCTATCTTGTCTGCGTACCAAACGCTACCTAAGAGTTACCACAAAGACGCGATCTTCTTTTTCTATAAAAACTTATAAACTTCATACAAATTTTTTTATCTTTTCTATGCTAATATGAGATAACCAAACTCATCATATTGCAAGATTTAAGAAATATAAACTTTTTTTTTATGTTGTCACCATATTATTATAATTGTTAAGTATATATATATATATATATATATATATATAATATGTGTGTTGATTAGTTCGATGATTGACATGTTTTATTAGAATATATTGGTTTAAGTTAACTAGTCCATGCTTGGGTTTTGGACCACAATTTTTGTATCAACCTTGAATTCGAGTCCGGTTTCATTAAGATGCTTTTTGTTTAGAATAAGACGTTTTTTGGTTGTTAAAGAACAAAAAATCCATATATGATCAATATATATATATATATATATATATATATATATACATACATATGGGGTCCATAGAAACGGTTTTGAAAAGTGAAGGCATGTTATACTATCCTAGACAACTGGTTCGTTAAAAGTTACAAATGTAGTTATTAACATACAAAAAAATATGTGGCTTTCAGTAAGGTCTAATCGAATCAGCTTCTCACAAATTGCAAAACACTAAGAGTGCTTTTGAATTATAGGAATCCGACATAGGAGAATTCTTAGAATGATTCGTTTGACAAAAAATATAGTTATTAAAATACAAAAAATTATGTCACTTCTTGAAAAGGTCCAACCGAATCATTTTGTCTGATATGCAAAGCTTCCAAGTTAAAAGACTATCTCTATCACATAGTTCATCATTTTTATGTTAAAGAGTTATTCGGATCGTGCCGTCTACAACTTAAGCAACTTTAGTATTTTTCGTAGTTCAGAATAATTCATGGTCGGTTTTAATTAAAACTTTTTAATAAGAAACAATAATATCTACAAGGCAAAATCACTGTGTATTGTTGTTACTTTTTTTTAATCAAAATGGCACCAATGTCATTCCTGCGATTATGGTAACTAAAAACGTGGTATAAGTATAACCAAAGGAAATTGGCGAAAAATTCATTCTAACCATTGACAAAAATATTTGCTAATCAAAATGGCATGATTTTTGTCTATTAAGTTAAAACTCCATCATTGATCAAGACTGATTTTAGTCCCTATTGACCTTAATAATCAATTCTATGCCTCAAATCCAATTCTAGTAACATAATATTATGTTAACCACAAGGGTGGTAGCGTAGTGTAAAAAGGCCTAAGGGGATGTGGTGGAATATATCATCCATCCGGGTTCAAGTCCAGGCATTAGTCTCCGATGGCTAGGCTTAGTCTCATACGACCCAAACTTAATTTTCAAATTGCCAAAGATATAGTCCAGGCAAAGCCTGGATGAATAATTTATAAACCATAGTTTATTGTTGTTTTGGTCCCTTATACTTAAATACATAAAATTGTCCCTAGGAATAAAAATAGCAACAAAATACAAACCATAGGAACTAAAATTGCAATTACTAAATCACAAGAACAAAAATCATAATTTTTAACATATCATAGGGACTAAAATCATAGTTTACTCCATCTTTTATATGGTAAATCTTTAGTTTTAATACAAAATATATTTATAATAGATTTACATTCACAAAGTCTTCTTAAAACTGAACTCCATAGCGATGGTGGATGAATTCCTAGTGATTACTATTGTCAACACACACCAGGGAATGTTGGTTATTTGGTTGTGAGACAATCATGTAATATTACACCAACCAAAGGAAGAGGATAGAGATTTGTTTCTAAAACCGACATAACGTAGAAAATCTTCTGATTTAATTAGAATCGACGAAACAAATTGGATAAGTAAGTGCTTTGAATAAAGTGTATTGATGATTGGTTCAACACGTTGGATTGATCAAATTATATTAAATAAATAACTAAAATAACGATCAAATCCAATAATCTCATGAACTGTATTTAATCGGTTACTTATACTGTCAAAAGTTAACATGCAAGGACTGATTAAGTTAAATTAATGCAACCCAAACATATTGTATGTGATCAGATAAACACCGATGATGAAGGCTCATAGTTATCAAAATGGCGGGCTTATAAATCTAGTGCAACATCTCAAATTTAAAGTTTTTATTTATTACTAGATGCGTACCTGCAGCGCGATGCAATGCAAAGCATCTCGAAGTTGAAGCTGAGAGCTCGAAAGAACAATCTTGTTTCATACTCAATGTTATTCTCTGTCACATGATGTGTATTTTGTGGTTTATGTGTTTTTTAATCGCTTATCGAATATATAAAATTAAGGAGGACAAAGGTCAAATGGTTAAAAAAGTTGAAAAAGTTCACTCGATAGTTAGGTCTTTAAACCCATAACCTTTTTGAGCTCATTATAACGGTATAATTTATATAAAAAGTTAACTAACTTTTTTTTAATGTATTTTAGTTTATATACGATTATGTATGTTAATATGATAAAGGTGTAAACTGAAAGATGAAAAAAAAAAAAGATATAAAGCAATAAAATAACTAATTATAGGAGTTTAAAGTGCAATTTTAAAATACAACATAATTTTATTATTAATTATCATGTTGAACATGGGAAGTTTTGAAACTTTTACATGATTTATTTATATTTGTACTTCTTTAAAATTCAAAAATAACGATAAATGCAATTTTTAAAGAAGTATAGATAGAAAAATATAGATATATGCGTAAAATGTATAAGTTCAATATTCTTTTGATACTATCATTCTTGAAAAACCTGTTAACGAAAACTTGGGACCAACAGATAGAATCGAGATCAAGGACGGTTATCGGGTCTTCTAATTTTTTTGGTCGGGTCGGGAGTGAGAGTTTGACTATCCGACCCAATTTTAAAAAGACCGATTGGAAACACAACCAAATATAGGATCATTTGGTATTATTGTAGACCTAATGGCATTATGGGCCTAGGGCCTAAAAATTGTTGCAGATATAATATGCTAATTCATGGAAGGTTTAATTTTGGGCCTATTCCATCCACAAGGACCACAACAATAGTCGATGAAGTTATTGATTTTATTTGGGAAAATTACATAAAAATGTAATAAATTTTGATTTGTTTCTTATTTACGAAACTAACTTTTAAATTTTTTTAATTTGAGGTCTAAAATAAACTTTATGTTTATTAAAAGTCCTCAATAACTTGTTATTATTTTGCTTAGATATTTTGCCAATGTCATAATTACATTTAATAAAAAAAATGAATGGTACCTTGCCGGATACCAAAGTATGCGCCTTTTTCCCTGCAACCGTTCTTTTTATTTATTTATAAGGTTTACCTAGACTTTGCCTAGACTACATCCCTTGCAACCGTTCTTACTGTCACTCTTGCAACATTTTTCATCTTCTTTGGACCTTTGATCCCAATATAAGTTCTGAAGGCCTAGTTATGAAATTATGAAAATCTAAAATTAACTGAAAATTTAATTATTGTTTTCGAAATCATAATCTAAGAAACAATCCAACTATGTATCGTCTTCGCAATTCAAATTTTTTTCCCGAACACCCGTAATTTGTGATTTTCCATGCATACAACCACTAAGATGTATTCTTTTATAAACCTTATAAAAGTTGTATACCATGTAAATCAATATTTATCTCATTTCCCACTTATCAGAGAGGAAATGTAGAGTTGTTTCAGCGGCAATAGTTATTAGCAATGATTGTCTTGTTTTGCTATTGTAAGAGTAGCATCAGGTCTAGTTAGCTTGAACCCCAAGCCCATTAGTGGCACTAGCTTCTGTCTGATGCTTATTGCTGTTAAAAATACTATTTAAACCCTAACAAGCAACAAAGACAAGAACACAAGGACATCCGTTCGTTGTGCTCTACGTATAAGCACTTTTTGGATGGTTTTCTGAAAATTAATAATAGATAAATATTTAAAATCTTTTAATGCATGCTAGAAAAGTTTCAATGGATTTCTAACACATTTCTAAAAAGTTAAAATTTAATTTTCTAATGTGGTATGTCGTAAATTTCGTTGGTGATATCCAATTTCTAGTAGCGAGAGGTGGTTACTGGTTAGTTCTTATTCTATTTTCTCCATAAGCAACAAAATATATTTAAGATTACAAATTTAAATACCCTTTTTGACTTATTGATATCGCTTTAGGATATGTCAAGCAAGGGTTAAGAAGTCTGGTGTTTTAAAGTACTTTTTCGAATAATACTTTGGAGATATGGACATTTATTGTCTCCGGATTAAAGTAGGACTTGTAGTAGAATGTTTTCGCCACAGTTAGGAATGTCTGCTTCAAATCTACATCAAGGTCATCCGATGAGTTGCTGAATACGAGTTGCACCAGCTCTTGCATTATGTGCTCTCTTTTTCCGTTTGCAGTTTCACTGATATAATTCTCCTAAATGATATGAAAATATTTGTTATGTCAGTTGAATGCTTAACGCGAGATTGTTGATTGAATTTAAAATCATAGTAATATGTGAATTAATTTGTGCGTACCTTGGAGTTATTATGATGGGATATTTCGAGACAGAGGTTATTAGTGGTGGTGGAAAGTCGTCGATATTGAGGATTGGCTAAAAGTTCCTTCAATATCCATCGACCATCGATCATGCTCATTATTTGTACTATGAGTTCCGCTTGTCCTTCTATCGCATTCTCTCCTTCTTGCCACTTTGTCAGCCACGTCTCCCACTAATTCCAACCAAAAAACACGATCATTAATGATTTTAAGCGACATCCAACTATGCGTCACAAAGAATAGAGATATATTGATCTTACGGCATGGTAAAGTTGTTTATGGATGTCTCTACTATGAGCCATAAGTGCGTCCAAGGCGAGCTCATGTAGTGTTCCTTGCAGCGCAACCATCAATCCACGCCATGTTTTTTCATATCTTTGTTCGAAGTAGAAAATTAACAATCGAGAAAACTATTATTCATGACGCCTAAAATGGTTTGTTGTTAATGCTTTTATGCCCTAAAATATGGAGAAGAAAACACACTACAAAACAGAAGGTCGTCGTTTTAGATGGAATAGAGGGGCTATTTCTCGTTCGTAACATTTTGGTCGAAAGTATGAGTTTTCAAAGGATTTACGACGAGATTTTAAGGATTTCCTTCAAGAGATTTTGACAAATATTATTTTCATGAGAGATTTTCGGCTGGAAATACTTTTTTGGGATTTTTCACGGAACATATTTTTATGAGATATGCAATGGTTCAAATTGATTTTTGCGATGGAATATAGATCGACCGATTTAAAAGAATTTAATAATGATTATTTGACGAATTCAAGTTGCATTTTGCGATGGATTTGAAAATTTAAATAATTATAGTAATTATTTGAAATAGTTTTCGATGGAAATTTGATGGTTTCATGTACTATTGCGACAGATTTTTGATGGATTTTAATGTTTTTGAAAGATTTAAAACTTTCTACGAGCAAAGAGTTTTCTTTGAAAATCCTTCGAAAATCCATCAAACATTTTCAATAGAGTATCGACAGACCGTTTTCGATTAGGCCATCCTTACCGGCCGTACAGGTCATACAGGTCATACAGGTCATACCAGCTGCCACCTCAGGGACACATCAGCTTTACCACCATCTTACCACTACCATACCATTCCATCCTTACCCGTACTACTCATACCACCTATTTTATTTAAATACTAAAATGTTATCTTTATATATATAGATTGTATGTATATATATATGTGTGTGTGAAGGAGTGTGAAAGAGGACGGCAAGTGGCTACCGGTTGGCCTCGGTACCGCTCGCCTACTCGCACACCTCAGCGGTGTTACCGCCGGTACAGGCGCGGTACCGGCCCGGTGCAGCCCCGGCTGCGGATGGCCTTAGTCGACAACCCATCAAAAAGTTCAGAAAAAAGATTTATTTATATCCCATCACAAATCCGCCAAAAATTCTCGACAAAAAATTCCTACTACAACAAAATTGAGTTTATAGGATAAAAAAATAAAATAAAGTGACCTACTAAATTATAGGACCAAACAAAAAGTGTCTTATCTAAAAACATTGTAATAGGTTCATAAGATGTTTTTGGCCACCGTAACAAGTTTATTAAGACACTATTTAAAAAAATGTTCTATAAAAACAAGTGTCTGATAAAATGGCTAATGCGACACTTTGTATTAAAAAATGTCTTTAGAAACTTGTTAAGATGCCTAAAAGCGTCATATAAACTTATTACAACGTTTTTAGATATGACGCTTTATTTTTTAGTTCTATAAATGAAGTCCTATAAAGTGGTCTATTATCACATTTTATATTTTTAATTTTATATAAATTCAAATTTGTTGTAGTGTCTGCTGATCGAAAATATCTACTAAAGAAACTTTTTTTTAATACCCAGTTTTCTAGTAGTTATAGTATTGAAACATACTTGGCCGGCTGAAGGGATGATGGTGTGTTTCTGAACTCATTGACGAAATTCGTTCTATGCTCTTTCGAGAGTTGTTTTGACTCAAAGAAGGTGGAGATGGCGTTGACCAATGTGGTCGTTTTAGCCCATGCGATTCGCTCTTTGGACCTTTCTGGCTCGAATACGCTGGCTGCAGCCACGTAGTATGCGACCAAAAGACTTGTGATATCGCTCATCCCAAACCGTTCGATATTGAAATCCACAGACCATCTGTTATGAGATTTATTTTTATTCGTTGAAGCTAGTGACATAAATATTTGTACATCATTTGAACTATTAAAGGAAATGGCAATTAAACTTACTGTTGCATAGTTTTCCATTCGAGTTGGTGCATGGCCAAACAGTTGTTGTAGTCCAATTTAGCCATTTCAAGATATGTGTTATTGCTAATATTCCCCATCCTGCATGTTGTAATTAAACATTAATTGTATGAGAAAAATACGACTATTATTTTGTTGTAATATTTGTTTGGTTCAAATTTTAATCACATTTATTGGATCAATGCTTCTAATGGCTGATTATTTGATAAAGTGTTTTTTAGTTTTTCATTTATTTGAGATTCTTTTTAAACCTGACCCTATGTATATAGGTATATATGCGTGACCGGGGCGGATGTAAGTGTGTATTAGTGGGGATGGGACCCCACTAAAAGTTAAAAATCCATATCTTTCTTATGTAAAATTATATATTTTTTGTGTTTATACCTTACTTTCCCCCCACTAAATTTTCATTTGAGGCCCCATCAATAAAAAAAATGCATCAAAACCAATTATGATACCAAAAATTACTTTCGACCAAAAAACTTAAAAAATCTCTTAAATCGATAAAAAAAAAGCTTAAAAATCTCTTAAAATCAACCAAAAAACTTTCTAACTTCTTAGAAACGGTGGATTTAGGCTAAAAATATCGAACAACTTTTCGGTTAATTAATCTATCTTAAAAGGTGACCCCACTAGAAAAAAATCCTAGATCCACCACTGTGCGTGACAATCTTTTATTTGGTCTTGATTTTGAGTTATCAGTATGTTTTATTATTTTTATTTAAATCTATATTAAGAGGACTTATATCATCCACTTATATTTGAGAAACTACAACAAAGTTGATTATATTGGATGCCATCAATTCCTAAAGATTCTAATAGATTGTTTTAAATTATAAGACCAGAAAAATTGAGTGTTCTATCTAAAAGTGTTACAACGAGTTTGTAGGACGCTTTTGTACGTCTTAACAAGTTTCTTATGACATTTTTAATATAAAGCGGCATGTTAACTAACTTATATGACACTTTTTCAAAAGTGTCATATAAACCCATCTTTCTACAAGCCACTTTTTTTGTAAGAAGATTAATTTCAAATAATATCCTAAAAAATAACTACAAAACGCATTTTAATAAAAATGTCCAAAAAACTTGTTATGACGTCTAAATGCGTTCTATAAACTTATTACAACATTTATAGATAAAAGACTTTATTTTTTTTTGCCTATAATCAAGTCTCATAGAGCGGTCTATTAGACACTTATAAATTTTTGATGTTCTATAAACACAACTTTGTTATAGTGAGGGTTTCCCACTTTAATTTTCAATTGATATCATCATGGAAGTTAGCTTTGCGATGGTATGCATCCCTTGCACTACACCAGAATTGATTTTATATGATGTCTAAAATATCTAAATGTTTTAATAAAAAACTTTATAGAACTTAAGTTTATAGGACAAACCAACAAACATCATATTTAAAAGTGTTATAATATGTTTAGACATTTTAGCGTTTCAATCATGGTCTTAGTAAAGTTTTTGTTTCTCTAAATTCTTATATATGTTAAGTTATGATCTTGTAGTAGTACCGGTATAAGGTTTTTCCAATCCACACGTCGTCTTCCCCTCCGTATTGCTCCAAGTAAAATCTTGTCTCGAGTCTAGGCAAACTCGCATACCATGGTACGTCTAGCGCGTATCCCACCTGTTGATTTCGTTTCAAATACGCCATAACAAAAGTTTTATTTGTCGCTAAATAGTTATTGCAACGACTCTGGTCAGGGAATGTTTTTGGCATACCTCACCAGGCAAATCCTTGGCAATGATCCATTTATCAAAAATCTCGTTCGACGATTGTTTCTCCTTTAAATATTTATAAGTAAACTTCTTGGCATCGCCAAGGATTTTCTCTCCAGGATAGAGCAGCTGTGATGCCCGTAATAAGCTAAGCATTACAGTGATATCTTGCGTTGTTTGCCCGGGAAAACACACAAATTTTCCATCCTCTTCAAATTGTCGAAACACATCTGTTGCAAAAACCCTCATTTATTAATCTTGAATGTAGCACTAAAAACATTATCACCTATTGAATTTTGGAAGATGTATGGAGAGAGTCGGGTTTAAAAGGGAGCAGTACTTATCTAAAGTAATAAAAAACGGTCGAATCACATGTAATGTTATACTAGTTTTGCGTACAAAATTTTATGTGATTCACCTGACGTCGACTTTGCCCACGACTTGAAGATACGGCCAAAGTCACCCGCACACTTTTTTTGACCATTAATGTAATCACATGTGATTTTGCACGTGACTTGGTTGTTTTGTATTATTTTAAATAGTTAGTATTCTTGTTTGATACTTGCTCTATAGAAGAACATTAATACATATATTAGAAAATAAGAAGCATTCGAATCACTTGTGATTTTATACATGATTTCAGTGTAAAATCATGTATAAAATCACATGTGATTTTAAACTTGATGTATGTGATAATACACTAAAATCACATAACAACGCATATGATTTGTACGACTTTGGCATGATCTGAGGTCGCTGGCCAAGTCGCAGCACACCCTCGCCTTTCTGAACCTTTATTATAAAATAAAATGTGATTTTGCACAAGATTTAACCATTTTCCTATTTTTTCTATTTAGTTACTATTCTCGTTTGAACCGACCACACATACACACACACATATATATATATATATCATAGTCTAATTAATGAACCATGATAACTATCCATAAATACATTTGTTATATCTTAATACCGTTTGTATAATGTGCAAGATTTACATGATTTGTAAATGAAACATTCCTTATATACATGGGATTGGGTTCATATGAGACTAACCTATTCTAGTAAGACCCTTGAGATCACTTTTTTACACTTAGAACTTCACAGTAAAACATTGTAAATGGAAAAAAAATCTAAACATTCACAGCAAAAATAATGTGAAGGTTATACGGTGTTTTATTGTGAAGTTTCAAGTATAAAAACTTGGTCTCACAGGTTTCAAGAAAACAGTTTGGTCTCACATGATCTCATGAGTGTTATATAGAGAGAGGCTCAAATGAGAAATGCAAAAAATGAAGAGTAGACAAGCGATCCTAGCCCTTCATCCGGTCAACATTTGCGGCTTTGACTATAAAGTACTGGATAATTCCTCACATTGGTACGTAGAAGACGAAATGGTAGTTCGTAACTTTTACAAATAGACAACAAACAAGTTACGAAACCACCCCTCTATATATATATATATATATAGCCATGAATTTTGACCAGTCAAAGCCTATGAAGGGCTAAGATCATTTATTAATTTCTCATGCTTTTTACACTTCTCATTTGAACTTATAGCTATATATATATAGGGGTGGGTTCAAATACAAACCACTTTTTGGTTGTGAACGTGAGGACAACCGAGAGCGCGCCACGTGTTACTCTAAATTTTCGGCGACTTAGTGTTATTCATACTGAATAACGCTTTATTCAGTCTAATAAAGCGTTATTCATTATGAATAACACTAAGTCGCCGAAAATTCAGTGACACGCGCGACTTGTAACCAAAAAGCCCGCGACTTAGTGTTATTCAGTCTGAATAACACTATTATTCAGACTGAATAACACTAAGTCGCGGAAAAAGTCGCACGTGTCAAAATTTTTTTTGCCACATGTCGCGCTCCGTGTTGTCCTCACGTTCACAACCAAAAAGTGGTTTGTATTTGAACTTTCCTCTCTCTCTCTCTCTCTCTCTATATATATATATATATATATGGGTGGGTTCAATTGCAAACCACTTTTTCATTGTGAACGTGAGGACAAACGAGAGTGCGTCACGTGTCACTCTGAATTTCGGCGACTTAGTGTTATTCATACTGAATAACACTAAGTCGCCGAAATTCAGAGTGACACGCGCGACTTGTAACCAAAAAGCCCGCGACTTAGTGTTATTCAGTCTGAATAATATTCAGACTGAATAACACTAGGTCGCGGGAAAAGTCGCGCGTCTCATAAAATTTGTTGCCACGTGTCGCGCTCTGGGTTGTCCTCACGTTCACAATGAAAAAGTGGTTTGTATTTGAACTTTCACCTATATATATATATATATATAAATTAGGGAGGTTCATTCAAAAACCACCTCCATTTGCATTTGTAGGAACAAATGAACTAAATTTGAGCCACATCATTTGCATTTGTAGGAACAAATGAACTAAATTTGAGCCACATGTGACGTAAACCCTGCATAGGTCACATCCAAGGCAAAACCAGAAGGTGCAGTGGCTACCCCTCACTTTCCAAATTTTTTTATTAAAAATTAATATAAAAACACCCAACCAATTTTAAGCAACCAAGTTTAAGTCGATTTAGAAGGTGCACACTTGAAGATATCAATAAAATGGATAAAGTAATTTAGTGGCCCACTATTAAAAGAAATCCTTTTACTGAGAGGATATATCTCCAAGCCGATGTGGGATAAATTCAAGGTTGAAACGAACTTCCATTGACCATTGTATACAATATGAAAAGGGCTTGTGCTTTAATATTAATCCGATGTGGGATGGAAAAGAGAAAGTACCTGGTGGGAATTAAATCCCACATAAATAAATTGAGTTCTAAAATTGTTGGTCTGTTAGTAAAAGTAAGCCCCTCCTTCTTACTAAATAAAATTCTTAGTTGTTCATGTCTGAATGAATGAACGAACGAGACTCGGTAAGTTAAATTTCATGTCTGGATGAATGAATTGAATCTCGTGTTTAGTTAAATTTCATGTCTAGATGAATGAACAAGTTTCGTGTTCATTCATTTAACTAAACGAAAATCTAAAATTATTTATTTATCATTTATTAAGTTAACAATCATAAATGAACGTGCCTGATAATCTTATGCATTTTGTTGTACATCTTCGGGAATCGATATTTACACAAAAACATTGTATAAATATCGATAGAATTATACTTTTAGGTCACAAACAACTTCTCTCAACTATTTTTGAACAACTATTTATTATAAAACATATACACTTTGAGAAACTTTTTCTAACATTGAAATCAAGAAGGTTTTTAAAAAAATTATTGGCACACCCTGAGAATAAATTTTGGCTCTGCCCCTGGTCACATCACATGTGGTTCAAAGTTGTTCATTTGTTTCTACAAAATGCATTGGTTCTTGTTTGAACCTAATTATATATATATATATATATATATATAAGAGAGAGAGAGAGAGAGAGAGAGAGAGAGAGAGAAATAGATCGCCATGCATATAAAGCTGTGACCTGCAGAAATATCATAACCATGCATTCGCAAAATCCTAAATCCCATCGAAGTATCATCGAGCTCTTCCATATTTGAGTATTTTGACCAACTGATCCCATCTTTAGTCGAATACCTGAAATTCTATTCGAGCATATCAATTTCTAGCCTTTCTTGAGACATCAAAACAATATATTCTGTAGACAAACTAACAATTTTTAATAGATTTGCATACCTATAGATATATTCAAGACAACCCTTGATCTGCGACTTGAAATAACGAGAAATCCCAAGACGTTGGAGGCGATCAATGGCCCAAATACGTTCAAAAAGATCCACCGGGTAGACATTAGGGACTACATCATGATCAATAAAACAAAGATAAGATAACATATATATAGGGGTGTATATATATAGTAGGCATCATAACAAAATTTGAGTTTATAAGACACCAGAAGAGCAAAGTGTTTAATAGACCACTTTATAAGACATAACTTATTGAACAAAAAAATGAAGTGTTCAATTTAAAGGTGTTGTGATAAGTTTATAAGACCTTATTTTAGCATCATAACAAAAAAATACAGAACAAGTTTATATAAAGAAAACGTCGTATTAGCTATTTTGTAAGACACCATTTGAAAAAGTATCATAAAGAAGATAGGTTTATGGGACAACTTCGAAAACTGTTATATAAAATAGCTAACATTACACTATGTTAGAAAAATGTTCTTAAAAACTGTTTAAGCAACCTAAAAGTGTCATATAAACTTGTTATGCCCTTAGATAGGACATCTTAATTTTTGGTCCCATAAATTATATCTTATAAATTAATCCATTAGGTTTTAAAAGTTGATGGCATCTTATAAATCAAGTTTTCTCATAACGAGGACATAAAAAATTAATATCCCAAAAACCACCATGAAAGCACAACCTCCACCATTGAATTTGGACACAACATTTGTGAGATATTGAAGACAATTTGCATTATTAGTTTGCATGAACGCAAAAGCAGTGGACGATGGTGATAAGAGGAATGACCCATCTTTACACTGAAGTTTTACAAGTTTTTCCCACTCCAAATTTGGAACTCCTTCTAAGCTATAAAGTAAAGTTGTAGGCACTTGGTGCATTATGCTCTTCGGTATCCTTTTCGTCACAAAAACACACCCATTACGATCATTTTTCAAGGTTAGTGTGGAAATAATAAGGATGTGTAAACTATAAATAATTAAGTACCGACTTTGAGAGCTTCTGGTTCCGTCTTGCATAGATTTCTTTCAAGACCGGGGAATCTTCTGAGAATTTGATGTTGAGCTTCTTTGCCATGTCGATAAGTGGAGGAAATACCACTTCAAAACCGCTCGGCATATGTTTTTCGTTCTCAGTTTCAAGTTTGCTTATGTTCTCCTTTAGAAATTTCACTCCTGTATAAATTTAACACGACGACGTTGACGGATATTCCGTCACATATCACTTTAGCAACATAGGCATGTATTATGTTTACGGGTCTTATTTTTGTGTCACTAACTTATGTAAAGGCGAACCATAATTATTTTTAGGGGTTCTTAGAGAAAAATGTAAGAAACAACATAATTTTAAGGTTGAAAAATATATATAGTTTTTAACAAATAGTTGTCTTAAAATATGAATGACCTAAACAATATAAACATGTCTATATTTATACAAACAAATAAAGCATGCATTTCAGTTTTGTTTTATTTTGTTTTTAAGAAAGTGTCGATACTCAGAGATACGAGCAGGGGCCAATTCACTTCATGATTTATTTTATTTTATTTTATTATTTTTTTTTTTTTTGGGGGGGGGGGGGGGGGGGGGAGAGTTGGAACTTGGGGTATAGTCCCCATTAGAAATAGAAAAAAAAAGTATCTTTTATGGTTAAAAAAATTTAATATTTTCTTCCATAGTTTCTCTGGTGAATTTTTATATGGGATCCCAAAGTTCATAATCAACCAAAAAAAACTCTCAAAAGCAACCGAAAAAGTATGTCGAAATCGCCAAAAAGAACTTAGGAATCCGATTAAATCAACCAATAATACTTTAAAAATACCTCAAAACGGTGGACTTATGTTAAAAGTATACTAGACGACTTTGCGAGCTTTTACTCTATCTTAAAGCCAAGGTACCCCACCAAAAAAAATTCCTGGATCCACGATGCATGAGAAAGCAGATACATAATAGTACAAAATACTTACCTTTTTCACATTTATTAGGATGAATGTTCCAAACACTTAATGCAACCACACATGCCAATGTACTAATAATTCGATCATAAGCCAAAAAGGTCAAATGGTCACCCCAAGATCCGTCAGGCAATTGATTCTTTACAATCCACTCCAAACTTGACGGGAATTGAGGACGACCATTTCCATTAACATCTTGCACGAGTGCCACCCAAGCTGTGTCGTATGCAGATACATTTATCTCTCCATCATCCATCAAATCCAACATAGCTTTGATTTTCTCAACCAACCCCTTGATCTCGTCTCTCGGGTACAAAATCTTCAAGCACCAAATTATTATACCCGCGTAAGGTCAACCACAACAATGATGAATGATCAGTGTTAGCATCAAATATTTAGATATATAATATATATCTATAGGTTTAAATATATTCGAATGGCGGAAGTAACTGTGAGACCTTATTTTTGTCGAGGTCATCCTCCAAGATATCGTTATGCCGAATAAACATATGTTGTCTCCAAATCCAATGATTCACTTTTTTTCGCCAACCACGTGAATACACACTATCTGATAAAAAAAATATATTCAGTTTTAGAATAGATTGATAAAAATAACTAAAGAAATTATTTTATCATATTTATTTTGTTATGAATAGAAAATTTTCTTGAGTTATTTTTTATAAATTACTCCAATTTTTAAGGTATATAAATCAGGTATCCATATCCTCTCTAACAAACCCATATAAGTAATTCAGAAAATTAGCATTTATTTTGTATGTCAAATGGGATATTCTTGAATAAATTTGATGCAAGTAATTATGGGATTTGAAATATGATAAATAAATATTAACCAGAAATACCTTGTTTACGAGACTCTGATACAGCTTTGCATGGAAAATCAATAATAACATTGTCTGAAAATAGAAAGTATTATTAAATACTAATTCTGAGTTTTATCTTAGATACTATTATAAATTCAAATAAAATAAAAGTCACAACAGATATAATTATATTCTTAATGTCATGTTTTACAAATTTAATAAATGTTATATCTTAAATATTTATATACCTTAAAATTGCTGATCGATATTATATATTTTCTTTTGGCATCATTTTTCTTGGCTTTAATCCAAAAGAAAAAGAAAAATTCTAAGTCTGTTATTTCTTTGGAGCTTATACTATTTTTTCAGTACGGTGCATTTTGGCCATGTAATAATGATTTAGAAATATTACAAAATTTGAACATCTTTTTCAAGAATAATATTGAAGTGAATATTTATTAGAAAATATTACAAATCCTTTAGAAAACATTTTTTAGTTTTCTTTTTATATATGAATTTAGAGTCAAAAAACATCCAAAACTACATCTATATACATATATGAAAGTTTAAATGTGTACCATTTTTTCATTGTGAACGTGAGGACAGCCAAGAGCGCACCACGTGACAATTTGAAAAACACGCGACTAACCTTTATGCAAATTGCATAAAGCTATCATTCAGAGTGCATAAAACTTAGTCGCACTCTGACGCGGGTGACTTAACGCGCGGGTTAGCTTTATTCAAGCTTTATTCAATTTGAATAATAGCTTTATGCTGTGTGAATAAAGGTTGAATGAAGCTAACCCACGAGATTTATGCAGACTAAATAAAGCTAAGCCGCGGAAGTCGGATTGCCACGTGGCGCGCTCTCGGCCGCTGTCCTCACGTTCACAATGAAAAAGTTGTTCACATTTGAACCCACCCCTATATATATATATATAGAGAGAGAGAGAGAGTGTGTGTGTGTGTGTGAGAGAGTGAGAGAGAGAGAGAGAGGAGAGTTATATTGTTAACCACTCAAATTGTGTTAACCGTGTTAACCAATCTCCACCATAGATCAAAACCAATTAACGGTTGTGATTTAAATTAACTTCCCATAATTATCACCTCCACAATTATAGGATACAAATATTCAATTTAAATAACCGCCCATAATAATCACAACCGTTCAATGGTTTTGATCTATGGTGGAGATTGGTTAACACGGTTAACATAATTTGAATGGTTAACAAAATAACTCTTATATATATACACGCGTACACACACGTCAATCTAACCCGCGGCTGACCCGCCTGGGTCCGAGTGCGACCAAGCCTTATGCATATGCATAACGCTTCATTCAGTCTGAATGATAGTGTTATGCAGTATGCATAAGGCTTGGTCGAGGAAATTTCAGATTGCCACGTGACGCGTTCTGGGCTGTCCTTACGTTCACAACCAAAAAGTGGTTCACATTTGAATTTTTTTCTCTCTCTATATATATATATATATTATAAAGTAGAGGAAATCAGAGAATGGAGAGACATACTCGCGCAGCCTGGTAGACGGAGGGAAGCAACAAGATGAGAAGGGGTCTTTAAAGAGGAGTGGAGGGTGAAGGTGGTCGAAGAGAAGTTCATTGTATTAGTTTTATGGTGATTGCAATAAAGCTTTTCTTGTTTTATACCCAAGTTTTTGTCTTTAAGCTTTCATTATATTATGTAGAAAAAATAATCATATATTTATTAGATTAGATGGATAGTTGACATTAATTTGTATGTTACACTTACTTGGTTTGTAAAAGATACAAATTAATTTTAGATGTCTATCTAATATAATAAATATCTCATTTTATTTTATTTTATTTTCTAACTTAAAGTTATAATCATAATTAATAAATCTTATTATCTTTTTTGTATATCTCAATTTATTTAATTCATGAACCATTCTAATTGTCCATACTTATAATTTAATAGTATGCTAGAATTGTCTGGTTTACAAATGAATGCCTGCTATATATATAGGGTTGGGTATAAGTGCAAACTCAAATTTAATTATGAATGTAATGACAACTGAGAGTGTGTATCCTATTCAGCTTATATTCAGTCTAAATAATATAAGATTATTCAGAGTGAATAATACATAATATTCAGTCTGAATAATCTTTTATTATTCAGACCACGTGATGCACTCTCGGTTGTCATCACGTTTGCAAACAAATTTGATTTTCATTTGAACTTTTGTCTCTGATCTCTCTCTCCCTCTCTCTCTCTCTCTCTCTCTCTCTTTATATATATATATATATATATATACATATAGACGAAAGTTCGACTGCAAACTCAAATTTGATTTCAAATGTGAGAACAGCCAAAAGCATCACGTGTCATATTCATTCTGAATAATCATGTATTATTTAAGGTAAATAATACAACATTTTTAGTAATTTATGCACGGGACGTGCTTTCGGCTGTCCTCACGTTCGCTATCAAATTTAAGTTTTCATATGAACTCGACCCTGTATTATATATACACACACACGCAAGTTCACTGTTCACTCAAATTTCATTGCGAACGTGAGGACAACTAAGAGTGGTGCCACGTGGCAAATTCACTCTGAATAATTGTGTATTATTCAGAGTGAATAACATAGTATTCAATGTTATTCAGAGTAAATTATACAAAATGTTGCTAGATATTGTTGAATTCTATGTTATTCATTCTTAATAATAAACGATTATTCAAAGTGAATATCCTTATATACCACGTTGCACGCTCTCACTTGTCCTCATGTTCACTATCAAATTTGAATTTCCATTTAAATATATCAATCAATTTTAAATCTTAGCCTTAAATGGAAAATTTCATATAAATAACATACATGATACACTAATTCATATTTTATAGAGTAAATTATGGATTTGGTCCCTGTGGTTCTCGTTTTTTTTACTACTAAGGTCCCTAAACTAGAGAAATTATGGATTGGGTCCCTGTGGTATTCAATTTTGCACTACTAGGGTCCCTCTCCTTAACTTTGTTAACGGAGACTCCGTTAACTCAGGGGTATTAAAGTCATTTTATCTATTTTATATTAATTTTTATATATTTTTTATTTGTTTTCTTTTTTTTCTGTTTTTCTTTTTTATATAATAAGGACTTTCTCTCTCTCTCTCTCTCTCTCTCTCTCTCTCTCTCTACGTATCATTACCTACAACCCCATGTCTACCATCATCGTCATTCTTCAACCCTCAACCTACCCTCCGGTGACAACCATCCTCTGATGGTAACCCACCCTTCAACTCATCCTCCGGTCGATAACAGTTCACCGGAGATGTATGACTTCACCAGTGGTAAGAGTTCTCCTCCATCTTCGGTGAAGACAACATCGCCGACCTTCATCTCCGGTGAATAAATGCTTGGCCACCTACATCTCAGGTGAAGCCATACCCACCACCGAAGCCTCCCTCTTCTAAATCAAATCAAAATCCAATTAAAGTTAAAACCCAGGTAAGGAAATGTGAGGGTTTCATCTAAGAACAATATGATTTCATATTTCAGAAAGTTGTTAATTCATTGATAATCTGATATTAAAATCACAAGAAAAGAAAAGAATTTTGTGTATGTTTTGTGAGTTCGAACATCAAGTTACACACCGGAGGATGAGTTGAAGGGTGGGTTGCCATCGGAGGGTAGGTGGAGGGTTGAAGGATGATGATGATTGTAGACATAGGGTTGTAGGTAATGATACGTGTAGAGAGAGAGAGTCCTTATTATATAAAAAAGAAAAAGAAAAAAATTTAAAAATTTAAAATATAAGAATATAAAAATAGATAAAATGACTTTAATACCCCTGAGTTAACGGAGTCTCCGTTAACAAAGTTAAGGAGAGGGACCCTAGTAGTGCAAAATTGAATACCACAGGGACCCAATCTATAATTTCTCTAGTTTAAGGACCTTAGTAGTAAAAAAACAAGAACCACAGGGACCAAATCCATAATTTACTCTATTTTACAAAATTATCCTTATTTCGTCATTCTTAATATATATATATATATATATATATATAACCAACTTATTGGTAAAAACCTGTGAAAACGGCTAAAAATATTTTTTTTACATAATTTTTTTAATCAAATACTATGATTTTAAATATTGTTTCACATATACTTTTTTTTTTCATAAGGTAAGTATCATCTATGTGAAAAATAAAAATTGGATTCATGTGGTAAATCGAAAATATACAAAAATTTGATTCTATGGTGAAACCAATTCATGGATGATACTCACTATATGAAGAAAAATATATGTGAAACAACATGTCAAATTCTAATGGAAAAAAATCGTACAAAAAATATTTTTAGCTGGTTCTCACATGTTTTTACCAATAATTTTGGTTTTCACAGGATTTGACCTATATATATATATATATATATATAAAGAGGTTCAAACGAAAACGATAACTTTTTAAGAAAACACGAAAAAAAATTATGTACAAAATCATATATGATTCACCACTAACGGGAAAAAACTGGACATGCACGAATTTTTCACAACTTAAGTTGTATGTAAGTGTCGTGAATCATATATGATTTTGTACGTGGATCTTTTTATGTGAATCATATATAAGCAAAGTTTTTTGTGTTTTCTTATAAAGTTAATGTTTTCGTATGAAAACCACTGAAATCGCACCACGTGACAATATTCACTTTGAATATCATGCATTATTATGTAGAGTGAATAAAGCTTAGACGCCTTTATTCAATCTAAATAATGCATGATATTTAGAGTGAATATTGCCACATGGCGCGATTTTAATGGTTCTCAGGTTCACATTTGGACTTAACTCTCTTTCTCTCTCTCTCTCTCTCTCTCTCTCTCTTCTCTATATATATATATATATATATATATATATAGGGGTGGGTTCAAATGTGAACCACTTTTTGGTTGTGAATGTGAGGACAACCGAGAGCGTGACATGTGGCGGATGACTAGGCGCGATTCATGGGAGGCAATTGAATTAAAGAGGGGGACCACACTCAAAACCGCCACGTGTCGCGCTCTCGGCTGTCCTCGCGTTCACAACCAAAAAGTCGTTCACATTTGAACTTTCCTATATATATATATATATATATATATATATATAGAGAGAGAGAGAGAGAGAGAGAGAAAGGTTCATGCGAGAAACATAACTTTTTAACAAAACGCGAGGACAATTCTCAACCACTCATCCGGTCAATAAAGACGGCTTTGACCGGGTCAACCTCCTTTATTCAACTTCACCCTCCATTAATCGCGTCAATCCTCTGTTATCACATCTACCGTAACCAAAAATATGTGGTTAAGAATCGTTCTCGTATTTTTTTATATTGACATCGTTCTCATATAAACTCACCTATATATGTTATTTTTCATGTGTTTTAAATGAAAAAAGTAAAGAAAAAGAAAACGCATTCCGAATGTAGTATTATTAGTCAACATATGTAGATAGATTACAAAAGATTAATTCAATATAGAGTTATAATGTTAAAATAATTGTGTGGTGCTAGTGCCACACCATAATGTGTAATTAATGTATAGCATACATAACTGGAATTTTTTTACTTTACACCTCCTTTCAATAAAGTTTATAGACAAGTTATTGATGGAAAATCAAAGAGAATATGCAATGGAGGTTTTTTCTAAGGTTTTTTTTAAGGTTTTATAAAAACTTCTATCGTATGACAGAGGTTATTGTATAGTCATAAGTTTTTGTTGGAACTCAGATATTTGAATAAGAACTCAGATTCTTGTAATACTTTCCTCTTTTTTTATATATTAATTTACATAAATAAAATTTATATTATAAATAAGAAAATGGATGTGAGGTTTTTGTAAGAACCTACATTGTAGAGTTTTAAAAAGGTTCTTACTTTATTGAGGTGGCAATGATGTGACAGTAAAAAATATGGCAAGTAAGGGGCGTTTGGTTCGTCGGAATCTGGTGGAATTGGAATGGTCAATTCTGTTGACCAAATTCCTTCATGTTGTTTGGTTACCTAAGGAATGTAATTCAATTTAACAGATTCCAATTCCTTTGACATATTACAATACATTCCTGCCAACCAAACATTTGGTCAAAACTCATAACATTTCATTCCAAATCCCTCCAGATTCTAATTCCTTTAACAGATTTCATTTCTTCAGAAATCATTTTGCAAACCAAACGCCCCTAAGATTCTTAAAAGTTCCACCACTATGGATGCTCTAGGGTAATTTGTTGGTATTTTTTTTCTTTGGTAAAAAAAGCATCAAATTTTATTAGACAATTGTTATTTTCTAGGTGATCCATTGATTTCTTCATCAGGAACTAGTTTTGGAAAGAATATGATTTTTACTTTTTTGCCATTTAGTTTAATAACTAAATGGTTGGTTTATCTTGATTTGTATGTATTGAACTCAAGACCTTTACCGTAAAACAACAAATTGGAAGTGCGTCGATCAACTAGCAGCAGACCTACTCATAACTCACGGGCTAGGGGGTAAACATGCACCCATTCAATTGTTTTCTTAAAATCGAAACTTTTTATTGGTGGTAATTGTACAAGTGTTAATTTTAAAGTGTGTTTTTATATGATTTTTAAACCAAAGTTGAAAGAGAAATGTGAAGTTATTGTGGTGGTTGGAACACCAAGTGTTTTCTTAAACCTCATGGTGTTCAATTATTGATGATAACACATTTTAGTTTTTGAGGTTTTAAATTTTAGTTACTAAAAAGAAGAAAATAAATATGCTACTAAAAGCATTAAACGCAAAACCTCTAGTACGAATTTTAGTTCTTCTTCTTCTACTACTTTTTCTACCATTAACTCTAAACTAGTGTTCGGCACCGCGCGTTGCGCGGTGTTAATAAATTCTTTAGAAAATTTTGAAGTTAAATTGAACTAATGATCACATATCATATATTAAGATAATAAGAATCGATATTACGCTTGATATAAAGTTGTTTCATCCTCTTTAGTTGTGCATTTTGATATATATTATTAAGTAATAACTTATAAGTTCTACATCATCAAACTTTGTAATCGACTCAAATGATAAAAAAAATGTGTAAGACCATTTATTATAATAATGAGGTGTATAATGGATTTTTTTTTCTTCATAATTCGTGATATATCTATTTACCACTAACATAATAAGTTAGTAATACGTGTTTAATAATATATTTGTTAGTAATTTACATACAATTATTGTAGTGTATTCGTTTACAACTTTAGCCAAAATTCTTTTAGAAGCCCCCTTCCTAATTCGTATTCCGACGAACAGTAATAATTATCACCACTATTGTGATCACTTTGACTATAAGTGAGTCTCATTGACTATATATTCCATGTATCGTATTTGATGCTATTTACTCATAACTTTGTTTGTCAGTAAATAATCTTAAAAAGGTTTTAGTCATATTATTTAAGATGAAAGCATTAAAGATATTATACCAATCCTAATTTCATTATTTTAAAAATAAAAATGAAATTGAAATAATTATATATTTTTTTGCACGGATTGGAGAAGGAAATAATCATATATTAATGATTGCAAGAAGTTATCATTTATAATTTTATATATTTATTTATTCTTATTTAGTCTATACATGGTTCTATATTTTTTTACATGTATTGTTTTCAATAAGTTTTAACTTTAACTCTAATACTTTATTTATTTAGTTAGTTAGTGATAAATAATAAATATAATAAGTTAGTAATACATATTTAATAATATATTTGTCTTATTTAATGGTATTAAATGTCGAAATAATTATTTCATTTACTAAATAACCGGTTAATAATGAGTATTTAATTATATATGCATTTTAGTTTTATTTATATTTATTGGTTTTAATATTATTTATATTTATATATTGATTATAATAAGATCTTAAATAATAATAACTTTAGTTTTAAATTAGTCTGTTAATTCAAACTTTATATATTAAATACATATTGTTTTTCAAAATATAAAATATATTGTTTTTTAAAATAATATATATATATAAAGAATGACTTATAAATAATATAATTAGCAATAATCATAAGGTATTGTATTGATGTGATTAAGCGATTAACCATCATCTTCAATTATTTATTTCTATTAAGTATAATAATTTTTTTATTAAAAATACACATACTATTCTATTAAAATGTCATGTAAATAAAAGTATACATGTTGATTCTTGTAATTTCATATATTTGGTGAGTTCTTAAATATGTTGATTATATAATCTTTGAATGTTATGTGGATAAAAATATTACACTAATGTGAAATAAAACAAAATAAATAGATGTCAAAAACAAATTAAATAATTTAATTAATTAAATATTTTGTTAAGAACTACATAAAAAGAGAAATATTTTAAGAAAAAAAATTGAGATTTGAGATTGGAATGCTTAGAAAATGTCATGTCTTTGTTGATATTGATGTTTTTCCTTATAAAATTGCAAATTGAGAAATTATAAATCACTGAAGATAATCCACAACAAAAACAAAAAGTAAAAAAAACCACATGGATCATACTTTGAATCTTGATCGATGCCAACAAAAAATATTTTTTTAAGAAATTACAACAATATAAGCACAACAAATTGGGAAAATAAACCTCACTTAAAATAGTCATACAACATATAAATATTAAATGAAAAACATGAAGGATAAAAAACAAAAATAACATTTGTGAAAAAAAATCCAAATAAAAGCTCAAAAAACTTATTAACAATCATATATAATATATAAAAACATAAACAACATAAACATTATTTGAAATTTTGATGGTAGAAAAATAGCCATAGTATCAACAAAATATCAATTAGGAAGTGTGGGGGAAAAAAACGAATGTGACAATCATGAATAAAGTCGAGGAAAAAAACAAAATTTATCTAACAACAATATGTAACGTATACAAAACATACGAAAAAAATATATGAAAGTTATACACACACACACACACCTTTTGACACATATAGACACAAAAACAACATATAACTCACATAAAATCATAAAATAAATAATAAAAAGTGTTATCTTACCTGAAAATTGAGAATTACTTACGAAAATGAATTGGCAAAAGACAAACAACAAAAAATCATTCAAATGAATCTTCTTATAGAACATAAAGTTGTTAGTATATTGCATTTTGATGGAGCATTGTAGTTTATATATGATTGTGTTGTAGGTTTTTCTTTAATTAATAAATAGGAATATGAAGAGATCAAATTCAATGTCTTTAGGAAGTTAAAGAATGTGAAAGTTAAAGCTAATTAAAATGTAAGTTAAACTACCAAAGAACCCTTCTTATAGTAAAATACACAATTTTCATTAAGGGGTATAATAGTCTTTTAACTCATTTATTATTTAAAAAAAAATCAAAACAATGAGAAAATTTCTTTGGGCTGGTGAGTGATTTCTTTTGCAACTGTTTTTCGCACTCACAGACTTAATTATACCTCAAAGCAAGTATACAATAAGATATAATGTCGCCTTCCAAGTAATAAAGTGGTGAGATACCAGATATCGTTC
The DNA here is from genome assembly GCA_030169165.1 of Centaurea solstitialis. Lineage (NCBI taxonomy): Eukaryota > Viridiplantae > Streptophyta > Magnoliopsida > Asterales > Asteraceae > Centaurea > Centaurea solstitialis. The sequence continues at coordinate 1,552,195 of CM058045.1, forward strand.
CTCAGAGATCAGTAGTAAAAGTCATAATTAAAGTGATAAAAAGAGATGATTTCAGATGGCGAATTTGAAGATTTAATCTTTGATTGATTTGGTTTGTGAGTTAACAAATAATAAAGAACAAGCTCGGGTGCAAGACTTTTAATGAGTTCTAAATATAACTTCTAGTAGGCTAATGTTGCGGTTACAACATCTGTCCCTCAACAGATAATTTTATCATCTACTTTGAGAAGTATTCTTCCGAATATCTATCACCGTATCATTTGTTTAGCTTCAACTATACATTCCTGTATAATCTCAAGACCATTAATAATAACAATTGATTTTCTCAAAGTATATGAACTAACAAATTCCTTTGTTATAAATCACTCTTCCGAGCGGATTTCTCATACCATCCAAGTTGACGTGTTCTTAGTAGCCCATTCCTGAGTCTACCAAACTTTAACATTTAACAAGCGATCAGCCCGTCAAGAATTTATCAATTTAGAAAACACGAAATAACAAATTCCTTTGTTAAAAATCACCCTTCCGAGCAGATCTCCGTATCATCCAAGCTGACGTGTATTCATACGGCTTATTCCTAAGTCCGTAGCACTTTAACACCATTAAGGCGATCAACTTGTCAAAGAGTATTTTTGATTTATAAAACTATGAATGAAATGATAAAACGTTTTTGTTGAGAAACAACACCTACTTTCTTTTATATCAAAAACCCATTTTTATCGTCTCACACCCAAGCTTGATATGCTTAGCTACTCATTACGGAAATGGAAATGCGATAAAAGTAAAGAACGGAAATGAAAGACATAATTTAAATTGCGGTAAGAATAAATGCGTAAATTAAATTGCAAGTATTTAAAGGACTAGAAATTAAAATGCAAGAAATATAAATGACAAGAAATAAAGTGCAAGAATTAAAGTGCAAGAAATTAAAGATGCTAGAAATTTAAAGAAGTATAAACTAAAAGCTTCAAAGTACTTGATTAATGAAGAAGAGAAAACTTGCAAGTATGAAACTTGATCAAGTTATGGAGTGATGGTCCTTAAACACTAACAAAAACCTCCTATTTATACTACTTAGCAAAGGAAAAAGATAAGAACCAACTAGCTTAATACTTAAGCAACTAGAAGTACACAAAAAGTCTTCCCATTCTAGATCCTTCTTGTAGCAAAAGACAAAAGATAACTAAGCAAGTTTGTAAGTACAATTACATAAACCATTAGTTATGAAAAGTAACTAAAAGTAAAACTTTGGCACCATAAGTCTTCATGTTCTAGATCCTTCTTTCCAGCAGCTGAAAAATGGATTAATTTGTTAAGCTTTATGGCTGTCCAACTGCAGCTTCCCAAAAATTCTGCTTGCTGTCCGTCAGATCGATGCTGTTGGAATGCTGTAGCATTCATGCCAAAGCTGTTACTGCCAAAAACTACAAATCAGCCTACAAATGGTGCAAATCAAGCCATTCTATCTCAATTAGCTTCAAGACACTTATATACTAGAATTGGTAGAAAAGAGACTCAAATTGGAACAAAATGTAAAATAAAGTCCTAAAAATGACGCAACTAAATAGTAAAACGCAATGAAAATCAATTGCGTATCACCACCCCAAACTTAAAGTTTTGCTTGTCCCCAAGCAAGAAAAAGACACAATAAACAGCAAAAGTGGATATAAAATTCCAAAAAAATTGACTCAAATTTTAAAACTTATAGGATTGATGCAATAAGTGCTCATGTGACGTGTGCTTAATCTATTCATTGTATAGCCCTTCGTAAATCATGGTGTAACATCTAAGGTGCATTAGTCATTCCAAAAGTTAGCACAAAATCTTTTTCATTAAGCTCAAACACAACACGTAATCAAGATCAAAAAGGTCTTTTTAAAAGGTTTCTCTCGGTTTGGCGTGTCTTTTCCTCACAATGCCTTTTCTTTCGCTCATGGCTTTTTTTTTCATGATATTTCAGCCATTTTCTTGTAACCATGCACGAATCCCTATGGGATTTCTTGTGCGCAACAACAATTTCCAACACATATTTGAAGTGTATGCTTTGTGCAACTAGCCCCTATGGGACTTTTGGTGCATGAAGTGTGTATGAAATGATGGTATGCGAAAGATATAAACATCCCCACCCCAAACTTTTGAAATGGACAATGTCCTCATTGGACCGTAATGGCATGGAGATATATGTTGAGGTGCAATTGGCCATGTATGAGAAAAAAGAAAGACGGCCTTTGATCATTTCCTAAAAACGATTGTGCTTAACATCTTGTACAATTAAGTATAATGTGTCGGCTTTGGAGTTTATAAGATACACCCACAAGAATTACTATGGCTATATAATTAAAGATTCTTGCCCAATCCCATGTTCAATCCTATAAATGAAATAAATCTATACTAAAAAAAACAAATGTATCCCAGACACGACTATATATATATATAATGAAGCTAAAAGAGCAAGAATGGACCTGTCCTACACCGGTGGTGTAGGCTGTGTTCCGGCAGATTGCTGTTCCAATGCTGTAGCATTGGTCACAACAGCATCCTCAAGCTGTCGAACTTTCACTTTCACTTTCAACGCCAACAATTCCTGCTCCATCGCTGCCCGCTTTTTCATCCAGCCCCATCTTTCAGTAGCCAATCCACTCTCAAGCTCCGCAACCAACCTGTTGTTCTTTTCCTTCTTGGCGTTGAACTTGTTTACCAACTTCCTTCGTCTCACCTTCGTTGTGGCTACCTTTTTGGAATCATCACTCTTGTGCTTTCTTTGACACCTACAAAAGAAAAACAAATAATTCAAATTATAAACTTAATATTAAATCTAGTTTTACTAATGACTACGTTAAACGATGAGGTGGCACTAGATTATTATATTTACAATTCATTTTTGGACTTCAAAAAGTCCAGAAATAACTGAAGCTTCTTCAACAAGGTGCAACAGGTCCCGAAGAGCAATGCTCTGGGAATGCTACAACATCATGATATACCTTGACTCTTTGGCCATTCACCTTGAACACATTGTTGTTCTCTGGATTCACTAGGTCAACAGCCCCATAGGGATAGACCTTGTGAATTGGAAAAGGTCCGGACCATCGGGACTTTAGTTTTCCAGGAAAAAGTTTTAGCCTGGAATTGAACAGGAGAACCTGTTGACCCTCTTTCAACTCTCTGTGATGGATATGTTTGTCATGCCATTTCTTTGTCTTTTCTTTGTACAGTTTGGCATTCTCATAAGATGATAACCTAAGTTCCTCTATTTCACAGAGTTGGAGTTTCCTTTTCTCTCCAGCAGAATCCAAAGACATGTTCAGTTCTTTGATAGCCCAATAGGCTTTGTGTTCAAGTTCCAAAGGAAGGTGACAGGCCTTTCCAAAGACTAGCTTATAAGGGGACATACCGATTGGTGTTTTAAAAGCTGTTCGGTATGCCCACAAAGCGTCATCAAGCTTGAAAGCCCAGTCTTTTCTGTTAGGCTTAACCACTTTTTCAAGAATTCCTTTTATCTCTCTGTTCGAGAGCTCAGCCAGCCCGTTTGTTTGTGGGTGATAAGCAGTAGCAACCCAGTGGTTAATGTTGTATTTATTCAAAACACTTTTCAACATATGATTTACAAAGTGAGTACCCTCATCACTAATGAGTGCCCTGGGGGTACCAAACCGTGTGAAAATGTTTTTCTGCAAAAACTTAACCACAGTTTTAGCATCACTGGAAGCACAAGCAATTGCTTCGACCCACTTTGAAACATAGTCTACAGCTACTAGAATGTATTGGCAGCCGTTTGATGATGGGAAAGGACCCATAAAATCTATTCCCCATACATCAAACAACTCTACCTCTAAGATCCCATTTAAAGGCATTTCATTTTTCTGAGAGATGGATCCTGTCCTTTGACATTCATCACACCTATTACAAAAATTTTGGGAATCTTTGAAGAGAGTTGGCCAGTAAAAACCAGACTGTAAGACCTTGGCTGCTGTTCTCTGGCCTCCAAAGTGTCCTCCGTAGGGTGCCTTGTGGCATAGCTCAAGAATAGCTGGCACATCACATTCTGGGACACACCTTCTTAAAATTTGATCTGTTCCAGTTTTAAATAAAAAAGGTTCATCCCAGAAATAGAATTTCACATCATGGAGAAACTTTTTCAGCTTGTAACCAGAAAGATTTTGTGGTTTTATGCCTCCAGCCAGGTAATTCGCAATATCAGCAAACCAGGGTAATTTGTGCTCAACAGCCAAAATTTTCTCATCAGGAAAGGTTTCAATAATGTCTCCTTTTTGTCCTTTTTCAAATAGTTCTAACCGGGACAAGTGATCAGCTACTTGGTTCTCAGTTCCTTTTCTGTCTATGATTTCCAGATCAAACTCTTGCAACAACAGAATCCATCTGATTAGCCTAGGTTTTGCATCTTTCTTTGAAATCAGGTATTTTATTGCAGAATGATCAGTGTGTACAATTATTTTAGTCCCAATTAAATATGACCTGAACTTTTCAAAGGCAAAAACAACAGCCAATAATTCCTTTTCTGTTGTTGTGTAGTTTGTTTGAGCTTCATTCAATGTCTTACTTGCATAATAAATTGAATGAAAGATCTTTTCGTTTCTTTGACCTAAGACAGCTCCAACAGCATAATCACTTGCATCACACATGATTTCAAAAGGTTTGTTCCAGTCAGGAGCCACAACTACTGGTGCAGTTACAAGAGCTTCTTTTAAAGTCAGAAATGCATTTCTACATTCTTCATTAAAGTCAAATTTCTGATCATGCTGTAATAGTAGGCACAAAGGTTTTGATATTTTTGAAAAATCCTTTATGAACCTCCTGTAAAATCCAGCATGGCCAAGAAAGCTCCTGATTCCTTTAACAGTTGTTGGTTCAGGTAGTTTGTCAATTATTTCAAGTTTTGCTTTATCTACCTCGACTCCTCTTTTTGAAATTAAGTGACCCAGAACAATCCCTTCTGTTACCATGAAATGACATTTCTCCCAGTTAAGAACTAGATCAGTTTCCTCACACCTCTCAAGACCTTTTCTCAAATTTTCCAAACAATCATCAAAAGACGAACCATAAACAGAAAAATCATCCATAAAAATTTCAATGGATTTTTCAAGCATATCAGAGAATATGGACATCATGCATCTTTGGAAAGTGGCTGGTGCATTACAGAGTCCGAATGGCATTCTCCTGAAGGCAAAAGTGCCATAAGGACAGGTGAAGGTGGTCTTTTCCTGGTCCTCGGGAGCTATGGCTATCTGATTATACCCTGAGTAGCCATCCAAAAAGCAGTAATACTCTTTGCCTGCTAATCTGTCTAACATCTGGTCAATGAAAGGAAGAGGAAAATGGTCCTTTTGGGTAGCCTTGTTTAGTCTTCGGTAATCCATGCAAATTCTCCATCCCGAAACCACTCTGGTAGGGATGAGTTCATTTTTATCATTTTTGACAACAGTAAAACCTCCCTTTTTAGGGACACACTGTACCGGACTAACCCAAGAACTACCGGCTATAGGAAAAATGATTCCTGCGTCTAGCCATTTCAAAATTTCCTTTTTCACAACCTCTTTCATGACAGGGTTCAGTCTCCTCTGAGGTTCTACAGATGTGAAGTCTTTGTTTTCTAGGATGATCTTATGTTGACAAACAGAGGGACTAATCCCTTTAAGGTCAGCAATTGTCCATCCTATGGCTTTTGTGTGTGATTTCAACATCTCTACCAGTTTCTCTTCCTGGTGCATTTCTAGGGTGGATGATATAATGACAGGCAATTTCTCTTGGTCTCCTAGAAAAGCATATTTGAGGTGAGACGGGAGTTGTTTTAACTCCAGGTCAGGTGGTGAAACTATTGAAGGTGTGAAATTCTTTTCCTCAGTGTTATCTAACAACTCAAAAGCAGCACTCTCCATTGGGGTCGTCTTATCAGACAAATCTAATTCCTCATCATTCTCTTCTTCCAACTTACGGGCTTTCTTAACTCCTTCCTCATGACACATAGACTCAATATCATTTAATGCGCAACAATCCTCCATATCACTAGGATATTTCATAGAATTGAACATATTAAATGTTATTTCCTGATCTTGGAGTCTCATGGTCAGTTCTCCTTTTTGGACATCAATAAGGGTTCTACCAGTGGCTAGGAAAGGTCTTCCTAAAAGAATGGGTATATCCTTATCAGCCTCAAAGTCTAGAATAATGAAGTCAGCAGGGAAAATAAATTTGTCTACCTGGACTAAGACATCCTCAATCTTCCCTTTTGGGTAGGCAATAGTCTTGTCAGCTAGCAAAATGGTCACAGAAGTAGGTCTTACCTCTCCAATACCCAAAGAGTTAAAAACTGATAAGGGCATCAGATTGATACTGGCACCTAGATCACATAAGGCTTTCCCTATTGGCTTTCCTCCTATTGAGCAAGGAATGGTGAAACATCCTGGGTCTTTAAGCTTGGGAGGTATATTCTTTGTCATGAGAGCCTCATATCCTTCACTGAAAGCAACTGTTTCAAAATCATTGAACTTCTTTTTCTTGCTCAGAATATCTTTTAAAAATTTGGCATATAAGGGCATATGCTCAATTGCTTCAACGAAGGAAATGTTGATATGCAATTCTCTGAAGACATCTAAAAATTTCTTAAACTGCAATTCTTCTTTCTGGTTCCTCAACCTCTGGGGGTAGGGAACATAAAGAGGAATTGGTTTAATCACAGATTTAGAAGTGGAGCAAGATGGATCTTGTGAGCTGGTGGTGGTTTTTGTGCTTTCAGTGGTCTTTTCTGAGTCATCTCGAAAGGAATGGTAAGATCCTATTGGTGTAGTATTGGTGGATATAGATACAGGTTCAGGTGTAGTCTCAGAGTTTCCTAAGGGTTCTGGTGATGCTTCTGGTTCTTCAGGAATGGTGGGTAAGGTGTGGTCCATATGCCTGGGTCTCGACTTACGTTCAGATTCTGTCCTAGGTTGTGGTCCAGATGCTTTTCCTAATGGTCCTTCTAGTTCTTTTCCATCCCTAAGAGTCATGGCCTTCACATGTTCTTTTCCAGATGCCCTTGGGATTTCTGTGTTACTTGGTAAAGTGCCTGCTGGTCTATTGGCCTGAGTTGATGCAAGCTGGCTGATTTGAGTCTCTAAGTTCCTGATAGATGCCTGAGTCTGAGTCATAAAACCTTTTATCCAGTTTTCCAAAGAATTAGATGGTTCTGCCTGTTGAGGTTGTCTGTTTTGAAAAGACTGATTGTTTTGAAAATTTGACTGTTGGTTCTGAGGGTTATTTCCTTTGTTAGGATTATGTGCGAGACAGTAACAAGGTTACCGTATCCAATGTTATAAGACACTAGTAGGTCACACCGCTGCACACTAAACAAGAGGATGTTTGGATTACTTGGTTGAGAGAAATAATTAATCGTTTATTAATTATAAAAGAAGAGAGAAAGAAATAAATAATTAGCTGAATTATTTATTTATATAAATTAATTAATCAGTTGAATTAATTAATAAAGAGATAATTATGGAATATATATATTTAATTATCAGGTTGATAATTATAAGAGTATTCCATATGGTATCAAATACTGCCTTTTTAGTTAATATAAATAAAGGCATGAGGTTTGATTGAATAATAACTGATTCTGATAATTCTCGAAAATCACTCTCTCTCTTCTTTCTCTCTACCGCCGGCGACAATAAGTAAGAAGGCGAGAACCGAAATTTTCTCGTTTTGAATAGTAATCCTTGGTGGTCTAGCAACTGTTCCTCGAGACGTGTCAGTAGCGGTGTACCCCCTACAAGCCTTCTGGAAATTTATTCTCAAGAGGTAAATCGTCAAACCTCACTAAATTGTATCTGTTTATGGTTAGGATTGGATCCTCGATTGGGAATCGTTTTAGTTTCCGCTGTGCATGTATTAGTCTGCGATTCCCAACAGTGGTATCAGAGCCACTTCCTAAAACCTAACAGATCAGGTTTAAATTGTTTGTTTGATTAATTAGGTTTTATAAATCGTTAAAAATCTGATTTTTGTAAACCTAACGAAACGACGATTGGCGGCGGAACGGCGGCAGTTAGCCGGCCGGACCTCCAGGCCAATCGCCGTCGATTCTCTACCGACCGCACCACCCGATTGGTGGCTGCGGTACCGGCTGTCATGATAGTCGACGGCCACACCACCCGCTTGGTGGTTGTGGCGTCGGCCGAAGTAAAACCGCAAAGCCACCACCACACCACCGATTGTGTGGTGGTGGTGGTGTCGATCGTCGCCGGCCATAACACCAAGGCCCGCTGCACCACCAATTGGTGGCTGCGGCGGCTGTTAGGTTAATCAACCACCACACAGCCGTGTGGTGGCGACGGGGTTGTGGTCCGAACCACCGAAGCCGCAGATGGCAACGGTGGTGGTGTTCGTCCGTAGAGCCGGAGGCGGCGATGGTGGTAGGAGCTACTACTGCTGTCGTCGTTCTCCATATCGACCGCCACACCACCGATTTGTGGTGATGGCGGCGATAGTGTTTTTCTTTCGATCGATCGCGGCGGCGGCGGTGGCTTTCCAGCCGCTGCTGTTGCCGATGATCGTTATTGCGGTGGGCGGCGGTGGTGGCTCCTTAGCTGCTGCCGTCGCCAGTTGAATTAGATGACGGCGGTGGTTGCTGCGGCGGTGGTGACTATCGAAGTCGCCGCTGCCGGCGGCGATTGCGGTGGTAGTCCGGGCGGCGGTGGTGGCGATCGAGTCATCATCATCGCCGGCGTTGAAAACCGCCGATCGACGACCGAGTTTCGGCGGATCGGTGGTGATTCGATGACGTTTTTGAGTTTCATTATTATCATTAACGGGTATCAGTTTGAAATCCGTTTCCGGATAATTTTTCGAATAAAGGATCGTTTTTCAGATAAGGTTAAAACGATTCAAGATAAGATTTAATTAATTATTTTAATTAATTAGTTTTATAATAATTAAATTAAAAATTCAGATGTGTTTTAATTTATTATATGATAAGTCATAGCTGAACCCTTTAGACCCGTGGTTGTGTTTATCCGTTTTATTAGAATTGTTGGGAGGCCTGCGAGCCATTTACAACCCTTTTGTAATTTTAAAGCTTTATTAGAATAGTTGGGAGGCCTGCGTGCCATTTGAACCCATTTGTAATAATTATTTCAATTACATCGAGACGGAGACAAGATGACAACCATGGATCTCGGAGCCAGTGGGAGTGCCAGAAGATGAAGACTTTTGTCACTTAGGGATTGAGACTGTTGTCTTGTGTTGGCTCATAAGACAACATTAGTTTAAGGGTTTAAGCTATGACTGTGCTGTTTATATTTAAATTGCGTGGTTGTTTAATTTACGTAATTGTTATTAAATATAAATTGCCCTTTTTGAACGGATTGTTTAAAAAATTTAAAGGATACAAATACAGTTAGTGTTTGGATCCAGTTTTTCAAAGTTTTTGAAATAGAAAAAAAACTGGCAATTTAGACCCTTGTTAAAAATCATAGATTAATAAGTGCAACCCACTTTAGGGGCACTTCCGGTGTAAGGTACATAGGGCGTTGTAAGTGCACACACTATGAACGCCCGTGTTCAAACCGAAACTGGAAGGAGATAAAACTCTGCGAATTATCTCCGGGTGGTACCGGCCAGAGTTTGTCCAGGTCCCGGGTGGTGCAATCTATTTTGGTAATTATTTATTCACTGGGTGGTACCAGGCCAAAATGCACTAGAGGGACTAAATATGCACGGATTATTGATATCCGATGTCCCGACGATCTAGAAGTCGTTTTTCCAGATAGGGAATACGATTGGTATAGTGTTACCTACCATAGATCGCATGAGTCGGTATGACATGATCACATGCTTCCCGACACATGTGAAATATGGATTCTAGTCTAATAAATTTATTTTAAGGGTGATAATTTATTAGAATTATATAATTATAAACTAAAACTGGAATTTTATATTCTTCTGTAGATGTCTCAAATTAGTATTCCGTTTTATTCACCTGAAGAGTCACTTCGCCTTATTATGGGCAAGTGGAAGCTTACGGGCCATAACTTTCCAGTTTGGAAGTTACACTTGAGGAACGTTTTATGTGCCCAGGATAAGCTTTATGTGATCAACAAACCCGTATCACGACCTAAAAGCAATGCCCCTGAAGAGGAATTTGCTGAGTATTTTAGATACTTGACAGATGAATCGGATGTAATGTCCATTCTGATTTTCTCTATGTCACCCGAGTTCACGGGAGATTTAAGAGTTAAATCATGTCACGAGGTTGTGAGAGATGTGGAGAACCAGCTGGGTCTCTACAAGCACACGGGGAAGTTATTGATCATGCAAGAGATTCTCTCCCTGAAGCTACAGAAGGGTCAGTCAGTTAAAAACCATCTTGTTGATATGAGAAGGCTTTTTAAATGTTTATCGCGTCTGGGGTACAAGATGACTCAGGAAGAGTTAGTGTATCTCATGTGGTTCTCCCTCACAAAGGAAGTTCAGGACACAGCTAGTGCCTACATGAAAGAACCAAAGAGCGACGTGGATAAAGTTCATGAAGATATCCTGGCCAGTCTAGAGCCAGTACCCGAACCTGCGAATCTCATGGACACTGACATAATAGATGAGCTGGGAGATCTGAGTTGCCCAGAGTGCGGCAGCGAGGATATTTGCGAGCACTCGATGAATATCGACCAGATGGATATCGGTTTACCCGATACTCCAGGTATCTTTATGATAGATTGCTTAATCACTTCTTATGAATCATGGGTAATTGATACAGGCAGTGGTAACCACATTTGTAATCATTTACAGGGATTCACTAGAAGAAAGACTCTGAGGAAGGACCGTTCGAACCTACGAGTAGGCGAAGGCACTCCGTTGATTGCTGAAGCCGTGGGATCTTATAGTCTTAGTTTACCCTCGGGTCTAGTTTTGGAACTGAATAATTGTTATTATATTCCAAATATGATTAAGAATGTATTGTCTTTTGATTTGTTGGTAGACCAAGGCTTTTACTATAAATATTCTTATAAGATGATTTCGGTTTTTAAAGATAATATTTTCTATTTTAAAGCTACACCTGTAGATGGTCTATACACTGTAAATCTTAAAGACAACAATAGTGAAATCTATCATATAAGTAAGCGATCCAAGGATATTGAGGATCAGACTTACCTCTGGCATTGTCGTTTAGGCCATATAAACAAGAAACGTGTTGAACTACTCCTAAAAGGAGGTTTTCTTGGAAATTTCGACTACAAACCTTTTGATAATTGCGAATCTTGTTTATCTGGTAAAATGACAAAGCAACCTTTCAACAGTGAGAATGAAAGGGCTACTGACTTGCTTGAAATAATCCACACAGATGTATGTGGACCTTTCAGTCATGTAGCAAGAGGAGGATACCGGTACTTCATTACCTTCACTGACGACTTCAGTAGGTATGGATATGTCTACTTGATGAGACATAAATCTGAAACCTTTGAGAAATTCAAGGAATATCAGAATGAAGTACAGAATCTACTTGACAAGAGGATCAAGTTCTTACGGTCAGATCGTGGTGGCGAATATCTCAGTGATGAGTTTGACAATCATCTGATGGAGTGTGGGATTGTATCCCAACTTACACCTCCGTATACACCTCAGATGAACGGTGTATCAGAAAGGAGAAATCGTACCTTACTTGACATGGTACGAACGATGATGTGTCATTCTTCGCTGCCGGTATCATTCTGGGGACACGCGCTCGAAACAGCAGCACACTTACTGAACAGAGCGCCAACAAAGTCGGTAGAAAAGACTCCATACGAGTTATGGAAGGGTAAGAAACCCAATATATCTTTTCTGAAAATTTGGGGTTGTGAGGTTTACGTCAAACGACCTACCTCAGAAAAACTCAAACCCAAATCCGACAAGTGTTTCTTCGTTGGATATCCCAAGACCACCGTGGGATATTATTTCTACAACCCTGAAGAGAACAAAGTGTTTGTTGCTCGAAATGGAAAATTTCTGGAAGAAAAGTTTCTCAGTCTAGAGAACACCAGAAAGGATGTAGATCTACAGATAGTAGACGAAGAAAACACTACACCAGTTGTTGAGCCAGAAATTCAACACAACAATGTTGAACCTCAATCAGAGCCGATTGAGGAAGTGCAAACACAGGACCTTCGCAGATCCAGTAGGGTAAGACAAGAACCAGATAGGTATCTTGGGTTCCTAGTCTCTCAAGAGAGCGGAGACTTAAATGAACCAACATCCTATGGAGAAGCTGTATCAGGCAGTGAGTCTGAACAATGGCAGGAAGCCATGAAGGCCGAGATGCAATCCATGTATGACAACCAAGTCTGGGAGTTGACTGATTTGCCACAACACTGTAAGGCTGTTGGACGCAAATGGGTTTTCAAGAAGAAAACCGACATGGATGGAAATGTACACACCTTCAAGGCCAGACTGGTCGCAAAAGGATTCACACAAACTCATGGTATCGACTATGATGAAACCTTTTCACCAGTGGCCATGTTAAAGTCAATTAGGATTCTAATGGCCATCTCAGCGTACTTTAACTACGAGATTTGGCAAATGGACGTCAAGACAGCCTTTCTGAATGGAAAGTTAACAGAAGACGTCTATATGGAACAACCAGAGGGGTTTGAAGATCCTAAGAATCCTAATAAGGTGTGTAAACTGCTAAAATCTATTTATGGATTAAAGCAAGCATCTCGAAGCTGGAACTTACACTTTGATGAACGAATCAAAGAGTTTGGCTTCGCTAAAAGTGAGTTCGAGCCATGTGTTTACACTAAGTTCAGTGGGAGCATAGTAACCTTCCTGGTCTTGTATGTAGACGACATACTACTCATAGGAAACGACGTACCAACTTTACAGAGTGTTAAAGAATGGTTAAGTAAATGTTTCCAGATGAAAGACCTTGGAGAAGCCGCTTATATACTAGGTATAAAGATCTACAGAAACAGATCTAAGCGGCTTATCGGACTTAGTCAGAGTACATACATTGACAAAGTACTGAAGAGATTCAGGATGGATGAATCCAAGAAAGGATTCATTCCAATGCAACATGGCATAGTGTTAAGCAAAACACAGTGTCCTGTTTCTAGTGAAGATCAGGACAGGATGAAATCGGTCCCATATGCTTCTGCAATTGGATCGATTATGTATGCCATGCTATGTACTAGGCCCGATGTTGCTTACTCAGTAAGTGTTACGAGCAGATACCAACAGAATCCAGGTGAGCCCCATTGGGTGGCTGTCAAGAACATTCTCAAATATCTGAGAAGAACGAAAGAAATGTTCTTGGTCTTTGGAGGTTCTGAGGATGAAATTAGTGTCACAGGATACTCTGACGCTAGTTTCCAGACCGACAGAGATGACTTCAGGTCACAGTCAGGGTACGTCTTTACCCTAAACGGAGGTGCGATCTCGTGGAAGAGCTCGAAGCAGGACACGATTGCAGACTCAACTACAGAGGCAGAGTACATTGCAGCATGTGATGCGGCAAAGGAAGCTGTCTGGCTGAGGAATTTTCTATCGGATCTCAGAGTTGTTACCAGTATCTCGAGACCGATAGATATATTCTGTGATAACTCAGGAGCCGTGGCGCAAGCAAAGGAACCTAGAGAGCATCACAAGTCGAGACACGTGCTCAGAAAGTATCACCTCATCCGAGAGATCATTGGAAGAGGAGATGTAAGAATATGCAAGATTCCAACAGAAGACAATGTCGCAGATCCGCTGACAAAGCCGCTAGCAAGGGCAAAGCATGAGGCACATGCGAATTCCATTGGGATGCAGTACCTGGAAGCCAGTAGCTAGTACTTAGTTTATTAATTATTACTATAGTCTAATTTAGAAACAATGTAATCATGTAAAGTTTTTATTTCACAGTGTGTTGGAAATAAATGGAGGTTTTAATATCATGATTGTTCTAAATTAACTATTTTTCGCATATTTAACGTATCCTTGATTCTACAAAGTCTTGTATGAAATCTAAATTTCCGTAGCCACTTATTGAAATGGGAATTTCAATAGGGAGTTTAACGCTATTATAAATACTTGATGATTTATTCAAAGTAGAGAATAAAAGCACAAGTGATGTGACCAAGTATTTATAGATACTCATCAGAGTGTTTGGGTATTGGAAGTGACCAGTAATCAAGTCTGCTTCATGGAGCCTCAGTCATAGGCACTGACTTGATAGGTTGTCCTTAGACCTGAGATACTTGGTTTGGGAACACGAGGACCACTGTACTCTTAGCACGTACTAACGCTGCACCGTAACTGGGTGGCCATACGGGACGTGACTAGATGCAGCGGAAGCCGTGGATCCAAATGCAAGTAGTCAAGAAGGGATTTGCACCTCTTTCAAAAGAGAGATATTTCCGGGCCCCTTGACGATTAAGATTGGCAGAAAACGCGTGGCCACGCTCGGATAGAATAACAGGGGTTATTTAGTAATATCCGTTACTGCAGGCAATCGAAATCAGAGTCAAGAAATACTTGATTTTAAGAAATGAATCCTCCACTCCATGTCTTAAATCACTTTAGAAATATCGTGTGCAAAAGGAATGAACCTGTGTACGAATTCAGTCGAGAATTGTATCTCTGGATGTAAGAGATCTTATAACCTGGTTAACCTAAGTGTCTGGCTAGGGACCTCCTTAGGCTAATGGTAACAGACATAGTTACATGTCTAGCACAAGTGGGAGTCTGTTAGGATTATGTGCGAGACAGTAACAAGGTTACCGTATCCAATGTTATAAGACACTAGTAGGTCACACCGCTGCACACTAAACAAGAGGATGTTTGGATTACTTGGTTGAGAGAAATAATTAGTCGTTTATTAATTATAAAAGAAGAGAGAAAGAAATAAATAATTAGCTGAATTATTTATTTATATAAATTAATTAATCAGTTGAATTAATTAATAAAGAGATAATTATGGAATATATATATTTAATTATCAGGTTGATAATTATAAGAGTATTCCATATGGTATCAAATACTGCCTTTTTAGTTAATATAAATAAAGGCATGAGGTTTGATTGAATAATAACTGATTCTGATAATTCTCGAAAATCACTCTCTCTCTTCTTTCTCTCTACCGCCGGCGACAATAAGTAAGAAGGCGAGAACCGAAATTTTCTCGTTTTGAATAGTAATCCTTGGTGGTCTAGCAACTGTTCCTCGAGACGTGTCAGTAGCGGTGTACCCCCTACAAGCCTTCTGGAAATTTATTCTCAAGAGGTAAATCGTCAAACCTCACTAAATTGTATCTGTTTATGGTTAGGATTGGATCCTCGATTGGGAATCGTTTTAGTTTCCGCTGTGCATGTATTAGTCTGCGATTCCCAACATCCTTGACGGTATTGAGAGTTTCCCTGATAATTTTGATGGTTGTTATTACCCTGATTCTGATTTGAAATCCTTTGATTCTTTTGAAAATTCACATTTCCCTGGTTGTTTTGAAAATTTGCATTCCCTTGTTGTGTGGGTGCAGGTGGGTTTAAACCTGGTTCTTTCCAAGAGAACCCAGGATGTTGTCTCCACTTGGCATTGTATGTGTTGCCGTAAGGACTTGAATTGTTTTGAACATAATTTACGGCTTCACAATTGTGTGGACAACAATCATAAGAGTGTTCTCCCCCACAACATACACATGACACAGCTAAGACAACTTCCTCAATTTCATTAACAGCGCGCTGTCCTCCCTGACCAGAAGTGAGATTTTGAAGTAAAGTGGTCACGGAGGCAAGCTGAGCTGCTAATGCTGTGATTGCACTTTGATCTTGGGATCCAGCAACAGACCTTATGGGTGTTGCTGAGATTGCCCGAGGATCAGACCAATGTCCATTATTGATTGAGATCTTTTCAAGAATATCGTACCCCTCGTTGTAAGTACTTGCAGTGAAAGCCCCTCCTGCAGTCGCATCGAGCATCTGTTTTGTATTGGGTGTTAGCCTGTTATAAAACGTCTCGAGTTGAATACAGTAGGGGATGCCATGATGAGGGCATCTTCTCAACAACTCTTTGAATCTTTCCCAAGATTCTGGGATAGGTTCATCGTTCAATTGCCTGAAATTACAGATTTCACTCCTTGATTTGGCATTTCTGTTAGGAGGAAAATATTTTCGTAAAAACTTTTCTGCCATGCTATTCCAAGATGTGACAGAACCAGGTGCTAATGAATCAAACCAAGACCTTGCCCTATCCCTAAGTGAGAATTGAAAAAGAGTAAGTCTCAGGGAGTCTTGTGGAACTCCCGGGATTTTGAAAGTATTTGTCAGAGCCATGAAAGATTTAAGATGTGCATGTGGATCTTCCGATGGAATTCCAGCAAACTGCCCATTTGTTTGCAACATATGAAACATGATTGGTTTTAATTCAAAATGGTGAGCATCAATCCGTGGAGGTGCTATCCCTGAGTTCAACTGATCTAACACAGGGACGGCGTAATCCATGATTCTGCCATCTTTTGAGTTTGCAAGATTTATTATATTTGGTGGTTCAGGTCTTGGTGGTTCATCATTAAATGGTTCTTCATGATTTGGAATATCAACTTCCTCAAATCCGTACCGTTGGTACCCTTGTATGAAATCATTATGAGGTTGATCAACCTGTTGAAGTACAGGTCGTTGCTGAACAACGTGCGGTGCAATTACATGTTGTGCAACTGCATTAACTGGCGGTGGTAGAACTGCATTAGGTGGTGGTTCAATAACATTTTGCGGTTCAGCCACATTCTGTGGGCCTTCCATGTTGGGAGGATTTGGTAAAAGTGGACGATTTTCCAAGAAGGGAGGAAGTGGATTAAACAAAGCTCTTTGTGCTCTCTTCCTTTCTCGAAAAGTTCGTTCAATATCCGGGTCTAATTCGAAAAACTCCCCACGTGGAATCCTCCGCATAAACAACACTGATTGTAACGGTGAAAGAAAAATCAAATCTTTAAATGACTTTGAAAACAAACTTTTAGCGTTACCGATCCCCGGCAGCGGCGCCAAAAACTTGGTGAGTGATTTCTTTTGCAACTGTTTTTCGCACTCACAGACTTAATTATACCTCAAAGCAAGTATACAATAAGATATAATGTCGCCTTCCAAGTAATAAAGTGGTGAGATACCAGATATCGTTCCTCAGAGATCAGTAGTAAAAGTCATAATTAAAGTGATAAAAAGAGATGATTTCAGATGGCGAATTTGAAGATTTAATCTTTGATTGATTTGGTTTGTGAGTTAACAAATAATAAAGAACAAGCTCGGGTGCAAGACTTTTAATGAGTTCTAAATATAACTTCTAGTAGGCTAATGTTGCGGTTACAACATCTGTCCCTCAACAGATAATTTTATCATCTACTTTGAGAAGTATTCTTCCGAATATCTATCACCGTATCATTTGTTTAGCTTCAACTATACATTCCTGTATAATCTCAAGACCATTAATAATAACAATTGATTTTCTCAAAGTATATGAACTAACAAATTCCTTTGTTATAAATCACTCTTCCGAGCGGATTTCTCATACCATCCAAGTTGACGTGTTCTTAGTAGCCCATTCCTGAGTCTACCAAACTTTAACATTTAACAAGCGATCAGCCCGTCAAGAATTTATCAATTTAGAAAACACGAAATAACAAATTCCTTTGTTAAAAATCACCCTTCCGAGCAGATCTCCGTATCATCCAAGCTGACGTGTATTCATACGGCTTATTCCTAAGTCCGTAGCACTTTAACACCATTAAGGCGATCAACTTGTCAAAGAGTATTTTTGATTTATAAAACTATGAATGAAATGATAAAACGTTTTTGTTGAGAAACAACACCTACTTTCTTTTATATCAAAAACCCATTTTTATCGTCTCACACCCAAGCTTGATATGCTTAGCTACTCATTACGGAAATGGAAATGCGATAAAAGTAAAGAACGGAAATGAAAGACATAATTTAAATTGCGGTAAGAATAAATGCGTAAATTAAATTGCAAGTATTTAAAGGACTAGAAATTAAAATGCAAGAAATATAAATGACAAGAAATAAAGTGCAAGAATTAAAGTGCAAGAAATTAAAGATGCTAGAAATTTAAAGAAGTATAAACTAAAAGCTTCAAAGTACTTGATTAATGAAGAAGAGAAAACTTGCAAGTATGAAACTTGATCAAGTTATGGAGTGATGGTCCTTAAACACTAACAAAAACCTCCTATTTATACTACTTAGCAAAGGAAAAAGATAAGAACCAACTAGCTTAATACTTAAGCAACTAG
Source organism: Centaurea solstitialis (assembly GCA_030169165.1). Lineage (NCBI taxonomy): Eukaryota > Viridiplantae > Streptophyta > Magnoliopsida > Asterales > Asteraceae > Centaurea > Centaurea solstitialis. The sequence goes on from CM058045.1 coordinate 1,570,436, forward strand.
AAGTACACAAAAAGTCTTCCCATTCTAGATCCTTCTTGTAGCAAAAGACAAAAGATAACTAAGCAAGTTTGTAAGTACAATTACATAAACCATTAGTTATGAAAAGTAACTAAAAGTAAAACTTTGGCACCATAAGTCTTCATGTTCTAGATCCTTCTTTCCAGCAGCTGAAAAATGGATTAATTTGTTAAGCTTTATGGCTGTCCAACTGCAGCTTCCCAAAAATTCTGCTTGCTGTCCGTCAGATCGATGCTGTTGGAATGCTGTAGCATTCATGCCAAAGCTGTTACTGCCAAAAACTACAAATCAGCCTACAAATGGTGCAAATCAAGCCATTCTATCTCAATTAGCTTCAAGACACTTATATACTAGAATTGGTAGAAAAGAGACTCAAATTGGAACAAAATGTAAAATAAGGTCCTAAAAATGACGCAACTAAATAGTAAAACGCAATGAAAATCAATTGCGTATCAAGGGGTATAATAGTCTTTTAACTCATTTATTATTTAAAAAAAAATCAAAACAATGAGAAAATTTCTTTGGGCAAATCCTACTCTAACAATGTGCCACATCATTCTCCAACATCCTCCTTTTATATATATATAGATTTGTTTTTATCTTCTTCTAATGACAAGATATGTTTGTCAAAATAAATTAAAATAAATTAAAACAAAATAAAATCTATCTCATTTATAGAGTTTTAAAATTTATCATAATACTTATTAGTTACTATTTACATGTACATGATATTGTCATACATGTTTATATAAGAAATTTATAAAATTATATTTTGTTATTGCATTTGTTGTCAGTTATGAAGTTAACTAATACCCTAAAAAGAAGTTCCCCTGTAAAGGTGGAATACCATCAAGAACACGCTAAGCTTAATGATGGGAAAAACGGCCACTAACGGTAAACAATAAATGCGGAATTAGACTTCGATTTGAACTTGATAGGCTTATACCACTATGGCACATTAGCTTTACCCACAAAACCGAATACCCAATATATATATATAGGATGGGTTCAAATGTGAATTCATCTTTCATTTTGAACGTGAGGAACACTAGTATTGCGCCATGTGACAATATTCAGTTTGAATATTCATATTTTATTCATACTGAATAAAACTTGTATTTAGTCTGAATAAAGCATGAATATTCAGTGTTGCAGCGTATGTAGATGAAATGAAGATTGAACACGTTGATTCTCTGAATACCGTGTTCAAATCTCTTCTAAGGTTTGTTGATTCGAAGAATTCCAAACCCTAGGCTTCAAAACCTGAATTCAGACGAAGAACACAAGAGTTGGGAGAAAAACAAAAGTTTTCTGATTAATGATCTGTCCCCCCACATTACACAACTGAAGTTTAAATAAGAGAATAAAACGAAAACATGTATAATAAAAGCAACGGGCCAAACACAAAAGGCCCAAAATAAAATCCCAAAAGACAAAAAAACGAAAATGTCCAAAAGGTGGTTCAAACCATGTTTTTAGGTGGACCCAATGTTTTATAACCTGGGTCAACCCGACCGGTTGAACCGATAACCGGTGGAAAGACCAGTTCAAAGGGACTGGTTTAATAGCATTTCAGACCTGGAAAGAACCAGCCGATTTGAAGGTTGAACTGGTTGTACCGGTGTAGTTGACCCCTTTTTTGTGACCCGGTTTTTGGATTAGTAAAAAACTTATGTTTTATGTGTTTTTAATGTTTTTGGATTGATGTAGTGTGTATTTTTTACATTTTAAGTTGTGGACATCAAATTCTTAGTTTTTATATGTGTGTATACAAGAAAATATAAAATGCATAAAAATCCATGGAAATGGTTGAACCGTGAACCGGTCACCAAGCCGGTTTGACTAAAAACCGGATTTTAAAAGATTGGGTGGACCATCCAAAACGGATACCCGAAGCAAAAGTTATGTCTTTTTTAAGCCGAACCTGTTGGTTCCCCGATCACGGGCCTTTAAAAACTTCAAGGCCCTCTCCTCCACGGCTTGGCTTGCATCATTCAGGCTGAATAAAACATGAATATTCAGGCTGAATAAATAAAGCTTTATTTAGTCTGAATAAAGCTTAGGTGCCGATTCAGATTGCCACGTGGCACAATTTTGTCGATCCTCAAGTTCACAATGAAACATGATTTCACATTTGAACTTTCATCTCTCTCTTTATATATACATATATATATATATATATATATATGTGTGTGTGTGTGTGTGTGTTAATTAATTAAAAGAGGAGTGTAAAGAGAGATACAATAAAAGAAGGAGATAGAGGGGATTGGTTTCATCGGTTTCCCGAAACCAACATTCTAAGCCCCAGTCTGACCCCCACCCCGTACGCCCGCGTACTGCAGCCCGTCAAGCCTGGTTTGGAAGCCCACCGAGCCTACTAGGAACTATCTAGCCTAATAAAAGTAGTCATATGCTGACAAGTGTACAAATTAAATAAAGAATTGAATTAACATTAAAGGACATTGCTTAATTTAGATAAACACAGCCTTAAAATGTTTAAAGTCTAAATATGTTTTTTTTTTTAATTTTATCATATCAAGTGTAAAACAATAAACAATATTGAGGTTCTAAGATGCAATACTTAAATAGAAAGATTAATTGCCTACAACTATTCTAAAATCATCAAAGTTAATTGGTCAAAATATAATGTTCTTGCTGATATTGCAAACTTATTTATGTGTGTGACATAGGATGTGTTTGGTAAAAACAACCTAGTTAATAAGCTAGTTTATAAGTTAGCTTATAATTAAGTTAGTTCATCATAACATGTACCATAAGCAAAATTACCAAGGATGTAGTTTGGGCAAACCCAGGTGAACCTTATCAAAAAAAAAAAACATGTACTATAAGCTAGCTTATTGAAACGCTTGTTAGAGTAGCGTTTCAGGAGCCTTTTGTACCTTTTTTTTAAATTATACCCTTATTAACATTAATTGTTACACCCCAAGATACAATTTTGCTCATTTTACATACTCATACGCTAGTTTTTGCCAAACATAGTTTATTTATAAGTTAATTTATCAGCTACTAGCTAGCTTATTAGTCATCAACTAGTTTGCTAAACAAAAACCTTAATTTAACATTTGTTCATTTACAGACCCACTAATTGTTGAATTTGGCGATAGGCATAATTAATATTTAATTATTATAAAAAGAAGAGAGGTTGTTTTGTCAAAAGAAAATAAATTGCCTACGGTAAAGGACAAATCAAATTATGTGGCCTAAGATGAAGTACGTGTGTGTCTTTTCTTTCCTCACCAATCCCACTGTGCCTGAGACTGATATATATCAATGAGAACTTGATTGCAATCGTCGATCGTTTTTCAACGTATTAAATTTGATATCATATGATCATCAAATGTCTATTTTCTAAAGGAGAGATGTAATTTTCGTCTTTAAGCATTTGGGTCACTTGACATATTTTAACATCCAGGGTTGAACTCTCCTAACAATATGGACCGAACGTCATCTCTCTATATAAAGGTATTACATAAATAAATATAATAGATTTGTATTTTAAAGATCGCAAAATACAACATCCAAAATATATAAAAAGAATTAAAGCTCAAACAAGAATAAAACATATGATATTTTCTAATCGTGCGTTTATCAAAACAACTTTTTTGTAAGATTTACAAGGAAGATATGAACATCATTAATTTAAATTTAATCTTCTTCGAAAAAACTCAGTAATTCAAACATCATATATGTGCAAGAGCATCATTGAACTTTGTTGTTGATCATTCGTGACCTTTGAAAAACAAACATGTTTTTTCTAAATCCCATAAATATTTTATTTTGATGTACTATTTCAATTGTCAAAGAAAAGTAACTAATAAATAATAATAATGATAATGGGTTAAGTTCTGGTGAGATCAATTTGTTTTCGTGAGACCGGTGAGACCAACATATTTTACATGAAACTTCACATCAAAACATTTGTGAAGATAAAAAAAATTGAGCATTCATCGTAAAAACATACTTAAAAACATTATCGAAGAAAAAAATTCATAAAAATGTGTAAAAAAAAGAAACCTTCACAGCATTTTTGTTGTGAAGGTTCGCTTTATTTATTTGTAACCTTCACAACATTTGAGTTGTGAATGTTTTGTTTTTTACCTTGTTTTGGATATATTTTTTTTTCATCGAAAGTGATTTTTAGGTCTGCGTACTCGAGTTTTATTTAATTTCACAGTGAGGGGAGGTCGCCGCCTGGAGAGGGGGTCGCCATGAGGAGAGGCTGTGTGTGAACGTCGAGAGAGAGAGAGAGAGAGAGAGAGAGAGAGAGAGAGAGAGAGAGAGAGAGGAAGGTCTGATACGTGAGTGAGAAAGAAGCACAATGAGGGTAATTTTGTCTATTACTTTCATGTTCTACCTAGTTCCATGGTATCAGCATGGACACGCGTGTCCCATATCTTGTACTACTTAGTTCTATCTAGTCCCACTTTAGGATGCGCCAAACACGGGACAGGGATGTCCTTTCCTGTTCCACCTTGTCCAGTGCGCCAAACGCACTCTTACGGACCTACTAATTGTTGAATTTGGCGATAGGCATAATTAATATTTCATTATTATAAAAAGAAGAGAGGTTGTTTCGTCAATAGAAATAAAATGCCTACCGTACAAAACATATCAAATTATTGTGGCCTAAGATGAATTACGTGTGTTTTCTTTCCTTTCCTCACCAATCCCACTGTGCCTGAGACTGATATATATCAATGAGAACTTGATTGCAATCGTCGATAGTTTTTCAACGTATTAAATTTGATATCATGACGATCATCAAACGTCTATTTTCTAAAGGAGAGACGTACTTTTCGTCTTTAAGCATTTGGGTCGCTTGACATACTTTAACATTAAGGGTTGAACTCTCCTAACAATGTGGGCCGAATGTCATCTCTCTATATAAAGATATTACATAAATAAATATTAATAGATTTGTATTTTAAAGATCACAAAATACAACATCCAAAATATATAAAAAGAATTAAAGCTCTAAAACAAGAATAAAACATATGATTTTTTCTAATCGCGCGTTTATCAAAATAACTTTTTTGTAAGATTTACAAGGAAGGGATGAACATCATTAAATTAAATTTAATCTTCTTTGAAAAACAAACATGTTTTTTTTTTTTAAATCCCATAAATATTTTATTTTGATGTACTATTTCAATTGTCAAAGAAAAGTAACTAATAATAATAGTAAATAAATAATAATTAAAATATAGCAAGGTAAATCACAAACAATCACGTGTGAATTGAAAGAATGAAAATGGCAAAAAAGTTTTGAGGCTGGGTAGGGGACATAAAAAGTTAGACACATCTAATTAAACGTAACTAAATTAAAGTGGTTGTTATTTAATATCGAATATATTTTTTATTATAAATTAATTAAGATTTTAATTATTATAATTGTCATCTTGTTTCAATGTTGATCCATATTGAAATTTTCGTTCAAACTATCCACTTAAATTTTCGTCCAAACCCTTTTCATCTTACTAACCTTTTAGGGGTAAAATTGATAGTCTTCAATAATAATATCTAATATATTATTACTTTAAAATATATACGTTAGTGTGATAAATGTGTAAAATGAAAGATGAAATAAAGGGATATAAAGCAAAAAAAAAATAACCAACTACAGGAGTTTAAAGTGCAGTTTAAAAATAAAAGTAATTTTATTATTAATTATCATGTTGAACATGGGAGGTTTTGAAACTTCTAAAACTTGTACATGATTTATTTGTATTTGTACCTCTTAAAAATTCAAAAATAACGATAAATGCAATTTTTTAAAGAAGTATAGATAGCTAGCTAGATATAGATATAGATATAGGAGTAAAATGTAAAACTTTAATATTTTTTTATACTATCATTCTTGAAAAACCTGTTAACGAAAACTTGGGACCAACCGATTGAACCGGGATCAAGGCCGGTTACCGGGTCTAAAATATGTTCGAATTTTTATGGTCAGGAGTGAGGCTTGGACTACCCGACCCGATTTTAAGAAGACCGATTTGAAACACAATCTATTTAGAATCGGTCTGACCGAAACTTGAATCATTTGGATTATTGTAGACCTAATGGATTATGGGCCTTGGCCCAAAAATTGTTCCATACATAATATGCTAATTCATGGAAGGTTTAATTTTGGGCCTATTTTTCGATCCGCAACAATAGTGGATGAAGTTATTGATTTTATTAGGGAAAATTACATAGAAATGTAACTAATTTTACTTTGTTTCCTATTTAAGCAACTAACTTTTAAAATTATTATTTAGAGGTCTAAAACAAACTTTGCGCTTCTATAACTTGTTATTAATGATGATTTGGCTTAGATTTTTTGCCAACTAAATTCTATGTCATAATTACATTTAATAAAAAAAAAATGAGATGATACCTTGCCCGATACCAAAATATGTGACTTTTTCCCCTGCAACCGTTCTTAGGGTCACTCTTGCAGCATTTTCATCTTCTTTGGACCTTTGATCCTAATATAAGTTCAAAAGGCCTAGTTGTGACATTATGAAAATCTAAAACTAAAAATCTAATTATTGTTTTCGAAAACCATAATCTAAGAAACAATCCAATTATGTATCGTCTTTACAATTTAATTTTTTTCCCGAACACCCATAATTTGTGATTTTCCCATGCATACAATCACTGAGATGTATTCTTTTGTAAACCTTATAAAAGTTGTAAACCATGTAAATCAATATTTATCTCATTTCCCACCTATCGGAGAGGAAATGTAGAGATGTTTGAGCGGCAATACCTATTAGCAATGATTGTCTTGTTTTGCTATTGTAAAAGTAGCATCAGGTCTAGTTAGCTTGAACCCTGGGCCCATTAGTGGCACTAGCTTCTGCCTGGTGCTTAGTGCTGCTAAAAAACACTGTGTAGACCCTAACAAGCAACAAAGACTAGAACACAAGGACATCCGTTCGTTGTGCTCTACGTAGAAGCACTTTTTGGATGATTTTCTGAAAATTAAGAATAAGTAAATACTTAAAATCTTTTAATGCATTCTAGAAAATTTCAATGGATTTCTAACACATTTCTAAATAGTTAAAATTTAATTTTCTAATGTGGTATTGACAGGATCTAAATATCAATATCAAGATCAGAATACTTAATCAAAGAAGTTTGCGGAATAACACTTTGATTATAGAACAGAACAATGAATTTAAACAAACTGTATGTATTGATTTCAATAGCTTAATGATTACAACTACAAGCCCCAATTTGTTTGAACAGGCTCAAACAGACGTGCAACACTTCTCTATTGCAGGGATTACAAGAACAATCTTGAGGCTCTTAATTCTAACACCAAAGATATGAAACTCGTATCACATAATGATAAAACCTATCAGCTATATATACGACTTAACATATTACAATAAGGAAACTAGATTTACAAGATAATCTCTAAAATATCTCCAAGCATATCGTATCTTGTCTATATCTTCAAGTCATCGCAATCCTTTCCTTATCTTCATCTTGATAGCAGTGGTACAAACAAAAGCAGTATTAACTTTGCTCCAGCAGTGTTAACTTCAGAACCAGCAATGGTAATCTTCAAGAGCAGGGGTAACCTTGTACAGCAGTGGTAATCTAGATCTTCATTCACTCATCACACACTGACAGTGGTAACCTTCACTTAATCAGCAGTAGTAACAAACCAAAGCCAGCAGTGGTACTGTATCAGACTCAACAGGTATGTCGTAAATTTCCTTGATGAATGTCCAATTTCTAGTAGTGAGAGGTGGTTAGTTCTTATTCTAGTTTCTCCATAAGCAACAAAATATATTTAAGATCATAAATTCAAATACCCTTTTATTGATATCATTTTGGGATATGTTATGCAAGAATTAAGGGATTTTTGATGTTTTTAAAGTACATGTTCGAATAATACTTTGGAGATATGGACATTTATTGTCTCCGGAACAAAGTAGCTCTTGTAGTAGAAAGTTTTCGCCACAGTTAGGAACGCTTGCTTCAAATCTAGATCAAGGTCATCCGGTGAGTTACTAAATACAAGTTGCACCAGTTCTTGCATTATGTTCTCTCTTTTTGCGTTTGCAGTTTCACTGATATAAGTCTCCTAAATAATATGAAAATATTTATTATGTCAGTTGAATGCATAACGCGAGATTAATTATTGATTGAATTTAAAATCATAGTAATATGTGTGAATTAATTTGTGCGTACCTTAGAGTTATAGCGGGATATTTCGAGACAGAGGTTATTAGTGATGGTAGAAAGTCGTCGATATTGAGGATGGGCTAAAAGTTCCTTCAATGTCCGTCGACCATCCATCATGCCCATTATTTGTACTATCAGTTCTGCTTGTCCTTCTATCGCATCCGCTCCTTCTTGCCACCTCATCAGCCACATTTCCCACTAATTTCAAACGAAAAAATACGATTATATTTTTATTAATTTTTAGCGACACTTAGTGAGGCGTCCCAAGAAACCGATAGAAATATATTGATCTTACGGCATGGTAAAGTTGTGGATGGATGTATGTACTATGATCACCCATGAGTGCGTCCAACGCGAGCTCATGTAGGGTTCCTTGCAATGCAACCATCAACCCACGCCATGGTTTTCCGTATCTGTGTTCAAAGTAGAGAATTTTAGCAATCGAGAAAACTATTGTACATGACGCCCAAAACGCTTTGTCGCTAGTGCTTTTGTGCCCTAAGATACGGAGAAGAAAATATATCACTACAAAAAATAGCCATTTTAGACGGAACAGAGGGATATTTTTGTTGTTGGCAACATTTTGGTAGAAATGTGAGTTTTCAACGGAATTTGGACGGCGAAGATCGTTAAAAAACCCATGAAAAATCAAAGAGAATTTCGACAACCATTCAGTAGAATTTTCTATAGAACTTCGAGGGCTTTTAACGGCAGATAACTCACACACACGTTTCGGGGTATCCGGATCCAAACGGGCACCGACTAATCCCCGCGCCCATGAACCGGCCCTATGGACCGGCCCATGAACTCGCCCCTAAACTGGCCCTATGGACCAGCCCAAGAGCTAAATACCACAGCAAGTCGTCGCTTGCGGGGTTTGAACCTTGGCCAACTAAGGATACCATCCCCTGAAGGCACAAGGATGTTACCTCCACCTACTAAGCTAGACCATCTTTGGTAATTCGAGAGCTTTCTTTGAGAACTTTTTGATAGATGTTATTTTTGAGAGATTCTCGACTAGAAACATTTCATGAGATATTCAACGGTCCAAATTGAATTGTGACGGAACATAAACCAACTTCAAAAAAAAAATAATATATAAATAATTACTTTGAAGTTTTCATCAAAATTTAACAGATTCAAGTTGCATTTGCGACGGATTTGAAAAAATAATTCTAATAAAGACGGAAATTGGACGGTTTCATGTAATATTTGTGACAGATTTTCAACGGGTTTTATCTGCAAATTTTGATAGATTTTAAACTTCGGCCAAACAAAATTTTTATTGAAAACCCATCGTAAATCCATGGAACATCTTCGACGGAGTATCACAAACCATTTTCCATGGACGATTTGTCAAAAAATTTAGAAATAGAATTATTCAATATCCCATCAGAAATTCGTCTCAAATCCGTCGGAAATTCAATCCTGTCGAAAATATCTGTTAAAGATTTCCAGTTTTCTAGTAGTGAATTGAAACATATATACTTGGCAGGATGGATAGACGATGGTGCGTTTCTGAACTCCTCGACAAATTCCCTTCTATGCTCTTTCGAGAGCTGTTCTGAATCAAAGAAGGTGGAGATGGCATTGACCAATGTGGTCGTTTTAGCCCACGCGATTCGTTCTTTGGACCTTTCTGGCTCGAATACGCTCGCTGCAGCCAAGTAGTACGCGACCAAAAGACTCGTGGTATCGCTCATCCCAAACCGTTCGATATTGAAATCAACAGACCATCTGTGTTATGAGATTTAGTTTTATTCATTAAAGTGACATAAATATTTGTACATTGGAACTACTTAAAGAAAATTGCTAACTTACTGCTGCATAGTCTTCCATTCTACTTGGTGCATGGCCAAACAGTTGTTGTAATCCAATTTAGCCATTTCGAGATATGTGTTATTGCTAATATTCCTCATCCTACAAGTTGTAATCCAAAGGAGTGTTAGCCTAGTGGTAAGGCTTGGGCACTACATAGTGGTGAACCCGAGTTCGAGCCCTGGGGGACGCATTCAGGAGGTACGGGGGCTTCGACCCCAGGCTGCATGCTTTAGCAGTCGGGCTTCGGCCCAAAATTGCCGAGGATTAGTCTGGGCCCAATGTAGTCTGGGATACTTCTTCCAAAAATTAAACAGGTTGAATATGATCATATGTATATATAGGGGATCAAACCAATATGTGTTAAGTTATATCGTGTACGAAAGTAGTACCGGTATAAGGTTTTTCCGATCCACACGTCGTCTTCACCTCCATATTGCTCCAAGTAAAATCTTGTCTCGAGTCGAGGCAAACTCACATACCATGGTACGTCTAGCGCGTATCCCACCTGTTGATTTTCGGTTCAAACATGCCGTCGTCATAAGTTTTATTTGATGCAATATATATAGCTATTGCAACAACTAAGACGAGGGAATATTTTCCGCATACCTCACCAGGCAAGTCCTTGGCGATAACCCATTGATCAAGGAACTCGTTCGATGATTGTTTCTCCTTCAGAAATTTGTATGAAAACTTCTTGGCATCTTCAAGGATTTTCTCTCCGGGAAAGATCAACTGAGATGCTCGTAATAAATTGAACATTACGGTGATGTCTTGTTTTGTTAGCCCTGGAAAACACACAAATTTGCCATCTTCTTCGAATTGTCGAAACACATCTGTCACAAAACCCTTGTTGATTAATCTTGAATGTATCACTAAAAGCATCATCAATTAACCTATTCAATTTTGGAGCTTATACATGGTTGAGTTGAAAGAAGAACGATATCAATTTAATAAAATAGGAAAACGGTCGAATCACATGTGATTTTACACTAATAGCACATACAAAATCAGATGTGATTCATGCGGCTTTACCTTAGAAACTTGAAGACGCAGTCAAAGTCGTCCGCACACATTTTTTTGACCGTTAATGTAAAATCAAATGTGATTGTGTGAACCGGCCGTTTTCCGGTTTTCCTAAATAGTTAACGATCTCATTTAAATAATTCATATATGAACTATACGTTCATACATGAACGTGTGTAATTGATATATGAATCACGAAATTCATATATGAACCTGTTTGTCGTCCATTCGTAAAATTTACGAAAATACCTTTAGTCTACTACAACCTATGCAAGGAATTATCCGGTGTTTCGCAGTCAAAGCCGCAATTTTCTACCAGATAAACGATGGAGAGTAACATGTGCAGTAACACTTTGATAAGCATTCATCTGGACAATATGCACATGTGCATACAAGTAATTTATAGCATGCATATGTATTATGTGCATATGCACATGTACCTACAAGTAATTTATAACATGCACATGTGTATAAAACCAAAAAACGACTTAAATACACGTATGTACATGGCCTACCGTCCAAATAAACAGTGCTAGCTCCTTATTTCATTTTTTCAGGTTTCCTTGAACCTCACCCGACTCTCTCTCTCTCTCTCTCTCTCTCTCTCTCTCTCTCTCTCTCTCTCTCTATAGTCGGTTCAAACGAGCTCAATACATATTTAAAAGAACACGAGATTCAACAAAATCATATATGATTTTTGCATAAACTTTCAGAAAAAACCACACAGAAGACTTTAGACGTGACCAGCAAAATCGCCGAGGATCGTATATGATCTTGGTACATGAACAGTATATGATTTTTTGGCTCTCGTAATTTTTAAATAGATATTGTTCTTGTTTGATCCTACCTATATATATATATACATACGTGGTCATGCATTTGAAGTTGTAACCTGGAGAAATATCATAACCATGCATTCGCAAAATCCTAAATCCCATCGAAGTGTCATCAAGATCTTCCAGGCTCAAGTTTTTTGACCAACTGATCCCATCCTTAGTCGAATACCTGAATTTTTGTTTGATCATTTCAATTACTAGTCTTTCTTGAGACATAAATCCAATAGATTATGTAAACAAACACATGTATGGTCTTTTGATAGATTTGCATACCTATAGATATATTCAACACAACCCTTGATCTCCGGCTGGAAATAACGAGAAATCCCTAGACGTTGAAGGCGATCAACCACCCATATTCGATCAAAAAGATCCACCGGGTAGACATCCGGAACTACCTCGTTATAATGAACAAGAAGAAGATAAGTAACACACACACATACATATACTCCATTGTGAACCATGTTTTTTAAGTGAACTTGTGGACCAGATCCTAGCAGCTGCCTGTATGCAAGATCAATGGTCAAGATTAGATGGGTGGTTTCTTCGAAAAATAACTACGTTATAAAACTACCCATTTAATTTTGACCATCGATCTTGCATATGGACGGCTAAGATTTGGTTCACAAGTTCACACCAAAATTATGGTTCACAAAAGAAATTGAGGAAAGTTCAAATGTGAACTCAATTTTGGTTGTGAACATGAGGACGAATCTCAGCCACTCATCCGGTCCATAAAGGCGGTTTTGACCGGGCCCCCTCCTTTAATAATCTCCACCTTTCTGTGAATCGCGTCAATCCTCCGTGATCGCGTCCACCGTAACCGAAGAGTTACAACCAAAATTGAGAGAGAGAGAGAGAGAGAGAGAGAGAGAGAGAGATCATTCTTAGTTCTCCATGATCACGTCCACGTCTCCACATATATAATTTTCTTAGTTCTCGTGTTCTTTTTAAATAGATATCATTCTCGTATGATCCTCCTTATATATATACCTTATATATATATATATATATATAGAATTAGGTTCAAACAAGAACAAAACCAATTTGCAAGAACGAAGGAACCAACAAAATCACGCGATTTTGTGCAGCATTTGTGAGAGAGAGAGAACAAAAATGATCCAAATACCATAATGAAAACACACCTCCACCATTGGATTTGGAAACAGCATTTGTGAGATATTGAAGACAATTTTTTGTCAGCAGTTTGGATGAACGCAAAAGCAGTGGATGATGGCGATAAGAGGAATGACCCATCTTTACTCTGAAGTTTTACAAGTTTTTCCCACTCCAAATCTGGAATCCCTTCCAAGCTAAAAAGTAAAGTTGTCGGGACTTTGTGCATTATGTTCTTCGGTATCCTTTTCGTCACAAACACGCATCCGTTATGATTGTTTTCAAATTCAATATTAGTTTCAGAAAATATAAGGGTGTGTAATTAAGTACTGACTTTGCGAGCTTTAGTTTCCGTCTTGCATAGATTTCTTTCAAGACCGGAGAATCTTCTGAAACTCCAATGTTGAGCTTCTTTGCAATGTCGATAAGTGATGGAAACACTAGATCAAAACCGGTTGTCATATGTTCTTCGTTCTCGTTTTCAAGTTTGCTTATGTTCTCTTTCAGAAATTTCACTCCTATATAAACACGACAACGTTAGGGACAAATATCCCATCACATATCACTTTAGCAACATAGGCATATATTAGGTTTACGGGTTTTATTTCTGTGTTACAAACTAATGTAACGAAAAATATAAGAAAATTCATGAGTTCAATGCCTCAAAAGCTTTAAGTATTTATGTTCTTTATAAATAGTTGTAAGGAATGATTGAAAAACATGAGTGACTTAAATAACATAACTATCTCTATATTTATATACACAAATAGTGCAAACCTCTATTTTGTTTTGTTTTTATGAAAGTGTGGATACTCGAAGATGTGAGAGAAAGCATACACATAACCATATAGATAATTACCTTGTTCGCATTTATTAGGATGAATGTTCCAAAAAGTTAACGCGACCACACATGCCAACGTACTAAGGATCCGATCATAAGCCAAAAATAGAAAGCGGTCTCCCCAAGATCCATCAGGGAGTTGATTATTTATAATCCATTCCAAACTTGATGGGAATTGAGGACGGTTATTTCCATTAACATCTTGAATGAGTGCAACCCAAGCTGTGTCATAAGCAGATACATTTATCCCTCCATCATCCATGGTATCCAACATGGCTTTGATTTTCTCAACCAAGCCCTTTATCTCGTCACCCGGATACAAAATCTTCAAACATCGATTATTATATTGTAAAATCAACCATGACAATGATCGTGTTAGTACCAAATATTTAGATAATATATAGGTTCAAATAAATATGAAGCACAAATAACATTGTGACACCTTATTTGTGTCAACGTCATCCTCCATGATGTCATTATTTCGAGTGGACATATATTGTCTCCACATCTTACGATCCACTTTTTGTTGCCAATCACGTGAATATGCACCAACTGATAAAACAATATGCAATATTTCAGTAAATTGATAGAATAACTAAATAAAATATGTATATTTATTTTGCTATGTATAGACAATTTTATATTTTTGTGAATTACTTCAATTATAAGATATATTTGTTTTTTGGAACAACAAGTTATTGAAAAAGAGAGCTAGCAAGAAGCTAGCGAACAAAAGAGATTACATAAGCTTGAGATAGTGGAGCGGGGATAGCCTCCCACTCAACAACGTTGTTCTTGCTGTGTTTACTATAGTTTATCCTCCATCTAAATAAATCATCAACATAATTGAAGAGATCACCTATTCTAGGCATCGTGTGGTCAAATAAGAGATTGTTTCGGTATCTTCATTAAGAAAAGCAAGTGATCATAAAGATTGCCTCTAAGGCTTTGCATGTGTTTTTGGTAGCTTGATGAGAATCAAAATCACGGAGGGTTTTTGCCATAGACACGCTCGAGGAGAAGGGATAGTTCCACCACCTTTGTACCTTAATCCAAAGCTCCGTATCAATGTGGCAGCGGAAGAAGATGTGTTGCACCTTTGTGAAAACTCCACCAACTGCTCTACTTCAATGTTCTCGTGCCCCCTGTAGCGTTCGTTCTCTATTCCCAACTGTAGTCATTTGAGCATATCCTATCTGCAAGTGTGGGTATGTGTTTCTTTCTAGATCGAAAGCTCTCAGTGATTTTTTTGAATATCTCTGTTCTGGTCCAATTGTCTCTCCATAAGTTGGTGGTCTTCCCGTTTCCAATATGACTGAGACAGTGATCGTCGAATCAAATACCAATTTTTAGGAGGTTGTTTAAGGCATGGATGAAGCTTATTAGCTTCTTACGGTGGCACGTGCCATCGTATTATTTTTCCGGCGAAGGGTAAATTTTTTTAGTTTTGTGAATGTGCAAATGTATCGTTTCGGAGGGTGCCATATCGTTTTCGAAACTTCTAAATGATGCATCTAAAAACCAAAAAGTTCTATCAAAGTGAACCACAAAACCTAAGGTGGCGTTTGGTTCGCAAAATGTTTTTGGATGAAATGGAACCTTCAAAGGAATTTGACTTTGAAGGAATTGGAATGAAATGTTGTTAAGTTTGACCACCTGTTTGCTTGGCAGAATTGGAATGAAATATGTTAAAGGAATTCGAATGTGTTTGTTTGGTTCACAGAATGTAGCTTTGGAATTGGAATGAAATTTTAGTAAATGACTGAAATACCCTTTTATGTTTTTTTTATTTCGGGCCGGTGGTGGTGGTTGCCGGTGGCGATGGTGGCTCTCGAAGGTGGTGGCCGGTGGTGGTCAATGATGGTCGGTGGTGGTGGTGGCTGGTGGTGGTCGTAGGTGGGGGTGGCTGGTGGCCGTTGTCGGTGGTGGCCGGTGGCGCCCGATGGCCGGTGGCGATGGTGGCCCGTGTCGGTGGCTGATGGCAGTGGTGGTCGGTGTCGGTGGCCAGAGGTGGTGGTGCATATTAGAATGAGGGGTAATTTTGTCCCAAAAAAATTGACATTTCTTTTAAACCAAATCCCTACCTTTGCCATAGAATACCCAATTCCTCTACTTCAATTTTTGATGGATTTCAGACATTCCATTCTATCAGAATTCATGAACCAAACAATGGAAAGGAATTTGTTCAAACGAATTCAGGATTCCAATTACATTCCATTTCATCAGAATCCATGAACCAAACGCCCCTTAAAAGTTATCTGGAAATCAATCAAAAAACCCAAAAATTCTCTCGATTCAACAAAAAAATCAAAACAGTCAATCAAAATCAACAAAAAGAAACTTCAAAAATCTTTTGAAATCAACCAAAAAAGTAAAAAAAAATCTTTGAAAATCAACCAAAAACTTAATTATATGATGTCATCGTTTGAAAAAAAGTTTTGGCTCCATTCCAGGTTTAAGGGTACTCCCACCTTGTGCCACGGTCCAGCTGCTTTTACTCTAAAATCTTGTTGGCCCGTCTCGAGACCCCATTAGCACCCTGTAAAGCTTTGATAACTTTGACCCAAGTCATGTTTGGCTCGTTTTTGAGCTTCCATAACCATTTGGAAAGCAAGTCGTGTTTGTGGCAACGATACTTCCTATGCCTAACAGCCTAGCTAGCTAAGCCTCGTTATCTTAGCAAATTTTTCGAGTTCTCTTATTGGCACCCCAAAATCTTTTGCGGCCTTTTTACATATCGATCCCACAACTTTCGGAGCTTTGAAGATCGAAAGAAAGTAGGTTGGAAGGCTCTCCAACAATTATTAGTATGCAAGTCAGGTTTTGAAATATCTAACAAACTTTCGGAATTCCTTTTGTATGTATCAAACTTTATTTTTTAGTCTATTGTGTGTATTTTTGAGTCTATTATGTGTATCTAACTATCCCCCAATATATTATTGTGTGTATCAAAAATACACAAAATAGACTCAAAAATAAAGTTTGATATATACAAAAGGAATTTTTTAGGTTGATACACACAATAGTATATTGGGGATAGTTGGATACATTTTGAAGAAGTAATCCCTAAAATTAATAATTCACAAAATTTGCATTGTATTTTTTATATTAAATGGGATGTTCTTGAATACGATGAAAGTAATGATGGGATTTGAAATATGATAACTAAGGGGGTGCTTGGTTCATTTTAGGGAATGAGAATGGGAATGAAAATGGAAATGCAGGAGAATGAGAATGAAAATGAGCATTGTATGATGTTGCTTGCCTGCTTGGTTAACCTGCTTGGTTAACCCACTAATGAAAAATTGTTTCATATTAAAAAATAGAGTAAATTATGGATTTGGTCCCTGTGGTTTTCGTTTTTTTACTACTAAGGTCCCTAAACTAAAGAAATTATGGATTGGGTCCCTGTGGTATTGAATTTTGCACTACTAGGGTCCCTCTCCTTAACTTTGTTAACGGAGGCTCCGTTAACTCAGGGGTATTAAAGTCATTTTATCTATTTTTATATTAAATTATTTTTTTTCATTTTTTTTCTTTTTATTTTTTATATAATAAGGACTCTCTCTCTCTCTCTCTACACATATCATTACCTACAACCCTATGTCTACCATCATCGTCATCCTTCAACCCTCAACCTACCCTCCGGCGACAACCATCCTCCGATGGCAATCCACCCTTCAACTCATCCTCCTGTTGTCTTTATCACCGTGACCCTTCCCTTCCTTACCTTGACACCCTGTTTGATTCAAACCAGAGCAAAAAAAAAGGAACCTACAGATCTGAAAACCCCGTCTTTCCACACCTGTGACAACTCTCTCTCTCTCTCATCAAACACTCAACCGGCTTGCAATTTTCGGCAAATCCTCGGAGATTCTTCGACACAGATTCTGGGACAAAGGCTATACGCTTCTTCAAAGCACTACAGCTCAACAATTTTTTTGAGGGTTGAAGAATGACGATGATGCTAGACATGGGGGTTGTAGGTAATGATACGTGTAGAGAGAGACACACACACACACAGAGAGAGAGAGAGAGAGAGAGAGAGAGAGTCCTTATTATATAAAAAAGAAAAATAAATAAAAAATAAAAAATAAAATAAAATAAAAAAGTAATTTAATATAAAAGTAGATAAAATGACTTTAATACCCTGAGTTAACGGAGTCTCCGTTAACAAAGTTAAGGAGAGGGACCCTAGTAGTGCAAAATTCAATACCACAGGGACCCAATCCATAATTTCTCTAGTTTAGGGACCTTAGTAGTAAAAAAAACGAAAACCACAGGGACCAAATCCATAATTTACTCTAAAAAATATATTATTTCACTTTGAAAATACAAAAGATGTTCCATTTAACATCAAAAGATGGAATGACATATGGAAAAAAGAACTGAGTAGAAAGAAAATTTTCATTCCCCCCAATTTGATCAGAAATAGAATTTAATAGATTTGCAGGAATAATTCCATTATATAATATCAAACCAATAATCAGTTTTCATGATCATTCTCATTCCTTACCCTATAATATTCCCAACCAATCATACCCTAAATATTAAGTAGAAATACCTTCTTTAGGAGACTTAGATATTGCCTTGCATCGGAAATTGATAGCATTGTCTGAAAATAGAAAAACATATTGAATATTAATTAATTATATCTTACATACAATCAAGGGTAAAACACCAAATAATTCTTAAAAGTTAAAACTTTCGTTTTATTTATTATTTAATCCTCAAAATTTATTTTTAATTAGAATAACCATAATGTTTCATTTAAATGATGTTTTAATTCTTAAAGTTTCGTTTGTTTTAACCATTTAACCTTCAAAGTTCAAAGTTTATTTTTAAATGGAATAACCATAATGTTTCATTTAAATGATGTTTTAATCCTTCTAGTAGGAGCGTTATGCAAAAATGCAAGTCTTTTTTTTCACACCTGTCATTAAGCCACTACCAAACAGACATAAAAGTGGATTGTTCATAGCTTATTCAAGTTTTTGGGGATTTTTGGTAATTTTTGTTTGTGTCTTATTCACTTAGAGGATAAGGGGCTATATGGTAATCAATGACTTACAGCTTAAAAAGACAACCGACAAACATATGTAAAAATTTAAGATAAGGGCTAAAGTAATAAGTCAATGAAACATTATGGTTATTCCATTTAAAAATAAACTTTGAAGATTAAACTGTAAAACAAACGAAACTTTGAGGATTAAAACATCATTTAAATAAAACATTATGATTATTCCATTTAAAAATATAGTGGCACTTTTCAAGGCCGTATATTTTTACACTGCGATAGAGGAACGAGACGGTGGCACGTGCCACCGTTGGCTCTCACTTTAGTCACTTACGCTGTGTTCTCGAGTTTTTTTTAGGGAGGAAAGGGAGAGAAAAGGAAGGAAAGTAAAAGAGAAAGAAAAAAAAGTTGTGTTCTTGAATTTTTTTAAGGAGAGAAAGGAAGAGAAAGGGAGGGGAAATAAGGTGAATTTTCCTTCCCAAACTTTCCTTCTAAATGTGGGAGGAAAAGAAGGAAAGGAAAGGAGAAGATAAAAAATAAATTAAAAAGATTTATAAATTTACACATATACCCACAACTTACATTCTCCTGCAAAATAAATAAGGGTATATCCGTAAAAGTAGCACATTTATTTTTTTCCATTTCTTTTCCTTTCTTTCCTTCTAATCTCAAGAACACAAATAAAATTATTTTTTTCTTTTCTTTTCCATTCCTTTCTTTTCTTCCTCCTTCCTTTCCTTTCTTTTCTTTCCTTACAAAACTCGAGAACACAGCGGTCCACCCATGTTCCTCTCTCTCTCTCTCTCTCTCTCTCTATATATATATATATATATATATATATATATAGAGAGAGAGAGAGAGGGGGGAAAGTTCAAATGTGAATCACTTTTTGGTTGTGAACGTGAGGACAACCGAGAGCGCGACACGTGGCGGCTTTGAGTGTGGTCCCCCTTTAATTCAATGCCCTCCCATAAATCGCGCCTAGTCATCCGCCGTGGATCTGACGTAGCGCCTAGTCATCCGTCACGTGTCGCGCTCTCGGCTGTCCTCACGTTCACAACCAAAAAGTGGTTCACATTTGAACCCACCCCTATATATATATATATATATATATATATGAAGTCTTTTTCATTTGTAAACCTAAAAAATGATATAAATTGTAAAATTTGATTATAATTGTCGACCACAAACATCAATGGGACGATATTGATTCTTACAAAATATAAAAATATGAACTAATGAAAGTTAATGATAATAAAAATATGAAAATATTATTTTGAACACGTTTAGCAGAAATTCATTGGTTTTTGAAATTTTATACCATTTTTTGGTTTATGAATAATTATACCTTCATAAAGTTCATTTCAATGAATCTCACTATATGTTTATATTTCATTAACTAAGTTTTGTTAATTTTACGAATTTCACCATTTATTGATTATTTTATTTACAGCATTTATTTATATGACTATTTTAGTATCCAAATTAGAGATGGGCATCCAGCCGGCTAGCCCTGGCCCGGCCCAAGCCTGACAAAAACCCCGGCCCGGCTCGACCAAAGCCCGGTCCTGGCCCGACGGGCCTAGCTCGGGCCTAGTTTTGGAAGTTTTGAAAGCCCGGCCCGGCCCGGTCCAAGGCCCGGCCCCGACCCATTTTTAGTGGCATTTTCGTAATTTTCTTGAACTTTTGAAGTGTATTTGTTTTATATAATTTAGTTTTAGTGGTTTAAAATAAAATAAATCTAGTTTATATTGTATATAATAATTATTATTAGAATTATAAAAATAATTGTAGTTTTATAAGTTAGAAAAAAAAGGAAAAGAAATTCTTCAACGCCTGGGCCTAGGCCCAGTCCAAGGCGTGGTCCTCAAAGCCTAGGCTTTTTCTACATGTAACGGGCCCGGGTATCACACTCAAGGCCCGGCCCGGTCAAAGCTCGGTCAAACCAAGGCCTGAAAAACCCAGTCTATACGAGGCCCGGTCAAAACCTGCCCCGACCCGACTTTTGCCCACCTCTAATCCAAATTGCAAATTCTACCTTAAAACACAATGCTCTTACACATATATAGTGAAACCAAAGAAACCAATTTACATATTAACGATTTATCGTTATACCTTTTAATATACTTACGACCATGTTAATCATAAAATCTTAAGTTTAAGCTTCATTAGTTTTCTATCGAATTAAATCAGCATTAATATATTTCAGGTGATGACACTCTACACACATATATAGAGAGAGAGAAAGGTTCATGCTAGAAACATAACATTTAAAAAAAACGTGAGGAACAATCTCAGTCACTCATCCGGTCAATAAAGGCAACTTTGACCAGTCCCCCCTTTAATAATCTCTACCCTCCAATGAATCGCATCAATCCTCCGTGATCACGTCCACCGTAACCGATGATGAGTGGCTTAGATTACTCCCCACGTTCTCTTAAATTGATATGCTTCTCGCATGAACCTTCCTATATATATACACACACACACACACACACGATAGTTCGGTTGCAAACTCAAATTCATTATGAATGTGAGGACAGCCGAGAGCGCGTCACATGACATATTTGTTTTGAATAATCATGTATTATCCAGACTGAATAATATAACATTCAGTATTATGATGAAGGGAAATGAAAGATTGAAAGAGTAGAGATACCACCTGCCGAGGGTCGTAGATGAAGGAAAGCTAGATGAGAAGGGGCCGCTGGAGAGCAGCGAAGGTTGAAGGTTGTTGAAGAGAAGTTCATTGTTTAAGCTAGTTGTTTTATGATGATTGCAATAAAGGGTTTCTTGTTTAATTTATACCTAAGTTTTTGTCTTGACCTTTCCTTCTATGTATATGTCCAATTATATATAGGTGGATTTAAATGAAAATTTATTGGTCATTAATTGATGAAAATTTAGAAAATTTATTTTTCATTATACATATGAAAACTGACCTTAGCGGCAAAAATAGAAGTTTCTATATATGCATACCTTCTTCTACCTTTTGTTTTCTTTTTTAATTAAAATATTTTATCCTTCTAATTTTTAAATTAAATTATACCCAAAATAATTAATATATTAATCAAACAAATTACATTAAAAACTAGCATTTCATTCTCACGATTTAACATTCATCTCGAGTTCTCCACATATTTTTTTTTTCTTCTTTTGTCTTTTTACACTTTTTACATAAAATAGTGTATTTGTTTAATATTCATCATGAATATTTAGGCATGTTAATATGTTTACAACAACTCTTTGATATACATACATTAGTATGATATTTATCATGAATATACAATCAGTATAACATTCATCATTAACATAGATTTTTCTTATATCATTCATCACGAAGATACATACTATTTGTTATAAATATTTATATATTCACGCATATAATACAACTGTTCAACATTCATACGTTATTTTGATATTCCTCATGGATATACATTTTCACCATAATCTTCATCATTAATATATATTGTGCAAAAGGGTTGATACTTGTTAGAAATTGATGATGCTATGCAGATGAATGAACAAGAGAGAATGCTAAAGGTTTGCAGCTGTTTGATATATTGAGAGAGAAAATACAAGAATTACAATTCTAGAAAAATAACCCTAGAGAGTCTATAAATACAAAGTATACATGAAACTGTCTAGAAGGCCTAAAGCCCATGGACTTTCTATACAAACATACATACACACTAACATCCCCCCTCAAACTTAATCGGGGGAAGAGCGACCCAGATTGAGTCTGGAAACAAGCTCACGGAAACGACCTGGGAGATAGGCTTAGTGAAGAGATCTGCCGCTGATCAATCAAAGAGATAGGCTGAAGTTGGATGGTCTTGAGAACTACATGTTGACAAACAAAGTGACAATCAGTCTTAATATGTTTCGTCCGCTCATGAAATACATCATTATGAGCGATTTGGATAACACTATGGTTATCACACCACAGAGAGGTGGGTGAACGCTGAGGTGCGCGCATGGTTGATAGTAACCATCATAGCCACATAAGTTCTTGAGAAGTGGCAACCAGGGTTGTGAGAGGCTGTTTCTTGCTACGCCAGAAAATGAGAGAATCACTAAAAAATAAGCAATAGACAGTAGTGGAGCGACGATCATTCATGTCACTATCCCAATTAGCATCTGAGAATCCATGTAGAATCAAGGAGAATGAATGACCGTGAAACATTGTTCCTTTAAGATACCGGAGAATGCGTAGAAAAACAACATAGTGATAGAGCACGAAGCAATTTATTAACTGTGGTGACCAAAAATGGACAATTTTTTAACGGGCGTTAACCGTGGTAACCAAAAATGGACTAATAGGATTTCTCCATTTTCCATTTTTTCTGCCTATTTTGGGAATTAATTAACTTACCTTTGATCAAAATGATCAATGGCAGTTATGTGGTTAACACGGTTAATACTATTTGTCTGTGAAGGTTTGAAATGTTTTTTACCTTGATATTGTTTTCACTATGAAGGTTCGGATTTGGAACCATCAAATACAAACCCTATAATTCTTTTAAACTATCCAAACCAATAATAGTCATTGATCTAGTCTAAAAATTGTTTGATTTCATTTTGTCTCTTAAGAGTATCGACAATGGAGGTTCTTCCTTAGGTTCTTTTTGGGGTTTTTATAGAAACCTCCACTGTGGGACATGGGTTCTTGCCCAGTCACATGTTCTTATTGGAACCCAAGAGCTTGACCAATAACCCAGGTTCTTGTAATAGTTTTCTTTTCTGTTATATAATAATTTACATAAATAAAAATTATATTATAAGAGCATCCACAATGGTGGAACCTCTAAGAACCTCACTTGCCATATTTTTTCCTACCACAACATTGTCACCTCAATAAAGTAAGAACTTCCTTAAAACTCTACAATGGGGGTTCTTACAAAACCTTACCTCCCCTTTACTAGCACCCTTTATTGTAAATTCCTGGCTCCGCCTCTACCTATGTATGTATATATATTAATGATGAATGTTACGATGAAAATGTATAACCATAACGAATATCATACTAATGTATATAAGTTGAAAAGTTGAAAAGTTGTTGTATGCACATAAACATATGTAAACATTCATAACAAATAGTATGTATATTAATGATGAATGTCATGTTGATGTATGAATAGCGAAGATTTGTTAGGGATGAAAATACATAACTATTTGTGATGAATATATATGTGGCATTTTATGAGATCCGAGTATGGTAAGTAGGAATTTCAATATGAAAAAAATGCACCTATTAATTATCCTGTATCTATCTATATGAATAACTAACCATGTAACAAAGTGGATCTTGTATGAAAAAATGCTCCATTTTCACAAGATCTTCTGGATTGTTATTCAAAAGGTCTTTTTTTAATAGCAAACCGAGAACGGCAAGACCATCACTCACCCCTTACCCACCTATTTATTAAAACCAAGAAAGCTAGCAATGAGCTAGCACCAAAAGATACAACGTAACATTGGACAAAAAAAAAACTGAATCGAAAAATAAAAAACCATGACTAATATACTAGCAGGTTCGGCTTCCTACTTTCAATCCAGAGCTTCAAGAGGTTCTGCACTAAGGGAAATAGATTATCCAATCTCGCCTTAGAGGTTAAAAAGTCCCGTCAAAGACAATCGGATGCATCGATTCCTAATAACCAAAGTGAAATAGCGCAAAACACTAGGAAAACGTTACCCCATTTGCGATTTGACCCCTAGTGTTGCACCAGTAGTTTGAAAACATCCACCAAGGTTAGCCCGGGCGATTTCTGCACCCACCACACCCATATTTTCCTCCAAAGGTTGGTAGAGAATGAACAAGTGAAAAAGTAGTGATCGAGCGTTTTCGCCCCTTTATCACAAAAAACACAGTCCAAAGAGGGAATGTCCAAACCTTTTTTAGAGAGATTGAATCTCGATGCAATCACCTAATTTAACAATCTCCAGATGAAGATATTGACCTTTGTCGGAACTCGAATTTTGGATCCCCTTTGTCGGAACTCGAATTTTGCAGGACTTGAGCCATGTTTTTAACTGAGAAGATCCCTTTTTTGTTCCATTTCCAGTGCCAAAAGGCTTGTCCCGAAGTGCAGAAAGGCGTAGCTAAAAGACGATCCTGCAAAGCTTCGAATTCCTCCAAAGAACGACCGCGAAGGCCTGTCCCCCTAATCCCAAGCCACCTAACATATTTTTCTCTCCCCCTCTTTATGACCCAAAAAAAACTTCCCTTGATGGATTCCAACTACTTAAGAATGCCTTTAGAAGCTTTAAAGAGAGAGAAGTAGTAAAGCAGAATGATAGTTAAAAAAGAATTTATCAACGTGTATCTACCCCCGATGGATAGACAATTTGACTTCCAAGTCCTGATCTTTTCATTTAATTTATCTAACACCATTGATGCGGTAATTATTGTATATAAAAAGCGAAACAAGTTTTAACCTCTAATGCCAAGCCACTGTCTTACCACATATACAGGCAAGCGTACCTGATCGTGAGTAATATAGTGTAGGAAAGTGCAGGTATCGTATCTACCACTGGAAACGGTCAAGTTATCGTAGATTATTAATCTAAATCAGTTTAATTAACCTAAAGCTTTTGGGGGGTTTTTATGAAAAATGTTTTAATACTAAAAAGACAACTAAATTAACTATGAACTAATAAAGTGATTAAAAGATGGATTAAAACTATATGAAGGAAAAACAGTAGTACTTATCATGATATAGTGAATCCCCAAGTGGATGATTTAAATAGGCCAAAGGTTTGGTTGTTTTGGTTATTGTAGGAATTTATGTCTAGGACACCCTAACATATGATGACTATGGCTATTAACTAGGTCTTGATCCTCCTAGTCCAATACATAGATTATTTGTCAGACAATCTAGCACCGGTAACCCAATCCTATCTCTATTGCATGGTATTCTACTATCTGGTCGCTCTCGGTCTGAGTAACCACTTAACACAACTCTCCGGGATGAAGGGTAGGTCAAGGGAGATTGATTATCCTATCGGAGTCTATCTATCTAGGTCAAAACAGATACACCCAATCAACGATTTCAAATAGCCAAACAATAGGAATCAAACCGGAACCATAACACACATTCAATCAACCAAAAACAAACCAATAAACATTAAGTTACGAAATCATCATCCACAATGGTTCATCGACCACGACAAGTACCACTATTAAAAGACTACTCACTAATCATAATGAAAACAGAAAAAACGATAGTAGACACATACATGATATCGACAGTACAACGACGGATGATCGAAGATCGAACCCCGCAGCGTATCGGCACCACTCAGACTTTCACTCTCTACTCTATCGTTCCCCTCGTCTCTGCTTCGTGTTTTTGAACTGAAGGAGGAGGCTAGTATTTAAAAGAAGGCGTCCAGGGGTCAATTCGCGTTCGCCAGACGGCGGTCTCGCGGCGCGAGCCACTAGGGGTGTGCAAAACCCGAATAATCCGAAACCCGAACCCGAATCCGAACCGAAAATACGACGTTTAAGCAAAACCCGAACACCCCGAAATCCGAAAAACCGAAACCCGACTTTTGTGTGGATATTTGGGTTCGGGTTGGGTTTGATAATTGGTCACCCGAACCGCCCGAAAACCCGAAATAATATACATGTATTCTTTAAATATTATATAAATATATCTATTTATCTAATTATCTTTTGAAAATCGTTAAATCTAGTCGGTCGAAACGTTTTATTTTTTTGAACTTACTTTTGATTTCATTAAGCAATTGAATTTATCATTAGAAGAGGTTAAATTTATATATATTTTTGCATCATTATAATATCCGATTCCGACCGAAATAAACCCGAAACCCGACCTACCCGAACCCAAAAAAAACCGAAATCCGAAAACCTAAAGTTTGGGTTTTGATTTTCGTATCCGAAATCCGATCGGGTTTTTGGTTTTCCCACCCGAACCCGCCCGCCCCGCCCGATGCACACCCCTACGAGCCACTTAGGTCAAACTCTGGATTTCCTCGTTATCGAACCTAGCGGCGCCAAACTTGAAAACTCGTGATCGCCAGATGGCTACTGGATTGATGTTGTGCATTTTTCACGTTTTCTCTCCTTTTTTCGTACTTTTCCGTTCTACGGCCTCCAAATCCTACAAAAGCAATAACAAGCTCATTTGGTGAGTGAAATGATCAGAAACGGGTGAGAAATGGGGTAAAGTCATACAATTAAGCTCAACCAAAACATGTATAATTTTGGTGTTATCAACCATTGACCAATAAGACTTCTTCATATTACCTCCTACAGAAAGAAAAGGAAAAGTTGAAGCCTTGTAGTGAATTGGGCCAGCCATTTCCTTCACTTCATTGTCAGTGACTCTAATACCAAGCGATCTGCATTTGGAGAGGTTAATTCGTAAACTAGACACATCAAACAAGTGGTTAAGGGATTTTTATAAGAGAGAGAATCTTTTATTTCGACCATTTCCCAACAATTAGTGCATCATCCGCAAACTGCAAAAGAGAGATGTTGCTTTCTGAGCTCCCGAAGCAGATTCCTTTGAAAAGGCCCTGGTGACAAACTTCTAAAGTCATTTGTTGAAAAACATCTCCGACCAAAAGAAATAAGAGAGGGGAGAGGGGTCACCTTGCCTCAAACCCTTTTCCATGTGGAACTCATTAGAAGGTGACCCGTTGACCAAAGATAGACATTGTAACAGAGGAAAGGCATCCACGTATCCATCATTGCCATTTCTTCCCAAAACCCATCTGATCCATGGGTGAGAAAAGAAAGTTCCAATTAACTGTATTGAACGCTTTCTCTATATCCACCTTAAAAATAAAGAGTCTTTTCTTCGAGCTTCGAGCTTTATGAACCACCTCATTTGAGATTAAACATCCATCTAAAATTAGCCTGCCATGCAAGAAAGTCGATTGGTTACTGCTAATCAACTTGTTCATAACTTTCCGCCAAACGGTTAGCCAAGAGTTAAGCGAGGAGCTCGTAATAGGCTAATAGCTCCCCAGCAAACTAATAGGTTTGAAATTAGTTGAAACCGGAGATGTAAACGACGCGTTGCTCCCTTTACCAATCCCACCAAACTTCTCAAACTGAGAGATGGCGTCCATGAAGGGGCTACGGATCCCCTGCCAGAATTCTTTTATGAAATTAAAATTCATGAATATCATACTAATGCATGACTATTAAAGAACTATTATATAAACATATGAACATGCCTAAATATTCATGATAACTATCAAATAAATATACTATTTCATGTAAAACACAGTAAAAAAACTATATCGAAATTGATGACCAATCGAAGAGAATAAAATGATTGTTTTTTTTATTGTAATTTGTATGATTAAAATATTAGTTATTTTTAAGATAAATAAGTTTAAAAGTTAAGGTGGTAAAAGTTTTTTAATTAAAAACGAAAACAAAAATTCAATGAAGGGAGAACTGAATACAAACTTCTATTTTTACCCCTACTCAATTCTCAAACCATTTTATGTTTTGACCACTAATCAGTTTTCTAAGTTTTGATCAATTGCTAAGATTAATCTTCATGTTTATAATCGCGTCCACCGTAACTGAAGATGTATGGTTGAGATTACGTTCACACTTTCAAAGATTTCAATAAACCACGGGGACCAAAATTAGAGTTTACTCTATTCTTTGTGTGTTTTAAGAAAGAATAATAAATTCACCTTAAATGCAATTAATTTTAAAAACTGAAGTGTTTAAACCATCCACTTAATTGCCGCGCCATTTTCCACTCACTTGTATTATTAGTCAAAGGATTCATTTGGCCAAAAGTATATAGAAAAAAATGACAAACAATTCAATGTAATTCAATATGCAATTAATTTAAAGTAATTGTGTGGTGTCACACAATAATGTGTATTCACCACTTTATGCATTTTCTAACAAGTCCTATACGAAATTTGAATGATTACAAGATAGTATATTTTTTATCGATCATAAGTTGGCTTATTGAAAAATTAGTTGGAGTAGAAAAATAACTAGCAGAAAAAAAGGAAACCACTTAGAGCATCCACAGTGGTGGAACCTCCAAGAAGGCAAGAACCTCACTTACTATATTTTTTCCTACCACGTCATTGTCATCTCAACAAACCAAGAACCTCCTTAAAACTGTACAATGGAGTTTCTTACAAAAACCTCATTTCCCTCTTCTTATTTATAATATAATTTTTATTTATGTAAACTATTATATAACAGAAAAGGAAACTACTACAAGAACCAGGGTTCTTGTTCAAGCACCCGAGTTCCAATAAGAACCTATGACTGGACAAGAATCTATGTCTCACAGTGGAGGTTCTTGTAAAAACCCCATAAGGCGATCCTTAGCCCGTCGGTACCGTGAGCCGGTACCCCTCCTTACCGTCGGCTACACCATCGTGGATGGGGGGTATGCCATCGGTAGTGGAGATGGCCGGTACTCAGGTACCGATTGAAGAAAAGCAACAACCCACCCCCTAACCCCCCTCTCTTCTTTCTCTCTCTACCTTTTTTAATTTTCTCTTTTTTAATCAATTAATTAGAGGGGTATGGTATTGGTATGGTTAAGGATGGATTGGTATGGTGTTGGTAAGGTATTGGTAAAGCTGATGTGGCAGCAAAAATAAGGGGTATGAGGGGTACGGTTAAGGATGGCCTAGAGAACTTCCATTGTGGATGCTCGTAGACCTAGAAAGCATGAGCTAAATCAACTGTAAATTAAAGATACAAAATCTTCAACGGTAACATACTATCGGTGTTGAATCATTCTTGAATATCCCCCTCCTTGATTCAAAACTGATAACGAACATTTGTTTTCTCATATTGTAAGTGCTTTGGTAAATATAGCAGCTAAGTAATCGCTTGATCTTTTAAAAGAAAAACAACTAGAAATCTCATTTAGAGCTCAAAAGCAACTAGAAAAAAGGAAAAAAAAACAGTGATCACTTGATTTAAGCACTTCCAATTTGATTTCTTCATTAATTAGGAACTAGTTCTGGAAATGATATGATGTTTTATGTTTGAGCTCTCTGGCTTGACTAAAAGGTCTATTTTGATTTGTATGTGTGTGTATATATATATGTTCTTGTACAGAGGAAAGTTCAAATGTGAACCACTTTTTGGTTGTTAACGTGAGGACAGCCGAGAGCGCGACACGTGACGACTTTGAGTGTGGTCCCCCCCCCCTTTAATTCAATTCCCTCCCATGAATCGCGCCTAGTCACCCGCCGTGGACCTGACGTGACGCCTAGTCATCCGCCACATATCGCGGTCTCGGCTGTTCTCATGTTCACAACCAAAAAATGGTTCACATTTGAACCCACCCCTATGTGTGTATATATATATATATGTCATAGGTTAACAATTGTAAAAAAGACGTATAATAAAAACCCATAATAAAAGTAGTGATAGTCATTTGTGACAGGTTTACAAATCAAATAAAGAATAGAGTTAACGTTAAAGGACATTAAGTAATTTAGATGAACACAACCTTAAAATGTTTAAATTCTAAATATCTCTTTTTGAGTTTTATCAATGTAAGTTTGTGGGGTTCCAACTCAAAATCAATTGGCAATTAGTGGAGTAGTCCAGAACCCTTATAAGGCCATCATTAACGGCGTCGGTACCAGGGCGGTACCAGGTCGGTACCGGCGGTAACACCGCCGCGCCTGGCCGGTACCGAGGCCGGTACGGGTACCGCCGGTGTCGCCACACCGATGCTCTTTTCTCTCTCTCTCTCTCTCTTCTTTTTTGTTTATTTTTTTTATTAAATTAATTAGAGGGGTATGGTTAAGGATGGATTGGTATGGTGTTGGTAAGGTGTTGGTAAAGCTGATGTGGCGCTGATGTGGCAGCAAAAATGAGAGGTATGAGGGGTACGGCTAAGGATGGCCTAAGCATATTACAAGTTCACTTTGTGTCCAATGTGGGACATTGTTCAACAATCATATCAAGTGCAAAATAATATTGAGGTCTTAAGATACAATACTTAAAAGAAAGATTATTATTCTGCAATTATATATTTTAAAATCATCAAATTTATTACAAACTTACTGTCTATTTATTAACAACTGAGCTACACATTATCGGTAAAATCGTCAAAATTAATTGGTCAAAATATAATGTTCTTTTTTATATCTCTTTTTCATAGTTATTCGTAAAGATAAACACCAAAATATAACGGCATTTAATTAAGAAACGATATGAAAATGGCAAAAAACTATTTATGTGTGTGGCTTAATTTGACGTGCGTGCTTTCATTTACAATACCACTAATTGTTGAACTTCGCGATAGGTATAATTAATATTTCATTATTATGAGAGGTTGTTTCGTCAAAAGAAAATAAATTGCCGCTAAGGACTAACAAAATATATGAATACCGTCAAGAACAAATCAAATTATGTGGTCTAAGATGAAGTACGCGTGTTTTCTTTCCTATCCTCACCAATCCCACTGAGCCTGAGACTAATATATATCAATGAGAACTTGATTGTAGTATGTGGCCTAAGATGAAGTACGTGTGTTTTCTTTCCTATCGTCACCAATTCCACTGTGCCTAAGATACTGATATATATCTATGTGAACTTGATTGCATTCGCCGATCGTTTTTCAACGTATTAAATTTGATTCCATGATGATCATCAAAGTCTCTCTTTTATAAAGGAGAGATGTAATTTTTGTCTTTAAGCATTTGAATCGCTTGACATACTTTAACATTCAGGGCTGAACATAGGCTTCTAGCAATGTAGGTCGAACGTCATCTTTCTATATAAATGTATTGCATAAATGAATGTAATAGATTTATATTTTAAAGATCACAAATACAACATCCAAAATATATATAACAATATAAAGCTCTAAAACAAGAATAAAACATATGATTTTAAAAAAATTCGGTTATCTAAACAACTTTTTTGTAAGATTTACAAGGAATAGTTGAACATCATTGATTTATATGTAAGAGCATCATCAAACTTTGTTGTGATCATTCGTGACGTTTGAAAAACAAACATTTTTTTTAATCCCATAAATATATTATTTTGATTAATAGTAAATAAACAGTAATTAAAATATAGTAAGGTAAATCACAAACAGTTTTGAGGCTGGGTAGGGGACATAGAAAGTTAGTACAAACTTTACAAATCAAAATGTATCAAATACAAACCACATAGTTTGTACAAACTTTACAAACCTAATCTTAACCATTGATTTTGTTTTATTAACCATTGATTTTGTTTATCTCCTAAAATTTAGGTGGTTTTCAAATGTGGTTTTTAGAGAAAATTTAGGAAGTGAATTAATCCACACCATTAATCATCTACATGTAAGGTCAAGATTGGTTTGTATAGTTTGTACAAACTATGCGGTTTGTAACGGATATGACCCCCATCTAATTAAACGTGATTAAATTAAAGTGGTTGTTATTTATTATAAAATGTTTTTTTTTAACAACAAGTTAATACACACGCTCCAGCGATATTGGGCCTCCAATTGGGCAATCCCATTAATCCGCTGCGACCCGACCCAACCACACCTATGGTTGAACCCGACCAGCAGGGAAGTGAATCCCGTAGACTGGATCCTAACATACCGTCCATGAACCCGGTTTTAAAGAACCAGATCCGAAGTCTAGGTATCTCAAAAATGTCACCCGTAGGAATCGAACCTTGATAGGTATGACTTTCACCCCACACCCCCATTTAATTATCAAATATATTTTTTATTTTAAATTAATTAAAATTTTGATTATTATAGTTGCAAATTATATATGTTGATCCATATTGAAATTTTCGTTCAAACTATCCAGTTGAATTTTCGTCCTAACCCCTGGTTCTCGATTTAAACCATCGACTTAGCTGCTGGGGCCATTATTATTAGACGATTGTTTCATGTGGCTATTCTTGGGCCATATAATCTCATTAATTGGCTATTCTATTAAGCCTTTCAAATCGTTAGTAAATACATCCTAAATAATACTCTTAAAATATGTGAATATTTGTATTATGGTGCTTCATTTAACCGTTTTTCATTATATTGAACATATTATATATATATATATATATATAGAGGAAGGTTCAAATGTAAACTCTATATTTCGTGTAAACTATGTAAACCCATCGTGGCCCTTGATCAAAAAAATCAAAAGAGGATATGGATTCATAGAAAATATGGAAATGTGAAATATATGGTAAGTCAATGATTATGGAAATATGAAAATGTGAAATATGGAAACGTTTTTTAAAATCAATGGTGTGGATTGGTTTACATAGTTTACACGAAATATAGAGTTTACATTTGAACCTCCCTCTATATATATATAATATATAGAGCCGAATTTAAACGAGTTAATAAACAGGCCCGTTCCTGCCATTTTTTGGGCCCTGGGCGAGATGCAAATATGGGCCCCCAATAACTACGAATAATTTTCAATATATTATTTATATCATAAAAATAACATTGAATTTAAGAAATAGTAATAATTCATATGAAACCGTTTTTCACGGTATCTTTTTTTTTTAAACGACAATTCATTAAAAGCTAGCAAGAGGTTAGCGGAAAAAGAACACGTTTACACCTTATCGAGACAATTACAAGGAAAGGTTCTCCACTCTAGGATGTTCTTATGACACTCATTTCATCTAAGGATTATCTAGTTCAACAACTTATCGACAACAAGATCGAACATATCTTCTAACCTAGGTAAAGAGTTGTCAAAGATGGATTTTGTGGCGGAAGCACCGAATTGAATAACAATTATCATTTTTCTGGTATTCCTAACACAAGACCAATAAGTCTTTTTAACAACCATCAATATAATGTTTTTCATTAATATTTGAAACTTTTTGAGTTGAAACAAACTTTTTTAACAACCATGGATCTTAGAACACAATATTAGGTAATAAGAAGTCAATAATGTAAGGAAAGGTGAAGTAGTTTTGAAATTCTAAATATAGATATAACTTAAGTCGTCTTAGTTACAATAAATCTATTATATTTTAACACAAAATTAAATTCATGCGAATGAAATATGTAAAAGAGTATGTGGAAGATGAATAATAGACTTATATCAAGGTTTCTAAGAAAAAAAAGGTTTTTATATATTAATATGAGATAATAAAACTCAGAAACAACAAACAATACTATAATGGAAAGACTAGGTTAACTTTCTACAAATTTTATTGTCCAACATAATTAATTAATACATGTTTGTACTCTTAGTATGATGCTAAAATCTTTTTGGGCCCTATTATATATATATATATATATATATTTTTTTTTTTGTCTTTTTACAATTTTTGTATATTGCTACTATATATAGTATATACTTAAAAAAATTTGGGCCCCCTTTTGCCGTTGGGCCCTGGGCGACCGCCCGGCCCGCCCTCCCCCAGGGACGGCCCTGTTAATAAATATATAGTTATCAAAATAGCGGGCTTATAAATCTAGTGCAACATCTCAAATTCAAAGTTTTTATTAATTAGTAGATACGTACTTGTAGCGTGATGCAGTGCAACGCATCTCGAAGTTAAAGCTGGGAGCTCAAAATCATACTCAATGTTATTTTGTTTCACATGATGTGAATTTATGGTTTATGTGTTTTTTAATTGCTTATGGAATATATAAAATTAAAGGCCAACTGTTAACTAGTCAAAAAATTGAAAAAGATTCGCTCGATAGTTAAGTCTTTAAATTAATAACATTTGAGATCATTATAATGGTATAATTTGTATAAAAAATTAACTAACTTTTGTAATGTATTTTAGTTTTTATACGATTATGTATATTAATATGATAAGGGTTTAAACTGAAAAATGAAAAAAAAAATAATATAAAGTAAATAAAATAACTAATTATAGGAGTTTAAAGTGCAATTTAAAAAATAAAAAATAATTTTATTATTAATTATCATGTTGAAAATGAAAGGCTTGGGAACTTTTAAATTTGTGCATGATTTATTTATATTTGTACTTCTTTAAAATTCAAAAATAACGATGAATGCAATTTTTTTAAGAAGTATAGATTGATAGATATAAGTGTAAAATGTACAAGTCCAATACTTTTTTGATACTATCATTATATACGTACTCGTGTGCATTGCAGCGCGAAAAACTGAAAGATATACATAAATTATACATAAACAATTAAGGTTAACTGATAAAAAAAAAAAACTAAAAAAGATTTGCTTGATAGTAGATCTTCACACTCATAACATCTGAATTCATT
The DNA here is from genome assembly GCA_030169165.1 of Centaurea solstitialis. Lineage (NCBI taxonomy): Eukaryota > Viridiplantae > Streptophyta > Magnoliopsida > Asterales > Asteraceae > Centaurea > Centaurea solstitialis. Next base: position 1,605,536 of record CM058045.1, read on the forward strand.
TTGAAGGTTTTGAATTGATGATTATAATGATATAATTTGTTAAAAAAGATATTTCAAGAATTCTTGAAATATTTGTAAAAATATTTGATAATTAAAAAGATGAAATCTTTAAATTTCAGTATTAGACTTAATATTAGAAAAACAATATTTTTAAATTAAAAATTATATAATTAAATTAAAAAATATTCAACATTAGACTTATTTTGAAGATATTGTTGAAATGATTATAATGATGTAATTTATCGAAAAAAACAAAATTTTAAATACATTTTAGTTCATATATATTATTTACGTTAATATGACATTATCAAAAAAATTTAATTGATCAATCAAATAACTCAATCTAATTATTGATGATATATTAGTAAAAACTCGTTTTTAATAAATAGTATAAGGCTATGTTTGGCAAGCGTAGCTTATAAGCTAGCTGGTAGCTGATAAGCTAGCGGATAGCTGATAAGCTAGCTGTTGATTGATAAGCTTGCTAGTAGCTGATAAGCTAGCTGTTGAACAAATTATGTTTGGCAAAAACTAGCTTATGAGTATGTAAAATGACCAAAAAGGGTATATTTGAATTTAATAATTAATATTAATAAGGGTATAATTGGAAAAAGCTACAATAAGCTCCTCATAAGCTACTCAAAGTAGCGTTTCAAAAAGCTAGCTTATAAGCTAGCTGATAAGCTAGCTTCCTGGTACATGTTTGGATGGACTAGCTTATAAGCTAGCTTATCAGCTAGCTTATGCTTGCCAAACACAGCCTAAAAGTCAACTATAGATTCTTGAAAAACCTTAGGACCAACATCAAGGCCAGTTACGGAGTCTAAAATATGTTCTAATCATTTGGCATTTTTGTAGACCAAATGGCATTATGGGCCTTGGGCCCAAAAATAGTTGCATATAGAATGTGCTAATTATTTCATGGAAGGTGCAATTTTGGGCCTATTCGATCCACAACAATTGTGGATGAAATAGATTGATTTTATTATGGAAAATTATGTAACTAATTCTGCTATAAGCAACTAACTTTTAAAATTATCATTTAGAGGTCTAAAATAAACTTTGCATTAGTTAAAAGGCTTCAATAACTTGTTGACCTACTAATGATGATCTAGCTTAAATATTTTGCCAACTAAATTCCATTTCATAATTACATTTAATAAAAAAAAATGAGATGATTCCTTGCCCGATACCAAAATATGTGCCTCCTTCCCCTGCAACCGTTCTTACTTTCACTCTTGCGGCATTTTTATCTTCTTTGGACCTTTGATCTCAATATACGTTCTAAAGGCCTAGTTATGAAATTATGAAAATCTAGAACTGAAAATCTAATTATTGTTTTCGAAATCATAATCTAAGAAACAATCCAATTTTGTATCGTCTTTACAATTTAATTTGTTTTCCCAAACACCCCTAATTTGTGACTTTCCCATGCATACAACCACTGAGATGTATTCTTTTGTAAACCTTATAAAAGTTGTAAACCATGTAAATCAATATTTATCTTATTTCCCACCTATCGGAGAGGAAATGTAGAGTTGTTTTAGTGGCACTAACTACTAGCAATGGTTGTCTTGTTTTGCTATTGTAAGAGTAACATCAGGTCTAGTTAGCTTGAACCCCGGGCCCATTAGTGGCACTAGCTTCTGCCTGGTGCTTAGTGCTACTAAAAAACACTGTCTAGACCCTAACAAGTAACAAAGACAAGAACACAAGGACATCCGTTCGTTGTGCTCTACGTAGAAGCACTTTTTGGATGGTTTTTTGAAAATTAATAATAGATAAATATTTAAAATCTTTTAATGCATTCTAGAAAATTTCAATGGATTTCTAACACATTTCTAAATAGTTAAAATTTAATTTTCTAATGTGGTATGTCGTAAATTTCGTTGGTGAATGTCCAATTTCTAGTAGTAGTGAGAGGTGGTTAGTTCTTATTCTACTTTCTCCATAAGCAACAAAATATATTTAAGATCATAAATTCAAATACCCTTTTTAATTTATTGATATCATTTTGGGATATGTTATGCAAGAATTGAGGGATTTTTGATGTTTTTAAAGTACATTTTCGAATAATACTTTGGAGATATGGACATTTATTGTCTCCGGATCAAAGTAGCTCTTGTAGTAGAAAGTTTTTGCCACGGTTAGGAACGTTTGCTTCATATCTAGATCAAGGTCATCCGATGAGTTACTGAATACGAGTTGCACCAGTTCTTGCATTATGTTCTCTCTTTTTGCGTTTGCAGTTTCACTGATATAAGTCTCCTAAATAATATGAAAATATTTATTATGTCAGTTGAATGCATAACGCGAGATTAATTATTGATTGAATTTAAAATCATAGTAATATGTGTGAATTAATTTGTGCGTACCTTGGAGTTATATCGAGATATTTCGAGACATAGATTATTAGTGATGGTAGAAAGTCGTCGATATTGAGGACGGGATAAAAGTTCCTTCAATGTCCGTCGACCATCCATCATGCCCATTATTTGTACTATCAATTCTGCTTGTCCTTCTATCGCATCCGCTCCTTCTTGCCACTTCGTCAGCCACATCTCCCACTAACTCCAAACAAAAAACACGGCCATTAATGATTTTTCGCGACACCTTATGAGGCATCACAAAGAAAACCATCATAAATTGATCTTACGGCATGGTAAAGTTGTGGATGGATGTCTCTGCTATGAGCCATGAGTGCGTCCAACGAGAGCTCGTGTAGTGTTCCTTGCAATGCAACCATCAAACCACGCCATGGTTTTCCATATCTGTGTTCGAAGTAGAAAATCAGTAATAGAGAAAACTATTGTATATGACGCCCGAAATGGGTTGTCGCCAATGCTTTTGTGCCTAAAATATGGAGAAGAAAACACACTACATAACGGAGATCAAGGTATTTTAGACGAAAAATACATACTTGGCAGGATGTAGAGACGATGGTGTGTTTCTGAACTCGTCGACGAAATCCCTTCTGTGTTCTTTGGAGAGTTGTTGTGAATCAAAGAAGGAGGAGATGGCGTCGACCAATGTGGTCGTTTTAGCCCACGCGATTCGCTCTTTGGACCTTTCTGGCTCGAATACGCTCGCTGCAGCCACGTAGTATGCGACCAAAAGACTTGTGATATTGCTCGTCCCAAACCGTTCGATATTGAAGTCCACATACCATCTATATTATGAGATTTAACTTTATTCATTAAAGTGACATAAATATTTGTACATCATTGGAACTATTTAAAGAAAATTGCAAACTTACTGCTGCATAGTTTTCCATTCGACTTGGTGCATGGCCAAACAGTTGTTGTAATCCAATTTAGCCATTTCCAGATATGTGTTATTGCAAATATTCCCCATCCTGTAGGTTGTAAACAGGTTGAATATATATGATCATATATAAAGTGTCAATTTATATTTTCAAATTTATGTATAATATATATAGGGTCGGATTCAAATGAGAATTCATCTTTCATTGTGAACGTGAAGACAGCCGAGATAGCATCACGTGGCATATTCAGATTGAATATGCTACGTGGTGCGCTCTCACAATGAAATTTGAGTTCACAGCCGAACTTTCGTCTATATAATTGATAATTTATGTAAAGTTGTCATAACCCACCTGACATTTGCTTTTAGAACTATTTTTAACTATGCAATTTGTCTTTATTAATGGTATATTGAAGCTTTTATTATTATCACATTATAATGTTTTCTAAACTTAGGGGTGCGTTTGGTTCATTTCAGGAAATAAGAATGAAAATGAAAATGAGAATGCAGAAGAATGGGAATAGGAATGAGTATTGCATTGATGCTGTTTGATTAACCTAATATGATCAATGAAAATTTTTTCATATTAGAAAAAATATGTTTTTCCAACTTGAATATACAAAAGATGTTTCATTTAGCATCCATAGATAGAACAATGCATGGAAAAAAACAAATAAAAATAAACATTTCATTTCCCCCAATTTGGTCAAGAATGGAAATTAATGGATCTGTAGAAAAGATTTCATTATATAATATCAAACCAAACAGCAGTTTTCATTATCATTCTCATTTCTGACCCTTCAATACTCCCAACCAAACCCCCCTCCCCCCATATTTATCGGATTGTAGGCATAAAGTGCCATAGTTACAACCCATGTAAACTCTATCATGCGGTGCGGTTTAAGGTTTTTATGCGGTGCAGTTTACGGTTAATTTAGATAAATGCTCAAGCCGCATATGCATTGGCGTTTCGGAAACCGCACTATGAACGGCCCTACCATCAAGTTGCATATGATCATGTAATTTGTAATACCTGTATAAGGTTTTTCCGATCCACACGTCGTCCTCACCTCCATATTGCTCCAAGTAAAATCGCGTCTCCAGTCGAGGCAAGCTCACATACCATGGTACGTCTAGCGCGTATCCCACCTATCGGTTTTAGGTTGAAATATGTCGATTGTCAGCATAAGTTTTATATGAACATATGGCTTTGCAACATAGTTTTTGCAATAGTTATGAGGAATGTTTTTCGCATACCTCACCAGGCAAGTCCTTAGCGATGATCCATTTATCAAGAAGTTCATTTTTCGATTGTTTCTCCTTTAAATATTTATAAGAAAACTTTTTGGCATCGTCGAGGATTTTCTCTTCGGAAAAAAGCAACTGGGATGCCCGAAATAAAGCAAACATCCCGGTAACGGCTTGTGTTGTTTGCCCGACAACACACACAAATTTGTCGTCTTTTTCAAATTGTCGAAACACATCTGTCACAAATTAAAATCATCGTTGATTAATTTTGAACTCGTCAATAAAAACATCATAGTTAACCAACTGAAATTTTTCAAGCGTATGTTTAGGCGTGAAAATTGAAGTAACCTGCAGAAATATCGTAACCATGCATTCGCAAAACCCTAAATCCCATCGAAGTGTCATCGATATCTTGTACATTCGAGTTCTTCGACCAACAAATCCCCTCCTTAGTCCAATGTCTGAAATTTCATTAGACCGTTACAACTTTTACCCTCACTTGACAGTTGAGACGTAAAAAACAATATATTTTGTGGACAAATCGATCACTACTAGAAAAATGACTTTTACCGACGAAAAATTATCAATACAATTTTCCATCGAATAATGATTACTGACGGATCACTGACGAAATTTATTTTTTTATTATTGTAATTAATAGGTTCCTAAATCCGTCGGTAGAAGTCATTTTTTCAAGTAGCGAATGGACGGGGTTTTAATAGATTTGCATACTTGTAGATATATTCAAGACAATCCTTGATTTCTGACTTGAAATAACGAGAAATCCCAAGACGTTGGAGGCGATCAACGACCCAAATATGTTCGAAAAGATCCACGGGGTAGACATTCGGGACTATAGCATGATCATGAACAAGAAGAAGTTAAGATAACACAATACAACAAAATTAGATTTATAAGATGCCTAAAATGTCTAAACTTTCTAACATAATATTGTATAGAACTTATGTTTATAAGACGGAGCTATAAAACACCTTATCTAAAAGCATTACAATAGTTTAATAAAAAGTTTTTGGATGTTTTAACAACTTCTTTAGGATGCTTTAAAAAATAAAGTGTCACACTAGCTATTGTATATGACATTTTTGAGATGAACCCATCTTTTATAGGTTTAGAAGACACATTTTCAAATAGTATTGTATAATAGCTAATAAATCACCTCAAGTTAAACCTTGTTGAAAAGCCCAAAAACATTTTATAAACCTATTGTAACATTTTTATGAGACTTTTTTTTTAAAAGGTTCACCAAGACTTTGCTTAGACTACAGTCATCTGAAACTAAGTCTAGCCATAGGATAGCGCTAGTACTCGAACCCGGGTAGATGGGATATTCCACCACATCCGCCTAGGTCCTTTGCTAGGCCGCCACCACCCCTTGTGTTTATATAAGATGTTTTTTATTTGTACTATAAGCTCAAGTCCTGTAAATAAAACGTATTAGTGTTTTTAGACAATTTAAGGGTGCTATAAAACCAATTTTGTTGTAGTTAAAACAACAAAAGCGATCCAAAAACCACCATAAAAACACACCTCCACCGTTGAATTTGGTAACAACATTTGTGAGATATCGAAGACAGTTTTCATCTTTAGTTTGCATGAACGCAAAAGCAGTGGATGATGGAGAGAAGAGGAACGACCCATCATTGCACTGAAGTTTTACAAGCTTTTCCCACTCCAAATCCGGCATTCCTTCCAAGCTAAAAAGCAAAGATGTTGGAACTTTGTGCATTATGTTCTTCGGTATCCTTTTCATCACAAGAACACATCCATTACAATCGTTTTCAGTGTTAGCTTCGAAAAAATAAGGGTGTGAAAACTACGAATTCACTACAACACAATTGGGTTTATATATAGAGCGTCACCAACTTTTAAGTGTCCTAATAGACTACTTTATAAGACATCATTTGTATGACCAACATTTAAAGCATCTCATCTAAGGGGTTGTAATAAGTTTATAGAACGTTTTTAGACGTTTTAACAAGTTTTTAAGGACAATTTTAACACAAAGTGTTGCATTAGCTATTGTATGGTATACTTTTCAAAAGGTGTTCTATACACATCTTTTTTAAGACATTTGTTTTTAGAAAACATTTTTTACAAATATTGTCCTATAAAATAGCTAATATGTTTTCTTTCAATAAAAATGCTTTAAAAACATGTTATGACATCCAAACTCGTCCTATAAACATATATGACAGATCTATTTAGATTGAAACACTTTATTTTTTGATCCTATAAAGTGGTCTATTATGACACTTTATTGGTGTCATATAAACTCAATTTGATTGTAATTTTTTTTGAACGGCAAGTTAACACACACGCTCCAGCGGTATCGGACCTCCAATTCGGCAATCCCACTAATCCGCTGCGACCCGGTCCAACCTATGGCTGAACCCGACCGCCAGGGAAGTGGATCCCATAGACTGGATCCTCCCATACCGGCCCCGAACCCGGCCCAAAGGACCAGATCCAAAGTCTAGATATCTCATAAATGTCGCCCGTGGGATTCGAACCCTGGTAGTGTGGCCTTCACCCCACACCCCCCAGGGATGTTACCTATCCAACTGAGCTAACACCCTTTGATCAATTCGATTGTAATTACTACAAAACAAGACTATCACCGACGAAAAATCCGTCGTGAAAGTCAGATGCGTCAGGAATCCGTCGGTGATAGTCTTTTCGAATAAAAACTATGGGGAGATCATATCACCGACTGAGTGGTCGGAAAAAAATCGAATCCGTCCAAAATCGGCGACATATTACAATCGTCGGTAATATTCATTGGTGATAGTCATTTGTTTAGTTGGTAGTGGAATTAGATACCAACTTTGCAAGCTTCATGTTTCGTCTAGCGTAGATTTCTTTCAAGCCGGGAGAATCTTCTGAGACTTCGATGTTGAGCTTCTTTGCAACATCCATAAGTGAAGGAAACGCTATTTCAAAACCGATCGGCATATGTTCTTCATTCTCATCTTCAAGTTTGCTTATGTTCTCTTTTAGAAATTTCACTCCTGTGTTAATCATGACGATGCAGTGACAAAATTCCATCACAAATAACTTTGAGAACATATGCAAGCAATCTTATTATTGTTTACCTTTAAATCCACCATTATTTCTATTCGCAACTGAAATCATGTTAGATGATTTGAATTCATAACCTTTAAGTTACTATGTAACCTATGGTTGGGTTCCTATGAGAAGTTTAGGTTAACGGGAGAAGCATAAGAAGTGGTTATCAACGTTTGATGAGAATTGGATGCTCATTAAGATAAAATGCACCAGATCAATTTTTTTAAGTGCAATTCATGGAACAGTTTAGATTTACTTCTCATGCTTCGCACATTAACCACGCATATAACCTATATGCCATCAAGCTACTACATTCTTGATGACTCACACATCCACCATTAACGATTAAAAAAATCACCTTTTTGACATTTACTGGGATGAAGGTTCCAAAAAGTTAGCGCGATCACACAGGCTAACGTATTAATAACCCGATCATGAGCCAAAAAGATCAAATTGTCACCCCACGATCCGTCGGGGAGTTGATTGTTCATAATCCATTCCAAACATGACGGAAATTGAGGATGGCCATTAACATCTTGCACGCGTGCAACCCAAGCTGTATCGTAAGCTGAAATGTTTATCTTTCCATCGTCCATCGAATCCAACATTCCTTTGATTTTCTCAACAAACCCTTTGATCTCATGGCTCGAATACAAAACCTTCAAATGTCGATCAATCACAAGGACAACCATGACAACGATCGACGTTAGTACAAAACTATCTTTAGATACAAAAATTAAAGTTTACTCTAAATTCGAAGTACAAAAATAACACCTTATTTACGTCCATGTCATCCTCCGCAATATCTTTCCGCGGGTTGATAAATGGTAAACCATTTTGTTGAAGTACATCAAGGTAGTCTACACTAACTCATAAGATTTAAGAGTTAATCATATGAGATTGATAGCCTGTAAAATATATCTAAAACGTCTCTAGATAAGCATTTACTTTAGACTCGGGTTGGAGAAATAGTAAAGTGACTATCAATTGTAGGATTCATATATACAGAGAGAGAAAGAGGACCAAAGATTCAAACGAGAACGCTAACTATTTAAGAAAACAACAAATAGTTTGCAAAATCATATATAACTTTACATTAACGGCAAAAAAATGAATGTGGATGACTTTGGCCGTACTTTAAGTGGTGAGGCAAATCACATGAATCGTATATTATTTTATACGTAAATGGTGTATCATTTTAATTTGTACATTGACAACATTTGTTTGTTTTCTTAAATAATTAACGTTCTCGTAAAAACCCATCTATATGTGCGTGTGTGTAATTGTCGACCTCTCTTATAAATACATAAATGTTGATCTGATTAATATATATATACAATTTTGTGCCTAGAAGAAACATATATGAATTTTATAGATTATTATGGTACTAGTTTTATTTTTATGTATAAGGTTAAAATATAGTAGAGTAAATTACATACTTGGTCCCTATGGTTTACACTATATTGCACATGTTGGTTCCTATTTTGAAATAATTATGGAAAAGGTCCTTGTGATTTACATTAGATTACACTATTGGTCCCTAACCCTAACTCCATGTGAAATTAATTTGTTAAGCAGATGGGCCAATGGTGCAATATAGTGTAAACCACAGGAACCAACAATGCAATATAGTGTAAACCATAGAGACCAACAGTGCAATATAATGTAAACCATTGGGACCTTTTCTATAATTGTTTTAAAATAAGGACCAACAGTGTAAACCATAAAATATATAATTTACTCAATATAGTATTTAGAAAGTGATTTAGATTTCGAGGTCTAAAAAATTATCAAACCCACATTATACACTACAAAACCTAGTTAATTTCCATAACATATTTAAGGGATTTTGAAGCAATAATAAAAATTAAAATACCTTGTGTAGAGACTTTGACGCAGCCATACATTGGAAATTGGGACTTCTAAGAACAACACTACCTGAAGACCAATAGAAAATAAATTAAAGATTAACTAATTTTATTTATGGATAATCATATAAATTAGAGTAAACTACGATTTTCGTCCCTGTGGTTTGATGATTATAACTATTTTCGTCCCTGCGGTTTAAAAATTTCTATTTTCGTCCCTGTGGTTTCAACTTGCTTCTATTTTCGTCCTTGCTTCTAACTCTGTTAACAAAAGGGACTAAAATGTCAAAAAAAAAATTTTTTGAAAAGTTACATATTTGGTCCTTGTGGTTTGTTGAGTTATAAAATTTATCTTTAAATTTCAAAAAATTTAAAATTTATATATTGATTTGTTCTTTTTTTTTTCTTTATTGTATTTCTATATTATATAATTTTTTTAAAAACTATATATATATATTATACATATATATGTGTGTTTTATTAATTTAAATTATTTTATTATTCTTTATTATATTTCTATACTATATATATACAACATTATATATATGTATCCTTTTTTAATTTAAATATTAAAATTAAGAGTAAAATAAAACTCTTTTAACATATTAAAACAACCGGTTGGTATAAAATAAAACTTTTTTTCACGAGAAATATTTAACTTTTCAAATGATAATTTAAAATAAGTAAAAAAAAAGTTAGTTTACTTATTTTAAATATGTTTTACTCTCACTAATAAATAAAAATCTTACTTTTTTAAATACGTTTTACTTATAAATAAAAATTAATAATTTTACTTATTTGTATATAGTAATAAAGATCTCAAGTAAATCAATAAATAAATAAAACTATTAATTTGTACTTATTTTAAAATAATCATTTGAAAAGTTTAATATTAGTCGTGAATAAAAATTAGTTTTATTTTACACCAACCAGTTGTTTTTATTAAATATGTTTTACTCATACTAATCCGTATTTTCATTTACATTTTATTTTTTATCAATTGATATTGGTATTTAGTATTTAAATTAAAAATCATACATATATATAATGTTTTATATATAGTATAGAAATGTAAAAAAGAACAATAAAAAACTAAAAAGGAAAAAAATAATTTCAATTAAAAATGAACGCACACTTATATATATTGTATATGTGTATATATATATAGTCTTTAAAAAATGTGTATAACATATAATATATAAATATAATAAAGAAATAATAAAAAAGAAAAAAAGAAAAAAACCAATATATAAGTTTTAAAATTTTTTAAAATTTAAGGATGAATTTTATAAATCTACAAACCACAAGGACCGAATATGTAACTTTTCAAAAAAAAAAGTTTTTTTGACATTTTAGTCCCTTTTGTTAACAGAGTTAAAGGTAGGGACGAAAATAGAAACGAATTGAAACCACAGGGACGAAAATAGCAATTTTTAAACCACAGGGACGAAAATAGTTATAATCATCAAACCACAGAGACGAAAATCGTAGTTTACTCTATAAATTATATATAGAGAGAGAGGTTTTATCAACGTTTTCTATTATATGATTTTGGGCATGATTAATTTTCTATAATAAAACTTCGATTCTTAAAATAATAGAACTTGTACATCAACGTATAACACTTGGTATACCGATGGTTTCCCGACTGTTTTTCGACGGTTTTCCAACCATTTATTAACAAATAAAATAAATAAAATAACAGTCGGTAAACCATCAAAAGCAGTTAGATTGCAATCGGTAATGACCGTCGATAATACACAGTTTTTTAGTAGTGTGTAAATTTTTTTGAAATAAACAACCATCTAAATAAGCAATTTGAAGTTTTTGTATATCATTATTCTTAAAGAATTATTAGCCCGCATACAAATATTACTGTTTTATATATCTCGGAGTCACCTTCAAATCTAGAACATAAAGCATTAATGTAAAGTGGAAAAAAATCCTATATGAACATCTTTGTCTGCGTTTTGATATCCAAGATTGTTAAAACCGATACGTACACGAAACACACTACAAGAAATACTCTTTATAGCGACCAACTCTACAGTGACTATATGGAATCGTCACTAAAAGTATAAAAAATAGTGTTTTAATAAACTTACTGCGACGAAAAATCGTCGCTGTAGGTAGCTAGAGGTACGATCATTCTGTGACAAGCTCAATAATAACAACGGTCGTCGCAATAGTCTATAGTCACGAGATTTTGAGCATTAGCGACAACTTTTGTTGTCGCTATAGGCTGGATTTTCTGTAGTGACAAATATTCATAGGTTTTGGCAGTTAATTAAAAGTTATCTGCCAGAAACTAATTTTTCCCACCAAAATAAACTACAATTGTATGTCATTCACTCTAAGAAAATCGAATTTATAGGGCGCAATAGATCTCTATATGTCCTATGAATAAACTACTTAATAGGACAAAGTTAGGTCAAACGTATGTGTGTGTGTATATAACGTATATAGAATTATAATAGGTATATTAAACGTTATAGGCGTCTTAATTAAATAGTTTTTTATGACCTTTTTATAATAAAGTGTCACAAGATGATATTTTTAAGAAGTATCCTATAATCATGTTGTCTAATAGGACGCTTCTGTTTATAATACACGTTTTTAAATAATGTCCTACAAAAACTTTAATATCACACTTTATTTTAAAACGTACCAAAGAACTATACAAGGTATCCAAATCTACCCTTATAAACTTATTGTAATACTTTTACATATATGTTCGATCATATAAATTTAAGTCCTATTAATGAAGTAGTATAGAGAAGCTAGTTCCTCCTACATCTTTAAAGCTCTTACTATAGTTAAGAGACATTAGATAACATGTTGATAACAAACAAAGAGCAAAGATAAGATGGCTAACTGATGGAGACGAAAACACCAAGTTTTATCACGATATCATTAATAACAGGCACATAAAAGATCGAACCCACTTTTCGAAGCAGACACGTGCTTAAGATCTCTACAAATCAGAAGATGATGTTGGAAGCGCTTTCACGGCTAAGGAGATTAAAAATGCGGTTCGGGACTGTGGATCGTTGGATAAAGCACCAGGCCCAAACGATTTCACTTTTGATTTCATCAATGATTATGGTAATATGGAAATATAAAATATAAAATATGGTAAAGTTTCATAAAATTTTATAGGATTTTGTATGTTTACATGGTTTATAGTTTTACATATCAACTTCTCTCTCTCTCTCTCTCTCTCTCTATATATATATATATATATAGAGAGAGAGAGAGAGACAGGGAGATTCATACAAGAACAACCTCATTTGTAGGAACAAAAGAATGCATTTTGAGCCACATGTTATGTGGGACCCATCATTAAATAAATCATATATGATTTAGTGGTAGGATCCACCTGAATCATATATGATTTTTTATTATGTGGGACCCACATCACATGTGATCCAGAATTGTCCCTTTGTTCTTGTTTGAACCTTTTCTCTCTCTCTCTCTCTCTCTCTCTCTCTCTCTCTATATATATATATATATATATATACTTAGGTTCACGTGAGACCAAGCTGTTTCTGTAAGATTGTAACATCCCAAAAATTTATGTTCATGGATTTTTTTCTTTTTTTTTATTAGTTGGTAATTAATTAAGAATAAAAATGGTTTGGACCATATAATTAATTAATTGAAATTGGGCTTGAGATTTTAAAGATTAGCTTAGTGGGTAAAGGCCCATAAAGAAAGATCCAACCTAGTAGGTTAAATAGTTTCCTTATGAAAAAAATACTCTAATCCTCTCTTATTTGCCTCCCACCTCTCTCTTGGCCATCTTAGACTCTCTCACACACACACAATTGAGTTTTCTTGAATTCCTCTTCAAAGTCTTGGCTTGCGTAGTGTTTGATATTAATTTCCGTTGGTCGGTTACGTGCGAGGTAAGCCTAAAACTCATATTTTTGCATGATTTTGTGTTTTAAGTATAAGGTTTCAACCTCTTTCATGTTACAAAGAATTTTATGAGAAAAACTTATGATTTTTGTAGTTTAAAAAGGTTGCTAACATAAAAAAAGTTGGATTTTTATGCTTATTTTTGCATTAGATATAGTCTAGTGGTTGTTCGTGCCACTTTTTCGAAGTTAAAACTAGACCTAGGGTTGTTTTGGTGGAAATCGTAACTATAGGGTCCATTTCTGCACATTCTAGAAAACTAAAATTGTGGTTTTTGGGTTGTTTTATATTTTTGCAAGTCCAGGGGGTAAATCTGTCACTTTTCATAACTTAAAAATATGGTTTTGGGTATATTTGGGTAAACCGAAACCCTAGGGACCATTCTATAATTTTTGAAAGTAAGTTTGGGGGTGTTTGGGGGTCCTTTCCAAAAGTCTAGGGGCCAAAACTGCAATTTCGGAAACATTCCACTAGAAGACAAAATAGTCGGGGGTGGCGGGTGACACATTCGAAAGTGTAGGGGCCGAAAGTGTAACTTGGGAAAGGGGCTTAACAGGCCTTTAACGGCGTTAGAGTCTGGGGTTGTTTTCGTTAGATAGTTAACGGAACAGGGGCCAAAGTGTAAATCTTGAAACTCTTTATTTAAACAGAGGCATCGGGGGGCCATTTCAGCCAATTTTCGAAACTTTATATAATTAATATAATTGTTTTATTTAATTTCATGTAAAACTTCCGTAAGCCATAAAAACCAAACCATAAGTCCGTTTTTGACCCATAATATATGCACGGAAAGCTCTCACAACGTACTACAACTTTATAATTGACACTTTCGACTTTAGAGATCAATTAGGGCACTTTATTTGCTTCTGAAAGTCCAGCTTTTGTTGTTTGGTTATTTATGAGAAATAAATTAATTGGATAGGTGCTATTACTTTGTGAATTGTATTTGTGGGTTATTCGTGATTGGAAGCTAGCACCCCCAGGTGAGTTTCTTTCTCTTAATTTGTCCTGTATGTGGATGTCGGTCATCAGGTCGTAAGGTTTTGGGAATCGATGTACCATTTGTGTGGTTGTTGGTCGTTGGGTCGTAAGGTTTTGAGAATCCAATATACTTAGGTCTAGGGTCGTGAGTGAGTTGGGAACCCGGTACGCCTAAGGTCATCGGTTCGTAAGGTAATGGGAAACCGGTGTACCATTTATATGTGTGGACGGTGTCGTCGGGTCGTAAGGTGTTGGGAACCCGAGGCACCAATTATGTGATGGCATGCATGGTAAATTAAGAGTTAGAACCTCACTAAGCATGTGGAGCTTACCCTTTTCCTTGTTTCATTTTTTTTATACGAAGGAGGAGCACGCTTGATGATTATCCGTATGGATTGGATTGGTTATTCCGCGTTCTTTATTTTTTACACTTCGTTATGAACATTACTTAATTGCTTTGGATTTAAATGATGGTTTGGAAAACTTAAATTGTTTTGAATTTTGGATTGATTTAATTAAATGAATTTCGGCTTTTGTTTATTCATTTTTGTAAAATGAAAATGCGAAAAATTTCCTCGAAAATTATGGGATCTTACAAAGATCAAGACTTAACACATGAAACTTCACAACAAAACACGATGAAGGCATATAGAATTCGAATATTTATACTAAAAACACTATCGATGAAAGAAACCAAAACAAGGTAAACAAACAAAACCTTCACCGCGAAAATGTTGTGAAGGTAAAAAAATCGAACCTTCACATTAAGAAACACCATGAACGTAATTATAGTATCATAAAAAAAATGTTGGTCTTACCAGTCTCACGGAAACAGCTTGGTCTCACGTGAACCTGACCCATATATATTATAAGGGACAGTTCAATTACAAACTCTTTACCTTTAGAATACAAACCATATAAACAAGTGACTAAGATTTGGTCACTGATTTTCTTAATCTAAAACGATTAAGTGGGTTGCATGGTTTGTATTCTAAGAGTGGTTTGTAAATGAAACCATCCCTACATGCCTGAGAACGGGAGAAATACCTGTGGACGGAGGAAGATGAGAAAGGGATGCCGGAGAGGAGCGGAGGTGGATGGTGGTTGCCGGAGTGAAAAACATCGTTTCCATAGTGATCATTAGATTAAATGGTTTCTTCTTTTGGTGTTATTTTTTCTAAGTTTGCATGCACATGACTGAGTGTGTCTATATATATATATATAATCTGTATCAGAGATACTATTATATATTAATTACCTATAAATCTTAAGCACATGATATATATATATAAGATCTGTATCTATAATGACTTTAAAGGGGAAGAAGACAAAAGGGACTTCTGAGGAGATGCTCGTAAGGAGTTTATGGGATCACTAATTGTTACTATTTTGCACTTGATGCCAAGTTGCCAACTATCTATAATTAACTAATTAATACCCAATTAGTAACAATACTTTTAAGTAATTAATTATAATATCTATGTATGTATTGTCTCCAACCCTTCGATCTATTTTTATACATTAGGGTTCGAAAGTCAAATGTATTATCTCCAACGAATTTTTTATAATTTTTTTATAATAGAGAATTAAAAATCAAAATTTTTTAAAAAATTATATTTTATTCTAACAGATTCTCTATTTTAAAAACTTAAAATATTATATCATTTTAATACATTTTATTTAAAACATATCTTATCTATATATATATTATGATCCTCGAGAAACAACCGTGGGGCGTGGAACTCAATCCTTGGGGTCGACAACGACTTGCGAGAAATGGGAATCAATCTGTTCTCATTCTTGAAACACAAAGATAATGGGTCTGGCTGGGAGTGGGAGCTGGAACGGAACAAGGTGTACTCGACGAAATCGCTCAGAAGGCTGATTGATGGTGTCACTCTTCCAGTAGCAGATACGGAAACGGAATGGAACCGCTGGCTTCCAAATAAAATCAATATTCAGCTTTGGCGTATTCTAAACAACCGGATGCCAACGTGGGATAACCTTCTCAAGAGAGGAGTGAACATTCCTTCGACATATTGCCCTCTATGCCACTCTAGCCCGGAATGCTTGGACCACGTGATGACATCTTGCTCAACTACAAAGGTTATCAACGCGCATCTCGCTAATTGGGTAGATTGGTGGCCTATAAATACACTCACAACAGCTGAGTTCTGGGCGAAGATCGGATTGGCTGGTGATAATACGAGGCTCACATCGGTCTGCTCGGGGCGGCTTATTTTAGCACATTCTGGTTGCTTCGCAACAGCAAGGTTTACAAAGGGAACTTCAAGAAGGACATTGAAATAGTCCCGTGATATTCAATTTACTGCTTTCAACTGGATTAGGTGTCGTTCAAATGGTGGAAATCTCCTAAGTTGGGAGAGTTGGATTTGTAACCCGGTTAATGCTGTGGCTTCTTGTATTCTCTAGCTCCTCGTTAGTTTCTTAATAAAATCCCTTGCTTGTTGTCCAAAATATATATATATATATATATATATATAGAGAGAGAGAGAGAGAGAGAGAGAGATTTTCTTTTGTGAACTTATTTTTTGTGTGAACTTGTGAACTCAAGCCAAAACGACGATTTCATAGGTTAAATCTATGAAATTGGTTCATGAAATTGTTTAATATGATGAAATTATATTATATAATTCATTTTTTGATGAAAATGTTTCATATTTTGGTATTTTTTACATAACTTTTCTATTCTTATGAAATTGTTTCATATATTTTTATGAAACCTTTTGATTTCACGTAAAACCATCGAAATATAAAACAATTTCAACAAAAAATGTTTCATGTAATATAATTTCATCATATGAAACAATTTCAAGAACCAATTTCATCATATAATCGTCGTTTTGGCTTGAGTTCACAAGTTCACACAAAAAATAAGTTCACAAAAGAAAATCTCTCTATATATAATAGTTTAATGTTATTGTTGAAAATAATAAAATAATAGTTTTTCTTACTTTCGAGTTTCCATCAAGTTTTAGAGAATTAGTTAAATAGGGAGTTTTTTTCTTTTGTTTTAAAGAACATAATAGAAAAGCTCTTGAAACAATATAGAGAATAAACCTTTATTTTATTTATTTCAAAAACGTTATTCAAAATACTCTTATTTTTTTAGAACGGGAATCTTATTATACAATGACTTTTACTTTGTGTTTATATTCTATCTTATTTTGACCCCTAAAAAATTGGTTTGATCCCATATGTTAATATTTGTTAGATCATACCTACTTTTTCAAAAAATTCTTAAATTGATAATCTTTAAGACAAAATTACAATTGGCTCTAGAGATCCTCTAAAGATTACAGTATTAATTATGTTATTAAAATATTATTCATTTAATGTTATACTATTTTAAAAGATTAGTTTTTTCTCATTGTATCCATTGGAAGTTTTTCAAATTTTATAATCGCTCTCCTACTCTTTTTCATTTTGGAGAAGCTTTGGAGCAAACAAAAAACATACACAAATTCCTTATAATTTTACATTTTTTATTTCTTTAATTGTTAATTGTTAATTTATGGTTAGTTGTTAACCTTTTTTCTTAATTATTCACTAGAAAAAATGTCCAAGGTGTTATGGTGGAGTGGTTAGTGCTTGGAGGGTACATAGTGCCCACCCAAGTTCGAATCCCCCCGTACACAAACTAAGGACATTTGGCAATTCCTTTGTAACTCAACGGTCGGTTTGATTCCGGGAGGGAACAGGAGGCGACACCCCAGTTCATGGTCGACCTTCGGGCCGGGCATGGGCGAGACTATGAGCTGGTAACGGTTTCCATGGTCGAAGGATTAGTTGGGTACCCGAATGGATCAGGATTCCTTTTCAACTTCGGTCGAGATGTGTGTGTTTATCTGCGGTCCAAAATGAAAATTTATTCACTTAAAAAATAATGTTTTTTTAAAAAAGAAAAACACCAATAATTGAATTAGTATGGACTAATTATAATAGTTGTCTTCAGATTTCCCAACCCATCTTCCCACCTTCCATGCATATAAAAGTTGATTTAAATGGTCTTCCTTGAAATCCGTCCGAATTAAGAGGAAAAAAATTATCTCACTTCATCTTTGACCCCATTATTAAAATCTCTAAGCTTCTCAACGAAACTAGAATTCTAGTGAGGATGTAATAAACACAGTAATCAAGGATTTTAAATTAAACCTATATAATTATTTAGAATTTATTAATTTGAATTTTTTTGATACGAATTGTTACAATTTACTCACTTTTGAGATGTAATAAGGGAAAGGTTCAAACGAGAAGCATGTCAATTTAAAAAAACTTGAAGAATAATTTAAGAGAATTATATATAATTTTTAACAAATAGATGTCTTAAAATATAAATGACCTAAACAACATTTATGTTTTTATTTATACAAACAAATAAATATAAGAGTTTAAAGTGCAATTTAAAAATTAAAAATAATTTTATCTTTAATTATTTTGTTAAACTCGGGAGGTTTTGAAGCTTTTAAACTTGTACATGTTAGATTTGTAACTCTTAAAAGTCAGAAAATAATGGTAAATACATTTTTTTTAAATAAGTTTTTTTTTTGAACAGCAAATCTAAGTATAGATAGATAAATATAGATATGTTAACGAAAATATACAAAATTAAAAAAAAATAGTAACACATCATTTTTGAAGAATCTTTAACGAAAATTTGGGACCAGTAGATAGAATCGGGATCAAGGACAAGTTATCGGGTCTAAAATATGTTCTAATTTTTTTGGTCAGGAGTGATACTTGGACTAACTGACCCGATTTTAAGAAGATGGATTTAAAACACAACCAATGTAGGATCGCTCTGACGGTTTGACCGAAACTAAAAGCATCTTCAACAGTTTTGCTAAAAAAAATCTATAATAGAGAATTATGTGTAAAAATTTCAAAAAACATTTTGTTTCATCTCCAACAACTTTGCCATTTTAGTTATGGGTGCGTTTGGTTGTGGAAAATTTTCAGGTTTTCCAAGAAAATTTTCCACGAAAAATGAAAATTCAGAGAACGTGTTTGGTTCATACAGTTTTCAAAAGTTTTTTTAAGAAAAGTGAATATTTATAGTTTTCTAACTTCTATGTAAATTAGAAACTAATTTTAATAGTTTTCCAAAATTTTCTAAACGCGTTTTTTTAATTTCCTAAAATAGAAAATGAAAACGCCCACATTTTCCCTCAAACGTATTTTCTAAAATTTTCATAGAAAATAGAAAGGAAAAAAAAACTCATTCATTTTCTAACAACGTTTTTATGAAAATTAAAACAGTTTTCCACAACCAAACACACCCTGTCTTTTTTATCACTTTTCAGTCTTAAACCGACAAGTTAATTGCCTCGAGGCATTCTCCCGACACTTGTATAATAAGTCAACATATGTAGATAGATGACAAACGATTTAATACGTAGTTAGTCTTGAAATAATTGTGTGTTGCCAAACAAAATTCAATTTTTTACTTTTTTTTGTACGACTGATTATACATGCACCCAGCTAACCTACTTCTAAAATCTACTCTTAAATTTACACCACTATCCACGACGGGACTCGAACCCACAATCACAAGGGAAGAAGACACCTTATAAATAGGGCTGGCAATGGATAAGGTACACCCGTTACCCGTTATGTTTCGACCCGTTGGATAAGGGTATGGATAAAGAAAATTTATCCATTTATCCACTTACCCATTACCCGTTTACCCGAAAATTTAATGGGTAGGATATGGATAAATGATTTTTTTTCGTTATCCATTACCCATTACCCGTAATGATATATATACACATGTATAATTGTATAAAGTTAAATATTAAATAATTATATTAATTTTATTATTCATATTTCTTATAACGTTGTCGTATGTTAATTTGTACTTTATTTTAATATGAATATGTTTGCGGTAATATTTAAATGTTTACTAGAGAAAATTACATATATAAAAATTATTTATGAACTAATATTTTACTTATATGTATGAGGTTTAACGATATATTTATTGATCAAAATAATTTTTTTTGTTTTACCATTTACCCATTACCCGTTTCGTTACCCGCTGTTTTTAATGGGTAGGGTATGAATAAGGGTTTTTTAAGATGGATAATTACCCGTTTCGTTACCCGCTATTTTAAATGGATTGGATAACGGAATAACCCTTACCCTACCCATTGCCAGCCCTACTTATAAACACTCCAAATGCCGTTGGACTACAAGCTCGTTGGCATTCAATTTTTTTACTTATATGTCCCTTTGGAATTATGTTCGTAAGTGAGTGATTCATTACAAAAATGTCATAGAAGTTCATGGGTAAAGTCATTGATGAAAAACTTAAATCAATGACCAAAGGTGATTTGTTGGGTTTTTTTTTTAAACATGAAATTTTACTTAACGATTCTTATATTGTAGGTGATTTGTTGATTTCTTTCTATTTGATTTCTTCATCAGGAAATAGTTCTAGAAAGTAAATGATGTTTTACTTTTTAGCCATTGAACTTGACTAAATGGTTAGTTTATTTTGATTTGTGTGCATTGAACTCTTGATCTTGACCATAAAACAACAAATTAGAAGTGTGTTGATCAATTAGAAGCGGACCTACTCACACGGTAGGGGGTACACAATCACCCATTCAGTAGTTTTGTCGTAATCGAAATTATTGACCGTTAGTAATTGTGCACCTGCTAATTTTGAAATGTGCTCTTATATATTTTTTAAGTCAAAAATGAAACAAAAGTATTAAGTAGTTTTGGTGGTTGGCGTAGTCCTTGTTTTCTGAAAGCACGTGGTTTGATTACTAATGAAAACACATTTTTGTTTTTCATGTTTCAAATTTTAATTACTAAAAAGAAAAGATAAATATGCTATATTAGAAGTATTAAATTAACTCAAAACCTCATTTATAAGGGTTTTTATTTTTTTATAATAATTGAAAATGAGTTATTATTTCCATATATTGTCACACATATTTATGCCATAAATTTGTAAATTTATATTTTGCTATTGCAGTTGCTGTCAATTACGAAATTAACTAATACTTTCAAAAAGAATTTTTCTTGTAAAAGTGGAATAGAATCGAGAACACGTCGAGCGTAAGAAATAGTCTTGCGTTTTGCTCAAAATGTCAAAGCCAATTTATTTTGTAAAACTTATTGTATCAAATCGACAAAATTGAATTTCCTCAAATCAAACAGTGTAGATTTTTCCTTATGTCAGAAAGCGAGTTTATTGACCTTTAATTGACTTTAAAGATGCATCTACTTAGAAAAAATCATCAATCCCCATTTGTTTAGGATGCGTTTAGTACATGCTACAGGGTGGGACAGGGCAGCTAGACAGGGTGGGACACGTATGTATCATGTTTGGCACGTCACCCAAAGTGGAACAAGCTAGAACTGGATGGAACACGTATGGGACACGCTTGTATCTCTTACCCCTACGGAACTAAATAGAACAAGAAAAAAATAGACAAAATTACCCTCCTCTAACCTAACCTAAAGTTTATTCTTTCTCATTGTAGCCGCTATCTTGCATCTCTCTCTATCGACGTTGTGAACTCCCCTGAAATCGAATGCAGATCACTCCCTCGGTGCTGTCGTAGTCGAGCTTCTCTCTCTCTCTCTCTCTCTCTCTCTCTCTCTCTCCTCTCTCTCTCCTCTCTCTCTCTCTCTCCTCTCTCTCTCTCCTCTCTCTCCTCTCTCTCTCCTTCGATTCTCTCTTCTCTCTCCCAATTCTCTCGATCATCAATCTCTCTTCTCTAGGAACTTTATTTGTGTCATTTCTTCTCCAATTCTTGAATCATTATTGCTTTTAGATTATTCATTGCCTAACTTAATTTTTCTCTAAATTACGTTGTATGATCTCCACGTATGTTTTGTATTGCATTTATCTAAAGAAACGGAGATAGAGGTGATAGTACGAGAGAGAGAGAGAGAGAGAGAGATGATTTTTTCTTAAAATGCATTAATTATTTCTAATAAAAAAATAATGACTATCTTCTTAACTATTTCATTAATTATTAATGTTAATTATCCTTAATTAATAGATTAGAATGGAACTCATGAATCTCACAAACTCTAAAGTTTTCAAATGATTAAGCTCTTTATGTTAATATGATAAAGGTGCAAAATGAAAAATGAATAAAAGGGATATAAAGTCAATAAAATAACTAATTAAAATAGTATAAAGTGCAATTTAAAAATAAAAAATGATTTTTTTTAATTATCATGTTGAACAATGGCGGTTTTGAAGCTTTTAAACTTGTACATGATCTATTTAGATTTATACCTCTTAAAAATTCAAAAACAATGAAAATTTGGGACCAGCGGATAGAACCGGGATCAAGGCCAGTTACCGTGTCTAAATATGTCCGAACTTTTTTAGTCGGGAATGAGTGAGACTTGGACTAACTGACCCGATTTTAAAAAGATTGATTTGAAACAAGACTAATTTAGGATCGCTGCAACCATTCTACCCTAAACTAAATTTTGGGCCTCTCTAAGTTGGGTCATTTGATATTATTGTACACCCAAATACCTAATGGCATTATGGGCCTTTGGCCCAAAATAATATTCTAATTTATGGATGGTCTGATTTTGGGCCTATTTGATCCACACCAATAGTAGTTCTGTGACTTGGTGTTATTATACAACCAATGAGATGTATTTTTTTTTTTGGTAAACTAAAAATAATAAACCATGTAAATCTATATTTATCTCATTTCCCTTCTAGAAGCCCTGGCCCATTCATAGCACACTTTGGATGAATTTCTGAAAATTAATTAATAATAGATAAAAATTTAAACTCTTTTAATGCATTCCAAAAAATTTTAATGGATTTCTGACACATTTCTAAATTCTAATAATAAAAAAAATTATTCTTCTAACGTGGTTATGTCGTAAATCAGAGGTGGTTAGTTCTTATTTTACTTTCTCCATATATAAGCAACAAAATATATTTAAGATCATAAATTCAAATAACCTTTTTAATTTACTTTCTCCATATATAACCTTTTCAACTTTGGAACATGTCATGCAATTGACTTATGGGATCTTTGGTGTTTTTAAAGTACTTTTTCGAATAATACTTTGGAGATATGGACATTTATTGTCTCCGGGTCAAAGTAGGTTTTGTAATAGAAAGTTTTCGCCACAGTTAGGAACGTCTGCTTCAAATCTAGATCAAGGTCATTCGGTGAGTTGCTGAATACGAGTTGCACCAGTTCTTGCAGTATGTGCTCTCTCTTTGCGTTTACAGGTTCACTGATACGATTCCCCTAAAAAATATGAAAATATTTGTTATGTAGGTTATTGATTGAAATTAAAATCGTTGTAATGTGTGAATTAATTCATGCGTACCTTGGAGTTATTATAACGGGATATTTCGAGACAGAGGTTATTAGTGATGGTTGAAAGTTGTCGATATAGAGGATGGGCTAAAAGTTCCTTCAATGTTCGTCGACCATCCATCATGCTCATTATTTGTACTATCAGTTCTGCTTGTCCTTCTATCGCATCCGCTCCTTCTTGCCACTTCGTCAGCCACATCTCCCACTAATTCCATCCAAAAAAACACGACCGTTAATGATTTCTAGCGACACCTGAAGAGGTGTCACAAAAAGTTGACAGAGATAAATTTGTCTTACAGCACGGTAAAGTTGTGGATGGATATATCTGCTATGAGCCATGAGTGCGTCCAACGCGAGCTCGTGTAGGGTTCCTTGTAATGCAACCATCAACCCACACCATGGTTTTCCGTATCTGTTTGATCAAGGTAGAGAATTAGCAATCTAGAAAACTATTGTACATGATTCCCAAAACGCTTTGTCGCTAATGCTTTTGTGCTCTAAAATACGGACAAGAAAACACGCTACAGAAAGAAGGCCATTCTAGACGGAACAGAGGGGTATTCCTCGAAGGTAACATTTTGGTTGAAAATGTGGGTTTTCTAAACGCGTTTTCTAATTCTTCTAAAATTGAAAATGAAAACTCCATCATTTCAACTAAACACATTTTCTAAAATTTTCATGGAAAACTGAAAATGAAAACAGTTTTCCACAATCAAACGCACCCTTAATACCACGTCTCAAATTTATCTCAAATTTTCGACGATCAATTCCATCAAAATATCGATTAACGATGCCCAATATTTTAGCAGTGACACATACTTGGCAGGATGAAGAGACGATGGTGTGTTTCTGAACTCGTCGACGAAATCCCTTCTATGCTCTTTCGAGAGTTGTTGTGAATCAAAGAAGGTGGAGATGGCGTTGACCAATGTGGTCGTTTTAGCCCACGCGATTCGCTCTTTGGACCTTTCTGGCTCGAACACGCTGGCTGCAGCCAAGTAGTACGAGACCAAAAGACTCGTGGTATCGCTCATTCCAAACCGTCCGATATTGAAATCGACATACCATCTGTGTTATGAGATTTAGTTTCATTCATTAAAGTGACATAAAATATTTGGACAACATTGGAACTATTTAAAGAAAATTGCAAACTTACTGCTGCATAGTTTTCCATTCGAGTTGGTGCATAGCCAGACAGCTGTTGTAATCCAGTTTAGCCATTTCAAGATATGTGTTATTGCTAATTTTACTCATCCTGCAGGTTGTCATCAAACAGATTGAATATGATCAAGTATGTATGTGTATATATATATAGGGTTAGGATTAAATGTGAACTCAATTTTGGTTGTGAACGTGAGGATGAATCTCAGCCACACATCTTCGGTTACGGTGGACGTGATCACGGAGGATTGACGCAATTCATGGGAGGGGTAGAGATTAGTAGGGGGGGGGGGGGGGGGGGGGGGAGGGGGAACCGGTCAAAACCACCTTTATTGACCGGATGAGTGGCTGAGATTCGTTCTCACGTTCACGAACAAAATTGAGTTCACATTTGAACTTTGAATAATTCATGATATTCAGAGTGAATATTGCCGAGTGACACGATTTTAGTGGTCCTCACGTTCATAATGAAAGATAGGTTCACATTAGAACTTTCCCCTCTCTCTCTCTCTCTCTATATATATATATATATATATATATATATATAAGAGAGAGAGAGAGAGAGAGAGAGGGAGGGAGTTTCATTTGTGAACCATGTTTTTAGTGTGAACTTGTGAACCAGATTCTAACCGTCCATATGCAAGATCGATGGCTATGATTAAAGTTGTGGTTGTTACGAAAATATATGAATAACTATCTTACTTTAATCTTGACCGTTGATCTTTATTTTGTGCAGTTGTGATGTAGTTCACAAGTTTACACCAAAATTTGTAGCTTTGACTGTTAAGATTCAATAAGGTTCTTTTTTTAAAGGCATGTTGGTGCAACGGAGTATCATCGTGCCACCATGACACCAAGTCACGATCACCCGAGTTTGAAACCTCTCATGCCAGCCTAGCCATCCAATTTTCTTTAAAAGAGATTCAAGGCATCAGCTGGGACCTGGGATTCGAACCCGACACACGTTCAGGGAAAATCCCCCACAATTGAAAATCCCCCACAATGGACTCCAGTAGGAGTCGAAGTCCTGACCTTCACCATATGGAACTATAACTCATGCATCAGACCAACTAAGCTAGCCATCATTTGCTAAGATTTAATAAGTTAATAGGACCCTTTTATGGGTTTCAATAGAAGGTGTTAGATAAAGTTTTTGTTTCCCTGTATTTTTATATGTTATGATCATGTAGTAGTACCGGTATAATGTTTTTGCGATCCACACGTCGTCTTCACCTCCGTATTGCTCCAAGTAACATCTTGTCTCGAGTCGAGGCAAACTCACATACCATGGTACGTCTAGCGCATATCCTACCTGTTGATTTTCAGTTCAAATACATCTTCGTCATAAGTTTTATTGCCACAAAATAAATATTGCAACAACTATGGTTGGGGATTATTATTATTTTTCGCGTACCTCACCAGGCAAGTCCTTAGCGATGACCCATTGATCAAGGAACTCGTTCGTTGATTGTTTCTCCTTCAAGTATTTATAAGAAAACTTCTTGGCATCGTCAAGGATTTTCTCTCCGGGGAACATGAACTTTGATGCCCGTAGTAGATTGAACATTACGGTGATGTCTGGTGTTGTTTGCCCGGGAAAACACACAAATTTGCCATCTTTTTCGAATTGTCGAAACACATCTGTCACAAAAACCCTCGTTAATTACTCTTGAATGTATCACTAAAAACATCATGATGATGCGACTTTTGATGATACACAAACATCACGTACAAAATCACTTGTGATTCATGCGACTTTTACCCCGCGACCTTAAGACTTGGTCAAAGTCGTTCACGCACATTTTTTGACC
The DNA here is from genome assembly GCA_030169165.1 of Centaurea solstitialis. Taxonomy (NCBI): domain Eukaryota; kingdom Viridiplantae; phylum Streptophyta; class Magnoliopsida; order Asterales; family Asteraceae; genus Centaurea; species Centaurea solstitialis. The sequence goes on from CM058045.1 coordinate 1,632,221, forward strand.
GTTTTAGTATGTGTTTTTGGGCATGAGCCTTAGGAGACATCTGACAGTCTCAAAGTGCGTGAAAACCTTTTGTAACTATTCATTCTATGTTCAGATTCCATAAGGCTACACACAGCCAACCCTCTCACTTTTTAATGCCACATCAGCTGACACATCAGTTTTTTCCCAACCCTCTCTTTACCCTCCCATAACCCTCTACAACCCTCTACAACTCTTACCCAACCCTCCCAACCCTCTCACACACACACACACACACACACACACACACAACTCACGCTTTGGTGATTGGCTTCTGCAACCCGCAAAGGGTGTAACCCGCCGGCACCCATTTTCACACACCCAACCCGACGGGCTTAATGAAAGTCAGCGAGCACAACCCGCCCATACCCGCACCACCGGTGTGCATAGCCTAATAATGTATTTTGTGTTTCAATTTAATTGTGAATTGCCTCGGTGTACACCACATTATTTGACCCTTTTTTTAATTTTTATATAGTTACTATTTTTGTTTGAACCTATCCATATATATATGGTCATGCATTTGAAGTTGTAACCTGTAGAAATATCGTAACCATGCATTCGCAAAATCCTAAATCCCATCGAAGTGTCATCAAGATCTTCTATATTCGAGTTTTTCGACCAACTAATCCCATCCTCAGTCATATACCTGAAATTTCGTTTGATATCATATCAATTTCTAGCCTTTCTTGAGACGTAACAACAATATATTTAATAGATTTGCATACTTGTAAATATATTCAACACAACCCTCAATCTCCAACTTGAAATAACGGGAAATCCCAAGACGTTGGAGGCGATCAACGGCCCAAATACGTCCAAAAAGATCCACCGGGTAGAAGTTAGGGACTGCATCATGATCATGAACAAATATAAGGTAACGTATATACATACATATATATTATGAGGTTCAAATGAGAAGTGCTAAAAAATACGAAGTAGAGAAATGGTTTCCAACACTCATCCGGTCAATAAATTAAGATGGCTTTGACCAATCATCCTCCGTGAATCGCGTCCATCAACGGTTGAGATCATAGTTAACTAATTAAAGATGACGGTTTTGATCGGTCAAAGCCGCAATCTTTGACTAGTCAAGTATGATCTCGACCGTATCAAAGATTGAGATCACTTCTCTACTTCGTTTTTTTTAGCACTTCTCATTTGAACCTTTCTCTCTCTCTCTCTCTCTATATATATAATATATATATATATATATATATAGGGTGAAGCTCTCTCCCAGTCTTCCCTTTCTTTGCCGTTCAAAAAATATATATATTTATATATAGTAAACATTATAGCAAAATTGAATTTATAGGACACCAAAAATAAAGCGTTATAATAGACAACTTTATAGGACAAAAAAAGTGTCTTATCTTAAGATGTTGTAATGAGTTTATAACACGTATTTGAACGTCGTAACATATTCTTTAGAACGTTTTTAACAAAAGAAAAAATCATAATAGCTATTTTAAAAGACAATATTTGAAAAAGTGAGTTGTAAGAACTAGTGTCCAAAAAATAGGTTTACATTAGACTTTCTGAAAATCGTCCTACAAAATAGCTAATGTGACACTTTGTTATAAAAGTGTCATTAAAAAAAACTTGTCAAGACACCTAAAAACGGCATATAAACTTACTACAACGTCTTTAGAGACGAAACTTTAACTTTACGTCCTATAAATTTTGTTTTATAAAGTAGGATACGCTTGAAAATTTACCACATCCTATGAATCAAATTTTGTTGCATTGAGAATATAAAAAGTATCCATAAACGACCATGAAAACACACCTCCACCATTGAACTTGGAAACAACATTTGTGAGATATTGAAGACAATTTTCATCATTAGTTTGCATGAAAGCAAAAGCAGTTGATGATAGTGATAAGAAGAATGATCCATCTTTACACCGAAGTTTCACAAGTTTTTCCCACTCTAAATCCGGAATTCCTTCCAAGCTAAAAAGTAAAGTTGTCGGGACTTCGTGCATTATGTTCCTCGGTATCCTTTTCGTCACAAAAACACACATCCATTAATTATGATCGTTTTCAGTATTAGTTTCAGAAAGAAAAAAGGGTACTAACTAAAAATAATTAAGTACCGACTTTGTAAGTTTCAGGTTCCGTCTTGCATAGATTTCTTTCAAGACCGGAGAATTTTCTGAGACTTCGATGTTGAGCTTCTTTGCAATCTCGATAAGTGAAAGAAACACTACTTCAAAACCGCTCGTCATGTGTTTTTTGTTCTCATTTTCAAGTTTGCTTATGTTTTCTTTCAGAAATTTGACTCCTGTATAAACACGACAACATTAGTCCCGACTCCCGAATATTCCGTCACATATCACTTTAGCGAAAATTCTTGAGTTAAATCTTAAGAAACTTTTTTAAGTATTTATGTTTATAAATAAATAGTTGTCTTATAAATAGGACATGAATGTCCTAAAAAACATAACTATCTCAAATTATATATTTATATTAACAAATAGAGAGTAAACCTCTATTTTGTTTTGTTTTTATAAAAGTGTCGATACTCAAAGATGCAAGAGAGAAAACAGATACATAACCATATAGATAATTACCTTTCTCGCATTTATTAGGATGAATGTTCCAAAAAGTTAATGCGACCACGCACGCCAACGTACTAAGGATCCGATCATAAGCCAAAATATCAAGCGGTCGCCCCAAGATCCATCAGGGAGTTGATTATTTATAATCCACTCCAAACTTGATGGGAATTGAGGACGATTATTTCCGTTAACATCTTGGATGAGTGCAACCCAAGCTGTGTCATAAGGAGATACATTTATCCCTCCATCATCCATCGTCTCTAACATGGCTTTGATTTTCTTAACCAACCCCTTGATCTCCTCTCTCGGATACAAAATCTTCAAACATCGATTAATATATTATAAGATCAACCACAACAATTATCGATATTAGTGCCAAAATAGATAAAGGTGATATATATATATATAGGTTCAAATAAATTTGAAGCACATAAGTGACACTAGCTATGACACCTTATTTGTGTCAATGTCATCCTCCATGATGTCATTATGCCGAATAAACGTATATTGTCTCCAAATTTTATGATCCACTTTTTGTCGCCAATCATGTGAATGCGCACCATTTGGTAAAAAGATATGCAATTTTTTAGTAGAGTAGAATATTTGAAATGTTGATGATGGTTTAAGGATAGGAAAATAAAAGGCTGATGTGCTACGGAAGGCCTTTGGATGCTTATTTTTTTATGTACAAAAGTAAGTAATTAACACCTTATCCATGTCCGCATCATCCTTTGTCATGTCATTTTGCTGAATAAAACTCTCTTGTCCTTGAATCATATGTTGTATTTCTGTCCATAAATAAACATTAAAAAATAACATAAATATATATCAAATAATTTATATTGAAATAAAATAGTTATATATTAGTTTGGGATTAAAATAAAACTATTTTTCGTCCACTTTGCCCACAAATAAATGTCACACCATTTTGTTGAAGTACATCAAGGCAGCTAATTATTAGCTGAGAGATATTTACGTTTTTGAATTAGTCTTTATTTTCGTTAATAAGTCTTTTTATTTAATTATAGGGATTTTTTATTTTATTCTTGATCATGGCCGCCATGATCTTCAAGGCTAGTTGTTGAAGACGAATGCTAAGAAGTATGATTTTATATTTCATGTACCGACTATTTACTAATAGCCCATTTCCTATGTTTTCTAATGCAACTTTAGAGAAGAAGCCAATTTTTGCAGAAGCTATTGTGTGATCAACATTTTTGATATTAGAACCCGACCAACACGAGGCCTAATCAAAGAGATGAGAGAGAGAGCACACAACTATGGGGACCAAATATGTAATTTACCCAATTATTTATGAAAATTTTGGAGGAAATAATAAATATCAAAAATACCTTGTATAGGGGACTTTGATATGGCTTTACATTGGAAAGTGGTACCTTTAAGGACAACACTGCGTGAACCTGTAAGCAAATAGAAAATAAACTAAATAATTGCGGAAATGATCAATACCTTATTTTATATAGAAAGAGAGAAAGAAGTTAAAGGTTCAAATGACAAGTGTTAAAAAATGAGAAGTAGAGAAATGATCTTCACCACTTATCCGATCAATAAAGACGGCTTTGACCAGTTACGGCGGACGCGATCACGGAGGATTGACGCGATTCAAGGAGGGTGGAGACGATTAAAGGAGAGGGTGACCCGGTCAAAGCCGCCTTTATTGACCGGATGAGTGGTGGAGATCACTTCTCTACTTCTCATTTTTTTAGCATTTCTCATTTGAACCTAATATTATATATATATAATGCAATCACCATTGGAATACAAATTATGCAATCAGGGTGAATAATATACATTATGTATTATTCACTCTGAATAACACTGAATGTTGTGTTATTCACTCTGAATAATACATTATTATTCAAAGTGACTATGTCACATGGCGCGCTCTTGGTTGTCGGCTTGTCGCAATGAAATATAAGTTTGCAACCAAACTTTCTTTTATATATACGGGGGTTATATATGTATATATTATATATAACGTCTGTTTAGTCAAAGAACCCTTGCTAGAGGTGATCAATCCTAATTGAGAACATCTTTGGATTAAGAGGGTGTAAACCAAGATAACGCAAAGAGCTATTCAAGATCGACCAAGTAAAGCTCAATCAACACTCCACCCAAATAGGCTCGGCTCAAGTTTGAGATTAATCGGTTCGAGTTTAAAAATTTGTAATCAAGTTTAGTGTTTAGATACTTGCGTGTTTTTGAGTCACGTTCAAGCTTGAGAAATGGCTATAAGTTTGAGTCGAGTATATAAGTACACTCACATCATTTACACCCCTACCTTGGAATTTGGATCATAGAGATCTTTTATATTACTATATCCTTACATTTGTCAGGAAAAAAAAATTCATTTATCTTATATATACACTTTTGAATTTTTTTTAATCAAAGATATGATTTGTTGCAGTGGTAAAGCGCTCCCTCTTTATGACTTATAAGTCTCGCATTCTATTCTTTCCAACCACAATTATTTTTTCTTTTTTCAATTCTACCATAATATTTACAATTTTGGTCCCTGTTGATTTATAAAAGTTACATTTTACCCCCTTAAACTTATATATTTATCTACTTTATACCTTTAAGTTTTCTATATTTCATTTTACATTTCACTCATATTAACACATATAGTCGTACACTGAATAAAATATGTTAACAGAATACGTTTTGATTTTAACAAATTACACCATTATAATCGTATCGTCGATACCTTCGAAATGAGCCTAATATTGAATACTCTTTGATCGAATCATATTTATTTTACTTTATACCTTTTAGTTTTCTATATTTTATTTTACATTTCAGTCATATTAACACATATAGTCGTCCATTAAAAAATATATGTTAAAAGAATACGTTTTAATTTTTCACCATTATAATTGTATCGTCGATACCTTCAAAATGATCCAATATTGAATATTCTTTGATCGAATTATTTTATTATATACCATATATACTACGATTATATATGTACTTTTAACGTAACATGTAATCGTATATTAACTAAAATACGTTAAATAACTTTAGATACACGCACATACATCATAACCCGCAGCAACGCGCGGCATTCCCACCTCGTTGATAATTATATAACATAAAATATGGGGTTTTTCAAGGTTCTTTTATTATGTGTATGGGATTCATGATAAAAAGCACTTAATAGAACTTAATCATTCAAATTTCAAATGCTAGAACTTGTTCATCAATAACTTATGCAACGTCATTTAACGTATTGCCCTATTGATAAAGGATGGGTTGATTATGCTAGCTCAAATACAAACTATAACGAGTTTATAGGAGGCCTAAATTAAGGAAGTAGGCTAATATGATCTAACACAAAAAATTTATAGGACGCTTACGGCCGTCGTAACAAGTTTTTTAAAATATTTTTCAAGTACAGCGTACGTCTTATTAACTATTTTATAGGACATTATTTGAAAATGTGTTTTATATATAAATACAAATGTTCAATAAAAAGATGGGTTTATACACACACGCACACACATTGTAGGATGAAGGATCTTGTGAGAAAAAGAGTTAAATGAGAAACATAAGAAGAGATTTAGACCATTGATCACTTTTAATCTGACTCCCAACCAATCAATTGTGCTAGCTTCTCACAAAAATTGATTCAGAACATTTCATTAGTGTTGATCTCAAATTAGAATTGATCCAAGGTTGGAAATCTCCTCTTACCCATTTTCATAATAACTTCTCTTCATATTGTAATAGATATAAAAGAATATATATATATATATAGAGAGAGAGAGAAAGGTTTAAACGAGAATGACATCAATTTAAAAGAATACGAGAATGAATCTCAACCTAATCATATATGAGAATGACTTTTGTGTACAAAATCATATATGATTAACAAAGAAAAAGTTCAGGTACAAAAAACATGTACAAAATCATATATGATTCATATAGTAAATCATATAGAAAATCACATGTGATTAACAACGTGCGCGACTTACTCCGCGACCAGAGGTCGCGCGTGTCCTTTTTTGTGTACAAAATCATATATGATTAACAAAGGAAAAGTTCAGGTATGTACAAAATCATATATTATTCATATAGTAAATCATATAGAAAATCACATGTGATTAACAACGTGCGCGACTTGCCCCGCGACCAGAGGTCGCGCGTGTCCTTTTTTTTTCATCAAAACTCGAATTGAATGGCTGAGATTGCTTCTCGTATTCTCTTAAAAAGATGTCATTCTCGTTTGAACCTCTTTCTATATATATATATATAGAATTAGGTTCAAACAAGAACAAAAATATTTTGTAGAAACAAATGAACAATTCTGAATCACATGTGATATGGGTCCATGTGGGACCCACCCACTAAATAAATTATATATGATTCAAATGGGTCCCACCACTAAATCACATATGCTTTATTTAGTGGGTGGGTCTCACATGGACCCACAATACATGTGGCTCAAATTTAATTCTTTTGTTCCTACAAATGGGGGTGGTTCTTGTATGAACCTCCCTCTATGTGTGTGTGTGTGTGTGTGTGTGTGTACATGTACATGTAAAAAGAGACAAAAGTTCAAATGGAAACTCAAATCTTATTGCGAACGTGAGAATTGAGATCACGCCATGTGACGTATTCACTCGGAATAATCATGTATTATTCAGAGTGAATAACACAGCAAGATGTGAATGTTGTATTATTAACTCCGAATAATAACACATGATTATTCAGAATGCATCGGTTATCCTCACGTTCGCAATGAAAGAATGAGTTTTCGAGCCTGGCCCTATATATACACGACAAAGACAGAAATACCCGTGGAAGGACGAGGATGAGAAAAGGCGGCCGGAGAGGAGGGGATGGCGGTTGGAGAGAAGACCATCGTTTTCATGGTGATTGGATTGAAGGGTTAATTTCTTGTGTTTTTTTTCACCTGAGCTTTTGGCTTTTTGTTCTTGAACATATCACTATAAACATATATACACAAAAAAAAACTGTATCTATAATGACTTTGGATGGAAAGAAGACAAATAGGAGTTCCCAAGAGATACTCTTAAATGTGTGCATGGCATCCATAAGTTGATGCGATCTTGCACATGATATGATGCCAACTTAACCATTTGTATTTATTAATTAAGAGCCAATTAATTTACTCTAATTATAAGTAGTTAATTAGAGCATCATGGTACCACTTCGATCTATATTATTAACTAGATTCTTACGTGTGTAATGCGGCATAAAAATCTTAAACTATTGAGCACTTTAATAAATAATCTTATTTTATCTCAATTTTTATTTTTATATTTGATTTATTAGTAATACAACTTTCAAAATACTAAGTATAAATATAAATTAATTACTCAAAATATATTTATATGCAAAACAAAATGGCATCCCAATTATTCTTTTATTATATATATTACTCAATGATCTTGGGGTCACAAATTTTCTAATTGTTGGGATTAGCCGCCATAATATATTATATTTTTTTGAAAATATAAAAAATACATTATTCAAAGTTATAATGTAGTAGAACTCTAATATTAGACATAATAATTGAAAATGTCAAACATTGCTCGTTAGAAGCCATCGATCTTTCTTAAGTCTTCCACAATTTTCTCCACACTAATTATCTTTACAGCAACTTCTCTTTCGATGAACAAAAGCAATGAGTCATTTAGAAACTCCTCGTCCATTTGTTTTGTATTCTTGTTCGTTCTCACAATATTCATTGCCGAAAATGTTTTGTCGGTTATCACGCTGTAAACTAGGAGAGTAAGTAATAGATTGGGTAATCGATAAATAAAATCAACAGTGATGTGAATATGGTTACAATTTAGTTACTTCTAAGATGTAAAAACGAACTTTATGTCTTGATGAAATTGATGTGAAAGGATTTACGTGTCACTCTCTAGAGTGCCTCTGCTATATAAGCTTTGTAAAGTTTCCGAGGAAGGAAAATCGTAGTGCATGTCCCAAAAACAAATAGATAGTAGTATAGTACCTAGATTCAAACCCAAGACCTCCTATGTTCTTATCGTTACAACTTACAACAATTGAACGATGACAAAAACGGGGGTCGAAAACTACTCTACTCGATTGGTTTACCTCGCCATAATTAAGCATCAATAATATCGCATTAATCAAATAACAGAAAGATGAAGGACTTATTATGTAAAATAAGTTCAAATTAGACCTCAGAATATATGGCTCATTTTTATGATAACCACATATATACAAAATAACACACAATAAATCACAAGTAATACTGTAATAAAACGGCATTGAGGGATTAATTAATGAGTGTTTTTATATTACGGTTTCAAACAATACTTTGGAGATGTGAGCATTTATTGTCATTGGGTCATAGTAAGCCTTGTAGAAGAAAGTTTTCGCGACGGTTAGGAACGTCTGTTTCAATTCCCGATCAAGATCGTCGGGTGAGTTGCTAAGTACGAGTTGCACTAATTCTTGCATTATGCACTCGCTCGTTGAGTACGTAGTTTCACTGTTGAAGCATGTGGCACGGTTCTCCTAACAATATATAAAAAGATTTGTTAAAGACAAAGACTGAATTCGAGAATGAGATAGTGAAGTTGTACGTACCTTAGACTTATGAGATTGGAATATTTCGTGACAGAGTTTATTAGTCACGGTTGAAAGACGTTGGTGTTGTGGATGAACTAAGAGTTCCTTCAATGTCCATCGGCCATCGATCAAGCTAATTGTTTGTACTATTAGTTCTGCTTGTCCTTCTGTCGCATCTAGTCCTTCTTGCCACCTTGTCAACCAGATCTCCCACTAATTCCAGAAATACGAGAAAAAAAAACATGGTCATTAGCAACAGATATACAGCATGTCATAAAAGGGGATCAACTAATTAAGCATTTTAACAAAATCAGGTTTATATGATGGTAATTGTCTTAATAGACCATTTTGTAGAACATTATTTTTAAGACCAACTAGTAAACACTACTAGAAAAATGGGCATCAGTGACGATTTTTTGTGACGGACTATTTCCGTCGCTAATTAGCGACGGATTAGCGACGGAATAGGCCACGACCATGTTCCGTCGCTAATTAGCGACGGATTTGTGACGGATTTGTGATGGAATTAGTTAAAAATAAACAAATAATGAAATAATAATTCCGTCGCAAATCCGTCACTAATTAGCGACGGATTAGTTACGGAATTAATGTTTGAAATAAATAAAAAATGAAGTAATATGGTGATATGGTAATCTCAAACTATCTTCATTTGCATACGCTTTCTTTGGTTGACTTAATAATGCACATAGGGCACTTGAGGAGGGAACCAGGAGATGCCTTGAGGTATTTCCATGTTTAAGAAGTTGTATGAATTACATGATTAATGCTTCCAGTGTTTACTTCTTTGATTTGTCTGTTCCAGCTTTCGGTAACCTTGGAGTTGTTAGAGACCAGCTTTTGGTAACCTTGGGTTGCTAGAGCTCATTTGGTTTGTTTTATAGTTCATTTGTCGTTTGTTAGTGATTTAATAAATTAGCGGTTGCAATTGTAATATATTAGAATTTGGAATTCGTAGAACATTCGAATTTGGATTTGGTTTTCGTATTTCTCTATTAATTTTGGATTGTTATGAAATTCTGGAAATGAGATTTGTATACCGAAAATTCTGGAAATGAGATTTGTATAACGAAAATTCTGGTTTTTTTAATTTTTATTTTTTTTAATTTTATTAATAATAGCGACGGATTAGTGACGGAAAGTCCGTCGCTAAATGTATTTAAAATTAAATTAAATTAAATTAAATTAAAATAAAATATGTCGCTAATCCGTCGCTAAAAAGTATCCGTCGCTGATAATCCGTCGCAAATCCGTCACAAATCTAGATCCGTCGCTGATCTGTCGCGAATGCAAATCCGTCGCTGATTCGTCACTGATCCGTCGCTGAAGCTGTCCGTCGCTGATCCGTCGCAGTATCCGTCGTCGATCCATTGCTGAAACTATCTTCCACGCGACCAACGACGACAAACCATTAGCAACGGATCAGTGACGGATTTTTCCGTCACTGAAGCCCTTCTGTTTTGTAGTGAAAGCACTGTATCTAAAAGTGTTGTATTAAGTTTATAAGACATTTTTTAAACGTACTAATAAACTTTTTGTAAATTTTAAATAAAACATCATATCAACTATTTTAAATGACACTTTAGAAAATGTCCTATAATTAAACGCATCTTTTTTAGGATATTTGTTTTTGTAACACATCTTTTTCAAATAGTATAGTATAAAATAACTAATAAACGTTCTATTCTAAAATTGTTTTAAAAAAGAACTTGTTAATATGCGGAAAAAAAACGTTATAATCTTATTTGCAACAATATGACATGGGACGATTTCTTTTGTGATCTTGTAAACTTAAGTCCAATAAAGTAGTCTATTGAGACACTCATACATTTTTTACGTCCTATAAATCCAATTTTATGGTAGAGAAGATATAACGAACTTACGGCATGGTGAAGTTGTGGATGGATATCTCTACCATGAGTCGTGAGTGTGCTCGATGCAAGCTCACGTAGGGTTCCCCGCAGTGCTACCATCAACCCATGCCATGGTTTTCCATATCTGTTCTCGAAATAGAAAATTAGCAATCGAGATAACCTTTGCGACAACCAAAACCAAGGTTGTCAAACTCGCGATCAAGCTCGTAGGCTCGTACGAGTTTACGATCCTAGCCTACAAAAACTAGCCGGCACGCTTATAGGATCGTTTTTAGGTAAGCTCGTGTAGGCTCGTAGGATCGCATCGTAAGATCGTAAGCTCGGCTCGGATCGTAAGATCGTGGAGACTATGTTATTTTAAAATTTTGGAGCTATTTTGAGTTTTTGACTATGTTATTTTGAGTATTGGTAAGGGTTAAGACTTATGACTATGTTATTTTGAGGATTGTTAAGGCTTAAGAGTTAAGACTTAAGACTATGTTATTTTGAGATGTGGATGTATGTTATTTTGGATGTGGATGTATGTTAAATTGAAATTTAGATGTTGAAATATGGATGTATGTTTTCGAAATTTGAAGTAGGATCTGATAAAATTTATACTGACTTGCAGTAGGTAAGATCTTACGATCCCGAGCCCGAGCTTACGATCCGAGCTTGCAAAGACAAAAACGATCCTAGCTAGGATCCCGATCTTAACAACCTTGACCAAAACAATTTGTCGCTACTGCTTTTGAACCCTAAGATATGGAGACACTACAACAAAATTGAGTTTATGGAACACCAAAAAAATAAAGTGTCTTAATAGACCACTTTATAAGACCTAATTTATGTGACCAAAGTGATAAAATGTTCTATTTAAAAGTGTTGTAATAAGTTTAAATTACTTTTTTTTGTCTTGTAACAAGTTTTTAGGAAGAAAAAAGAAGCATCATATTAGTTATTTTGTAGAACACAAAATAAGTTTACTAGGAAAAGATGGGTTTAAAGGGCACTTTCTCAAAAATAACCTATAAAATAGCAAATTCGACACATTTATATTTAAAGTTTCTTCAAATTGTTGTTAAGATGCCTAAAAACTTCTATAATGGACCCTTTTTATTTTTGGTCATATTATAACACGCTAAGAGTTGGTGGTGTCCTATGAACCCAATTTTGTTGCAGTGAGAAGAAAACGCACTCGGCATGATGAAGGGATGGTGGTGTGTTCCTAAACTCGTCGACAAAATCTTCTCTGTGTTCTTTCGAGAGTTGTCGTGAATCAAATAAGGAGGAGATGGCGTCGACTAATGTGGTTGTTTTAGCCCACGCTATTCGCTCGTTGGACCTTTCTGGCTCGAATACGCTTGCTGCAGCCAAGTAGTATGCGACCAAAAGACTCGTGATATTGCTCATCCCAAACCGTCCAATATCGAAGCCCAGATGCCATCTGTGTTTATAAATTCATTTTACTCATGTAATTAAATGTTTATAAATCATTGAACATTATATAAAGGAAGTTGGAAAACTTACTGTTGCAATGTGTTCCATTCGAGTTGGTGGATAGCTAGACATTTGTTGTAATCCATTTTAGCCATTTCAAGATATGTGTTATTGCTAACATTCCCCATCCTGCAGGATGTAAAAATATATATCATCATTCAAATATAAGCGGTAAGCCGTTAAGTAGCTGAGCTTAACGTGAGAAGTGGATCTGATCTGTTGATCATTTCTAATCTCATGTCCTCCCATGGATTGCGCTTTAGAATGAAATTGATTTGGTAAGTCTCATTATAATGTGCATCCAACGGCGGCTGAATACCACTTCTCACGCTTCTCATGTTAACCTGAACTTCTCAGTGAACCCAACCCTTCAAATATAATGGTAAAGTTTATTTCAAGTTTATTTTTTACACAATCATGTAGATAATCCAATTTTTAGAACAATCTCGGATTGGAATTGTTTCGATGGCTTCGGTGAAATCGAAGAAGGGGAGTTAGATTGCCTTAAGGTGGTCATGTGTACAGCTCTTTGGTCGATTTGGTCACTTCGGAATCGGATGGTGTTCAAGTTTGATAAGCCAAAAAAGGCGGTGTTGTGAGATATTACTTTGATGCATTCGTTTTTTGGGATTAGTAACCGGAGTGCTAAGTTTAACATTAATAGGATGGGTTGGCTACAAAACCCCATCTTTGGGTGCGCAAAAATCGGGCCGGGCCGGGCTTTGACCGGGCCTCGTAAAGACCGCGTTTTCGGGAATTGGTTTGACCGGGATAGGACCGGGCCAGGCCTTGTGTGTGATACCCGGGCCCGTTACATATAGAAAAAGCCTAGGATTTGAGGACCGGGCCGGGCCTTGAAGAATTTTTTTTTTCCTTTTTTTTCTCTTTTTCTAACTTATAAACTACATCTATTTTTATAATTCTAATAATAATGATAATATACAATATAAACCAGATTTATTTTATTTTAAACCACTAAAACTAAACTATATAAAACAAATATATTTCATCAGTTCAAGAAAATTACGAAAATGCCACTGAAAACGGGCCGGGCCCGGACCAGGCCTTGGATCGGGCCTGTCGTAACAGCCAGGACGGGCCGAGCTTTGGTCGGGATGGGCCGGGCTTTTCGTTGGGCTCCTTGCTAGTTTTAAGAAATATGTTGTTCAGGTTTTCCTTGTTAGAGTTGGTTTGCAAAGCTTTTCTTTCACCCAAGACCCGAGTTTGAATTTTCTTGGTGTCCATCTTCTTAGTTCCTAGCTTTTAATTTCATATTTATTATGTTTCTAAAAAAATTGCAATGGAAGACTTAATACAAGACCTAATATATGAAAGGCAATGAATAACTAATAAACCAAAGATGAATTTTTTGAAAAATATCCTTATGTTTGTTGGTTATAGTCAAATGGTGTCACCGTAAAAAAAAATCTAGGTACGTCCCTAGTAGTACCTGTATAAGGTTTTTCCGATCCAAACGTCATCCTCACCTCCGTATTGCTCCAAGTAACATCTCGTCTCAAGTCGAGGCAAGCTCACATACCATGGCACGTCTAGCGCATATCCCACCTGTTGATTTGTGATTCAGATAAGTTTTATATGAATACGTGTCGCTAAAGAGTTTTTCACGCGAAATGAACTTATTATTGTAGTTATATATTCACGTACCTCGCCAGGCAAGTCTTTGGTGATGATCCATTTATCAAGAAGCTCGTTCGTTGATCGTTTCTCCTTCAAATAGTTATATGAAAACTTCTTGGCATCATCGAGGATTTTCTCTCCGGGAAAGAGCACATGTGATGCTCGTAATAAATTGAACATTCCGGTGGTGGCTTGTGTCGTTTGCCCGACAAAACACACAAATTTGCCATCCTTTTCGAATTGTCGAAACACATCTATCACAAAAGCACTCGTTAATCTTGAACTCGTTACTAAAAGTATTGAATTTTCGAGGATACATTCTTGGAAAACTAAACTAACCTGGAGAAACTTCGTAACCATGCATTCGCAAAAGCCTAAATGCCATCGCAGTGTCGTCAATATCTTGTACATTCGTGTTTCTCGCCCAACAGATTCCGTCTTTAGTCCAATACCTGAAATTCCATATGTTTTTTAGGACGTGTTCGTAGAAGGTGTGCATGTCGAGTCCATAGATGTGGTAGACCTCAACTCTGATACCATGTTAAGATATGTGAAAGCCATTTCATTTTCTAACGAACCCTTACAGAGAGAGATGGTTCTCATCATTAAAACAAAATCGGGTTTGTTGTTTGTAAGACCAAACAATAAAACGTTATTTCTATAGGTGATGTAATAAGTTTATAGGACAATTTTTGGTTTCTTAACAAGTTTTTAGGATATTCTTAGTGTTTTTACCTATTTTTGTAATTTTGTTGGACTTTTATGTTCGGCCCATAATTTGTTTTGACACCCATATATTCTTTTCGGCTTCTTATTTTACATTTTTTTGTGAAAGTTGGAATGTTGGGTGATTAGAATATGAATCCAGAAATTTTGACTTTCTTCCAAATTGTGAGTTCTAGATAATTTGGATAATTTGAAGCCTAAGGGGGCGTGTGGTTCGCATAATGGAATTTGATAGAATTGGAATCCATCAAAGAAGTTTAACTTTGAAAGAATTGGAATTGAATTTGATATAATTTGACGACATTTTTAGTTGGTAGGAATTTAGTTCCTTCACTTAAGCCAACGAATGATAAAGTCCTTGAGTTTTGGAATTCAACAGAGTTTAAAGTATTCTATCAAGTCCAATTCGCAAACTAAACATCACTAAGGAATTTGATCAAACGAATTTGTCATTTCAATTCCATCAAATTCCTTTGAATTACACAAACCGAACAACCCCCAATATTCATTATTTGTTGAATCAACAAGTGGGTTTTCACATAATCAACGTGTCAATCTTTGTTTTAATTTTACTCACTCCACCAATATAGGTAGCGCATAAATCAATCTTTATCATATATGCATACCTGTAGATATACTCGATGCAACCCTCGACCTCTGACTTGAAATAACGAGAAATCCCAAGGCGTTGGAGGCGATCAACGACCCAAATATGTTCGAAAAGATCCAATGGGTAGGCAGTTGGCACTACATAATGATCAAGAACCAAATAAACATAAGATTACATAAATTAGAAACATGCCTTGCGTAGAACAACAAAAGGCGATATGTGAACACACCTCCACCATTGAATTTGGTGACGATATTTGTGAGATATTGAAGACACTTTTGATCTTTAGTTTGCATGAGTGCAAAAGCAGTGGATGACGGTGAAAAGAGGAATGACCCATCTTTGCATTGAAGTTTTACAAGTTTTTCCCACTCCAAATTTGGCACTCCTTCTAAGCTATGAAGTAAAGTTGTGGGCACTTTGTGCATTATGCTGTTCGGTATCCTTTTCATCACAAAAAGAACATGTTACGATCATTTTCAGTGAACACGTAAGCATAATAACTTGTTTTTCGTTCCTAATCCGGTGTTTCGTTCACATATTGCAATTTGATGGAAATGGAATTGATCAAAGAATTTGGCTTTGTAGAAACTCGAATGGAATTTGACGACGCATGTGGTTGGCAAGAATTGGAATGGAGGGGGTGTTTGGGATTGCGTTTCCAAAATTGCTTATGCTTATTTTCAAAAGCACTTATCTATTGGTTAAAGAAGTCAAATTGGTTTTACTTATTAAAAACTTCTTATTTGCAGCCTCAACCAGCCACAAGCATGGCAGGTTCTTGGAACTTTGCGATTAAGCATGCTTGGGTGGAAGCAGTACCAGGATGGGATGGGTGACCGCTAGGAAGTCCTCACTAGGTCACCTGAAACAAAGTCGTGAGCCAGTGGGGCAAACCGGATAGTATGGTGTCGAGGTAAGCGGGGTGTTACAAGTGGTATAAGAGTCACTCATGTGTCGTTCAGGATGTGTGGCAAACCTCATCGAGGACGATGAGTCCCTAAGGGGTGTTTGTAACACCTTAGTCAAATCCCATATCATCGTGGACAAAAGAGATGTTGGGTTCATAAGTAAAATCTTGGTCTTACTAGACACAACGCGTTTTAGGGGCACAAGCATGGCAGGTTCTTGGAACTCTTCGGTTAAGCGTGTTTGGGTGGGCACAGTGCTAGGATGGGTGGCCCCTTGGGAAGTCCTCACTATGTCATCAGAAACAAATCCGTGAGCCAGTAGGGCAAAGCGGGTAATATTCTATTTAGGTATGCAGGGTATTACACAATCAGAAACACCCCAGAATCTCTCAGAATAATTGAAATCTGCATGTTTGGTTGGTTGGATGTAGACTTAGGAACTTGAATTAACGAAATAATAATAAGCGACCAAAATTCCCCGTAAATACATTTTCAAACTTTTTGCTTAAAAATAAATGCAATACAAAAATAATATTAGTTGGTGGTAGGGGTGGCAACGGTATATTGTCGTGGTCTGCTGGCGAGTAAGTAGTGGTTGTGATGATGACGGTGATGGAGGGGTGATGGTTGGTTAGGGGTGGGTAGGATGGTTGTGGGGGTTGGTAGGGTGGCGGTTGAGACAACAACAATTGTGGCCTTGTGGTGTGGTGTCGATGGTGGGTGGTTAGCGCTTGTGATGATGATAGTAGTGGGCTAGTGGCATGGTGGTGGGTGGGTAGGTAGCGCTTGTCACTACGACAGTTGTGGCGGTGGGGGTGAGGTGGACATGGTGGTGTTGGAATGATAATAATATTTGAAGTTGGTATTGATGACAGCAGTTTTGGTGGTGGTGATTGCGATGTCAGCGGTAGGTGACAGTGGTGGTGGTGGTGGTGGTGGTGGT
The DNA here is from genome assembly GCA_030169165.1 of Centaurea solstitialis. Taxonomy (NCBI): domain Eukaryota; kingdom Viridiplantae; phylum Streptophyta; class Magnoliopsida; order Asterales; family Asteraceae; genus Centaurea; species Centaurea solstitialis. The sequence goes on from CM058045.1 coordinate 1,649,593, forward strand.
GGTGGTAGTGGTGGTGGTGTCAGTTGTAGGGGCAACGAGGGTTGTGTTGGCTAAATTGTATGCAAAAGTTACTTTAATTTTGTAAGCAAATTACATTATTTGTTAAACTTGTCATAAAATTCAATTCCTTTACTTATGTCAAAAAAATTATCAAATCCCATGGTCGCAGAATTGGGCTTAGTCCAATCAACGTAATATGCGAACCAAACACCATCAATAAATTTGTCATTCCAATTATGTTAAATTCCTTTGGATTTTGTGAACTAAACGACTGCTAGGTTTCAAAAGAAGAAAAAACAATGTGTAAACTATAAAGTACTGACTTTGTGAGCTTCGCATTCCGTCTTGCATAGATTTCTTCCAAAACTGGAGAATCTATTCCGACTTCGATGTTCAACTTCTTTGCAAAGTCGATGAGTGAAGGAAACGCTACTTCAAAACCGATCAACATATGTTCTTCGTTGTCGTTTTCAAGTTTGCTTATGTTCTCTTTCAAAAATTGCACTCCTATAAAATCATGCAACATTTGTCATGGGTTTGTTGTCCCTAATAGCTTTTTTCAAAAATTTACCTTTAAATTCACTATAAATTCTACAGTAAAATTCATGCGAGATGATCCGATTCGAAAGCTTTTAAATATATACAACTTATGCAACCATGCAAATATACTTGATCATTCGATCTACGTTGCACTATAACAAAAGTTTATATGACGTTTGAATGTTCTAATAGAATATTTATAGACTTACATTGAGAATGATAAAGGGGCATCTAAAAGTGTTACATATGTTTGTAGTATGTTTTTAGGCAATTTAACAAGTTTTTTATGACCTTTTTAAAATAGAGCATCCTATTAGTTGTTTTATATGACACTATTTGAAAATGTATCCAGTATACGTAAGTGGACATTTCTCAAATTGTCCTATAAAATAGCTAAAACGACATTTTTTTATAAGGTTCACTTGGGTTTGCCCAGACTACATCCTTGGTAATTTTTACCGAGAGCTAAAGCATGCTCCCCTGGGATTAATACTCAGTGGCCCCTGATTGCTCATCCCCGGATTTGAACTTGGGTGGGTTTTTCCCCCAACACCAAGCCTTAACCGGTAGGCTACCCCATTGGGGTTGCTAAAACGACATTTTATTTTAAAAATGTACTAAAAACTTGATAAAACGCCCAAAAACGTTATATAAATCTATTGTAGACATTTCATATAGGAAATTTAATGTTTGGTCCTATAAACTTAATTATTCTAATAAGACATTATATTAAGACGTTTAGACATTTGAGGCATTTTATATAATAGTTTTATTATAGTGGTTTATAGGGAAAAAAATATTACCTTTTTGGCATTTACTGGGATGAACGTTCCAAAAGGTTAATGCGATCACGCATGCCAACGTATTAATGATTCGATCATGAGCCAAAAAGATCAAACCATCACCCCAGGATCCATCGGGGAGTTGATTGTTTACAATCCACTCCAAACTTGACGGAAACTGAGGACAACCACTTCCATTACCATCTTGCACGAGTGCAACCCAAGCAGTATCGTAAGCTGACATCGTCGTCTCCCCATCGTCCATAGAATGCAACATCACTTTGATTGTCTCGACAAACCCTTTGATCTCGTCACTTGGATACAAAATCTTCAGGTATCGATCAATCGTAAGCACAACCACAATAATGATAGATTTATTACAAAATCTATAGATACAAGAAATATATAGGTACAAATAAAATTTTGAGTACAAAAGTAACACCTTATTCATGTCCACGTCATCATCCACGGTGTCAGTTTGCCGGTTGATAAACGACAAACCATTTGATTGAAGTTCATCAAGGTATTCTATACGAACTCCTATAGAAAATAAATTGTGTTTGTATGAGGATCATAAACGTTTTAATATTACCATTGTATATGTAATCTTTTAACTTGAGATCGTCGAGTTACTATGACAAACTGGCTTGCTTTTGAGGCTTATTCTAAAAATGTTGTAACTAAATGGAAAATGGCTAACTATGTCCGCTATCAGGTGGTAGTACTAGCATTGATCAAGATAAGATTTGTGTAACCTATGTGACATGGATACTACCTTTGGACCCTTTGATGCAAAAGCATAGAGAAACAACATGCATGGTCACATAATTAAAAACTATGTACTTCAGAAAAATTATATCAGCTCGAGTTATGACTCAAGAACTATGAACCCTCAAAGTCGACTATGAAAATGGTTATATGATTTGTTACAAAATATATTAGAAAAGATGTTTTTAAAAAATTAAAGTTGCGTTTGGTTGTGAAAAAACTTCCAGTTTTCCAAGGAAAATGAAAATTTTTTGTTTTCTAACTTCTATGTAAATTAGAAAGCCGATTTTAGTAGTTTTTCAAAATTTTCTAAACGTATTTAATTTCTAGTTTTCTAAAATGGAAAATGAAAACTACATCATTTCAACCAACTTGTTTCCTAAAAGTTTCAAAGAAATTTGAAAATGAAACTCAACTCCATTTTCTGAAAACGTTTTTTAGGAAAATGAAAATAGTTTTTCACAACCAAATGCATCCTAAGAAACTTAAGAAAATCAGCTGTGTCCGAGTTATAAGTCAGGAGTTATTGCCCCTTGTTCACTATGAAAAATGGTTACGAATTGTTTGAAATTTTATTACGACTTTGTAACGTGATAATGAAATATTTTACGACCTTGAAAAACAAGCAATTTCCGAAGAAAAAAAAATTATATTGATAAGACTTAAGAGTTATGGCCCTTCAAACACAATGCTTATCTTTCAATTTTGAAACCAAATTATAATCATTTTCTCTAGTGAACAACCAAAGATGAATGTTTAAAATAAAAGTTGAAGTTGCTTATTTTTCAAGACCGCTAAAAGAAATTGTAACATAAACTACAATAAGAAAATCATAACATAGTTGTTAACATCTCATAGCAAACTTGGAGGGTAACCTTTGACACCTAATTTTGATCGAAGAGATCCTTTTAAGTAGCTCCGTTTTCTAAAATCCATAACCCGATATAATTTTGTAATCTAAACCATCGTACCCAGGACGTAAATGATCAAAAAAAAATAACTCAGATCAGAAGGCTAGAGTCACAAAAATAAAATAAATAATACTCAAACATAGTAGTTTAGGTTGTGTTTGGCTAAAATAAGCTAGCTTATGGATTGACTATAAGTTAGTTTATTGAAACGCTACTTGGAGTAGCGTTTTTGGAGCTTTTTGTAGTTTTTCTTATTATACTCTTATTAATATTAATTATTATTATAATTTATACCCCAATATACCATTTTTGATCATTTTACGTACTTATAAGCTAGTTTTTGTCAAATATAATTTATTCATAATTTAGATTATCAGCTACCAACTAGTTTGTCAAACACATTTACACAACCTAAATTTTAAATAATTAAAAAAAACTTCTAAGACAAAAGATTCCAAACATATACTTGAAGAGTTTGCCATAAATAATATGGCATATTTTGGCCGGTGGTAAGCATAGAAATTTCCTTTTATAGTCTTTTTTAAGTAATAAATATATATTAAAATACCTTGCAAACGAGAATTTGACATGGCTTTGGGTTGGAAGTTGGTAACTTTAAGAACAACACCACCTGTACCAAATACAAAACTAATTAAGAATTAACTAATATGTTTATATTTCATGAACAATAAAATAAATTCAAAAATAAGGTTTTCTAAAATTAATTCTAGGTTCATTAACATTAATATTAAACTTAATTAACTATTATAATGTTCAAACTTCATCAATGAAAAAATTGAAATAAACAATATTTTTAAGTTTTAACAACCGATTAAAAGATGTGATACTTAACATATTTAAAGAATTATGTCCTTGTCATGCAACATATTAGAGATCCTCTATGAACATCTTTTTCTATGTCTTAAAAGACAATGAAAGATGTGTTATATGGTTAATATTATATATAATACAAAACGTAAAGAAATCAATTCTCACTTCAATGATCTACAATTAAGACTTTTGTGTTTCATCATTGTCGAACATTAAAACTCAAACTTAAGCTTCAATATGTGCTACTGTAGCATCTCATTTTTCTCGTCAGTAGCAAAAACTAAATCATATATGGTGATAAAACAGTTAAGCATCGTAAATAAACTGATATAACAATTAACAAATTCAACGGTGACACACTCCATTAATTATAGCCACAGTGAATCCACACATGTACGTGGTATAGCATTCAAAATCCGAACATTGTTCTAGAACATCATATTCAAAAGTAAATAATTAAACATGTGCCTTAAGTGTACGTAATAAAAATGCAGGAGAGAGGAGAAATGCATGCCTGTGAAGGGAAGACGGAGGGAAGGAAACTGAGAAAGGGTGGTCGAAGAGGAGCGGAGGTGGAAGGTGATGGTCGGAGAAAAGATCATCGTTTTCATGGTGATCAGATCAAAGGATTTCTTGTCTCTTACCCAAGTTTGATTAAAGATGGAATTATGCAAGTTCAAGCAATAGACAACCAATCATTGAAGAAGAGAAACAATTTTCAAGGATAGGAAGATGAAGAATTCTCTCTATCAAACTATCAATTGAGGACTTATGGAGACAATCCTAAATGATGATACCCCCAAACAAAAATGGGATTTGATGAAGCAGAAATTCAAGGGCTCCGCAAAAGTCAAGCGGGCGCAACTTCAACCTTGAAAATTGAATTCGAGATGCTCAAAATGAAACACATGGAGTCTATAAATGCATACATTGAAAATAGATAAAAAGAGAAAATAACCATAATACCGCTTACTTAACGGAATAAAGGTTAAATAAGTTAGAGTAAAAAATTCAATCCGTAATAAACTTAACCTATAGTGATTTCACTTGAGGGATCTAATCCATAATTTGCCTATGAAATGTGTAATTTATTTACTCTATGTCTCATTTATTAATAATAAACATTTTGTTGGAATATTTTTATGAATTAATATCAACAAAATAGTTAATAAAATTAGTATTCCATATCAAGAAATGTAGTTTCTAAAATTTTGATAAATTATTTAGGGTAAAATACATGTTTGGTTCATGTGGTTTACTCCATATTGCACTGTTGATCCCTCTTTCGAAATAATTATGAATTTCATCTCTGTGGTTTACATTTTATTGCATTGTTGGTCCTTGTCCCTAACATTCAGCCTGTTAAGTATAGGGACCAACAGTGCAATATAATGTAAACCACAGGGACCAACAGTATAATATAGTATAAACCACATGGACCAACATGCAAGAAAGTATAAACCATATAGACCAAATCTATATATTATTTTGAAAGAATGACCAATAGTACAATAAAAAGTAAATCATAAGGACCAAATATGTAATTTATTCAATTATTTACGAAAATTTTGGAGGAAATAATAAATATCAAAAATACCTTGTATAGGAGACTTTGATATGGCTTTACATCGGAAAGTGGTACCTTTAGGAACAACACTACCCAAGGGCGAATTTAGGAAGGGGCTAGGTAGGTCCTGGGACCTACCTAATTTTTGTATTTTTGTTAGAAGTTATATAGAAAAAAAATCGGGACCTACCTAAATTTTTTTAGAGGAACTACCTTAAATATTTTTTAAGCAGTATAAGGCAAATGAAATAAATGGTGGTGTGGTGGATAACAACTCTTATTGTGTACAATAAGTCATAGGTTTGAATCTCTTAATTCCCTAAAAGTTGTTATTTTAAATTTTTTATTTTTGTATAAGTTTATTTTTGTATAAGCCCAACAATTTCAAGTCTGGCCCACATATCTAAAAAAAATAAATGACAAAAGCTGTTATTTTTAAAAAATTTATAATTATTTAGGCCCAACAATTTCAAGTCTGGCCCCCCACATATCCAAAAAAATAAATGACAGCCTAATCTTTTGATTGACTTCAGCCGAAAAGCACATGGCTGAATATTCATCAATTTCGACTTCAACCAATCGATCTTCAATCTCCAATCTGAACAAATCGAGCAATTATATTTCGCAATAATTTTTCTAAAGGCTTTTCTTCTCTTGAAACTTGCCTTGATCTTACTCATTGCAACATCAAGTGTGGAACGTGCATTTTCAACAATGAAGTTGATAAAGACGACTACTCGCAACAAAATGGGTGATCAATATTTGAATTTAGCTTTAATATTGAGAAAATTATTTTAGAAGGTATTAGTAAGATACGGTTATGCAAATATTTTAAGGTATAAGACCTTGTTAAGTACAATTGTAAGGACTTTAAAATATCACTATTGGGTAAATATTGAGTACAGAGGTCGACATGAAGACAAGAGGAGTGATAAGAAGACTGATTCAGGAAGATATTATGAGAAAGGAAAGTATGAGGAGAAGAAAAAGTTTGGAGAGAAACGAATAGAAGAGAATAATGAGAAAAAGACTGATGAAGTTCAAAAGTGCTTTAAATGTGGAAAGCCAGGTCATTTTGCGAGAGAGTGTCCGAATGCTGCAGTCAAAGATTATTCATACTACAGTCATAAAGCTTCTTTGGCAAAGAAGAAGGAATCAGGAAAAGCTTTACTTGCTGAAGAAGATTATTGGTTAAACGCCACTGACGATGAATCTGATGATGCTGTTTGCATGATGGTTAAAGCATTTATGTCAAAGATGGTTCCTAAGAGTGGACGAAAGACTGATTTTTCTTTGAGGCGTTGTAATCCTCATGACTCGGATGATTCTCTTGCTGATTCTCTTGATGATTGGTTTGTTGATTCTTCTGATGATTCAGTGGGCATAATGGATGATTCAGTTAGTTCCGATGATGAAGCGATAGAGGTGATCAATGTGTCTGATGGTTCTGAAGGTGATGATGAGACTGAGGATGTGGTGATAGGCTCAGATTCAGAGGATGAAGATTCTTCAGCTAGAAAACAACTTTGCTTGATGGCAAATCCAGACGATCATTCTTCTGAGGATGAATCTGAGGTACGTCTTAATCCTTATGTCGAGTTTGAATCGTATATCAAGTCTTTAAACGAAAACATGGCAAATCTTAAGAAGAAGTTAAAAGATCAAATATTGCTCACAGATAAATGGGAAGCTCGTTCTAAACAGAATGATGCTTTAATAGTTGAGCTTTCCGACAAGAATGCTCAGAATGAACATCTTGTGCAATATTTGATGAAAGAAAATGAAAAGTTCTTGGAACAATCTGTCATTTCTGATAATAAGCAAAAAGCTAAATTGTCTGAAATTTCAGATAAACTTTCTATTAAGGAAAAGGAGTATAAGGACATTCAAACTAAACTTTCTGCACTTTCTGAAGAAAAAGAAGTTTTACTTGGGCATATTAAAAAGGTGGAAACCATGCTTTTAAAAAGAGGACAGACTGATCAAACAATTTTTCTAAATAAACCAAAAGAGTTCAAAGCTTATAAGGTTAGAGAAGGTTTGGGATTTGAAAATCCTCATTACTTGAAACGTGCAATCAGATTTGTTCCTACACTGTATGATACTATCTATTTTAATCTGGACAAGAAGTATAAAATGCGTTTTACAAGATCATCTGAGGAAGTTGAAGCTGAACATGATAAACGTAGAAAGCAAAAGGACAATGTTCAAATTCCTTTCAACTATGCACGTCTAAATGACAGTTATAGTATAAGGGAAATTTCATTATCTGATGATTATATCAGAAGTTATTCAGAAGAGGAATGTAAACAGTTCAAATCTGATGATTCTCCGGTTGATAACAGTAAATTTTACGAATTTCGATATTATAAGACTCTTAAAGATCTTGATGATGAAAGAAGAATGAATTCTTCTGAAAAAGATCAAATGCTTTGTAAAATTTCTGATCTTCAAAAACATGTTTTCAAATTAAAAGGAGAATTGCAGAAATTTTCAAATTCAAGTTCCTCTGAACATAAAAGTTCAAATACTTCTGATACTTCATTTGTTCGTGCTTCATCTACTTCAGAAGATAGTGTAAAATCTGAGAATGCACTTCAACTCTCTACCATTGTGAATTCTATATGTTGTGTGTGTTCAGCTAAAAAGTTTGTTGAGTCTGAAGCTGTTTCTAAAGTAAAATCACTTGAGTTAAGAAATGCTCAACTTTCAAATCAAATTTCAGATTTTGAGCAACTTCTTATTCTTGAAAGAAATAATTTTGAGAAGGAAAGAAAAGTTTTAGAAGAACACATTCTTGATCTTTCTTCTAAGATTTCTGATTTAACAATTAAGATGGATTTCGAAAGACAACAATTTCAATCTGTAAGTAAATCTTCTGAAGAGAAATCTTTAGAACTTCGAAACCAGATTGTTGCTTTGCAAAATCAGATATCTGATGAAAGGAATCAATTCAAAAGGAAAGAACAAGTCTTGAAAAGTGAAAAGAAAGCTTTAGAACAAATGTTTGTTGCACATAAGAAAGAACCTGTTGTGGAAACAGATTCTGACAAACAGAGGGAGTTCTTTCAATGTGAGATAAAAAGACTTACACGTCAGTTAGCTGAATTCTCAACAAAAGCAATGACTTCTATGGTGAATGACAATAAAAAGTTTGATTCGTCTAGTCAGTCTGAAAAAGAAAAAGCAAAGCATGTTTCAAATGATAAACCGAAAATGCATGAAGGTCAATCTTCTTCATCTAATTCAAAGCCCATACAAAGGAATTTTTCTGAGGATACTAATAAACCAACAGATAAATTTGTTCAGTATCCACAGAATTCAAGACAGAAAGTGAATGTTCAACGACAGAATGGTTATTATTCTTCCTTTACTAATTCAAGTGCGTCTGATTTTTCAGATAATTTTCAACGAAGACAAGTAAAACAAGTTTGGAGGAGGAAGGAGTTCACAAATTCATGTAGCCCTACATCTAGTAGTAGTAATACCAAAGTTAGTCATGATGTACGAAACAATGTTGCTTTTTCATACAATAATCGTGTATCTTTTCCACGAAATTTTCCAATAAAGCAATTTGTTGATATGCGTCGTGATAAATTTTGTTGTTCACATTGTGGCTTGCATGATTTTGTAAACAATAGTGCTTTTCATGATTATAATCCTTATCTCTATAAGAAAAGACCTTGGATCTCAATTGCACATAAATCTTCTAACCCCTTAGGACCCAAATTGCGTTGGGTACCTAAAGTGAACTAGTTGGTTTTGCAGAATCGTCATGTGTGGTATCTCGATTCTGGTTGTTCGAAACACATGACGGGACGTAAGGAGATTTTGCATAATTTCAAACCAAAGTTTTGTGGTTCAGTTCAGTTTGGTAATGAACAGTATGCTCCGATTGTTGGATATGGAGATGTGATTCAAGACAAAGTCACGATTAAGAAAGTATCGTTGGTTGAGGGTTTAGGACATAATTTGTTTAGCATTGGTCAGTTTTGCGATAAAGATCTCGAAGTTGGTTTCAAGAAGAGGCGATGTGTGGTTAAGACTGAAGCTGGTAAGGAGTTACTTGTTGGTACTAGAAGACGTAATCTGTACAAGATTGATTTGAGAGATGTTAAAGCTAAGAATACTCTTTGTTTGTTGTCAAAGGCTTCTAATCAACAAAGTGTTTTGTGGCATAGGAGACTGTCACATCTGAATTTCAAAGGTTTGAATAAGTTGGTGATTGGAAACTTAGCCATTGGTATTCCTGATCTGAGATTTCAACAAGATCATCTTTGTTCCGCTTGTCAATTAGGAAAGATGAAACGAGTTTCGCACAAGTCAAAGATTGAGCATGGAACGGAAAAGCCGTTACAATTGATACACATGGATTTGTGTGGCCCGATGCGCGTTCAGAGTATTAATGGCAAGAAGTATGTTCTCGTTATGGTTGATGATTACTCAAGATATACATGGGTAAAGTTCTTACGCTCTAAGGATGAAGCACCTGAGATTATTATTTCTGTTCTGAAAGAGGTTCAAGTGAATCTACAGTCACAGGTTCAGAAGATTCGTTCTGATCATGGAACTGAATTCAAGAACAAAGTACTTGGTGGTTACTTAGAGTCGGTTGGTATCAAACATACTTTCGCCGCAGTTCGTACACCACAACAAAATGGTGTTGTTGAACGTCGAAACAGAACTTTGGTAGAAGCAGCTAGAACGATGCTTGCATATTCCAAATTACCAATGTTTTTGTGGGCTGAAGCGGTTGATACGGCATGTTATACACAGAATCGTTCAATTGTGAACAACAGGTTTGGTAAAACACCATATGAGCTTATTAATAATCAAGTACCTAACATAGGGCATTTTAGAGTATTTGGTTGCAGGTGTTTTGTGCTGAATGATAGAGAGGATAGACACAAGCTTCAGGCGAAATCAGATGAAGCTATTTTCATTGGTTATTCAAAGAACTCGATTGCATATCGTGTGTATAACAAAAGGACAAAGATGGTGTTGGAAAGTTCGAATGTTAAGTTTGATCCATATGCTGAGATGGCTTCGGAATAACTCAGTTCAGGACCCGGTCTTCAATGTCTGGATGGCTCTTGAATAAATCAGTTCAAGACCCGTTCTTCAATGACTAATGGCTCTTGAATAACTCAGTTCAAGACCCGAGCATCAATGTGTTATATGAGCGTTATTGTAAGTATCCCTCTAAACCTTCGTTCATAACTTGCGCTTAATTGTGTTTAACCGTGGTGTTCATCTTCAGGAACTTACTTGTGTTCGTTCCTTTCCGATTCTAAATCGTTTCACGAATTACCACGTGTTATAAAGTGTGTTTCTTTGTTTGAGGGGGAGTCAATAAATAAATAAAACAAAAAGAGGTCATTCAATTTTTGGTACAAGATATTTTTGAGGGGGAGCTACTAACTACAGAGGATTCATTTTTTTACATGAATACCAAATTTTATTATCTGTTTTGTAGGTAATTCACATTTCGAGGGGGAGCTTATATGCATATATATAGTTTGGCATATTTCGAGTATGAAAACTGGTTTCATAATTGTTCAAATCACTTCTCTATTCTCAAAACTTTTTCATGAATCTAGAAGTGAATTTTAAATGTTTTCATATTGAGGAATTGATGCATGTTTTCTAAACCGTGTGTTTCCAAAGATTGATACTTGTGTATTATCTTTTCTTATACTGTTTAAGTATTCATACACACTGGTTTATGTTCTTCTTGTTTAGTTATTACCATGTCTCTAAAATGATCCAATTATTCGATGGTAATACACTCGTTTGAAATTCCAATTTGGGTCTAAGCGTTCATTTGATCAGTCCGATACACCTTGTTTCATAAAGATATGTCTATATATCGTTCATATAGATATTTTCCTATCTTTCTGAACCATTTCCTTTTTGATCATACCATCTGATGAAACAGTTTTATCAAACAATTCTTTGTTTTTCATGTGCATTCAGTGTATATAATTGTTTGGCGATATCTTTTTGCTCATGTATTGTTTCTATACATTTTTTTGAGCAAATTTTCTCAAAGGTTATATGATTCAACCGATGAATCATCGATATTTCATGCTTAGGAAACATATTTCACGGGGAGTGAGGTTATACAACTTCTATGGACTGCCAGCGCCGGTAGCCCTACCCAAGAAGTTATCCTTGAGAGAAATGAGGGGTGAAGGGTCTCAATCAAAGAGTGGGGGAGATAACTCATCCGGTTGAGTTATTCTCATAGTGTTAGAGCGGAAAAATGAAATATGAGAGCTTGGTTAGAAGTGAGGAAGATTAAAAGAATTGGAGGGTGTGAGAACAGAGTTAAAAGAAATTTAAAACTCTGCACCAACCATTTCTAAGCTGGGCAACCACATAATCTATCGGTTCACGTTCTTTGGTGACTGATATTGAATCAAGGCAAAGCCCAATGCCGACTCTCGATTAAACCCCACCAGCTACTCATTTTCTTCTCAACAAGAAAATGTTTCATTTTTGCACGGGGAAGCAGCATATAATCTATCAGATTTTCATTCGGAAAGTCGATATTGAAACAGAAGGAAGCCGCCCTGCCTTCGAACTTCATTTCTTGCACATCGAGTCAGTGAATATGTTTTTCACTATTTTGAGCCTTTTAACGCATTTTATGCTAATTCTTTCAACACTTTGCACACAATGAATTTGTTTCTTTGTCGGAACATTCATAGAAATACACCGGTATTTCAATGATTGAATGGAAGTCCTGGGGGGTGAACGTCAATAAAGCCCTTTCTACAGTACATCCGTTGTACTAAGTGGCTTTGTGCTACTTACAGGCATTTTAACTGTTTCATGTGTTGATTCAGGGTTACCACTCTATGTCTGAATTTGAAAAGATTCGGATAACTTTTGGAATTGACGGATGGTTTACGTTTTTGGATGGTGGTTCGGGGGAAAAGGATGGTGACTGATCAGATTGTTTCTATTGATTTTGGTTGATATGTGGTTTGAAGATTAATCATTTCTACATTGTGATTTGATGATAAAATCATTTTTTCATCAAATAGGGGGAGAAAGAAAGCGAAATGATAAAGTTTTGATATGATAGAGAAAGAAAGCGAGATGGGGAGAAAGAAAGAGAAATGATTATTTGATCAATACATGTGATATTTGTATATGGTGAAATGCTTGAGAAATGTTCAAAGTTGGTGAAAGATGATTCTTCAACGTACATGAAGATATTTGTTCAAAGTTCAAGTTGAGTTCTGAAGAGATTTTGTGCTTAAGTGGAAGATCAAGATGAAAAGTTTATCAAAATAATCATGTTGTCGAAGTTTTGATTATTTGAAGATAGTGGAGAAAAGTCAAGTGAAGACTGAAGATTTCAAAGATGTTGTTTCTGGATGATGAGAAAAGAGTTTGAAGTTTATGGAGAAAAAGAGTTGGTTTATTTTCTGAAGGTTGATTGGATGAAGATATCTGGAGATTGATACTTAAGTGGTTATCAGTTGATGAATTCTAATTCAAGATGAGCTTATTGAAAGTTGATAATTCAAAGGAGATAATTCGATTTTGCGGATAAAGGGGAGATTGTTTATTTTGAAAAGGGTTGAGAAATTTTTCTGAAGAATGTTGATGATCGTTAAAGTCAAGAGATTTTCAAGTTAAATTCATTTGAGAAGTTTTGAAGTTGGTTATCTGTATTCCATGAAGATTTCTGATGCGAAAAGTTTTGTTCGTTGATGATTTTGATAAAGTGAAGTTTGAGAAGATTGTAAATGTTTACAAGTTTTTGTAATAGTTGGTTATTTCCAACTTGAATACAAAGGGGGAGATTGTTAGGGTTGAAAATATAGTTGTATTCAAGTTTGAGTTTATAATTGTAATTGTTGTAAAGTTGAGGGGAGCTGAGTGTAAATACCCTAGGGGTATAAAAGCTTTTGTATTAGTTGAGAAGATAGTGAGAGAGTTTTGAGAGATACGTATTGTCAGATCTAGAGTTTGATAGAGGAGAGAGAAAGTTGAGAGTGTATATTGTGTTCATATTGTTCATATCAATAAAGTGAGATTTGTGATTGAAATTGAAGCTTCTTAATCATGGTGGATTGATATTCAGATCTATCATATTTGATTTTTAATTTTAATTTTAATGACCCGACCCGATAAAAGTATAGTTGACCCTTTAATTTTTTTTCGGCTAAACTTAGTAGGAACCACGTGGATTTCTGTTCTAGATTCGCCACTGACACTACCTGAACCTGTAAGCCAATATAAAATAAACTAAAGAATTGTGGAAATGATCAATGGGTTATTATATATAGAGAGAGAGAGAGTAAGGCGGTTTCATATAAGAACCAAACCTCTTTGTAAGAACAAATATTAGCCATAAATTGATGTGGGCTCGTGCTTGTATCACACATTAAAAAATCATATATGATTCAGGCAACCACTGAATCATGTATAATTTTTTAATGTGTATGACTCACATGGGCCCACATCAAATGTGATTATAAAGAGTTCATTTGTTCCTACAAATTGCAATGGTTCTTGTTTGAACCTACTTCTCTCTCTCTCTCTCTCTCTCTCTCTCTCTCTCTCTCTCTATATATATATATATATATATAGGGGTGGGTTCAAATGAAAATGATATATATTTAAAAGAATACGAGAACGAACAAAATCATATATGATTCATGTACAAAATCATACATGATTTGCGGGACTTTGCAATTTGGAGTCAAAGTCATTCTTATGGCCTTTTTCAAAATTTAATGCAAAATCATATATCATTTTTGCTAGTTCTCGTATTCTTTTAAATAGATATCATTCTCACATGATCCTTTCAATATATATAGATATATATGGTCAGGTTCAAATGTGAACTCAATTTTGGTTGTGAACGTGAGAACGAATCTCAGCCACACATATTCGGTCACGGTAGACGCAATCACGGATGATTGATGCAATTCGTGGAAGGGTAGAGATTATTAAAGGGGGAACCGATAGAAATTATTCATGGGAGGGTAGAAATTTAATATTATATATAACATTTGTTTAGTCAAAGAACCCTTGCTGGAGATGATCAATCCTAATTGAAAACATCTTTGGATGAAGAGGGTGTAAACGATACAAGATAACTCAAGAGCTATTCAAGATTGACTAAGTAAAGCTCAGTCAATACTCGACCCAAACATGCTCGGCTCAAGTTTGAGATTGATCACTTTGAGTTTAAAAAATTGTAATCAAGTTTAGTGTTTAGATACTTGCGTGTTTTTGAGTCGCGTTCAAACTTGAGAAATGGCTATAAGTTCGAGTCGAGTATATAAGTATTCGAGTTACTCGCATCATTTACACCCCCACCTTGAATCATAGAGTTCTTTTATATTGATAATTAGATAACTTAAAATATGGGGGTTTTTCAAGGTTCTTTTATTATGTGAAATGATAAAAAGCACTTAATAGAACTTAATCATTCAAATTTCAAATGCTAGAACTTGTTCATCAATAACTTATGCAACGTCATTTAACGTATAGCCCTATTGATAAAGGATGGGTTGATTATGCTAGCTCAAATACAAACTATAACAAAATTGAGTTTATAAAAGGCTTAAAATAAGGAAGTAGCCTAATATGATCTAATACAAAAAATTTATAGGACGCGAGCTTATGGCCGTCGTAACAAGTTTTTTTAGAATATTTTTCAAGTAAAGCGTCGTATTAACTATTCCATAGGACGTCATTTGAAAATGTGTTTTATAAATACAAATGTTCAATAAAAAGATGGGTTTATACACACACGCACACACATTGTAGGACGAAGGATCATGTGAGAAAAAAAGTTAAATAAGAAGCGTAAGAAAAGATCCGGACCATTGATCACTTTTAATCTCACTCCCAACCTATCAATTGTGCTAGCTTCTCACGAAAATTGATTCGAAACATTTAATTAGTGTTGATCTCAAATTAAAATTGATCCAAGGTTGAAAATCTCTTCTTACCCATTTTCATAATAACTTCTCTTCATATTGTAATAGATAAAAAAGAATATATATATATATATATATATATATATGTACATGTAGAGATAGATAAAAGTTAAATGGAAACTCAAATCTGATTGCGAACGTGAGAATTGAGATCACGCTGTGACATATTCACTCTGAATAATCATGTATTATTCAGAGTGAATAACACAGCAAGATGTGAATGTTGTATTATTAACTCCGAATAATAACACATGATTATTCAGAATGCATCGGTTATCCTCACGTTCGCAATGAAAGAATGAGTTTTCGAGCCTAGCCCTACATATACACGACAAAGACAGAAATACCCGTGGAAGGACGAGGATGAGAAAAGGCGGCCGGAGAGGAGGGGATGGCGGTTGGAGAGAAGACCATCGTTTTCATGGTGATTGGATTGAAGGGTTAAATTCTTGTGTTTTTTTTCACCTGAGCTTTTGGCTTTTTGTTCTTGAACATATCACTATAAACATATATACACAAAAAAAGTGTATCTATAATGACTTTGGAGGGAAAGAAGACAAAAAGGAGTTCCCAAGAGATACTCTAAAATGTGTGCATGGCATCCATAAGTTGATGCGATCTTGCACATGATATGATGCCAACTTAACCATTTGTATTTATTAATTAAGAGCCAATTAATTTACTCTAATTATAAGTAGTTAATTAGAGCATCATGGTACCACTTCGATCTATATTATTAACTAGATTCTTACCTGTGTAATGCGGCATAAAAATCTTTAACTATTGAGCACTTTAATAAATAATCTTATTTTATCTCAATTTTTATTTTTATATTTGATTTATTAGTAATACAACTTTCAAAATACTAAGTATAAATATAAATTAATTACTCAAAATATTTTTATATGCAAAACAAAATGGCATCCCAATTATTCTTTTATTATATATATTACTCAATGATCTTGGGTCACAAATTTTCTAATTATTGGGATTAGCCGCCATAATATATTATATTTTTTTGAAAATATGAAAAATACATTATTCAAAGTTATAATGTAGTAGAACTCTAATATTAGACATAATAATTGAAAATGTCAAAGATTGCTCATTAGAAGCCATCGATCTTTCTTAAGTCTTCCACAATTTTCTCTACATTAATTATCTTTACAGCAACTTCTCTTTCGATGAACAAAAGCAATGAGTCATTTAGAAACTCCTCGTCCATTTGTTTTGTATTCTTGTTCGTTCTCACAATATTCATTGCCGAAAATGTTTTGTCAGTTATCACGCTGTAAACTAGGAGAGTAAGTAATAGATTGGGTAATCGATAAATAAAATCAACAGTGATGTGAATATGGTTACAATTTAGTTACTTCTAAGATGTAAAAACGAACTTTATGTCTTGATGAAATTGATGTGAAAGGATTTACGTGTCACTCTCTAGAGTGCCTCTGCTATATAAGCTTTGTAAAGTTTCCGAGGAAGGAAAATCGTAGTGCATGTCCCAAAAACAAATAGATAGTAGTATAGTACCTAGATTCAAACCCAAGACCTCCTATGTTCTTATCGTTACAACTTACAACAATTGAACGATGACAAAAACGGGGGTCGAAAACTACTCTACTCGATTGGTTTACCTCGCCATAATTAAGCATCAATAATATCGCATCAATCAAATAACAGAAAGATGAAGGACTTATTATGTAAAATAAGTTCAAATTAGACCTCAGAATATATGGCTCATTTTTATGATAACCACATATATACAAAATAACACACAATAAATCACAAGTAATACTGTAATAAAACGGCATTGAGGGATTAATTAATGAGTGTTTTTATATTACGGTTTCAAACAATACTTTGGAGATGTGAGCATTTATTGTCATTGGGTCATAGTAAGCCTTGTAGAAGAAAGTTTTCGCGACGGTTAGGAACGTCTGTTTCAATTCCCGATCAAGATCGTCGGGTGAGTTGCTAAGTACGAGTTGCACTAATTCTTGCATTATGCACTCGCTCGTTGAGTACGTAGTTTCACTGTTGAAGCATGTGGCACGGTTCTCCTAACAATATATAAAAAGATTTGTTAAAGACAAAGACTGAATTCGAGAATGAGATAGTGAAGTTGTACGTACCTTAGACTTATGAGATTGGAATATTTCGTGACAGAGTTTATTAGTGACGGTTGAAAGACGTTGGTGTTGGGGATGAACTAAGAGTTCCTTCAATGTCCATCGGCCATCGATCAAGCTAATTGTTTGTACTATTAGTTCTGCTTGTCCTTCTGTCGCATCTAGTCCTTCTTGCCACCTTGTCAACCAGATCTCCCACTAATTCCAGAAATACGAGAAAAAAAACATGGTCATTAGCAACAGATATACAGCATGTCATAAAAGGGGATCAACTAATTAAGCATTTTAACAAAATCAGGTTTATATGATGGTAATTGTCTTAATAGACCATTTTGTAGAACATTATTTTTAAGACCAACTAATAAACACTACTAGAAAAATGGGCATCAGTGACGATTTTTTGTGACGGACTATTTCCGTCGCTAATTAGCGACGGACTAGCGACGGAATAGGCCACGACCATGTTCCGTCGCAAATCCGTCGCTAATTAGCGACGGATTTGTGACGGATTTGTGATGGAATTAGTTAAAAATAAACAAATAATGAAATAATAATTCCGTCGCAAATCCGTCACTAATTAGCGACGGATTAGTTACGGAATTAATGTTTGAAATAAATAAAAAATGAAGTAATATGGTGATATGGTAATCTCAAACTATCTTCATTTGCATACGCTTTCTTTGGTTGATTTAATAATGCACATGGGGCACTTGAGGAGGGAACCAGGAGATGCCTTGAGGTATTTCCATGTTTAAGAAGTTGTATGAATTACATGATTAATGCTTCCAGTGTTTACTTCTTTGATTTGTCTGTTCCAGCTTTCGGTAACCTTGGAGTTGTTAGAGACCAGCTTTTGGTAACCTTGGGTTGCTAGAGTTCATTTGGTTTGTTTTATAGTTCATTTGTCGTTTGTTAGTGATTTAATAAATTAGCGGTTGCAATTGTAATATATTAGAATTTGGAATTCGTAGAACATTCGAATTTGGATTTGGTTTTCGTATTTCTCTATTAATTTTGGATTGTTATGAAATTCTGGAAATGAGATTTGTATACCGAAAATTCTGGAAATGAGATTTGTATAACGAAAATTCTGGTTTTTTTATTTTTTATTTTTTTAATTTTATTAATAATAGCGACGGATTAGTGACGGAAAGTCCGTCGCAAAATGTATTTAAAATTAAATTAAATTAAATTAAATTAAATTAAAATATGTCGCTAATCCGTCGCTAAAAAGTATCCGTCGCAAATCCGTCACAAATCTAGATCCGTCGCTGATTCGTCACTGATCCGTCGCTGAAGCTGTCCGTCGCTGATCCGTCGCAGTTATCCGTCGTCGATCCATTGCTGAAACTATCTTCCACGCGACCAACGACGACAAACCATTAGCAACAGATCAGTGACGGATTTTTCCGTCACTGAAGCCCTTCTGTTTTGTAGTGAAAGCACTGTATCTAAAAGTGTTGTATTAAGTTTATAAGACATTTTTTAAACGTACTAATAAACTTTTTGTAAATTTTAAATAAAACATCATATCAACTATTTTAAATGACACTTTAGAAAATGTCCTATAATTAAACGCATCTTTTTTAGGATATTTGTTTTTGTAACACATCTTTTTCAAATAGTATAGTATAAAATAACTAATACAACGTTCTATTCTAAAATTGTTTTAAAAAAGAACTTGTTAATATGCGGAAAAAAAACGTTATAATCTTATTTGCAACAATATGACATGGGACGTTTTCTTTTGTGATCTTGTAAACTTAAGTCCAATAAAGTAGTCTATTGAGACACTCATACATTTTTTACGTCCTATAAATCCAATTTATGGTAGAGAAGATATAACGAACTTACGGCATGGTGAAGTTGTGGATGGATATCTCTACCATGAGTCGTGAGTGTGCTCGATGCAAGCTCACGTAGGGTTCCCCGCAGTGCTACCATCAACCCATGCCATGGTTTTCCATATCTGTTCTCGAAATAGAAAATTAGCAATCGAGATAACCTTTGCGACAACCAAAACAATTTGTCGCTACTGCTTTTGAACCCTAAGATATGGAGACACTACAACAAAATTGAGTTTATGGAACACCAAAAAAATAAAGTGTCTTAATAGACCACTTTATAAGACCTAATTTATGTGACCAAAGTGATAAAATGTTCTATTTAAAAGTGTTGTAATAAGTTTAAATTACTTTTTTTGTTCTAGTAACAAGTTTTTAGGAAAAAAAGCATCATATTAGTTATCTTGTAGAACACAAAATAAGTTTCCTAGGAAAAGATGGGTTAAAAGGGCACTTTCTCAAAAATAACCTATAAAATATCAAATTCGGCTCATTTATATTTAAAGTTTCTTCAAACTGTTGTTAAGATGCCTAAAAACTTCTATAATGGACCCTTTTTATTTTTGGTCATATTATGTCATATAAAGTAGTCTATTAACACGCTAAGAGTTGGTGGTGTCCTATGAACCCAATTTTGTTGCAGTGAGAAGAAAACGCACTCGGCATGATGAAGGGATGGTGGTGTGTTCCTAAACTCGTCGACAAAATCTTCTCTGTGTTCTTTCGAGAGTTGTCGTGAATCAAATAAGAAGGAGATGGCGTCGACTAATGTGGTTGTTTTAGCCCACGCTATTCGCTCGTTGGACCTTTCTGGCTCGAATACGCTTGCTGCAGCCAAGTAGTATGCGACCAAAAGACTCGTGATATTGCTCATCCCAAACCGTCCGATATCGAATCCCAGATGCCATCTAGTTATATAAATTTTCATTTTAATCACGTAATTAAATGTTTATAAATCATTGGAAATTATATAAAGGAATTTGGAAAACTTACTGTTGCAATGTGTTCCATTCGAGTTGGTGGATAGCTAGACATTTGTTGTAATCCATTTTAGCCATTTCAAGATACGTGTTATTGCTTACATTCCCCATCCTGCAGGATGTAAAAATATATATATATCATCATACAAATATAAGCGGTAAGCCGGTAAGTAGCTGAGCTTAACGTGAGAAGTGGATCTGAATTGCGCTTTAGAATGAAGTTGATTCGGTAAGTCTCATTATAATGTGCATCCAACGGCGGCCGAATACCACTTCTCACGCTTCTCATGTTAACCTGAACTTCTCAGTGAACCCAACCCTTCAAATATAATGGTAAAGTTTATTTCAAGTTTATTTTTTACACAATCATGTAGATCGATAATCCGATTTTTAGAACAATCTCGGATTGGAATTGTTTGGATGGCTTCGGAATCGGATGGTGTTCAACTTTGATAAGCCAAAAAAGGCGGTGTTGTGAGATAATACTTTGATGCATTCGTTTTTTTGGATTAGTAACCGGAGTGCTAAGTTTAACATTAAAAGGATGGGTTGGCTACAAAACCCCATCTTTGGGTGGGCAAAAATCGGGCCGGGCCGGGCTTTGACCGGGACTCGTAAAGACCGGGTTTTCGGGAATTGGTTTGACCGGGATCGGGCCGGGCCTTGAGTGTGATACCCAGGCCCGTTACATATAGAAAAAGCCTAGGATTTGAGGACTGGGCCTTGGACCGGGCCGGGCCTTGAAGAATTTTTTCTTTTCTTTTCTTTTTTTCTCTTTTTCTAACTTATAAAACTACATCTATTTTTATAATTCTAATAATAATGATAATATACAATATAAACTAGATTTATTTTATTTTAAACCACTAAAACTAAACTATATAAAACAAATATATTTCATAAGTTCAAGAAAATTACGAAAATGCCACTGAAAACGGGTCGGGCCAGGGCTGGGCCTTGGACCGGGCCTGTCGGGACTGTCGGGATGGGCCGGGCTTTGGTCGGGCCGGACCGGGCTTTTCGTCGGGCTCCTTGCTAGTTTTAAGAAATATGTTGTTCAGGTTTTCCTTGTTAGAGTTGGTTTGCAAAGCTTTTCTTTCGCCCAAGACCCGAGTTTGAATTTTCTTGGTGTCCATCTTCTTAGTTCCTAGCTTTTAATTTCATATTTATTATGTTTCTAAAAGAATTGCAATGGAAGACTAAATACAAGACCTAATATATGAAAAGCAATGAATAACTAATAAACCAAAGATGAATTTTTTGAAAAATATCCTTATGTTTGTTGCTTATAGTCAAATGGTGTCACCGTTTGGAAAAAAAATTGGGTACCTCCCTGGTAGTACCTGTATAAGGTTTTTCCAATCCAAACGTCATCCTCGCCTCCGTATTGATCCAAGTAACATCTCGTCTCGAGTCGAGGCAAGCTCACATACCATGGCACGTCTAGCGCATATCCCACCTGTTGATTTGTGATTCAAATAAGTTTTATATGAATATGTGTCGCTAAAGAGTTTTTCACGCGAAATGAACTTATTATTGTAGTTATATATTCACGTACCTCGCCAGGCAAGTCTTTGGTGATGATCCATTTATCAAGAAGCTCATCCGTTGATCGTTTCTCCTTCAAATAGTTATATGAAAACTTCTTGGCATCGTTGAGGATTTTCTCTCCGGGAAAGAGCACCTGTGATGCTCGTAATAAGTTGAACATTCCGGTGGTGGCTTGTGTAGTTTGCCCGACAAAACACACAAATTTGCCATCTTTTTCAAATTGTCGAAACACATCTATCACAAAAGCACACGTTAATCTTGAATTTGTTACTAAAAGTATTGAATTTTTTAGCATACATTCATGAAAAATTAAACTAACCTGGAGAAACATCGTAACCATGCATTCGCAAAAGCCTAAATGCCATCGCAGTGTCGTCAATATCTTGTACATTTGTGTTTCTCGCCCAACAGATTCCGTCTTTAGTCCAATACCTGAAATTCCATACATGTTCGTTCGTAATAGGTGTCCATGTCGAGTCCATAGATGTGGTAGACCTCAACTCTGATACCATGTTAAGATATGTGAAACCCATTTCATTCTCTAACGAACCCTTACAAACAGAGATGGTTCTCATCACTAAAACAAAATCGGGTTTGTTGTTTGTAGGACCAAACAGTAAAACGTTATATCTAAAGGTGATGTAATAAGTTTATATATTACAATTTTTGGTGTCTTAACAAGTTTTTAGGATATTCTTAGTGTTTTTACCTATTTTTGTAATTTTGTTGGACTTTTATGTTCAACCCATAATTTGTTTTGACACCCATATATTCTTTTCGGCTTCTTATTTTACATTTTTTTTGTGAAAGTTGGAATGTTGGGTGATTAGAATATGAATCCAGAAATTTTGACTTTCTTCCAAATTGTGAGTTCTAGATAATTTGGATAATTTGAAGCCTAAGGGGGCGTGTGGTTCGCATAATGGAATTTGATAGAATTGGAATCCATCAAAGAAGTTTAACTTTGAAAGAATTGGAATTGAATTTGATATAATTTGACGACATTTTTAGTTGGTAGGAATTTAGTTCCTTCACTTAAGCCAACGAATGATAAAGTCCTTGAGTTTTGGAATTCAACAGAGTTTAAAGTATTCTATCAAGTCCAATTCGCAAACTAAACATCACTAAGGAATTTGATCAAACGAATTTGTCATTTCAATTCCATCAAATTCCTTTGAATTACACAAACCGAACAACCCCCAATATTCATTATTTGTTGAATCAACAAGTGGGTTTTCACATAATCAACGTGTCAATCTTTGTTTTAATTTTACTCACTCCACCAATATAGGTAGCGCATAAATCAATCTTTATCATATATGCATACCTGTAGATATACTCGATGCAACCCTCGACCTCTGACTTGAAATAACGAGAAATCCCAAGGCGTTGGAGGCGATCAACGACCCAAATATGTTCGAAAAGATCCAATGGGTAGGCAGTTGGCACTACATAATGATCAAGAACCAAATAAACATAAGATTACATAAATTAGAAACATGCCTTGCGTAGAACAACAAAAGGCGATATGTGAACACACCTCCACCATTGAATTTGGTGACGATATTTGTGAGATATTGAAGACACTTTTGATCTTTAGTTTGCATGAGTGCAAAAGCAGTGGATGACGGTGAAAAGAGGAATGACCCATCTTTGCATTGAAGTTTTACAAGTTTTTCCCACTCCAAATTTGGCACTCCTTCTAAGCTATGAAGTAAAGTTGTGGGCACTTTGTGCATTATGCTGTTCGGTATCCTTTTCATCACAAAAAGAACATGTTACGATCATTTTCAGTGAACACGTAAGCATAATAACTTGTTTTTTCGTTCCTAATCCGGTGTTTCGTTCACATATTGCAATTTGATGGAAATGGAATTGATCAAAGAATTTGGCTTTGTAGAAACTCGAATGGAATTTGACGACGCATGTGGTTGGCAAGAATTGGAATGGAGGGGGTGTTTGGGATTGCGTTTCCAAAATTGCTTATGCTTATTTTCAAAAGCACTTATCTATTGGTTAAAGAAGTCAAATTGGTTTTACTTATTAAAAACTTCTTATTTGCAGCCTCAACCAGCCACAAGCATGGCAGGTTCTTGGAACTTTGCGATTAAGCATGCTTGGGTGGAAGCAGTACCAGGATGGGATGGGTGACCGCTAGGAAGTCCTCACTAGGTCACCTGAAACAAAGTCGTGAGCCAGTGGGGCAAACCGGATAGTATGGTGTCGAGGTAAGCGGGGTGTTACAAGTGGTATAAGAGTCACTCATGTGTCGTTCAGGATGTGTGGCAAACCTCATCGAGGACGATGAGTCCCTAAGGGGTGTTTGTAACACCTTAGTCAAATCCCATATCATCGTGGACAAAAGAGATGTTGGGTTCATAAGTAAAATCTTGGTCTTACTAGACACAACGCGTTTTAGGGGCACAAGCATGGCAGGTTCTTGGAACTCTTCGGTTAAGCGTGTTTGGGTGGGACCAGTGCTAGGATGGGTGGCCCCTTGGGAAGTCCTCACTATGTCATCAGAAACAAATCCGTGAGCCAGTAGGGCAAAGCGGGTAATATTCTATTTAGGTATGCAGGGTATTACACAATCAGAAACACCCCAGAATCTCTCAGAATAATTGAAATCTGCATGTTTGGTTGGTTGGATGTAGACTTAGGAACTTGAATTAACGAAATAATAATAAGCGACCAAAATTCCCCGTAAATACATTTTCAAACTTTTTGCTTAAAAATAAATGCAATACAAAAATAATATTAGTTGGTGGTAGGGGTGGCAACGGTATATTGTCGTGGTCTGCTGGCGAGTAAGTAGTGGTTGTGATGATGACGGTGATGGAGGGGTGATGGTTGGTTAGGGGTGGGTAGGATGGTTGTGGGGGTTGGTAGGGTGGCGGTTGAGACAACAACAATTGTGGCCTTGTGGTGTGGTGTCGATGGTGGGTGGTTAGCGCTTGTGATGATGATAGTAGTGGGCTAGTGGCATGGTGGTGGGTGGGTAGGTAGCGCTTGTCACTACGACAGTTGTGGCGGTGGGGGTGAGGTGGACATGGTGGTGTTGGAATGATAATAATATTTGAAGTTGGTATTGATGACAGCAGTTTTGGTGGTGGTGATTGCGATGTCAGCGGTAGGTGACAGTGGTGGTGGTGGTGGTGGTGGTGGTGGTGGTAGTGGTGGTGGTGTCAGTTGTAGGGGCAACGAGGGTTGTGTTGGCTAAATTGTATGCAAAAGTTACTTTAATTTTGTAAGCAAATTACATTATTTGTTAAACTTGTCATAAAATTCAATTCCTTTACTTATGTCAAAAAAATTATCAAATCCCATGGTCGCAGAATTGGGCTTAGTCCAATCAACGTAATATGCGAACCAAACACCATCAATAAATTTGTCATTCCAATTATGTTAAATTCCTTTGGATTTTGTGAACTAAACGACTGCTAGGTTTCAAAAGAAGAAAAAAACAATGTGTAAACTATAAAGTACTGACTTTGTGAGCTTCGCATTCCGTCTTGCATAGATTTCTTCCAAAACTGGAGAATCTATTCCGACTTCGATGTTCAACTTCTTTGCAAAGTCGATGAGTGAAGGAAACGCTACTTCAAAACCGATCAACATATGTTCTTCGTTGTCGTTTTCAAGTTTGCTTATGTTCTCTTTCAAAAATTGCACTCCTATAAAATCATGCAACATTTGTCATGGGTTTGTTGTCCCTAATAGCTTTTTTCAAAATTTACCTTTAAATTCACTATAAATTCTACAGTAAAATTCATGCGAGATGATCCGATTCGAAAGCTTTTAAATATATACAACTTATGCAACCATGCAAATATACTTGATCATTCGATCTACGTTGCACTATAACAAAAGTTTATATGACGTTTGAATGTTCTAATAGAATATTTATAGACTTACATTGAGAATGATAAAGGGGCATCTAAAAGTGTTACATATGTTTGTAGTATGTTTTTAGGCAATTTAACAAGTTTTTTATGACCTTTTTAAAATAGAGCATCCTATTAGTTGTTTTATATGACACTATTTGAAAATGTATCCAGTATACGTAAGTGGACATTTCTCAAATTGTCCTATAAAATAGCTAAAACGACATTTTTTTATAAGGTTCACTTGGGTTTGCCCAGACTACATCCTTGGTAATTTTTACCGAGAGCTAAAGCATGCTCCCCTGGGATTAATACTCAGTGGCCCCTGATTGCTCATCCCCGGATTTGAACTTGGGTGGGTTTTTCCCCCAACACCAAGCCTTAACCGGTAGGCTGCCCCATTGGGGTTGCTAAAACGACATTTTATTTTAAAAATGTACTAAAAACTTGATAAAACGCCCAAAAACGTTATATAAATCTATTGTAGACATTTCATATAGGAAATTTAATGTTTGGTCCTATAAACTTAATTATTCTAATAAGACATTATATTAAGACGTTTAGACATTTGAGGCATTTTATATAATAGTTTTATTATAGTGGTTTATAGGGAAAAAAATATTACCTTTTTGGCATTTACTGGGATGAACGTTCCAAAAGGTTAATGCGATCACGCATGCCAACGTATTAATGATTCGATCATGAGCCAAAAAGATCAAACCATCACCCCAGGATCCATCGGGGAGTTGATTGTTTACAATCCACTCCAAACTTGACGGAAACTGAGGACAACCACTTCCATTACCATCTTGCACGAGTGCAACCCAAGCAGTATCGTAAGCTGACATCGTCGTTCCCCATCGTCCATAGAATGCAACATCACTTTGATTGTCTCGACAAACCCTTTGATCTCGTCACTTGGATACAAAATCTTCAGGTATCGATCAATCGTAAGCACAACCACAATAATGATAGATTTATTACAAAATCTATAGATACAAGAAATATATAGGTACAAATAAAATTTTGAGTACAAAAGTAACACCTTATTCATGTCCACGTCATCATCCACGGTGTCAGTTTGCCGGTTGATAAACGACAAACCATTTGATTGAAGTTCATCAAGGTATTCTATACGAACTCCTATAGAAAATAAATTGTGTTTGTATGAGGATCATAAACGTTTTAATATTACCATTGTATATGTAATCTTTTAACTTGAGATCGTCGAGTTACTATGACAAACTGGCTTGCTTTTGAGGCTTATTCTAAAAATGTTGTAACTAAATGGAAAATGGCTAACTATGTCCGCTATCAGGTGGTAGTACTAGCATTGATCAAGATAAGATTTGTGTAACCTATGTGACATGGATACTACCTTTGGACCCTTTGATGCAAAAGCATAGAGAAACAACATGCATGGTCACATAATTAAAAACTATGTACTTCAGAAAAATTATATCAGCTCGAGTTATGACTCAAGAACTATGAACCCTCAAAGTCGACTATGAAAATGGTTATATGATTTGTTACAAAATATATTAGAAAAGATGTTTTTAAAAAATTAAAGTTGCGTTTGGTTGTGAAAAAACTTCCAGTTTTCCAAGGAAAATGAAAATTTTTTGTTTTCTAACTTCTATGTAAATTAGAAAGCCGATTTTAGTAGTTTTTCAAAATTTTCTAAACGTATTTAATTTCTAGTTTTCTAAAATGGAAAATGAAAACTACATCATTTCAACCAACTTGTTTCCTAAAAGTTTCAAAGAAATTTGAAAATGAAACTCAACTCCATTTTCTGAAAACGTTTTTTAGGAAAATGAAAATAGTTTTTCACAACCAAATGCATCCTAAGAAACTTAAGAAAATCAGTTGTGTCCGAGTTATAAGTCAGGAGCTATTGCCCATTGTTCACTATGAAAAATGGTTACGAATTGTTTGAAATTTTATTACGACTTTGTAACGTGATAATGAAATATTTTACGACCTTGAAAAACAAGCAATTTCAGAAGAAAAAAAAAATTATATTGATAAGACTTAAGAGTTATGGCCCTTCAAACACAATGCTTATCTTTCAATTTTGAAACGAAATTATAATCATTTTCTCTAGTGAACAACCAAAGATGAATGTTTAAAATAAAAGTTGAACTTGCTTATTTTTCAAGACCGCTAAAAGAAATTGTAACATAAACTACAATAAGAAAATCGTAACATAGTTGTTAACATCTCATAGCAAACTTGGAGGGTAACCTTTGACACCTAATTTTGATCGAAGAGATCCTTTTAAGTAGCTCCGTTTTCTAAAATCCATAACCCGATATAATTTTGTAATCTAAACCATCGTACCCAGGACGTAAATGATCAAAAAAAAAAATAACTCAGATCAGAAGGCTAGAGTCACAAAAATAAAATAAATAATACTCAAACATAGTAGTTTAGGTTGTGTTTGGCTAAAATAAGCTAGCTTATGGATTGACTATAAGTTAGTTTATTGAAACGCTACTTGGAGTAGCGTTTTTGGAGCTTTTTGTAGTTTTTCTGATTATACTCTTATTAATATTAATTATTATTATAATTTATACCCCAATATACCATTTTTGATCATTTTACGTACTTATAAGCTAGTTTTTGTCAAATATAATTTATTCATAATTTAGATTATCAGCTACCGACTAGTTTGTCAAACACATTTACACAACCTAAATTTGAAATAATTAAAAAAAACTTCTAAGACAAAAGATTCCAAACATATACTTGAAGAGTTTGCCATAAATAATATGGCATATATTGGCCGGTGGTAAGCATAGAAATTTCCTTTTATAGTCTTTTTAAAGTAATAAATATATATTAAAATACCTTGCAAACGAGAATTTGACATGGCTTTGGGTTGGAAGTTGGTAACTTTAAGAACAACACCACCTGTACCAAATACAAAACTAATTAAGAATTAACTAAGATGTTTATATTTCATGAACAATAAAATAAATTCAAAAATAAGGTTTTCTAAAATTAATTCTAGGTTCATTAACATTAATATTAAACTTAATTAACTATTATAATGTTCAAACTTCATCAATGAAAAAATTGAAATAAACAATATTTTTAAGTTTTAACAACCGATTAAAAGATGTAATACTTAACTATTTTAAAGAATTATGTCCTTGTCATGCAACATATTAGAGATCCTCTGTGAACGTCTTTTTCTATGTCTTAAAAGACAATGAAAGATGTGTTATATAGTTAATATTATATATAATACAAAACGTTAAGAAATCAATTCTCACTTCAATGATCTACAATTAAGACTTTTGTGTTTCATCATTGTCGAACATTAAAACTCAAACTTAAGCTTCAATATGTGCTACTGTAGCATCTCATTTTTCTCATCAGTAGCAAAAACTAAATCATATATGGTGATAAAACAGTTAAGCATCGTAAATAAACTGATATAACAATTAACAAATTCAACGGTGACACACTCCATTTATTATAGCCACAGTGAATCTACACATGTACGTGGTATAGCATTCAAAATCCAAACATTGTTCTAGAACATCATATTCAAAAGTAAATAATTAAACATGTGCCTTAAGTGTACGTAATAAAAATGCAGGAGAGAGGAGAAATGCATGCCTGTGAAGGGAAGACGGAGGGAAGGAAACTGAGAAAGGGTGGTCGAAGAGGAGCGGAGGTGGAAGGTGATGGTCGGAGAAAAGATCATCGTTTTCATGGTGATCAGATCAAAGGATTTCTTGTCTCTTACCCAAGTTTGATTAAAGATGGAATTATGCAAGTTCAAGCAATAGACAACCAATCATTGAAGAAGAGAAACAATTTTCAAGGATGGGAAGATGAAGAATTCTCTCTATCAAACTATCAATTGAGGACTTATGGAGACAATCCTAAATGATGATACCCCCAAACAAAAATGGGATTTGATGAAGCAGAAATTCAAGGGCTCCGCAAAAGTCAAGCGGGCGCAACTTCAACCTTGAAAATTGAATTCGAGATGCTCAAAATGAAACACATGGAGTCTATAAATGCATACATTGAAAATAGATAAAAAGAGAAAATAACCATAATACCGCTTACTTAACGGAATAAAGGTTAAATAAGTTAGAGTAAAAAATTCAATCCGTAATAAACTTAACCTATAGTGATTTCACTTGAGGGATCTAATCCATAATTTGCCTATGAAATGTGTAATTTATTTACTCTATGTCTCATTTATTAATAATAAACATTTTGTTGGAATATTTTTATGAATTAATATCAACAAAATAATTAATAAAATTAGTATTCCATATCAAGAAATGTAGTTTCTAAAATTTTGATAAATTATTTAGGGTAAAATACATGTTTGGTTCATGTGGTTTACTCCATATTGCACTGTTGATCCCTCTTTCGAAATAATTATGAATTTCATCTTTGTGGTTTACATTTTATTGCGTTGTTGGTCCTTGTCCCTAACATTCTGCCTGTTAAGTATAGGGACCAACAGTGCAATATAATGTAAACCACAGGGACCAACAGTATAATATAGTATAAACCACATGGACCAACATGCAAGAAAGTATAAACCATATAGACCAAATCTATATATTATTTTGAAAGAATGACCAATAGTACAATAAAAAGTAAATCATAAGGACCAAATATGTAATTTATTCAATTATTTACGAAAATTTTGGAGGAAATAATAAATATCAAAAATACCTTGTATAGGAGACTTTGATATGGCTTTACATCGGAAAGTGGTACCTTTAGGAACAACACTACCCAAGGGCGAATTTAGGACCTACCTAATTTTTTTATTTTTGTTAGAAGTTATATAGAAAAAAAATCGGGACCTACCTAAATTTTTTTAGGGGAACTACCTTAAATATTTTTTAAGCAGTATAAGGCAAATGAAATAAATGGTGGTGTTGTGGATAACAACTCTTATTGTGTACAATAAGTCATAGGTTCGAATCTCTTAATTCTCTAAAAGTTGTTATTTTAAATTTTTTATTTTTGTATAAGCCCAACAATTTCAAGTCTGGCCCACATATCCAAAAAAAAAATGACAAAAGCTGTTATTTTTAAAATTTTATTACTATTTAGGCCCAACAATTTCAAGTCTGGCCCCCCACATATCCAAAAAAATAAATGACAGCCTAATCTTTTGATTGACTTCAGCCGAAAAGCACATGGCTAAATATTCATCAATTTCGACTTCAACCAATCGATTTTCAATCTCCAATCTGAACAAATCGAGCAATTATATTTCGCAATAATTTTTCTAAAGGCTTTTCTTCTCTTGAAACTTGCCTTGATCTTACTCATTGCAACATCAAGTGTGGAACGTGCATTTTCAACAATGAAGTTGATAAAGACGACTACTCGCAACAAAATGGGTGATCAATATTTGAATTTAGCTTTAATATTGAGAAAGTTATTTTAGAAGGTATTAGTAAGATACGGTTATGCAAATATTTTAAGGTATAAGACCTTGTTGAGTACAATTGTAAGGACTTTAAAATATCACTATTGGGTAAATATTTGATTTTTAATTTTAATTTTAATGACCCGACCCGATAAAAGTATAGTTGACCCTTTAATTTTTTTTCGACTAAACTTAGTAAGAACCACGTGGATTTCTGTTCTAGATTCGCCACTGACACTACCTGAACCTGTAAGCCAATAGAAAATAAACTAAAGAATTGTGGAAATGATCAATGGGTTATTATATATATAAATATATATATAGAGAGAGAGAGAGAGTAAGGCGGTTTCATATAAGAACCAAACCTCTTTGTAAGAACAAATATTAGCCATAAATTGATGTGGGCTCGTGCTGGTATCACACATTAAAAAATCATATATGATTCAGGCAACCACTGAATCATGTATAATTTTTTAATGTGTATGACTCACATGGGCCCACATCAAATGTGATTATAAAGAGTTCATTTGTTCCTACAAATTGCAATGGTTCTTGTTTGAACCTACTTCTCTCTCTCTCTCTCTCTCTCTCTCTCTATCTCTATCTATATATATATATAGGGGTGGGTTTAAATGAAAATGATATATATTTAAAAGAATACGAGAACGAACAAAATCATATATGATTCATGTACAAAATCATACATGATTTGCGGGACTTTGCAATTTGGAGTCAAAGTCATTCTTATGGCCTTTTTCAAAATTTAATGCAAAATCATATATCATTTTTGCTAGTTCTCATATTCTTTTAAATAGATATCATTCTCACATGATCCTTTCAATATATATAGATATATATGGTCAGGTTCAAATGTGAACTCAATTTTGGTTGTGAACGTGAGAACGAATCTCAGCCACACATATTCGGTCACGGTAGACGCAATCACGGATGATTGATGCAATTCGTGGAAGGGTAGAGATTATTAAAGGGGGAACCGATAGAAATTATTCATGGGAGGGTAGAAATTTAATATTATATATAACATTTGTTTAGTCAAAGAACCCTTGCTGGAGATGATCAATCCTAATTGAAAACATCTTTGGATGAAGAGGGTGTAAACGATACAAGATAACTCAAGAGCTATTCAAGATTGACTAAGTAAAGCTCAGTCAATACTCGACCCAAACATGCTCGGCTCAAGTTTGAGATTGATCACTTTGAGTTTAAAAAATTGTAATCAAGTTTAGTGTTTAGATACTTGCGTGTTTTTGAGTCGCGTTCAAACTTGAGAAATGGCTATAAGTTCAAGTCGAGTATATAAGTATTCGAGTTACTCGCATCATTTACACCCCCACCTTGAATCATAGAGTTCTTTTATATTGATAATTAGATAACTTAAAATATGGGGGTTTTTCAAGGTTCTTTTATTATGTGAAATGATAAAAAGCACTTAATAGAACTTAATCATTCAAATTTCAAATGCTAGAACTTGTTCATCAATAACTTATGCAACGTCATTTAACGTATAGCCCTATTGATAAAGGATGGGTTGATTATGCTAGCTCAAATACAAACTATAACAAAATTGAGTTTATAAAAGGCTTAAAATAAGGAAGTAGCCTAATATGATCTAATACAAAAAATTTATAGGACGCGAGCTTATGGCCGTCGTAACAAGTTTTTTTAGAATATTTTTCAAGTAAAGCGTCGTATTAACTATTCCATAGGACGTCATTTGAAAATGTGTTTTATAAATACAAATGTTCAATAAAAAGATGGGTTTATACACACACGCACACACATTGTAGGACGAAGGATCATGTGAGAAAAAAAGTTAAATAAGAAGCATAAGAAAAGATCCGGACCATTGATCACTTTTAATCTCACTCCCAACCTATCAATTGTGCTAGCTTCTCACGAAAATTGATTCGAAACATTTAATTAGTGTTGATCTCAAATTAAAATTGATCCAAGGTTGAAAATCTCTTCTTACCCATTTTCATAATAACTTCTCTTCATATTGTAATAGATAAAAAAGAATATATATATATATATATATATGTACATGTAGAGATAGATAAAAGTTTAAATGGAAACTCAAATCTGATTGTGAACGTGAGAATTGAGATCACGCTGTGACATATTCACTCTGAATAATCATGTATTATTCAGAGTGAATAACACAGCAAGATGTGAATGTTGTATTATTAACTCCGAATAATAACACATGATTATTCAGAATGCATCGGTTATCCTCACGTTCGCAATGAAAGAATGAGTTTTCGAGCCTAGCCCTACATATACACGACAAAGACAGAAATACCCGTGGAAGGACGAGGATGAGAAAAGGCGGCCGGAGAGGAGGGGATGGCGGTTGGAGAGAAGACCATCGTTTTCATGGTGATTGGATTGAAGGGTTAAATTCTTGTGTTTTTTTTCACCTGAGCTTTTGGCTTTTTGTTCTTGAACATATCACTATAAACATATATACACAAAAAAGTGTATCTATAATGACTTTGGAGGGAAAGAAGACAAAAAGGAGTTCCCAAGAGATACCCTAAAATGTGTGCATGGCATCCATAAGTTGATGCGATCTTGCACATGATATGATGCCAACTTAACCATTTGTATTTATTAATTAAGAGCCAATTAATTTACTCTAATTATAAGTAGTTAATTAGAGCATCATGGTACCACTTCGATCTATATTATTAACTAGATTCTTACTTGTGTAATGCGGCATAAAAATCTTAAACTATTGAGCACTTCAATAAATAATCTTATTTTATCTCAATTTTTATTTTTATATTTGATTTATTAGTAATACAACTTTCAAAATACTAAGTATAAATATAAATTAATTACTCAAAATATTTTTATATGCAAAACAAAATGGCATCCCAATTATTCTTTTATTATATATATTACTCAATGATCTTGGGGTCACAAATTTTCTAATTGTTGGGATTAGCCGCCATAATATATTATATTTTTTTGAAAATATAAAAAATACATTATTCAAAGTTATAATGTAGTAGAACTCTAATATTAGACATAATAATTGAAAATGTCAAACATTGCTCATTAGAAGCCATCGATCTTTCTTAAGTCTTCCACAATTTTCTCCACACTAATTATCTTTACAGCAACTTCTCTTTCGATGAACAAAAGCAATGAGTCATTTAGAAACTCCTCGTCCATTTGTTTTGTATTCTTGTTCGTTCTCACAATATTCATTGCCGAAAATGTTTTGTCGGTTATCACGCTGTAAACTAGGAGAGTAAGTAATAGATTGGGTAATCGATAAATAAAATCAACAGTGATGTGAATATGGTTACAATTTAGTTACTTCTAAGATGTAAAAACGAACTTTATGTCTTGATGAAATTGATGTGAAAGGATTTACATGTCACTCTCTAGAGTGCCTCTGCTATATAAGCTTTGTAAAGTTTCCGAGGAAGGAAAATCGTAGTGCATGTCCCAAAAACAAATAGATAGTAGTATAGTACCTAGATTCAAACCCAAGACCTCCTATGTTCTTATCGTTACAACTTACAACAATTGAACGATGACAAAAACGGGGGTCGAAAACTACTCTACTCGATTGGTTTACCTCGCCATAATTAAGCATCAATAATATCGCATCAATCAAATAACAGAAAGATGAAGGACTTATTATGTAAAATAAGTTCAAATTAGACCTCAGAATATATGGCTCATTTTTATGATAACCACATATATACAAAATAACACACAATAAATCACAAGTAATACTGTAATAAAACGGCATTGAGGGATTAATTAATGAGTGTTTTTATATTACGGTTTCAAACAATACTTTGGAGATGTGAGCATTTATTGTCATTGGGTCATAGTAAGCCTTGTAGAAGAAAGTTTTCGCGACGGTTAGGAACGTCTGTTTCAATTCCCGATCAAGATCGTCGGGTGAGTTGCTAAGTACGAGTTGCACTAATTCTTGCATTATGCACTCGCTCGTTGAGTACGTAGTTTCACTGTTGAAGCATGTGGCACGGTTCTCCTAACAATATATAAAAAGATTTGTTAAAGACAAAGACTGAATTCGAGAATGAGATAGTGAAGTTGTACGTACCTTAGACTTATGAGATTGGAATATTTCGTGACAGAGTTTATTAGTCACGGTTGAAAGACGTTGGTGTTGGGGATGAACTAAGAGTTCCTTCAATGTCCATCGGCCATCGATCAAGCTAATTGTTTGTACTATTAGTTCTGCTTGTCCTTCTGTCGCATCTAGTCCTTCTTGCCACCTTGTCAACCAGATCTCCCACTAATTCCAGAAATACGAGAAAAAAAAACATGGTCATTAGCAACAGATATACAGCATGTCATAAAAGGGGATCAACTAATTAAGCATTTTAACAAAATCAGGTTTATATGATGGTAATTGTCTTAATAGACCATTTTGTAGAACATTATTTTTAAGACCAACTAATAAACACTACTAGAAAAATGGGCATCAGTGACGATTTTTTGTGACGGACTATTTCCGTCGCTAATTAGCGACGGAATAGGCCACGACCATGTTCCGTCGCAAATCCGTCGCTAATTAGCGACGGATTTGGGACGGATTTGTGATGGAATTAGTTAAAAATAAACAAATAATGAAATAATAATTCCGTCGCAAATCCGTCACTAATTAGCGACGGATAGCGACGGATTAGTTACGGAATTAATGTTTGAAATAAATAAAAAATGAAGTAATATGGTGATATGGCAATCTCAAACTATCTTCATTTGCATACGCTTTCTTTGGTTGACTTAATAATGCACATGGGGCACTTGAGGAGGGAACCAGGAGATGCCTTGAGGTATTTCCATGTTTAAGAAGTTGTATGAATTACATGATTAATGCTTCCAGTGTTTACTTCTTTGATTTGTCTGTTCCAGCTTTCGGTAACCTTGGAGTTGTTAGAGACCAGCTTTTGGTAACCTTGGGTTGCTAGAGCTCATTTGGTTTGTTTTATAGTTCATTTGCCGTTTGTTAGTGATTTAATAAATTAGCGGTTGCAATTGTAATATATTAGAATTTGGAATTCGTAGAACATTCGAATTTGGATTTGGTTTTCGTATTTCTCTATTAATTTTGGATTGTTATGAAATTCTGGAAATGAGATTTGTATACCGAAAATTCTGGAAATTAGATTTGTATAACGAAAATTCTGGTTTTTTTTATTTTTTATTTTTTTTAATTTTATTAATAATAGCGACGGATTAGTGACGGAAAGTCCGTCGCTAAATGTATTTAAAATTAAATTAAACTAAATTAAATTAAAATAAATTAAAATAAAATATGTCGCTAATCCGTCGCTAAAAAGTATCCGTCGTTGATAATCCGTCGCA